>JALAZF010000229.1:7686428-8967500 GCA_022829125.1 Lathyrus tuberosus
TATAGTTTTATAGAGGAAGTTAAGTGAGAATATCGGGAAAAGATCATTACCCTCTTCCTCTAACAAGTTTGATAGTTTACGGAGTGCTTCAAGTATAGCTCTTTCTTGCTCCTGGACTAAAGTATACATTCATATAATAAACTTTGTCAGAATTTTCTAAAGACAGATATGTAAAATAATTTCAATGCATTTAAAAAGGAAAAATTACATCAAGAACTTGTTAACCAACAAATGGAATATGGTTCTGTATAGATATAAATGTCATGTAATTTTCCTATTAGTTATCATTGTTTGCAGTTGTTTGAATCATAATATATCAAACATGACAAATTTTCAAAACCATTTACAGGTTGATAATTGTAATTTACAATTATTGTGTTATTAGCTTGTTTTCATTGACCTGCTAAGGATATGGCAATTTTAAATGTTTGTTTGATGGAAGAAGATGAGACATACGATGAGTATAACTTTAAGGCAATATATATACGTGTTTGTTTGTTTGAGGCAATATAACTTTAGAAAATTCTATATATACTATCATACTCATCCATGTATATATATATATATTCAATTATTCAATTATATAACTTTAGTCCAGGAGTAATATATATTGAATTAGATTACAGATATGTCTCATCCATGTAATCTAATTATTCAAGTTATATATTAGTCCAGAGTTTAAGGCAATATATATAAAGTTATCTAATTATCAGGCAATATATATAACTTTAATGGAATAATTGAATTATATAACTTTAAGGCAATACATATATGTCTTTTATCCATGTGTTTGTTTGTTATAATGTAAAATAATAGAATTTAATATTCAATTAGATTACATGGATGAGTATTACATGGCTGAGTAATATAACTTTAGCACTAGTTAAAATATAACTTTAACTTTAACACTGCTGTATTTATAACTTTAACACGATGAGTATTAGAAAATATTAAAAAATAGAATTTGCTTTTATATATATATATATATAACTTTAACACTAGTTAATATAGTTGTAATCTCCAATAATCAATCCCTACATTCTGTATGTGTTTTGGTAAATTTTTATATCAATGAATGTAGGAAGTGAGTCATCAAAATGCCGAAAATATAGCTCAACTAAAATGGAGACATCGAGTGGGGAATAAAGCCTTTACTGTTATAAGAGAAAAATGGTATTCTTTTTTAAATTATTCTAATTGAATATTAAATTGTGTTATTTTTTTAATATTATCATACTCTTGTTTTACTTGGTTTAGCGTGAAAGTAATGAGGATAAAAGACCTCCGACTCAGGCTGAAGTGTTCATTGCTACTCGACAAAGTAGAAAAGGAAAGGAGTTGGATCAAGAAACCAGCCATGCAATTGGAAGTTATTGTTCTTAAGGTTGTAGTATTTTGATTGTTATGTTTTGTTCTTCGCATTTCATTCACTACTACTATATTATGTATGCTGGATAAAGCTTCAGGACTTGATTGAAAATCATGGGCAGCCTTCTTCAGAAGCTTTTAAAAATGTCTTTGACAAACAAAAACCGGGGAGAATGCGTTGCCATGGAAGAACAACAACACCGACTCTCTTGAAAAGAAATGAAGAAATCGCAAAACTGAAAAAAGAGCATGCGGATGAGGTTAGGAAGTTTAAGGATAGGATACAAGAGATGGAGGAGAAACGTCGTCAAGATAAGGAAGAAATGGAAAGGAAAATGCAGCTGCTTCTTAAGACCATTTTGAATCAAAACACCTCAGAGTTGAATATAGATGCTCTTGCAGCTTTGATATCAGCCCCTGCAACTGATGCTAACAGTGTCTTACGTTCTTCTACATCAACACATGCTCCAACTAATGATCAAGTAAGATTGAATTTTTTTATGCTTTACATTATAGATTTAGAGCTTTCGGGTATTAAGTTAATTTCCATTTTATTACTTTTTATTTTGCAGGTCATGAATGATAATATCAATGAAGATTTTCAGTCATTCGATGATGAAGAGACGTAGATGTGGAGATGTAGATATAGATGTTTAAGTTTACTTTTATAGATTTGCGATTTTATTTTGATTATGAATTATGATTGGCAATATGAAATATATATTGAAGATGATTTGTTGATTGTGAATCATGATTGACATTAGGATATATATATATATATATATATATAATGAATTATGTTCTTTTGTTATGTTTTTCTTTTTAAATTGAAAGATCATTTTAAATTTGTATAAGAATATTATTATATAAAAAAATATTGTGAATGCTAATATTTACTATCAGGTTTAAAAATAAAATGATTTCACATTCTAAAAAAAAATCATTTGTTGCAACGGTTATAAAGTGTTGTTGTAGTATAAAAAGCATTGCTATAGCCTTTGAAGAAGAAATTAAGACATGGATCTACTAGAACGGTTTCAAATGAACAACAACTATAAACCGTTGCTATATCACATGAAACAACCATTCCTAAAAATTCTAGAAAGACAACGGTTTTATTTTGAGAACAAAGTAAAACCGTTGATATTGGCAGCCGTTCCCTAAGGAAAACTAAAACAACGGTTCTGTAAGATGCGTTGCCATTGGGTAAAATAACCGTTGTGAAAGGATAGAAGAACGCCTCAGTTTGGCACGGTCTGAAAACCATTCTGATAGATAAAGGCAACGAATTTTTTAGTTTTTGCAACGGGCTTCCTCCGTTGCTGTAGAGTTAAAATGTTGTAGTGGGAGTTCTATGGTTATAGTTCTTCCCCAAGCAGATTGATTCAGATGAGGCCCCCAGCAAGGTCATCATTCCTTACAGTAATCCTCAGCAAGCTTGGCAGTTCAAAGACCAGATTGTGTCAATATCCTCCCCGACTGAGTTGATGTTTTTCCAGAGAGTGTCAAAATATCAGATTGGTGGTTATTTCCTTAGCAATTGCTATTGTTATCCCCAGCGGAGTTGACTTCATCTCCTCAGCATTTATTTTGTTGAGGAGCCTCCTTGCATTTTGCATATAGTAATCATTGCATCCTCAAAAACACGTAGCATTTATATTTGAGATGGAGCATTACGCCATGGAAAAATTCAAACATATGCATGTGAAGCATAAGCCAGTTTTGATACCTCGCGCGAGAGCCCAAAATTGTTTCCCTCATATCATATTGATAAAGCCAAAACAAACGCCTCGTTCATTCCCCAGCAAACATTTCAAAGTAGTACAAGGGTTTCACTACTTTCCTCCCCACCAGAGTCACAGTTTCTCGGTTGGTAGATCTTTTGATCTTAAATTTTAGCCGTATCTCTTAGGAACCATTCCGGATAGGATTCCTACCGCCATTCCCGATAGGCACCTCCTAAGTTTTGAACCTTAGTCATTCCCGATAGGCGTATAGGTTAACCTTATTTCTTAGGAACCATTCCAGATAGGATTCCTACCGCCATTCCCGATAGGCACCTCCTAAGTTTTGAACCTTAGTCATTCCCGATAGGCGTATAGGTCAACCTTATTTCTTAGGAACCATTCCGGATAGGTTTCCTTCCGCCATTCCCGATAGGCGCCTTCTAAGTTTTGAACCTTAGTCATTCCCGATAGACATATAGGTCAACCTTACTTCTTAGGAACCATTCCCGATAGGTTTACACTTTAGCCGTTCCCGACAGGCAACCTTTAAGTTTTAGACCTAGCCGTTCCCGACAGGCTTATTTACCATTCCCGATAGGTAACCCATAAGTTTACAACTTTAGCCGTTCCCGACATACAACATTTAAGTTTTAGACCTAGCCGTTCCCGACAGGCCCATTTACCATTCCCGATAGGTAACCCATAGGTTTTCAACTTTAGCCGTTCTCGACAGGCGACCTTTGAGTTTTAGACCTAGTCGTTCCCGACAGGCCCATTTACCGTTCCCGACAGGTAAGCCATAGGTTTTCAACTTTAGCCGTTCTCGACAGGCGACCTTTGAGTTTTAGACCTAGTCGTTCCCGACAGGCCCATTTACCGTTCCCGACAGGTAAGCCATAGGTTTTCAACTTTTACCGTTCCCGACAGGCGACCATTGAGTTTTAGACCTAGCCGTTCCCGACAGGCCCATTTACCGTTCCCGATAGGTAAGCCATAGGTTTTCAACTTTAGCCGTTCCCGACAGGCGACCTTTGAGTTTTAGACCTAGCCATTCCCGACAGGCCCATTTACCGTTCCCAACAAGTAAGCCATAGATTTTCAACTTTAGCCGTTCCCGACAGGCGACCTTTGAGTTTTAGACCTAGTCGTTCCCGACAGGCCCATTTACCGTTCCCGACAAGTAAGCCATAGGTTTTCAACTTTAGTCGTTCCCAACAGGAGACCTTTGAGTTTTAGACCTAGTCGTTCCCGACAGGCCCATTTACCGTTCCCAACAGGTAAGCCATAGGTTTTCAACTTTAGCCGTTCCCGACAGGCGACCTTTGAGTTTTAGACCTAGCCATTCCTGACAGGCCCATTTACCGTTCCCGACAGGTAAGCCATTGGTTTTCAACTTTAGCCTTTCCCGACAGGCGACTTTTGAGTTTTAGATCAAACCGTTCCCGACAGGCCCATTTAGCGTTCCCGACAGGTAAGCCATATGTTTTCAACTTTTGCCATTCCTGATAGGCGACCTTTGATTTCATTTGTTCCGGACTCTTTTCCACCAACATCCATCACCACAACTGTTGTGTTTGTCATATATCCATTCTTTTTACCCACAGAGCACAAATTTTCTGGTTATTTTTGTATTCAATCCCTATGTACCTTGAATGTCTGACAGCCGTTGCTCTCATCCCTTTGGGTCCACAGTTGATTGAATATGGGCAGCTGTAATACCTCAAAATTTCCCCTCTTATTTTTCTCCAATATTTGGCTTATCCTTCATTCATTTGCATTTCATTGTAGGTCATACTAAAATCATACACATCATTGGTTGCAAGGCATGGGATCAGTTGTCTTAAGGCATGGACAGTTCAAAGCCAAAGGACAAGAGTAAAAGCTTTTCCAAACAAGTCACAAGGGCTCTTCACATCTTAATTCATCTCATTTGAGTCCTCAAGGTATCACAAGATGAGAATTCAATAGAAGATTGAAGGAAGTCATATTCTCCTAACCAGTGCAAGCTAGGGTTTTAGAATTCTGAAGTATAACGCCCCAAGAGGCAAGATCTTTGAGCTTTTATCATTTCCAAATGGCATATATCATCTTTGTTAGAGAGGATATACATCATACTCAGAGGAATTTAGATTTTGAGGATGTGCTGATTTCTCCTAGACTGAGGGGTCAAAATTAGGGTTTGCCATAAAATCAGTTTATTTCTGATTTTTTGGGCAAGACTTGATTCTATGGTATTCTACATGTCCTCAAGGGTCTAAGGATGAAGAATTATCCATCAATTTGATTTGGAAGGGTTTCAATTGATCAATTGATTGAGAATCAGGAGATTTGGGGGAAAGTCAACTGTGCAGAGGAAAAAATCAACTCTTGACTTTTTGAGGTCAAATTCATGTTCCTCGTGTCAAATATGATCATTGATGAGGATTTGATCAAGAAATAATGGAAGATTCATCAAAAATCAAGAAATATACAAAGTTGACAAAAATAGCAATGTAGGGTTGCCATTTATGGCAAGGTTTGACAAGCTGAAGGGTTAACTTTAGAGCTTTCTTTCTCCATGCTCCAAGCACCAAAGTGAAAGGCTAGGGAGGCCTATCAAAATTTCACATTTTAAGCTTCAAATCCATACCAAGAACATCCCCATTGGATCAAAATTGAGAGAGATATGATGGATCAAAGTGAAGAGAAATCAAGGAAACATGGCAAGTCATGACCAGCCAATGCGCCATAATTTCCACAAACACTTGGTGTGCATGTTTTTCCTAAGTTCTTGGTCAAATTTCTCAATGATAGAGACTCCAAATGAAAAAAAGTTTAACAGGACTTTTGTTCATTTCCATCTCTTCTTCCACTTTGATGTTGGACTTTTTTTCATCTGATCAACCATTAGAGAGTTATAAGGGATCAAAGTTGGGGTCATCAATTCTGAACTTCATGCACACATAAGTTGGTCATGAGCAGGTCATGCTGGCATGTTCATTCAGTTATGTCCAAACATCTTTATGGGACATTTTCACATCATTAGAGACTCCATTTTCAATTGCTTTCCACACCAATGTTGTGCTCCTCCATCTCTTCTTTCCAAAGGATCCAAAATTAACCATTTTCATTCATTAGTTCATGAGATATTCCTTGCCAAAGTTCCCTTCATGTAATTTGTTTTCTTCCATTCCAAGCTAAGAAAAATTCAAAGAGAAAGGTATTGTATTGTTGCTGTACCCATGTGTATGCTATCATGTACAAGTGTTTGCCATTTTAAACCATGCATGGTCATACACACCACATGCACATGTACCATATTTTGCTATAAATGATCAAACCAAAGGAAAGGAAAGCTTGCACAATAAGTTGTTGCTGCTGTAAGTTCAGTGCAATGCATCACCACCTTCCATCATGATCCTCACCATAAAGTTTCATGCTCACTCATCACATGAACCAAACCCGTGCCTTCTTTCATTACACTCCATTTCCATTCAACTCCAAACTCACTCACTCGGTTAACTCACCCACTCTAATCATGGTTATAATTGTTAACCAAGGTGGTTAACAGTTAACCAAAGATATATAAACAAATCCTAACAGAATTGGTAAGGGAACTTAGATCATTCTTCACTTGGCTCAAACTTTTCAATCTCTCTCTCTGAGATTTCTCTCTCTCGAATCTTCATCCACTCAAGAACTCTCTGCATTCTCTCCTCTCTTCATCAACAAGCGTCAAAGAACTGAAGAAGTAGATCGTGTAGCATCATCTTCTACTTCAATTCCATATTTTCTTCCTCAGGATTTTTAGGCAGATTGCATCATTCATAGCCTTTATTTGGCTTAAGATCAAGTTCAAGAGAAAAGGAACCTCCTCTCTGGTCTTCTTTTTTAGCAAAGGAAGCATTCACATCACAGGTTTTCTCTCAATCTTGTTGATCTCTTTATGCTATGATTTTGTTTGTTTTTATGTGTTTTTGAGCTTAATAGAAGCGATGTGATATCCGGCTAGTTGATAGGCACTCTAAGTGCTTAGTTTGATTTTTTAGGGCTCAACTGTTTGTCTTCGATTTGAATTATTCATGCTTGATCTGTGAAAACAAATGCCATATTTGGAATCCCCATGGATTTTTGAGTGGAATAGTGTGCTCATGTGTCTTTTTTGGGTGTGGAAACCACCGTGGCCGGCGGAGATATCACCGGAGAAGGTGACCGGAATAACTAGTATGGTCGTCCCCCCTGATTCCTAGGGCTTGCCAGATTTAATCTCAACCACACCTTTCTTTTAATCCAACGAACTTGAACGTGCCAGCGAATAAATGAGGATGATCCCACGCATGTTCCTCATTCTAAATTTTTTTTTGATCCCATGTGGTTGATGCACTTTATTGTAACATATACGTGAGTTGTGAACCATTGGATCATCATACTTTCTTGATCATCACACGAAGACTGCATCTGATGGCTCAGGATGAGTCAAAGATTTAACTAACATCCATGGTATGGACCTCTTCAGACCACGCGCCTTGTGCCTAGTATTTCTTGCTATTTACACCCCCTCCCCTTAAGCCCAATGTGCATTTCAACTGGTTTTTTGCTATTGTGACACCCCCTTGACTATTTCCCTTTCATTTTATTTTCTTCTTCCTATTTGTTTGGTTTTTATTTTTTAAAAATACATTTGAGCATCCAAAAATTCTATAAAAATTCATGAAGTATCTAGAAACATTTAAATAATTTTTGATTGTTTTTATTTATGATTTCATCATATTTTGTCATATTTTCATGAATTTCCATTTATTTTCTTTTGTGTGAGCAATAAATCTTGACCTATGCTTCATTGCAATTTTGTTTGACATAATTCTGCACTGAATTTCTGCCTAATAATTGGTACATGCATTTTTGATATGTTGAGGCATGATATACATTTTTTATGGATTTTTTAGGTCTTTTCTTGTGAACTTTTGAGTGAGGTCTTTGAGCCAATTGTTTGTGTGTTTTGTATGGAATTATGAGGCATGTTTGTGCAAGTTTGGTAATGGTTTTTGAGCCATTCTTTTGTAGTATGTTTTCCCTTTGATTGTACCTTAATTCATTTGTATTTTCTTAATTTCCTCATCATCTAAGCATGACTTATTGGATTGTTTGAAAGCATGTTTGTTTTGTGTAAATGTTAGAAGATATATGCTTAGGGTTTATTGATTGTTGTTTGCCATTCTTCTTTGACCCCTATTGAGACCTATTGGTACATGTTATGTCAATATTATAGGTCACTTTGCTCATGTTACAAGTCATTCTTGATGCATTTTTGTTTGATTTATGTGCACATGTTTGGACTTGAAATGTGTTGGGGAACTTATGCATCTTCACTTGTCTTTCTTTGATGACTTGTTTGTATCATAACTTGCATGATCTTACACACTCACTCCAACATGATTCACTTCTGTTTGTAATCATCCTCAACCATATTCCATGACCCATAATTGCACATTACAAGTTTTCTTAAGTGCATAAAACTTTGGTATGCTTGCTTGACCTAACTTGAACATGTTTGCTCTTAATCATCAATGTGCTTCAATATGATACTTGTTTGGACTTTGTGCTTCCATTCTTGACTTTTAAACATCATGTTAAATGTTTTAAGCTACTGACTTGCTTTCATATGGCATGATTATTCATTTTCCATCTCCACTTCTTACTTGCATTACAAGTATGCTTCATTGTTAAAACTTGAATGATGTTTGCTCCCATTTCTTTCTACTTGATTCATGGTTGCATTTATGAACTCTATGCCATCTTAATGACATATCTACACATCCTTAAATTTCATTCAATTCTGACTTTGATGCTTACATGTGCATTCATCCATATTCATGATTCATTTGCATTCATATTGCATTATTAATGTTTCATTTGCATTTGTATGATTGTTTAGTGCATAGTTTGCTTTTGTTTGATTTCATATTGTATGTTTACATTAGTAGGATCATTTAACATGTACATACTGACTTTGCATGTCACTTACCCATTAGGACCCTTCCCTTTTGGTTTGAACTTCATTTTTTTATTAACTTGTCTTCTTGAAGCAAATAGTTTTGTTTGGTTTAAGTTTCTTGTACTAGTTTTCATTACTTGTGATGAATATGTACTAATATTTTGTGTAGGGGAAGAGGTAAGTCACTTGGGTATGTGGATGTTAATCCATGCTCATTTCTTCCTTCATCTCTTATTTCTTTCAATTCTTTTTTCTCTTTTGTGAATAGCATGATATAATGCTTTGTGTACAACTTCTTCACACCCCTTTGGGATCTTAGCTGATCCTTAATCTTTGATAAAGGTGAGGTAGGATAAGCATTAGGTAGTGCTATCCCTGTAAAGACCATATACAATACATGCCTCAAATCATATATTATACATGAATCCCACTTTTTGGTACTGAAACATAATAAGTTCCTAGTTAACACATTATATATATAAATGCCTCTAATACAAAAGAATAAAAGTCTAAGGCATTACATATACAAGATGTTCCAAAATGATAAAAACTAAGAACTAGATCAAAACAATGATCTCAAAACATAACGCCATAGCGGAAGCCATGCCATCTCAAAACCACGATCCGTAAGGAAAGTCAAATAACCTTGTCCTTACCCTTCGCTAAACCTGCAGAACCTGTGATGTAAACAACAACAGTGGGGTGAGATACATCAAATCTCAGTGAGTTCCCTATCTTAAAGTCCTCTCGGCTCTACAAGGTTCTAACAAACCTAACTCAAGTCAAAAGGGGAAAAGGGGAGTGACCGTGAGTACACACACACTATATGGAAACATGTTATGAGTTCATCAACTCACAATATCACTAATCGATAACCATGCCAAGGTATCCCCTATTCCCGTCCTCTTCTACGTCTAGAAGTCGACCCGGGTCATGGATCCTTGCAACCTACTTGACATACGAATGGATTCGGGTTCTACGGGCCATTAACCGTTATGAACCGTCACTTCTCACGGGCCTTATACCGTCACAAGCCTACGCTCCATGGGCGCCATTCGTACTAAAATGAAATGCGGGAATCAAACCTGCCAAGTAGTGGTGCACATGTTTCAGAGGAGCTCGAGACCCATGAAACGCACTCGCAAAAACAATAATAACCGGTTACGATTACGTGATCTCACAAAGACTTGATTGTATTCGACAATCTCAAGGCCATTATGCCTTATCACAACCAAACGGTTAACACACATGTTCCATACTAGTGTTTAATCATTTATATTTTTCCGACACTGCTTAGGGTAATTGTCCTCACTCTACTTATTCCATATTTTAATCATGCTTACATTTTCAACAACCATTACACACCAAAATCAACAAAACGACACAATTCCAACAATTCCGATATAATTAAATCGGCCGTCAATCTTAAAACCCATGTAATAATAAAGTACATTTTATTACCTTTCCAACGATACCAAAATTGTTCCATTCCGAGTTACGGATAAAAAGTTACGGCATTGGAAACAAACGATCGGAAATAAAATATCACAACAGCAGAATTCTGCAAGTCCCCTGGCCATACGCGTATTGGCACTCCCCGTACGCGTATTGCCTAAGATTCTCGCCCAGCCATACGCGTATTGCCCAAGGCCATACGCGTATGGGCAAGGCTATTTTCCTTCAAAATTCACTTGTAAAAGTCCAATACGCGTACCACCATGTCTCATACGCGCATTGCCTTGTCCATACGCGTAACGCCCAATTTTCTTCACATCCATACGCGTATTGCCCAAGTCAATACGCGTATAGCCCTGCGTGATACGCGTATGGGCAGTTTGAACCCAGAAATTTTCCTGCAGAATCTGTCTGCTACGGGTTGATTCAATTCAACCCCAAAATCCCATTTTTTCCAATCTAAAATTCATCAAAACATATTATAACATAACCATTGGTATAAACATACAATCACACATTGCATTTAGCAGCTAGATTCATGAATTTCATGCAAAATTAATCAATTTCCATAATACCAATCTAACTCTAACTCAATAAAACTCTACCCTAAAGAGTCTAACTAGAACCCACCTGGATTACTAGACGAGGAGGTTGATGCGGAGACGATTGAACGAAAAACAGATGAATTGATGATGATCTTGAGCTTTTGGGAAATTTTCCTCTCTTGTTCCTCCTCCTTCCTTTCCTTCTCTTCCTTTTCCCTTTCTCTTTACTATCCTTTGTTTGTTTTACAAATGAGAAAGGAAAACATAGTAAAGAAAATAATTTCCATCAATTAGCAATACTACTAAATGTCCAAATTAGCTCAAATGCGCGAAAGAATAAAACTCAACGTTAAATACTATTAATTTAATCAACTATGAGTTCGTCAGTTTACTCTAATTATTTTATCAAATAATTGTTCAGAGTACTCCGGAACCCAGTTGATCATAATAATATTAACCAGAGCGTTTATAAATTTACGGGGTATTACATCCTCCCCCCCTTAAATAGAAATTCGTCCTCGAATTTAGAAGATTACTCGAACAGATGTGGATATGAATCTCGCATCTCCGATTCTAGTTCCCAAGTAGCATCGCCCGGATGCGTCATATCCCATTGCACCTTAACAAGTGGAATATCTTTGTTCCTTAACACTTTTGTTTCCCTTCCCACAATACAACTCGGTTGTGGTTCAAAAGTCAAATCCGCTTCAATTTCCACTGATTCGGGTAGAATTGGCTGAAGAGGATCAGGAATAAACTTACGGAGCTGAGATACGTGAAAAACGTCATGCATCTCGAATAGAGAGGGTGGTAAGGCTAATCTATAAGCAACTTCACCAATCCTTTCTAAAATCTGATACGGTCCCACGTATCTCGGACTTAACTTACGCGACTTAACCGGTCCTTTCAATCTCAATCTCGGAGTAACTTTCAGAAATACATGGTCACCTTCCTCAAATTCCAAAGGTCTCCTACGATTATCCGCATAACTCTTTTGGCGATCTTGTGCTTGTTTAACCTTCTCGCGGATCATTCGAATCTTTTCCGTAGTCTCTTGAATAATCTCGGGTCCTATAATTCTATCTTCGCCAACTTCTACCCAACACAAAGGTGTTCTACACTTCCTCCCATACAATGCTTCATAAGAAGCCATACCGATGCTCGCATGGTAACTATTGTTATATGAAAACTCAATTAACGGCAAAAGTTCTTTCCAATTCCCTCTACTCTCTAACACACAAGCTCTTAACATATCCTCCATCGTTTGTATTGTTCGTTCAGTCTGACCATCCGTTTGAGGATGATTCGACGTGCTCAAACACAAATTCGTACCCATCGCTTGTTGGAACACTTTCCAAAATCTCGAAGTAAACTTCGGATCTCTATCGGACACAATACTAGAAGGAATACCATGCAATCTCACAATCTCAGCAATAAACAACCTTGCAAGATGACTTGCCTTATAAGTAGTCTTTACAGCTAAGAAGTGTGCAGATTTCGTTAGTCGATCCACAATTACTCAAATAGAATCTTAACCTCCTAGTGTACGAGGTAAACCTACTGCAAAATCTATAGAGATACTACTCCACTTCCAAACTGGAATATCCAAAGGTCGTAACAGACCGCCCGGTCTTTGGTGTTCAATCTTCACCTGTTGACATACTGCACATTCTGACACATATTCCGCTATATCCTTTTTCATCCCGGACCACCAATAATCCTTCTTTAAATCCTGATACACCTTCGAAGAACCAGGATGTATCGTAACAGTACCTTTATGAGCTTCGTCTAGAATCTTCCTTTTTAACGCTTCATCTTTCGGAACACAATTCCTTTGATTAAACAGAACAATCCCATCTTGTAACTCCTCCTCTAACATTTGCTCTTGTTGAATCTCCATTCTTAAAGTAGAATTGACATTCCAATTCCCATGATTACACCATTCGGAGTCCACACAAACCGGGGATTAAGATCTCTAAACTTTTCCAACAACGAATATTCCAAAAATCATCAATTTTGCACTATGAACCATTTTTCGACTTAAGGCGTCCGCTACTTTATTCACCTTTCCCGGATGATACTTCAATTCTAAGTCATAATCTTTCAAGTATTCCATCCATCTTCTTTGTCGCATATTCAACTCTTTTTGGTCAAACAATTACTTCAAACTTTTGTGGTCACTGAACATTTCAAAACGTACACCATACTAGTAATGACGTCACACCTTCAGTGCAAACAACACAGGAGCTAGTTCCAAGTCATGAGTTGGATAATTCTTCTCATGAACTTTTAACTGTCGAGAAGCATAAGCTACCACTTGACCACCTTGCATCAGAACACCCCCTAATCCCCTCTTAGAAGCATCACAGAATACTTCATAAGAGTTGTTAGGATCAGGAATAATTAATACTGGAGCACTCGTCAAACTTTCCTTCAAATGCATAAAACTTTGTTCGCAACCTGAATCCCATTCAAAAGTAACATCCTTCCGAGTAAGTTTCGTCATTGGTAAGGCCAATTGAGAAAAGCTGTTAATAAATCTTCCATAGTAACCTGTCCATTCCAAGAAACTTCTAACTTCTGTAACATTTCTCGGTCTCTCCCAATTAATCACTACTTCTACTTTTGATGGATCTACCACCACACCACCCTGAGATATAACATGTCCAAGAAAATTAACTTCCGACATCCAAAACTCACACTTGCTCAACTTAGCAAACAATTGCTTCTCTTGCAAGACCGATAAGACAATCCTCAGATGTTCTTCGCACTTTTGTGGAGTACGAGAATAAATAAGAATGTCATCAATAAAGATTATCATAGATGGGTCCAAGTAAGCCTGAACTATTCGATTCGTGCAATCCACAAAAACCACTGGAGCATTAGTCACACCGAAAGGCATCACTAGGAAGTCGTAATGACCGTAACGGGTTCTAAATGCAGTCTTTGGCACATCGGAACTCTTCACTCGAATCTGATGATAACCCGACCGTAAATCAATCTTTGAGAACACACAGGCTCCTTTTAATTCATCTAACAAGTCGTCTATCCTTGGTAAGGGATACTTGTTCTTAATAGTCACTTTATTCAACTTACGATAATCGATGCATAAACGCATTCCCCCATCTTTCCTTCTTTACCAATAACACTGGAGCTCCCTAAGGTGAAACACTAGATCTAACAAGGTGCTTAGACATCAAGTCTTCCAACTGGTCCTCTAATTCTCTTAACCCAAGCGGCGCCATCCGATACGGAGAAACGGATACAGGAGCCGTTCCTGGTATCAGGTCAATAGAGAACTCAACTCCTCTCTCCGGAGGAAAGAGTAGTAACATTCTCTGGAAACACTTCGGAAAACTCACCCACTATAGGAATACTCAGAACTTGCTGGTCACTACCTCCTTCCTTAGGAAGAACCATTAAAACAGATTTCTCCTTCTCGAATAAAAAGTCTACCATTCTTACCGTACTTCCTAAAATCGTCAATAACGCATCCTTAGAAGTAGCCTCAGCAGATGGAATAATGATTAACTTCTCTTCACAACCGATAACAACCGAATTAACTGAAAGCCAAACCACTCCCAGAACAACATCCACTTTCTTAAGCGGTATACTAATAAGGTCGATCTGGAAAACTCTATTATTCATAGACAAAACAAAATTTTCACACACACCTGGACACAAAAGAATATGTTGCACCGCAATCCAATAAAACAAAACAAGGATATCCGTTAACGAAGCACGTACCCGAAATTCCAAGGTCATCGCCTTTTGCTTCCTCCCTTTGCGTCTGATTCCTATTCTGAGGACAATCCCTCGCAATGTGTCCCACCTTCTGACATTGATAACACTTCACCCCTTTGAAGCTACATATACCAAAATGCATCTTACCACATGTGCAACACACAGGAGATGCACCCGTTCGAGATTTCTGGATCTGTTTCCTTTTGAAAGCCTGCTGCTTAGACCGAAACTGTTGGCCTGACCTTCCACACTCGTTCTGATTCGGCCTACGCGAATCCCCTTCTGTCTGAACTTCCCTCAAGCTATCCTCTATCATATCATATTGCCTCAACTGCTGGGTTTCAGGCTCTCTTCGAATCCTCAAAGAACTAGGAAGATACTTTTCAATAAAAATAGGCCTGAATTGCTCCCACACTTTAGGTACACCTTGCATAGTCATAAAAGCTGAAGCAACCTCCCACCATCTCTCAGCCGGACCCCTCAGTGAGTGAGAAGCAAACACTACCTTGTTCTCCTCACTACAGCAAATTATCAGAAAAATTCTCTCCATGCCAGCAATCCAGTCATGAGCTCTCACAGGATCCATTCCGCCATGAAATTCTGGAGGATTCATGCGGAGAAAATCCCGAAAACTCCCACCTACAATCTCTGGGACAACCACTCGAGGATGAAGACCTACATTCATCCGTTGCACCATATGTTGCATGAACTGGTTCTGCTGCTGCTGCATCTGTCGCACAAACTGATACAAAGAAGCATTTGCATCGCCGCCTGGCGGATTCATCCCAGCTGGAGTATTTGTGGGTCTACCACGATTGTTTCTGTGTCCGCCAACCATGTTCCTAAATGTCATATAGATAGAATTAAGTTGATCAGGCTCAATACCATAAATATAACACTTAAGACCCATAGCGACACAACACATATGAAACAGAAAGAAACACTTATACTATTTCATGGCTAGGTCGAGGATACGACCTGCTCTGATACCAACTGTAAAGACCATATACAATACATGCCTCAAATCATATATTATACATGAATCCCACTTTTTGGTACTGAAACATAATAAGTTCCTAGTTAACACATTATATATATAAATGCCTCTAATACAAAAGAATAAAAGTCTAAGGCATTACATATACAAGATGTTCCAAAATGATAAAAACTAAGAACTAGATCAAAACAATGATCTCAAAACATAACGCCATAGCGGAAGCCATGCCATCTCAAAACCACGATCCGTAAGGAAAGTCAAATAACCTTGTCCTTACCCTTCGCTAAACCTGCAGAACCTGTGATGTAAACAACAACAGTGGGGTGAGATACATCAAATCTCAGTGAGTTCCCTATCTTAAAGTCCTCTCGGCTCTACAAGGTTCTAACAAACCTAACTCAAGTCAAAAGGGGAAAAGGGGAGTGACCGTGAGTACACACACACTATATGGAAACATGTTATGAGTTCATCAACTCACAATATCACTAATCGATAACCATGCCAAGGTATCCCCTATTCCCGTCCTCTTCTACGTCTAGAAGTCGACCCGGGTCATGGATCCTTGCAACCTACTTGACATACGAATGGATTCGGGTTCTACGGGCCATTAACCGTTATGAACCGTCACTTCTCACGGGCCTTATACCGTCACAAGCCTACGCTCCATGGGCGCCATTCGTACTAAAATGAAATGCGGGAATCAAACCTGCCAAGTAGTGGTGCACATGTTTCAGAGGAGCTCGAGACCCATGAAACGCACTCGCAAAAACAATAATAACCGGTTACGATTACGTGATCTCACAAAGACTTGATTGTATTCGACAATCTCAAGGCCATTATGCCTTATCACAACCAAACGGTTAACACACATGTTCCATACTAGTGTTTAATCATTTATATTTTTCCGACACTGCTTAGGGTAATTGTCCTCACTCTACTTATTCCATATTTTAATCATGCTTACATTTTCAACAACCATTACACACCAAAATCAACAAAACGACACAATTCCAACAATTCCGATATAATTAAATCGGCCGTCAATCTTAAAACCCATGTAATAATAAAGTACATTTTATTACCTTTCCAACGATACCAAAATTGTTCCATTCCGAGTTACGGATAAAAAGTTACGGCATTGGAAACAAACGATCGGAAATAAAATATCACAACAGCAGAATTCTGCAAGTCCCCTGGCCATACGCGTATTGGCACTCCCCGTACGCGTATTGCCTAAGATTCTCGCCCAGCCATACGCGTATTGCCCAAGGCCATACGCGTATGGGCAAGGCTATTTTCCTTCAAAATTCACTTGTAAAAGTCCAATACGCGTACCACCATGTCTCATACGCGCATTGCCTTGTCCATACGCGTAACGCCCAATTTTCTTCACATCCATACGCGTATTGCCCAAGTCAATACGCGTATAGCCCTGCGTGATACGCGTATGGGCAGTTTGAACCCAGAAATTTTCCTGCAGAATCTGTCTGCTACGGGTTGATTCAATTCAACCCCAAAATCCCATTTTTTCCAATCTAAAATTCATCAAAACATATTATAACATAACCATTGGTATAAACATACAATCACACATTGCATTTAGCAGCTAGATTCATGAATTTCATGCAAAATTAATCAATTTCCATAATACCAATCTAACTCTAACTCAATAAAACTCTACCCTAAAGAGTCTAACTAGAACCCACCTGGATTACTAGACGAGGAGGTTGATGCGGAGACGATTGAACGAAAAACAGATGAATTGATGATGATCTTGAGCTTTTGGGAAATTTTCCTCTCTTGTTCCTCCTCCTTCCTTTCCTTCTCTTCCTTTTCCCTTTCTCTTTACTATCCTTTGTTTGTTTTACAAATGAGAAAGGAAAACATAGTAAAGAAAATAATTTCCATCAATTAGCAATACTACTAAATGTCCAAATTAGCTCAAATGCGCGAAAGAATAAAACTCAACGTTAAATACTATTAATTTAATCAACTATGAGTTCGTCAGTTTACTCTAATTATTTTATCAAATAATTGTTCAGAGTACTCCGGAACCCAGTTGATCATAATAATATTAACCAGAGCGTTTATAAATTTACGGGGTATTACAATCCCTCTCTTTACTTTTAGACTTAGGTGGTTCCTATTACCTCACATAACCATAGGATCTCCATACATGATAACTTTAGGGTTGTTAGTCTCCCCGATTAGACTTTTTCCTTTCTTAACACCTTTGAGTTTCTTCTTTCTCATCTCAAAACAAAAAGAAAAAACATCTAACAAAGGATTAACATGTATTGCACATAAGCCTTGCATGTGGGAAATAAGATAGTGGAAGATCTTCTTTCACTTTTTTAGAGTGTTTAGCGTACGTCCCGTCTTGGTTCGATATGCGAGGCATTCGATCCTATGTCATAGACTTTGATGCAATATGTGTTATAAACACAAAAAATAATCCAAACATTTCTTCTTAAAAGACAAAAACAAACAAAAATTCTTCTCTCATCTCCTTCACTCTATTCTTAAGGACTTGTCACTTCCGTTCTACCGTAAACAGGTAAACGCCTAAGACTCCGTACAACGAGCTGAGACACCTAACTACTGGAAAGCGAACCTTGGCGTCTTCCGTTAAAAAATACAAACAAAGCAAAGCCATCCCTAGTGAGGGGAACTACGTCGCTCTGATTCTCGCGTGCGAGTGGGATACGTAGGCAGGAGATCGTGCGAGATCTCTCCGAGCACAATCCTTTCAACCTCCCCCCTAGTTCGTGTCCGAACTACGTTGACTCTGACTTTCCCATTGCACGAGGGAATACGTAGGCATAGGACGAGCGATGTCCTATCGAGTCACTTCTTTTTCTTTTCCTCTTCGTTTCTTCGTTCTTCTCCGTTCCCGTTCCTTCTCCTTTCCAGTAGCAGTGGAGCTCCAGATGAGGACACCATTTGATCGAGACAACAATCGTGGATCCCATCGAGTACGATGGACGCGAGGGGGTGCTAATACCTTCCCCTCGCATAACCGACTCCCTTACCCGTTTCTCTTGGTCGCGAGACCATGTTTTTTTTCTTCCCTGAGGTTTATGCAGTGTTTCCTTTCCCTCTCTTGGGATAAATACACATTACTGGCGACTCTGTTTCAGCGCCACTTTCGCGTTTGTACTTGGATGAAAATCCCGGGAGCGACAATAGCGCCCCTTGTCAAGGAAGAAACTCGACAAGAAGAAACTGAGACCAGTTCCTTGGCTGAAGACCAGGATCGAGGGGAAGTTTATTTCAGAAACTGAGACCAGTTCCTTGGCTGAAGACCAGGATCGAGGGGAAGTTTATTTCAGTAACTGAGACCAATTCCTTGCTTGAAGACCAGGATCGAGGGGAAGTTTATTTACGAAACGAAGACCAGTTCCTTGGCTGAAGACCAGGATCAATGGGAAGTTTTACCCTTTTCTAAGTATCATTGCTTAGCAAAAGAATATGGATGAGCAAATTTCCATTCATAAACCACCGTCAAAGTTTCGGGTATTCCGATATTTAATCCTCTTGCACCCTGAATGTCCAAATATCTTCGCCATTCACACCTTCAGGTCCAAGAAGATTAAATAGGGGCATCTATCATACCCCAAATTTTGACCACCAAGATTTCCCATCATTGTGCAAATCATTGTCACTATATGGAGTGCCATTATGCCTCATCAATTTCCTTAAGGATTGTTGCACTTTCACTACAACCAAGAATTAGGGTTTCGAGCCCTCTCAGAGCACTTAGATAAAGGATCAATCATGGAATGACATGATCTTCAACTTGTCTAACCTCTCAAACACCCATAAAGGATCAAGAGGACTCCCATATCAAGAATCAAGCACAAGGTTGCAACATTTCAAGTGGATCAAGCCTCAAGATCGCCAGTGTCACCAAATTAGGGTTTTGGTCGACCAAGGCCTCCGGATGGAAATTTTTCTTCTAGACATGAACCATCATTTACATGAACCTTGAATTTCAAATTTGGCATCAAGCATTTAATGGATGCATCAAGGTGACATGAACTGAAGCAAACCTAACTGAATGAGTCAAGCCTTATCCCTGCAACAGAAGACCATAGGCATGTGCTCTAATCTCAAGTCAATGATCATGGAAGACTAGAATTCCTTTATGCAACCATTGGCCACCGACCTGTACCAGTTTCCATTCATTATTGCTTGCAAAACAAACTTTATATACTATAAATAGAGCTCATTTGTGGTAAATTTGAGTACACCAAAGCACAACAACAATTGCTTTCTTCAAAATCTCTCTCATTTTTGCAGAAATGCCTTCTTTTACAAGTCACCACTGAGTTTTCAAGTTAGAGAGCAATTCCACCACATCTCATGATCCAAACACATCCAATGTATCATATATAAGTTATTCAAACACTCATCCTTGATCTGAATTACCAAAATCAGAAAGTCAACCTCCAAAACCTCAAATTTTGACTTTTTTTGCATTTTTCAAGCCATGTCTTGATTCAGGAACTTTCAAAACCAAACAAAACCTCAAACACACTCTAAATATCATCCTCAAACTGTCCCAACAAGTTTCCCTCAACTGTAACATCATTTGAGTGAGATACCATTTTGGTCACTTTTGCCACTTTTGCAAGAAAGAGCCAATTCTTGTTCCTGAGGATTCCAGCTGGTCTTGATCATTCTAAAAGCTTCTAAGGGATCAATCAAAGGTGTCTAAAGCATTGGATCACTTTTGGCACAAGCATCTTGAAAGATAACACAAGGAGGTTCAAGAGGTAAGTGCATCACAACTTGAACTCTTTAAATCATGTATTGCTTTGATGTCCATTGATCATGGAAATCTCATACATATCATATATGTTGTGTTTGAACCAATTTGCCATGCTATTGTTGCCTGTATGATGAGATAGCATATAACATGCAAATCTAGGTGTATTTTGAAACCACTATTAGGTTTTAAAAGCACCATTGGATTCCTCATAAAAATCTAGGTAGGATCCATCTAAATTTTGTCAAAATCCATGAAGAATTGAGGGAGTTAGAGCCTTCATGCAAGAAGGCAAAAATTGGGCCATGCCTTGGGCAAGGGCCAGGCTAGGGCGCCTTGGCCAGGCCTAAAATCTTGCCACCCTCATATACACATGAGGTGGTTTTGATACACGAATGTATCACCACCCCAGAGGTAACGCACATCTGTGTTTGGTTGGGAGGTCGTGGGTTCAAGACCCACCCAGACCATTTTGCCATTTTCCCCTATTTTGCTATTTTTCACATTTTTCATGATTTTTATTAATTAATTCTAAAATTAATTTCTCTCTCAATTTTAATTATTTTTTATTGGTTCTTGTTTTGAAAATTCACAAAAATATTAAAATATTTTATTCTACAAAAATTTCACAAAAATATTATTTATTTCACATATTTGGTATTTTTGTAAAGAATTATGTTTTTAATTGTTTGTAAACATTAAAAAATCTTTATTTCTCTTGATTTTTCAACTTCAAATGAATTTCAAGCTTTCATGTGATTAAACATGATTTTTCAAAATATTTTTCAAAGTATACAACTTATTTTTGAATATGTCGCTCCCAGGATTTTCATCCAGGTACAAACGCGAGAGTGGCGCGGAAAAAACAGAGTCGTCAGCCGTGTAAATTTATCCCAAGAGAGGGAAAGGGAACACCGCATAAACCTGAGGAAGAGGGAAAGGAATGGCCATCGCAACCATAGCCTGGGTTCGGGAGTCGGTTACGCGAGGGGAAGGTGCTAGCACCCCACGCGTCCATCGTACTCGATGGGATCCACGCTTGTTGTCTATTCTAAGGGTAAGTTATACTATCATCTAGGGCTGTACTAAAACGGAGAGGGAAAGACAAAGACCGACTCGGTAGGACGTCGACGTCCTAGGCCTACGTACCCCCCTTGTGCAATGGGGAATTCAGAGTCAACGTAGTTCGGACCAAGTTCTTTTTGTGTTTTTTATGAGCGACGTTAAGTTCGCGTCCGGCAGTTAGGGTCGATGCCTGTTTGCGACTCAGGCGGAAGGTAACGTGCCCTTTTTGAAAATAGCCTTTAAGTTGAAGGTCCCGAAGGACAAAAATTTTGAAGTTGGTTTGTATTTTTTAGGACAGAAGTGGCTTAAGTTAGTTCCTAAGTTGCATTGCACCAAAGTCTAGGGCACAGGGGCGAATACTTAACGCATCGTCCCAAAACAGGACGCTTGCTAAGCACTCTAGAGAGATGAGAGGAAGCCCCTCATTTCTCATTCCCTACACTTAAGGCTCGTGCGCAATACCCCTTATTATTATTAAGTGTTTTAAAGAAATTTGAGACGAGAAGAGAGAAGACACAAAGGTAACTCTAAGGGAGACTATGAATCCTAAAGTGATCATGCATGGGTGACCTACGGTTAGGGAGGTTTGACGACAACCTAAATCCTAAAGGAAAGGGATGAGAGAAGGAGAGAATAGTAAAGGTGAATACAGATGCTTATCCACACCCTTAAAGAACTTACCTTAGTCCTTGCATGAAAGATTAGTACCGAATAGACACAAGTCAGAGAAATGAGATGAATGAAAATCAAACGATGGCAAACAACAATGATAATAATCCAAACATGAATCAAAGAAACAAAGAAATAACCCCAAAGCAAATGGCACAAGTGCCTTTTCAAACAGATAATCATACAAGGTCAAAGATGCGCCTGCAAGAAAATCTTAAGTGAAAAAACAAATCAGATAATTAGAAAAATGACTCCTAAAATTCCCAAATTAAACATTAAGGTTCCTCAACCAGACGAAAACAACATATAAAAAGTCCCTGCAAAAAAATCAAGATATTAGTCATTCAAATAATTAGGCAGAGTTCAGGTGGGAATTAGGGCTCAGTGTGCCAAAGGGAAGGACAAAAACGCAATATGAAATAAATTTAAAAATGAAAGAAAAATATTTTTAATCACTTTATAATGTTACTGAATGGATGCAAAAGGAACGGATCAAAAATATTTTACAGAGGCAGAGAAATAAAATAAAGAAATTTAAGTATGCATGAGATGTGTAATGCAAAAAGGAAATTAAGACAATAATTAATTAGGATGATGAAAATAAAATAAAAATAAAAATAAAATTTTTGAAAATTTTATAAAATAATAAAGATGATATATGAATTTTATGATGATTTTTAAATGCATTTAAGTATTTTTTAAAAATTAAATATGAAAATGATAATTAAAGCAAAATGAAATAAACTAAGAATGCAGAGGGGGTGTAGAGAGTAATTAAATCACGTTGGGAACGGAATTGGGCTGAAGAGTGGGGGGTGCGTATAGCAACCCAGCCCATCAGCAAAAATAAAATAAAAAAAGGGACCTATGCGTGGACTGCAGTCAACTGCGTTGACTCATGCTTCCTGTCTGATCAATCCTACGCTCCAAAATAAGTCAACAATAATAAAAGTATGCAAAACAAAATAATATGATTGGATATGCACCATAGTAACGGTGGGGTAATAAACATTGGATTATTAATTAAAAATCAGAAAAATAAAAAAGGAAAAAGACACATGGCAACGCCCAGATCGTTGGATGAAAGGAACAGACGGCTGGGAGTCATCTTCAACCTTCCTTCGCCGGAACCCTCACAGCCGCCGGTGCTAGGGTTCCGGCCGCCGTCCTCCGCCACCTGCAAACGCAAACCTGCCCAGAAATCCTCGACCCTTATACCATTCGAACCGGAATTCCACGAGGATTCCAAATCTCTCATCCAAAATCACAAATAATTAACACATAATACAAGTCGAAGGGATTAGTGTTAGGGCAAAAAATTTCAAATCAACATTACAAGCAATATACGCATCCAATCACCAAACCAATCATACCAGCATGATCAGTGACAACAACACAACAATATTTACGTAAAAAAGGAGAGTTTCATGAGCACGAAAAAAATCATCCACCTGAGATGGCACAGCTCCAATCCTTGCTTTTGGCTGCGAATGGAGGTTGATTTCTACTCTGTGGATCCCTAGGAAGAGATTTGTGGAAGTACTTTTGGCAAAGACCTTGTGGATCGTGAGTTTTGATGAAAAAGAGCTTTAGGGTTCAAGTTTGGATTCCTCTCCAAAATCACGTGTGTGTCCCCTAACCAATGCATGAATAGGCTTAAATACTTAGGGTTATTTCATATCTGATCATTTGGGCTTGGGTGATCCATTGTTTAATGATTTTTTGAATTATTTTGGAAAAATACATTATGTGAATTACACCTTTCTCCTTGCATGGATGCTTGAGAATTACATGATGGATCACTTGCACTTGGATTGATAATTACACCCCTATTAAACTTGGGCCTTGAAATCATTTGATTCATGACTTTTTTAATGATTTGGCTTTTTTGAATAATAAAAAACAAGTGAAGAATAAACCATGGAGTCACTTGATAAAAAAGCCAAAAATGCTTCTTAGGAATTGTTTTTGGATGTTGGAACATGTCTTGAAGCAATGGAATTAATCATAGGTCCATATGTCCCAAAACCTAAAAGTTGTGAAAATGAAACCCTAAAAACCACCTTGCCTTCTTTTGACCATAAGTTGAGTTTCACAAATGATATGGAGACCCACTAGTACTTGTTGGAAAGGGGAGAAAAAGATCTTCAACTTTCATATTGGAGAAAAATTCATTTGAAGCTTTCTTGATGATGAAAAGTCAAGTTGAATGCAGTGTAGGAACTTTCCCAAAAAGGAAACTTTTCATTATAGGTCACTTTTCAAATTTAGAAACTTTGCACCAACTCCTGATTCCTGACAAATATGTATGAAACTTGACCCCTGGAGACCATATGAGGATGTGAGACCTTGAAAATCCCTGAAGAGAACCTCAAAATTTCACAGTTGACTTTTCTCCTTTCACTGTTGACTTTTCCCCAAATTCAACTGATTTTCAACCCATTGGCTAATCGAGCTTCTCCTGAACCAAACTGATGGACAACCTCCCATCCCTAGGTACTTAGGGACCCAAGGAATACCATGGAATCAAGTTTTACCCAAAAAATCAGAAATAAACTAACTTTATAGCAAACCCTAGTTGTGGTACCCTCAGTCTAGGAGGAAATAGCACAGTCTCCAAACCCAAATTCCTCTGAGTATGATGTGTATCCTCTCCAACAAAGATAAGATATGCCATTTGATGATGATAAAAACCCAAGGAGCTTGCCCATTGAAGCGATAAACCCAAGAATCTCAAAAACCCTAATTCATGCACTAGTTAGGAGAGGATGATCCACCTGATCTCTCTTGCCACTTGGGAACTCTTGATGATGTGATAGACCAGATGGGACCTTCATGAACTGCCTCAAGCACCTTGACCCCATGCTAATGATATGCATACATGATAATGCAAAAAATGCAATGAAACATAAGCCAGTTAGTAATAAAGTAAGGAGGGCAAATTTTGGGGTGCATCAGCTGCCCCTATTCAATCAACTTGGTCATGATGGTATGATGGCGACGGCTTTCAGACAATCAGGATGCACGGAGATTAAACACTAAAGAACCCGGAAATTTGCAATCCTCTGCTGGAGAACTAGCCATAAATGTTGTACTGTCACAATACGGACGAGTGCTAGCTATGCTGGATATAAAGTGAAACAGACTCTCCCAAGTTACGTCATCTCTGCTGATAAAGAGAACTGACAAAGGAATCTCAAAATATGCCATCCCTGCTGATAAAGGGAACTGACGAAAAAGATCGATATCCCTGCTGACAAAGAGAACTAGCAACACAAATGTCATCCCTGCTGATAAAGGGATACGGACGAAAGAAAATCTCCAAAGATTGCCATCTCTGCTGATAAAGAGAAACTAGCAACACCAATGCCATTCCTGCTGATAAAGGGATAGGACGAAAGAAAATCTTCAAAGATTGCCATCTCTGCTGATAAAGAGAAACTAGCAAACTGATGCCATCCCTGCTGATAAAGGGAAACTAGCAAAACACATGCCATCCCTGCTGATAAAGGGAAACTGACGAAGAACTATCCAAAAGACTGCTATCTCTACTGATAAAGAGAAACTAGCAAATTGATGCCATCCCTGCTGATAAAGGGAAACTGACGAAGAACTATCCGAAAGATCGCTATCTCTGCTGATAAAGAAAAACTAGCAATACCCATGCCATCCCTGCTGATAAAGGCAAACCGACGAAGAACTATCCGAAAGACTGCTATCTCTGCTGATAAAGAGATACTGACGAAAGAAAATCTTCAAAGATTGCCATCTATGCGGATAAAGAAAAACTAGCAAACTGATGCCATCCCTGCTGATAAAGGGAAACTAGCAAAACACATGCCATCCCTGCTGATAAAGGGAAACTGACGAAGAACTATCTAAAAGACTGCTATCTCTGCTGATAAAGAGAAACTAGCAAATTGATGCCATCCCTGCTGATAAAGGGAAACTGACGAAGAACTATCCGAAAGATCGCTATCTCTGCTGATAAAGAGAAACTAGCAATACCCATGCCATCCCTGCTGATAAAGGGAAACTGACGAAGAACTATCCGAAAGACTGCTATCTTTGCTGATAAAGAGAAACTTGCAAATTGATGCCATCCCTGCTGATAAAGGGAAACTGACGAAGAACTATCCGAAAGATCACTATCTCTGCTGATAAAGAGAAACTAGCAATACCCATGCCATCCCTGCTGATAAAGGGAAACTGACGAAGAACTATCCGAAAGACTGCTATCTCTGCTGCTAAAGAGAAACTAGCAATACCAATGCCATCCCTGCCGATAAAGGGAAACTGACGAAGAACTATCCAAAAGACTGCTATCTCTGTTGATAAAGAGAAACTAGCAAACTGATGCCATCCCTGCTGATGAAGGGAAACTGACGAAGAACTATCCGACAGATCGCTATCTCTGCTGATAAAGAGAAACTAGCAATACCCATGCCATCCCTACTGATAAAGGGAAACTGACGAAGAACTATCCGAAAGACTGCTATCTCTGCTGATAAAGAGAAACTAGCAATACCCATGCCATCCCTGCTGATAAAGGGAAACTGACGAAGAACTATCCGAAAGACTGCTATCTCTGCTGCTAAAGAGAAACTAGCAATACCAATGCCATCCCTGCTGATAAAGCGAAACTGACGAAGAAAATCTCCAAAAGATTGCTATCCCTATTGATAAAGAGAAACTAGCAAAATAAATGCCATCCCTGCTGATAAAGGGAAACTGACGAAAGAGAATCTTCAAAAGATTGCTATCTCTGCTGATAAAGAGAAACTAGCAATATACATGCCATCCCTGCTGATAAAGGGAAACTGACGAAAGAAAATCTCCAAAAGCTTGCTATCTCTGCTGATAAAGAGAAACTAGCAAAATAAATGCCATCCTTGCTGATAAAGGGAAACTGACGAAAGAAATCTCCAAAAGCTTGCTATCTCTGCTAATAAAGAGAAACTAGCAATATACATGCCATCCCTGCTGATAAAGGGAAACTGACGAAAGAAAATCTTCAGAAGATTGCTATCTCTGCTTATAAAGAGAAACTAGCAAAATCAATGCCATCCCTGCTGATAAAGGGAAACTGACGGACGAAAATCTTCAAAAGATTGCTATCTCTACTGATAAAGAGAAACTAGCAAAATAAATGCCATCCCTGTTGATAATGGGAAACTGACGAAAGAAATCTCCAAAAGTTTGCTATCTCTGCTGATAAAGAGAAACTAGCAATATACATGCCATCCCTGCTGATAAAGGGAAACTGACGAAAGAAAATCTTCAAAAGATTGCTATCTCTGCTGATAAAGAGAAACTAGCAAAATAAATGCCATCCCTGCTGATAAAGGGAAACTGACGGACAAAAATCTTCAAAAGATTGCTATCTCTGTTGATAAAGAGAAACTTGCAAAATTAATGCCATCCCTGCTGATAAAGGGAAACTGACGGACAAAAATCTTCCAAAGATTGCTATCTCTGCTGATAAAGAGAAACTAGCAAAATCAATGGCGACTTCACTGGGGATAACGTGGAACAAAACTTCTGGTAAGAACGGGATTTCACAAAAGAGAGAGGCCAGACAAACTTCTAACGGACCCATGATCCACAGATAAGATGACTCCGCTGGGGAAAGGAGAAGTCTAAATAAAAGACTCTGCCGGGGAGCACACGTATGAGGAACGCATCCCTCCAAAATCTCCTGAGTCATGCCATCTCTGTTGCGAAAGAGAACTGGCAAAGAAAGTACCAAACCTGCCTTATGCTTCGAATGCAAATGTTTGAATAGTGGTGTAATGCTCCATACGAAATGGAAATGCTATGTACTTGAGGATGCAATGCAAATGCTTATGATATGCAAAAGGGGTCTCTCCCGCAAAATAAATGCCGGAGAGAAAAGATTGATTCAGCTGGGGATGACAAAAATAAATTGTCCTCTGAATCTAGGAACTCTGCTGAGAAGTGTCGTACTGATCGACTCTTCGGATCAACAACATCTGCTGGGGATGAAATCAAAAAAGAACTACCGGGGACCCCCCCTGTCTTTCACTGAAGGTAACATCCAAAACCTGAGATTTCTCCTCTGTTGGGGGAGTTGAGAATGAACTCCAATAACGGAACCAGAAGTCTGTTACTGAAAATCGCTAATATCCAATTGGCTCAGAACTTGCTGGGGAAAACAGTCCATGATACCAGCCTTCTTGGGGATACTGCTGATCTTAGCCTACTGACTGGGAGAATGACTTTACTCCCATCTTGCTGGGGACTAGAATATGAAGTTGTCGGTGAGAGCACGCTTCCTGACTGGATGGGGGAGGTGAACACCCTGATTCTGTGGGGAAATAACGTCTTGATCCAGAGAAAATATTTTCCAAGTCTCCTGCTGTGGAGGGGCTATTCTGCTGAGGAAAGTTTGTCCTGCTGGGGAAGGAGCAATCTCAATGCTGGGGAAAGCCAACTGCTGGGGAAGTACAATCCCGTTGCCCTGACTTGACTTGTCTTTATGGTCGTAAGCGGCTCTTTGAACTTTTCATCTCAAGAGGATTTTACAGAAGATCGGGCGCTCGCACTGCCCCAGGGTCTTCAAACTCTCGGAGAGATTTATCATATCTTGACATAACTGCCCCAGTCTTCATAATCCATGACGTACATTACCTCGAAGGGGATCGTAATGACTTGACCATACTCTGCTTCAACATCTTGAACCTTGAGGAGGTGTTTTCAATTAACCATTTTCAAGAGTAGACATTTTCTCACGCCCTAGACGTGGCCTGCCCCAAGTCTCGAAGGAACTTTGCCCCTGATCCTAGAATGAGTGCCCCAGAATAACTGAATTTCGGAGAGATTTCTCGACGTGACCGCCCAAATTGGCTACATCTTAACACGACTTACTGAGGAGAGCCCACTCTACACTGAGTCTCTTGGCAGCCTGCCCTTTGATACGATTGTCCTTCGGAATTTTCAAGCAACCCAACTTGGCAGGATCAGCTTCTTGATTGACTTTCACTGTGTAAGCTGCATTGATGCTTAGGCACATATATGCAAACAGAAAATGTTTATTATGAGAATGACAATTCTAATGCAACACTCATGTTAACCTTGAAGTTTTTATTGAAAATGCGTCGCCAAGCCTTGTGAACGAATCACTTGCTGGGATGCGACCTTGATTTTTGAATGGCAAAAACAATGCGCACATGCAATACCAACCAATCTTATTAGCACAACTCATAGGAGTCAGGAACGCTATCCTGTTGAAGTACGCTTTCGGAATAAACCCTGTTTCAATTAGGACTTTTAAGGGTTGTAACGTGGTCTGGTTCACGGTCTCAGGAAAAAGATTTATGGCTCAAAATTTATTGGTGCCCACCCACTCTTCGTGATGTTCTCCAGTCCTATGTTCAGTTAATCTGGCCTAAACGCTCATCTCTCCAAAGGTTTATGATCTTTAAGGAACCTATGCCACTAATGACAGTCACCCCTTTTTATCTTTTGTGTCTGTAATCACACGAACTTGCTTTTATCGAGGTAATCCTTTTCGTTTTTCGCTTTTTCTTTCTTTTGCTCTTTTTTTATCCCTAATTTTGCCTGGACTGACTCCTTTGAGTTTTTCGATTTTGAAGTCCAGCGGGACGCCCTACCTTTTGCCTAAGTCGCTTGTTTTCAAGTTTCGACTTAGCAGGCTTTTTCTTTCTTTTTATATTCCCCTTTTGAACAAAGCGGGTGACACTGGTTGTCTTACTTGCTTGACAGGGTTGTGACTGCCTCACTCCTTAGTTGTTGATGGATGACCGTCGTGGTTTCACATCTCTTGCTGGTGGGAAGAAGGTAATGGATCCTCAGATGCACACTCTCCTTGAAATTTTAACGCTCGGTCAAACTAACTGACGCCTACCCTGCCCCTGGGTTAAGTATGAGGGTTTTTTCGTACGAAAGAAACTCCTACTTCAAGGCTCAAAGGGGTTAACGAAGGTTTATCTCCTTATCTCTCCAGTGTTTAGGGATTTGAAACAATGCCTGTACATCCTCAACAGGGTTCTATCCTTGAACATACAACCAGAGATTCTGCGTTTTCGTCTCATCATCCTCTCTCAAGAGTTCTAAACAAGAAAATTGGTATTGCAGTGCATAAAAACATTTAAGAGTGAACACGAATGGATTACTTCAAGAAAAACATACTCATTGCATTAATATCATCATAAAAAAACAAACAAGTCTTGCATACATACGATGCTTTAACAAGAAATGAAAAACTACAAATGAAAAAGCAGTAAGAAGCTGAAGATTGCCATTGCTGAGGAAGCTTAATTCTGCCTGGACGTACTTGCAGACTGGGCGTTCATTTGAGAAAGGAGGCTTCCATTGATGTACATGTCACCTTCAGTGAATACAATGATCTCGGAGTCTACCAGGTCTTGCACCTTGTGCTGGAATGCCTTACACTCATCAATCGTATGCCCAAACGTTCCTGAGTGGAACTCACACCTAGTAGTCATGTCATAATTCGGAGGAATAGGGTACGGCACCGGCGTGGTACTCCTCGTCTGAATCAGAGAGTTCTCGAGCAGGCGAGCAAACAACTGACTACAAGGGATAAGAATAGGATCAAATATCCTGTTGGGCCTTCTTGGTCTCGGTTTCCCCTATTGCTGATAATTCTACTGTCGGTGCTAATTTGGGCGCCCATTCTGGCCCTGCACTTTCCTTTATGCATTCGGCTGAGGCACAAACAAAGGTTGTGGAAGAGATCCCTGGTGCGAGGTGGATCCTTTGGTAATAGAGGGAGTCCTCAGTCCCTTTGCAATACTGGGAGTAACATCACTTTGTTTACCAGTGCCAACTGATGTAAACTTGATTGCCCCTGAATCAATGAGCTCTTGGACTTTGTACTTGAGCATCTTACAGTCTTCAAAATTATGACCAGGTGCCCCTGAATGGAATTCACACCTATCATGGACATTGGAACCCATACGAAACTTGGTGTGTGGAGGTCCTGCAGCAATCAATTCAATTAGCTGAAACTTGAGAAAGTGCTGAAGCAACTGAGCGTATGGCATCGGAATCTGATCAAACTTCTCATCAAGCCTCTCTGGGTTAAGACCCTCAAGAAATCGTTGTTGATGAAAAAGCTCTGACGGTGGGGAGGATCGACGAGGCAGTTCATGGTCTAGAGGAGACCCCAAAGAGATGGGAGGAATGAGAACCTCTGCTGTGGAAGCGGGCATAGGACTGTCTTCCTTCTTCAACACCCTATTCAAAATTTCCATGATCAAACCCATCTGAGTCTTCATCTGATTGATCTCTTCCCTTAGCATCCTCTGCTCCTGGAGCATGTCTTCCCCAAATTACCTCATCTAAACCTTCAGTTCACTCAACTCAGCTTGAACTCGCTCCATGATCAACTCTTCAATGGCCTGAGGAGTTAAGTATGCAATTCTGAGATGGAACAAGATAAGAACTCCGGAGATAAACACATGTCATGCAAATTGATTATGCAAAAATGATTATGAATATGCAAATGCAAATGGACATGTTTGAATATCCGCAGGGCGATCCACCCCTTGATTCCCGTTTAACGATAAGATAGAATGGAACTTCTGCTCATTAAGAAAACCATAGGAAAACCAAATGTCAACAATCATCAATCCAAGATACAAGTTTGAACACAAAACATAGGTCCCAACCAACAGGCCTGGTGGTGATCCCAATACAATAAAAGAGAAAAGAAAGATACGGCATATCATCAAAGTCCACAAGTGTCAATCCCCCCCATCCACTATGCTTTCTGCACCAGTCTTGAATCTCCTTGAACAACTTTCTAGTATCGGGATGCTTCGGCCTCTGAATTAGCCCTTGAATGAGAAGGTCTCTCCTGTGTATGATCCCATCCAAGTATCGACAATGTAACTCCCAAGCGTCTTCTCCAGAAATACCCTCCATACCAGGTCCCTCATGTCTAGGTTTCTTCGCTTCAGCTTGGGCTTTCAGCTCTTCCATGGAGGCTATGGCTTCATTGAGTCGACCCTCGACTACTTGTCTCTTGAATATCCCTGATAAGATCTCGGCGTCTTTCTTCTTGAGCGTCGACTTCAACTGATCAATCTTAGCTATGTAGTCGTCTTCCTTTCTCTTATTCTCAGCCATGGCAGTTTCTCGGTGCTCATCGAACCTGTGAATCTTCAACAAAGCCTTGCCTAATTCCTCCTCCTTGGACCTGAGAACATTACTGATACCATCCAAAGCTTGTTTCATCCTTTCTCTGGATGCGACCATGTCAGCAACCTCTTTTTCTGCTTTAGCAAGGAGCTCTGTCTTCAACTTGGCGGTATGAACAGCTTCACCCCGCTCGTGCTTCCACTGATAAATTTCTCTCTTTAGCTCACTATTTTCTTCCCGCAACCTTTCCTTTTCAGCCCATAATTTGTTATACTTCTCCAACTCAACTGTGGTAGGAGGCTCGACTACCAAAGGATACAAAGGTGGTTCCACCGGGAATGGACGAAGCTCCTCTTCTACTCTCTTTTTGATCCACTCTTTATAGGGAGGAAAAGCCCAGTTATTACATTTTCCGAACGGAATTTTACCCTTCTTAGTCACCTGTTTCCAAACATTCACAACTTTCCTTATCAACCCTTGATCCTCAATACCATTGAAGAACAAGGACTCACGGACATCTCGCTCTTCAGGTGGATTCTTCAAAGGATAGCCAAACTGTCTGATAGCTAGGGAGGGATTATAGTTAATTCCACCTTTCCTCCCTATCAAGGGAACATTAGGGAATTCTCCGCATTTGCAAATAATCTCCATTCCTAGCAAGTCACGATTAATCCAAGTAATGTTGTCAGCAGTCAAGCCCATTACCCTCTTAGACCACTTCAGAGAATCTTTCGTATCAACGAAAGCGCCAGATTCAGGGAGACGACTCAGAAACCAAGTAGCTAAGAGCGGCGCACAGCAACTCACAGTTTTCCCACGCCTATTCTCATTCTTATAGTGAACTGAATGGTACACATCACCTAACAAGGTAGGTATAGGATTCTTCGAAATAAAGATTCTGACGGCATGCATATCCACCAGATCAGGAATATTCGGAAACAAAACAATCCCGTAGATACACATAGCCAAAATAGCTTGGAAAACAGTCCAGTTCTTCTCTTTGACATGTATGCAAGCCTGATCAAACATGAACTTCAACAAGAAACCCTTAACTCCTTGTTTTTCTGCAATATTACTGTTCAGAACAGACTCACTAATATGAAGAGCAACAACCATCTCTTTTACCCCGGGGTGTTCTTCGGAAAAGAAAACTATATCATGCCTGATGGGGATTCCCAAAATAAATGAGAACTCCTCCAACGTTGGAGCCAAGATGTAGTCCGGGAAAGTGAAGCAACGCAGAGACGGATCGTAAAACTGAAGAAGTGTATGAATGGCATCCTTCTCATACTTGGAGATGTTGTGGACAAATTTCAGAAGTCTTCCATACCCTCCACTGAACTCTGTACGAACTCCAGGACCAGCCATATTAATCAGTTTGTGAATCAGTGTCAAAGTCGGTTCAGGGAACGAATAGGCAACAGTCTTCTTTCTCTGAACATCCATGCTGAAGTAACCTCAGAAAACCGGAATCAAGAGTAAGATGCCAGCCCTGAAAAATGTCAAACATGTCAGAATGCAAGAAAAATGATATGCTCATGCAAACATGGGGTCAAGGCACACTGCTGGATGTGCTGTGCTGTTAGCTGAACGAGAACCCAAAAAACCAGAACTCCGAACCACTGAGATAGACATTGATGAGAAATCCAAAAAAATAGGGTAGGTTGAAGGTTTCAGTTACCTGCAAACCTGCAAACGCCCATCCCCTCTCACATGTGGGTACTAGGATGTTCAGTATCCCGAGCTCTCAGGTCGAGAAATGATGATACGTTCACCATTTCTGGTTTGGCATCATCATCAATCGAGGAGGCCTCAACTGATTCTCCAAAGCGGAAGGTCCTCAGCTTTGGCACTGAGGTCGAGAAACAATAGTACATTCATCCCTCGGGGTACAGTACTAAAGTCAATCGAGGAGTGCCTCCACTGATTCTCTTCAAAACGTAGGGGCCATCCTATGCGAGTTCCAAAGCGGGCCCTCGGGTGCGAATGGGTTTGCCACAGGATGTGGTCTGCCACTGTCACCACTAAAGAGGGATGTTTCCACTAAGGTCCTCAATGATCGGTCACCAGAGTCGACATCTCTCTAGATCAACACCCCAACATGCGCAAGACACACATGTTAGAATGCATCCCAAGATAGCCTCGTCTGGTTGTGAATTTCGTGAACACACAAACGTACCAAGCGGGCACGTAGGTCCCACTACTTTCCACTCTAGTCCTAGGGTATTCTCAAGCCTTGGTATTGGGCTTAGCTCTCGGTCCCACCCAACCTGCAAAACAAAGACAGCTAGCACAGCACAGCAACATGACAGTAATAAAAAATGAAATGCAGAAAATGCGGTAAAAATAAAAATAAAATACAACATAAAGCAAAACAAAAACAAAATTCCCAAAGAGAATAGAGACAAGCAAGCGTTAGGATTGACTCGCTTAGGGATGGACCAGCATAGGTCAACCAGAGTCCCCAGCAGAGTCGCCAGCTGTCGCTCCCAGGATTTTCATCCAGGTACAAACGCGAGAGTGGCGCGGAAAAACAGAGTCGCCAGCCGTGTAAATTTATTCCAAGAGAGGGAAAGGGAACACCGTATAAACCTTAGGAAGAGGGAAAGGAATGGCCATCGCAACCATAGCCTGGGTTCGGGAGTCGGTTACGCGAGGGGAAGGTGCTAGCACCCCACGCGTCCATCGTACTCGATGGGATCCACGCTTGTTGTCTATTCTAAGGGTAAGTTATACTATCATCTAGGGCTGTACTAAAACAGAGAGGGAAAGACAAAGACCAACTCGGTAGGACGTCGACGTCCTAGGCCTACGTACCCCCCTTGTGCGATGGGGAATTCAGAGTCAACGTAGTTCGGACCAAGTTCTTTTTGTGTTTTTTATGAGTGACGTTAAGTTCGCGTCCGGCAGTTAGGGTTGATGCCTGTTTGCGACTTAGGCGGAAGGTAACATGCCCTTTTTGAAAATAGCCTTTAAGTTGAAGGTCCCGAAGGACAAAAAGTTTGAAGTTGGTTTGTATTTTTTAGGACAGAAGTGGCTGAAGTTAGTTCCTAAGTTGCATTGCACCAAAGTCTAGGGCACAGGGGCGAATACTTAACGCATCGTCCCAAGACAGGACGCTCGCTAAGCACTCTAGATAGATGAGAGGAAGCCCCTCATTTCTCATTCCCTACACTTAAGGCTCGTGCGCAATACCCCTTATTATTATTAAGTGTTTTAAAGAAATTTGAGACGAGAAGAGAGAAGACACAAAGGTAACTCTAAGGGAGACTATGAATCCTAAAGTGATCATGCATGGGTGACCTACGGTTAGTGAGGTTTGACGACAACCTAAATCCTAAAGGAAAGGGATGAGAGAAGGAGAGAATAGTAAAGGTGAATACGGATGCTTATCCACACCCTTAAAGAACTTACCTTAGTCCCTGCATGAAAGATTAGTAGCGAATAGACACAAGTAAGAGAAATGAGGTGAATGAAAATCAAACGATGGCAAACAAAAATGATAATAATCCAAACATGAATCAAAGAAACAAAGAAACAGCCCCAAAGCAAATGGCACAAGTGCCTTTTCAAACAGATAATCATACAAGGTCAAAGATGCGCCTGCAAGAAAATCTTAAGTGAAAAACAAATCAGATAATTAGAAAAATGACTCCTAAAATTCCCAAATTAAACATTAAGGTTCCTCAACCAGAGGAAAACAACATATAAAAAGTCCCTGCAAAAAAATCAAGATATTAGTCATTCAAATAATTAGGCAGAGTTCAGGTGGGAATTAGGGCTCAGTGTGCCAAAGGGAAGGACAAAAACGCAATATGAAATAAATTTAAAAATTAAAGAAAAATATTTTTAATCACTTTAGAATGTTAATTAATGGATGCAAAAGGAACGGATCAAAAATATTTTACAGAGGCAGAGAAATAAAATAAAGAAATTTAAGTATGCATGAGATGTGTAATGCAAAAAGGAAATTAAGACAATAATTAATTAGGATGATGAAAATAAAATAAAAATAAAAATAAAATTAGTGAAAATTTTATAAAATAATAAAGATGATATATGAATTTTATGATGATTTTTAAATGCATTTAAGTATTTTTTAAAAATTAAATATGAAAATGATAATTAAAGCAAAATGAAATAAAATAAGAATGCAGAGGGGGTACAGAGAGTAATTAAATCACGTTGGGAACGGAATTGGGCTGAAGAGTGGGGGGTGCGTATAGCAACCTAGCCCATCAGCCAAAAAATAAAATAAAAAAGGGACCCATGCGTGGACTGCAGTCAACTGGGTTGACTCATGCTTCCCGTCTGATCAATCCTACGCTCCAAAATAAGTCAACAATAATAAAAGTATGCAAAACAAAATAATATGATTGGATATGCACCATAGTAACAGTGGGGTAATAAACATTGGATTATTAATTAAAAATCAGAAAAATAAAAAAGGAAAAAGACACATGGCAACGCCCAGACCGTTGGATGAAAGGAACGGACGGTTGGGAGTCATCTTCAACCTTCCTTCGCCAGAACCCTCACAGCCGCCGGAGCTAGGGTTCCAGCCGCCGTCCTCTGCCACCTGCAAACGCAAACCTGCCCAGAAATCCTCGACCCTTATACCATTCGAACCGGAATTCCACGAGGATTCCAAATCTCTCATCCAAAATCACAAATAATTAACACATAATACAAGTCGAAGGGATTAGTGTTAGGGCAAAAAATTTCAAATCAACATTACAAGCAATATACGCATCCAATCACCAAACCAATCATACCAGCATGATCAGTGACAATAACACAACAATATTTACGTAAAAAAGGAGAGTTTCATAAGCACGAAAAAAATCATCCACCTGAGATGGCACAGCTCCAATCCTTGCTTTTGGCTGCGAATGGAGGTTGATTTCTACTCTGTGGATCCCCAGGAAGAGATTTGTGGAAGTACTTTTGGCAAAGACCTTGTGGATCGTGAGTTTTGATGATAAAGAGCTTTAGGGTTCAAGTTTGGATTCCTCTCCAAAATCACGTGTGTGTCCCCTAACCAATGCATGAATAGGCTTAAATACTTAGGGTTATTTCATATCTGATCATTTGGGCTTGGGTGATCCATTGTTTAATGATTTTTTGAATTATTTTGGAAAAATACATTATGTGAATTACACCTTTCTCCTTGCATGGATGCTTGAGAATTACATGATGGATCACTTGCACTTGGATTGATAATTACACCCCTATTGAACTTGGGCCTTGAAATCATTTGATTCATGACTTTTTTAATGATTTGGCTTTTTTGAATAATAAAAAATAAGTGAAGAATAAACCATGGAGTCACTTGATAAAAAAGCCAAAAATGCTTCTTAGGAATTGTTTTTGGATGTTGGAACATGTCTTGAAGCAATGGAATTAATCATAGGTCCATATGTCCCAAAACCTAAAAGTTGTGAAAATGAAACCCTAAAAACCACCTTGCCTTCTTTTGACCATAAGTTGAGTTTCACAAATGATATGGAGACCCACTAGTACTTGTTGGAAAGGGGAGAAAAATATCTTCAACTTTCATGTTGGAGAAAAATTCATTTGAAGCTTTCTTGATGATGAAAAGTCAAGTTGAATGCAGTGCAGGAACTTGCCCAAAAAGGAAACTTTTCATTATAGGTCACTTTCCAAATTTAGAAACTTTGCACCAACTCCTGATTCCTGACAAATATGTATGAAACTTGACCCCTGGAGACCATATGAGGATGTGAGACCTTGAAAATCCCTGAAGAGAACCTCAAAATTTCACAGTTGACTTTTCTCCTTTCACTGTTGAATTTTCCCCAAATTCAACTGATTTTCAACCCATTGGCTAATCGAGCTTCTCCTGAACCAAACTGATGGACAACCTCCCATCCCTAGGTACTTAGGGACCCAAGGAATACCATGGAATCAAGTCTTGCCCAAAAAATCAGAAATAAACTGACTTTATAGCAAACCCTAGTTGTGGTACCCTCAGTCTAGGAGGAAATAACACAGTCTCCAAACCCAAATTCCTCTGAGTATGATGTGTATCCTCTCCAACAAAGATAAGATATGCCATTTGATGATAATAAAAACCCAAGGAGCTTGCCCATTGAAGCGATAAACCCAAGAATCTCAAAAACCCTAATTCATGCACTGGTTAGGAGAGGATGATCCACCTGAGCTCTCTTGCCACTTGTGAACTCTTGATGATGTGATAGACCAGATGGGACCTTCATGAACTGCCTCAAGCACCTTGACCCCATGCTAATGATATGCATACATGATAATGTAAAAAATGCAATGAAACATAAGCCAGTTAGTAATAAAGTAAGGAGGGCAAATTTTGGGGTGCAACATAATATATTTGGTATTTTATATAATTTATTATTTAATTTCCTTTGAAAATTATATTTTAAATTCAAAATTAGGGTTTTCTCTAAAATTTTGATTTTTCAAACTTCACATACACAACTTTGGACCTCTTGGTAGAGTGTAAGTCTCATCCCTTTGTAAATATATAATTTGGGCCTCAGTCATTGTATAAGTCCCGATACGATTTTAAAAATCTCGGCGCAATCGCCATTTTCAAACAATTTTCATCCGGGCCTTCCCTTGTGTTGTAAGTCCCATCTTTATTCTTTTCAAACACTTTTGGGCCTCTAATAGAGTGTAAGTCCCATCCCTTTGTACAGAAAAACCTTTTTTGGGTCTCAGTCATTGTATAAGTCTCTCTGCGATTCTTAAAATGACGGTGCGACCACTGTCTTTCATTGGGCTTCTCCTTGAGTTGTAAGCCCCATCTTTTGTATAAAAATAAACGTTGGGCCTCTAATAGAGTGTAAGACCCAACCTCTTTGTAAATACAATAATTTGGGCCTCAGTCATTGTATAAGTCCCGATACAATTTTCAGATCAACGGTACGATTACTGTTTTTCATCTGGGCCTCTACTTGAGTATAAGCCCCAATCTTTTCTTTAAAACAACTTTACCCTTTGATTTAGATTAAAATTCATAGTTGTTATCAAAACTTTCTTTAATTTCTTGAACAACTAACCATACAGCTGTTACAATGGAAGCTTGCTTACCTGTAAGTTTTAAAACAACTTTCTTTTACATACTTGCGTATATATATATATATATATATATATATATATATATATATATATATATATATATATATATATATATATATATATATATATATATATATATATATATATATATATATATATATATATATATATATATATATTTGTTTGTAATGCTGGAAGCTTGCTCACCTGTAAGTCCTCCTACACTCATTTACATACTTGTATATATTTCATCTGTGTATATATATATATATATATATGCCTGTATATTATCTGCTTAGAGTTTTCCCCGACAATTAGGTCTAGGATTAGATCAAATTAGTGGTCACTCTTTCAACACAGTCAAAACTAGTTCCCCATAGGAATTTCGAGAGAAAGGCATAATCCCGGTGAAACTTTTCCCGGAGAAAGGTTTTATTCCCTGTCTTGGGCTTATACAATATGGAACAGATAAAGGCATTATTTTCGGTGAAACTTTTCTCAAGACTGTCACTACTAGAAATTTGTCTAAGAACTTCATTTCCCCCAGAGAGCATTAATTCCCGGTGAAACTTCTCTTGAATTTCTTTAAACCCTAGAACTGTTCACTAAAGAAAGGATTATTCCTAGTGAAACCTTTCTTGAACTTTTCTTATGTTTGGACCCACAGGCTTCCTAAAAGCATCCCCAGCCTCCTCTTGGGCTTTGTACAAGGACCCTCAGGCTTCTTAAAAGTTCTCATGCATTTTCTTGGGCTTAGTACAAGGACCCAAAGACCTCTTACAGGTATAGGACATAACTTAGTCATCCTTTGTTAGAGTAGTGTTTCCAAAGAGTCAAAACCTCAGACAATTTAGGGCTGATTCTCATCCTTTAAAAACACCTGCCTCCTCTTGGGCATCATGCAAAGATAAATCCTTTCATACCAGTAGACTCGGACAGTCTCATCTCCTCAAGGAAAAAAGGGGAACCCTGATCATTCCATCAATCACTAGTAGAGTTAAAACCTCCATAGGTTTTAAAACTCAATCTTTAAACTCTCACTTTAATTTTCCCCAGCTAGGGTCAAAATGCTGCAATAAACCCTTTATCAGAACCTCAAGGCATCTGATATTTCAACTCTTATTCAGTCCCCAACAAGAGTTGATTCCCCAATTTGGACCTGTCTCTGGATCTCAATAAATCCTCAGCAGAAGCTAGCCTCCTCTTAGGCTTTATATAAGAGATTCCCCAACCAGCCTCCTCTTAGGCTTTGTATAATGATTTTCCCTCAAACCTTCTTTAGTCTCAATCTTGGGCTTTGTACAAGACACCTATAAATATCCTCAGCTGAGTTAGTCAAATATCTTTCAGCCTCAATCTTGGGCTTTGTACAAGACACATAAAATCTCCTTAAGCATAGTCAATCTTCTTTTAGCCTCAATCTTGGGCTTTGTACAAGACAGATAAAACCTATCACCCGTAGAGTCAGTTTCCCATTTTAGCCTCAATCTTGGGCTTTGTACAAGATAGATAAAACCTTTCACCCGTAGAGTCAGTTTCCCATTTTAGCCTTAATCTTGGGCTTTGTACAAGACACATACAAATATTCCCTAGTGGAGACAAAAACCCTTTTTTAGCCTCAATCTTGGGCTTTGTACAAGACAGGTAAAATATTTCCCCGGAAAACTCAACTTTTAGCCTCCTCTTAGGCTTTGTATAATGATCTCCCTAAAAGAGTCAGACTCTTTTCAGCCTCAATCTTGGGCTTTGTACAAGACAGATATAAAACTCCCTAGTAGATTCAACCTTTTAGCTTCAACCTTGGGCTTTGATCAAGGCACAAAAAAACAACATCCCCTCAGGGGAAATCAAAACCTCTCTATAGGAAGACATTTCTCTGGACATCACACATCAAAACAGATAATCGAACAAACCTTAATCCCAGATAACTGTTGTAAGTGGCACACTTGTTGATTTAAAAATCCAAGCTGTAGTCCATCTCTTATCCTGGTAAAACTCCTTTCATCTAATTGATGTAAGTGGAAAGCCTCTGGATTATTTACATCCATGCCAATGTCCCCCTCTTAACATGAAAGATTCCTAAGGAAAAATGGCATTGCTCAAAACTGAGTTAAAGTTTCCTCCTTCAGGATAAATCCCTCATAAAGGAAATTACGGCATTGCTTGATTCTCATATCCCAGTTAAAGTAATTCTCCTTTATAATCAGTCACCCAACAATTGTGATGGATAGATGAGATATCCCCCTTTAGAGATGATAAATTCTCTCTCAGTCAAACCTTTTAGCTTTAATCTTGGGCTTTGAACAAGACACAAATAACCTTTAGCTTCAATCTTGGGCTTTGAACAAGACACCAAAACATCATCTTTCCTCCCAATCTTTGGGAGGAACTATGATTGCTCTGATTTCCCTATTATCTTTACGGGAATACGTAGGCATAAGATTGCGAAATTTTAGCGAGCACACATAACAAAAACCTTAGGTCCAGTACCTTACCAAAAACATCGAAAAACCAGAAAACAACAAAAACTCTCTCTCAAACATTCCCAAAGGAGAAACTTTCCCAATCAACATACAAACACCAGTAAATAGAAAACAGCAGAAATTGCTAACGACTTGTGGATAACCACATATAGGATGGGTAATTGACAACTCCCAATTGTATAACCTGACCCCGAACCCCCCCAATCTCTTAGCATTTGTTAAATAAAACATTTGCATGCAAGGTTAGTTTTAGATAACTTCCCTTTCCTTTCCAGCTTCGTACGATAAATAACAAATTAGAAAGTAGCACCCAATTCCAACCATTGCGGTAAGGTGGTCGCGTCACCGACAAAAATCACACGCTACAGTCACACTTAAGATTTAATCTAACAACAAATTTGCATAATTTTACTTCAACTTCTATTCAAAACTCATATGTTACAACAACCTTATTATCACAGACCTTAAATTCCTAATTTAATTTTTATAAATTTTTTATTCTTTCTCAATTGTTTTATTAAAGCTTCTCACATTCCCACTAAACTTGGTTAAATATCCTTTTTTTTATAAATTCTAATATCTAAACAAAATAACACTATTTTGATATAAATCAAAAAATATTTAGCATAAGAAAGAATCGAGATTCAAAAATAAAATAAAATAAATAATTCATTGTGTCTAAAACTCTTATAAAATATAATAACAACAATAATAAATATTATAAATTACACAAACATTACTAATTAATAAAAAGTTTAAGAAAAAAATAGATTATCCCAAATTATAAGAGGTTATCTCAATTGACAAACATAAAATATTATACTTACACCTTATTTATTTGAACTATCTCTAAAACCTATAAATAACAAATGTGTATTAGATTATAAGAATACATTCTCTAACCAAATAATTAAAATTGAAAAAAAAAATCAATAGAACTAAAATGAGTTATATCTAATTACAAATATTTATCCCTAATTACATATATATTAAATCTAAAATGGTGAATTATATTACGACACATCATATGCCATGTAGCTATATATTACCACATCAATTAAAATCCTATATGTCACACTTAAGATTGAATCTAACAACAAATTTGCATAATTTCACTTCAACTTGTTGGAATTAACCCAAAAGCTTTTGAGAATTCCTATTTAATCTTGATCTCAAGATTGTTAACAATAACACGCAATGGCAACGAAAATAAAAATTGAGAAAGAAAGAAAGAAATAGAAAAGAGAAATAGTAGCGTTGGAGAAGAAGTTGAAAAACTGCAAAATTCTTTCTGCTCACAAACTGTGGAAACTTTCAATATTCACTTGCATCTGCAAACTGTGAATTATAAAACTTGATGATTACAATGATAAGGGTTCGTCCCTATTTATAGATTTAGGTTAACTTGCATCTCAAGCTAAAGCCCAAACTATAAAAGGCCAAAAATATCTAATCTAATATTTCTAAATTAAATCTAATATTTCTAAAACAATGAACTACATTTTTAACACACCACTTAATTCATTGTGTCTAAACTATCTATATTCATCATGGCTCTTAGTCTTCTGAAAACTTTGACATGCACTCCCTTCGTCATGATATCTGCAATCTGATTCCCAGTTCTGCAGTGTTCCAAGTTCATCTTCCCTTCTGCTACCTGCTCTCGAAGATAATGGAACCTCATTTCAATGTGCTTACTTCGACCATGTGCTATTGGATTCTTCGCCAAGTTGATAGCTGACATGCTGTTGATCTTCATGGTAATTGCTCCATGACTCTTCCCTGTGATCTCTTCGACCAGGTTCAACATCCAGGTTGCTTGACATGCACAAAGGGAAGCAGTTATGTACTCTGCTTCTCATGACGACAATGCCACTACTGGCGCCTTTCTCGAACTCCAAGAAACTGGTGCATCACCTAACATAAACACATAGCTAGCTGTGGATTTTCTATCCTCAACATCACTACACTAACTAGATTCGGTGTATCCCACTAATTTGCATTCTTTTCCTTCATTAGATGCAGGAAACAAAATGTCGTAGCCGAGAGTCCCTTTTAGATACCTCATTATCCTCTTCGTTGCTGCTAGGTGTGATACCTTTGGCTTCTTTATGAATCTACTTACCAAACCCACATTGTATGCTAAGTCAGGCCTTGTGTGACAAAGGTATCGAAGTAACCCAATAAATCTTCTATATTGGATAGGGTCGACATCATCTTCATCTGAATCTTTCAACAGTTGTAATCTGGTCTCAGCTGGAGTCGAAGTTGGGTTGCAATCTTGCATCTTAAATCTCTAAAGTATTTTGCCTGCATATCTTTTTTGGTGCATCATCAAACCTCTATTAGTCTTGTAGAATTTGATGCCAAGGAAATATGAGAGATTTCCCAAGTCTGAAATTTCAAACTCCTCACTTAGGTCATGTTTGAAATCTTCACTCTCCTTCTTGCAACTTCCTGTTATTAACAGGTCATCGACATAGAGGGATAGAATAAGCAATTCACTATTGCTTCTCCATACACTTCATGCTTAGTCATACATTTGACAAATTCCTTCTTCCTTGAGAAGTTGTTGATTTTCTTATTCCAAGCTCTTGGAGCTTGCTTGAGTCCATACAGGGCTTTATGCAGCCTGTACTCCTTTCCTTCTTCGCCCCATTTCACATACCCAGCTGGTTATGCGACATAAACTTCTTCGTCTAAGGTGCCATTAAGGAATGTACACTTTACATCCATCTGACATGTGTGCCAATTGTTCATATTTGCTAGACCAACAACTAACCTGATTGTTTTGATCCTAGCAACAGGTGCAAACACTTCGTCGAAGTCGATTCCTTCCTTCTGAAGAAATCCTTTCGCCACAAGTCTCCCCTTGTGTCGAGTTACTTCTCCTCTAGGATTCACCTTCACCTTGTAAACCAACTTCACATCAATTGCCTTCTTGCCTTGAGGCAATTCAACAAGTGACCAGGTGTTCACTACAAGAAAATTGGCAAGTTGCGACGGTTAATATTGGCAGATTACGGTGGTTTGAACCGCCACAATTTACTAGTCGCGACGGTTTTGCTTCTGTCGCGAAAACGTGTGTCACCAGGCTATATCGCGACGGTTCCTAAAATCGCCACCCCAACCGTCATTCTATGTTGCGACGGGTAAGGAACTGTCGTAAATTGAAAATTGGGGCGGTTAAAACTGCCAAAAATATTTGTTTTTGTTATCCAAAAATGAAAAACCATAGGTATTTCCAAAGGTAAATCCGTAGGAAATGTAAAATCTACAGGTAATTCCGCAGCTAATATATTTCTAAAACTAAAAAAAAACCATAGTTTATGTTTTGTCTCACTGTACAATTAAGTAGTTATACTAACTATATAATTAACTATACAATTAAGTTTATGTTTTGTCTCACTCTAACATACAAATACTTGAGAAAAAAATCATTACACTAACTATACAATTAAGTAGTTATTACCTTGAGTTGAGCTTACAGAAGCTGACAAATTATTTTTATTTGTAAAACCACCTAGTTCGCTACACTCAGAAGCTGCAAATTCAGTTACAGAAGAGAAAGGTGGCTTGTCAAAAAATGAAGTATTTACTAGATTAGTATATATACTAAAAACTTCAAGTATTGAAACTATACACTACAGATGCAGTTGTTTCAAACTTTAAGGCAAGTCAAGATTTAAATTTACATATATGGGGATATAATTAGCAGCAAGATTACAAATCTGTAACATCATTGCGATCTTTCATGGCTAGCCTCTTTGAAGGCCATGTGTATATATTTAACAAATTCCACTTCCAAATTTCAGCCAGCATAACCAAGAACTGAAACTATTTTAAGCCTTCTCATTCAGTAGCTCTATATACATTTCTTAAAATTTTTCAGCTTTTTATAGTGACACTTAATCTTTAATTATTGACTAATTCATCCGGTAATTCTACCTACAGACCAAAACTTTCAGATTATGATCAGATATATATCTATATCACACACAGAGGGTCCAAAAGCATCATCATACACTACTATAACTTACTCCCACAACTTACCACCCCTACAACTTCACTCATGTGCCACGATGTTGCAGCATAAAACACGTCAGAAAGATACTCCCATGCGATAATGATCTATATCAACCCAAGTCAGAGTATTTTTTTATATGCACATACAAACATTCAACAATCCAAATCTCTATATACACTTCTGACAGACACAGACACAGACCAATAAATGATCTATCAAATTTTGGACCTATCTACCCAAAATATATGCAGCTGTTCATAAACCTCATACTCGTAGACTACGTTAAAAAAACTACACAAATGAGACGAGAAAATGACAATCTACCCATGACCCATATGATACGTTGTTGACTTCGATGGACTCTAACTCCTCATTCATTGTTTTCACCCACTTCGAATCTTTCAATTCCTCGGCTGCATTGTCTGGTTCGACATCTACGTAGAAAGCATAATATACCAGCTCACCCTTTTCATCAACCACATCATCTGATGTAATTACACATTCTTGCAACCTTGCAGGCATGTGTCTTGTTCGTCGAGGTCTGCTTGGACCTGCTTCATCTATGACTTGTTCCTGTCAAACTTCTCTTTCGAATTCAGTGGCTGGTTCTTCACAAGAGATTTTCACTTAATCCTTCTTGACATTCTCAGTCAAATCCCAATCTTTAAGCTCATATATGATCTTATCCCTGCTAATCACTACCTGCTTATTCACTGGGTCGAACAACTTGTAACCGCCAGTCGAATGGTATCCTATCAAGATCATCTGATTCGACTTGTCATCAAGCTTCCTTCTCAACTGATCTGGCACATGTCTATGTGCTATAGATCTAAACACCCTTAAGTGACTGAGGCTAGGCTTGACACCGGACCAACATTATTCTGGTGTGATTCCTTCAAGCTTCTTCGTCGGACATCTGTTCAAAATATATGCTGCTGTCGAAACCTCTTATCCCCATAATTCTTTGGGTAGATGCTTTCCATTCAACATACTTCTCACCATGTTCATGGTGGTTCTGTTCTTCCTTTTTGCAATTCCATTTTGGTGTGGAGTATAGGGTGGCACCACCTCATACACAATCCCATTCTTTATCACACAATGCATCGAACTCTTTCGACACATACTCTTCACCACCATCAGTCCTCAGATTTTTCAACTTTCGACCACTCTGTCTTTCGACCGTAGATTTGAATCTGGAAAATACCTCGATCACATCACTTTTCTTCTTGATGAGGTAAGTCCACGGCTTTTGACTGTAATCATCTATGAACGTGACAAAGTATCTGTTGCCTGCAATCGAATCCACCTGGATTGGACCACATACATCAGAGTATATGACTTCCAGAATTACCTTCGACTTCCTTCCTGCATCCTTGCTAAAGATATTCTTGTGTTGTTTCGACTGAACAAACTCATCACAGACTTCACTTGGAATGTCAATTTCAGGTAATCCTGAAGCCATATTTGTTCTCTTTAGCTCTCTGATGTCATTGAAGTTGAGATGGCCTAGTCAAAAATGCCATAACCACTCATCTCTGCTGGCTGCAGTTGCTAGGCACTTATGCTCTATCACATTGAGTTCAATCTTGAAGGTCCTATTCTGAGACATTGGAGCCTTCAAGATCAACCTTCCACCTGCGTTGAGAACTCTCATCATCTTGTCTTTGATCAACACCTTGTAGTTCTTTTCGACCAACTACCCTATACCGAATAAATTGATCTGCCTGCTTGGTATGTATAACACATTGGAAATTATTGACCTCTTGCCATCTTTCCTCATAATCAGAACATCACTAACACCTTCAGCTGCTAGAGTGTTGTCATTTGCAAACTTCACTGTGTTCTTCGACGAGGGCTTCATGTTGACAAACCAATTTTTCCTTCCAGTTATGTGTGATGAGCATCCTAAGTCCAAATACCACTGGTCCTGGAATCTCTCTTCGTCTCTTGTTGTGACCATCAACAACATCTCTTCTCCTTCATGCTTCGTCAGCTTTGCATCATTTTCCTGATTCTTCTTCTTTTCTGGACAATCACTAAAATAGTGACCATACTTCTGATAATTGAAACATTGAATGTGACTTTTTTCCGGCAATCGACCACCACCTATTCCTCTACCTGCAGCACCACCTCTTTGGCTGCCTTGGTTACAGGGTTTTCTTTGATTCGACCAGTTTCCTTCATGCTGATTTCGATCAGTCGAATTGTTGTAGCCTCCTCTACCTTTGTTGCTATTCCAACTTCCTTTGCCTTTCCATTCCTTTTCTGACTGTGCCTGCAAATCCATATCACTCTTAGACTTTACTGCAGCTCTTTCAGCCATCCTTTGTTCATGAGACTCAAGCGTCCCTTGAAGCTCTTCCTTCGTCAATACTGACAAGTCTTTCGACTCATCTATGGCTACTACCACGTGGTTGAACTTTGGAGCCAATGACCTCAAGATCTTTGCAACAACTGATCTTGATGTCAACACCTCTCCACATACCTTGATTTGATTCACCAACTTTGTAAGTCTGGTGAAGAAATCTGTTATACTTTCATTGTCTTCCATCTGAAGCAACTCTTAGGTTCTCTTGTGAGTTTATAACCTCACCTCTTTCACCTTCTCTGCGCCTCCAAACGACTTTTTAAGAATCTCCCACGCTTCCTTTGCTGACTCTACATCAGTAACCTTTTCAAAGTTATCAGGATCGACACACTAATGGATTATAAAGAGAGCTTTATAATCTTTCTTCTTCAATTATTTGTGTGCAGCCTTTTCTTGATCCGTCGTGTTCTCTGCAAGCGGTGCTACTCCTTCCTTCACAAGATCCCAAAGATCTTGATAACAGAAAACCACCTTAATCTGCTTGCACCAATTCTCATAATTATCTTTTTTGAGAATCGGAAGGCTCGCCAGAAAGTGCCCGTTCGGATGATTCATCGCCATCACGATTTTCCTTCCTTGAATCGCAATCGAAGCTCTAGATACCAGATGTTGGAATTAACCCAAAACTTTTGAGAATTCCTATTCAATCTTGATCTCAAGATTGTTAAAAATCACACGCAATGGCAATGAAAATAAAAATGGAGAAAGAAAGACAGAAAGAGAAAAGAGAAATAGTAGCATTGGAGAAGAAGATGAAAAACTGCAGAATTCTTTCTGCCCACAAACTGTGGAAACTTTCAAAATTCACTTGCAACTGCAAACTGTGAATTATCAAATTTGATGATTACAATGATAAGGGTTCCTCCCTATTTATAGATTTAGGTTAACTTGCATCTCAAGCTAAAGCCCAAACTATAAAAGCCCAAAAATATCTAATTTAATCTTAGTAAATCAAATCTGATTTTTTTAAATCAAATCTAATCTTTCTAAAATAATGAATTACATATTTAACACAACTTCTATGCAAAACTCATATGTTACCACAACCTTATTATCTCCCCTACAAGAGTTACTATTTAGATATAAATCAAAAAATATTTATGTAATACCCCGTATTTTCTAAATGCTCAATTGGACATCAGATAAGATCAGATGAATATCTATGTACTCTATCTTTGATTAATTGGAATAATGGAATATCCTATGTGCTCTAAGTATTGTCAATTGGGATCAATAGAGCAACTTGAGAACTCTGAAGAGATCAATTATTTTATTAAAGAGACGGATTAATATTTATTAGTTCAAGAAGTATTTTAAGGTAACTCCAATAATTGATCAATTGGTGTTAGAAGACAAAATATCAATTGGAGATAGTTACCCTATTGGATTTATATTATATAATAAGTATTATATATATATTTATATGAGAAAGAGAAGAAGAAGTGGGTAAGGAGAAGAAAAAGAAAGAGAAAGAAGAAAAGGAAAAACGTGAAGAAAAGAGAAGGAAGTTTATGGATCATCATCATCTCCATCATCAATCTTTAGGTGAGTTCCATTAGATAGAACTTGGGTAGGAAGTTTGGGAAAAAATTCATGTTTGGGGTTTGAGGTTTTATGTGAAATAACATGTCTAAATGTGTTTTTATGATGATAATACTTGCCTTGATTGTTGTTACACGTTTAGGGTTGATATTGTATGAATTGGAAGTGTTTTGGGTGAAGAAATGAGAGATTTTGGCCCCCAATGACCTGTTTTGACGCTGCTGCGAATTCTGGGTTTCGCAGGTTCGCCTAGCGAACCAAAGCGAAGGCGAAGGCGAACGTTTGCTGGCGGGTTCGCCTAGCGAACGTGACAGCTTTTCCTATTTTGTTTCCATCATAACTTTTGATCCGTAACTCGGATTGGGGCACGGTCGGAAGCGTTGGAAAGCTATTTCAATGCTCTTTGTGATGGTGAGGTAGAAACATGGCTATATGCTATGGATTGATTAGATAAATATAGAAATGTAGTGTATGTACTTTTGTTTCCACCAAAACTTAAGGATCGGGAATCCGATTGTTACGAGTCCAAAGCCATTGGAAAGATAATTCCATAGGGTAGTGAATGGTGTGTTAGACCATGAGTTAACCAAGGATGCTTGGTAGAGGGTGTTAGTTGTATGCCTTAAAATGTGTGTGAACTACGATATTGATTATGTTTAACATATTATGCTTATATGTTGATTGTGGTTTGACTAATGGCTTGATGTGATCACTTGTTATGTCTCCCTTGTATATGTGTTAAATATAATGCATTATGTTGATAAATGCTGTGATGTAATCATTGCCTTGCTTGTTCCCGTTCGTTCCGGTTGAACGTTCGGATGTGATGTGATGTGATATGATGTGATTGTGTTGTATGCTTGAATCGGAGTAGGCCTAAGCTACTAGGTGGTGTTTCACCTGAGTTCCGGACTTGGTCCGATGGATACCGGACTTGTTCCGAAGAATACCGTTGCGATGAGCTTGTGAGGGTCCACTAGGACGTATTTCCCACTTGCCGTTAACTCATCTGCGTGCTCGGTATACACCTTAGCTACCGTTGCGATGTGCTTGTGGGGGTCTTATAGGGCGTTTACCCACTTGCCGTTAACACATCGGCGTGATCGGTATGGTGGGGTTGTGATGCCATGAAGGCAATATCACTCCGTTACTTACCTCTAGTGGTGTCATGTAGGCAATACCACTAGGCTTTCTCCCGGTGGGCTTGTGCAGTCATGTAGGCGTTCTTGCACTTGCCGATACACACATGCGTATTGATGATGGACGGATGGGTTTCTGCGGCCACTTAGGCGTGTATCACTTCGGACACATCTGACTCATCGTGCTGTGTGCTTGTGCTAGTCTCTTGACGTAGGCACTTGGTTACTCATCGAGGGTGTGATATATTGTGGCCTATGTAGACAGGTTGATACTACTTCTGGATTCCTCGTACGTGAGTACGGGTCTGCATGTTTGGTTGGTTGATCTGGTTATTGTGGTTTGTGTACTTGTCGTTATTTCATTGGTGAGTCAAGGGACTACCAATGAGGATATTACCCATTGTTGTGTATTTGCCCCAGACCGTGAGTAAACCCCGGATCCACGGTGGATCCGTTTGATTGCATGTACCCTGTAGAACCGAGGGAACCCATAAGATAGGGGAACTCACTGAGATTATTATCTCACCCCAATATTGTTGTTATTTTTCAGGTGTTAGTTGCAGGTTTGTTTTACAAGTGGAGCTATGCTTGGATGTTTCAAGAGAAGCTTAGTTAAGCTTATTCTGCGGTGTATTATTTTCTTGTACAATGAGGAATATTGTACCTTATTCTTAGATTTTCTTATTTTGGCTAATTTGCATGCCATGTACCAAAGGTTGTATTTATGTATTAGAAATGGTCAAGTATGTGAATTAAACCATTAGGCACTTATGATTGTGTCAGTACCGAATGAAAACACTTGTATGGTATTATTCTAGATAAATATTATACAGGGCGTTACAATTTAGCTCAAAAAAATCAGAGATTCAAAAATATATAAAATAACTAATAAATGACTAACAATAAAATTATATTAAAAACTTAGAAAACTCTTACAAAATTTTATAACAACAATAATAAATATTTTAAACTACACAAACATTACTAATTAAAAAAAATTTTAGGAAAAAAAAGTAGATTATATCAAATTATAAGAGGTTATCTCTATTGACAAATATAAAATACTATACTAACACCTTATTTATTTGAACTATCTCTAAAATCTATAACAAAACAAATGTGTTTTAAATTAAAAGAATACATTAACTAACCAGATAAATAAAATTGAAAAAAAAAAATACGATAGAACTAAAATGAGTTATATCTAATTACATATATTTATCCCTAATTACATAGATATTAAATCTAAAACGGTGAATTATATTACGACACATCATATGCCATGTAGCTATATATTACCATATCAATTAAAAGCATATGTGTCACACTTAAGATTGAATCCAACAACAAATTTCCATAATATCACTTCAACTTCTATGCAAAACTCATATGTTATAACAACTTTATAATCTCCCCCCACAAGAGCTACTCACAATTAAACACAATTATCACTGACCTTAAATTCCTAATTTAATTTTTATAATTTTTTTTATTCTTTCCCAATTATTTTATTAAAGCTTCTCACATTCCCTCTAAACTTTGTCTCCCCCCACAAGAGTTACTCATAATTAAACACAATTATCACTGACCTTAAATTCCTAATTTAATTTTTATAATTTTTTTTATTCTTTCCCAATTATTTTATTAAAGCTTCTCACATTCCCTCTAAACTTTGTTACATATCCTTTATTTTTGTTTTTTTATAAAGTTTATTATCTAAACAAAATAACACTATTTTGATATAAATCAAAAAATATTTAGCTCAAAAAAATCGGAGCTTTAAAAATAAAATAAAATAGCTAATTAAGGACTAACAATAAAATTATATTAAAAATTTGGAAAACTCTTACAAAATTTAATAACAACAATAATAAATATTTTAAATTACACAAACATTACTAATTAAAAATAATTAAAAAAATAGATTATATCATATTATAAGAGGTTATCTCTATTGACAAATATAAAATACGATACTAACACCTTATTTATTTGAACTATCTCTAAAATTAAAAAAAAAAAACAAATGTGTTTTAGATTAAAAGAATACATTAACAAACCAGATAATTAAAATTGAAAAAAAAAATACAATAGAACTAAAATGAGTTATATCTAATTACATATATTTATCTCTAATTACATATATAATAAATCTAAAACGATGAATTATATTACGACACATCATATGCCATGTAGCTATATATTACCACATCAATCAAAATACAATGTGTCACACTTAAGATTGAATCTAACAACAAATTTGCATAATTTCACGTCAACGTGTATGCAAAAGTCATATGTTACAACAACCTTATACTCTCCCCCCACAAGAGTTACTCATAATTAAACACAGTTATCACTGAAGTTAAATTTCTAATTTACTTTTTATAATTTTTTTTGTTCTTTCCCAATTATTTTATTAAAGCTTCTCACATTCCCTCTAAACTTTGTTACATATCCTTTATTTTTGTTTTTTTTATAAAGTCCATTATCTAAACAAAATAACATTATTTTGATATAAATAAAAAAATAATTAGCTCAAAAAAATTGGAGATTAAAAAATAAAATAAAATAACTAATTAATGACTAAGAAAAAATTATATTAAAATTTTTAACCCTCTTAAAATATTTAATAACAACAATAATAAATATTTTAAATTACGCAAACATTACTAATTAATAAAAAATTTAAGAAAAAAAATCGATTATCTCAAATTATAAGTGGTTATCTCTATTGACAAATATAAAATACTATACTGACACCTTATTTATTTGAACTATCTCTAAAACCTATAAATAACAAATGTGTTTAAGATTAAAAGAATACATTAACTAACCAGATAATTAGAATTGAAAAAAAAATACAATAGAACTAAAATGAGTTATATCTAATTACATATATTTATCCCTCATTACATATATATTAAATCTAAAACGGTGAATTATATTACGACACATCATATTCCATGTATCTATATATTTCCACATCAATTAAAATCCTATGTGTCACACTTAAGATTGAATCTAATAACAAATTTGAATAATTTCACTTCAACTTTTATGCAAAACTCATATGTTACCACAACCTTATTATCTCCCACACAAGAGTCACTCATAATTAAACACAGTTATCACCTACCTTAAATTTTTAGTTTAATTTTTAAAATTTTTTTTGTTCTTTTGCAGTTATTTTATTAAAGCTTCTCACATTCCCTCAAAATTTGTAACATATCAATTTTGTTTTTGTTTTTTATAAAGTCTATTATCTAAACAAAATAACACTATTTAGATATAAATCCAAAAATATTTAGATAAAAAAAATCAGAGATTCAAAACTAAATTAAATAACAAATTAATGACTAACAATAAAATTATATTAAGAATTTGCAAAACTCTTACAAAATTTTATAACAACAATAATAAATATTTTAAATTACGCAAACATTACTAATTAAAAAAAATTTTAAGAAAAAAATTAGATTATATCAATTTATAATAGGTTATCTCTATTGACAAATATAAAATTGGCAAAATAATCTTTTTCGTCCTTTAACTTTACACCAGGGTCCAATTTGGTCCCTTAACTTTAAAAAGTGGTGATTTCGTCCTTTAACTTTTTAAAACGTGCCAAGTTAGTCCTGCCGTTAGTTTGGTCAAACGTCCGTTTATATTTTGTTACGTGACAGGTGACATGGACTATGTTTATTGTAATGCCCTGCATAATATATATCTAGAATAATACAATACAAGCATTTTATTTGGTACTGACCCATCAAAAGCGCCTAATAGCATAGTTCACATACTTGTCCATTCCTAAAACACAAATACTCTACATGGCACAAGTCATGGAAACTAGCCAAAATAATAAAACTAAGAATGATATACAATATCCTCAATTACATAGTCAAGAGTGCCAAGTTAGTTCTGCCGTTAGTTTGGTCAAACGTCCGTTTATATTTTGTTACGTGACAGGTGACATGGACTATGTTTATTGTAATGCCCTGCATAATATATATCTAGAATAATACAATACAAGCATTTTATTTGGTACTGACCCATCAAAAGCGCCTAATAGCATAGTTCACATACTTGTCCATTCCTAAAACACAAATACTCTACATGGCACAAGTCATGGAAACTAGCCAAAATAATAAAACTAAGAATGATATACAATATCCTCAATTACATCGTCAAGAGTGCCAAGTTAGTCCTGCCGTTAGTTTGGTTAAACTTCCGTTTATATTTTGTTACGTGACAGGTGACATGGACTATGTTTATTGTAATGCCCTGCATAATATATATCTAGAATAATACAATACAAGCATTTTATTTGGTACTGACCCATCAAAAGCGCCTAATAGCATAGTTCACATACTTGTCCATTCCTAAAACACAAATACTCTACATGGCACAAGTCATGGAAACTAGCCAAAATAATAAAACTAAGAATGATATACAATATCCTCAATTACATAGTCAAGAGTGCCAAGTTAGTCCTGCCGTTAGTTTGGTCAAACGTCCGTTTATATTTTGTTACGTGACAGGTGACATGGACTATGTTTATTGTAATGCCCTGCATAATATATATCTAGAATAATACAATACAAGCATTTTATTTGGTACTGACCCATCAAAAGCGCCTAATAGCATAGTTCACATACTTGTCCATTCCTAAAACACAAATACTCTACATGGCACAAGTCATGGAAACTAGCCAAAATAATAAAACTAAGAATGATATACAATATCCTCAATTGCATACAACAAAAGAATACACGGCGGAATAAGCTTAACTAAGCTTCTCTTGAAACATCCGGGCATCGCTCCACTTGTAACCAAACCTGCACCTGAAACAAAGCAACTATAGTGGGGTGAGATACATCAAATCTCAGTGAGTTACCTATCCTATAGATTCTCTTGGATTTACAGGGTTCTATCAATCCTAACTCAAGTCAAGGGAAAGGGAAAATGACCTTGAGTACACAACCTCACAAACTCACGCTATATGGAAACATGTCACGAGTCTGTTAACTCACAAAGTTCACACCGAAGGAATTACGTCCTGAGCCTGTTAACTCAAGATTCCTTATGAATCGATAACCATACCAAGGCATCCCCTTTTCCCGTCCACTTCTACGTCTAGAAGTCGACCCGAGTCATGGATCCTTGAAGTTACTTGACATACGAAATGGATTCGGGATCATCGCCCCGTACACCGTGATCCGTCACTTCACACGGCCCGTACACCGTCATAAGTCTCTTTACCCGTAGGCTCCATTCGTACTACACGCGGGAATCAAACCTGCCAAGTAATTGTGCATACGTTTCAGTGGAGGTGCCCGAGTCTCATGAAACTACACCGCAAGATACATGATTACGATTACGTGAACATCACACAACGTGATTGTATTCGACAATCACAAGGCCACCATGCCTTAAGGCCACATTCGCCTTACTATAAAACATAACAAAACCACATGTTCCATACTAGTGTTTCACTCAATTCTATACCATTCGGCAATAGACACACGCCTCGGCCTCTTCTGCACGAGCGTTGTCATTACGTTATCTACTCTAGGCCAGAACTCGTCAATGAATGCACGAGCGTCGCCATCCAGAGTTTCTATCACAATTCTAATTACAACCTAGAATTATACCAATCTTAACTATGCCATTTGTTTTCAGGGTAAAGTTTCCTCACTCTCCCTAACTCATTTTAACATGCATATTATCTCATTCATTTTAACAACACCATTAAATAGATATGGCATAACACAATATTACAAGTAAATACATATAATCACACATCACATAAAACATCACTTTCGGTTTCCCTCCAGTTCATTTAATCGCATCACGAAATCAATATTTCTCACTCTCATCCCGTAGGATATTCCACAGCTTTACATCGGCTATAAATATGCCTCGATCAGATTTACGATCCAAAAGATGTCAATTCCGACATTTCACAAAACATTACTTTCCTCCATTTCCACTAAATAAAATATCGCACATCATACCAAAGATTTTCACTTTTTATCTTATAGAGGGTCATCATAGCTTTCTAATGACACCAAGAACGTCCCGATCCGAGTTACGGATCAAAAGTTATGAAGGAAACAAAACTGCACAACTGCCATGTTCGCTAGGCAAACGTCCCAGCGAGCATTCGCTCCAGCCTTCGCTAGGCGAAGCTCCTGGCGAATGAACAACAGAACAAAAACAGACATAAAGTTCTCTTCGCGAACTCCTTGGCGAACATTCTCCTTGCCCTTCGCTTCGCGAACAACTCAGCGAAGCAAGGCAGAACCAACCAGCACTGAAAAGGCACAAAGTTCGCTAGGCGAACATCGTTGGCGAACCTTCGCTAAGCCTCGCTGCTGGGTTCGCTAGGCGAACCCTCGAAACCATTCGCTACGCTTCGCCCCAGGTTCGCTAGGCGAACCCTGCGAAACCCAGAAATTCAGCAGCGCTGTTACTCATCAAAATCAATAATTTCCTCAATCCAGACACTTCCAAATCACACCATGACAATCAAAACATACTCCAATCATAACAATAAGTATTCTACACAGTCTATACCATATTTCATCCGTTAGATTCATTGATTTTATCCGATTAATCAATTTCTCTCAAAACTAACCTAAGTTCAAATCATTGATTTCTAGAACTTAGAGTTTCTATCTAGAACCCACCTGATAATCGAAGAGGAGTTTGAAGAAGATGTTGATGATCCATGGGTTTCTCTTCTTCATCTTCTCCATTTTCCCTCTTTTTCTTCTTTCCTTTCCTTCTTCTTCTTTACTAACTTCTTCTTTTCTCTTTTTCTTTCTCTTTCCAAAATATATACATATATTATACTATTAGTAAATAATATAAATCCAATAGAGTAAAATATCTCCAATTGATATTTTGTCATCTCAACCAATTGATCAATTATTAGAGTTATCATAAAAGTCTCTCTTGAACTAATAATAAATTGATCTCTTCAGAGTTCATTAGTTGCTCTATTGATCCCAAATGATAATACTTAAAGTACTTAGAGGATTCCCTTAATCCATTTTACCAAGGGTAGAGCACATAGATGCTCATCTGATCTCATCTGATATCCAATTGAGCGTTTAGGTAATACGGGGTATCACATTTATCGTCTTCTTCCTTCTTTGTGCATTCTGCAGACTCGTTTTCCCCAATTTTTGTTAGGGCAAACTCAAATCATCTTCAATCCTTATAATTTTTCTCCAAAGTAAAAGTTAGGGTTTAGGGAAAATGAAATCGGGTAGTTCTTCTTCTTCTTTGAGCAAGAGAAATGCAGAAAATGGGGATTCAACAGGCAGTGGAAATCGTTGGAGGAAGCCCATGTGCTATTGTGGAGACATGGCTATACTTCAAAGGGAAAAAACAGTGAAGAACATGGGAAAGTTATTTTGGGGTTGTCCCAATTTTAAGCAAGATGGATGCAATTACTTTGGTTGGTACCATGAGGATGCATTTGATGAGAAAGAAGAGCTTTTAATGCATAGGATGGGGGTGGCTGTAAAGGGATTAGATGAAGCAAAAAAAGACATTGAAGAACTTGGGAAAAAACTGATGAATATTGATGCTGAAATGAAGATGATCATGAAGTGGAAAAAAATATGGAATTTGTTGTTTCTAATTGTTATTGTTGTAATGTTATTTAGGTTGAATTAGGTCATTGTGTATGTGAAAGTATGTTTTGTTGTTTTTAAATGTTTTCTAGGTTGAATGTTGTTTTTAAGGTTGAATGTTGTTTTTAAATGTTTTATTAATGAAAAGATTTGCTGTTATATTGTATGTGAAAGTAATGTTATTCATTTTCTGCAGATTAATTTAAGCCTTCAACGCTTCCACGTCACAGGTAAATCTCCCACCTGGACAATGTTATCAAAAAGGGACTAACGGAAGCTAACAGAAGGATAAACGTGGCACGTTTTAAAAAGTTAAAGGACGAAATCGCCATTTTTTAAAGTTAAGGGACCAAATTGGACCCTGGTGTAAAGTTAAGGGACGAAAAAGGTTATTTGCCCTATAGAATACTATACTAACACTGTATTAATTTGAACTATCTCTAAAATCTATAAAAAAACAAATGTGTTTTAGATAAAAAGAATACATTAACTAACCAGATAAATATAATTGAAAAAAAATAATACAATTGAACTAAAATGAGTTATATCTAATTACATATATTTATTCCTAATTACATAGATATTAAATCTAAAACGGTGAATTATATTACGACACATCATATGTCATGTAGCTATATATTACCATATCAATTAAAAGCCTATGTGTCACACTTAAGATTGAATCTAACAACAAATTTGCATAATTTCACTTCAACTTCTATGCAAAACTCATATGTTACAACAACCTTATAATCTCCCCCCACAAGAGTTACGCATAATTAAACACAATTATCACCGACCTTAAATTACGAAAATAATATTTTAAATTTTTTTAGTTCTTTCCCAATTATTTTATTAAAGATTCTCACAGTCCCTCTAAATTTGTTACATATCCTTTATTTTTGTTTTTTTTTAAAGTCTATTATCTAAACAAAATTACACTATTTTGATATAAATCAAAAAATATTTAGCTCAAAAAAATCAGAGATTCAAAAATAAAATAAAATCACTAATTAATGACTAACAATAAAATTATATTAAAAATTTGGAAAACTCTTACAAAATTTTATAACAACAATAATAAATATTTTAAATTACGCAAACATTAGTAATTAAAAAAAATTTAAGAAAAAAAAAAGATTATATCTAATTATAAGAGGTTATCTCTATTGACAAATATAAAATAATATACTAACACTGTATTTATTTGAACTATCTCTAAAATCTATAAAAAAAACAAATGTGTTTTAGATTAAAAGAATACATTAACTAACCAGATAAATAAAATTGAAAAAAACTAATACAATAGAACTAAAATGAGTTACATCTAATTACATATATTTATCCCTAATTACATAGATATTAAATCTAAAACGGTGAATTATATTACCACACATCATACGCCATGTAGTTATATATTACCATATCAATTAAAAGCCTATGTGTCACACTTAAGATTGAATCTAACAACAAAGTTGCATAATTTCACATCAACTTCTATGCAAAACTCATATGTTACAACAACCTTATTATCTCCCACCACAAGAGTTACTCATAATTAACCACAGTTATCACTGACCTTAAATTCCTAATTTAATTTTTATATATTTTTTTGTTCTTTCCCAAATATTTTATTAAAGCTTCTCACATTTCCTCTAAACTTTGTTACATATCCTTTATTTTTGTTTTTTTATAAAGTCTATTATATAAACAAAATAACACTATTTTGATATAAATCAAAAAATATTTAGCTCTAAAAAATCAGAGATTCAAAAATAAAATAAAATCACTAATTAATGACTAACAATAGAATTATATTAAAAATTTGGAAAACTCTTACAAAATTTTATAACAACAATAATAAATATTTTAAACTACGCAAACATTACTAATTAAAAAAAATAATAGATTATATCAAATTTTAAGAGGTTATCTCTATTGGCAAATATGAAATACTATACTAACACCTTATTTATTTGAACTATCTCTAAAATCTATAAAAAAAAATGTATTTTAGATTAAAAGAATACATTAACTAACCAGATAAATAAAATTGAAAAAAAAATACAATAGATCTAAAATGAGTTATATCTAATTACATATATTTATCCCGAATTACATAAATATTAAATCTAAAATGGTGATTTATATTACGACACATCATATGCAATGTAGCTATATATTACCACATCAATTAAAATTATATGTTTCACACATAAAATTGAATCTAACAACAAATTTGCATAATTTCACTTCAACTTCTATGTAAAACTCATATGTTACAACAACCTTATTATCTCCCACATAAGAGTTGCTCATAATTAAACACAATTATCACCGACCTTAAATTCCTAATTTAATTTTTATAATTTTTTTATTCTTTCTTAATTATTTTATTAAAGCTTCTCACATTCCCTCTAAACTTTATTACATATCATTTATTTTTGTTTTTTTATAAAGTCTATTATCTAAATAAAATAACACTATTTTGATATAAAGAAAAAAAAATTTAGCTCAAAAAAATCAGAGATTCAAAAATGAAATAAATAACTAATTAATGACCAACAATAAAATTATATTAAAAATTTGGAAAACTCTTACAAAATTTTATAACAAAAACAATAAATATTTTAAATTACGCAAACATTACTAATTAAAAAAAAATTAAGAACAAAAAAATAGATTATATCAAATTATAAGAGGTTATCTCTATTGACAAATATAAAATACTATACTAACACCTTATTTATTTGAACTATCTTTAAAATCTATAAAAGAAACAAATGTGTTTTAAATTAAAAGAATACATTAACTAACCAGATAATTAAAATTGAAAAATAATAATACAATAGAACTAAAATGAGTTATATCTAATTACATATATTAATCCCTAAGTACATAGATATTAAATCTAAAACGGTGAATTATATTACAACTCATCATATGCCATGTAATGCCCTGTATAATATATACCTAGAATAATACAATACAAGCATTGTATTTAGTACTGACACCATCATAAGTGCCTAATGGCGTAATTCACATACTTGACCATTATGAAACATGATACAACTATGGTACAAGCTATGGAAATTAGCCAAAAATAAAATAATACTAAGATCAATATACAATATTCCTCATTGTACAAGAACAATAATATACACAGCGGAATAAGCTTAACTAAGCTTCTCTTGAAACATCCCAGCGTCGCTCCACTTGTAAATCAAACCTGCAAACCGTACCTGAAATATAGCAACTATAGTGTGGTGAGATACATCAAATCTCAGTGAGTTCCCTATCCTATAGATCCTCTCGGCTGTACAAGGTTCTATCAATCCTAACTCAAGTCAAGGGGAAGGGAAATGACCTTGAGTTCACAATCTCACACTATATGGAAACATGTCATGAGTTCATCAACTCAAAATATCACTAATCGATAACCATACCAAGGCATCCCCTGTTCCCGTCCGCTTCTACGTCTAGAAGTCGACCCGAGTCATGGATCCTTGTAATCTACTTGACATACGAATGGATTCGGGTTCTACGGGCCATAAACCGTTATGAACCGTCGCTTCACACGGGCCTTATACCGTCACAAGCCTACGCTCCATGGGCGCCATTCGTACAGCACGGGGAATCAAACCTGCCAAGTAGTTGTGCATCCATTTCAGAGGAGCTCGAGACTCATGAAACTGCACTCAAGATAACCGGTTACGATTACGTGATCACACACAAACAAACATGTTTGTATTCGACAATCATAAGGCACACTCGCCTTTTCTCCTAATCACAAAAGTTCACACATGTTCCATACTAGTGTTTACTCTCTCCTAGACCAATCTCGTCACGGATGCATCTTCCTACATCAGGTGCCCGAGCCTTGCCATCTAGGTTATCTACTCCAGGCCAGAACTCGTCAATGAATGCACGAGCATCGCCCTCCAGAGTTTCTATCATAATTCTAATCACAACCTAGAATTATACCATTTGTTTTGGGGTAAGTTTCCTCACTCTTCCTAATTCATATTTTAAGCATGCATATAACTTTCATTCACAATTCACAACTAGATAGACATGGTAACATCATAATTATTACAAGTAACACATATAATAACACAACACATAAAAACACCCCTTTCGGGTTCCCTCCGATTCATTAATCGGGTATCATATCAATAGTTCACATTCTTATCTCGTAGGATATTTCCACCGCTTTCTAACGACTATCCCTACGCCGAAATCGGACTTACGATCCAAAAGATAGCAATCCCGACGTTTCGCAAAAACATTAAATTCCTCTGAGTATGATGTGTATCCTCTCCAACAAAGATAAGATATGCCATTTGATGATAATAAAAACCCAAGGAGCTTGCCCATTGAAGCGATAAACCCAAGAATCTCAAAAACCCTAATTCATGCACTGGTTAGGAGAGGATGATCCACCTGAGCTCTCTTGCCACTTGTGAACTCTTGATGATGTGATAGACCAGATGGGACCTTCATGAACTGCCTCAAGCACCTTGACCCCATGCTAATGATATGCATACATGATAATGTAAAAAATGCAATGAAACATAAGCCAGTTAGTAATAAAGTAAGGAGGGCAAATTTTGGGGTGCAACAGAATATATTTGGTATTTTATATAATTTATTATTTAATTTCCTTTGAAAATTATATTTTAAATTCAAAATTAGGGTTTTCTCTAAAATTTTGATTTTTCAAACTTCACATACACAACTTTGGACCTCTTGGTAGAGTGTAAGTCTCATCCCTTTGTAAATATATAATTTGGGCCTCAGTCATTGTATAAGTCCCGATACGATTTTAAAAATCTCGGCGCAATCGCCATTTTCAAACAATTTTCATCCGGGCCTTCCCTTGTGTTGTAAGTCCCATCTTTATTCTTTTCAAACACTTTTGGGCCTCTAATAGAGTGTAAGTCCCATCCCTTTGTACAGAAAAACCTTTTTTGGGTCTCAGTCATTGTATAAGTCTCTCTGCGATTCTTAAAATGACGGTGCGACCACTGTCTTTCATTGGGCTTCTCCTTGAGTTGTAAGCCCCATCTTTTGTATAAAAATAAACGTTGGGCCTCTAATAGAGTGTAAGACCCAACCTCTTTGTAAATACAATAATTTGGGCCTCAGTCATTGTATAAGTCCCGATACAATTTTCAGATCAACGGTACGATTACTGTTTTTCATCTGGGCCTCTACTTGAGTATAAGCCCCAATCTTTTCTTTAAAACAACTTTACCCTTTGATTTAGATTAAAATTCATAGTTGTTATCAAAACTTTCTTTAATTTCTTGAACAACTAACCATACAGCTGTTACAATGGAAGCTTGCTTACCTGTAAGTTTTAAAACAACTTTCTTTTACATACTTGCGTATATATATATATATATTTGTTTGTAATGCTGGAAGCTTGCTCACCTGTAAGTCCTCCTACCCTCATTTACATACTTGTATATATTTCATCTGTGTATATATATATATATATATGCCTGTATATTATCTGCTTAGAGTTTTCCTCGACAATTAGGTCTAGGATTAGATCAAATTAGTGGTCACTCTTTCAACACAGTCAAAACTAGTTCCCCATAGGAATTTCGAGAGAAAGGCATAATCTCGGTGAAACTTTTCCCGGAGAAAGGTTTTATTCCCTCCTCTTGGGCTTATACAATATGGAACAGATAAAGGCATTATTTTCGGTGAAACTTTTCTCAAGACTGTCACTACTAGAAATTTGTCTAAGAACTTCATTTCCCCCAGAGAGCATTAATTCCCGGTGAAACTTCTCTTGAATTTCTTTAAACCCTAGAACTGTTCACTAAAGAAAGGATTATTCCCAGTGAAACCTTTCTTGAACTTTTCTTATGTTTGGACCCACAGGCTTCCTAAAAGCATCCCCAGCCTCCTCTTGGGCTTTGTACAAGGACCCTCAGGCTTCTTAAAAGTTCTCATGCATTTTCTTGGGCTTAGTACAAGGACCCAAAGACCTCTTACAGGTATAGGACATAACTTAGTCATCCTTTGTTAGAGTAGTGTTTCCAAAGAGTCAAAACCTCGGACAATTTAGGGCTGATTCTCATCCTTTAAAAACACCTGCCTCCTCTTGGGCATCATGCAAAGATAAATCCTTTCATACCAGTAGACTCGGACAGTCTCATCTCCTCAAGGAAAAAAGGGGAACCCTGATCATTCCATCAATCACTAGTAGAGTTAAAACCTCCATAGGTTTTAAAACTCAATCTTTAAACTCTCACTTTAATTTTCCCCAGCTAGGGTCAAAATGCTGCAATAAACCCTTTATCAGAACCTCAAGGCATCTGATATTTCAACTCTTATTCAGTCCCCAGCAAGAGTTAATTCCCCAATTTGGACCTGTCTCTGGATCTCAATAAATCCTCAGCAGAAGCTAGCCTCCTCTTAGGCTTTATATAAGAGATTCCCCAACCAGCCTCCTCTTAGGCTTTGTATAATGATTTTCCCTCAAACCTTCTTTAGTCTCAATCTTGGGCTTTGTACAAGACACCTATAAATATCCTCAGCTGAGTTAGTCAAATATCTTTCAGCCTCAATCTTGGGCTTTGTACAAGACACATAAAATCTCCTTAAGCATAGTCAATCTTCTTTTAGCCTCAATCTTGGGCTTTGTACAAGACAGATAAAACCTATCACCCGTAGAGTCAGTTTCCCATTTTAGCCTCAATCTTGGGCTTTGTACAAGATAGATAAAACCTTTCACCCGTAGAGTCAGTTTCCCATTTTAGCCTTAATCTTGGGCTTTGTACAAGACACATACAAATATTCCCTAGTGGAGTCAAAAACCCTTTTTTAGCCTCAATCTTGGGCTTTGTACAAGACAGGTAAAATATTTCCCCGGAAAACTCAACTTTTAGCCTCCTCTTAGGCTTTGTATAATGATCTCCCTAAAAGAGTCAGACTCTTTTCAGCCTCAATCTTGGGCTTTGTACAAGACAGATATAAAACTCCCTAGTAGAGTCAACCTTTTAGCTTCAACCTTGGGCTTTGATCAAGGCACAAAAAAACAACATCCCCTCAGGGGAAATCAAAACCTCTCTATAGGAAGACATTTCTCTGGACATCACACATCAAAATAGATAATCGAACAAACCTTAATCCCAGATAACTGTTGTAAGTGGCACACTTGTTGATTTAAAAATCCAAGCTGTAGTCCATCTCTTATCCTGGTGTCGCTCCCGGGATTTTCATCCTAGTACAAACGCGAAAGTGGCACCGAACAGAGTCGCCAGCAATGTGTATTTATCCCAAGAGAGGGAAAGGAAACACCGCGTAAACCTGAAGAGAAGGAAAGAGCATGGTCTCGCGACCAAGAGAAATGGGTTCGGGAGTCGGTTACGCGAGAGGAAGGTATTAGCACCCCCACGCGTCCATCGTACCCGATGGGATCCACGCTTGCTGTTTCGATCAAAGGGTGTAAAGAAAGGATACTGGAAAAGGAACTAAAAGAAAGAAATGGAAAGAAAAAGAAACAAATGTAGGGAAAATAAAAGAAGTGCTCGCATGGGCCCTACCCCACTGCCTACGTATCTCATCGGGAATATGAGAATCAGAGCGACGTAGTTCCCCTCACTAGGGATGAATTGTTTGTGTTTTTTAGAGAACGGCTGACGTTCTAGCTCAGGTGTTGCAGGCTCGCTGGTCCGAGTGCGTTACCATCTTGCAAGAGAACGAGTAGAAGCGCGTTCGTGCGTTGAGAGTGAATGAGGTGAGAAAAGAATTCCCGAAGGAAAGACGTTATTGTTTGTTTTTGTCTTTTAAGAGTTTTTTATTTGTTTGTTTGCATATGATAGTGTATCTGAATCTTAGTTATTGGAATGTGTACTTTCTCACATTCCAAGATGGAATGGGTAAGAAAGCACACTAAGGGTGAAGAAGACCCTCACACTTAGTTCCAATTGTCAAGGTTCAAACACACTAGCATACTTGTGTTTATTAAGTGTTTTGTTGATTAAGAAATGAAGAAGTGTTTTTCTTTGTACCTTCAACAAGTATTGCATTTAAGTCCCTCATACAAGATCAAATGTTTAACACATTGACCCAAGATGGGCTATATGCTACACATTCTAAGATTACAAGAGAAGACCCCTTATAATCTTTTCTTTATATGAAAGGCCTAAATGCAATAAATGCCTACCTTTATTATATGTTTTGAATTTTCTTTAAGAGATGAGAAAAGAGACTCAAGGGAGGAGAAAAGGTAAAACCTATATGGACTAAGACTCAATCCTAATTGATTAGTTAAGGGAGTGATCCTAAAGTTTGTGAAGTTTCAACCTAAAGTCTAAAGAAAGAAAGAATTAAACAATTCACTTCCAAAGTGGAAGATGAATTGTAATTCAAAAGGGAAAGTAATGAGTTATTAAAAGAAAGCACATAAGTGCTTAACAAAACACAAAATGAAATTGTAAAAGAGAAAGGATAGAAGTTGAATGTGGATTCCTTATCCACACTCAATTGAAACTTACCAAAGCCCCTACATGGTTAGCACAATCACTTACAAGTAAAGTAAGAAGGTATAATGAACAAATCAAATTCAAACAAGTTGACAAACAAAGTAAAATGAGATTAAATGCTATACATGCTTCCAAGTCAGAATGTAACTCATATTTACACAACCTAATGTTATCCTAAATGAGCATACCAAATCATGCAAACAAAATCTCAATCCAACAAGAAGCAAAGAAGGAAAGGGGAAGTGATGTGAATGTGGTTCATACTTGTGAAACAAGTGACTTAAGGTGCAAGATAAACATCAAGCATGCAAAGATGAAACCCAAATGTCATGATCAGAAGTCAATTAACATGCTATACATCCTCAAACAAAACCACAACTCATGGCACAAGTGCCTTCATGATCAAGCAAACCAAACATGAGGCATGCATTCACAAAATGAACAAGTTAAACTTCATGCTTCAAACAAATAGCAAACATGCTTCAAAAATTATGACTTCCACCAATCAAACACCTTAAACACATGCCATTAACATATCAAGTCCACAAGCAATGAATCAGAACCAAAGTCACTCAACAATTAGGTCAAAGTCTCATGGAAGTTTCATGTATTCATGCTCAAAGCAACACATCAAAAGTCATCCAAAAAAGACTTAAAAATCATCTCATAAATCTCAAACATACCTCAACCTATTGTGACCACAATGCAAAAAGAAAGGCATCAAAATCATTTTTTATGATCAAGAACAAAAATGCACAAAATCATATGTCACATTAAGTATGCATACAAATGGAAATTCAAAAGAAATAATGGAACAGGGGCAAAATGGTCATAAAATCAGAAAATAAAATCATAGAAAATTTCCTAAATGTTTTAAGAATACACACGAATTTTTGTGGAATTTTATGATACCATTTGATATTTTTAAAAATTAATTATGAAACGTGTAGCAAAAATGGAAAAAATAAAATGGAATGTAAATGTGAATGGGGGTGCATGCCTAGTAACTATTCAGTTCAAAATCAATTGGGCCTTGAAACAGGGAGGTGCGAATAGCATTCTGGCTTAGGTCCAATAAGCGCGCAAAACACCATAACTAGCATGTTCTTCAGTCAACAAAATTGACTTATTAATAGCCACTAGATTGAGTCAAGGTCAAGCCAAAGTCAAAGTAATCAGATCAAACGCTCACACACGCATGTCCACGCTCCATACCATATGCCACAACACACAATGTTTAAAATGGAATCAGAAGCCACACGTGAGAGGCATGTGAGTTTTTTATGTGCTGGCGCGTTTTGGATCGTTAGATCAACAACATTATGTGGCTGACATTCAAACTGGCAATGAAACCCTAGCACAAAGCTACCGGCCGGAGAGGGACCTCCGGTCACCTTCTCCGGTCACACACCACCGTCTGCAACTTCACATGTTCACAGAAATGTACAAACAGCATACCAAAATGAAGAGGAAGTAATGTAGAGCATGAATCCAGTGACAAAACATACAAAAAGTTCATGAAATGGGAGAATCGAGCATATGAAGATTTGCCCTAACATTTCAACTATGCCTCTAAAGGCCTATCAACTAGCCAGACAAGTTCTTGAGCTTATATGAAGCATCAAGAACCTGATAACATCTTCACATTAGGTCTATAAGGGAAGAAATTCGTACCTGAAGATTTATGATCTTGATGTGTTCTTCAGAAAAACCAGAGATGTTGCTTCTTCTTTGAGTTTCTTTTGGCCAAATAAAGGCTTAGATGCAGAGAATGAATGATGCTTCAGTGGAGGAGAGTTGATATCCAAGCTTCAAAACAGTTGCAATGTGATGACAATGGAGATAGAATCAGAGAGATTCTGAGATGAAGATGAGGAAGATGAATGAAATGGAGTTTGAAAATCAGTTGCAATGTGGAGGAATTGAGAGAGAATCGAGAGAATTTCTGAGTTGAATGTGAGAAAATGAAGTTAGCAATGAAATTTGAGAGTGAAGTTTTTATTTATAGTGTGAGCTAACCATAGTTAAACTGAGTGAGTCAGCTGAGTCATGGTGGTTTGGGTGAGTCATCCCTAACTAACTGAGTCAAGTTAGTTAGGGAGAGCAATGATATGGTGATGGCAACTCATGATATGCTATGGTGGAGGTGAAAAGAAAATGAAGGCACGGCTGGTTGTAGCAGAAACTTGCTCAGCAAGTTTGTTTCTTTCCATTCTCATGTATGCCAAGGCAAGTGTGCAATGTGTAAGTCATGTGTGTTTGGTTTAATGTGGAAAGCTGATGTGATGAAGTGTTTGGGGTGTGTGTGAACCAAAATCGTGCACCAGTCTGTCAATGCATCAGTATCAACATGAGGTGGTTTGAGGAAGTTTTTCTCTCTACTCAATGAATGAATTGGTGTGTTTTAGGAGTCATTGGAAAGAGGGTACATTGGGGAGCAATATTGGTGTTGAAAACAAGTCAAATGGAGGTGTACAAGATGATGAAAAAATAGCTTGAAACAGAAGGAAACCAATTGGTGTATGGGCGTGCAGGTGAGGTTGGCTGGCATGGTGTGTATGGCATGGATTTTCAGCAAGATCACCCTAACTTGGAACCAATATTTCTCCCTTATAACATGATCAAATCAAATTTTGTCCAACATGAACATTGAAGAGTGCACTACAAGGAATAACTTTGATGTTGAAAATTTTCTCATTTGGAGCTTTCTTCTTGGAGAAATTAGGGTTGACTTCTGGCCCACCACATGCTTGTTGAAATGACTGCGTGCATGACCTGAAAATTCTTGGTCATGGCCTAGTTTTGGCCTACTTTCCTCCAACTTTGATCAATCATATCTCTCTCAATTTTTATCCAATGGAGATGTTCTACACATGGATTTGAAGCTTAAAACAAGACCTTTCATTGAGGCAGAGTGGAATTTTCATTTGGTGCTCCAAATTTAAATGGCCTTGGTTCAAACTCTGATGCAAAATGGCCAAAACTTGCTATTTTTAGTAACCCTTCTTCATCCAAAAATGGCAACTTTCTACACCTTGAATTTTTCATGATTCCTTTGGAATTTCTTGACCAAATTTTGTACATTGGACACATGTAACATGAATTTTATGAATTTGGCCTCAAAAAGTCAAGAGTTGACTTTTTCCTCTGATTATTTGACTTTGCCCCAATTTCCTGATTTTTGATCTTTCTTCCAATTGAACCACCTCCAAAACCAATTGAGATGCAATTTTCCACATACATACACTTAGGGACATATGGAATACCATGACATCAAGTTTTGTCCAAAAAATCAAAGATACCCTGATTTAATTGGAAACCCTAATCTTGACCCCCTCTGGTTAGGAGGAAAAAATGCAGTCTTCAATTTCAAATTCCTCAGAGTATGTTGTGTATCCCTTTAAAGGATGATGGGATATGCCACTTGAGGATGATTTTGAATCAATGAGCTATCTCTTTTGAGGATTTTCCTTCAATTTTTGAACCTCTTGCATGATGAAAGATGTATTGCTTCAATCTCCCATTGGATTTCACTTTCTTGAGATTGTGGATGATCAATTGAGGTAGTATGAGACATGAGAGACCTCTTGGCTTGCCTTGAGACCACTTATTTGACCCCTTGGTGTTTTGAATGATCCTTTGATTGTCCACCTTCCACCTGATCACATGCCCTGATGGTAAGAAGGATGCCATGCTTCATTTTTCTATGTTAAATGCAATGCAATGCTAATGAGATGGATATGATATGATAAATGATAATGCCATGCTATGATGCCAAAAGGGAAGAGCAAATTTTGGGGTATTACAGCTGCCCCTATTCAAGCGCTGTAGACCTGAATGCCTGAAAGCAATTGCTTTCGGACTTTCAAGGTATATAGTGATTGAATACCAAATATAACCAAAAATTTGCTCTGGATGATGAAGAATAACAGGGATATAAACCCAACGAGACTGCTGGATTGAGTCCTCGATGAAACGTCGGAGAGATCTGTCTTTTGAACGATGCCAGACGACTACTGGCTTGCCACGCTGATGGTGGACTTTAATACTGTCTTTTTGAACGACGCCAGACGACTACTGGCTCGCCACACTACTGGTGGACTTTAATAATGTCTTTTATGCAACTCCAGACGACTACTGGCCTGCCACGCTACTGGTGGACTTTGACAATGTCTTTTGAACGACGCCAGACGACTACTGGCCTGCCACACTACTGGTGGACTTTGCAGCTTCGTGCCACCCGAAGATGGACTTTTGCCAATCCACTGTTGGACTTTTGCCACCCGAAGACGGACTTTTGCCAATCCACTGTTGGACTTTTAGAATATGCCACCCTTAGATGGACTTTTGCCAATCCACTGTTGGACATTTGAGAATATGCCACCCTTAGATGGACCTTTCGCCAATCCACTGTTGGACTTTTGCCACCCGAAGACGGACTTTTGCCAATCCACTGTTGGACTTTGAGAATATGCCACCCTTAGATGGACCTTTCGCCAATCCACTGTTGGACTTTTGCCACCCGAAGACGGACTTTTGCCAATCCACTGTTGGACTTTTGCCACCCGAAGACGGACTTTTGCCAATCCACTGTTGGACATTTGAGAATATGCCACCCTTAGATGGACCTTTCGCCAATCCACTGTTGGACTTTTAGAATTTTAAAATCGAATTACTCTCTGCCTCTGCGCCAGACATCTCTGCCGACTCTGCTGAGGAACCACAATCAATGATTTAATCTCGGAGACTCCTAAAAGGATAATATCTCTGCTGGCGAATGGATGAACAATCCGTCTGCTTCGAATTGTCAAGCTTGCCAAAAATAAATTGGACTTTAAGATATGAGGGAATGACGACTCTGGCAGGAATTATTCCATCTGTTTGGGGCTGGATTCTGGTCACAGCAACTCCGCTGGGGATGAGAATTTTTAAATGACGTCCTGCTGGGGAAATGAGCCATTAAAACTCTGCTTGGGGATTTATTCAACCCAAGATCCTTTATAGGGATTATCAACCTTCTGACCCGGCTGGGGAAAGGCTGTACCATCCTTGTTGAGGAATAGATTCTGTCGATCTGATAAACCTCTGCGGGGAGAACGACAACTCAGCTGGGGAGTATTGCTGACAAGATTCGATGCTGACCTTTGTGGGGATACCATGACCAGAGATACGATCTTGCTGGGTATCAGGGCTACTCTGCCAGGGATATGCAAATCCTGGTTAGAACATTCTACTGCAACTTGCTAGAAAGAGTCCTTAGAGATCTGTTGGGGAAACCCAAAGCAAATCCACAGTAGTCTGCTGAAGAATATGACTGTCAAGCTTAGGATGAGTACCACAATGCCCCATGTTAGGCGAGCCTTCCCTTAGACAATTCCGTTGGGGATGACGAGTTTATAACAAACTCTGCTGGAGAAAACTGCTTTAAAGCGTCTCGTGTTGGGGAATGCCTTTTGAGAGGATTTTACAGAAGACCAACTGTCCTCAAACTCTACTGGGGATGATCAACACTTCATGCTGGGGAACCAAACATGCCCCGTGCTTGGACAAAACAACAATTCGTCCCCGAAGGGGATGTCATAAGAGGATTTTACAGAAGATCTAGCCTCTTCAAACTCTTGTGACTTCGCTGGGGATAATGACCATCAGTTTCAGTGTCGATGAGACCACCCTTTTGGGGAACCTGTGACCGTTATCGATATAGAAAAGCTTGTAGCTGTTGGAAGTACTGAATGAGAGAATCGACTTAATAAGATGCAACGGTGCCCAGTTGAACTTAATTCACTGATATCGACCCGTTATGAACAATCGTCGACCGAGCGATGAACGCCAACCTCAGTCTTTTGCGTGGGGTGATTTATTACTAGTCTTGTGCTTAAAATCATCTGCACCTGCTACCTGCAACAAAAGAATATGCCCACATGCCCCGCATATTGCGTGGCTAGAATCCACCATCCGGGAGTATTCAACATTCGAAGTAATTTCAAATGTTTTTTCTGCGCATGTTATTGCAAGGCTGCCATGTTTTCAAATGCAATGTTTTATCAAAAATTAGGACGTTTTTGCAAACAAAGCAATAAAACAAAAATAGAGAGCTTTTTATTGAAATTCAATTTATTGACTGAGAGCCCAGAATAGGCAATTACATCCGGAAGCAATCCCTGGAAAGAGGTGATCGCTGAAAATTGAGAAAAGAAACTATCCTAACGGCAATGTGAAAACGGAATTCCACTGAGTTTCCATTCTGTTATGACCAGTATGTCTTCAAAACTCCCCGACCTTGCCTTCTGAGGAATGATCAGACCGATTCCTATCCTTCAGAACGTCAGTTGTTCAAACGGTGACAGGGTACAGATAACTCAAATCGTAGTCATTCGCTTAAATCCCTCTTTTGTGTGGACCGCCCTTTCAGGTTTTCGATCCACCAGGATACCCTTTTTTGCCTAAGTTGCCCTTTCGGGTTTTCAACTTACCGGGTGTACAAAAATTTTTTCAATTATATCCCTAATTTTTGCCCGAACCTTATTCTGTTTTTGGTTCGCCGGGATGCCCTTTTTTGCCTGGATTTTTTTATTTTTATTATCCAGCGGGTCTATTCATGCGAAGTATTTTTTGACTACGTCCGAGTTGACAGGGGATGAAAAGTCTTCGCCATCCATGGTTGTAAGCAATAAGGCTCCGCCCGAAAAGACCTTTTTAACCACGAATGGACCTTCATAATTAGGAGTCCATTTGCCCCTGTGATCTGTATTGGGAGGAAGGATCCTTTTGAGTACCACATCTCCGACTTTATAAACCCGAGGACGCACCTTTTGGTCAAATGCCTGTTTCATTCTGCGCTGATATAGTTGCCCATGACATACAGCCGCCAATCGCTTTTCCTCAATAAGGCTCAACTGATCAAATCTGGCTCGTACCCATTCAGCTTCATCTAGCTTAACATCCATCATAACTCTGAGGGACGGAATCTCTACTTCAACCGGTAGCACTGCCTCCATACCATATACAAGTGAGAATGGGGTTGCCCCAGTGGACGTGCGTACCGACGTTCGATACCCATGCAAAGCAAATGGTAACATCTCATGCCAATCTTTGTACGTGACAACCATTTTCTGCACAATCTTCTTGATATTTTTGTTGGCCGCTTCGACCGCGCCATTCATCTTTGGGCGGTACGGAGAAGAATTGTGATGTTCGATTTTGAAGTCCCGGCATAACTCAGCCATCATCTTATTGTTCAAATTAGAACCATTATCAGTAATGATTCTTTCGGGAACTCCATATCGGCAAATGATATCCCGTTTTAAGAAACGAGCGACCACTTGTTTTGTAACATTGGCATAGGATGCGGCTTCAACCCATTTGGTGAAGTAATCAATTGCCACCAAGATGAAACGATGACCATTGGAAGCTGTAGGCTCAATCTTTCCGATCATATCAATGCCCCACATGGCAAACGGCCAAGGCGACGACATGATGCTCAACGGATCTGGAGGCACATGCACCTTGTCTGCATAGATCTGGCATTTATGGCATTTGCGGGCATATTTACAACAATCTGACTCCATAGTCAACCAATAATATCCCGATCTTAACAACTTTTTAGCCATTACATGCCCTCCGGCGTGAGTACCGAAAGAGCCTTCGTGCACTTCAATCATCAACAAGTCTGCTTCATGTCTATCCACACATCTAAGCAGGACCGTGTCAAAATTTCTTTTATACAGCACGCCATCTTTGTTCAAGAAGAAACTACCAGCTAACCTTCTCAACGTCTTCCTGTCTTTGGACGATGCCCCTGACGGGTACTCTTGACTTTTCAAGAAACACTTAATATCATGAAACCATGGCTTGTCATCAGACGTTGCATCGACCGCAAACACAAATGCTGGTCTGTCAAGGCGGGATACCTCAATCTTAGGTACATGGTTCCATCCTTGCACTTTGATCATGGAAGACAGAGTGGCCAAGGCATCAGCGAACCTATTCTCATCTCGAGGAATATGGTACAGTTTCACTGTTGTGAAAAATGTCAGCAATCTCCTCGTATAATCTCTATATGGCACTAGATTTGCTTGGTGCGTGTACCAATTCCCTTTCACTTGATTGATTACCAAAGCTGAATCACCGAATATATCAAGGGTTTTAATCCGTAGATTAATCGCCTCCTCGATCCCCATTATACAAGCTTCGTACTCTGCTTCATTGTTGGTGCATCCGAAAGTTATTCGGGCAGTGAACGGCATATGAACACCTTCCGGCGTGATAAGAACTGCTCCAACTCCGCACCCATTCATATTGACAGCCCCATCAAACATCAGACTCCATTTGGATTCAGGGTCTGGCCCCTCCTCCGGAAGTGGTTCCTCGCAGTCTTTAGCTTTGAGAAACATGATGTCTTCATCAGGGAAGTCAAACTTCATGGGTTGGTAATCATCAATCGGCTGTTGCGCAAGATAGTCAGACAAGATACTTCCTTTGATGGCCTTTTGTGAAGTGTACTGAATGTCATACTCTGTCAAGACCATTTGCCACCGTGCAACTCTGCCTGTCAATGCTGGTTTCTCGAAAATGTACTTGATAGGATCCATTTTTGAAATCAACAAGGTTGTGTGCCTAACCATATATTGCCTCAATCGCTTAGCGGCCCATGCCAGTGCACAGCATGTCTTTTCAAGTATTGAGTATCGGGACTCACAATCATTGAACTTTTTGCTCAGGTAGTAAATAGCATGCTCCTTCCTACCTGTCTCGTCATGTTGACCGAGAACACAACCCATGGAACCTTCAAGCACTGTCAGATACATTATCAGTGGTCTCCCTTCAACTGGAGGCATTAGAATCGGAGGTTCCTGCAAGTATTCTTTTATCTTATCGAATGCCAATTGGCAATCGTCATTCCACCTGACCGTTTGATCTTTCCTTAACAATTTAAATATTGGTTCACACGTGGCTGTTAGGTGAGATATGAACCTTGCAATGTAGTTCAATCTACCCAAGAAACCACGAACCTCTTTTTCTGTTCTCGGTTCAAGCATTTCTTGTATTGCTTTCACCTTGGCAGGATCAACCTCGATTCCTCTTTCGCTCACAATGAAACCTAGCAACTTTCCAGAACGTACCCCAAACGTGCACTTGTTTGGATTTAATCTCAGACGGAACTTTCTCAACCTTTCAAACAGCTTTTTCAGGTTAACCAGATGTTCCTCTTCTGTTCTCGACTTGGCAATCATATCATCTACATAACATTCGATCTCCTTATGAATCAAGTCATGAAACAATGTCACCATCGCCCGCTGGTACGTTGCCCCTGCGTTTTTCAACCCAAAAGGCATTACTTTATAACAATATGTACCCCACGGAGTAATGAACGTGGTCTTCTCCATGTCTTCAGGTGCCATCTTGATCTGGTTGTACCCGGAGAAACCGTCCATAAATGAGAACACTGAAAACTGAGCTGTATTATCGACCAGCACATCAATATGAGGTAGTGGAAAATCATCTTTCGGGCTAGCTTTATTAAGATCTCGATAATCCACACACATTCTCACTTTTCCATCTTTCTTCGGTACTGGCACGATGTTGGCTACCCATGGCGGATACTTTGTCACAGCAAGAAAACCAGCGTCCCACTGCTTCTGGACTTCCTCCTTAATCTTTAAAGCCATGTCGGGGTGAGTCCGACGAAGTTTCTGCTTGACTGGCGGACATTCTTCTCTCAATGGTAGCCTGTGCACGACAATATCCGTATCCAACCCCGGCATGTCTTGATACGACCAGGCGAAGATGTCAACATACTCGCGCAACATTTCCGTCAAAGTTTGCTTCACATCTGCTTGCAAGCTGGCACCAATCCTGATCTCTTTCTTGGCGTCCTTGGTACCAATATTGATGATTTCTACAGTCTCCTGATGAGGCTGGATGACCCTTTCCTCTTGTTTCAACAATCTGGCCAGTTCTTCAGAAAGTTCACAATCTTTCCCATCCCCTTCTTCGGCTTGATAAATCGGATTGTCAAAGTCATACATGGCCATATCAAAATCGTTATCAGTGGTATCCGGAGGATCAAGTCTGCATGAACGGGTTCATGCCTTATTTTAGAATTTATTTTTAAGCAAAACAAAAGAAAATGAAACATTGCCATTTTATTTTTTTGTGCAAAAATAAAAACTGAAAGACAGAGAACAAAATTTGATTGCAAAACGTCCTTTATTAATGATTAAACATTGCAAATGCAACCATGGTGGCCCTACAAATGAATCTATACGCCTTGGGCAGAGCGCAAGATTTTGTCATGCATTATGGTTAGAAAAAACAAAGAAAAATTACTCTGTCTGAAGAGTAACCCGGATGACTTCTTCAACGAACCAGTTCTGCACTTGTTGTCCCGAAGCATGAGGGCGTACCCAGTTGTCCAGGTCACAATTACTGTCAACACTATCCTCCGTGGCTGCACAAGACTGGTCCATGTAGATAATTCCCCCACTATTGAAAGTAATGGGTCCCCTGCTCCCCGCATCTGAAGTTGTAGAGGGATGATAACCAATACCAAATTTGTCTTCCTTCATTGGGGTCTCTATCAACCTGCCCCAACCTTGGGCGTTGCCTGCCCTGACGACTTCGACAGCTTGTTTGTAAGATGAAATGGAGGTACCAGCCCCAACTGGTACAGAAGAAGACTCAGGTGCATCGTCAATATTGACTGCTTCGAATGATTGGCACAGCATCTCATGAATTTCCCCATCCATTTCAATGTACTTGAACGTGGACAAGTGACTCACAAAGATGTCTTCTTCCCCACACACTGTCACAACCTGCCCTTCAAACTCATACTTCAGCTTTTGATGTAGAGTGGAAGTAACAGCTCCAGCTCCGTGAATCCAAGGGCGTCCCAATAGGCAGCTATATGCAGGTTGTATGTCCATTACATGGAACGTGGATTTGAATACCTGTGGTCCAATTTGTACGGGCAATTCCACCTCACCAAACACAGATCGTCGGGTCCCATCGAATGCTCTGACCACCAACTCACTAGGCCATAAGATCAAACCATCAACTTCCAGTTTCATTAATGCCTTCTTGGGCAAGACATTGAGTGACGAACCAGTGTCTACCAGTACATGAGATAACACTGCGCCCTTACACTCCATCGTGATATGCAAAGCCTTATTATGGTTTCTTCCTTCAACAGTCAAATCTCTACTTGTAAAGCCCAAGCCATGGCTAACATTAACATTGGAGATTACGCCCTCGAGCTGATTAACAGTAATTTCTTGTGGCACGTACGCACTCTTCAACACTTTCAACAACGCCTGTCGGTGCGCATCAGAGCACATCAATAGTGACAAGATTGAAATCTTTGAAGGGGTCTGATTCAGTTGGTCCACAATCTTATAATCGCTTTTCTTGATTATCTTCATAAATTCTTCCATTTCCTTATCAAAAGTAATCTTTGTCTCTGCTTCAGGTGTAGGCGCACTTTCAACCACCTGTTTACCTTTAGCCTTTGCTGCAGCTTCTGCCTCTTTATCACTTCTCAAGGTTTGGGGAGCGAACAACCTTCCACTCCTTGTAAAGCCTCCTACACCCCCTACATTATCAACATTTGGGCTGACTGATGACTCAACTTCCTGTTTTTTACCTTCGTAATATACATCTGCCCCATAGTGCCATGGGATAGCTTTCGTGGATGTGAACGGAATTGGTCCTGGCACCGTGATAGTGACAGGACTGGGCCCTTCTGGCGCAACACTCGCCACGGGAACTGCATTGACCGGCATTTGAATCTCAGCGGGAGTGTAATAGATGGTCACGGTTGATATCTCATCAGTGTCTTTCACGACTCTATCGAACTGTAGACATCCTTCATCGATCAGATTCTGTAAACCCATCTTCAACTTATCACAGCCGTTCTCCTGATTCATACACTCAAAGCAATCTTGATTACAGCCCGGGAGCACCCGTCCCTTCAATAAACGATCTTTTACAACCAACAAAGAAGTTTTCACTTGACGGATATCTGTCACCAGATTCAATCTCCTCCCATCTTCAATAGCGTACACATTTGCTGCGCTATGATCAGGCATGGGATGCTGAGTAATATTAGGAGCGGGAGAGAAATTGATGGCTTTAGCATCAATCAAATCTTGTACTTTATGATGGAAAGCCCAGCATTTTTCAATGGAGTGCCCCTGAGCACCTGAGTGGAACTCACAACGAGCATTAGCATCGAAGTTAGGTGGCAGGTTTCCAGCAACCGGAGCTTTCATAGTACGGAGTTCTACCAACTTTAACTCGAGTAGCCGGGGCAACAGCGCGGCATAAGTCATAGGGAGAGGATCCATCTTACGATCCCTCTGTCTAGACCTTTGCTGGAAAAAAGGTTGTTGCTGTTGAACTTGTTGTTGGGGTTGTTGTTTCTGAACAGACGGTGTGGGGATTGTCACAGCATCTACCTGATAATAAGCTCGAGAACGCCCTCTGCCTCGTCCTCTAAACACAGCATTCGTATCACCTTCTCTTCTTTTCTGGTTACTAGCAAACGGTTTCTTCGTCCCCGAAGAGCCAGCCCCACTCACATCCTGGATCTTTCCAAGCTTTAACAGACTTTCTATTCTTTCTCCCGCAATCACAATATCAGCAAATCCAGTTGACGGACAAGCAGCTAATCTATCCAGATAGGCCCCTTGCAATGTGCCCATGAACATATCTGCCATTTCTCTGTCTGACAAGGGAGGTTGAACCTGGGCAGCCATTTCCCTCCACCTCTGTGCATATTCTTTGAAACTCTCCTTGGCATTTTGTGACAACCCCTGCAATTGAGTGCGGTTTGGCGCCATGTCAATATTATACTGGTATTGCTTCAGGAACGCTTCTGCCAGATCTTTCCAGTTCTTCACAGCAGCTCTATTCAACTTCATGTACCAGGTCAAGGATGCCCCAGCCAGACTGTCCTGAAAATAGTGCATCCATAGCTTCTCGTCATCCGTATGGGCTGAAATCTTCCCAAAGTAGGCTTGAAGATGCGTTTGGGGACACGCATTGCCGTGATACTTATCAAAAGTAGGAGGTTTGAATTTAGGGGGAATTCTGACTCCTGAGACCAGCCCCAAGCTAGTAACATCAATACCCATAGAGTTCTTGCATTCTATGGCCCTGATCTTTTCTGCTAACTCCTCATACCTTCGATCACCTTGATTACCCACATCAGCGTCTAGCAGAGTAAATTGGTCTTCCAGAGTATCCTCAAGAGTAACACCAGCATGCCTACCATTTCCATTACCCCGATTGTTACCACCAGGAGGAGGGTTGCCACCGGGAGGAGGAATGCCATGTCCCTGTGAATTGTCATGATGATCACCTTCGGGCCCATTGTCGGGACGCTCTACCAGAAGCCTCAGTCTCTCCTGATTTTGCGCCATGCCAGTCATGAGGGTCATGAACTGGTCCATACGCGCCCTCATTTCCGCCAAATCACTTTGCACTTGATCCATGATTCTTACTTGATTCCTTCGCGTCGAATATCGGTGAATATGATTCTCCGCTATACTGCCTGAAACCAAATAAAGGTTAGAGACCCCGCAACGAGTACCTGAAAAGCAAGTAACAAAAATGCAAAATGATATGCAATGCCATGCAATGCTATGTTTGTCATTTCCTAGGTGCTTTACACCCTGATTCCAATCCAAACCACGGAAATCTGAAGACCAGAAATCGTGATATAAAGAGACGTGTAGTGGTCATGTGCTTGTGCGCAGCTATCTGATAAAGAATAATTCTGAATAAAACTGCTCATACTCATTCAACAAAATATTCAAGTACATTTAAGAAAGGTTCAACCGCAAATGCAATACAAGGAAAAATGGATCCATCAACAAGCCTGATGGTAACCATTAACAACAAAATATAAGGAAAAGAACATCAGTCTGACAATTCCACACCCTTCAGCTTATCACTTGAGTATTTGATCTCCTCAAAAAGTATACGGGTACGCTGGTGATTCGGCTTTTCAATCATTTCTTTGATCAAGACATCCCTTTTCTCAAGAGCTTCAGTTAAAGAACCCATGTGCAGCATCAGAGCCTCGTCATCACACACTCCTTTGTGTCTCTTTATGCCAGCTTGCGTCTTGAGTATCTCCCTTTCTATCATGACTTCTTCAAGCTCTTTCTTGGTATTCTTCAACTGGCTTCTAACTTCTTCTAACTGCTCTTGACTCTTACCGAGGCTTTCCCGATACTTTCTCCTCTGCTCATGTGCCTTTTTAAGCTCCTCGTCTTTAGTCTTCGACTGATCCTTTAACTCGGCATTTTCAATTCTGACTTCATCCCAAGCTTGACGAAGTTGAGCTAATGAATCCTTGCTTCGGGCTAAAGCCTGTTTTGTAATCTTGTGAGCCTGACTAGTGTCATCTGCTCCCAAAGTAAGTTTCCGAAAGTACCGAGCTCGGTCATCAAAATCTTCCTCTTTGTCAGCCAAGGTTTTTTCCGCTTTCAAGGCTCTCTTTTCCAACTCTTTGTTGTCAGCTAGAGCTTTCTGAAGACATCTGCTCATTCCAGAATTTTCTATCTGCAGCTCTCTGACCATTTTCTTCCACTTCTCACATTCTTCAATAGCCACCATAGTGGGTTGTTCTGGCTGTACTGCACATAAAAGAGGTCCCCTTGAAAAGGGTAAAAGCAATTCCTTTACTTTCGTTTCAATCCACCTGTCATATTCAGGATAAGATCTACAATCTCCTCTTCCAAAAACTGATTTTCCAATTTTGTGCTTATCTTTCCAAGCATTCACTACTTCTACCACCTTCGCATCTTTAGTTCCTGTAAAGAATAAAGATTCTTCCACATCTTGCTCTGTAGGAGGATCCCTGGAAGCATACCCAAACTGTCGGATGGCCAAAACTGGATTATAATTGATCCCTCCTTTTCTGCCAATCAAAGGCACATTTGGAAAATTTCCGCATCTTGTGACCAGCTCTATTCTCAATAACCGGTGGTCAAACCATACAATGTTATCAGCAGTTAAACTCATCAATCGTTTAGACCATTTCGCCACATCTTTGGTTTCCACAAAGGCACCTGTCTGAGGCAAATGTTTGAAAAACCAATGACTCAGCAGTGGAGTACAACAACTGACAGATCCTCCCCTCCTTTTCTCATTCTTATAGTGCACAGAATGATAAAAATCTCCTAACAAAGTAGGGACTGGATTTTTAAGAACGAAAACTCTTGTTGCTTGCATATCCACAAAGTCTTGCTGATTGGGAAAGAAAACTAGGCCATATATGCAGAGAGCCAGAATGGAATTGTAAACCGTCCAATTTTTAGCACTTGCAGCCTCCTGGGCCTGTCCAGACAGAAATTCTAAATGAAATCCGCTAACTCCATTTTTACTGCTCACACCACTCTTTATCACTGCCTGATCCATTTGTAACGCAGCAGCAATTTCTTTTACGCTGGGAGAACTACCAGAGAAGAATGGTATTGCCGACGTGATCGGAATTCCCAAAATAAATGAGAATTCTTCCAGTGTTGGCATCAAAATGTAATCTGAAAAAAGAAAGCACCTCAACGAAGGCTCGTAGAACTGCAGCAGAGTGTGCAAAGCATCATGTTCATACTTGGTGATTGTACGGACCATCCCAACCAAATTCCCGTAGCTCTTCTGAAACCTATCAAGAATACCCGGACCAGCCATATCTATAACTTTGAGCAATGAATCCAAGACAGGATCTGGAAACTTGTAAGACACATTGTTCTTTCTCTCGGCAACGATCTCTGTTGAACCCATGGATTGGAATCAGAAATGTATTATGCACCTGAAAATGACAAACATAACTGTTATGATATGATAATGCAATGCAAAAGGGCATGTGATCAGGTAATCAAGTGTCGGTGTCTGTATTGAACTGTGTGCACTGTGTCTCTGTACTGAGTCTGGCAATATCTGAGATGAACACTTAAATCACTGTCATAGGATACAATGTCTGAAATCATCATAGAATCACAAGTAAGGTAGGTAGGAGGCTGGGTTTCCTGCAAACCTGTAAACATCCCGCCCATACTCACATGTGGTTCTTAGAAAATAAGGCTTGTCAGCTTCGGAGGTTTGAGAAGCAATAGCACATTCAGCCCGTAGGATACAATGCTATGCCAATCAAAGAGGTCGTCCACTGACTCCCCTTAGAAAATAAAAGTCATCCTATGCAAGTTCCAAAGTGGGCCCTCGGGTGCGAATGGGTTTGCCACAGAATGTGGTCTGCCATTGTCACCACTAAAGAGGGATATTTCCACTAAGGTCCTCATGATCGGTCACTAGAGTCGACAGCTCTCTAGATCTACATCCTGGAATACGCAAGATGCGCATGCCACGACGTGTCCCAAGATAGCCTCGTCTAGCTGTGAATTTCGTGAACACCCAACGCACTCCAAACGGCACGTAGGTCCCACTACTCTCCACTCTAATTCTAAGTGTATACTCAAGCCTGTGTAATGGGCTTATCTCTCAGAAATCCCATCCCGCCAAACAGACAAAACAGTGTAGCACAATATAATATATGATATGTAATGCTAAAATGCAGTAAATACTGTAAAGTAAATAAACAGCAAAATATAGCACAACAGTAAACACCCAATGAAAAAAAAATAAACAAGCGCTAGGATTAACTCGCTAAGGAAACCAGAGATTCTGGGTTATACTCCCCAGCAGAGTCGCCAGCTGTCGCTCCCGGGATTTTCATCCTAGTACAAACGCGAAAGTGGCACCGAACAGAGTCGCCAGCAATGTGTATTTATCCCAAGAGAGGGAAAGGAAACACCGCGTAAACCTGAAGAGAAGGAAAGAGCATGGTCTCGCGACCAAGAGAAATGGGTTCGGGAGTCGGTTACGCGAGAGGAAGGTATTAGCACCCCCACGCGTCCATCGTACCCGATGGGATCCACGCTTGCTGTTTCGATCAAAGGGTGTAAAGAAAGGATACTGGAAAAGGAACTAAAAGAAAGAAATGGAAAGAAAAAGAAACAAATGTAGGGAAAATAAAAGAAGTGCTCGCATGGGCCCTACCCCACTGCCTACGTATCTCATCGGGAATATGAGAATCAGAGCGACGTAGTTCCCCTCACTAGGGATGAATTGTTTGTGTTTTTTAGAGAACGGCTGACGTTCTAGCTCAGGTGTTGCAGGCTCGCTGGTCCGAGTGCGTTACCATCTTGCAAGAGAACGAGTAGAAGCGCGTTCGTGCGTTGAGAGTGAATGAGGTGAGAAAAGAATTCCCGAAGGAAAGACGTTATTGTTTGTTTTTGTCTTTTAAGAGTTTTTTATTTGTTTGTTTGCATATGATAGTGTATCTGAATCTTAGTTATTGGAATGTGTACTTTCTCACATTCCAAGATGGAATGGGTAAGAAAGCACACTAAGGGTGAAGAAGACCCTCACACTTAGTTCCAATTGTCAAGGTTCAAACACACTAGCATACTTGTGTTTATTAAGTGTTTTGTTGATTAAGAAATGAAGAAGTGTTTTTCTTTGTACCTTCAACAAGTATTGCATTTAAGTCCCTCATACAAGATCAAATGTTTAACACATTGACCCAAGATGGGCTATATGCTACACATTCTAAGATTACAAGAGAAGACCCCTTATAATCTTTTCTTTATATGAAAGGCCTAAATGCAATAAATGCCTACCTTTATTATATGTTTTGAATTTTCTTTAAGAGATGAGAAAAGAGACTCAAGGGAGGAGAAAAGGTAAAACCTATATGGACTAAGACTCAATCCTAATTGATTAGTTAAGGGAGTGATCCTAAAGTTTGTGAAGTTTCAACCTAAAGTCTAAAGAAAGAAAGAATTAAACAATTCACTTCCAAAGTGGAAGATGAATTGTAATTCAAAAGGGAAAGTAATGAGTTATTAAAAGAAAGCACATAAGTGCTTAACAAAACACAAAATGAAATTGTAAAAGAGAAAGGATAGAAGTTGAATGTGGATTCCTTATCCACACTCAATTGAAACTTACCAAAGCCCCTACATGGTTAGCACAATCACTTACAAGTAAAGTAAGAAGGTATAATGAACAAATCAAATTCAAACAAGTTGACAAACAAAGTAAAATGAGATTAAATGCTATACATGCTTCCAAGTCAGAATGTAACTCATATTTACACAACCTAATGTTATCCTAAATGAGCATACCAAATCATGCAAACAAAATCTCAATCCAACAAGAAGCAAAGAAGGAAAGGGGAAGTGATGTGAATGTGGTTCATACTTGTGAAACAAGTGACTTAAGGTGCAAGATAAACATCAAGCATGCAAAGATGAAACCCAAATGTCATGATCAGAAGTCAATTAACATGCTATACATCCTCAAACAAAACCACAACTCATGGCACAAGTGCCTTCATGATCAAGCAAACCAAACATGAGGCATGCATTCACAAAATGAACAAGTTAAACTTCATGCTTCAAACAAATAGTAAACATGCTTCAAAAATTATGACTTCCACCAATCAAACACCTTAAACACATGCCATTAACATATCAAGTCCACAAGCAATGAATCAGAACCAAAGTCACTCAACAATTAGGTCAAAGTCTCATGGAAGTTTCATGTATTCATGCTCAAAGCAACACATCAAAAGTCATCCAAAAAAGACTTAAAAATCATCTCATAAATCTCAAACATACCTCAACCTATTGTGACCACAATGCAAAAAGAAAGGCATCAAAATCATTTTTTATGATCAAGAACAAAAATGCACAAAATCATATGTCACATTAAGTATGCATACAAATGGAAATTCAAAAGAAATAATGGAACAGGGGCAAAATGGTCATAAAATCAGAAAATAAAATCATAGAAAATTTCCTAAATGTTTTAAGAATACACACGAATTTTTGTGGAATTTTATGATACCATTTGATATTTTTAAAAATTAATTATGAAACGTGTAGCAAAAATGGAAAAAATAAAATGGAATGTAAATGTGAATGGGGGTGCATGCCTAGTAACTATTCAGTTCAAAATCAATTGGGCCTTGAAACAGGGAGGTGCGAATAGCATTCTGGCTTAGGTCCAATAAGCGCGCAAAACACCATAACTAGCATGTTCTTCAGTCAACAAAATTGACTTATTAATAGCCACTAGATTGAGTCAAGGTCAAGCCAAAGTCAAAGTAATCAGATCAAACGCTCACACACGCATGTCCACGCTCCATACCATATGCCACAACACACAATGTTTAAAATGGAATCAGAAGCCACACGTGAGAGGCATGTGAGTTTTTTATGTGCTGGCGCGTTTTGGATCGTTAGATCAACAACATCATGTGGCTGACATTCAAACTGGCAATGAAACCCTAGCACAAAGCTACCGGCCGGAGAGGGACCTCCGGTCACCTTCTCCGGTCACACACCACCGTCTGCAACTTCACATGTTCACAGAAATGTACAAACAGCATACCAAAATGAAGAGGAAGTAATGTAGAGCATGAATCCAGTGACAAAACATACAAAAAGTTCATGAAATGGGAGAATCGAGCATATGAAGATTTGCCCTAACATTTCAACTATGCCTCTAAAGGCCTATCAACTAGCCAGACAAGTTCTTGAGCTTATATGAAGCATCAAGAACCTGATAACATCTTCACATTAGGTCTATAAGGGAAGAAATTCGTACCTGAAGATTTATGATCTTGATGTGTTCTTCAGAAAAACCAGAGATGTTGCTTCTTCTTTGAGTTTCTTTTGGCCAAATAAAGGCTTAGATGCAGAGAATGAATGATGCTTCAGTGGAGGAGAGTTGATATCCAAGCTTCAAAACAGTTGCAATGTGATGACAATGGAGATAGAATCAGAGAGATTCTGAGATGAAGATGAGGAAGATGAATGAAATGGAGTTTGAAAATCAGTTGCAATGTGGAGGAATTGAGAGAGAATCGAGAGAATTTCTGAGTTGAATGTGAGAAAATGAAGTTAGCAATGAAATTTGAGAGTGAAGTTTTTATTTATAGTGTGAGCTAACCATAGTTAAACTGAGTGAGTCAGCTGAGTCATGGTGGTTTGGGTGAGTCATCCCTAACTAACTGAGTCAAGTTAGTTAGGGAGAGCAATGATATGGTGATGGCAACTCATGATATGCTATGGTGGAGGTGAAAAGAAAATGAAGGCACGGCTGGTTGTAGCAGAAACTTGCTCAGCAAGTTTGTTTCTTTCCATTCTCATGTATGCCAAGGCAAGTGTGCAATGTGTAAGTCATGTGTGTTTGGTTTAATGTGGAAAGCTGATGTGATGAAGTGTTTGGGGTGTGTGTGAACCAAAATCGTGCACCAGTCTGTCAATGCATCAGTATCAACATGAGGTGGTTTGAGGAAGTTTTTCTCTCTACTCAATGAATGAATTGGTGTGTTTTAGGAGTCATTGGAAAGAGGGTACATTGGGGAGCAATATTGGTGTTGAAAACAAGTCAAATGGAGGTGTACAAGATGATGAAAAAATAGCTTGAAACAGAAGGAAACCAATTGGTGTATGGGCGTGCAGGTGAGGTTGGCTGGCATGGTGTGTATGGCATGGATTTTCAGCAAGATCACCCTAACTTGGAACCAATATTTCTCCCTTATAACATGATCAAATCAAATTTTGTCCAACATGAACATTGAAGAGTGCACTACAAGGAATAACTTTGATGTTGAAAATTTTCTCATTTGGAGCTTTCTTCTTGGAGAAATTAGGGTTGACTTCTGGCCCACCACATGCTTGTTGAAATGACTGCGTGCATGACCTGAAAATTCTTGGTCATGGCCTAGTTTTGGCCTACTTTCCTCCAACTTTGATCAATCATATCTCTCTCAATTTTTATCCAATGGAGATGTTCTACACATGGATTTGAAGCTTAAAACAAGACCTTTCATTGAGGCAGAGTGGAATTTTCATTTGGTGCTCCAAATTTAAATGGCCTTGGTTCAAACTCTGATGCAAAATGGCCAAAACTTGCTATTTTTAGTAACCCTTCTTCATCCAAAAATGGCAACTTTCTACACCTTGAATTTTTCATGATTCCTTTGGAATTTCTTGACCAAATTTTGTACATTGGACACATGTAACATGAATTTTATGAATTTGGCCTCAAAAAGTCAAGAGTTGACTTTTTCCTCTGATTATTTGACTTTGCCCCAATTTCCTGATTTTTGATCTTTCTTCCAATTGAACCACCTCCAAAACCAATTGAGATGCAATTTTCCACATACATACACTTAGGGACATATGGAATACCATGACATCAAGTTTTGTCCAAAAAATCAAAGATACCCTGATTTAATTGGAAACCCTAATCTTGACCCCCTCTGGTTAGGAGGAAAAAATGCAGTCTTCAATTTCAAATTCCTCAGAGTATGTTGTGTATCCCTTTAAAGGATGATGGGATATGCCACTTGAGGATGATTTTGAATCAATGAGCTATCTCTTTTGAGGATTTTCCTTCAATTTTTGAACCTCTTGCATGATGAAAGATGTATTGCTTCAATCTCCCATTGGATTTCACTTTCTTGAGATTGTGGATGATCAATTGAGGTAGTATGAGACATGAGAGACCTCTTGGCTTGCCTTGAGACCACTTATTTGACCCCTTGGTGTTTTGAATGATCCTTTGATTGTCCACCTTCCACCTGATCACATGCCCTGATGGTAAGAAGGATGCCATGCTTCATTTTTCTATGTTAAATGCAATGCAATGCTAATGAGATGGATATGATATGATAAATGATAATGCCATGCTATGATGCCAAAAGGGAAGAGCAAATTTTGGGGTATTACACCTGGTAAAACTCCTTTCATCTAATTGATGTAAGTGGAAAGCCTCTGGATTATTTACATCCATGCCAATGTCCCCCTCTTAACATGAAAGATTCCTAAGGAAAAATGGCATTGCTCAAAACTGAGTTAAAGTTTCCTCCTTCAGGATAAATCCCTCATAAAGGAAATTATGGCATTGCTTGATTCTCATATCCCAGTTAAAGTAATTCTCCTTTATAATCAGTCACCCAACAATTGTGATGGATAGATGAGATATCCCCCTTTAGAGATGATAAATTCTCTCTCAGTCAAACCTTTTAGCTTTAATCTTGGGCTTTGAACAAGACACAAATAACCTTTAGCTTCAATCTTGGGCTTTGAACAAGACACCAAAACATCATCTTTCCTCCCATTCTTTGGGAGGAACTATGATTGCTCTGATTTCCCTATTATCTTTACGGGAATACGTAGGCATAAGATTGCGAAATTTTAGCGAGCACACATAACAAAAACCTTAGGTCCAGTACCTTACCAAAAACATCGAAAAACCAGAAAACAACAAAAACTCTCTCTCAAACATTCCCAAAGGAGAAACTTTCCCAATCAACATACAAACACCAGTAAATAGAAAACAGCAGAAATTGCTAACGACTTGTGGATAACCACATATAGGATGGGTAATTGACAACTCCCAATTGTATAACCTGACCCCGAACCCCCCCAATCTCTTAGCATTTGTTAAATAAAACATTTGCATGCAAGGTTAGTTTTAGATAACTTCCCTTTCCTTTCCAGCTTCGTACGATAAATAACAAATTAGAAAGTAGCACCCAATTCCAACCATTGCGGTAAGGTGGTCGCGTCACCGACAAAAATCACACGCTACAGTCACACTTAAGATTGAATCTAACAACAAATTTGCATAATTTTACTTCAACTTCTATTCAAAACTCATATGTTACAACAACCTTATTATCACAGACCTTAAATTCCTAATTTAATTTTTATAAATTTTTTATTCTTTCTCAATTGTTTTATTAAAGCTTCTCACATTCCCACTAAACTTGGTTAAATATCCTTTTTTTTATAAATTCTAATATCTAAACAAAATAACACTATTTTGATATAAATCAAAAAATATTTAGCATAAGAAAGAATCGAGATTCAAAAATAAAATAAAATAAATAATTCATTGTGTCTAAAACTCTTATAAAATATAATAACAACAATAATAAATATTATAAATTACACAAACATTACTAATTAATAAAAAGTTTAAGAAAAAAATAGATTATCCCAAATTATAAGAGGTTATCTCAATTGACAAACATAAAATATTATACTTACACCTTATTTATTTGAACTATCTCTAAAACCTATAAATAACAAATGTGTATTAGATTATAAGAATACATTCTCTAACCAAATAATTAAAATTGAAAAAAAAATCAATAGAACTAAAATGAGTTATATCTAATTACAAATATTTATCCCTAATTACATATATATTAAATCTAAAATGGTGAATTATATTACGACACATCATATGCCATGTAGCTATATATTACCACATCAATTAAAATCCTATATGTCACACTTAAGATTGAATCTAACAACAAATTTGCATAATTTCACTTCAACTTGTTGGAATTAACCCAAAAGCTTTTGAGAATTCCTATTTAATCTTGATCTCAAGATTGTTAACAATAACACGCAATGGCAACGAAAATAAAAATTGAGAAAGAAAGAAAGAAATAGAAAAGAGAAATAGTAGCGTTGGAGAAGAAGTTGAAAAACTGCAAAATTCTTTCTGCTCACAAACTGTGGAAACTTTCAATATTCACTTGCATCTGCAAACTGTGAATTATAAAACTTGATGATTACAATGATAAGGGTTCGTCCCTATTTATAGATTTAGGTTAACTTGCATCTCAAGCTAAAGCCCAAACTATAAAAGGCCAAAAATATCTAATCTAATATTTCTAAATTAAATCCAATCTTTCTAAAACAATGAACTACATTTTTAACACACCACTTAATTCATTGTGTCTAAACTATCTATATTCATCATGGCTCTTAGTCTTCTGAAAACTTTGACATGCACTCCCTTCGTCATGATATCTGCAATCTGATTCCCAGTTCTGCAGTGTTCCAAGTTCATCTTCCCTTCTGCTACCTGCTCTCGAAGATAATGGAACCTCATTTCAATGTGCTTACTTCGACCATGTGCTATTGGATTCTTCGCCAAGTTGATAGCTGACATGCTGTTGATCTTCATGGTAATTGCTCCATGACTCTTCCCTGTGATCTCTTCGACCAGGTTCAACATCCAGGTTGCTTGACATGCACAAAGGGAAGCAGTTATGTACTCTGCTTCTCATGACGACAATGCCACTACTGGCGCCTTTCTCGAACTCCAAGAAACTGGTGCACCACCTAACATAAACACATAGCTAGCTGTGGATTTTCTATCCTCAACATCACTACACTAACTAGATTCGGTGTATCCCACTAATTTGCATTCTTTTCCTTCATCAGATGCAGGAAACAAAATGTCGTAGCCGAGAGTCCCTTTTAGATACCTCATTATCCTCTTCGTTGCTGCTAGGTGTGATACCTTTGGCTTCTTTATGAATCTACTTACCAAACCCACATTGTATGCTAAGTCAGGCCTTGTGTGACAAAGGTATCGAAGTAACCCAATAAATATTCTATATTGGATAGGGTCGACATCATCTTCATCTGAATCTTTCAACAGTTGTAATCTGGTCTCAGCTGGAGTCGAAGTTGGGTTGCAATCTTGCATCTTAAATCTCTAAAGTATTTTGCCTGCATATCTTTTTTGGTGCATCATCAAACCTCTATTAGTCTTGTAGAATTTGATGCCAAGGAAATATGAGAGATTTCCCAAGTCTGAAATTTCAAACTCCTCACTTAGGTCATGTTTGAAATCTTCACTCTCCTTCTTGCAACTTCCTGTTATTAACAGGTCATCGACATAGAGGGATAGAATAAGCAATTCACTATTGCTTCTCCATACACTTCATGCTTAGTCATACATTTGACAAATTCCTTCTTCCTTGAGAAGTTGTCGATTTTCTTATTCCAAGCTCTTGGAGCTTGCTTGAGTCCATACAGGGCTTTATGCAGCCTGTACTCCTTTCCTTCTTCGCCCCATTTCACATACCCAGCTGGTTATGCGACATAAACTTCTTCGTCTAAGGTGCCATTAAGGAATGCACACTTTACATCCATCTGACATGTGTGTCAATTATTCATATTTGCTAGACCAACAACTAACCTGATTGTTTTGATCCTAGCAACAGGTGCAAACACTTCGTCGAAGTCGATTCCTTCCTTCTGAAGAAATCCTTTCGCCACAAGTCTCCCCTTGTGTCGAGTTACTTCTCCTCTAGGATTCACCTTCACCTTGTAAACCAACTTCACATCAATTGCCTTCTTGCCTTGAGGCAATTCAACAAGTGACCAGGTGTTCACTACAAGAAAATTGGCAAGTTGCGACGGTTAATATTGGACGATTACGGTGGTTTGAACCGCCACAATTTACTAGTCGCGACGGTTTTGCTTCTGTCGCGAAAACGTGTGTCACCAGGCTATATCGCGACGGTTCCTAAAATCGCCACCCCAACCGTCATTCTATGTTGCGACGGGTAAGGAACTGTCGTAAATTGAAAATTGGGGCGGTTAAAACTGCCAAAAATATTTGTTTTTGTTATCCAAAAATGAAAAACCATAGGTATTTCCAAAGGTAAATCCGTAGGAAATGTAAAATCTACAGGTAATTCCGCAGCTAATATATTTCTAAAACTAAAAAAAAACCATAGTTTATGTTTTGTCTCACTGTACAATTAAGTAGTTATACTAACTATACAATTAACTATACAATGAAGTTTATGTTTTGTCTCACTCTAACAAACAAATACTTGAGAAAAAAATCATTACACTAACTATACAATTAAGTAGTTATTACCTTGAGTTGAGCTTACAGAAGCTGACAAATTATTTTTATTTGTAAAACCACCTAGTTCGCTACACTTAGAAGCTGCAAATTCAGTAACAGAAGAGAAAGGTGGCTTGTCAAAAAATGAAGTATTTACTAGATTAGTATATATACTAAAAACTTCAAGTATTGAAACTATACACTACAGATGCAGTTGTTTCAAACATTAAGGCAAGTCAAGATTTAAATTTACATATATGGGGATATAATTAGCAGCAAGATTACAAATCTGTAACATCATTGCGATCTTTCATGGCTAGCCTCTTTGAAGGCCATGTGTATATATTTAACAAATTCCACTTCCAAATTTCAGCCAGCATAACCATGAACTGAAACTATTTTAAGCCTTCTCATTCAGTAGCTCTATATACATTTCTTAAAATTTTTCAGCTTTTTATAGTGACACTTAATCTTTAATTATTGACTAATTCATCCGGTAATTCTACCTACAGACCAAAACTTTCAGATTATGATCAGATATATATCTATATCACACACAGAGGGTCCAAAAGCATCATCATACACTACTATAACTTACTCCCACAACTTACCACCCCTACAACTTCACTCATGTGCCACGATGTTGCAGCATAAAACACGTCAGAAAGATACTCCCATGCGATAATGATCTATATCAACCCAAGTCAGAGTATTTTTTTATATGCACATACAAACATTCAACAATCCAAATCTCTATATACACTTCTGACAGACACAGACACAGACCAATAAATGATCTATCAAATTTTGGACCTATCTACCCAAAATATATGCAGCTGTTCATAAACCTCATACTCGTAGACTACGTTAAAAAAACTACACAAATGAGACAAGAAAATGACAATCTACCCATGACCCATATGATACGTTGTTGACTTCGATGGACTCTAACTCCTCATTCATTGTTTTCACCCACTTCGAATCTTTCAATTCCTCGGCTGTATTGTCTGGTTCGACATCTACGTAGAAAGCATAATATACCAGCTCACCCTCTTCATCAACCACATCATCTGATGTAATTACACATTCTTGCAACCTTGCAGGCATGTGTCTTGTTCGTCGAGGTCTGCTTGGACCCGCTTCATCTATGACTTGTTCCTGTCAAACTTCTCTTTCGAATTCAGTGGCTAGTTCTTCACAAGAGATTTTCACTTAATCCTTCTTGACATTCTCAGTCAAATCCCAATCTTTAAGCTCATATATGATCTTATCCCTGCTAATCACTACCTGCTTATTCACTGGGTCGAACAACTTGTAACCGCCAGTCGAATGGTATCCTATCAAGATCATCTGATTCGACTTGTCATCAAGCTTCCTTCTCAACTGATCTGGCACATGTCTATGTGCTATAGATCTAAACACCCTTAAGTGACTGAGGCTAGGCTTGACACCGGACCAACATTATTCTGGTGTGATTCCTTCAAGCTTCTTCGTCGGACATCTGTTCAAAATATATGCTGCTGTCGAAACCTCTTATCCCCATAATTCTTTGGGTAGATGCTTTCCATTCAACATACTTCTCACCATGTTCATGGTGGTTCTGTTCTTCCTTTTTGCAATTCCATTTTGGTGTGGAGTATAGGGTGGCACCACCTCATACACAATCCCCTTCTTTATCACACAATGCATCGAACTCTTTCGACACATACTCTTCACCACCATCAGTCCTCAGATTTTTCAACTTTCGACCACTCTGTCTTTCGACCGTAGATTTGAATCTGGAAAATACCTCGATCACATCACTTTTCTTCTTGATGAGGTAAGTCCACGGCTTTTGACTGTAATCATCTATGAACGTGACAAAGTATCTGTTGCCTGCAATCGAATCCACCTGGATTGGACCACATACATCAGAGTATATGACTTCCAGAATTACCTTCGACTTCCTTCCTGCATCCTTGCTAAAGATATTCTTGTGTTGTTTCGACTGAACAAACTCATCACAGACTTCACTTGGAATGTCAATTTCAGGTAATCCTGAAGCCATATTTGTTCTCTTTAGCTCTCTGATGTCATTGAAGTTGAGATGGCCTAGTCGAAAATGCCATAACCACTCATCTCTGCTGGCTGCAGTTGCTAGGCACTTATGCTCTATCACATTGAGTTCAATCTTGAAGGTCCTATTCTGAGACATTGGAGCCTTCAAGATCAACCTTCCACCTGCGTTGAGAACTCTCATCATCTTGTCTTTGATCAACACCTTGTAGTTCTTTTCGACCAACTACCCTATACCGAATAAATTGATCTGCCTGCTTGGTATGTATAACACATTGGAAATTATTGACCTCTTGCCATCTTTCCTCATAATCAGAACATCACTAACACCTTCAGCTGCTAGAGTGTTGTCATTTGCAAACTTCACTGTGTTCTTCGATGAGGGCTTCATGTTGACAAACCAATTTTTCCTTCCAGTCATGTGTGATGAGCATCCTAAGTCCAAATACCACTGGTCCTGGAATCTCTCTTCGTCTCTTGTTGTGACCATCAGCAACATCTCTTCTCCTTCATGCTTCGTCAGCTTTGCATCATTTTCCTGATTCTTCTTCTTTTCTGGACAATCACTAAAATAGTGACCATACTTCTGATAATTGAAATATTGAATGTGACTTTTTTCCGGCAATCGACCACCACCTATTCCTCTACCTGCAGCACCACCTCTTTGGCTGCCTTGGTTACAGGGTTTTCTTTGATTCGACCAGTTTCCTTCATGCTGATTTCGATCAGTCGAATTGTTGTAGCCTCCTCTACCTTTGTTGCTATTCCAACTTCCTTTGCCTTTCCATTCCTTTTCTGACTGTGCCTGCAAATCCATATCACTCTTAGACTTTACTGCAGCTCTTTCAGCCATCCTTTGTTCATGAGACTCAAGCGTCCCTTGAAGCTCTTCCTTCGTCAATACTGACAAGTCTTTCGACTCATCTATGGCTACTACCACGTGGTTGAACTTTGGAGCCAATGACCTCAAGATCTTTGCAACAACTGATCTTGATGTCAACACCTCTCCACATACCTTGATTTGATTCACCAACTTTGTAAGTCTGGTGAAGAAATCTGTTATACTTTCATTGTCTTCCATCTGAAGCAACTCTTAGGTTCTCTTGTGAGTTTATAACCTCACCTCTTTCACCTTCTCTGCGCCTCCAAACGACTTTTTAAGAATCTCCCACGCTTCCTTTGCTGACTCTACCTCAGTAACCTTTTCAAAGTTATCAGGATCGACACACTAATGGATTATAAAGAGAGCTTTATAATCTTTCTTCTTCAATTATTTGTGTGCAGCCTTTTCTTGATCCGTCGTGTTCTCTGCAAGCGGTGCTACTCCTTCCTTCACAAGATCCCAAAGATCTTGATAACAGAAAACCACCTTAATCTGCTTGCACCAATTCTCATAATTATCTTTTTTGAGAATCGGAAGGCTCGCCAGAAAGTGCCCGTTCGGATGATTCATCGCCATCACGATTTTCCTTCCTTGAATCGCAATCGAAGCTCTAGATACCAGATGTTGGAATTAACCCAAAACTTTTGAGAATTCCTATTCAATCTTGATCTCAAGATTGTTAAAAATCACACGCAATGGCAATGAAAATAAAAATGGAGAAAGAAAGACAGAAAGAGAAAAGAGAAATAGTAGCGTTGGAGAAGAAGATGAAAAACTGCAGAATTCTTTCTGCCCACAAACTGTGGAAACTTTCAAAATTCACTTGCAACTGCAAACTGTGAATTATCAAACTTGATGATTACAATGATAAGGGTTCCTCCCTATTTATAGATTTAGGTTAACTTGCATCTCAAGCTAAAGCCCAAACTATAAAAGCCCAAAAATATCTAATTTAATCTTAGTAAATCAAATCTGATTTTTTTAAATCAAATCTAATCTTTCTAAAATAATGAATTACATATTTAACACAACTTCTATGCAAAACTCATATGTTACCACAACCTTATTATCTCCCCTACAAGAGTTACTATTTAGATATAAATCAAAAAATATTTATGTAATACCCCGTATTTTCTAAATGCTCAATTGGACATCAGATAAGATCAGATGAATATCTATGTACTCTATCTTTGATTAATTGGAATAATGGAATATCCTATGTGCTCTAAGTATTGTCAATTGGGATCAATAGAGCAACTTGAGAACTCTGAAGAGATCAATTATTTTATTAAAGAGACGGATTAATATTTATTAGTTCAAGAAGTATTTTAAGGTAACTCCAATAATTGATCAATTGGTGTTAGAAGACAAAATATCAATTGGAGATAGTTACCCTATTGGATTTATATTATATAATAAGTATTATATATATATTTATATGAGAAAGAGAAGAAGAAGTGGGTAAGGAGAAGAAAAAGAAAGAGAAAGAAGAAAAGGAAAAACGTGAAGAAAAGAGAAGGAAGTTTATGGATCATCATCATCTCCATCATCAATCTTTAGGTGAGTTCCATTAGATAGAACTTGGGTAGGAAGTTTGGGGAAAAATTCATGTTTGGGGTTTGAGGTTTTATGTGAAATAACATGTCTAAATGTGTTTTTATGATGATAATACTTGCCTTGATTGTTGTTACACGTTTGGGGTTGATATTGTATGAATTGGAAGTGTTTTGGGTGAAGAAATGAGAGATTTTGGCCCCCAATGACCTGTTTTGACGCTGCTGCGAATTCTGGGTTTCGCAGGTTCGCCTAGCGAACCAAAGCGAAGGCGAAGGCGAACGTTCGCTGGCGGGTTCGCCTAGCGAACGTGACAACTTTTCCTATTTTGTTTCCTTCATAACTTTTGATCCGTAACTCGGATTGGGGCACGGTCGGAAGCGTTGGAAAGCTATTTCAATGCTCTTTGTGATGGTGAGGTAGAAACATGGCTATATGCTATGGATTGATTAGATAAATATAGAAATGTAGTGTATGTACTTTTGTTTCCACCAAAACTTAAGGATCGGGAATCCGATTGTTACGAGTCCAAAGCCATTGGAAAGATAATTCCATAGGGTAGTGAATGGTGTGTTAGACCATGAGTTAACCAAGGATGCTTGGTAGAGGGTGTTAGTTGTATGCCTTAAAATGTGTGTCAACTACGATATTGATTATGTTTAACATATTATGCTTATATGTTGATTGTGGTTTGACTAATGGCTTGATGTGATCACTTGTTATGTCTCCCTTGTATATGTGTTAAATATAATGCATTATGTTGATAAATGCTGTGATGTAATCATTGCCTTGCTTGTTCCCGTTCGTTCCGGTTGAACGTTCGGATGTGATGTGATGTGATATGATGTGATTGTGTTGTATGCTTGAATCGGAGTAGGCCTAAGCTACTAGGTGGTGTTTCACCTGAGTTCCGGACTTGGTCCGATGGATACCGGACTTGTTCCGAAGAATACCGTTACGATGAGCTTGTGAGGGTCCACTAGGACGTATTTCCCACTTGCCGTTAACTCATCTGCGTGCTCGGTATACACCTTAGCTACCGTTGCGATGTGCTTGTGGGGGTCTTATAGGGCGTTTACCCACTTGCCGTTAACACATCGGCGTGATCGGTATGGTGGGGTTGTGATGCCATGAAGGCAATATCACTCCGTTACTTACCTCTAGTGGTGTCATGTAGGCAATACCACTAGGCTTTCTCCCGGTGGGCTTGTGCAGTCATGTAGGCGTTCTTGCACTTGCCGATACACACATGCGTATTGATGATGGACGGATGGGTTTCCGCGGCCACTTAGGCGTGTATCACTTCGGACACATCTGACTCATCGTGCTGTGTGCTTGTGCTAGTCTCTTGACGTAGGCACTTGGTTACTCATCGAGGGTGTGATATATTGTGGCCTATGTAGACAGGTTGATACTACTTCTGGATTCCTCGTACGTGAGTACGGGTCTGCATGTTTGGTTGGTTGATCTGGTTATTGTGGTTTGTGTACTTGTCGTTATTTCATTGGTGAGTCAAGGGACTACCAATGAGGATATTACCCATTGTTGTGTATTTGCCCCAGACCGTGAGTAAACCCCGGATCCACGGTGGATCCGTTTGATTGCATGTACCCTGTAGAACCGAGGGAACCCATAAGATAGGGGAACTCACTGAGATTATTATCTCACCCCAATATTGTTGTTATTTTTCAGGTGTTAGTTGCAGGTTTGTTTTACAAGTGGAGCTATGCTTGGATGTTTCAAGAGAAGCTTAGTTAAGCTTATTCTGCGGTGTATTATTTTCTTGTACAATGAGGAATATTGTACCTTATTCTTAGATTTTCTTATTTTGGCTAATTTCCATGCCTTGTACCAAAGGTTGTATTTATGTATTAGAAATGGTCAAGTATGTGAATTAAACCATTAGGCACTTATGATTGTGTCAGTACCGAATGAAAACACTTGTATGGTATTATTCTAGATAAATATTATACAGGGCGTTACAATTTAGCTCAAAAAAATCAGAGATTCAAAAATATATAAAATAACTAATAAATGACTAACAATAAAATTATATTAAAAACTTAGAAAACTCTTACAAAATTTTATAACAACAATAATAAATATTTTAAACTACACAAACATTACTAATTAAAAAAAATTTTAGGAAAAAAAAGTAGATTATATCAAATTATAAGAGGTTATCTCTATTGACAAATATAAAATACTATACTAACACCTTATTTATTTGAACTATCTCTAAAATCTATAACAAAACAAATGTGTTTTAAATTAAAAGAATACATTAACTAACCAGATAAATAAAATTGAAAAAAAAAATACGATAGAACTAAAATGAGTTATATCTAATTACATATATTTATCCCTAATTACATAGATATTAAATCTAAAACGGTGAATTATATTACGACACATCATATGCCATGTAGCTATATATTACCATATCAATTAAAAGCATATGTGTCACACTTAAGATTGAATCCAACAACAAATTTCCATAATATCACTTCAACTTCTATGCAAAACTCATATGTTATAACAACTTTATAATCTCCCCCCACAAGAGCTACTCACAATTAAACACAATTATCACTGACCTTAAATTCCTAATTTAATTTTTATAATTTTTTTTATTCTTTCCCAATTATTTTATTAAAGCTTCTCACATTCCCTCTAAACTTTGTCTCCCCCCACAAGAGTTACTCATAATTAAACACAATTATCACTGACCTTAAATTCTTAATTTAATTTTTATAATTTTTTTTATTCTTTCCCAATTATTTTATTAAAGCTTCTCACATTCCCTCTAAACTTTGTTACATATCCTTTATTTTTGTTTTTTTATAAAGTTTATTATCTAAACAAAATAACACTATTTTGATATAAATCAAAACATATTTAGCTCAAAAAAATCGGAGCTTTAAAAATAAAATAAAATAACTAATTAAGGACTAACAATAAAATTATATTAAAAATTTGGAAAACTCTTACAAAATTTAATAACAACAATAATAAATATTTTAAATTACACAAACATTACTAATTAAAAATAATTAAAAAAATAGATTATATCATATTATAAGAGGTTATCTCTATTGACAAATATAAAATACGATACTAACACCTTATTTATTTGAACTATCTCTAAAATTAAAAAAAAAAACAAATGTGTTTTAGATTAAAAGAATACATTAACAAACCAGATAATTAAAATTGAAAAAAAAAATACAATAGAACTAAAATGAGTTATATCTAATTACATATATTTATCTCTAATTACATATTTAATAAATCTAAAATGATGAATTATATTACGACACATCATATGCCATGTAGCTATATATTACCACATCAATCAAAATACAATGTGTCACACTTAAGATTGAATCTAACAACAAATTTGCATAATTTCACGTCAACGTGTATGCAAAAGTCATATGTTACAACAACCTTATACTCTCCCCCCACAAGAGTTACTCATAATTAAACACAGTTATCACTGAAGTTAAATTTCTAATTTACTTTTTATAATTTTTTTTGTTCTTTCCCAATTATTTTATTAAAGCTTCTCACATTCCCTCTAAACTTTGTTACATATCCTTTATTTTTGTTTTTTTTATAAAGTCCATTATCTAAACAAAATAACATTATTTTGATATAAATAAAAAAATAATTAGCTCAAAAAAATTGGAGATTAAAAAATAAAATAAAATAACTAATTAATGACTAAGAAAAAATTATATTAAAATTTTTAACCCTCTTAAAATATTTAATAACAACAATAATAAATATTTTAAATTACGCAAACATTACTAATTAATAAAAAATTTAAGAAAAAAAATCGATTATCTCAAATTATAAGTGGTTATCTCTATTGACAAATATAAAATACTATACTGACACCTTATTTATTTGAACTATCTCTAAAACCTATAAATAACAAATGTGTTTAAGATTAAAAGAATACATTAACTAACCAGATAATTAGAATTGAAAAAAAAATACAATAGAACTAAAATGAGTTATATCTAATTACATATATTTATCCCTCATTACATATATATTAAATCTAAAACGGTGAATTATATTACGACACATCATATTCCATGTATCTATATATTTCCACATCAATTAAAATCCTATGTGTCACACTTAAGATTGAATCTAATAACAAATTTGAATAATTTCACTTCAACTTTTATGCAAAACTCATATGTTACCACAACCTTATTATCTCCCACACAAGAGTTACTCATAATTAAACACAGTTATCACCTACCTTAAATTTTTAGTTTAATTTTTAAAATTTTTTTTGTTCTTTTGCAGTTATTTTATTAAAGCTTCTCACATTCCCTCAAAATTTGTTACATATCAATTTTGTTTTTGTTTTTTATAAAGTCTATTATCTAAACAAAATAACACTATTTAGATATAAATCCAAAAATATTTAGATAAAAAAAATCAGAGATTCAAAACTAAATTAAATAACAAATTAATGACTAACAATAAAATTATATTAAGAATTTGCAAAACTCTTACAAAATTTTATAACAACAATAATAAATATTTTAAATTACGCAAACATTACTAATTAAAAAAAATTTTAAGAAAAAAATTAGATTATATCAATTTATAATAGGTTATCTCTATTGACAAATATAAAATTGGCAAAATAATCTTTTTCGTCCTTTAACTTTACACCAGGGTCCAATTTGGTCCCTTAACTTTAAAAAGTGGTGATTTCGTCCTTTAACTTTTTAAAACGTGCCAAGTTAGTCCTGCCGTTAGTTTGGTCAAACGTCCGTTTATATTTTGTTACGTGACAGGTGACATGGACTATGTTTATTGTAATGCCCTGCATAATATATATCTAGAATAATACAATACAAGCATTTTATTTGGTACTGACCCATCAAAAGCGCCTAATAGCATAGTTCACATACTTGTCCATTCCTAAAACACAAATACTCTACATGGCACAAGTCATGGAAACTAGCCAAAATAATAAAACTAAGAATGATATACAATATCCTCAATTACATCGTCAAGAGTGCCAAGTTAGTCCTGCCGTTAGTTTGGTCAAACGTCCGTTTATATTTTGTTACGTGACAGGTGACATGGACTATGTTTATTGTAATGCCCTGCATAATATATATCTAGAATAATACAATACAAGCATTTTATTTGGTACTGACCCATCAAAAGCGCCTAATAGCATAGTTCACATACTTGTCCATTCCTAAAACACAAATACTCTACATGGCACAAGTCATGGAAACTAGCCAAAATAATAAAACTAAGAATGATATACAATATCCTCAATTACATCGTCAAGAGTGCCAAGTTAGTCCTGCCGTTAGTTTGGTTAAACTTCCGTTTATATTTTGTTACGTGACAGGTGACATGGACTATGTTTATTGTAATGCCCTGCATAATATATATCTAGAATAATACAATACAAGCATTTTATTTGGTACTGACCCATCAAAAGCGCCTAATAGCATAGTTCACATACTTGTCCATTCCTAAAACACAAATACTCTACATGGCACAAGTCATGGAAACTAGCCAAAATAATAAAACTAAGAATGATATACAATATCCTCAATTACATAGTCAAGAGTGCCAAGTTAGTCCTGCCGTTAGTTTGGTCAAACGTCCGTTTATATTTTGTTACGTGACAGGTGACATGGACTATGTTTATTGTAATGCCCTGCATAATATATATCTAGAATAATACAATACAAGCATTTTATTTGGTACTGACCCATCAAAAGCGCCTAATAGCATAGTTCACATACTTGTCCATTCCTAAAACACAAATACTCTACATGGCACAAGTCATGGAAACTAGCCAAAATAATAAAACTAAGAATGATATACAATATCCTCAATTACATCGTCAAGAGTGCCAAGTTAGTCCTGCCGTTAGTTTGGTCAAACGTCCGTTTATATTTTGTTACGTGACAGGTGACATGGACTATGTTTATTGTAATGCCCTGCATAATATATATCTAGAATAATACAATACAAGCATTTTATTTGGTACTGACCCATCAAAAGCGCCTAATAGCATAGTTCACATACTTGTCCATTCCTAAAACACAAATACTCTACATGGCACAAGTCATGGAAACTAGCCAAAATAATAAAACTAAGAATGATATACAATATCCTCAATTACATAGTCAAGAGTGCCAAGTTAGTCCTGCCGTTAGTTTGGTCAAACGTCCGTTTATATTTTGTTACGTGACAGGTGACATGGACTATGTTTATTGTAATGCCCTGCATAATATATATCTAGAATAATACAATACAAGCATTTTATTTGGTACTGACCCATCAAAAGCGCCTAATAGCATAGTTCACATACATGTCCATTCCTAAAACACAAATACTCTACATGGCACAAGTCATGGAAACTAGCCAAAATAATAAAACTAAGAATGATATACAATATCCTCAATTGCATACAACAAAAGAATACACGGCGGAATAAGCTTAACTAAGCTTCTCTTGAAACATCCGGGCATCGCTCCACTTGTAACCAAACCTGCACCTGAAACAAAGCAACTATAGTGGGGTGAGATACATCAAATCTCAGTGAGTTACCTATCCTATAGATTCTCTTGGATTTACAGGGTTCTATCAATCCTAACTCAAGTCAAGGGAAAGAGAAAATGACCTTGAGTACACAACCTCACAAACTCACGCTATATAGAAACATGTCACGAGTCTGTTAACTCACAAAGTTCACACGGAAGGAATTACGTCCTGAGCCTGTTAACTCAAGATTCCTTATGAATCGATAACCATACCAAGGCATCCCCTTTTCCCGTCCACTTCTACGTCTAGAAGTCGACCCGAGTCATGGATCCTTGAAGTTACTTGACATACGAAATGGATTCGGGATCATCGCCCCGTACACCGTGATCCGTCACTTCACACGGCCCGTACACCGTCACAAGTCTCTTTACCCGTAGGCTCCATTCATACTACACGCGGGAATCAAACCTGCCAAGTAATTATGCATACGTTTCAGTGGAGGTGCTCGAGTCTCATGAAACTACACCGCAAGATACATGATTACGATTACGTGAACATCACACAACGTGATTGTATTCGACAATCACAAGGCCACCATGCCTTAAGGCCACATTCGCCTTACTATAAAACATAACAAAACCACATATTCCATACTAGTGTTTCACTCAATTCTATACCATTCGGCAATAGACACACGCCTCGGCCTCTTCTGCACGAGCGTTGTCATTACGTTATCTACTCTAGGCCAGAACTCGTCAATGAATGCACGAGCGTCGCCATCCAGAGTTTCTATCACAATTCTAATTACAACCTAGAATTATACCAATCTTAACTATGCCATTTGTTTTCAGGGTAAAGTTTCCTCACTCTCCCTAACTCATTTTAACATGCATATTATCTCATTCATTTTAACAACAACATTAAATAGATATGGCATAACACAATATTACAAGTAAATACATATAATCACACATCACATAAAACATCACTTTCGGTTTCCCTCCAGTTCATTTAATCGCATCACGAAATCAATATTTCTCACTCTCATCCCGTAGGATATTCCACAGCTTTACATCGGCTATAAATATGCCTCGATCAGATTTACGATCCAAAAGATGTCAATTCCGACATTTCACAAAACATTACTTTCCTCCATTTCCACTAAATAAAATATCGCACATCATACCAAAGATTTTCACTTTTTATCTTATAGAGGGTCATCATAGCTTTCTAATGACACCAAGAACGTCCCGATCCGAGTTACGGATCAAAAGTTATGAAGGAAACAAAACTGCACAACTGCCATGTTCGCTAGGCAAACGTCCCAGCGAGCATTCGCTCCAGCCTTCGCTAGGCGAAGCTCCTGGCGAATGAACAACAGAACAAAAACAGACATAAAGTTCTCTTCGCGAACTCCTTGGCGAACATTCTCCTTGCCCTTCGCTTCGCGAACAACTCAGCGAAGCAAGGCAGAACCAACCAGCACTGAAAAGGCACAAAGTTCGCTAGGCGAACATCGTTGGCGAACCTTCGCTAAGCCTCGCTGCTGGGTTCGCTAGGCGAACCCTCGAAACCATTCGCTACGCTTCGCCCCAGGTTCGCTAGGCTAACCCTGCGAAACCCAGAAATTCAGCAGCGCTGTTACTCATCAAAATTAATAATTTCCTCAATCCAGACACTTCCAAATCACACCATGACAATCAAAACATACTCCAATCATAACAATAAGTATTCTACACAGTCTATACCATATTTCATCCGTTAGATTCATTGATTTTATCCGATTAATCAATTTCTCTCAAAACTAACCTAAGTTCAAATCATTGATTTCTAGAACTTAGAGTTTCTATCTAGAACCCACCTGATAATCGAAGAGGAGTTTGAAGAAGATGCTGATGATCCATGGGTTTCTCTTCTTCATCTTCTCCATTTTCCCTCTTTTTCTTCTTTCCTTTCCTTCTTCTTCTTTACTAACTTCTTCTTTTCTCTTTTTCTTTCTCTTTCCAAAATATATACATATATTATACTATTAGTAAATAATATAAATCCAATAGAGTAAAATATCTCCAATTGATATTTTGTCATCTCAACCAATTGATCAATTATTAGAGTTATCATAAAAGTCTCTCTTGAACTAATAATAAATTGATCTCTTCAGAGTTCATTAGTTGCTCTATTGATCCCAATTGATAATACTTAAAGTACTTAGAGGATTCCCTTAATCCATTTTACCAAGGGTAGAGCACATAGATGCTCATCTGATCTCATCTGATATCCAATTGAGCGTTTAGGTAATACGGGGTATCACATTTATCGTCTTCTTCCTTCTTTGTGCATTCTGCAGACTCGTTTTCCCCAATTTTTGTTAGGGCAAACTCAAATCATCTTCAATCCTTATAATTTTTCTCCAAAGTAAAAGTTAGGGTTTAGGGAAAATGAAATCGGGTAGTTCTTCTTCTTCTTTGAGCAAGAGAAATGCAGAAAATGGGGATTCAACAGGCAGTGGAAATCGTTGGAGGAAGCCCATGTGCTATTGTGGAGACATGGCTATACTTCAAAGGGAAAAAACAGTGAAGAACATGGGAAAGTTATTTTGGGGTTGTCCCAATTTTAAGCAAGATGGATGAATTACTTTGGTTGGTACCATGAGGATGCATTTGATGAGAAAGAAGAGCTTTTAATGCATAGGATGGGGGTGGCTGTAAAGGGATTAGATGAAGCAAAAAAAGACATTGAAGAACTTGGGAAAAAACTGATGAATATTGATGCTGAAATGAAGATGATCATGAAGTGGAAAAAAATATGGAATTTTTTGTTTCTAATTGTTATTGTTGTAATGTTATTTAGGTTGAATTAGGTCAGTTATGTTGTGTATGTGAAAGTATGTTTTGTTGTTTTTAAATGTTTTCTAGGTTGAATGTTGTTTTTAAGGTTGAATGTTGTTTTTAAATGTTTTATTAATGAAAAGATTTGTTGTTATATTGTATGTGAAAGTAATGTTATTCATTTTCTGCAGATTAATTTAAGCCTTCAACGCTTCCACGTCACAGGTAAATCTCCCACCTGGACAATGTTATCAAAAAGGGACTAACGGAAGCTAACAGAAGGATAAACGTGGCACGTTTTAAAAAGTTAAAGGACGAAATCGCCATTTTTTAAAGTTAAGGGACCAAATTGGACCCTGGTGTAAAGTTAAGGGACGAAAAAGGTTATTTGCCCTATAGAATACTATACTAACACTGTATTAATTTGAACTATCTCTAAAATCTATAAAAAAACAAATGTGTTTTAGATAAAAAGAATACATTAACTAACCAGATAAATATAATTGAAAAAAAATAATACAATAGAACTAAAATGAGTTATATCTAATTACATATATTTATCCCAAATTACATAGATATTAAATCTAAAACGGTGAATTATATTACGACACATCATATGCCATGTAGCTATATATTACCATATCAATTAAAAGCCTATGTGTCACACTTAAGATTGAATCTAACAACAAATTTGCATAATTTCACTTCAACTTCTATGCAAAACTCATATGTTACAACAACCTTATAATCTCCCCCCACAAGAGTTACTCATAATTAAACACAATTATCACCGACCTTAAATTACGAATATAATATTTTTAATTTTTTTAGTTCTTTCCCAATTATTTTATTAAAGACTCTCACAGTCCCACTAAATTTGTTACATATCCTTTATTTTTGTTTTTTTATAAAGTCTATTATCTAAACAAAATTACACTATTTTGATATAAATCAAAAAATATTTAGCTCAAAAAAATCAGAGATTCAAAAATAAAATAAAATCACTAATTAATGACTAACAATAAAATTATATTAAAAATTTGGAAAACTCTTACAAAATTTTATAACAACAATAACAAATATTTTAAATTACGCAAACATTAGTAATTAAAAAAAATTTAAGAAAAAAAATAGATTATATCTAATTATAAGAGGTTATCTCTATTGACAAATATAAAATAATATACTAACACTGTATTTATTTGAACTATCTCTAAAATCTATAAAAAAACAAATGTGTTTTAGATTAAAAGAATACATTAACTAACCAGATAAATAAAATTGAAAAAAACTAATACAATAGAACTAAAATGAGTTACATCTAATTACATATATTTATCCCTAATTACATAGATATTAAATCTAAAACGGTGAATTATATTACCACACATCATATGCCATGTAGTTATATATTACCATATCAATTAAAAGCCTATGTGTCACACTTAAGATTGAATCTAACAACAAAGTTGCATAATTTCACATCAACTTCTATGCAAAACTCATATGTTACAACAACCTTATTATCTCCCACCACAAGAGTTGCTCATAATTAAACACAATTATCACTGACCTTAAATTCCTAATTTAATTTTTATATATTTTTTTGTTCTTTCCCAAATATTTTATTAAAGCTTCTCACATTTCCTCTAAACTTTGGTACATATCCTATATTTTTGTTTTTTTATAAAGTCTATGATATAAACAAAATAACACTATTTTGATATAAATCAAAAAATATTTAGCTCTAAAAAATCAGAGATTCAAAAATAAAATAAAATCACTAATTAATGACTAACAATAAAATTATATTAAAAATTTGGAAAACTCTTACAAAATTTTATAACAACAATAATAAATATTTTAAACTACGCAAACATTACTAATTAAAAAAAAAAATAGATTATATCAAATTTTAAGAGGTTATCTCTATTGGCAAATATGAAATACTATACTAACACCTTATTTATTTGAACTATCTCTAAAATCTATAAAAAAAATGTATTTTAGATTAAAAGAATACATTAACTAACCAGATAAATAAAATTGAAAAAAAAATACAATAGATCTAAAATGAGTTATATCTAATTACATATATTTATCCCGAATTACATAAATATTAAATCTAAAATGGTGATTTATATTACGACACATCATATGCAATGTAGCTATATATTACCACATCAATTAAAATTATATGTTTCACACATAAAATTGAATCTAACAACAAATTTGCATAATTTCAATTCAACTTCTATGTAAAACTCATATGTTACAACAACCTTATTATCTCCCACATAAGAGTTGCTCATAATTAAACACAATTATCACCGACCTTAAATTCCTAATTTAATTTTTATAATTTTTTTATTCTTTCTTAATTATTTTATTAAAGCTTCTCACATTCCCTCTAAACTTTATTACATATCATTTATTTTTGTTTTTTTATAAAGTCTATTATCTAAATAAAATAACACTATTTTGATATAAAGAAAAAAAAATTTAGCTCAAAAAAATCAGAGATTCAAAAATAAAATAAATAACTAATTAATGACCAACAATAAAATTATATTAAAAATTTGGAAAACTCTTACAAAATTTTATAACAAAAACAATAAATATTTTAAATTACGCAAACATTACTAATTAAAAAAAATTTAAGAACAAAAAAATAGATTATATCTAATTATAAGAGGTTATCTCTATTGACAAATATAAAATACTATACTAACACCTTATTTATTTGAACTATCTTTAAAATCTATAAAAGAAACAAATGTGTTTTAAATTAAAAGAATACATTAACTAACCAGATAATTAAAATTGAAAAATAATAATACAATAGAACTAAAATGAGTTATATCTAATTACATATATTAATCCCTAAGTACATAGATATTAAATCTAAAACGGTGAATTATATTACAACTCATCATATGCCATGTAGCTATATATTACCATATCAATTAAAATCTTATGTGTCACACTTAAGATTGAATCTAACAACAAATTTACATAAGTTCACTTCAAATTCTATGCAAAGCTCATATGTTAAAACAATCTTATTATATCCCTCCACAAGAGTTACTCATAATTAAACACAATTATCACCGACCTTAAATTCCTAATTAAATTTTTATAACTTTTTTTATTCTTTCTTAATTATTTTATTAAAGCTTCTCATATTCCCTCTAAACTTTGTTACAAATCCTTTATTTTTATTTTATTTTAAAAAGTCTATTATCTAAACAAAATAACATTATTTTGATATAAATCAAAAAATATTTAGCGCAAAAAAATCGGAGATTCGAAAATAAAATAAAATAACTAATTAAGAACCAACAATAAAATTATATTAAAAATTTGTAAGACTCTTACAAAATTTAATAACAACAATAATAAATGTTTTAAATTGTGCAAACATTACTAATTAATATAAAATTTCAGAAAAAAAAATAGATTATCTCAATTTATAAGATGTTATCTCTATTGACATATATAAAATACTATATTTACACCTTATTTATTTGAACTATCTCTAACACCTATAAATAACAAATGTGTTTTAGATTAAAAGAATACATTAACTAACCAGGTAATTAAAATTGAAAAAAATAATACAATAGAACTAATTTGAGTTATATCTAATTACATACATTTATCCTTAATTACATATATATTAAATCTAAAACGGTGAATTATATTACGACGCATCATATGGCATGTCGCTATATATTACCACATGAATTAAAATCTTATGTGTCACACTTAAGATTGAATCTAACAACAAATTTGCAAAATTTTACTTCATTTTCTACGCAAAACTCATATGTTACAACAACCTTATTATCTCCCCAACAAGAGTTACTCATAATTAAACATAATTATCACCGACCTTAAATTCCTTATTTAATTTTTATATATTTTTTTTTATTTTTTCTCAATTATTTTATTAAAGCTTCTCACATTCCCTCTAAACTATGTTACATATCCTTTATTTTAATTTTTTATAAAGTCTATTATCTAAATAAAAAAATATTTAGCTCAAAAAAATTGGAGATTCGAAAATAAAATAAATTAAATAATTAAGGACTAACAATAAAATTATATTAAAAATTTGTAAAACTCTTACAAAATTTAATAACAACAATAATAAATATTTTAAAGTGTGTAAACATTACTAATTAATAAAAAATTTCAGAAAAAAATAGATTATCTCAATTTATAAGAGGTTATCTCTATTGACATATATAAAATACTATATTTATACCTTATTTATTTGAACTATCTCTAACACCTATAAATAACAAATGTATTTTAGATTAAAAGAATACATTAACTAACCAGATAATTAAAATTGAAAAAAAATAATACAATAGAACTAATTTGAGTTATATCTAATTACATACATTTATCCTTAATTACATATATATTAAATCTAAAACGGTGAATTATATTACAACGCATCATATGGCGTGTCGCTATATATTACCACATGAATTAAAATCCTATGTGTCACACTTAAGATTGAATCTAACAACAAATTTGCATAATTTCACTTCATTTTCTATGCAAAACTCATATGTTACAACAACCTTATTATCTCCCCAACAAGAGTTACTCCTAATTAAACATAATTATCACGACCTTAAATTCCTTATTTAATTTTTATTGATTTTTATTTTTTCTCAATTATTTTATTAAAGCTTCTCACATTCCCTCTAAACTTTGTTACATATCCTTTATTTTGATTTTTTTATAAAGTCTATTATCTAAATAAAAAAATATTTAGGTCAAAAAAATTGGAGATTCGAAATTAAAATAAATTAAATAATTAAGGACTAACAATAAAATTATATTAAAAATTTGTAAAACTCTTACAAAATTTAATAACAACAATAATAAATATTTTAAATTACGCAAACATTACTAATTAATAAAAAATTTAAGAGAAAAAAATAGATTATCTTAAATTATAAGAGGTTATCTCTATTGACAAATATAAAATACTATACTTACACCTTATTTATTTGAGCTATCTCTAAAACCAATAAATAACAAATGTGTTTTAGATTAAAAGAATACATTAACTAACCAGATAATTACAATTAAAAAAAAATAATACAATAGAACTAAAATGAGTTATATCTAATTACATAGAATTATCCCTAATTACATAAAATTATCCCTATTATATAATATATACCATGTAAACTATTTTTTCCACAACAATTAAAAACCCATGTGTCATTCTTAGAATTGAATCTAACAACAAATTTGCACAATTGCTCTTCATCACTTCATTATAATCATAAAATTTAAAACTCTTTCGTTTCATTCTTTATTTAGTTTCATACCATAAATGTTAGAACAAGATTTGGTGTTGCATATGTATCTCTAAGTTTTGATGGTAACAAGTCAGGATTTGTGTGAGAACAATTTTGGTACCCTAACCGTTTATTATTGTGCATCTTTAGCAAAGAACTTTGATTCTGGCTCTTGAATGTGAAACGTTACAAGTTTCTGAATATATTGATCTAAATCGTTTCTGCTCTAATTTACAGATGGGAAGCTTTTATGAAAACTGTATGTTGATGTTGCAACATTCTTTTGGCTCTTTCTTCAGACGCGTGACTCTAATCAATTCGCTTTTGATTAATGATTGAAGTTTTTGAACTCAAGCTTCCGAAGATTAAACGCTGAAGGTTCAAAGAACTCTGAAGAATCTCAAGTCAGATATTGATGTGATCAAGCTTTTGGTTGATGATTAAAGTTTCTAAACTCAAGCTAAATCAACTCTTCTAACTCATGCTTCAACCAACAGTTTATCCAGAAGCCACTGAAGAATTGAAGATAAGAACGAGTTTATACGTGGGAAAAATAGCACATGGTACAAGCCAATATTCCTTCCACTAAGCGGATTTCATGGAGTAAGGAAATTGAGGTAGTACAATTCCTGTCCCCTCCGTATCAAACCGTTACTCAAGTCACCAGCTCATTCATGAAGAATACCAGATCTACCCTTCAACGAATCTTTTTCTGGATATATAAAGACTTGAAGACTTAAAGAATCACTGCAAGCACTATGCGCATGAAGTGAAAAGCTAGACTGTTGTCTAAATTTATGCAAAATTTTCTTTAAGTGTATTGTGTTTTTTTAATTTGTTTATATCTACTTATGTAGAAGCAATCTTTGTAAACACAACCTTGTAATCAAACAGTTGTTTGTATTTCCTTAAGGGACCAGTTAGCTCAGAATCCTTGAGAAGACATGGACTGTGTGTCTTTGTGGTTTATTAGTCACCCGCGATTGCTAATGCAGTTGTAATCAGTTGATTATAGTGGATTAAGTCCTTGGGTTTAAGGAGAAATCACCTTGGCGGGTGAACTGGATTAACGTTGAGATTTTCAAGTGAACCAGTATAAAAATCATAGTGTATTTCTCTCTATTATTCATTAGCGGTGTCTTTTATTGAGTGGGTAAAAGGATTTTGTTTTTGAAAACCCCAATTCAAAACCCCCCTTTCTTGTGTTTATCTCACCTTCAATTGGCATCAGAGCTCTGGTTCTGATTGTGATAAAAGTTTATCAAACACTTAATCGTGTTCAGTACCCATCCAGTGTGTGTGTGTGTGTGAGAAACAATGGAAGCCGCCGCTATTCCAGTAGAGAAAGATCACTACAGTGCTAAACCACCAGTCTTTGATGGTGAAAAGTTTGACTATTGGAAAGATAGAATCGAAAGTTTCTTTCTTGGCTATGATGTAGATCTTTTGGATCTTGTTGTTGATGGCTAGAGTCATCCTATTAATGTTGCAGGAGTAAAAGTGTCAAGAAGTGCTATGACTGATCAACAAAAGAAAGATTATAAGAATCATCACAAGGCAAGAACTATACTGCTGAATGATATCTCTTATACTGAGTATGAGAAGATAACAAACAGAGATACTGCCAAGTCCATTTTTGATTCTCTAAGAATGACTCATGAAGGAAACACTCAAGTTAAGGAGTGAAAGGCGATTACCCTAATCCAGAAATATGAGGCATTCAGAATGGAGGATGATGAAACTGTTGAAACTGTGTTTTCAAGGTTTCAAATGCTAGTCGCGGGACTCAAAGTTCTAGACAAAGGATACACAACTGCTGACCATCTCAAAAAGATCATCAGAAGTCTTCCTAAGAAGTGGAGACCTATGGTAACTACCTTGAAACTATCTAAAGTCAGCTTAGTGACAATGGTTATGATATTATATTTAATCAAAAGTCCTGTAAGGCTGACAGTCAGAAAGATGGCTCAATCCTTTTTATCGGAAAGAGGAAAAACAACATTTACAAGATTAGACTTTCTGATCGCAGTGAACAGAATGCAAAATGCTTAATGTCTGTTAATAAATAGCAATGGGTATGGCATAGGCGTTTGGACCATGTTAGCATGAGGAGGATTTCTCATCTAAATAAGCTTGAACTAGTTAGAGGCTTACCTAACCTGAAGTTTGCTTCTGATGCTCTTTGTGAAGCATGTCAAAAAGGCGAGTTCTCTAAAACTTCCTTCAAAGAAAAAAAATGTTGTTTCCACCTCTAAATCGTTAGAACTTCTACACATTGATTTGTTTGGTCCAGTGAAAACTGCTTTGTTGTACCCCAAATTTTACCCTCATTTCCTGCTAATTGATGTTTGATTTATTTTCTCTACACTTTAATTTAATATGCATTTTTATTGTTATTTTATTTAATATTAATTTTAATGTCTTATTTGCTTCTTTTATTTTCATTTAATGTCTATTTTAAATATTCTATTTGTTTTTATTTTAATTTCAACATGGCTTATTTCATTTTTTATTTATAGTTAAATTGTCCAATTTTCTTTAGTTAATTTAATTTAATCTCAATTTAATTTAATTGTTCAAAATTATTAGTTTAACTAATTAGGTTAATTGTTAGTTTAGCTTATTGTTTTAAGTTATTTAATTAGAATATTAAGCAATTGTTAATTGTTATCATTATTTAACCTATTACTTCATAAAAAAAAGAGAGAAGAAGTTATTCATTTTCTTGCTATTTTAACTGGTCCTCCGTGGCATTTGATTTGTTTGTGATTGGAGGAATTGCTTCGCCATCAACCAATGAGAAACAAGCACTTCTCCTTTGACTTTTCAACCCTTGTTCATAGCCAGTGGAGAATTGACATGTGGCATACAAAGAAACAAACTCACCCAATGTTTCTTCTTCCACCTTCGTGTATACAAGCTTCAAGATTAAAATTCAAACACCAAGCATATCAAAATCGTTCAAGCTGAGTAAACCTCAAATCCTTGGCGCGTTTGCTCAATTTGAATCTCCAAGGAGCCATTCCTCTTTGAGCTCTCTCTGCTTGGTTCAATAAAGTTGGTTCTGAGGACTTGCCGGTTTAAGCATTCACACTGCCATATCCTGCATCGCCTGCGAAGTATCCATAGTATTGTCCCTATCGGTTTCCATTTCTATTGCTTGTTTGTTTGACATCAGAAGTGTATCTCAGAAGCAAGGCTAGATTTAATGTTTGACTCTGCAATTTCTGAACTTTGAGGCTGCAAGGAGCGTTTGCCTCCCAAGGTTCAACGTTTTCAAATTTCAAAACCCTACCCATTACTTTGCCCACCAAGTGTTTGAAGCTTGACCCGGCCCATCAAGTATCCTATATAAGGAGGGTGAATGTTCAGTTCAGGATCAACAACTCTCTCTCAAAAACACTTAAAATTTTCTCTGCAATTCCATAAGCCTGAGCAATCAAGTTGAAGAAATCTCTTGAAGTGCTTAAGAAGTGAAGGCAGTCATCACACTTGAAGATAGTAGACTTCACTCCCATTTGGTATCGTGTCCTTTTACTCTTGCTATTTATGCTTATTTACAATTTTATTATGCATATCATCATTCTATACATGTTTGTCTGATTGATGTATGTTTGAACATGTTGTTAATTTTCACTTGAAAAGAAATGTTTTGATGCTATGGTGTTGAGCACCTCTGTTTTATCAACTTGGTGTTTGCAGCTTTAAGTTCTCTTCGTGGCATTATTATGATTAGATTAATGATTGATGTTTGTTTGGATGTTATGTATGAGATTTTGAAATGAAGCTTGTGAACCTTTGTCTCTTTGAGTAACTGATACGGGATACTTTAGTTTATTTTGTGCATTTGTTAATGATTGATGATGTTACCAATTAGTTCTTGTTCAAATAGCATGAGTGTTTTTATTGCCATCATTAACGGAGGAATATGTTTGTGTGCTCAGTTCTGATTTTTAACCTCATTCTTGTGGATGTTGTAATGTTTCTGCTCATGGATTGCTGACTGTGCTATTGTTTGAGTGTGCAAACAGTTGAACCTTTGACTTACATTGGATTATTTTTGTGACAACATATGTTTAAGGTTTAAATGATTAGATTGGCATGCCTTACCTTGTTATTACATTTGTCATATGCCTCATCATCCTTAACTTGCCATTTCATCTTGTTCATGCACACCATTTTTTTCATGTTGGTGCATAATGAGAATCATTCTGCCAAGCTTTTTATCTCTATTGACAAATATAAAATTGGTAAAATAATCTTTTTCGTCCTTTAACTTTACACCAGGGTCCAATTTGGTCCCTTAACTTTAAAAAGTGGCGATTTCGTCCTTTAACTTTTTAAAACGTGCCAAGTTAGTCCTACCGTTAGTTTGGTAAAACGTCCGTTTATATTTTGTTACGTGACAGGTGACATGGACTATGTTTATTGTAATGCCCTGCATAATATATATCTAGAATAATACAATACAAGCATTTTATTTGGCACTGACCCATCAAAAGCGCCTAATAGCATAGTTCACATACTTGTCCATTCCTAAAACACAAATACTCTACATGGCACAAGTCATGGAAACTAGCCAAAATAATAAAACTAAGAATGATATACAATATCCTCAATTACATAGTCAAGAGTGCCAAGTTAGTCCTGCCGTTAGTTTGGTCAAACGTCCGTTTATATTTTGTTACGTGACAGGTGACATGGACTATGTTTATTGTAATGCCCTGCATAATGTATATCTAGAATAATACAATACAAGCATTTTATTTGGTACTGACCCATCAAAAGCGCCTAATAGCATAGTTCACATACTTGTCCATTCCTAAAACACAAATACTCTACATGGTACAAGTCATGGAAACTAGCCAAAATAATAAAACTAAGAATGATATACAATATCCTCAATTACATAGTCAAGAGTGCCAAGTTAGTCCTGCCGTTAGTTTGGTAAAAGGTCCGTTTATATTTTGTTACGTGACAGGTGACATGGACTATGTTTATTGTAATGCCCTGCATAATATATATCTAGAATAATACAATACAAGCATTTTATTTGGTACTGACCCATCAAAAGCGCCTAATAGCATAGTTCACATACTTGTCCATTCCTAAAACACAAATACTCTACATGGCACAAGTCATGGAAACTAGCCAAAATAATAAAACTAAGAATGATATACAATATCCTCAATTGCATACAACAAAAGAATACACGCGGAATAAGCTTAACTAAGCTTCTCTTGAAACATCCGGGCATCGCTCCACTTGTAACCAAACCTGCACCTGAAACAAAGCAACTATAGTGGGGTGAGATACATCAAATCTCAGTGAGTTCCCTATCCTATAGATTCTCTTGGCTTTACAGGGTTCTATCAATCCTAACTCAAGTCAAGGGAAAGGGAAAATGACCTTGAGTACACAACCTCACAAACTCACGCTATATGGAAACATGTCACGAGTCTGTTAATTCACAAAGTTCACACCGAAGGAATTACGTCCTGAGCCTATTAATTCAAGATTCCTTATGAATCGATAGCCATACCAAGGCATCCCCTTTTCCTGTCCACTTCTACGTCTAGAAGTCGACCCGAGTCATGGATCCTTGAAGTTACTTGACATACGAAATGGATTCGGGATCATCGCCCCGTACACCGTGATCCGTCACTTCACACGGCCCGTACACCGTCACAAGTCTCTTTACCCGTAGGCTCCATTCGTACTACACGCGGGAATCAAACCTGCCAAGTAATTGTGCATACGTTTCAGTGGAGGTGCTCGAGTCTCATGAAACTACACCGCAAGATACATGATTACGATTACGTGAACATCACACAACGTGATTGTATTCGACAATCACAAGGCCACCATGCCTTAAGGCCACATTCGCCTTACTATAAAACATAACAAAACCACATATTCCATACTAGTGTTTCACTCAATTCTATACCATTCGGCAATAGACACACGCCTCGGCCTCTTCTGCACGAGCGTTGTCATTACGTTATCTACTCTAGGCCAGAACTCGTCAATGAATGCACGAGCGTCGCCATCCAGAGTTTCTATCACAATTCTAATTACAACCTAGAATTATACCAATCTTAACTATGCCATTTGTTTTCAGGGTAAAGTTTCCTCACTCTCCCTAACTCATTTTAACATGCATATTATCTCATTCATTTTAACAACAACATTAAATAGATATGGCATAACACAATATTACAAGTAAATACATATAATCACACATCACATAAAACATCACTTTCGGTTTCCCTCTAGTTCATTTAATCGCATCACGAAATCAATATTTCTCACTCTCATCCCGTAGGATATTCCACAGCTTTACATCGGCTATAAATATGCCTCGATCAGATTTACGATCCAAAAGATGTCAATTCCGACATTTCACAAAACATTACTTTCCTCCATTTCCACTAAATAAAATATCGCACATCATACCAAAGATTTTCACTTTTTATCTTATAGAGGGTCATCATAGCTTTCTAATGACACCAAGAACGTCCCGATCCGAGTTACGGATCAAAAGTTATGAAGGAAACAAAACTGCACAACTGCCATGTTCGCTAGGCAAACGTCCCAGCGAGCATTCGCTCCAGCCTTCGCTAGGCGAAGCTCCTGGCGAATGAACAACAGAACAAAAACAGACATAAAGTTCTCTTCGCGAACTCCTTGGCGAACATTCTCCTTGCCCTTCGCTTCGCGAACAACTCAGCGAAGCAAGGCAGAACCAACCAGCACTGAAAAGGCACAAAGTTCGCTAGGCGAACATCGTTGGCGAACCTTCGCTAAGCCTCGCTGCCGGGTTCGCTAGGCGAACCCTCGAAACCATTCGCTACGCTTCGCCCCAGGTTCGCTAGGCGAATCCTGCGAAACCCAGAAATTCAGCAGCGCTGTTACTCATCAAAATCAATAATTTCCTCAATCCAGACACTTCCAAATCACACCATGACAATCAAAACATACTCCAATCATAACAATAAGTATTCTACACAGTCTATACCATATTTCATCCGTTAGATTCATTGATTTTATCCGATTAATCAATTTCTTTCAAAACTAACCTAAGTTCAAATCATTGATTTCTAGAACTTAGAGTTTCTATCTAGAACCCACCTGATAATCGAAGAGGAGTTTAAAGAAGATGCTGATGATCCATGGGTTTCTCTTCTTCATCTTCTCCATTTTCCCTCTTTTTCTTCTTTCCTTTCCTTCTTCTTCTTTACTAACTTCTTCTTTTCTCTTTTTCTTTCTCTTTCAAAAATATATACATATATTATACTATTAGTAAATAATATAAATCCAATAGAGTAAAATATCTCCAATTGATATTTTGTCATCTCAACCAATTGATCAATTATTAGAGTTATCATAAAAGTCTCTCTTGAACTAATAATAAATTGATCTCTTCAGAGTTCATTAGTTGCTCTATTGATCCCAATTGATAATACTTAAAGTACTTAGAGGATTCCCTTAATCCATTTTACCAAGGGTAGAGCACATAGATGCTCATCTGATATCCAATTGAGCGTTTAGGTAATACGGGGTATCACATTTATCGTCTTCTTCCTTCTTTGTGGATTCTGCAGACTCGTTTTCCTCAATTTTTGTTAGGGCAAACTCAAATCATCTTCAATCCTTATAATTTTTCTCCAAAGTAAAAGTTAGGGTTTAGGGAAAATGAAATCGGGTAGTTCTTCTTCTTCTTTAAGCAAGAGAAATGCAGAAAATGGGGATTCAACAGGCAATGGAAATCGTTGGAGGAAGCCCATGTGCTATTGTGGAGACATGGCTATACTTCAAAGGGAAAAAACAGTGAAGAACATGGGAAAGTTATTTTGGGGTTGTCCCAATTTTAAGCAAGATGGATGCAATTACTTTGGTTGGTACCATGAGGATGCATTTGGTGAGAAAGAAGAGCTTTTAATGCATAGGATGGGGGTGGTTGTAAAGGGATTAGATGAAGCAAAAAAAGACATTGAAGAACTTGGGAAAAAACTGATGAATATTGATGCTGAAATGAAGATGATCATGAAGTGGAAAAAAATATGGAATTTGTTGTTTCTAATTGTTATTGTTGTAATGTTATTTAGGTTGAATTAGGTCAGTTATGTTGTGTATGTGAAAGTATGTTTTGTTGTTTTTAAATGTTTTCAAGGTTGAATGTTGTTTTTAAGGTTGAATGTTGTTTTTAAATGTTTTATTAATGAAAAGATTTGCTGTTATATTGTATGTGAAAGTAATGTTATTCATTTTCTGCAGATTAATTTAAGCCTTCAACGCTTCCACGTCACAGGTAAATCTCCCACCTGGACAATGTTATCAAAAAGGGACTAACGGAAGCTAACAGAAGGATAAACGTGGCACGTTTTAAAAAGTTAAAGGACGAAATCGCCATTTTTTAAAGTTAAGGGACCAAATTGGACCCTGGTGTAAAGTTAAGGGACGAAAAAGGTTATTTGCCCTATAGAATACTATACTAACACTGTATTAATTTGAACTATCTCTAAAATCTATAAAAAAACAAATGTGTTTTAGATAAAAAGAATACATTAACTAACCAGATAAATATAATTGAAAAAAAATAATACAATTGAACTAAAATGAGTTATATCTAATTACATATATTTATTCCTAATTACATAGATATTAAATCTAAAACGGTGAATTATATTACGACACATCATATGCCATGTAGCTATATATTACCATATCAATTAAAAGCCTATGTGTCACACTTAAGATTGAATCTAACAACAAATTTGCATAATTTCACTTCAACTTCTATGCAAAACTCATATGTTACAACAACCTTATAATCTCCCCCCACAAGAGTTACGCATAATTAAACACAATTATCACCGACCTTAAATTACGAAAATAATATTTTAAATTTTTTTAGTTCTTTCCCAATTATTTTATTAAAGATTCTCACAGTCCCTCTAAATTTGTTACATATCCTTTATTTTTGTTTTTTTTTAAAGTCTATTATCTAAACAAAATTACACTATTTTGATATAAATCAAAAAATATTTAGCTCAAAAAAATCAGAGATTCAAAAATAAAATAAAATCACTAATTAATGACTAACAATAAAATTATATTAAAAATTTGGAAAACTCTTACAAAATTTTATAACAACAATAATAAATATTTTAAATTACGCAAACATTAGTAATTAAAAAAAATTTAAGAAAAAAAAAAGATTATATCTAATTATAAGAGGTTATCTCTATTGACAAATATAAAATAATATACTAACACTGTATTTATTTGAACTATCTCTAAAATCTATAAAAAAAACAAATGTGTTTTAGATTAAACGAATACATTAACTAACCAGATAAATAAAATTGAAAAAAACTAATACAATAGAACTAAAATGAGTTACATCTAATTACATATATTTATCCCTAATTACATAGATATTAAATCTAAAACGGTGAATTATATTACCACACATCATATGCCATGTAGTTATATATTACCATATCAATTAAAAGCCTATGTGTCACACTTAAGATTGAATCTAACAACAAAGTTGCATAATTTCACATCAACTTCTATGCAAAACTCATATGTTACAACAACCTTATTATCTCCCACCACAAGAGTTACTCATAATTAAACACAGTTATCACTGACCTTAAATTCCTAATTTAATTTTTATATATTTTTTTGTTCTTTCCCAAATATTTTATTAAAGCTTCTCACATTTCCTCTAAACTTTGTTACATATCCTTTATTTTTGTTTTTTTATAAAGTCTATTATATAAACAAAATAACACTATTTTGATATAAATAAAAAAATATTTAGCTCTAAAAAATCAGAGATTCAAAAATAAAATAAAATCACTAATTAATGACTAACAATAGAATTATATTAAAAATTTGGAAAACTCTTACAAAATTTTATAACAACAATAATAAATATTTTAAACTACGCAAACATTACTAATTAAAAAAAATAATAGATTATATCAAATTTTAAGAGGTTATCTCTATTGGCAAATATGAAATACTATACTAACACCTTATTTATTTGAACTATCTCTAAAATCTATAAAAAAAATGTATTTTAGATTAAAAGAATACATTAACTAACCAGATAAATAAAATTGAAAAAAAAATACAATAGATCTAAAATGAGTTATATCTAATTACATATATTTATCCCGAATTACATAAATATTAAATCTAAAATGGTGATTTATATTACGACACATCATATGCAATGTAACTATATATTACCACATCAATTAAAATTATATGTTTCACACATAAAATTGAATCTAACAACAAATTTGCATAATTTCACTTCAACTTCTATGTAAAACTCATATGTTACAACAACCTTATTATCTCCCACATAAGAGTTGCTCATAATTAAACACAATTATCACCGACCTTAAATTCCTAATTTAATTTTTATAATTTTTTTATTCTTTCTTAATTATTTTATTAAAGCTTCTCACATTCCCTCTAAACTTTATTACATATCATTTATTTTTGTTTTTTTATAAAGTCTATTATCTAAATAAAATAACACTATTTTGATATAAAGAAAAAAAAATTTAGCTCAAAAAAATCAGAGATTCAAAAATGAAATAAATAACTAATTAATGACCAACAATAAAATTATATTAAAAATTTGGAAAACTCTTACAAAATTTTATAACAAAAACAATAAATATTTAAAATTACGCAAACATTACTAATTAAAAAAAATTTAAGAACAAAAAAATAGATTATATCAAATTATAAGAGGTTATCTCTATTGACAAATATAAAATACTATACTAACACCTTATTTATTTGAACTATCTTTAAAATCTATAAAAGAAACAAATGTGTTTTAAATTAAAAGAATACATTAACTAACCAGATAATTAAAATTGAAAAATAATAATACAATAGAACTAAAATGAGTTATATCTAATTACATATATTAATCCCTAAGTACATAGATATTAAATCTAAAACGGTGAATTATATTACAACTCATCATATGCCATGTAATGCCCTGTATAATATATACCTAGAATAATACAATACAAGCATTGTATTTGGTACTGACACCATCATAAGTGCCTAATGGCGTAATTCACATACTTGACCATTATGAAACATGATACAACTATGGTACAAGCTATGGAAATTAGCCAAAAATAAAATAATACTAAGATCAATATACAATATTCCTCATTGTACAAGAACAATAATATACACAGCGGAATAAGCTTAACTAAGCTTCTCTTGAAACATCCCAGCATCGCTCCACTTGTAAATCAAACCTGCAAACCGTACCTGAAATATAGCAACTATAGTGTGGTGAGATACATCAAATCTCAGTGAGTTCACAATCACACCAGAAGTAGAATTTTCTGATGTGTTTTCCATGGTCTCCACACTTCAAAATCCAACTTTTCCAAATCAAAACACTTTCAAATTCCAAATTGGTCTCTCATCGAATACAGAAAATCCCGAAGTACTATCTCGAACTTAGCCTCTCTACATAACTAAATATACCCAATTTATCTCCTACTCTTTATCCGGCATATACTTATTCCACTTGAAGCACGTAAACACATCCTTGTGTTTCTTCTCATACTTCTATACTACTTTAGGTTCCCATCAAGCCGAACTTCCTTGACTCTCAACTTTTAACCCGTCGGAAGATATTGTTCCGAATACATTCCCTAAGGTACTCTCGTCCATTCAAGATACCTTAACGACCTTAGAAATTGAAGCACCAATTACTTATCTCACTTCCGGACCTTCCACCACGCGTTCCACAAAACAACTTTATTTTCCCAAGGAATGAGATTACTTGAAATCCTTATCCGTATTAGGGGTCAATCCAGCTCTACTAGCGATTTTCACATATTCTCCAATACCTTAACCAATCGTCCGATAGAGGTCCTTAACTTTCCGACTCCCTCCACTCCAAAGGATTGCTCAACAACACACCACTCTCTCATTCCATGTTACCCAAATCACAACTTCTACTAAAACCTCACTGGCTGAGCAAAACTCCTTACTACTAACTCTTGGCTTGAGCCTACCCTCACAACACAAGTTCCGACAACACCTCGGAATCCTCGCGGTCGCTCAACCATGATTCTACCTATCACATACATAGTATTAGGTTGATCAGGCCCAATACTACATAATATGATATTAAGTTTCATGATGGCAAGACACACTTAAGAGGCAGGAATATATTTACTTATGATGTTTCAAGGCTAGGTCGAGAATACGACCTGCTCTGATACCAACTGTAATGCCCTGTATAATATATACCTAGAATAATACAATACAAGCATTGTATTTGGTACTGACACCATCATAAGTGCCTAATGGCGTAATTCACATACTTGACCATTATGAAACATGATACAACTATGGTACAAGCTATGGAAATTAGCCAAAAATAAAATAATACTAAGATCAATATACAATATTCCTCATTGTACAAGAACAATAAAATACACAGCGGAATAAGCTTAACTAAGCTTCTCTTGAAACATCCCAGCATCGCTCCACTTGTAAATCAAACCTGCAAACCGTACCTGAAATATAGCAACTATAGTGGGGTGAGATACATCAAATCTCAGTGAGTTCCCTATCCTATAGATCCTCTCGGCTGTACAAGGTTCTATCAATCCTAACTCAAGTCAAGGGGAAGGGAAATGACCTTGAGTTCACAATCTCACACTATATGGAAACATGTCATGAGTTCATCAACTCAAAATATCACTAATCGATAACCATACCAAGGCATCCCCTGTTCCCGTCCGCTTCTACGTCTAGAAGTCAACCCGAGTCATGGATCCTTGTAATCTACTTGACATACGAATGGATTCGGGTTCTACGGGCCATAAACTGTTATGAACCGTCGCTTCACACGGGCCTTATACCGTCACAAGCCTACGCTCCATGGGCGCCATTCGTACAGCACGGGGAATCAAACCTGCCAAGTAGTTGTGCATCCATTTCAGAGGAGCTCGAGACTCATGAAACTGCACTCAAGATAACCGGTTACGATTACGTGATCACACACAAACAAACATGTTTGTATTCGACAATCATAAGGCACACTCGCCTTTTATCCTAATCACAAAAGTTCACACATGTTCCATACTAGTGTTTACTCTCTCCTAGACCAATCTCGTCACGGATGCATCTTCCAACATCAGGTGCCTGAGCCTTGCCATCTAGGTTATCTACTCCAGGCCAGAACTCGTCAATGAATGCACGAGCATCGCCCTCCAGAGTTTCTATCATAATTCTAATCACAACCTAGAATTATACCATTTGTTTTGGGGTAAGTTTCCTCACTCTTCCTAATTCATATTGCATATAACTTTCATTCACAATTCACAACTAGATAGACATGGTAACATCATAATTATTACAAGTAACACATATAATAACACAACACATAAAAACACCCCTTTCGGGTTCCCTCCGATTCATTAATCGGGTATCATATCAATAGTTCACATTCTTATCTCGTAGGATATTTCCACCGCTTTCTAACGGCTATCCCTACGCCGAAATCGGACTTACGATCCAAAAGATAGCAATCCCGACGTTTCGCAAAAACATTACTTTCCTTCATTTCCCTCTAAGTAATTTATCAGATAGAGGGTCGTCATAGCTTTCTAATGACACCAAGAACGTCCCGATCCGAGTTACGGATCAAAAGTTATGAAGGAAAGAAAACTGCACAAACTGATATGTTCGCTAGGCGAACCTCCAGCGAGCATTCGCTTCCGCCTTCGCTAGGCGAGCAAACTGGCGAGTAAACAAACAGAATGCTCCCAGACCCAAAACACCATAAGTTCGCTAGGCGAAAGTCTGGCGAACCCTCGCCTTCGCCTTCGCTAGGCGAACGTTCCAGCGAACACCTTGGCAGAAAGTTCCCAGACTCAAAACACACTAAGTTCGCTAGGCGAACGCCCGCAGCGAACATTCGCTAGGTGAACGTTCGGGTTCGCTAGGCGAACACTCGACTGCTGTTCGCTGGGCTTCGCCCCAGGTTCGCTAGGCGAACCCTGTGAACCAGAACTTCTCAGCAGCGCTGTAACTCATCCAAAATCATCATTCCTCACCCAAATCACTTCCAAGTTCCACCAAAACAATTAAAACATACTCCAATCATAATAACAATTATTCTTCACAGTTTATATCTCATTTCATCCGTTAGATTTCATTGATTCCACAAATTATCATTTTCCCTCAAATCTAACCTAAGTTCCAAACATCTAATTCTAGAACTTAGAGTGTCTAACTAGAACCCACCTGAAATCCGAAGAGGAGTTTGACGAAGATGATGATTCGATGATCCAAGCTTTTCCTTCTTTTCCATTTTCCTCTTCTCCTTCTCTTCCTTCCTTCTTCTTACTATTTTCTTCTTTTCTTTCTAATATATATATATATATATATAATACTATATTATATAATATAATCTAACAGGGTAAAATATCTCCAACCGATATTTTGTCGTCTCAACCAATTGATCAATTATTAGAGTTACCTTAAAATTCTCTTTCGGACTAATAATTATTATTCCGTCTCCTTAATAAAATAATTAATCTCTTCTGATATCCTATTGAGCAATTAAATAATGCGGGGTATTACACTCTCCCCCCCTTAAATTGAAATTCGCCCCCGAATTTCCTCTACTCGACAATAACTGCAACTTATATAACGGTCTTAGATCCATACTTGACTTTTCTTCCGTCCAAATTTCTGACGCATTCCAATTTCAAATTAACCTCACAGACCAAACTCCTTATTTTCATGAACTATCAAACTTCGGTTCCTGAGTTATACTCTTATTCCAATATTGGGTTAACTTTCAACTTGCTTTCCTCATAAATCACCTGTGATTCATATAAAACACTTGGTCGCATCTTACTACAGAAAGAATATACCATTCCATATCCTTCTACTGAGTCAAACAACAAACCGTAACACCTTATCTCAGTTTAGGATAACAAACACTCATCAAATCCTTTAACATTCAAACCACTTCATAATTAGTCAAACAACTTCTTTTACCAGTTCCATCTGGTCTGATGTTGTACACTATACCCATTCAATCTGATAACTCCTTTCTTTCGTATCATGCCAAAGGTAATATACTTAAAACAAGATCTCCTTATTTTCAATCTTACAATCACTTTCTCCTCCGATTCTTATAAATCCGACTGAGCCCTTTCACTTGTCACCTTCCACTGCGCCACTCCAATACAAACAATGAGATGCCACCAATTCTTACGTATTACCAAGTAGCTAATAGTACACGGAGGAACACACTTATCCACTGGGGTCCTTACTAACCAACGATACAAGAACTTACTGACATCCCGTAGTAGAACAATTCCTTTACCAACAGACAATATCATTAACATCTTTCCAACACTCTCTAGACGGTAAATATGCAGGAGTTACACTGTTACAACTACAACATATCCAATTCTTAATCCATTCTAAACTAGATTATCCTTACGGTTTTCCGACTTACTCAAAATTCCTTGTTGACACGAGATCTCAACCAAAACGACGTGACACCCACACAGAACTTCAACATATATGAAACACTACTTATCAAAACTTTGAACCATTTCAGGTACCACTGTGAGTTTCCATATTACTCACCAATCCGCGTACAACACTCCACATATACACACACTTCGAAGTCCATAACACACTTCTCAGTTGAATCAACTCTTCTTATTCGTTTTGTTTCATAAACTATTCCCAGTTACACACTTAACTTCGGAACATCCAATTCTTACTAGTAATTGGAAAGATGACCTACAAATTCCTTCTCTGGTTAGAACACAATTGCACACAACTGATACAACTTCCACGGGGTCTAAATCCAAAACCAAGAACTCACGGAAGATAACAATTACTAACTTCGGCCAACCGGTCGTTCCTTAAATACACCATAAATCAAATTACCGAAACGATCTTTTCGAGATCAACACTTCGAGAGTATCTTCCAACTTCGCTCTCCAGTCCTTCAACAATAATACCCTTAAGACTTTTTCACACTCAACACAGTTCACAAGATTACTTTTCCCAAGTAGCCCCCTCGTCGTCTGAACGAGTGGTCAACTATGCAACACCTTTCCAGAAGTTACGCTTTCAAAACATAAATCCGTCTTTCACTTACTTGAAATCCCGTTTTCCATTCACACAATACTCTCAACTCGAAACAACATAAGGTAACAAAACACAGATGATGGTTCTCAAGAGATTTCATAAGCTTACCCATACGTTCGTCGATTAATCATCTGAGCTAATTGGTTAACTTCTCCAAATCCCACGTAACACCTTCAATGCACATGTTAATCGGTTAGCCACCTTGGTAAATCAGTTAACACTGCTGCAAAATCTACAAATCCGTTTTCCTCTTAATTCAAAGTCATCCCTACTCAACCATCCATCCGATTTGTTCTAACTCGAAATATCATTTCCCAACTCGCGGTTCCTTAACTGGTATAACATTCACCGACCCTGATCCACTCAGGTAGACCCGACAAGGTCAAAACATTCAGGCAACACACTCCAACCAAGTGACAAGGTAGAATTTTCAATTCAGTCGCGGTCACACGACAACTCTTTTGCGGGATAGTTCACTTTCTACTCAAATAATTTCACTTGCGGGAAACCAATAATGACGATATCCTGGGGTTTTCAACCATAATTCTTACCTGCTTCATTCAAAACCAAAACCCAACATACAACCTTGTTCTCTCACTTGCACTTCTTGGTAGCACATGGTACAAGCCAATATTCCTTCCACTAAGCGGATTTCATGGAGTAAGGAAATTGAGGTAGTACAATTCCTGTCCCCTCCGTATCAAACCATTACTCAAGTCACCAGCTCATTCATGAAGAATACCAGATCTACCCTTCAACGAATCTTTTTCTGGATATATAAAGACTTGAAGACTTAAAGAATCACTGCAAGCACTATGCGCATGAAGTGAAAAGCTAGACTGTTGTCTAAATTTATGCAAAATTTTCTTTAAGTGTATTGTGTTTTTTTAATTTGTTTATATCTACTTATGTAGAAGCAATCTTTGTAAACACAACCTTGTAATCAAACAGTTGTTTGTATTTCCTTAAGGGACCAGTTAGCTCAGAATCCTTGAGAAGACATGGACTGTGTGTCTTTGTGGTTTATTAGTCACCCGCGATTGCTAATGCAGTTGTAATCAGTTGATTATAGTGGATTAAGTCCTTGGGTTTAAGGAGAAATCACCTTGGCGGGTGGACTGGATTAACGTTGAGATTTTCAAGTGAACCAGTATAAAAATCATAGTGTATTTCTCTCTATTATTCATTAGCGGTGTCTTTTATTGAGTGGGTAAAAGGCTTTTGTTTTTGAAAACCCCAATTCAAAACCCCCCTTTCTTGTGTTTATCTCACCTTCAATTGGCATCAGAGCTCTGGTTCTGATTGTGATAAAAGTTTATCAAACACTTAATCGTGTTCAGTACCCATCCAGTGTGTGTGTGTGTGTGAGAAACAATGGAAGCCTCCGCTATTCCAGTAGAGAAAGATCACTACAGTGCTAAACCACCAGTCTTTGATGGTGAAAAGTTTGACTATTGGAAAGATAGAATCGAAAGTTTCTTTCTTGGCTATGATGTAGATCTTTTGGATCTTGTTGTTGATGGCTAGAGTCATCCTATTAATGTTGCAGGAGTAAAAGTGTCAAGAAGTGCTATGACTGATCAACAAAAGAAAGATTATAAGAATCATCACAAGGCAAGAACTATACTGCTGAATGATATCTCTTATACTGAGTATGAGAAGATAACAAACAGAGATACTGCCAAGTCCATTTTTGATTCTCTAAGAATGACTCATGAAGGAAACACTCAAGTTAAGGAGTGAAAGGCGATTGCCCTAATCCAGAAATATGAGGCATTCAGAATGGAGGATGATGAAACTGTTGAAACTGTGTTTTCAAGGTTTCAAATGCTAGTCGCGGGACTCAAAGTTCTAGACAAAGGATACACAACTGCTGACCATCTCAATAAGATCATCAGAAGTCTTCCTAAGAAGTGGAGACCTATGGTAACTACCTTGAAACTATCTAAAGTCAGCTTAGTGACAATGGTTATGATATTATATTTAATCAAAAGTCCTGTAAGGCTGACAGTCAGAAATATGCCTCAATCCTTTTTATCGGAAAGAGGAAAAACAACATTTACAAGATTAGACTTTCTGATCGCAGTGAACAGAATGCAAAATGCTTAATGTCTGTTAATAAATAGCAATGGGTATGGCATAGGCGTTTGGACCATGTTAGCACGAGGAGGATTTCTCATCTAAATAAGCTTGAACTAGTCAGAGGCTTACCTAACCTAAAATTTGCTTCTGATGCTCTTTGTGAAGCATGTCAAAAAGGCGAGTTCTCTAAAACTTCCTTCAAAGAAAAAAAATGTTGTTTCCACCTCTAAATCGTTAGAACTTCTACACATTGATTTGTTTGGTCCAGTGAAAACTGCTTTGTTGTACCCCAAATTTTACCCTCATTTCCTGCTAATTGATGTTTGATTTATTTTCTCTACACTTTAATTTAATATGCATTTTTATTGTTATTTTATTTAATATTAATTTTAATGTCTTATTTGCTTCTTTTATTTTCATTTAATGTCTATTTTAAATATTCTATTTGTTTTTATTTTAATTTCAACATGGCTTATTTCATTTTTTATTTATAGTTAAATTGTCCTATTTTCTTTAGTTAATTTAATTTAATCTCAATTTAATTTAATTGTTCAAAATTATTAGTTTAACTAATTAGGTTAATTGTTAGTTTAGCTTATTGTTTTAAGTTATTTAATTAGAATATTAAGCAATTGTTAATTATTATCATTATTTAACCTATTACTTCATAAAAAAAAAAGAGAAGAAGTTATTCATTTTCTTGCTATTTTAACTGGTCCTCCGTGGCATTTGATTTGTTTGTGATTGGAGGAATTGCTTCGCCATCAACCAATGAGAAACAAGCACTTCTCCTTTGACTTTTCAACACTTGTTCATAGCCAGTGGAGAATTGACATGTGGCATACAAAGAAACAAACTCACCCAATGTTTATTCTTCCACCTTCGTGTATACGAGCTTCAAGATTAAAATTCAAACACCAAGCATATCAAAATCGTTCAAGCTGAGGAAACCTCAAATCCTTGGCGCGTTTGCTCAATTAGAATCTCCAAGGAGCCATTCCTCTTTGAGCTCTCTCTGCTTGGTTCAATAAAGTTGGTTCTGAGGACTTGTCGGTTTAAGCATTCACACTGCCATATCCTGCATCGCCTGCGAAGTATCCATAGTATTGTCCCTATCGGTTTCCATTTCTATTGCTTGTTTGTTTGACATCAGAAGTGTATCTCAGAAGCAAGGCTAGATTTAATGTTTGACTCTGCAATTTCTGAACTTTGAGGCTGCAAGGAGCGTTTGCCTCCCAAGGTTCAACGTTTTCAAATTTCAAAACCCTACCCATTACTTTGCCCACCAAGTGTTTGAAGCTTGACCCGACCCATCAAGTATCCTATATAAGGAGGGTGAATGTTCAGTTCAGGATCAACAACTCTCTCTCAAAAACACTTAAAATTTTCTCTGCAATTCCATAAGCTTGAGCAATCAAGTTGAAGGAATCTATTGGAGTGCTTAAAAAGTGAAGGCAGTCATCACACTTGAAGATAGTAGACTTCACTCCCATTTGGTATCGTGTCCTTTTACTCTTGCTATTTATGCTTATTTACAATTTTATTATGCATATCATCATTCTATACATGTTTGTCAGATTGATGTATGTTTGAACATGTTGTTAATTTTCACTTGAAAAGAAATGTTTTGATGCTATGGTATTGAGTACCTCTGTTTTATCAACTTGGTGTTTGCAACTTTAAGTTCTCTTTGTGGCATTATTATGATTAGATTAATGATTGATGTTTGTTTGGATGTTATGTATGAGATTTTGAAATGAAGCTTGTGAACCTTTGTCTCTTTGAGTAACTGATACGGGATACTTTAGTTAATTTGTGCATTTGTTAATGATTGATGATGTTACCAATTAGTTCTTGTTCAAATAGCATGAGTGTTTTTATTGCCATCATTAACGGAGGAATATGTTTGTGTGCTCAGTTCTGATTTTTACCCTCATTCATGTGGATGTTGTAATGTTTCTGCTCATGGATTGCTGACTGTGCTATTGTTTGAGTGTGCAAACTGTTGAACCTTTGACTTACATTGGATTATTTTTGTGACAACATATGTTTAAGGTTTAAATGATTAGATTGGCATGCCTTACCTTGTTATTACATTTGTCATATGCCTCATCATCCTTGACTTGCCATTTCATCTTGTTCATGCTCACCATTTTTTTCATGTTGGTGCATAATGAGAATCATTCTGCCAATCTTTTTATCTCTATTGACAAATATAAAATTGGCAAAATAATCTTTTTCGTCCTTTAACTTTACACCAGGGTCCAATTTGGTCCCTTAACTTTAAAAAGTGGCGATTTCGTCCTTTAACTTTTTAAAACGTGCCAAGTTAGTCCTGCCGTTAGTTTGGTCAAACGTCCGTTTATATTTTGTTACGTGACAGGTGACATGGACTATGTTTATTGTAATGCCCTGCATAATATATATCTAGAATAATACAATACAAGCATTTTATTTGGTACTGACCCATCAAAAGCGCCTAATAGCATAGTTCACATACTTGTCCATTCCTAAAACACAAATACTCTACATGGCATAAGTCATGGAAACTAGCCAAAATAGTAAAACTAAGAATGATATACAATATCCTCAATTGCATACAACAAAAGAATACACGGCGGAATAAGATTAACTAAGCTTCTCTTGAAACATCCGGGCATCGCTCAACTTGTAACCAAACTTGCACCTGAAACAAAGCAACTATAGTGGGGTGAGATACATCAAATCTCAGTGAGTTACCTATCCTATATATTTGGTATTTTATATAATTTATTATTTAATTTCCTTTGAAAATTATATTTTAAATTCAAAATTAGGGTTTTCTCTAAAATTTTGATTTTTCAAACTTCACATACACAACTTTGGACCTCTTGGTAGAGTGTAAGTCTCATCCCTTTGTAAATATATAATTTGGGCCTCAGTCATTCTATAAGTCCCGATACAATTTTAAAAATCTCGGCGCAATCGCCATTTTCAAACAATTTTCATCCGGGCCTTCCCTTGTGTTGTAAGTCCCATCTTTATTCTTTTCAAACACTTTTGGGCCTCTAATAGAGTGTAAGTCTCATCCCTTTGTACAGAAAAACCTTTTTTGGGTCTCAGTCATTGTATAAGTCTCTCTGCGATTCTTAAAATGACGGTGCGACCACTGTCTTTCATTGGGCCTCTCCTTGAGTTGTAAACCCCATCTTTTGTATAAAAATAAACGTTGGGCCTCTAATAGAGTGTAAGACCCAACCTCTTTGTAAATACAATAATTTGGGCCTCAGTCATTGTATAAGTCCCGATACAATTTTCAGATCAACGGTACGATTACTGTTTTTCATCTGGGCCTCTACTTGAGTATAAGCCCCAATCTTTTCTTTAAAACAACTTTACCCTTTGATTTAGATTAAAATTCATAGTTGTTATCAAAACTTTCTTTAATTTCTTGAACAACTAACCATACAGCTGTTACAATGGAAGCTTGCTTACCTGTAAGTTTTAAAACAACTTTCTTTTACATACTTGCATATATATATATATATATATATATATATATATATTTGTTTGTAATGCTGGAAGCTTGCTCACCTTTAAGTCCTCCTACCCTCATTTACATACTTGTATATATTTCATCTGTGTATATATATATATATGCCTGTATATTATCTGCTTAGAGAAAGGCATAATCCCAGTGAAACTTTTCCCGGAGAAAGGTTTTATTCCCTCCTCTTGGGCTTATACAATATGGAACAGATAAAGGCATTATTTTCGGTGAAACTTTTCTCAAGACTGTCACTACTAGAAATTTGTCTAAGAACTTCATTTCCCCCAGAGAGCATTAATTCCCGGTGAAACTTCTCTTGAATTTCTTTAAACCCTAGAACTGTTCACTAAAGAAAGGATTATTCCCAGTGAAACCTTTCTTGAACTTTTCTTATGTTTGGACCCACAGGCTTCCTAAAAGCATCCCCAGCCTCCTCTTGGGCTTTGTACAAGGACCCTCAGGCTTCTTAAAAGTTCTCATGCATTTTCTTGGGCTTAGTACAAGGACCCAAAGACCTCTTACAGGTATAGGACATAACTTAGTCATCCTTTGTTAGAGTAGTGTTTCCAAAGAGTCAAAACCTCGGACAATTTAGGGCTGATTCTCATCCTTTAAAAACACCTGCCTCCTCTTGGGCATCATGCAAAGATAAATCCTTTCATACCAGTAGACTCGGACAGTCTCATCTCCTCAAGGAAAAAAGGGGAACCCTGATCATTCCATCAATCACTAGTAGAGTTAAAACCTCCATAGGTTTTAAAACTCAATCTTTAAACTCTCACTTTAATTTTCCCTAGCTAGGGTCAAAATGCTACAATAAACCCTTTATCAGAACCTCAAGGCATCTGATATTTCAACTCTTATTCAGTCCCCAGCAAGAGTTGATTCCCCAATTTGGACCTGTCTCTGGATCTCAATAAATCCTCAACAGAAGCTAGCCTCCTCTTAGGCTTTATATAAGAGATTCCCCAACCAGCCTCCTCTTAGGCTTTGTATAATGATTTTCCCTCAAACCTTCTTTAGTCTCAATCTTGGGCTTTGTATAAGACACCTATAAATATCCTCAGCTGAGTTAGTCAAATATCTTTCAGCCTCAATCTTGGGCTTTGTACAAGACACATAAAATCTCCTTAAGCATAGTCAATCTTCTTTTAGCCTCAATCTTGGCCTTTGTACAAGACAGATAAAACCTATCACCCGTAGAGTCAGTTTCCCATTTTAGCCTCAATCTTGGGCTTTGTACAAGATAGATGAAACCTTTCACCCATAGAGTCAGTTTCCCATTTTAGCCTTAATCTTGGGCTTTGTACAAGACACATACAAATATTCCCTAGTGGAGTCAAAAACCCTTTTTTAGCCTCAATCTTGGGCTTTGCACAAGACAGGTAAAATATTTCCCCGGAAAACTCAACTTTTAGCCTCCTCTTAGGCTTTGTATAATGATCTCCCTAAAAGAGTCAGACTCTTTTCAGCCTCAATCTTGGGCTTTGTACAAGACAGATATAAAACTCCCTAGTAGAGTCAACCTTTTAGCTTCAACCTTGGGCTTTGATCAAGGCAAAAAAAAATAACATCCCCTCAGGGGAAATCGAAACCTCTCTATAGGAAGACATTTCTCTGGACATCACACATCAAAACAGATAATCGAACAAACCTTAATCCCAGATAACTGTTGTAAGTGGCACACTTGTTGATTTAAAAATCCAAGCTGTAGTCCATCTCTTATCCTGGTAAAACTCCTTTCATCTAATTGATGTAAGTGGAAAGCCTCTGGATTATTTACATCCATGCCAATGTCCCCCTCTTAACATGAAAGATTCCTAAGGAAAAATGGCATTGCTCAACACTGAGTTAAAGTTTCCTCCTTCAGGATAAATCCCTCATAAAGGAAATTATGGCATTGCTTGATTCTCATATCCCAGTTAAAGTAATTCTCCTTTATAATCAGTCACCCAACAATTGTGATGGATAGATCAGATATCCCCCTTTAGAGATGACAAATTCTCTCTCAGTCAAACCTTTTAGCTTTAATCTTGGGCTTTGAACAAGACACAAATAACCTTTAGCTTCAATCTTGGGCTTTGAACAAGACACCAAAACATCATCTTTCCTCCCATTCTTTGGGAGGAACTATGATTGCTCTGATTTCCCTATTATCTTTACGGGAATACGTAGGCATAAGATTGCGAAATTTTAGCGAGCACACATAACAAAAACCTTAGGTCCAGTACCTTACCAAAAACATCGAAAAACCAGAAAACAACAAAAACTCTCTCTCAAACATTCCCAAAGGAGAAACTTTCCCAATCAACATACAAACACCAGTAAATAGAAAACAGTAGAAATTGCTAACGACTTGTGGATAACCACATATAGGATGGGTAATTGACAACTCCCAATTGTATAACCTGACCCCGGACCCCCCCAATCTCTTAGCATTTGTTAAATAAAACATTTGCATGCAAGGTTAGTTTTAGATAACTTCCCTTTCCTTTCCAGCTTCGTACGATAAATAACAAATCAGAAAGTAGCACCCAATTCCAACCATTGCGGTAAGGTGGTCGCGTCACCGACAAAAATTACACGCTACAGTCACACTTAAGATTGAATCTAACAACAAATTTGCATAATTTTACTTCAACTTCTATTCAAAACTCATATGTTACAACAACCTTATTATCACAGACCTTAAATTCCTAATTTAATTTTTATAAATTTTTTATTCTTTCTCAATTGTTTTATTAAAGCTTCTCACATTCCCACTAAACTTGGTTAAATATCCTTTTTTTTATAAATTCTAATATCTAAACAAAATAACACTATTTTGATATAAATCAAAAAATATTTAGCATAAGAAAGAATCGAGATTCAAAAATAAAATAAAATAAATAATTCATTGTGTCTAAAACTCTTATAAAATATAATAACAACAATAATAAATATTATAAATTACACAAACATTACTAATTAATAAAAAGTTTAAGAAAAAAATAGATTATCCCAAATTATAAGAGGTTATCTCAATTGACAAACATAAAATATTATACTTACACCTTATTTATTTGAACTATCTCTAAAACCTATAAATAACAAATGTGTATTAGATTATAAGAATACATTCTCTAACCAAATAGTTAAAATTGAAAAAAAAAATCAATAGAACTAAAATGAGTTATATCTAATTACAAATATTTATCCCTAATTACATATATATTAAATCTAAAATGGTGAATTATATTACGACGCAATATATGCCATGTAGCTATATATTACCACATCAATTAAAATCCTATATGTCACACTTAAGATTGAATCTAACAACAAATTTGCATAATTTCACTTCAACTTGTTGGAATTAACCCAAAAGCTTTTGAGAATTCCTATTTAATCTTGATCTCAAGATTGTTAACAGTAACACGCAATGGCAACGAAAATAAAAATTGAGAAAGAAAGAAAGAAATAGAAAAGAGAAATAGTAGCGTTGGAGAAGAAGTTGAAAAACTGCAAAATTCTTTCTGCTCACAAACTGTGGAAACTTTCAATATTCACTTGCATCTGCAAACTCTGAATTATAAAACTTGATGATTACAATGATAAGGGTTCGTCCCTATTTATAGATTTAGGTTAACTTGCATCTCAAGCTAAAGCCCAAACTATAAAAGGCCAAAAATATCTAATCTAATATTTCTAAAGTAAATCTAATCTTTCTAAAACAATGAACTACATTTTTAACACACCACTTAATTCATTGTGTCTAAACTATCTATATTCATCATGGCTCTTAGTCTTCTGAAAACGTTGACATGCACTCCCTTCGTCATGATATCTGCAATCTGATTCCCAGTTCTGCAGTGTTCCAAGTTCATCTTCCCTTCTGCTACCTGCTCTCGAAGATAGTGGAACCTCATTTCAATGTGCTTACTTCGACCATGTGCTATTGGATTCTTCGCCAAGTTGATAGCTGACATGCTGTTGATCTTCATGGTAATTGCTCCATGACTCTTCCCTGTGATCTCTTCGACCAGGTTCAACATCCAGGTTGCTTGACATGCACAAAGGGAAGCAGTTATGTACTCTGCTTCTCATGACGACAATGCCACTACTGGCGCCTTTCTCGAACTCCAAGAAACTGGTGCACCACCTAACATAAACACATAGCTAGCTGTGGATTTTCTATACTCAACATCACTACACTAACTAGATTCGGTGTATCCCACTAATTTGCATTCTTTTCCTTCATCAGATGCAGGAAACAAAATGTCGTAGCCGAGAGTCCCTTTTAGATACCTCATTATCCTCTTCGTTGCTGCTAGGTGTGATACCTTTGGCTTCTTTATGAATCTACTTACCAAACCCACATTGTATGCTAAGTCAGGCCTTGTGTGACAAAGGTATCGAAGTAACCCAATAAATCTTCTATATTGGATAGGGTTGACATCATCTTCATCTGAATCTTTCAACAGTTGTAATCTGGTCTCAGCTGGAGTCGAAGTTGGGTTGCAATCTTGCATCTTAAATCTCTAAAGTATTTTGCCTGCATATCTTTTTTGGTGCATCATCAAACCTCTACTAGTCTTGTAGAATTTGATGCCAAGGAAATATGAGAGATTTCCCAAGTCTGAAATTTCAAACTCCTCACTTAGGTCATGTTTGAAATCTTCACTCTCCTTCTTGCAACTTCCTGTTATTAACAGGTCATCGACATAGAGGGATAGAATAAGCAATTCACTATTGCTTCTCCATACACTTCATGCTTAGTCATACATTTGACAAATTCCTTCTTCCTTGAGAAGTTGTCGATTTTCTTATTCCAAGCTCTTGGAGCTTGCTTGAGTCCATACAGGGCTTTATGCAGCCTGTACTCCTTTCCTTCTTCGCCCCATTTCACATACCCAGCTGGTTATGCGACATAAACTTCTTCGTCTAAGGTGCCATTAAGGAATGCACACTTTACATCCATCTGACATGTGTGCCAATTGTTCATATTTGCTAGACCAACAACTAACCTGATTGTTTTGATCCTAGCAACAGGTGCAAACACTTCGTCGAAGTCGATTCCTTCCTTCTGAAGAAATCCTTTCGCCACAAGTCTCCCCTTGTGTCGAGTTACTTCTCCTCTAGGATTCACCTTCACCTTGTAAACCAACTTCACATCAATTGCCTTCTTGCCTTGAGGCAATTCAACAAGTGACCAGGTGTTCACTACAAGAAAATTGGCAAGTTGTGACGGTTAATATTGGCAGATTACGGTGGTTTGAACCGCCACAATTTACTAGTCGCGACGGTTTTGCTTCTGTCGCGAAAACGTGTGTCACCAGGCTATATCGCGACGGTTCCTAAAATCGCCACCCCAACCGTCATTCTATGTTGCGACGGGTAAGGAACTGTCGTAAATTGAAAATTGGGGCGGTTAAAACTGCCAAAAATATTTGTTTTTGTTATCCAAAAATGAAAAACCATAGGTATTTCCAAAGGTAAATCCGTAGGAAATGTAAAATCTACAGGTAATTCCGCAGCTAATATATTTCTAAAACTAAAAAAAAACCATAGTTTATGTTTTGTCTCACTGTACAATTAAGTAGTTATACTAACTATACAATTAACTATACAATTAAGTTTATGTTTTGTCTCACTCTAACATACAAATACTTGAGAAAAAAATCATTACACTAACTATACAATTAAGTAGTTATTACCTTGAGTTGAGCTTACAGAAGCTGACAAATTATTTTTATTTGTAAAACCACCTAGTTCGCTACACTTAGAAGCTGCAAATTCAGTTACAGAAGAGAAAGGTGGCTTGTCAAAAAATGAAGTATTTACTAGATTAGTATATATACTAAAAACTTCAAGTATTGAAACTATACACTACAGATGCAGTTGTTTCAAACATTAAGGCAAGTCAAGATTTAAATTTACATATATGGGGATATAATTAGCAGCAAGATTACAAATCTGTAACATCATTGCGATCTTTCATGGCTAGCCTCTTTGAAGGCCATGTGTATATATTTAACAAATTCCACTTCCAAATTTCAGCCAGCATAACCATGAACTGAAACTATTTTAAGCCTTCTCATTCAGTAGCTCTATATACATTTCTTAAAATTTTTCAGCTTTTTATAGTGACACTTAATCTTTAATTATTGACTAATTCATCCGGTAATTCTACCTACAGACCAAAACTTTCAGATTATGATCAGATATACATCTATATCACACACAGAGGGTCCAAAAGCATCATCATACACTACTATAACTTACTCCCACAACTTACCACCCCTACAACTTCACTCATGTGTCACGATGTTGCAGCATAAAACACGTCAGAAAGATACTCCCATGCGATAATGATCTATATCAACCCAAGTCAGAGTATTTTTTTATATGCACATACAAACATTCAACAATCCAAATCTCTATATACACTTCTGACAGACACAGACACAGACCAATAAATGATCTATCAAATTCTAGACCTATCTACCCAAAATATATGCAGCTGTTCATAAACCTCATACTCGTAGACTACGTTAAAAAAACTACACAAATGAGACGAGAAAATGACAATCTACCCATGACCCATATGATACGTTGTTGTCTTCGATGGACTCTAACTCCTCATTCATTGTTTTCACCCACTTCGAATCTTTCAATTCCTCGGCTGCATTGTCTGGTTCGACATCTACGTAGAAAGCATAATATACCAGCTCACCCTCTTCATCAACCACATCATCTGATGTAATTACACATTCTTGCAACCTTGCAGGCATGTGTCTTGTTCGTCGAGGTCTGCTTGGACCTGCTTCATCTATGACTTGTTCCTGTCAAACTTCTCTTTCGAATTCAGTGGCTGGTTCTTCACAAGAGATTCTCACTTAATCCTTCTTGACATTCTCAGTCAAATCCCAATCTTTAAGCTCATATATGATCTTATCCCTGCTAATCACTACCTGCTTATTCACTGGGTCGAACAACTTGTAACCGCCAGTCGAATGGTATCCTATCAAGATCATCTGATTCGACTTGTCATCAAGCTTCCTTCTCAACTGATCTGGCACATGTCTATGTGCTATAGATCTAAACACCCTTAAGTGACTGAGGTTAGGCTTGACACCGGACCAACATTATTCTGGTGTGATTCCTTCAAGCTTCTTCGTCGGACATCTGTTCAAAATATATGCTGCTGTCGAAACCTCTTATCCCCATAATTCTTTGGGTAGATGCTTTCCATTCAACATACTTCTCACCATGTTCATGGTGGTTCTGTTCTTCCTTTTTGCAATTCCATTTTGGTGTGGAGTATAGGGTGGCACCACCTCATACACAATCCCCTTCTTTATCACACAATGCATAGAACTCTTTCGACACATACTCTTCACCACCATCAGTCCTCAGATTTTTCAACTTTCGACCACTCTGTCTTTCGACCGTAGATTTGAATCTGGAAAATACCTCGATCACATCACTTTTCTTCTTGATGAGGTAAGTCCACGGCTTTTGACTGTAATCATCTATGAATGTGACAAAGTATCTGTTGCCTGCAATCGAATCCACCTGGATTGGACCACATACATCAGAGTATATGACTTCCAGAATTACCTTCGACTTCCTTCCTGCATCCTTGCTAAAGATATTCTTGTGTTGTTTCGACTGAACAAACTCTTCACAGACTTCACTTGGAATGTCAATTTCAGGTAATCCTGAAGCCATATTTTTTCTCTTTAGCTCTCTGATGTCATTGAAGTTGAGATGGCCTAGTCGAAAATGCCATAACCACTCATCTCTGCTGGCTGCAGTTGCTAGGCACTTATGCTCTATCACATTGAGTTCAATCTTGAAGGTCCTATTCTGAGACATTGGAGCCTTCAAGATCAACCTTCCACCTGCGTTGAGAACTCTCATCATCTTGTCTTTGATCAACACCTTGTAGTTCTTTTCGACCAACTACCCTATACCGAATAAATTGATCTTCCTGCTTGGTATGTATAACACATTGGAAATTATTGACCTCTTGCCATTTTTCCTCATAATCAGAACATCACTAACACCTTCAACTGCTAGAGTGTTGTCATTTGCGAACTTCACTGTGTTCTTCGACGAGGGCTTCATGTTGACAAACCAAATTTTCCTTCCAGTCATGTGTGATGAGCATCCTAAGTCCAAATACCACTGGTCCTGGAATCTCTCTTCGTCTCTTGTTGTGACCATCAGCAACATCTCTTCTCCTTCATGCTTCGTCAGCTTTGCATCATTTTCCTGATTCTTCTTCTTTTCTGGACAATCACTAAAATAGTGACCATACTTCTGATAATTGAAACATTGAATGTGACTTTTTTCTGGCAATCGACCACCACCTATTCCTCTACCTGCAGCACCACCTCTTTGGCTACCTTCGTTACAGGGTTTTCTTTGATTCGACCAGTTTCCTTCATGCTGATTTCGATCAGTCGAATTGTTGTAGCCTCCTCTACCTTTGTTGCTATTCCAACTTCCTTTGCCTTTCCATTCCTTTTCTGATTGTGCCTGCAAATCCATATCACTCTTAGACTTTACTGCAGCTCTTTCAGCCATCCTTTGTTCATGAGACTCAAGCGTCCCTTGAAGTTCTTCCTTCGTCAATACTGACAAGTCTTTCGACTCATCTATGGCTACTACCACGTGGTTGAACTTTGGAGCCAATGACCTCAAGATCTTTGCAACAACTGATCTTGATGTCAACACCTCTCCACATACCTTGATTTGATTCACCAACTTTGTAAGTCTGGTGAAGAAATCTGTTATACTTTCATTGTCTTCCATCTGAAGCAACTCTTAGGTTCTCTTGTGAGTTTATAACCTCACCTCTTTCACCTTCTCTGCGCCTCCAAACGACTTTTTAAGAATCTCCCACGCTTCCTTTGCTGACTCTACATCAGTAACCTTTTCAAAGTTATCAGGATCGACACACTAATGGATTATAAAGAGAGCTTTATAATCTTTCTTCTTCAATTATTTGTGTGCAGCCTTTTCTTGATCCGTCGTGTTCTCTGCAAGCGGTGCTACTCCTTCCTTCACAAGATCCCAAAGATCTTGATAACAGAAAACCACCTTAATCTGCTTGCACCAATTCCCATAATTATCTTTTTTGAGAATCGGAAGGCTCGCCGGAAAGTGCCCGTTCAGATGATTCATCGCCATCACGATTTTCCTTCCTTGAATCACAATCGGAGCTCTAGATACCAGATGTTGGAATTAACCCAAAACTTTTGAGAATTCCTATTCAATCTTGATCTCAAGATTGTTAAAAATCACACGCAATGGCAATGAAAATAAAAATGGCGAAAGAAAGACAGAAAGAGAAAAGAGAAATAGTAGCGTTGGAGAAGAAGATGAAAAACTGCAGAATTCTTTCTGCCCACAAACTGTGGAAACTTTCAAAATTCACTTGCAACTGCAAACTGTGAATTATCAAACTTGATGATTACAATGATAAGGGTTCCTCCCTATTTATAGATTTAGGTTAACTTGCATCTCAAGCTAAAGCCCAAACTATAAAAGCCCAAAAATATCTAATTTAATCTTAGTAAATCAAATCTGATTTTTTTAAATCAAATCTAATCTTTCTAAAATAATGAATTACATATTTAACACAACTTCTATGCAAAACTCATATGTTACCACAACCTTATTATCTCCCCTACAAGAGTTACTATTTAGATATAAATCAAAAAATATTTAGCTCAAAAAAATCAGAGATTCAAAAATATATAAAATAACTAATAAATGACTAACAATAAAATTATATTAAAAACTTAGAAAACTCTTACAAAATTTTATAACAACAATAATAAATATTTTAAACTACACAAACATTACTAATTAAAAAAAATTTTAGGAAAAAAAAGTAGATTATATCAAATTATAAGAGGTTATCTCTATTGACAAATATAAAATACTATACTAACACCTTATTTATTTGAACTATCTCTAAAATCTATAACAAAACAAATGTGTTTTAAATTAAAAGAATACATTAACTAACCAGATAAATAAAATTGAAAAAAAAAATACGATAGAACTAAAATGAGTTATATCTAATTACATATATTTATCCCTAATTACATAGATATTAAATCTAAAACGGTGAATTATATTACGACACATCATATGCCATGTAGCTATATATTACCATATCAATTAAAAGCATATGTGTCACACTTAAGATTGAATCCAACAACAAATTTCCATAATATCACTTCAACTTCTATGCAAAACTCATATGTTATAACAACCTTATAATCTCCCCCCACAAGAGCTACTCACAATTAAACACAATTATCACTGACCTTAAATTCCTAATTTAATTTTTATAATTTTTTTTATTCTTTCCCAATTATTTTATTAAAGCTTCTCAAATTCCCTCTAAACTTTGTCTCCCCCCACAAGAGTTACTCATAATTAAACACAATTATCACTGACCTTAAATTCCTAATTTAATTTTTATAATTTTTTTTATTCTTTCCCAATTATTTTATTAAAGCTTCTCACATTCCCTCTAAACTTTGTTACATATCCTTTATTTTTGTTTTTTTATAAAGTTTATTATCTAAACAAAATAACACTATTTTGATATAAATCAAAAAATATTTAGCTCAAAAAAATCGGAGCTTTAAAAATAAAATAAAATAACTAATTAAGGACTAACAATAAAATTATATTAAAAATTTGGAAAACTCTTACAAAATTTAATAACAACAATAATCAATATTTTAAATTACACAAACATTACTAGTTAAAAATAATTAAAAAAATAGATTATGTCATATTATAAGAGGTTATCTCTATTGACAAATATAAAATACGATACTAACACCTTATTTATTTGAACTATCTCTAAAATTAAAAAAAAAAACAAATGTGTTTTAGATTAAAAGAATACATTAACAAACCAGATAATTAAAATTGAAAAAAAAAAATACAATAGAACTAAAATGAGTTATATCTAATTACATATATTTATCTCTAATTACATATATAATAAATCTAAAACGATGAATTATATTACGACACATCATATGCCATGTAGCTATATATTACCACATCAATCAAAATACTATGTGTCACACTTAAGATTGAATCTAACAACAAATTTGCATAATTTCACGTCAACGTGTATGCAAAAGTCATATGTTACAACAACCTTATACTCTCCCCCCACAAGAGTTACTCATAATTAAGCACAGTTATCACTGAAGTTAAATTTCTAATTTACTTTTTATAATTTTTTTTGTTCTTTCCCAATTATTTTATTAAAGCTTCTCACATTCCCTCTAAACTTTGTTACATATCCTTTATTTTTGTTTTTTTTATAAAGTCCATTATCTAAACAAAATAACATTATTTTGATATAAATAAAAAAATAATTAGCTCAAAAAAACTGGATATTTAAAAATAAAATAAAATAACTAATTAATGACTAAGAAAAAATTATATTAAAATTTTTAACCCTCTTAAAATATTTAATAACAACAATAATAAATATTTTAAATTACGCAAACATTACTAATTAATAAAAAATTTAAGAAAAAAAATCGATTATCTCAAATTATAAGTGGTTATCTCTATTGACAAATATAAAATACTATACTGACACCTTATTTATTTGAACTATCTCTAAAACCTATAAATAACAAATGTGTTTAAGATTAAAAGAATACATTAACTAACCAGATAATTAGAATTGAAAAAAAAATACAATAGAACTAAAATGAGTTATATCTAATTACATATATTTATCCCTCATTACATATATATTAAATCTAAAACGGTGAATTATATTACGACACATCATATTCCATGTATCTATATATTTCCACATCAATTAAAATCCTATGTGTCACACTTAAGATTGAATCTAATAACAAATTTGAATAATTTCACTTCAACTTCTATGCAAAACTCATATGTTACCACAACCTTATTATCTCCCACACAAGAGTTACTCATAATTAAACACGGTTATCACCTACCTTAAATTTTTAGTTTAATTTTTAAAATTTTTTTTGTTCTTTTGCATTTATTTTATTAAAGCTTCTCACATTCCCTCAAAACTTTGTTACATATCAATTTTTTTTTTGTTTTTTATAAAGTCTATTATCTAAACAAAATAACACTATTTAGATATAATTCCAAAAATATTTAGATAAAAAAAATCAGAGATTCAAAACTAAATTAAATAACAAATTAATGACTAACAATAAAATTATATTAAGAATTTGCAAAACTCTTACAAAATTTTATAACAACAATAATAAATATTTTAAATTACACAAACATTACTAATTAAAAAAAATTTTAAGAAAAAAATTAGATTATATCAATTTATAATAGGTTATCTCTATTGACAAATATAAAATTGGCAAAATAATCTTTTTCGTTCTTTAACTTTACACCAGGGTCCAATTTGGTCCCTTAACTTTAAAAAGTGGTGATTTCGTCCTTTAACTTTTTAAAACGTGTCAAGTTAGTCCTGCCGTTAGTTTGGTCAAACGTCCGTTTATATTTTGTTACGTGACAGGTGACATGGACTATGTTTATTGTAATGCCCTGCATAATATATATCTAGAATAATACAATACAAGCATTTTATTTGGTACTGACCCATCAAAAGCGCCTAATAGCATAGTTCACATACTTGTCCATTCCTAAAACACAAATACTCTACATGGCACAAGTCATGGAAACTAGCCAAAATAATAAAACTAAGAATGATATACAATATCCTCAATTACATAGTCAAGAGTGCCAAGTTAGTCCTGCCGTTAGTTTGGTCAAACGTCCGTTTATATTTTGTTACGTGACAGGTGACATGGACTATGTTTATTGTAATGCCCTGCATAATATATATCTAGAATAATACAATACAAGCATTTTATTTGGTACTGACCCATCAAAAGCGCCTAATAGCATAGTTCACATACTTGTCCATTCCTAAAACACAAATACTCTTCATGGCACAAGTCATGGAAACTAGCCAAAATAATAAAACTAAGAATGATATACAATATCCTCAATTACATAGTCAAAAGTGCCAAGTTAGTCCTGCCGTTAGTTTGGTCAAACGTCCGTTTATATTTTGTTACGTGACAGGTGACATGGACTATGTTTATTGTAATGCCCTGCATAATATATATCTAGAATAATACAATACAAGCATTTTATTTGGTACTGACCCATCAAAAGCGCCTAATAGCATAGTTCACATACTTGTCCATTCCTAAAACACAAATATTCTACATGGCACAAGTCATGGAAACTAGCCAAAATAATAAAACTAAGAATGATATACAATATCCTCAAATACATAGTCAAGAGTGCCAAGTTAGTCCTGCCGTTAGTTTGGTCAAACGTCCGTTTATATTTTGTTACGTGACAGGTGACATGGACTATGTTTATTGTAATGCCCTGCATAATATATATCTAGAATAATACAATACAAGCATTTTATTTGGTACTGACCCATCAAAAGCGCCTAATAGCATAGTTCACATACTTGTCCATTCCTAAAACACAAATACTCTACATGGCACAAGTCATGGAAACTAGCCAAAATAATAAAACTAAGAATGATATACAATATCCTCAATTACATAGTCAAGAGTGCCAAGTTAGTCCTGCCGTTAGTTTGGACAAACGTCCGTTTATATTTTGTTACGTGACAGGTGACATGGACTATGTTTATTGTAATGCCCTGCATAATATATATCTAGAATAATACAATACAAGCATTTTATTTGGTACTGACCCATCAAAAGCGCCTAATAGCATAGTTCACATACTTGTCCATTCCTAAAACACAAATACTCTACATGGCACAAGTCATGGAAACTAGCCAAAATAATAAAACTAAGAATGATATACAATATCCTCAATTGCATACACAAAAGAATACACGGCGGAATAAGCTTAACTAAGCTTCTCTTGAAACATCCGGGCATCGCTCCACTTGTAACCAAACCTGCACCTGAAACAAAGCAACTATAGTGGGGTGAGATACATCAAATCTCAGTGAGTTACCTATCCTATAGATTCTCTTGGCTTTACATGGTTCTATCAATTCTAACTTAAGTCAAGGGAAAGGGAAAATGACCTTGAGTACACAACCTCACAAACTCACGCTATATGGAAACATGTCACGAGTCTGTTAACTCACAAAGTTCACACGGAAGGAATTACGTCCTGAGCCTGTTAACTCAAGATTCCTTATGAATCGATAACCATACCAAGGCATCCCCTTTTCCCATCCACTTCTACGTCTAGAAGTCGACCCGAGTCATGGATCCTTGAAGTTACTTGACATACGAAATAGATTCGGGATCATCGCCCCGTACACCGTGATCCGTCACTTCACACGGCCCGTACACCGTCACAAGTCTCTTTACCCGTAGGCTCCATTCGTACTACACGCGGGAATCAAACCTGCCAAGTAATTGTGCATACATTTCAGTGGAGGTGCTCGAGTCTCATGAAACTACACCGCAAGATACATGATTACGATTACGTGAACATCACACAACGTAATTGTATTCGACAATCACAAGGCCACCATGCCTTAAGGCCACATTCGCCTTACTATAAAACATAACAAAACCACATGTTCCATACTAGTGTTTCACTCAATTCTATACCATTCGGCAATAGACACACACCTCGGCCTCTTCTGCACGAGCGTTGTCATTACGTTATCTACTCTAGGCCAGAACTCGTCAATGAATGCACGAGCATCGCCATCCAGAGTTTCTATCACAATTCTAATTACAACCTAGAATTATACCAATCTTAACTATGCCATTTGTTTTCAGGGTAAAGTTTCCTCACTCTCCCTAACTCATTTTAACATGCATATTATCTCATTCATTTTAATAACAACATTAAATAGATATGGCATAACACAATATTACAAGTAAATACATATAATCACACATCACATAAAACATCACTTTCGGTTTCCCTCCAGTTTATTTAATCGCATCACAAAATCAATATTTCTCACTCTCATCCCGTAGGATATTCCACAGCTTTACATCGGCTATAAATATGCCTCGATCAGATTTACGATCCAAAAGATGTCAATTCCTACATTTCACAAAACATTACTTTCCTCCATTTCCACTAAACTGCACAACTGCCATGTTCGCTAGGCAAACGTCCCAGCGAGCATTCGCTCCAGCCTTCGCTAGGCGAAGCTCCTGGCGAATGAACAACAGAACAAAAACAGACATAAAGTTCTCTTCGCGAACTCCTTGGCGAACATTCTCCTTGCCCTTCGCTTCGCGAACAACTCAGCGAAGCAAGGCAGAACCAACCAGCACTGAAAAGGCACAAAGTTCGCTAGGCGAACGTCGTTGGCGAACCTTCGCTAATCCTCGCTGCCGGGTTCGCTAGGCGAACCCTCGGAACCATTCGCTACGCTTCGCCCCAGGTTCGCTAGGCGAACTCTGCGAAACCCAGAAATTCAGCAGCGCTGTTACTCATCAAAATCAATAATTTCCTCAATCCAGACACTTCCAAATCACACCATGACAATCAAAACATACTCCAATCATAACAATAAGTATTCTACACAGTCTATACCATATTTCATCCGTTAGATTCATTGATTTTATCCGATTAATCAATTTCTCTCAAAACTAACCTAAGTTCAAATCATTGATTTCTAGAACTTAGAGTTTCTATCTAGAACCCACCTGATAATCAAAGAGGAGTTTAAAGAAGATGCTGATGATCCATGGGTTTCTCTTCTTCATCTTCTCCATTTTCCCTCTTTTTCTTCTTTCCTTTCCTTCTTCTTCTTTACTAACTTCTTCTTTTCTCTTTTTCTTTCTCTTTCCAAAATATATACATATATTATACTATTAGTAAATAATATAAATCCAATAGAGTAAAATATCTCCAATTGATATTTTGTCATCTCAACCAATTGATCAATTATTAGAGTTATCATAAAAGTCTCTCTTGAACTAATAATAAATTGATCTCTTCAGAGTTCATTAGTTGCTCTATTGATCCCAATTGATAATACTTAAAGTACTTAGAGGATTCCCTTAATCCATTTTACCAAGGGTAGAGCACATAGATGCTCATCTGATCTCATCTGATATCCAATTGAGCGTTTAGGTAATACGGGGTATCACATTTATCGTCTTCTTCCTTCTTTGTGCATTCTGCAGACTCGTTTTCCCCAATTTTTGTTAGGGCAAACTCAAATCATCTTCAATCCTTATAATTTTTCTCCAAAGTAAAAGTTAGGGTTTAGGGAAAATGAAATCGGGTAGTTCTTCTTCTTCTTTGAGCAAGAGAAATGCAGAAAATGGGGATTCAACAGGCAGTGGAAATCGTTGGAGGAAGCCCATGTGCTATTGTGGAGACATGGCTATACTTCAAAGGGCAAAAACAGTGAAGAACATGGGAAAGTTATTTTGGGGTTGTCCCAATTTTAAGCAAGATGGATGCAATTACTTTGGTTGGTACCATAAGGATGCATTTGATGAGAAAGAAGAGCTTTTAATGCATAGGATGGGGGTGGCTGTAAAGGGATTAGATGAAGCAAAAAAAGACATTGAAGAACTTGGGAAAAAACTGATGAATATTGATGCTGAAATGAAGATGATCATGAAGTGGAAAAAAATATGGAATTTGTTGTTTCTAATTATTATTGTTGTAATGTTATTTAGGTTGAATTAGGTCAGTTATGTTGTGTATGTGAAAGTATGTTTTGTTGTTTTTAAATGTTTTCTAGGTTGAATGTTGTTTTTAAGGTTGAATGTTGTTTTTAAATGTTTTATTAATGAAAAGATTTGATGTTATATTGTATGTGAAAGTAATGTTATTCATTTTCTGCAGATTAATTTAAGCCTTCAACGCTTCCACGTCACAGGTAAATCTCCCACCTGGACAATGTTATCAAAAAGGGACTAACGGAAGCTAACAGAAGGATAAACGTGGCACGTTTTAAAAAGTTAAAGGACGAAATCGCCATTTTTTAAAGTTAAGGGACCAAATTGGACCCTGGTGTAAAGTTAAGGGACGAAAAAGGTTATTTGCCCTATAGAATACTATACTAACACTGTATTAATTTGAACTATCTCTAAAATCTATAAAAAAACAAATGTGTTTTAGATAAAAAGAATACATTAACTAACCAGATAAACATATCCTTTATTTTAATTTTTTATAAAGTCTATTATCTAAATAAAAAAATATTTAGCTCAAAAAAATTGGAGATTCGAAAATAAAATAAATTAAATAATTAAGGACTAACAATAAAATAATATTAAAAATTTGTAAAACTCTTACAAAATTTAATAACAACAATAAGAAATATTTTAAAGTGTGCAAACATTACTAATTAATAAAAAATTTCAGAAAAAAATAGATTATCTCAATTTATAAGAGGTTATCTCTATTGACATATATAAAATACTATATTTATACCTTATTTATTTGAACTATCTCTAACACCTATAAATAACAAATGTGTTTTAGATTAAAAGAATACATTAACTAACCAGATAATTAAAATTGAAAAAAAATAATACAATAGAACTAATTTGAGTTATATCTAATTACATACATTTATCCTTAATTACATATATATTAAATCTAAAACGGTGAATTATATTACAACGCATCATATGGCATGTCGCTATATATTACCACATGAATTAAAATCCTATGTGTCACACTTAAGATTGAATCTAACAACAAATTTGCATAATTTCACTTCATTTTCTATGCAAAACTCATATGTTACAACAACCTTATTATCTCCCCAACAAGAGTTACTCCTAATTAAACATAATTATCACGACCTTAAATTCCTTATTTAATTTTTATTGATTTTTATTTTTTCGCAATTATTTTATTAAAGCTTCTCACATTCCCTCTAAACTTTGTTACATATCCTTTATTTTGATTTTTTTATAAAGTCTATTATCTAAATAAAAAAATATTTAGGTCAAAAAAATTGGAGATTCGAAATTAAAATAAATTAAATAATTAAGGACTAACAATAAAATTATATTAAAAATTTGTAAAACTCTTACAAAATTTAATAACAACAATAATAAATATTTTAAATTACGCAAACATTACTAATTAATAAAAAATTTAAGAGAAAAAAATAGATTATCTTAAATTATAAGAGGTTATCTCTATTGACAAATATAAAATACTATACGTACACCTTATTTATTTGAGCTATCTCTAAAACCAATAAATAACAAATGTGTTTTAGATTAAAAGAATACATTAACTAACCAGATAATTACAATTAAAAAAAAATACAATAGAACTAAAATGAGTTATATCTAATTACATAGAATTATCCCTAATTACATAAAATTATCCCTATTATATAATATATACCATGTAAACTATTTTTTCTACAACAATTAAAAACCCATGTGTCATTCTTAGAATTGAATCTAACAACAAATTTGCACAATTGCTCTTCATCACTTCATTATAATCATAAAATTTAAAACTCTTTCGTTTCATTCTTTATTTAGTTTCATACCATAAATGTTAGAACAAGATTTGGTGTTGCATATGTATCTCTAAGTTTTGATGGTAACAAGTCAGGATTTGTGTGAGAACAATTTTGGTACCCTAACCGTTTATTATTGTGCATCTTTACCAAAGAACTTTGATTCTGGCTCTTGAATGTGAAACGTTACAAGTTTCTGAATATATTGATCAAAATCGTTTCTGCTCTAATTTACAGATGAGAAGCTTTTATGAAAACTGTATGTTGATGTTGCAACATTCTTTTGGCTCTTTCTTCAGACGCGTGACTCTAATCAATTCGCTTTTGATTAATGATTGAAGTTTCTGAACTCAAGCTTCCGAAGATTAAACGCTGAAGGTTCAAAGAACTCTGAAGAATCTCAAGTCAGATATTGATGTGATCAAGGTTTTGGTTGATGATTAAAGTTTCTAAACTCAAGCTAAATCAACTCTTCTAACTCATGCTTCAACCAACAGTTTATCCAGAAGCCACTGAAGAATTGAAGATAAGAACGAGTTTATACGTGGGAAAAATAGCACATGGTACAAGCCAATATTCCTTCCACTAAGCGGATTTCATGGAGTAAGGAAATTGAGGTAGTACAATTCTTGTCCCCTCCGTATCAAACCGTTACTCAAGTCACCAACTCATTCATGTGGAATACCAGATCTACCCTTCAACGAATCTTTTTCTGGATATATAAAGACTTGAAGACTTAAAGAATCACTGCAAGCACTATGCGCATGAAGTGAAAAGCTAGACTGTTGTCTAAATTTATGCAAAATTTTCTTTAAGTGTATTGTGTATTTTTAATTTGTTTATATCTACTTATGTAGAAGCAATCTTTGTAAACACAACCTTGTAATCAAACAGTTGTTTGTATTTCCTTAAGGGACCAGTTAGCTCAGAATCCTTGAGAAGACATGGACTGTGTGTCTTTGTGGTTTATTAGTCACCCGCGATTGCTAATGCAGTTGTAATCAGTTGATTATAGTGGATTAAGTCCTTGGGTTTAAGGAGAAATCACCTTGGCGGGTGGACTGGATTAACGTTGAGATTTTCAAGTGAACCAGTATAAAAATCATAGTGTATTTCTCTCTATTATTCATTAGCGGTGTCTTTTATTGAGTGGGTAAAAGGCTTTTGTTTTTGAAAACCCCAATTCAAAACCCCCCTTTCTTGTGTTTATCTCACCTTCAATTGGCATCAGAGCTCTGGTTCTGATTGTGATAAAAGTTTATCAAACACTTAATCGTGTTCAGTACCCATCCAGTGTGTGTGTGTGTGTGAGAAACAATGGAAGCCGCCGCTATTCCAGTAGAGAAAGATCACTACAGTGCTAAACCACCAGTCTTTGATGGTGAAAAGTTTGACTATTGGAAAGATAGAATCGAAAGTTTCTTTCTTGGCTATGATGTAGATCTTTTGGATCTTGTTGTTGATGGCTAGAGTCATCCTATTAATGTTGCAGGAGTAAAAGTGTCAAGAAGTGCTATGACTGATCAACAAAAGAAAGATTATAAGAATCATCACAAGGCAAGAACTATACTGCTGAATGATATCTCTTATACTGAGTATGAGAAGATAACAAACAGAGATACTGCCAAGTCCATTTTTGATTCTCTAAGAATGACTCATGAAGGAAACACTCAAGTTAAGGAGTGAAAGGCGATTACCCTAATCCAGAAATATGAGGCATTCAGAATGGAGGATGATGAAAATGTTGAAACTGTGTTTTCAAGGTTTCAAATGCTAGTCGCGGGACTCAAAGTTCTAGACAAAGGATACACAACTGCTGACCATCTCAAAAAGATCATCAGAAGTCTTCCTAAGAAGTGGAGACCTATGGTAACTACCTTGAAACTATCTAAAGTCAGCTTAGTGACAATGGTTATGATATTATATTTAATCAAAAGTCCTGTAAGGCTGACAGTCAGAAAGATGGCTCAATCCTTTTTATCGGAAAGAGGAAAAACAACATTTACAAGATTAGACTTTCTGATCGCAGTGAACAGAATGCAAAATGCTTAATGTCTGTTAATAAATAGCAATGGGTATGGCATAGGCGTTTGGACCATGTTAGCATGAGGAGGATTTCTCATCTAAATAAGCTTGAACTAGTTAGAGGCTTACCTAACCTGAAGTTTGCTTCTGATGCTCTTTGTGAAGCATGTCAAAAAGGCAAGTTCTCTAAAACTTCCTTCAAAGAAAAAAAATGTTGTTTCCACCTCTAAATCGTTAGAACTTCTACACATTGATTTGTTTGGTCCAGTGAAAACTGCTTTGTTGTACCCCAAATTTTACCCTCATTTCCTGCTAATTGATGTTTGATTTATTTCCTCTACACTTTAATTTAATATGCATTTTTATTGTTATTTTATTTAATATTAATTTTAATGTCTTATTTGCTTCTTTTATTTTCATTTAATGTCTATTTTAAATATTCTATTTGTTTTTATTTTAATTTCAACATGGCTTATTTCATTTTTTATTTATAGTTAAATTGTCCTATTTTCTTTAGTTAATTTAATTTAATCTCAATTTAATTTAATTGTTCAAAATTATTAGTTTAACTAATTAAGTTAATTGTTAGTTTAGCTTATTGTTTTAAGTTATTTAATTAGAATATTAAGCAATTGTTAATTATTATCATTATTTAACCTATTACTTCATAAAAAAAAGAGAGAAGAAGTTATTCATATTCTTGCTATTTTAACTGGTCCTCCGTGGCATTTGATTTGTTTGTGATTGGAGGAATTGCTTCTCCATCAACCAATGAGAAACAAGCACTTCTCCTTTGACTTTTCAACCCTTATTCATAGCCAGTGGAGAATTGACATGTGGCATACAAAGAAACAAACTCACCCAATGTTTCTTCTTCCACCTTCGTGTATACAAGCTTCAAGATTAAAATTCAAACACCAAGCATATCAAAATCGTTCAAGCTGAGTAAACCTCAAATCCTTGGCGCGTTTGCTCAATTTGAATCTCCAAGGAGCCATTCCTCTTTGAGCTCTCTCTGCTTGGTTCAATAAAGTTGGTTCTGAGGACTTGCCGGTTTAAGCATTCACACTGCCATATCCTGCATCGCCTGCGAAGTATCCATAGTATTGTCCCTATCGGTTTCCATTTCTATTGCTTGTTTGTTTGACATCAGAAGTGTATCTCAGAAGCAAGGCTAGATTTAATGTTTGACTCTGCAATTTCTGAACTTTGAGGCTGCAAGGAGCGTTTGCCTCCCAAGGTTCAACGTTTTCAAATTTCAAAACCCTACCCATTACTTTGCCCACCAAGTGTTTGAAGCTTGACCCGGCCCATCAAGTATCCTATATAAGGAGGGTGAATGTTCAGTTCAGGATCAACAACTCTCTCTAAAAAACACTTAAAATTTCTCTGCAATTCCATAAGCCTGAGCAATCAAGTTGAAGGAATCTCTTGGAGTGCTTAAGAAGTGAAGGCAGTCATCACACTTGAAGATAGTAGACTTCACTCCCATTTGGTATCGTGTCCTTTTACTCTTGCTATTTATGCTTATTTACAATTTTATTATGCATATCATCATTCTATACATGTTTGTCTGATTGATGTATGTTTGAACATGTTGTTAATTTTCACTTGAAAAGAAATGTTTTGATGCTATGGTGTTGAGCACCTCTGTTTTATCAACTTGGTGTTTGCAGCTTTAAGTTCTCTTCGTGGCATTATTATGATTAGATTAATGATTGATGTTTGTTTGGATGTTATGTATGAGATTTTGAAATGAAGCTTGTGAACCTTTGTCTCTTTGAGTAACTGATACGGGATACTTTAGTTTATTTTGTGCATTTGTTAATGATTGATGATGTTACCAATTAGTTCTTGTTCAAATAGCATGAGTGTTTTTATTGCCATCATTAACGGAGGAATATGTTTGTGTGCTCAGTTCTGATTTTTAACCTCATTCGTGTGGATGTTGTAATGTTTCTGCTCATGGATTGCTGACTGTGCTATTGTTTGAGTGTGCAAACTGTTGAACCTTTGACTTACATTGGATTATTTTTGTGATAACATATGTTTAAGGTTTAAATGATTAGATTGGCATGCCTTACCTTGTTATTACATTTGTCATATGCCTCATCATCCTTAACTTGCCATTTCATTTTGTTCATGCTCACCATTTTTTTCATGTTGGTGCATAATGAGAATCATTCTGCCAAGCTTTTTATCTCTATTGACAAATATAAAATTGGCAAAATAATCTTTTTCGTCCTTTAACTTTACACCAGGGTCCAATTTGGTCATTAACTTTAAAAAGTGGCGATTTCGTCCTTTAACTTTTTAAAACGTGCCAAGTTAGTCCTGCCGTTAGTTTGGTCAAACGTCCGTTTATATTTTGGTACGTGACAGGTGACATGGACTATGTTTATTGTAATGCCCTGCATAATATATATCTAGAATAATACAATACAAGCATTTTATTTGGTACTGACCCATCAAAAGCGCCTAATAGCATAGTTCACATACTTGTCCATTCCTAAAACACAAATACTCTGCATGGCACAAGTCATGGAAACTAGCCAAAATAATAAAACTAAGAATGATATACAATATCCTTAATTGCATACAACAAAAGAATACACGGCGGAATAAGCTTAACTAAGCTTCTCTTGAAACATCCGGGCATCGCTCCACTTGTAACCAAACCTGCACCTGAAACAAAGCAACTATAGTGGGGTGAGATACATCAAATCTCAGTGAGTTCCCTATCCTATAGATTCTCTTGGCTTTACAGGGTTCTATCAATCCTAACTCAAGTCAAGGGAAAGGAAAAATGACCTTGAGTACACAACCTCACAAACTCACGCTATATGGAAACATGTCACGAGTCTGTTAACTCACAAAGTTCACACGGAAGGAATTATGTCCTGAGCCTGTTAACTCAAGATTCCTTATGAATCGATAACCATACCAAGGCATCCCCTTTTCCCGTCCACTTCTACGTCTAGAAGTCGACCTGGGTCATGGATCCTTGAAGTTACTTGACATACGAAATGGATTCGGGATCATCGCCCCGTACACCGTGATCCGTCACTTCACACGGCCGGTACACCGTCACAAGTCTCTTTACACGTAGGCTCCATTCGTACTACACGCGGGAATCAAACCTGCCAAGTAATTGTGCATACGTTTCAGTGGAGGTGCTCGAGTCTCATGAAACTACACCGCAAGATACATGATTACGATTACGTGAACATCACACAACGTGATTGTATTCGACAATCACAAGGCCACCATGCCTTAAGGCCACATTCGCCTTACTATAAAACATAACAAAACCACATGTTCCATACTAGTGTTTCACTCAATTCTATACCATTCGGCAATAGACACACGCCTCGGCCTCTTCGGCACGAGCGTTGTCATTACGTTATCTACTCTAGGCCAGAACTCGTCAATGAATGCACGAGCGTCGCCATCCAGAGTTTCTATCACAATTCTAATTACAACCTAGAATTATACCAATCTTAACTATGCCATTTGTTTTCAGGGTAAAGTTTCCTCACTCTCCCTAACTCATTTTAACATGCATATTATCTCATTCATTTTAACAACAACATTAAATAGATATGGCATAACACAATATTACAAGTAAATACATATAATCACACATCACATAAAACATTACTAAGTTTATACACTGCCTATCTCTAGATGTTTTTGTGTGATTTGATTGTTAAACTGTCCTATAGTTTGTCCTATGCCCTGTTTTGCATAAAGTCTAAGTTTCAAATGTTTTTGGTCCTCAAATATCAGAATGTTTGTTGTTGCTATATGTTTCTTATTTGAAATGCTTACACAATCACACCATCACACACCAGTCACAGCTGTGTGTTCTTTATCTTTTGGTTTGTCTCTAACATGTGTTGTAAGTGCATAGGTACCTAAGTGATATGTGTGTTTAATTGTTGAGCTGACCATCCATTTTGTTCAAATCTTTGTTTCATTGTTTTTTGTTGATACATGCCAATCTGATTTGAATTCCATATGTTTATTTCCTTAAGCATATCATTCAGCTGCAAATGCCCATGTTTGATTTTGTTTGAAGTGACTTTGTTGAATTAACTCTCATCTATACCTGATCATGCTTAGTTTATGTGTTGATATCATGTTGACCAACCATCATACCCATGAATTAAGTGTATTTGCCAAACCTTTGAACAAACTGACTTTTAAGTTTTTAAAACTGAATGTGTGATGGCTGATCTGCACTTTACCACACGACCAATTTGTCTAAGTTGTTTACACACTATTTGCTTTTAATTGACTAGAATGCTTGATTGTCTAACATAACCTTCTCATTTGACCAAGGTACTGCTATTGTGTCTATTTATCAATTAGTGATTCCATTTAAATCCAACTGTTTCATCTTAATTTGAATTACCAATAGGACTGTTATATCTACATGTCATTGAACCTTGATGCTTTGAAATGTGATCTCATCCATCTGTTTGTGTAAAATCCTCAGTTCTACCATTTGATTGTATCCTACTGTATGCACACGTATGTCTTGCTTGAATTTCCATTCTTGAACATTGAACTCAGCATCTAACTTGGGATAAATCATGTCATATGCAACTGTCCAATTCTTAGCTCTTGTGATTTGTGTATTGATGATTGTCATTCGTGTGTTTCACCTTTGATGTAGTATATTCTGAGTGTTTTAACTTCCTTATGTTTGCTTTTGAGCTTGAGTAACATCTCCCTTTTGATGGGTTCATTATGTTATGTATGTTAGGGTTTAGGTCAAATAGATGGCACCCTTGTATTCCTTGTTCGCTACTGATTATTTTTAGGCTTTCTAATGACACCAAGAACGTCCCGATCCGAGTTACGGATCAAAAGTTATGAAGGAAACAAAACTGCACAACTGCCATGTTCGCTAGGAAAACGTCCCAGCGAGCATTCGCTCCAGCCTTCGCTAGGCGAAGCTCCTGGCGAATGAACAACAGAACAAAAACAGACATAAAGTTCTCTTCGCGAACTCCTTGGCGAACATTCTCCTTGCCCTTCGCTTCGCGAACAACTCAGCGAAGCAAGGCAGAACCAACCAGCACTAAAAAGGCACAAAGTTCGCTAGGCGAACGTCGTTGGTGAACCTTCGCTAACCGTCGCTGCCGAGCGAACCCTCGAAACCATTCGCTACGCTTCGCCCCAGGTTCGCTAGGCGAACCCTGCGAAACCCAGAAATTCAGCAGCGCTGTTACTCATCAAAATCAATAATTTCCTCAATCCAGACACTTCCAAATCACACCATGACAATCAAAACATACTCCAATCATAACAATAAGTATTCTACACAGTCTATACTATATTTCATCCGTTAGATTCATTGATTTTATCCGATTAATCAATTTCTTTCAAAACTAACCTAAGTTCAAATCATTGATTTCTAGAACTTAGAGTTTCTATCTAGAACCCACCTGATAATCGAAGAGGAGTTTAAAGAAGATGTTGATGATCCATGGGTTTCTCTTCTTCATCTTCTCCATTTTCCCTCTTTTTCTTCTTTCCTTTCCTTCTTCTTCTTTACTAACTTCTTCTTTTCTCTTTTTCTTTCTCTTTCCAAAATATATACATATATTATACTATTAGTAAATAATATAAATCCAATAGAGTAAAATATCTCCAATTGATATTTTGTCATCTCAACCAATTGATCAATTATTAGAGTTATCATAAAAGTCTCTCTTGAACTAATAATAAATTGATCTCTTCAGAGTTCATTAGTTGCTCTATTGATCCCAATTGATAATACTTAAAGTACTTAGAGGATTCCCTTAATCCATTTTACCAAGGGTAGAGCACATAGATGCTCATCTGATCTCATCTGATATCCAATTGAGCATTTAGGTAATACGGGGTATCACATTTATCGTCTTCTTCCTTCTTTGTGCATTCTGCAGACTCGTTTTCCCCAATTTTTGTTAGGGCAAACTCAAATCATCTTTAATCCTTATAATTTTTCTCCAAAGTAAAAGTTAGGGTTTAGGGAAAATGAAATCGGGTAGTTCTTCTTCTTCTTTGAGCAAGAGAAATGCAGAAAATGGGGATTCAACAGGCAGTGGAAATCGTTGGAGGAAGCCCATGTGCTATTGTGGAGACATGGCTATACTTCAAAGGGAAAAAACAGTGAAGAACATGGGAAAGTTATTTTGAGGTTGTCCCAATTTTAAGCAAGATGGATGCAATTACTTTGGTTGGTACCATGAGGATGCATTTGATGAGAAAGAAGAGCTTTTAATGCATAGGATGGGGGTGGCTGTAAAGGGATTAGATGAAGCAAAAAAAGACATTGAAGAACTTGGGAAAAAACTGATGAATATTGATGCTGAAATGAAGATGATCATGAAGTGGAAAAAAATATGGAATTTGTTGTTTCTAATTGTTATTGTTGTAATGTTATTTAGGTTGAATTAGGTCAGTTATGTTGTGTATGTGAAAGTATGTTTTGTTGTTTTTAAATGTTTTCTAGGTTGAATGTTGTTTTTAAGGTCTAATGTTGTTTTTAAATGTTTTATTAATGAAAAGATTTGCTGTTATATTGTATGTGAAAGTAATGTTATTCATTTTCTGCAGATTAATTTAAGCCTTCAACGCTTCCACGTCACAGGTAAATCTCCCACCTGGACAATGTTATCAAAAAGGGACTAACGGAAGCTAACAGAAGGATAAACGTGGCACGTTTTAAAAAGTTAAAGGACGAAATCGCCATTTTTTAAAGTTAAGGGACCAAATTGGACCCTGGTGTAAAGTTAAGGGACGAAAAAGGTTATTTGCCCTATAGAATACTATACTAACACTGTATTAATTTAACTATCTCTAAAATCTATAAAAAAACAAATGTGTTTTAGATAAAAAGAATACATTAACTAACCAGATAAATATAATTGAAAAAATATAATACAATAGAACTAAAATGAATTATATCTAATTACATATATTTATCCCTAATTACATAGATATTAAATCTAAAACGGTGAATTATATTACGACACATCATATGCCATGTAGCTATATATTACCATATCAATTAAAAGCCTATGTGTCACACTTAAGATTGAATCTAACAACAAATTTGCATAATTTCACTTCAACTTCTATGCAAAACTCATATGTTACAACAACCTTATAATCTCCCCCCACAAGAGTTACTCATAATTAAACACAATTATCACCGACCTTAAATTACGAATATAATATTTTTAATTTTTTTAGTTCTTTCCCAATTATTTTATTAAAGATTTTCGCAGTCCCTCTAAATTTGTTACATATCCTTTATTTTTGTTTTTTTATAAAGTCTATTATCTAAACAAAATTACACAATTTTGATATAAATCAAAAAATATTTAGCTCAAAAAATCCAGAGATTCAAAAATAAAATAAAATCACTAATTAATGACTAACAATAAAATTATATTAAAAATTTGGAAAACTCTTACAAAATTTTATAACAACAATAATAAATATTTTAAATTACGCAAACATTAGTAATTAAAAAAAATTTAAGAAAAAAAATAGATTATATCTAATAATAAGAGGTTATCTCTATTGACAAATATAAAATAATATACTAACACTGTATTTATTTGAACTATCTCTAAAATCTATAAAAAAACAAATGGGTTTTAGATTAAAAGAATACATTAACTAACCAGATAAATAAAATTGAAAAAAACTAATACAATAGAACTAAAATGAGTTACATCTAATTACATATATTTATCCCTAATTACATAGATATTATATCTAAAACGGTGAATTATATTACCACACATCATATGCCTTGTAGTTATATATTACCATATCAATTAAAAGCCTATGTGTCACACTTAAGATTGAATCTAACAACAAAGTTGCATAATTTCACATCAACTTCTATGCAAAACTCATATGTTACAACAACCTTATTATCTCCCACCACAAGAGTTACTCATAATTAAACACAGTTATCACTGGCCTTAAATTCCTAATTTAATTTTTATATTTTTTTTTGTTCTTTCCCAAATATTTTATTAAAGCTTCTCACATTTCCTCTAAACTTTGTTACATATCCTTTATTTTTGTTTTTTTATAAAGTCTATTATATAAACAAAATAACACTATTTTGATATAAATCAAAAAATATTTAGCTCTAAAAAATCAGAGATTCAAAAATAAAATAAAATCACTAATTAATGACTAACAATAAAATTATATTAAAAATTTGGAAAACTCTTACAAAATTTTATAACAACAATAATAAATATTTTAAACTACGCAAACATTACTAATTAAAAAAAATAATAGATTATATCAAATTTTAAGAGGTTATCTCTATTGGCAAATATGAAATACTATACTAACACCTTATTTATTTGAACTATCTCTAAAATCTATAAAAAAAATGTATTTTAGATTAAAAGAATACATTAACTAACCAGATAAATAAAATTGAAAAAAAAATACAATAGATCTAAAATGAGTTATATCTAATTACGTATATTTATCCCGAATTACATAAATATTAAATCTAAAATGGTGATTTATATTACGACACATCATATGCAATGTAGCTATATATTACCACATCAATTAAAATTATATGTTTCACACATAAAATTGAATCTAACAACAAATTTGCATAATTTCACTTCAACTTCTATGTAAAACTCATATGTTACAACAACCTTATTATCTCCCACATAAGAGTTGCTCATAATTAAACACAATTATCACCGACCTTAAATTCCTAATTTAATTTTTATAATTTTTTTTATTCTTTCTTAATTATTTTATTAAAGCTTCTCACATTCCTTCTAAACTTTATTACATATCATTTATTTTTGTTTTTTTATAAAGTCTATTATCTAAATAAAATAACACTATTTTGATATAAAGAAAAAAAATTTTAGCTCAAAAAAATCAGAGATTCAAAAATAAAATAAATAACTAATTAATGACCAACAATAAAATTATATTAAAAAGTTGGAAAACTCTTACAAAATTTTATAACAAAAACAATAAATATTTTAAATTACGCAAACATTACTAATTAAAAAAAATTTAAGAACAAAAAAATAGATTATATCAAATTATAAGAGGTTATCTCTATTGACAAATATAAAATACTATACTAACACCTTATTTATTTGAACTATCTTTAAAATCTATAAAAGAAACAAATGTGTTTTAAATTAAAAGAATACATTAACTAACCAGATAATTAAAATTGAAAAATAATAATACAATAGAACTAAAATGAGTTATATCTAATTACATATATTAATCCCTAAGTACATAGATATTAAATCTAAAACGGTGAATTATATTACAACTCATCATATGCCATGTAGCTCTATATTACCATATCAATTAAAATCTTATGTGTCACACTTAATATTGAATCTAACAACAAATTTACATAAGTTCACTTCAACTTCTATGCAAAGCTCATATGTTAAAACAATCTTATTATATCCCTCCACAAGAGTTACTCATAATTAAACACAATTATCACCGACCTTAAATTCCTAATTAAATTTTTATAATTTTTTTTATTCTTTCTTAATTATTTTATTAAAGCTTCTCATATTCCCTCTAAACTTTGTTACAAATCCTTTATTTTTATTTTATTTTAAAAAGTCTATTATCTAAACAAAATAACATTATTTTGATATAAATCAAAAAATATTTAGCGCAAAAAAATCGGAGATTCGAAAATAAAATAAAATAACTAATTAAGAACTAACAATAAAATTATATTAAAAATTTGTAAGACTCTTACAAAATTTAATAACAACAATAATAAATGTTTTAAATTGTGCAAACATTACTAATTAATATAAAATTTCAGAAAAAAAAAATAGATTATCTCAATTTGTAAGATGTTATCTCTATTGACATATATAAAATACTATATTTACACCTTATTTATTTGAACTATCTCTAACACCTATAAATAACAAATGTGTTTTAGATTAAAAGAATACATTAACTAACCAGGTAATTAAAATTGAAAAAAATAATACAATAGAACTAATTTGAGTTATATCTAATTACATACATTTATCCTTAATTACATATATATTAAATCTAAAACGGTGAATTATATTACGACGCATCATATGGCATGTCGCTATATATTACCACATGAATTAAAATCCTATATGTCACACTTAAGATTGAATCTAACAACAAATTTGCAAAATTTTACTTCATTTTCTATGCAAAACTCATATGTTACAACAACCTTATTATCTCCCGAACAAGAGTTACTCATAATTAAACATAATTATCACCGACCTTAAATGCCTTATTTAATTTTTATATTGTATTTTTATTTTTTCTCAATTATTTTATTAAAGCTTCTCACATTAATTCCCTCTAAACTATGTTACATATCCTTTATTTTAATTTTTTATAAAGTCTATTATCTAAATAAAAAAATATTTAGCTCAAAAAAATTGGAGATTCGAAAATAAAATAAATTAAATAATTAAGTACTAACAATAAAATTATATTAAAAATTTGTAAAACTCTTACAAAATTTAATAACAACAATAATAAATATTTTAAAGTGTGCAAACATTACTAATTAATAAAAATTTTAAGAAAAAAATAGATTATCTCAATTTATAAGAGGTTATCTCTATTGACATATATAAAATACTATATTTATACCTTATTTATTTGAACTATCTCTAACACCTATAAATAACAAATGTGTTTTAGATTAAAAGAATACATTAACTAACCAGATAATTAAAATTGAAAAAAAATAATACAATAGAACTAATTTGAGTTATATCTAATTACATACATTTATCCTTAATTACATATATATTAAATCTATAACGGTGAATTATATTACAACGCATCATATGGCATGTCGCTATATATTACCACATGAATTAAAATCCTATGTGTCACACTTAAGATTGAATCTAACAACAAATTTGCATAATTTCACTTCATTTTCTATGCAAAACTCATATGTTACAACAACCTTATTATCTCCCCAACAAGAGTTACTCCTAATTAAACATAATTATCACGACCTTAAATTCCTTATTTAATTTTTATTGATTTTTATTTTTTCTCAATTATTTTATTAAAGCTTCTCACATTCCATCTAAACTTTGTTACATATCCTTTATTTTGATTTTTTTTATAAATTCTATTTTCTAAATAAAAAAATATTTAGGTCAAAAAAATTGGAGATTCGAAATTAAAATAAATTAAATAATTAAGGACTAACAATAAAATTATATTAAAAATTTGTAAAACTCTTACAAAATTTAATAACAACAATAATAAATATTTTAAATTACGCAAACATTACTAATTAATAAAAAATTTAAGAGAAAAAAATAGATTATCTTAAATTATAAGAGTTTATCTCTATTGACAAATATAAAATACTATACTTACACCTTATTTATTTGAGCTATCTCTAAAACCAATAAATAACAAATGTGTTTTAGATTAAAAGAATACATTAACTAACCAGATAATTACAATTAAAAAAAAAACAATACAATAGAACTAAAATGAGTTATATCTAATTACATAGAATTATCCCTAATTACATAAAATTATCCCTATTATATAATATATACCATGTAAACTATTTTTTCCACAACAATTAAAAACCCATGTGTCATTCTTAGAATTGAATCTAACAACAAATTTGCACAATTGCTCTTCATCACTTCATTATAATCATAAAATTTAAAACTCTTTCGTTTCATTCTTTATTTAGTGTCATACCATAAATGTTAGAACAAGATTTGGTGTTGCATATGTATCTCTAAGTTTTGATGGTAACAAGTCAGGATTTGTGTGGGAACAATTTTGGTACCCTAACCGTTTATTATTGTGCATCTTTAGCAAAGAACTTTGATTCTGGCTCTTGAATGTGAAACGTTACAAGTTTCTGAATATATTGATCTAAATCGTTTCTGCTCTAATTTACAGATGAGAAGCTTTTATGAAAACTGTATGTTGATGTTGCAACATTCTTTTGGCTCTTTCTTCAGACGCGTGACTCTAATCAATTCGCTTTTGATTAATGATTGAAGTTTCTGAACTCAAGCTTCCGAAGATTAAACGCTGAAGGTTCAAAGAACTCTGAAGAATCTCAAGTCAGATATTGATGTGATCAAGCTTTTGATTGATGATTAAAGTTTCTAAACTCAAGCTAAATCAACTCTTCTAACTCATGCTTCAACCAACAGTTTATCCAGAAGCCACTGAAGAATTGAAGATAAGAACGAGTTTATACGTGGGAAAAATAGCACATGGTACAAGCCAATATTCCTTCCACTAAGCGGATTTCATGGAGTAAGGAAATTGAGGTAGTACAATTCTTGTCCCCTCCGTATCAAACCGTTACTCAAGTCACCAGCTCATTCATGAAGAATACCAGATCTACACTTCAACGAATCTTTTTCTGGATATATAAAGACTTGAAGACTTAAAGAATCACTGCAAGCACTATGCGCGTGAAGTGAAAAGCTAGACTGTTGTCTAAATTTATGCAAAATTTTCTTTAAGTGTATTGTGTTTTTTTAATTTGTTTATATCTACTTATGTAGAAGCAATCTTTGTAAACACAACCTTGTAATCAAACAGTTGTTTGTATTTCCTTAAGGGACCAGTTAGCTCAGAATCCTTGAGAAGACATGGACTGTGTGTCTTTGTGGTTTATTAGTCACCCGCGGTTGCTAATGCAGTTGTAATCAGTTGATTATAGTGGATTAAGTCCTTGGGTTTAAGGAGAAATCACCTTGGCGGGTGGACTGGATTAACGTTGAGATTTTCAAGTGAACCAGTATAAAAATCATAGTGTATTTCTCTCTATTATTCATTAGCGGTGTCTTTTATTGAGTGGGTAAAAGGCTTTTGTTTTTGAAAACCCCAATTCAAAACCCCCCTTTCTTGTGTTTATCTCACCTTCAATTGGCATCAGAGCTCTGGTTCTGATTGTGATAAAAGTTTATCAAACACTTAATCGTGTTCAGTACCCATCCAGTGTGTGTGTGTGTGTGAGAAACAATGGAAGCCGCCGCTATTCCAGTAGAGAAAGATCACTACAGTGCTAAACCACCAGTCTTTGATGGTGAAAAGTTTGACTATTGGAAAGATAGAATCGAAAGTTTCTTTCTTGGCTATGATGTAGATCTTTTGGATCTTGTTGTTGATGGCTAGAGTCATCCTATTAATGTTGCAGGAGTAAAAGTGTCAAGAAGTGCTATGACTGATCAACAAAAGAAAGGTTATAAGAATCATCACAAGGCAAGAACTATACTGCTGAATGATATCTCTTATACTGAGTATGAGAAGATAACAAACAGAGATACTGCCAAGTCCATTTTTGATTCTCTAAGAATGACTCATGAAGGAAACACTCAAGTTAAGGAGTGAAAGGCGATTACCCTAATCCAGAAATATGAGGCATTCAGAATGGAGGATGATGAAACTGTTGAAACTGTGTTTTCAAGGTTTCAAATGCTAGTCGCGGGACTCAAAGTTCTAGACAAAGGATACACAACTGCTGACCATCTCAAAAAGATCATCAGAAGCCTTCCTAAGAAGTGGAGACCTATGGCAACTACCTTGAAACTATCTAAAGTCAGCTTAGTGACAATGGTTATGATATTATATTTAATCAAAAGTCCTGTAAGGCTGACAGTCAGAAAGATGGCTCAATCCTTTTTATCGGAAAGAGGAAAAACAACATTTACAAGATTAGACTTTCTGATCGCAGTGAACAGAATGCAAAATGCTTAATGTCTGTTAATAAATAGCAATGGGTATGGCATAGGCGTTTGGACCATGTTAGCATGAGGAGGATTTCTCATCTAAATAAGCTTGAACTAGTCAGAGGCTTACCTAACCTGAAGTTTGCTTCTGATGCTCTTTGTGAAGCATGTCAAAAAGGCAAGTTCTCTAAAACTTCCTTCAAAGAAAAAAAATGTTGTTTCCACCTCTAAATCGTTAGAACTTCTACACATTGATTTGTTTGGTCCAGTGAAATCTGCTTTGTTGTACCCCAAATTTTACCCTCATTTCCTGCAAATTGATGTTTGATTTATTTTCTCTACACTTTAATTTAATATGCATTTTTATTGTTATTTTATTTAATATTAATTTTAATGTCTTATTTGCTTCTTTTATTTTCATTATAGCACATGGTACAAGCCAATATTCCTTCCACTAAGCGGATTTCATGGAGTACGGAAATTGAGGTAGTACAATTCTTGTCCCCTCCGTATCAAACCGTTACTCAAGTCACCAGCTCATTCATGAAGAATACCAGATCTACCCTTCAACGAATCTTTTTCTGGATATATAAAGACTTGAAGACTCAAAGAATCACTGCAAGCACTATGCGCGTGAAGTGAAAAGCTAGACTGTTGTCTAAATTTATGCAAAATTTTCTTTAAGTGTATTGTGTTTTTTTAATTTGTTTATATCTACTTATGTAGAAGCAATCTTTGTAAACACAACCTTGTAATCAAACAGTTGTTTGTATTTCCTTAAGGGACCAGTTAGCTCAGAATCCTTGAGAAGACATGGACTGTGTGTCTTTGTGGTTTATTAGTCACCCGCGGTTGCTAATGCAGTTGTAATCAGTTGATTATAGTGGATTAAGTCCTTGGGTTTAAGGAGAAATCACCTTGGCGGGTGGACTGGATTAACGTTGAGATTTTCAAGTGAACCAGTATAAAAATCATAGTGTATTTCTCTCTATTATTCATTAGCGGTGTCTTTTATTGAGTGGGTAAAAGGCTTTTGTTTTTTAAAACCCCAATTCAAAACCCCCCTTTCTTGTGTTTATCTCACCTTCAATTGGCATCAGAGCTCTGGTTCTGATTGTGATAAAAGTTTATCAAACACTTAATCGTGTTCAGTACCCATCCAGTGTGTGTGTGTGTGTGAGAAACAATGGAAGCCGCCGCTATTCCAGTAGAGAAAGATCACTACAGTGCTAAACCACCAGTCTTTGATGGTGAAAAGTTTGACTATTGGAAAGATAGAATCGAAAGTTTCTTTCTTGGCTATGATGTAGATCTTTTGGATCTTGTTGTTGATGGCTAGAGTCATCCTATTAATGTTGCAGGAGTAAAAGTGTCAAGAAGTGCTATGACTGATCAACAAAAGAAAGGTTATAAGAATCATCACAAGGCAAGAACTATACTGCTGAATGATATCTCTTATACTGAGTATGAGAAGATAACAAACAGAGATACTGCCAAGTCCATTTTTGATTCTCTAAGAATGACTCATGAAGGAAACACTCAAGTTAAGGAGTGAAAGGCGATTACCCTAATCCAGAAATATGAGGCATTCAGAATGGAGGATGACGAAACTGTTGAAACTGTGTTTTCAAGGTTTCAAATGCTAGTCGCGGGACTCAAAGTTCTAGACAAAGGATACACAACTGCTGACCATCTCAAAAAGATCATCAGAAGCCTTCCTAAGAAGTGGAGACCTATGGCAACTACCTTGAAACTATCTAAAGTCAGCTTAGTGACAATGGTTATGATATTATATTTAATCAAAAGTCCTGTAAGGCTGACAGTCAGAAAGATGGCTCAATCCTTTTTATCGGAAAGAGGAAAAACAACATTTACAAGATTAGACTTTCTGATCGCAGTGAACAGAATGCAAAATGCTTAATGTCTGTTAATAAATAGCAATGGGTATGGCATAGGCGTTTGGACCATGTTAGCATGAGGAGGATTTCTCATCTAAATAAGCTTGAACTAGTCAGAGGCTTACCTAACCTGAAGTTTGCTTCTGATGCTCTTTGTGAAGCATGTCAAAAAGGCAAGTTCTCTAAAACTTCCTTCAAAGAAAAAAAATGTTGTTTCCACCTCTAAATCGTTAGAACTTCTACACATTGATTTGTTTGGTCCAGTGAAAACTGCTTTGTTGTACCCCAAATTTTACCCTCATTTCCTGCTAATTGATGTTTGATTTATTTTCTCTACACTTTAATTTAATATGCATTTTTATTGTTATTTTATTTAATTTTAATTTTAATGTCTTATTTGCTTCTTTTATTTTCATTTAATGTCTATTTTAAATATTCTATTTGTTTTTATTTTAATTTCAACATGGCTTATTTCATTTTTTATTTATAGTTAAATTGTCCTATTTTCTTTAGTTAATTTAATTTAATCTCAATTTAATTTAATTGTTCAAAATTATTAGTTTAACTAATTAGGTTAATTGTTAGTTTAGCTTATTGTTTTAAGTTATTTAATTAGAATATTAAGCAATTGTTAATTATTATCATTATTTAACCTATTACTTCATAAAAAAAAAAGAGAAGAAGTTATTCATTTTCTTGCTATTTTAACTGGTCCTCCGTGGCATTTGATTTGTTTGTGATTGGAGGAATTGCTTCGCCATCAACCAATGAGAAACAAGCACTTCTCCTTTGACTTTTCAACCCTTGTTCATAGCCAGTGGAGAATTGACATGTGTCATACAAAGAAACAAACTCACCCAATGTTTCTTCTTCCACCTTCGTGTATACGAGATTCAAGATTAAAATTCAAACACCAAGCATATCAAAATCGTTCAAGCTGAGTAAACCTCAAATCCTTGGCGCGTTTGCTCAATTTGAATCTCCAAGGAGCCATTCCTCTTTGAGCTCTCTCTGCTTGGTTCAATAAAGTTGGTTCTGAGGACTTGCCGGTTTAAGCATTCACACTGCCATATCCTGCATCGCCTGCGAAGTATCCATAGTATTGTCCCTATCGGTTTCCATTTCTATTGCTTGTTTGTTTGACATCAAAAGTGTATCTCAGAAGCAAGGCTAGATTTAATGTTTGACTCTGCAATTTCTGAACTTTGAGGCTGCAAGGAGCGTTTGCCTCCCAAGGTTCAACGTTTTCAAATTTCAAAACCCTACCCATTACTTTGCCCACCAAGTGTTTGAAGCTTGACCCGGCCCATCAAGTATCCTATATAAGGAGGGTGAATGTTCAGTTCAGGATCAACAACTCTCTCTAAAACACTTAAAATTTTCTCTGCAATTCCATAAGCCTGAGCAATCAAGTTGAAGGAATCTCTTGGAGTGCTTAAGAAGTGAAGGCAGTCATCACACTTGAAGATAGTAGACTTCACTCCCATTTGGTATCGTGTCCTTTTACTCTTGCTATTTATGCTTATTTACAATTTTATTATGCATATCATCATTCTATACATGTTTGTCTGATTGATGTATGTTTGAACATGTTGTTAATTTTCACTTGAAAAGAAATGTTTTAATGCTATGGTGTTGAGCACCTCTGTTTTATCAACTTGGTGTTTGCAGCTTTAAGTTCTCTTTGTGGCATTATTATGATTAGATTAATGATTGATGTTTGTTTGGATGTTATGTATGAGATTTTGAAATGAAGCTTGTGAACCTTTGTCTCTTTGAGTAACTGATACGGGATACTTTAGTTTATTTTGTGCATTTGTTAATGATTGATGATGTTACCAATTAGTTCTTGTTCAAATAGCATGAGTGTTTTCATTGCCATCATTAACGGAGGAATATGTTTGTGTGCTCAGTTCTGATTTTTAACCTCATTCTTGTGGATGTTGTAATGTTTCTGCTCATGGATTGCTGACTGTGCTATTGTTTGAGTGTGCAAACTGTTGAACCTTTGACTTACATTGGATTATTTTTGTGAAAACATATGTTTAAGGTTTAAATGATTAGATTGGCATGCCTTGCCTTGTTATTACATTTGTCATATGCCTCATCATCCTTAACTTGCCATTTCATCTTGTTCATGCTCACCATTTTTTTCATGTTGGTGCATAATGAGAATCATTCTGCCAAGCTTTTTATCTCTATTGACAAATATAAAATTGGCAAAATAATCTTTTTCGTCCTTTAACTTTACACCAGGGTCCAATTTGGTCCCTTAACTTTAAAAAGTGGCGATTTCGTCCTTTAACTTTTTAAAACGTGCCAAGTTAGTCCTGCTGTTAGTTTGGTCAAACGTCCGTTTATATTTTATTACGTGACAGGTGACATGGACTATGTTTATTGTAATGCCCTGCATAATATATATCTAGAATAATACAATACAAGCATTTTATTTGGTACTGACCCATCAAAAGTGCCTAATAGCATAGTTCACATACTTGTCCATTCCTAAAACACAAATACTCTACATGGCACAAGTCATGGAAACTAGCCAAAATAATAAAACTAAGAATGATATACAATATCCTCAATTACATAGTCAAGAGTGCCAAGTTAGTCCTGCCGTTAGTTTGGTCAAACGTCCGTTTATATTTTGTTACGTGACAGGTGACATGGACTATGTTTATTGTAATGCCCTGCATAATATATATCTAGAATAATACAATACAAGCATTTTATTTGGTACTGACCCATCAAAAGCGCCTAATAGCATAGTTCACATACTTGTCCATTCCTAAAACACAAATACTCTACATGGCACAAGTCGTGGAAACTAGCCAAAATAATAAAACTAAGAATGATATACAATATCCTCAATTGCATACAACAAAAGAATACACGGCGGAATAAGCTTAACTAAGCTTCTCTTGAAACATTCGGGCATCGCTCCACTTGTAACCAAACCTGCACCTGAAACAAAGCAACTATAGTGGGGTGAGATACATCAAATCTCAGTGAGTTCCCTATCCTATAGATTCTCTTGGCTTTACAGGGTTCTATCAATCCTAACTCAAGTCAAGGGAAAGGGAAAATGACCTTGAGTACACAACCTCACAAACTCACGCTATATGGAAACATGTCACGAGTCTGTTAACTCACAAAGTTCACACGGAAGGAATTACGTCCTGAGCCTGTTAACTCAAGATTCCTTATGAATCGATAACCATACCAAGGCATCCCCTTTTCCCGTCCACTTCTACGTCTAGAAGTCGACCCGAGTCATGGATCCTTGAAGTTACTTGACATACGAAATGGATTCGGGATCATCGCCCCGTACACCGTGATCCGTCACTTCACACGGCCCGTACACCGTCACAAGTCTCTTTACCCGTAGGCTCCATTCGTACTACACACAGGAATCAAACCTGCCAAGTAATTGTGCATACGTTTCAGTGGAGGTGCTCGAGTCTCATGAAACTACACCGCAAGATACATGATTACGATTACGTGAACATCACACAACGTGATTGTATTCGACAATCACAAGGCCACCATGCCTTAAGGCCACATTCGCCTTACTATAAAACATAACAAAACCACATGTTCCATACTAGTGTTTCACTCAATTCTATACCATTCGGCAATAGACACACGCCTCGGCCTCTTCTGCACGAGCGTTGTCATTACGTTATCTACTCTAGGCCAGAACTCGTCAATGAATGCACGAGCGTCGCCATCCAGAGTTTCTATCACAATTCTAATTACAACCTAGAATTATACCAATCTTAACTATGCCATTTGTTTTCAGGGTAAAGTTTCCTCACTCTCCCTAACTCATTTTAACATACATATTATCTCATTCATTTTAACAACAACATTAAATAGATATGGCATAACACAATATTACAAGTAAATACATATAATCACACATCACATAAAACATTAATAAGTTTATACACTGCCTATCTCTAGATGTTTTTGTGTGATTTGATTGTTAAACTGTCCTATAGTTTGTCCTATGCCCTGTTTTGCATAAAGTCTAAGTTTCAAATGTTTTTGGTCCTCAAATATCAGAATGTTTGTTGTTGCTATATGTTTCTTATTTGAAATGCTTACACAATCACACCATCACACACCAGTCACAGCTGTGTGTTCTTTATCTTTTGGTTTGTCTCTAACATGTGTTGTAAGTGCATAGGTACCTAAGTGATATGTGTGTTTAATTATTGAGCTGACCATCCATTTTGTTCAAATCTTTGTTTCATTGTTTTTTGTTGATACATGCCAATCTGATTTGAATTCCATATGTTTATTTCCTTAAGCATATCATTCAGCTGCAAATGCCCATGTTTGATTTTGTTTGAAGTGACTTTGTTGAATTAACTCTCATCTATACCTGATCATGCTTAGTTTATGTGTTGATATCATGTTGACCAACCATCATACCCATGAATTAAGTGTATTTGCCAAACCTTTGAACAAACTGACTTTTAAGTTTTTAAAACTGAATGTGTGATGGCTGATCTGCACTTTACCACACGACCAATTTGTCTAAGTTGTTTACACACTATTTGCTTTTAATTGACTAGAATGCTTGACTGTCTAACATAACCTTCTCATTTGACCAAGGTACTGCTATTGTGTCTATTTATCAATTAGTGATTCCATTTAAATCCAACTGTTTCATCTTAATTTGAATTACCAATAGGACTGTTATATCTACATGTCATTGAACCTTGATGCTTTGAAATGTGATCTCATCCATCTGTTTGTGTAAAATCCTCAGTTCTACCATTTGATTGTATCCTACTGTATGCACACGTATGTCTTGCTTGAATTTCCATTCTTGAACATTGAACTCAGCATCTAACTTGGCATAAATCATGTCATATGCAATTGTCCAATTCTTAGCTCTTGTGATTTGTGTATTGATGATTGTCATTCGTGTGTTTCACCTTTGATGTAGTATATTCTGAGTGTTTTAACTTCCTTATGTTTGCTTTTGAGCTTGAGTAACATCTCCCTTTTGATGGGTTCATTATGTTATGTATGTTAGGGTTTAGGTCAAATAGATGGCACCCTTGTATTCCTTGTTCGCTACTGATTATTTTTAGGCTTTCTAATGACACCAAGAACGTCCCGATCCGAGTTACGGATCAAAAGTTATGAAGGAAACAAAACTGCACAACTGCCATGTTCGCTAGGCAAACGTCTCAGCGAGCATTCGCTCCAGCCTTCGCTAGGCGAAGCTCCTGGCGAATGAACAACAGAACAAAAACAGACATAAAGTTCTCTTCGCGAACTCCTTGGCGAACATTCTCCTTGCCCTTCGCTTCGCGAACAACTCAGCGAAGCAAGGCAGAACCAACCAGCACTGAAAAGGCACAAAGTTCGCTAGGCGAATGTCGTTGGCGAACCTTCGCTAACCCTCGCTGCCGGGTTCGCTAGGCGAACCTTCGAAACCATTCGCTACGCTTCGCCCCAGGTTCGCTAGGCGAACCCTGCGAAACCCAGAAATTCAGCAGCGCTGTTACTCATCAAAATCAATAATTTCCTCAATCCAGACACTTCCAAATCACACCATGATAATCAAAACATACTCCAATCATAACAATAAGTATTCTACACAGTCTATACTATATTTCATCCGTTAAATTCATTGATTTTATCCGATTAATCAATTTCTCTCAAAACTAACCTAAGTTCAAATCATTGATTTCTAGAACTTAGAGTTTCTATCTAGAACCCACCTGATAATCGAAGAGGAGTATGAAGAAGATGCTGATGATCCATGGGTTTCTCTTCTTCATCTTCTCCATTTTCCCTCTTTTTCTTCTTTCCTTTCCTTCTTCTTCTTTACTAACTTCTTCTTTTCTCCTTTTCTTTCTCATTCCAAAATATATACATATATTATACTATTAGTAAATAATATAAATCCAATAGAGTAAAATATCTCCAATTGATATTTTGTCATCTCAACCAATTGATCAATTATTAGAGTTATCATAAAAGTCTCTCTTGAACTAATAATAAATTGATCTCTTCAGAGTTCATTAGTTGCTCTATTGATCCCAATTGATAATACTTAAAGTACTTAGAGGATTCCCTTAATCCATTTTACCAAGGGTAGAGCACATAGATGCTCATCTGATCTCATCTGATATCCAATTGAGCATTTAGGTAATACGGGGTATCACATTTATCGTCTTCTTCCTTCTTTGTGCATTCTGCAGACTCGTTTTCCCCAATTTTTGTTAGGGCAAACTGAAATCATCTTCAATCCTTATAATTTTTCTCCAAAGTAAAAGTTAGGGTTTAGGGAAAATGAAATCGGGTAGTTCTTCTTCTTCTTTGAGCAAGAGAAATGCAGAAAATGGGGATTCAACAGGCAGTGGAAATCTTTGGAGGAAGCCCATGTGCTATTGTGGAGACATGGCTATACTTCAAAGGGAAAAAACAGTGAAGAACATGGGAAAATTATTTTGGGGTTGTCCCAATTTTAAGCAAGATGGATGCAATTACTTTGGTTGGTACCATGAGTATGCATTTGATGAGAAAGAAGAGCTTTTAATGCATAGGATGGGGGTGGCTGTAAAGGGATTAGATGAAGCAAAAAAAGACATTGAAGAACTTGGGAAAAAACTGATGAATATTGATGCTGAAATGAAGATGATCATGAAGTGGAAAAAAATATGGAATTTGTTGTTTCTAATTGTTATTGTTGTAATGTTATTTAGGTTGAATTAGGTCTGTTATGTTGTGTATGTGAAAGTATGTTTTGTTGTTTTTAAATGTTTTCTAGGTTGAATGTTGTTTTTAAGGTTGAATGTTGTTTTTAAATGTTTTATTAATGAAAAGATTTGCTGTTATATTGTATGTGAAAGTAATCTTATTCATTTTCTGCAGATTAATTTAAGCCTTCAACGCTTCCACGTCCCAGGTAAATCTCCCACCTGGACAATGTTATCAAAAAGGGACTAACGGAAGCTAACAGAAGGATAAACGTGGCACGTTTTAAAAAGTTAAAGGGCGAAATTGCCATTTTTTAAAGTTAAGGGACCAAATTGGACCCTGGTGTAAAGTTAAGGGACGAAAAAGGTTATTTGCCCTATAGAATACTATACTAACACTATATTAATTTGAACTATCTCTAAAATCTATAAAAAAACAAATGTGTTTTAGATAAAAAGAATACATTAACTAACCAGATAAATATAATTGAAAAAAAATAATACAATAGAACTAAAAGGAGTTATATCTAATTACATATATTTATCCCTAATTACATAGATATTAAATCTAAAACGGTGAATTATATTACGACACATCATATGCCATGTAGCTATATATTACCATATCAATTAAAAGCCTATGTGTCACCCTTAAGATTGAATCTAACAACAAAGTTGCATAATTTCACATCAACTTCTATGCAAAACTCATATGTTACAACAACCTTATTATCTCCCACCACAAGAGTTACTCATAATTAAACACAGTTATCACTGACCTTAAATTCCTAATTTAATTTTTATATATTTTTTTGTTCTTTCCCAAATATTTTATTAAAGCTTCTCACATTTCCTCTAAACTTTGTTACATATCCTTTATTTTTGTTTTTTTATAAAGTCTATTATATAAACAAAATAACACTATCTTGATATAAATCAAAAAATATTTAGCTCTAAAAAATCAGAGATTCAAAAATAAAATAAAATCACTAATTAATGACTAACAATAAAATTATATTAAAAATTTGGAAAACTCTTACAAAATTTTATAACAACAATAATAAATATTTTAAACTACGCAAACATTACTAATTAAAAAAAATAATAGATTATATCAAATTTTAAGAGGTTATCTCTATTGGCAAATATGAAATACTATACTAACACCTTATTTATTTGAACTATCTCTAAAATCTATAAAAAAAATGTATTTTAGATTAAAAGAATACATTAACTAACCAGATAAATAAAATTGAAAAAAAAATACAATAGATCTAAAATGAGTTATATCTAATTACATATATTTATCCCGAATTACATAAATATTAAATCTAAAATGGTGATTTATATTACGACACATCATATGCAATGTAGCTATATATTACCACATCAATTAAAATTATATGTTTCACACATAAAATTGAATCTAACAACAAATTTGCATAATTTCACTTCAACTTCTATGTAAAACTCATATGTTACAACAACCTTATTATCTCCCACATAAGAGTTGCTCATAATTAAACACAATTATCACCGACCTTAAATTCCTAATTTAATTTTTATAATTTTTTTATTCTTTCTTAATTATTTTATTAAAGCTTCTCACATTCCCTCTAAACTTTATTACATATAATTTATTTTTGTTTTTTTATAAAGTCTATTATCTAAATAAAATAACACTATTTTGATATAAAGAAAAAAAATTTTAGCTCAAAAAAATCAGGGATTCAAAAATAAAATAAATAACTAATTAATGACCAACAATAAAATTATATTAAAAATTTGGAAAACTCTTACAAAATTTTATAACAAAAACAATAAATATTTTAAATTACGCAAACATTACTAATTAAAAAAAATTTAAGAACAAAAAAATAGATTATATCAAATTATAAGAGGTCATCTCTATTGACAAATATAAAATACTATACTAACACCTTATTTATTTGAACTATCTTTAAAATCTATAAAAGAAACAAATGTGTTTTAAATTAAAAGAATACATTAACTAACCAGATAATTAAAATTGAAAAATAATAATACAATAGAACTGAAATGAGTTATATCTAATTACATATATTAATCCCTAAGTACATAGATATTAAATCTAAAACGGTGAATTATATTACAACTCATCATATGCCATGTAGCTATATATTACCATATCAATTAAAATCTTATGTGTCACACTTAAGATTGAATCTAACAACAAATTTACATAAGTTCACTTCAACTTCTATGCAAAGCTCATATGTTAAAACAATCTTATTATATCCCTCCACAAGAGTTACTCATAATTAAACACAATTATCACCGACCTTAAATTCCTAATTAAATTTTTATAATTTTTTTTATTCTTTCTTAATTATTTTATTAAAGCTTCTCATATTCCCTCTAAACTTTGTTACAAATCCTTTATTTTTATTTTATTTTAAAAAGTCTATTATCTAAACAAAATAACATTATTTTGATATAAATCAAAAAATATTTAGCCCAAAAAAATCGGAGATTCGAAAATAAAATAAAATAACTAATTAAGAACTAACAATAAAATTATATTAAAAATTTGTAAGACTCTTACAAAATTTAATAACAACAATAATAAATGTTTTAAATTGTGCAAACATTACTAATTAATATAAAATTTCAGAAAAAAAAATAGATTATCTCAATTTATAAGATGTTATCTCTATTGACATATATAAAATACTATATTTACACCTTATTTATTTGAACTATCTCTAACACCTATAAATAACAATTGTGTTTTAGATTAAAAGAATACATTAACTAACCAGGTAATTAAAATTGAAAAAAATAATACAATAGAACTAATTTGAGTTATATCTAATTACATACATTTATCCTTAATTACATATATATTAAATCTAAAACGGTGAATTATATTACGACGCATCATATGGCATGTCGCTATATATTACCACATGAATTAAAATCCTATGTGTCACACTTAAGATTGAATCTAACAACAAATTTGCAAAATTTTACTTCATTTTCTATGCAAAACTCATATGTTACAACAACCTTATTATCTCCCCAACAAGAGTTACTCATAATTAAACATAATTATCACCGACCTTAAATTCCTTATTTAATTTTTATATTTTTTTTTTATTTTTTCTCAATTATTTTATTAAAGCTTCTCACATTCCCTATAAACTATGTTACATATCCTTTATTTTAATTTTTTATAAAGTCTATTATCTAAATAAAAATATATATAGCTTAAAAAAATTGGAGATTCAAAAATAAAATAAATTAAATAATTAAGGACTAAGAATAAAATTATATTAAAAATTTGTAAAACTCTTACAAAATTTAATAACAACAATAATAAATATTTTAAAGTGTGCAAACATTACTAATTAATAAAAAATTTCAGAAAAAAATAGATTATCTCAATTTATAAGAGGTTATCTCTATTGACATATATAAAATACTATATTTATACCTTATTTATTTGAACTATCTCTAACACCTATAAATAACAAATGTGTTTTAGATTAAAAGAATACATTAACTAACCAGATAATTAAAATTTAAAAAAAATAATACAATAGAACTAATTTGAGTTATATCTAATTACATACATTTATCCTTAATTACATATATATTAAATCTAAAACGGTGAATTATATTACAACGCATCATATGGCATGTCGCTATATATTACCACATGAATTAAAATCCTATGTGTCACACTTAAGATTGAATCTAACAACAAATTTGCATAATTTCACTTCATTTTCTATGCAAAACTCATATGTTACAACAACCTTATTATCTCCCCAACAAGAGTTACTCCTAATTAAACATAATTACCACAACCTTAAATTCCTTATTTAATTTTTATTGATTTTTATTTTTTCTCAATTATTTTATTAAAGCTTCTCACATTCCCTCTAAACTTTGTTACATATCCTTTATTTTGATTTTTTTATAAAGTTTATTATCTAAATAAAAAAATATTTAGGTCAAAAAAATTGGAGATTCGAAATTAAAATAACTTAAATAATTAAGGACTAACAATAAAATTATATTAAAAATTTGTAAAACTCTTACAAAATTTAATAACAACAATAATAAATATTTTAAATTACGCAAACATTACTAATTAATAAAAAATTTAAGAGAAAAAAATAGATTATCTTAAATTATAAGAGGTTATCTCTATTGACAAATATAAAATACTATACTTACACCTTATTTATTTGAGCTATCTCTAAAACCAATAAATAACAAATGTGTTTTAGATTAAAAGAATACATTAACTAACCAGATAATTACAATTAAAAAAAAATAATACAATAGAACTAAAATGAGTTATATCTAATTACATAGAATTATCCCTAATTACATAAAATTATCCCTATTATATAATATATACCATGTAAACTATTTTTTCCACAACAATTAAAAACCCATGTGTCATTCTTAGAATTGAATCTAACAACAAATTTGCACAATTGCTCTTCATCACTTCATTATAATCATAAAATTTAAAACTCTTTCGTTTCATTCTTTATTTAGTTTCATACCATAAATGTTAGAACAAGATTTGGTGTTGCATATGTATCTCTAAGTTTTGATGGTAACAAGTCAGGATTTGTGTGAGAACAATTTTGGTACCCTAACCGTTTATTATTGTGCATCTTTAGCAAAGAACTTTGATTCTGGCTCTTGAATGTGAAACGTTACAAGTTTCTGAATATATTGATCTAAATCGTTTCTGCTCTAATTTACAGATGAGAAGCTTTTATGAAAACTGTATTATGATGTTGCAACATTCTTTTGGCTCTTTCTTCAGACGCGTGACTCTAATCAATTCGCTTTTGATTAATGATTGAAGTTTCTGAACTCAAGCTTCCGAAGATTAAAAGCTGAAGGTTCAAAGAACTCTGAAGAATCTCAAGTCAGATATTGATGTGATCAAGCTTTTGATTGATGATTAAAGTTTCTAAACTCAAGCTAAATCAACTCTTCTAACTCATGCTTCAACCAACAGTTTATCCAGAAGCCACTGAAGAATTGAAGATAAGAACGAGTTTATACGTGGGAAAAATAGCACATGGTACAAGCCAATATTCCTTCCACTAAGCGGATTACATGGAGTAAGGAAATTGAGGTAGTACAATTCTTGTCCCCTCCGTATCAAACCGTTACTCAAGTCACCAACTCATTCATGAAGAATACCATATCTACCCTTCAACGAATCTTTTTCTGGATATATAAAGACTTGAAGACTTAAAGAATCACTGCAAGCACTATGCGCATGAAGTGAAAAGCTAGACTGTTGTCTAAATTTATGCAAAATTTTCTTTAAGTGTATTGTGTTTTTTTAATTTGTTTATATCTACTTATGTAGAAGCAATCTTTGTAAACACAACCTTGTAATCAAACAGTTGTTTGTATTTCCTTAAGGGACCAGTTAGCTCAGAATCCTTGAGAAGACATGGACTGTGTGTCTTTGTGGTTTATTAGTCACCCGCGGTTGCTAATGCAGTTGTAATCAGTTGATTATAGTGGATTAAGTCCTTGGGTTTAAGGAGAAATCACCTTGGCGGGTGGACTGGATTAACGTTGAGATTTTCAAGTGAACCAGTATAAAAATCATAGTGTATTTCTCTCTATTATTCATTAGCGGTGTCTTTTATTGAGTGGGTAAAAGGCTTTTGTTTTTTAAAACCCCAATTCAAAACCCCCCTTTCTTGTGTTTATCTCACCTTCAATTGGCATCAGAGCTCTGGTTCTGATTGTGATAAAAGTTTATCAAACACTTAATCGTGTTCAGTACCCATCCAGTGTGTGTGTGTGTGAGAGAAACAATGGAAGCCGCCGCTATTCCAGTAGAGAAAGATCACTACAGTGCTAAACCACCAGTCTTTGATGGTGAAAAGTTTGACTATTGGAAAGATAGAATCGAAAGTTTCTTTCTTGGCTATGATGTAGATCTTTTGGATCTTGTTGTTGATGGCTAGAGTCATCCTATTAATGTTGCAGGAGTAAAAGTGTCAAGAAGTGCTATGACTGATCAACAAAAGAAAGATTATAAGAATCATCACAAGGCAAGAACTATACTGCTGAATGATATCTCTTATACTGAGTATGAGAAGATAACAAACAGAGATACTGCCAAGTCCATTTTTGATTCTCTAAGAATGACTCATGAAGGAAACACTCAAGTTAAGGAGTGAAAGGCGATTACCCTAATCCAGAAATATGAGGCATTCAGAATGGAGGATGATGAAACTGTTGAAACTGTGTTTTCAAGGTTTCAAATGCTAGTCGCGGGACTCAAAGTTCTAGACAAAGGATACACAACTGCTGACCATCTCAAAAAGATCATCAGAAGCCTTCCTAAGAAGTGGAGACCTATGGCAACTACCTTGAAACTATCTAAAGTCAGCTTAGTGACAATGGTTATGATATTATATTTAATCAAAAGTCCTGTAAGGCTGACAGTCAGAAAGATGGCTCAATCCTTTTTATCGGAAAGAGGAAAAACAACATTTACAAGATTAGACTTTCTGATCGCAGTGAACAGAATGCAAAATGCTTAATGTCTGTTAATAAATAGCAATGGGTATGGCATAGGCGTTTGGACCATGTTAGCATGAGGAGGATTTCTCATCTAAATAAGCTTGAACTAGTCAGAGGCTTACCTAACCTGAAGTTTGCTTCTGATGCTCTTTGTGAAGCATGTCAAAAAGGCAAGTTCTCTAAAACTTCCTTCAAAGAAAAAAAATGTTGTTTCCACCTCTAAATCGTTAGAACTTCTACACATTGATTTGTTTGGTCCAGTGAAAACTGCTTTGTTGTACCCCAAATTTTACCCTCATTTCCTGCTAATTGATGTTTGATTTATTTTCTCTACACTTTAATTTAATATGCATTTTTATTGTTATTTTATTTAATATTAATTTTAATGTCTTATTTGCTTCTTTTATTTTCATTTAATGTCTATTTTAAATATTCTATTTGTTTTTATTTTAATTTCAACATGGCTTATTTCATTTTTTATTTATAGTTAAATTGTCCTATTTTCTTTAGTTAATTTAATTTAATCTCAATTTAATTTAATTGTTCAAAATTATTAGTTTAACTAATTAGGTTAATTGTTAGTTTAGCTTATTGTTTTAAGTTATTTAATTAGAATATTAAGCAATTGTTAATTATTATCATTATTTAACCTATTACTTCATAAAAAAAAAAAGAGAAGAAGTTATTCATTTTCTTGCTATTTTAACTGGTCCTCCGTGGCATTTGATTTGTTTGTGATTGGAGGAATTGCTTCGCCATCAACCAATGAGAAACAAGCACTTCTCCTTTGACTTTTCAACCCTTGTTCATAGCCAGTGGAGAATTGACATGTGTCATACAAATAAACAAACTCACCCAATGTTTCTTCTTCCACCTTCGTGTATACGAGCTTCAAGATTAAAATTCAAACACCAAGCATATCAAAATCGTTCAAGCTGAGTAAACCTCAAATCCTTGGCGCGTTTGCTCAATTTGAATCTCCAAGGAGCCATTCCTCTTTGAGCTCTCTCTGCTTGGTTCAATAAAGTTGGTTCTGAGGACTTGCCGGTTTAAGCATTCACACTGCCATATCCTGCATCGCCTGCGAAGTATCCATAGTATTGTCCCTATCGGTTTCCATTTCTATTGCTTGTTTGTTTGACATCAAAAGTGTATCTCAGAAGCAAGGCTAGATTTAATGTTTGACTCTGCAATTTCTGAACTTTGAGGCTGCAAGGAGTGTTTGCCTCCCAAGGTTCAACGTTTTCAAATTTCAAAACCCTACCCATTACTTTGCCCACCAAGTGTTTGAAGCTTGACCCGGCCCATCAAGTATCCTATATAAGGAGGGTGAATGTTCAGTTCAGGATCAACAACTCTCTCTAAAACACTTAAAATTTTCTCTGCAATTCCATAAGCCTGAGCAATCAAGTTGAAGGAATCTCTTGGAGTGCTTAAGAAGTGAAGGCAGTCATCACACTTGAAGATAGTAGACTTCACTCCCATTTGGTATCGTGTCCTTTTACTCTTGCTATTTATGCTTATTTACAATTTTATTATGCATATCATCATTCTATACATGTTTGTCTGATTGATGTATGTTTGAACATGTTGTTAATTTTCACTTGAAAAGAAATGTTTTAATGCTATGGTGTTGAGCACCTCTGTTTTATCAACTTGGTGTTTGCAGCTTTAAGTTCTCTTCGTGGCATTATTATGATTAGATTAATGATTGATGTTTGTTTGGATGTTATGTATGAGATTTTGAAATGAAGCTTGTGAACCTTTGTCTCTTTGAGTAACTGATACGGGATACTTTAGTTTATTTTGTGCATTTGTTAATGATTGATGATGTTACCAATTAGTTCTTGTTCAAATAGCATGAGTGTTTTTATTGCCATCATTAACGGAGGAATATGTTTGTGTGCTCAGTTCTGATTTTTAACCTCATTCTTGTGGATGTTGTAATGTTTCTGCTCATGGATTGCTGACTGTGCTATTGTTTGAGTGTGCAAACTGTTGAACCTTTGACTTACATTGGATTATTTTTGTGAAAACATATGTTTAAGGTTTAAATGATTAGATTGGCATGCCTTGCCTTGTTATTACATTTGTCATATGCCTCATCATCCTTAACTTGCCATTTCATCTTGTTCATGCTCACCATTTTTTTCATGTTGGTGCATAATGAGAATCATTCTGCCAAGCTTTTTATCTCTATTGACAAATATAAAATTGGCAAAATAATCTTTTTCGTCCTTTAACTTTACACCAGGGTCCAATTTGGTCCCTTAACTTTAAAAAGTGGCGATTTCGTCCTTTAACTTTTTAAAACGTGCCAAGTTAGTCCTGCCGTTAGTTTGGTCAAACGTCCGTTTATATTTTATTACGTGACAGGTGACATGGACTATGTTTATTGTAATGCCCTGCATAATATATATCTAGAATAATACAATACAAGCATTTTATTTGGTACTGACCCATCAAAAGCGCCTAATAGCATAGTTCACATACTTGTCCATTCCTAAAACACAAATACTCTACATGGCACAAGTCATGGAAACTAGCCAAAATAATAAAACTAAGAATGATATACAATATCCTCAATTACATAGTCAAGAGTGCCAAGTTAGTCCTGCCGTTAGTTTGGTCAAACGTCCGTTTATATTTTGTTACGTGACAGGTGACATGGACTATGTTTATTGTAATGCCCTGCATAATATATATCTAGAATAATACAATACAAGCATTTTATTTGGTACTGACCCATCAAAAGCGCCTAATAGCATAGTTCACATACTTGTCCATTCCTAAAACACAAATACTCTACATGGCACAAGTCATGGAAACTAGCCAAAATAATAAAACTAAGAATGATATACAATATCCTCAATTGCATACAACAAAAGAATACACGGCGGAATAAGCTTAACTAAGCTTCTCTTGAAACATTCGGGCATCGCTCCACTTGTAACCAAACCAGCACCTGAAACAAAGCAACTATAGTGGGGTGAGATACATCAAATCTCAGTGAGTTCCCTATCCTATAGATTCTCTTGGCTTTACAGGGTTCTATCAATCCTAACTCAAGTCAAGGGAAAGGGAAAATGACCTTGAGTACACAACCTCACAAATTCACGCTATATGGAAACATGTCACGAGTCTGTTAACTCACAAAGTTCACACGGAAGGAATTACGTCCTGAGCCTGTTAACTCAAGATTCCTTATGAATCGATAACCATACCAAGGCATCCCCTTTTCCCTTCCACTTCTACGTCTAGAAGTCGACCCGAGTCATGGATCCTTGAAGTTACTTGACATACGAAATGGATTCGGGATCATCGCCCCGTACACCGTGATCCGTCACTTCACACGGCCCGTACACCGTCACAAGTCTCTTTACCCGTAGGCTCCATTCGTACTACACGCGGGAATCAAACCTGCCAAGTAATTGTGCATACGTTTCAGTGGAGGTGCTCGAGTCTCATGAAACTACACCGCAAGATACATGATTACGATTACGTGAACATCACACAACGTGATTGTATTCGACAATCACAAGGCCACCATGCCTTAAGGCCACATTCGCCTTACTATAAAACATAACAAAACCATATGTTCCATACTAGTGTTTCACTCAATTCTATACCATTCGGCAATAGACACACGCCTCGGCCTCTTCTGCACGAGCGTTGTCATTACGTTATCTACTATAGGCCAGAACTCGTCAATGAATGCACAAGCGTCGTCATCCAGAGTTTCTATCACAATTCTAATTACAAACTAGAATTATACCAATCTTAACTATGCCATTTGTTTTCAGGGTAAAGTTTCCTCACTCTCCCTAACTCATTTTAACAGGCATATTATCTCATTCATTTTAACAACAACATTAAATAGATATGGCATAACACAATATTACAAGTAAATACATATAATCACACATCACATAAAACATTACTAAGTTTATACACTGCCTATCTCAAGATGTTTTTGTGTGATTTGATTGTTAAACTGTCCTATAGTTTGTCCTATGCCCTGTTTTGCATAAAGTCTAAGTTTCAAATGTTTTTGGTCCTCAAATATCAGAATGTTTGTTGTTGCTATATGTTTCTTATTTGAAATGCTTACACAATCACACCATCACACACCAGTCACAGCTGTGTGTTCTTTATCTTTTGGTTTGTCTCTAACATGTGGTGTAACTGCATAGGTACCTAAGTGATATGTGTGTTTAATTGTTGAGCTGACCATCCATTTTGTTCAAATCTTTGTTTCATTGTTTTTTGTTGATACATGCCAATCTGATTTGAATTCCATATGTTTATTTCCTTAAGCATATCATTCAGCTGCAAATGCCCATGTTTGATTTTGTTTGAAGTGACTTTGTTGAATTAACTCTCATCTATACCTGATCATGCTTAGTTTATGTGTTGATATCATGTTGACCAACCATCATACCCATGAATTAAGTGTATTTGCCAAACCTTTGAACAAACTGACTTTTAAGTTTTTAAAACTGAATGTGTGATGGCTGATCTGCACTTTACCACACGACCAATTTGTCTAAGTTGTTTACACACTATTTGCTTTTAATTGACTAGAATGCTTGACTGTCTAACATAACCTTCTCATTTGACCAAGGTACTGCTATTGTGTCTATTTATCAATTAGTGATTCCATTTAAATCCAATTGTTTCATCTTGATTTGAATTACCAATAGGACTGTTATATCTACATGTCATTGAACCTTGATGCTTTGAAATGTGATCTCATCCATCTGTTTGTGTAAAATCCTCAGTTCTACCATTTGATTGTATCCTACTGTATGCACACGTATGTCTTGCTTGAATTTCCATTCTTGAACATTGAACTCAGCATCTAACTTGGGATAAATTATGTCATATGCAACTGTCCAATTCTTAGCTCTTGTGATTTGTGTATTGATGATTGTCATTCGTGTGTTTCACCTTTGATGTAGTATATTCTGAGTGTTTTAACTTCCTTATGTTTGCTTTTGAGCTTGAGTAACATCTCCCTTTTGATGGGTTCATTATGTTATGTATGTTAGGGTTTAGGTCAAATAGATGGCACCCTTGTATTCCTTGTTCGCTACTGATTATTTTTAGGCTTTCTAATGACACCAAGAACGTCCCGATCCGAGTTACGGATCAAAAGTTATGAAGGAAACAAAACTGCACAACTGCCATGTTCGCTAGGCAAACGTCCCAGCGAGCATTCGCTCCAGCCTTCGCTAGGCGAAGCTCCTGGCGAATGAACAACAGAACAAAAACAGACATAAAGTTCTCTTCGCGAACTCCTTGGCGAACATTCTCCTTGCCCTTCACTTCGCGAACAACTCAGCGAAGCAAGGCAGAATCAACCAGCACTGAAAAGGCACAAAGTTCGCTAGGCGAACGTCGTTGGCGAACCTTCGCTAACCCTCGCTGCCGGGTTCGCTAGGCGAACCTTCGAAACCATTCGCTACGCTTCGCCCCAGGTTCGCTAGGCGAACCCTGCGAAACCCAGAAATTCAGCAGCGCTGTTACTCATCAAAATCAATAATTTCCTCAATCCAGACACTTCCAAATCACACCATGACAATCAAAACATACTCCAATCATAACAATAAGTATTCTACACAGTCTATACTATATTTCATCCGTTAGATTCATTGATTTTATCCGATTAATCAATTTCTCTCAAAACTAACCTAAGTTCAAATCATTAATTTCTAGAACTTAGAGTTTCTATCTAGAACACACCTGATAATCGAAGAGGAGTTTGAAGAAGATGCTGATGATCCATGGGTTTCTCTTCTTCATCTTCTCCATTTTCCCTCTTTTTCTTCTTTCCTTTCCTTCTTCTTCTTTACTAACTTCTTATTTTCTCTTTTTCTTTCTCTTTCCAAAATATATACATATATTATACTATTAGTAAATAATATAAATCCAATAGAGTAAAATATCTCCAATTGATATTTTGTCATCTCAACCAATTGATCAATTATTAGAGTTATCATAAAAGTCTCTCTTGAACTAATAATAAATTGATCTCTTCAGAGTTCATTAGTTGCTCTATTGATCCCAATTGATAATACTTAAAGTACTTAGAGGATTCCCTTAATCCATTTTACCAAGGGTAGAGCACATAGATGCTCATCTGATCTCATCTGATATCCAATTGAGCATTTAGGTAATACGGGGTACACATTTATCGTCTTCTTCCTTCTTTGTGCATTCTGCAGACTCGTTTTCCCCAATTTTTGTTAGGGCAAACTCAAATCATCTTCAATCCTTATAATTTTTCTCCAAAGTAAAAGTTAGGGTTTAGGGAAAATGAAATCGGGTAGTTCTTCTTCTTCTTTGAGCAAGAGAAATGCAGAAAATGGGGATTCAACAGGCAGTGGAAATCGTTGGAGGAAGCCCATGTGCTATTGTGGAGACATGGCTATACTTCAAAGGGAAAAAACAATGAAGAACATGGGAAAGTTATTTTGGGGTTGTCCCAATTTTAAGCAAGATGGATGCAATTACTTTGGTTGGTACAATGAGGATGCATTTGATGAGAAAGAAGAGCTTTTAATGCATAGGATGGGGGTGGCTGTAAAGGGATTAGATGAAGCAAAAAAAGACATTGAAGAACTTGGGAAAAAACTGATGAATATTGATGCTGAAATGAAGATGATCATGAAGTGGAAAAAAATATGGAATTTGTTGTTTCTAATTGTTATTGTTGTAATGTTATTTAGGTTGAATTAGGTCAGTTATGTTGTGTATGTGAAAGTATGTTTTGTTGTTTTTAAATGTTTTCTAGGTTGAATGTTGTTTTTAAGGTTGAATGTTGTTTTTAATGTTGAATGTTGTTTTTAAATGTTTTATTAATGAAAAGATTTACTGTTATATTGTATGTGAAAGTAATGTTATTCATTTTCTGCAGATTAATTTAAGCCTTCAACACTTTCACGTCCCAGGTAAATCTCCCACCTGGACAATGTTATCAAAAAGGGACTAACGGAAGCTAACAGAAGGATAAACGTTGCACGTTTTAAAAAGTTAAAGGACGAAATCGCCATTTTTTAAAGTTAAGGGACCAAATTGGACCCTGGTGTAAAGTTAAGGGACGAAAAAGGTTATTTGCCCTATAGAATACTATACTAACACTGTATTAATTTGAACTATCTCTAAAATCTATAAAAAAAAAAATGTGTTTTAGATAAAAAAATACATTAACTAACCAGATAAATATAATTGAAAAAAAATAATACAATAGAACTAAAATGAGTTATATCTAATTACATATATTTATCCCTAATTACATAGATATTAAATCTAAAACGGTGAATTATATTACGACACATCATATGCCATGTAGCTATATATTACCATATCAATTAAAAGCCTATGTGTCACACTTAAGATTGAATCGAACAACAAATTTGCATAATTTCACTTCAGCTTCTATGCAAAACTCATATGTTACAACAACCTTATAATCTCCCCCCACAAGAGTTACTCATAATTAAACACAATTATCACCGACCTTAAATTACGAATATAATATTTTTAATTTTTTTAGTTCTTTCCCAATTATTTTATTAAAGATTCTCACAGTCCCTCTAAATTTGTTACATATCCTTTATTTTTGTTTTTTTATAAAGTCTATTATCTAAACAAAATTACACTATTTTGATATAAATCAAAAAATATTTAGCTCAAAAAAATCAGAGATTCAAAAATAAAATAAAATCACTAATTAATGACTAACAGTAAAATTATATTAAAAATTTGGAAAACTCTTACAAAATTTTATAACAACAATAATAAATATTTTAAATTACGCAAACATTAGTAATTAAAAAAAATTTAAGAAAAAAAATAGATTATATCTAATTATAAGAGGTTATCTCTATTGACAAATATAAAATAATATACTAACACTGTATTTATTTGAACTATCTCTAAAATCTATAAAAAAACAAATGTGTTTTAGATTAAAAGAATACATTAACTAACCAGATAAATAAAATTGAAAAAAAACTAATACAATAGAACTAAAATGAGTTACATCTAATTACATATATTTATCCCTAATTACATAGATATTAAATCTAAAACGGTGAATTATATTACCACACATCATATGCCATGTAGTTATATATTACCATATCAATTAAAAGCCTATGTGTCACACTTAAGATTGAATCTAACAACAAAGTTGCATAATTTCACATCAACTTCTATGCAAAACTCATATGTTACAACAACCTTATTATCTCCCACCACAAGAGTTACTCATAATTAAACACAGTTATCACTGACCTTAAATTCTAATTTAATTTTTATATATTTTTTTATTCTTTCCCAAATATTTTATTAAAGCTTCTCACATTTCCTCTAAACTTTGTTACATATCCTTTATTTTTGTTTTTTTATAAAGTCTATTATATAAACAAAATAACACTATTTTGATATAAATCAAAAAATATTTAGCTCTAAAAAATCAGAGATTCAAAAATAAAATAAAATCACTAATTAATGACTAACAATAAAATTATATTAAAAATTTGGAAAACTCTTACAAAATTTTATAACAACAATAATAAATATTTTAAACTACGCAAACATTACTAATTAAAAAAAATAATAGATTATATCAAATTATAAGAAGTTATCTCTATTGGAAAATATGAAATACTATACTAACACCTTATTTATTTGAACTATCTCTAAAATCTATTAAAAAAATGTATTTTAGATTAAAAGAATACATTAACTAACCAGATAAATAAAATTGAAAAAAAAATACAATAGATCTAAAATGAGTTATATCTAATTACATATATTTATCCCGAATTACATAAATATTAAATCTAAAATGGTGATTTATATTACGACACATCATATGCAATGTAGCTATATATTACGACATCAATTAAAATTATATGTTTCACACATAAAATTGAATCTAACAACAAATTTGCATAATTTCACTTCAACTTCTATGCAAAACTCATATGTTACAACAACCTTGTTATCTCCCACATAAGAGTTGCTCATAATTAAACACAATTATCACCGACCTTAAATTCCTAATTTAATTTTTATAATTTTTTTATTCTTTCTTAATTATTTTATTAAAGCTTCTCACATTCCCTCTAAACTTTATTACATATCATTTATTTTTGTTTTTTTATAAAGTCTATTATCTAAATAAAATAACACTATTTTGATATAAAGAAAAAAAAATTTAGCTCAAAAAAATCAGGGATTCAAAAATAAAATAAATAACTAATTAATGACCAACAATAAAATTATATTAAAAATTTGGAAAACTCTTACAAAATTTTATAACAAAAACAATAAATATTTTAAATTACGCAAACATTACTAATTAAAAAAAATTTAAGAACAAAAAAATAGATTATATCAAATTATAAGAGGTTATCTCTATTGACAAATATAAAATACTATATTAACACCTTATTTATTTGAACTATCTTTAAAATCTATAAAAGAAACAAATGTGTTTTAAATTAAAAGAATACATTAACTAACCAGATAATTAAAATTGAAAAATAATAATACAATAGAACTAAAATGAGTTATATCTAATTACATATATTAATCCCTAAGTACATAGATATTAAATCTAAAACGGTGAATTATATTACAACTCATCATATGCCATGTAGCTATATATTACCATATCAATTAAAATCTTATGTGTCACACTTAAGATTGAATCTAACAACAAATTTACATAAGTTCACTTCAACTTCTATGCAAAGCTCATATGTTAAAACAATCTTATTATATCCCTCCACAAGAGTTATCATAATTAAACACAATTATCACCGACCTTAAATTCCTAATTAAATTTTTATAATTTTTTTTATTCTTTCTTAATTATTTTATTAAAGCTTCTCATATTCCCTCTAAACTTTGTTACAAATCCTTTATTTTTATTTTATTTTAAAAAGTCTATTATCTAAACAAAATAACATTATTTTGATATAAATCAAAAAATATTTAGCGCAAAAAAATCGGATATTCGAAAATAAAATAAAATAACTAATTAAGAACTAACAATAAAATTATATTAAAAATTTGTAAGACTCTTACAAAATTTAATAACAACAATAATAAATGTTTTAAATTGTGCAAACATTACTAATTAATATAAAATTTCAGAAAAAAAAATAGATTATCTCAATTTATAAGATGTTATCTCTATTGACATATATAAAATACTATATTTACACCTTATTTATTTGAACTATCTCTAACACCTATAAATAACAAATGTGTTTTAGATTAAAAGAATACATTAACTAACCAGGTAATTAAAATTGAAAAAAATAATACAATAGAACTAATTTGAGTTATATCTAATTACATACATTTATCCTTAATTACATATATATTAAATCTAAAACGGTGAATTATATTACGACGCATCATATGACATGTCGCTATATATTACCACATGAATTAAAATCCTATGTGTCACACTTAAGATTGAATCTAACAACAAATTTGCAAAATTTTACTTCATTTTCTATGCAAAACTCATATGTTACAACAACCTTATTATCTCCCCAACAAGAGTTACTCATAATTAAACATAATTATCACCGACCTTAAATTCCTTATTTAATTTATATTTTTTTTTTTATTATTTCTCAATTATTTTATTAAAGCTTCTCACATTCCCTCTAAACTATGTTACATATCCTTTATTTTAATTTTTTATAAAGTCTATTATCTAAATAAAAAAATATTTAGCTCAAAAAAATTGGAGATTCGAAAATAAAATAAATTAAATAATTAAGGACTAACAATAAAATTATATTAAAAATTTGTAAAACTCTTACAAAATTTAATAACAACAATAATAAATGTTTTAAATTGTGCAAACATTACTAATTAATATAAAATTTCAGAAAAAAAAATAGATTATCTCAATTTATAAGATGTTATCTCTATTGACATATATAAAATACTATATTTACACCTTATTTATTTGAACTATCTCTAACACCTATAAATAACAAATGTGTTTTAGATTAAAAGAATACATTAACTAACCAGGTAATTAAAATTGAAAAAAATAATACAATAGAACTAATTTGAGTTATATCTAATTACATACATTTATCCTTAATTACATATATATTAAATCTAAAACGGTGAATTATATTACAACGCATCATATGGCGTGTCGCTATATATTACCACATGAATTAAAATCCTATGTGTCACACTTAAGATTGAATCTAACAACAAATTTGCATAATTTCACTTCATTTTCTATGCAAAACTCATATGTTACAACAACCTTATTATCTCCCCAACAAGAGTTACTCATAATTAAACATAATTATCACCGACCTTAAATTCCTTATTTAATTTATATATATTTTTTTATTATTTCTCAATTATTTTATTAAAGCTTCTCACATTCCCTCTAAACTATGTTACATATCCTTTATTTTAATTTTTTATAAAGTCTATTATCTAAATAAAAATATATTTAGCTCAAAAAAATTGGAGATTCGAAAATAAAATAAATTAAATAATTAAGGACTAACAATAAAATTATATTAAAAATTTGTAAAACTCTTACAAAATTTAATAACAACAATAATAAATATTTTAAAGTGTGCAAACATTACTAATTAATAAAAAATTTCAGAAAAAAATAGATTATCTCAATTTATAAGAGGTTATCTCTATTGACATATATAAAATACTATATTTATACCTTATTTATTTGAACTATCTCTAACATCTATAAATAACAAATGTGTTTTAGATTAAAAGAATACATTAACTAACCAGATAATTAAAATTGAAAAAAAATAATACAATAGAACTAATTTGAGTTATATCTAATTACATACATTTATCCTTAATTACATATATATTAAATCTAAAACGGTGAATTATATTACAACGCATCATATGGCGTGTCGCTATATATTACCACATGAATTAAAATCCTATGTGTCACACTTAAGATTGAATCTAACAAAAAATTTGCATAATTTCACTTCATTTTCTATGCAAAACTCATATGTTACAACAACCTTATTATCTCCCCAACCAGAGTTACTCCTAATTAAACATAATTATCACGACCTTAAATTCCTTATTTAATTTTTATTGATTTTTATTTTTTCTCAATTATTTTATTAAAGCTTCTCACATTCCCTCTAAACTTTGTTACATATCCTTTATTTTGATTTTTTTATAAAGTCTATTATCTAAATAAAAAAATATTTAGGTCAAAAAAATTGGAGATTCGAAATTAAAATAAATTAAATAATTAAGGACTAACAATAAAATTATATTAAAAATTTGTAAAACTCTTACAAAATTTAATAACAACAATAATAAATATTTTAAATTACGCAAACATTACTAATTAATAAAAAATTTAAGAGAAAAAAATAGATTATCTTAAATTATAAGAGGTTATCTCTATTGACAAATATAAAATACTATACTTACACCTTATTTATTTGAGCTATCTCTAAAACCAATAAATAACAAATGTGTTTTAGATTAAAAGAATACATTAACTACCCAGATAATTACAATTAAAAAAATAATAATACAATAGAACTAAAATGAGTTATATCTAATTACATAGAATTATCCCTAATTACATAAAATTATCCCTATTATATAATATATACCATGTAAACTATTTTTTCCACAACAATTAAAAACCCATGTGTCATTCTTAGAATTGAATCTAACAACAAATTTGCACAATTGTTCTTCATCACTTCATTATAATCATAAAATTTAAAACTCTTTCGTTTCATTATTTATTTAGTTTCATACCATAAATGTTAGAACAAGATTTGGTGTTGCATATGTATCTCTAAGTTTTGATGGTAACAAGTCAGGATTTGTGTGAGAACAATTTTGGTACCCTAACCGTTTATTATTGTGCATCTTTAGCAAAGAACTTTGATTCTGGCTCTTGAATGTGAAACGTTACAAGTTTCTGAATATATTGATCTAAATCGTTTCTGCTCTAATTTACAGATGAGAAGCTTTTATGAAAACTGTATGTTGATGTTGCAACATTCTTTTGGCTCTTTCTTCAGACGCGTGACTCTAATCAATTCGCTTTTGATTAATGATTGAAGTTTCTGAACTCAAGCTTCCGAAGATTAAACGCTGAAGGTTCAAAGAACTCTGAAGAATCTCAAGTCAGATATTGATGGGATCAAGCTTTTGATTGATGATTAAAGTTTCTAAACTCATGCTAAATCAACTCTTCTAACTCATGCTTCAACCAACAGTTTATCCAGAAGCCACTGAAGAATTGAAGATAAGAACGAGTTTATACGTGGGAAAAATAGCACATGGTACAAGCCAATATTCCTTCCACTAAGCGGATTTCATGGAGTAAGGAAATTGAGGTAGTACAATTCTTGTCCCCTCCGTATCAAACCGTTACTCAAGTCACCAGCTCATTCATGAAGAATACCAGATCTACCCTTCAACGAATCTTTTTCTGGATATATAAAGACTTGAAGACTTAAAGAATCACTGCAAGCACTATGCGCATGAAGTGAAAAGCTAGACTGTTGTCTAAATTTATGCAAAATTTTCTTTAAGTGTATTGTGTTTTTTTAATTTGTTTATATCTACTTATGTAGAAGCAATCTTTGTAAACACAACCTTGTAATCAAACAGTTGTTTGTATTTCCTTAAGGGACCAGTTAGCTCAGAATCCTTGAGAAGACATGGACTGTGTGTCTTTGTGGTTTATTAGTCACCCGCGGTTGCTAATGCAGTTGTAATCAGTTGATTATAGTGGATTAAGTCCTTGGGTTTAAGGAGAAATCACCTTGGCGGGTGGACTGGATTAACGTTGAGATTTTCAAGTGAACCAGTATAAAAATCATAGTGTATTTCTCTCTATTATTCATTAGCGGTGTCTTTTATTGAGTGGGTAAAAGGCTTTTGTTTTTGAAAACCCCAATTCAAAACCCCCCCTTTCTTGTGTTTATCTCACCTTCAATTGGCATCAGAGCTCTGGTTCTAATTGTGATAAAAGTTTATCAAACACTTAATCGTGTTCAGTACCCATCCAGTGTGTGTGTGTGTGTGTGAGAAACAATGGAAGCCGCCGCTATTCCAGTAGAGAAAGATCACTACAGTGCTAAACCACCAGTCTTTGATGGTGAAAAGTTTGACTATTGGAAAGATAGAATCGAAAGTTTCTTTCTTGGCTATGATGTAGATCTTTTGGATCTTGTTGTTGATGGCTAGAGTCATCCTATTAATGTTGCAGGAGTAAAAGTGTCAAGAAGTGCTATGACTGATCAACAAAAGAAAGATTATAAGAATCATCACAAGGCAAGAACTATACTGCTGAATGATATCTCTTATACTGAGTATGAGAAGATAACAAACAGAGATACTGCCAAGTCCATTTTTGATTCTCTAAGAATGACTCATGAAGGAAACACTCAAGTTAAGGAGTGAAAGGCGATTACCCTAATCCAGAAATATGAGGCATTCAGAATGGAGGATAATGAAACTGTTGAAACTGTGTTTTCAACGTTTCAAATGCTAGTCGCGGGACTCAAAGTTCTAGACAAAGGATACACAACTGCTGACCATCTCAAAAAGATCATCAGAAGCCTTCCTAAGAAGTGGAGACCTATGGAAACTACCTTGAAACTATCTAAAGTCAGCTTAGTGACAATGGTTATGATATTATATTTAATCAAAAGTCCTGTAAGGCTGACAGTCAGAAAGATGGCTCAATCCTTTTTATCGGAAAGTGGAAAAACAACATTTACAATATTAGACTTTCTGATCGCAGTGAACAGAATGCAAAATGCTTAATGTCTGTTAATAAATAGCAATGGGCATGGCATAGGCGTTTGGACCATGTTAGCATGAGGAGGATTTCTCATCTAAATAAGCTTGAACTAGTCAGAGGCTTACCTAACCTGAAGTTTGCTTCTGATGCTCTTTGTGAAGCATGTCAAAAAGGCAAGTTCTCTAAAACTTCCTTCAAAGAAAAAAATGTTGTTTCCACCTCTAAATCGTTAGAACTTCTACACATTGATTTGTTTGGTCCAGTGAAAACTGCTTTGTTGTACCCCAAATTTTACCCTCATTTCCTGCTAATTGATGTTTGATTTATTTTCTCTACACTTTAATTTAATATGCATTTTTATTGTTATTTTATTTAATATTAATTTTAATGTCTTATTTGCTTCTTTTATTTTCATTTAATGTCTATTTTAAATATTCTATTTGTTTTTATTTTAATTTCAACATGGCTTATTTCATTTTTTATTTATAGTTAAATTGTCCTATTTTCTTTAGTTAATTTAATTTAATCTCAATTTAATTTAATTGTTCAAAATTATTAGTTTAACGAATTAGGTTAATTGTTAGTTTAGCTTATTGTTTTAAGTCATTTAATTAGAATATTAAGCAATTGTTAATTATTATCATTATTTAACCTATTACTTCATAAAAAAAATAGAGAAGAAGTTATTCATTTTCTTGCTATTTTAACTGGTCCTCCGTGGCATTTGATTTGTTTGTGATTGGAGGAATTGCTTCGCCATCAACCAATGAGAAACAAGCACTTCTCCTTTGACTTTTCAACCCTTGTTCATAGCCAGTGGAGAATTGACATGTGGCATACAAAGAAACAAACTCACCCAATGTTTCTTCTTCCACCTTCGTGTATACGAGCTTCAAGATTAAAATTCAAACACCAAGCATATCAAAATCGTTCAAGCTGAGTAAACCTCAAATCCTTGGCGCGTTTGCTCAATTTGAAACTCCAAGGAGCCATTCCTCTTTAAGCTCTCTCTGCTTGGTTCAATAAAGTTGGTTCTGAGGACTTGCCGGTTTAAGCATTCACACTGCCATATCCTGCATCGCCTGCGAAGTATCCATAGTATTGTCCCTATCGGTTTCCATTTCTATTGCTTGTTTGTTTGACATCAGAAGTGTATCTCAGAAGCAAGGCTAGATTTAATGTTTGACTCTGCAATTTCTGAACTTTGAGGCTGCAAGGAGCGTTTGCCTCCCAAGGTTCAACGTTTTCAAATTTCAAAACCCTACCCATTACTTTGCCCACCAAGTGTTTGAAGCTTGACCCGGCCCATCAAGTATCCTATATAAGGAGGGTGAATGTTCAGTTCAGGATCAACAACTCTCTCTCAAAAACACTTAAAATTTTCTCTGCAATTCCATAAGCCTGAGCAATCAAGTTGAAGGAATCTCTTGGAGTGCTTAAGAAGTGAAGGCAGTCATCACACTTGAAGATAGTAGACTTCACTCCCATTTGGTATCGTGTCCTTTTACTCTTTCTATTTATGCTTATTTACAATTTTATTATGCATATCATCATTCTATACATGTTTGTCTGATTGATGTATGTTTGAACATGTTGTTAATTTTCACTTGAAAAGAAATGTTTTGATGTTATGGTGTTGAGCACCTCTGTTTTATCAACTTGGTGTTTGCAGCTTTAAGTTCTCTTCGTGGCATTATTATGATTAGATTAATGATTGATGTTTGTTTGGATGTTATGTATGAGATTTTGAAATGAAGCTTGTGAACCTTTGTCTCTTTGAGTAACTGATACGGGATACTTTAGTTTATTTTGTGCATTTGTTAATGATTGATGATGTTACCAATTAGTTCTTGTTCAAATAGCATGAGTGTTTTCATTGCCATCATTAACGGAGGAATATGTTTGTGTGCTCAGTTCTGATTTTTAACCTCATTCTTGTGGATGTTGTAATGTTTCTGCTCATGGATTGCTGACTGTGCTATTGTTTGAGTGTGCAAACTGTTGAACCTTTGACTTACATTGGATTATTTTTGTGAAAACATATGTTTAAGGTTTAAATGATTAGATTGGCATGCCTTGCCTTGTTATTACATTTGTCATATGCCTCATCATCTTTAACTTGCCATTTCATCTTGTTCATGCTCACCATTTTTTTCATGTTGGTGCATAATGAGAATCATTCTGCCAAGCTTTTTATCTCTATTGACAAATATAAAATTGGCAAAATAATCTTTTTCGTCCTTTAACTTTACACCAGGGTCCAATTTGGTCCCTTAACTTTAAAAAGTGGCGATTTCGTCCTTTAACTTTTTAAAACGTGCCAAGTTAGTCCTGCCGTTAGTTTGGTCAAACGTCCGTTTATATTTTGTTACGTGACAGGTGACATGGACTATGTTTATTGTAATGCCCTGCATAATATATATCTAGAATAATACAATACAAGCATTTTATTTGGTACTGACCCATCAAAAGCGCCTAATAGCATAGTTCACATACTTGTCCATTCCTAAAACACAAATACTCTACATGGCACAAGTCATGGAAACTAGCCAAAATAATAAAACTAAGAATGATATACAATATCCTCAATTACATAGTCAAGAGTGCCAAGTTAGTCCTGCCGTTAGTTTGGTCAAACGTCCTTTTATATTTTGTTACGTGACAGGTGACATGGACTATGTTTATTGTAATGCCATGCATAATATATATCTAGAATAATACAATACAAGCATTTTATTTGGTACTGACCCATCAAAAGCGCCTAATAGCATAGTTCACATACTTGTCCATTCCTAAAACACAAATACTCTACATGGCACAAGTCATGGAAACTAGCCAAAATAATAAAACTAAGAATGATATACAATATCCTCAATTGCATACAACAAAAGAATACACGGCGGAATAAGCTTAACTAAGCTTCTCTTGAAACATTCGGGCATCGCTCCACTTGTAACCAAACCAGCACCTGAAACAAAGCAACTATAGTGGGGTGAGATACATCAAATCTCAGTGAGTTCCCTATCCTATAGATTCTCTTGGCTTTACAGGGTTCTATCAATCCTAACTCAAGTCAAGGGAAAGGGAAAATGACCTTGAGTACACAACCTCACAAATTCACGCTATATGGAAACATGTCACGAGTCTGTTAACTCACAAAGTTCACACGGAAGGAATTACGTCCTGAGCCTGTTAACTCAAGATTCCTTATGAATCGATAACCATACCAAGGCATCCCCTTTTCCCGTCCACTTCTACGTCTAGAAGTCGACCCGAGTCATGGATCCTTGAAGTTACTTGACATACGAAATGGATTCGGGATCATCGCCCCGTACACCGTGATCCGTCACTTCACACGGCCCGTACACCGTCACAAGTCTCTTTACCCGTAGGCTCCATTCGTACTACACGCGGGAATCAAACCTGCCAAGTAATTGTGCATACGTTTCAGTGGAGGTGCTCGAGTCTCATGAAACTACACCGCAAGATACATGATTACGATTACGTGAACATCACACAACGTGATTGTATTCGACAATCACAAGGCCACCATGCCTTAAGGCCACATTCGCCTTACTATAAAACATAACAAAACCATATGTTCCATACTAGTGTTTCACTCAATTCTATACCATTCGGCAATAGACACACGCCTCGGCCTCTTCTGCACGAGCGTTGTCATTACGTTATCTACTATAGGCCAGATCTCGTCAATGAATGCACAAGCGTCGTCATCCAGAGTTTCTATCACAATTCTAATTACAAACTAGAATTATACCAATCTTAACTATGCCATTTGTTTTCAGGGTAAAGTTTCCTCACTCTCCCTAACTCATTTTAACATGCATATTATCTCATTCATTTTAACAACAACATTAAATAGATATGGCATAACACAATATTACAAGTAAATACATATAATCACACATCACATAAAACATTACTAAGTTTATACACTGCCTATCTCAAGATGTTTTTGTGTGATTTGATTGTTAAACTGTCCTATAGTTTGTCCTATGCCCTGTTTTGCATAAAGTCTAAGTTTCAAATGTTTTTGGTCCTCAAATATCAGAATGTTTGTTGTTGCTATATGTTTCTTATTTGAAATGCTTACACAATCACACCATCACACACCAGTCACAGCTGTGTGTTCTTTATCTTTTGGTTTGTCTCTAACATGTGTTGTAACTGCATAGGTACCTAAGTGATATGTGTGTTTAATTGTTGAGCTGACCATCCATTTTGTTCAAATCTTTGTTTCATTGTTTTTTGTTGATACATGCCAATCTGATTTGAATTCCATATGTTTATTTCCTTAAGCATATCATTCAGCTGCAAATGCCCATGTTTGATTTTGTTTGAAGTGACTTTGTTGAATTAACTCTCATCTATACCTGATCATGCTTAGTTTATGTGTTGATATCATGTTGACCAACCATCATACCCATGAATTAAGTGTATTTGCCAAACCTTTGAACAAACTGACTTTTAAGTTTTTAAAACTGAATGTGTGATGGCTGATCTGCACTTTACCACACGACCAATTTGTCTAAGTTGTTTACACACTATTTGCTTTTAATTGACTAGAATGCTTGACTGTCTAACATAACCTTCTCATTTGACCAAGGTACTGCTATTGTGTCTATTTATCAATTAGTGATTCCATTTAAATCCAACTGTTTCATCTTGATTTGAATTACCAATAGGACTGTTATATCTACATGTCATTGAACCTTGATGCTTTGAAATGTGATCTCATCCATCTGTTTGTGTAAAATCCTCAGTTCTACCATTTGATTGTATCCTACTGTATGCACACGTATGTCTTGCTTAAATTTCTATTCTTGAACATTGAACTCAGCATCTAACTTGGGATAAATCATGTCATATGCAACTGTCCAATTCTTAGCTCTTGTGATTTGGTATTGATGATTGTCATTCGTGTGTTTCACCTTTGATGTAGTATATTCTGAGTGTTTTAACTTCCTTATGTTTGCTTTTGAGCTTGAGTAACATCTCCCTTTTGATGGGTTCATTATGTTATGTATGTTAGGGTTTAGGTCAAATAGATGGCACCCTTGTATTCCTTGTTCGCTACTGATTATTTTTAGGCTTTCTAATGACACCAAGAACGTCCCGATCCGAGTTACGGATCAAAAGTTATGAAGGAAACAAAACTGCACAACTGCCATGTTCGCTAGGCAAACGTCCCAGCGAGCATTCGCTCCAGCCTTCGCTGGGCGAAGCTCCTGGCGAATGAACAACAGAACAAAAACAGACATAAAGTTCTCTTCGCGAACTCCTTGGCGAACATTCTCCTTGCCCTTCACTTCGCGAACAACTCAGCGAAGCAAGGCAGAATCAACCAGCACTGAAAAGGCACAAAGTTCGCTAGGCGAACGTCGTTGGCGAACCTTCGCTAACCCTCGCTGCCGGGTTCGCTAGGCGAACCGTCGAAACCATTCGCTACGCTTCGCCCCAGGTTCGCTAGGCGAACCCTGCGAAACCCAGAAATTCAGCAGCGCTGTTACTCATCAAAATCAATAATTTCCTCAATCCAGACACTTCCAAATCACACCATGACAATCAAAACATACTCCAATCATAACAATAAGTATTCTACACAGTCTATACTATATTTCATCCGTTAGATTCATTGATTTTATCCGATTAATCAATTTCTCTCAAAACTAACCTAAGTTCAAATCATTAATTTCTAGAACTTAGAGTTTCTATCTAGAACACACCTGATAATCGAAGAGGAGTTTGAAGAAGATGCTGATGATCCATGGGTTTCTCTTCTTCATCTTCTCCATTTTCCCTCTTTTTCTTCTTTCCTTTCCTTCTTCTTCTTTACTAACTTCTTCTTTTCTCTTTTTCTTTCTCTTTCCAAAATATATACATATATTATACTATTAGTAAATAATATAAATCCAATAGAGTAAAATATCTCCAATTGATATTTTGTCATCTCAACCAATTGATCAATTATTAGAGTTATCATAAAAGTCTCTCTTGAACTAATAATAAATTGATCTCTTCAGAGTTCATTAGTTGCTCTATTGATCCCAATTGATAATACTTAAAGTACTTAGAGGATTCCCTTAATCCATTTTACCAAGGGTAGAGCACATAGATGCTCATCTGATCTCATCTGATATCCAATTGAGCATTTAGGTAATACGGGGTATCACATTTATCGTCTTCTTCCTTCTTTATGCATTCTGCAGACTCGTTTTCCCCAATTTTTGTTAGGGCAAACTCAAATCATCTTCAATCCTTATAATTTTTCTCCAAAGTAAAAGTTAGGGTTTAGGGAAAATGAAATCGGGTAGTTCTTCTTCTTCTTTGAGCAAGAGAAATGCAGAAAATGGGGATTCAACAGGCAGTGGAAATCGTTGGAGGAAGCCCATGTGCTATTGTGGAGACATGGCTATACTTCAAAGGGAAAAAACAATGAAGAACATGGGAAAGTTATTTTGGGGTTGTCCGAATTTTAAGCAAGATGGATGCAATTACTTTGGTTGGTACAATGAGGATGCATTTGATGAGAAAGAAGAGCTTTTAATGCATAGGATGGGGGTGGCTGTAAAGGGATTAGATGAAGCAAAAAAAGACATTGAAGAACTTGGGAAAAAACTGATGAATATTGATGCTGAAATGAAGATGATCATGAAGTGGAAAAAAATATGGAATTTGTTGTTTCTAATTGTTATTGTTGTAATGTTATTTAGGTTGAATTAGGTCAGTTATGTTGTGTATGTGAAAGTATGTTTTGTTGTTTTTAAATGTTTTCTAGGTTGAATGTTGTTTTTAAGGTTGAATGTTGTTTTTAATGTTGAATGTTGTTTTTAAATGTTTTATTAATGAAAAGATTTACTGTTATATTGTATGTGAAAGTAATGTTATTCATTTTCTGCAGATTAATTTAAGCCTTCAACGCTTTCACGTCCCAGGTAAATCTCCCACCTGGACAATGTTATCAAAAAGGGACTAACGGAAGCTAACAGAAGGATAAACGTTGCACGTTTTAAAAAGTTAAAGGACGAAATCGCCATTTTTTAAAGTTAAGGGACCAAATTGGACCCTGGTGTAAAGTTAAGGGACGAAAAAGGTTATTTGCCCTATAGAATACTATACTAACACTGTATTAATTTGAACTATCTCTAAAATCTATAAAAAAACAAATGTGTTTTAGATAAAAAAATACATTAACTAACCAGATAAATATAATTGAAAAAAAATAATACAATAGAACTAAAATGAGTTATATCTAATTACATATATTTATCCCTAATTACATAGATATTAAATCTAAAACGGTGAATTATATTACGACACATCATATGCCATGTAGCTATATATTACCATATCAATTAAAAGCCTATGTGTCACACTTAAGATTGAATCGAACAACAAATTTGCATAATTTCACTTCAACTTCTATGCAAAACTCATATGTTACAACAACCTTATAATCTCCCCCCACAAGAGTTACTCATAATTAAACACAATTATCACCGACCTTAAATTACGAATATAATATTTTTAATTTTTTTAGTTCTTTCCCAATTATTTTATTAAAGATTCTCACAGTCCCTCTAAATTTGTTACATATCCTTTATTTTTGTTTTTTTATAAAGTCTATTATCTAAACAAAATTACACTATTTTGATATAAATCAAAAAATATTTAGCTCAAAAAATCAGAGATTCAAAAATAAAATAAAATCACTAATTAATGACTAACAGTAAAATTATATTAAAAATTTGGAAAACTCTTACAAAATTTTATAACAACAATAATAAATATTTTAAATTACGCAAACATTAGTAATTAAAAAAAATTTAAGAAAAAAAATAGATTATATCTAATTATAAGAGGTTATCTCTATTGACAAATATAAAATAATATACTAACACTGTATTTATTTGAACTATCTCTAAAATCTATAAAAAAACAAATGTGTTTTAGATTAAAAGAATACATTAACTAACCAGATAAATAAAATTGAAAAAAAACTAATACAATAGAACTAAAATGAGTTACATCTAATTACATATATTTATCCCTAATTACATAGATATTAAATCTAAAACGGTGAATTATATTACCACACATCATATGCCATGTAGTTATATATTACCATATCAATTAAAAGCCTATGTGTCACACTTAAGATTGAATCTAACAACAAAGTTGCATAATTTCACATCAACTTCTATGCAAAACTCATATGTTACAACAACCTTATTATCTCCCACCACAAGAGTTACTCATAATTAAACACAGTTATCACTGACCTTAAATTCTAATTTAATTTTTATATATTTTTTTATTCTTTCCCAAATATTTTATTAAAGCTTCTCACATTTCCTCTAAACTTTGTTACATATCCTTTATTTTTGTTTTTTTATAAAGTCTATTATATAAACAAAATAACACTATTTTGATATAAATCAAAAAATATTTAGCTCTAAAAAATCAGAGATTCAAAAATAAAATAAAATCACTAATTAATGACTAACAATAAAATTATATTAAAAATTTGGAAAACTCTTACAAAATTTTATAACAACAATAATAAATATTTTAAACTACGCAAACATTACTAATTAAAAATAATAATAGATTATATCAAATTATAAGAGGTTATCTCTATTGGCAAATATGAAATACTATACTAACACCTTATTTATTTGAACTATCTCTAAAATCTATTAAAAAAATGTATTTTAGATTAAAAGAATACATTAACTAACCAGATAAATAAAATTGAAAAAAAAATACAATAGATCTAAAATGAGTTATATCTAATTACATATATTTATCCCGAATTACATAAATATTAAATCTAAAATGGTGATTTATATTACGACACATCATATGCAATGTAGCTATATATTACGACATCAATTAAAATTATATGTTTCACACATAAAATTGAATCTAACAACAAATTTGCATAATTTCACTTCAACTTCTATGCAAAACTCATATGTTACAACAACCTTATTATCTCCCACATAAGAGTTGCTCATAATTAAACACAATTATCACCGACCTTAAATTCCTAATTTAATTTTTATAATTTTTTTATTCTTTCTTAATTATTTTATTAAAGCTTCTCACATTCCCTCTAAACTTTATTACATATCATTTATTTTTGTTTTTTTATAAAGTCTATTATCTAAATAAAATAACACTATTTTGATATAAAGAAAAAAAATTTAGCTCAAAAAAATCAGAGATTCAAAAATAAAATAAATAACTAATTAATGACCAACAATAAAATTATATTAAAAATTTGGAAAACTCTTACAAAATTTTATAACAAAAACAATAAATATTTTAAATTACGCAAACATTACTAATTAAAAAAAATTTAAGAACAAAAAAATAGATTATATCAAATTATAAGAGGTTATCTCTATTGACAAATATAAAATACTATATTAACACCTTATTTATTTGAACTATCTTTAAAATCTATAAAAGAAACAAATGTGTTTTAAATTAAAAGAATACATTAACTAACCAGATAATTAAAATTGAAAAATAGTAATACAATAGAACTAAAATGAGTTATATCTAATTACATATATTAATCCCTAAGTACATAGATATTAAATCTAAAACGGTGAATTATATTACAACTCATCATATGCCATGTAGCTATATATTACCATATCAATTAAAATCTTATGTGTCACACTTAAGATTGAATCTAACAACAAATTTACATAAGTTCACTTCAACTTCTATGCAAAGCTCATATGTTAAAACAATCTTATTATATCCCTCCACAAGAGTTATCATAATTAAACACAATTATCACCGACCTTAAATTCCTAATTAAATTTTTATAATTTTTTTTATTCTTTCTTAATTATTTTATTAAAGCTTCTCATATTCCCTCTAAACTTTGTTACAAATCCTTTATTTTTATTTTATTTTAAAAAGTCTATTATCTAAACAAAATAACATTATTTTGATATAAATCAAAAAATATTTAGCGCAAAAAAATCGGAGATTCGAAAATAAAATAAAATAACTAATTAAGAACTAACAATAAAATTATATTAAAAATTTGTAAGACTCTTACAAAATTTAATAACAACAATAATAAATGTTTTAAATTGTGCAAACATTACTAATTAATATAAAATTTCAGAAAAAAAAATAGATTATCTCAATTTATAAGATGTTATCTCTATTGACATATATAAAATACTATATTTACACCTTATTTATTTGAACTATCTCTAACACCTATAAATAACAAATGTGTTTTAGATTAAAAGAATACATTAACTAACCAGGTAATTAAAATTGAAAAAAATAATACAATAGAACTAATTTGAGTTATATCTAATTACATACATTTATCCTTAATTACATATATATTAAATCTAAAACGGTGAATTATATTACAACGCATCATATGGCGTGTCGCTATATATTACCACATGAATTAAAATCCTATGTGTCACACTTAAGATTGAATCTAACAACAAATTTGCATAATTTCACTTCATTTTCTATGCAAAACTCATATGTTACAACAACCTTATTATCTCCCCAACAAGAGTTACTCATAATTAAACATAATTATCACCGACCTTAAATTCCTTATTTAATTTATATTTTTTTTTTTATTATTTCTCAATTATTTTATTAAAGCTTCTCACATTCCCTCTAAACTATGTTACATATCCTTTATTTTAATTTTTTATAAAGTCTATTATCTAAATAAAAAAATATTTAGCTCAAAAAAATTGGAGATTCGAAAATAAAATAAATTAAATAATTAAGGACTAACAATAAAATTATATTAAAAATTTGTAAAACTCTTACAAAATTTAATAACAACAATAATAAATGTTTTAAATTGTGCAAACATTACTAATTAATATAAAATTTCAGAAAAAAAAATAGATTATCTCAATTTATAAGATGTTATCTCTATTGACATATATAAAATACTATATTTACACCTTATTTATTTGAACTATCTCTAACACCTATAAATAACAAATGTGTTTTAGATTAAAAGAATACATTAACTAACCAGGTAATTAAAATTGAAAAAAATAATACAATAGAACTAATTTGAGTTATATCTAATTACATACATTTATCCTTAATTACATATATATTAAATCTAAAACGGTGAATTATATTACAACGCATCATATGGCGTGTCGCTATATATTACCACATGAATTAAAATCCTATGTGTCACACTTAAGATTGAATCTAACAACAAATTTGCATAATTTCACTTCATTTTCTATGCAAAACTCATATGTTACAACAACCTTATTATCTCCCCAACAAGAGTTACTCATACATTTATTTTCCTTTCGGCCACAATTCATCACCACACATATCATCACAAGCATTTTCATCACACAACAGCACATAGCATAATACACATCAATTATGCACACATCACACACAAACCACATACATTCACATCAATTGTGCCAAACGGCAACCGAACGCTTTCACAAATAACCAAACAATTCGATTTACGGTTTACTGGAAAAGTCGATTAAAAGTCGGCTAAAAATAATATATTTCTTCACCAAATCATAGAACGTATTTTTAGCTTCACATCTATATAAAGAACACTTAAATCGGATAAACAACGAAGAAGATATGAATATTTCAAAATAACGTAAAAACATAAACCGGACGTCCGACACTACGAAACGGTTCCAAAAAAACTGTACCGATTGGACTAGGTTCAGACCTCAAAACTATTTTTCCTAGAAAGAACATCTCGTTAGCTTCCCAACGCTTCGAACGGGGACCAAAACCGACTTACGGTTCAAGAGATATGAATTTCCAAAGTTTCCCGACAAACCAGAATTTTATGGTTCAGCACAGTATGTATCGATACATAGGCTTTATGTATCGATACAAAAAGACCTCATGTATCGATACATAGCACGCATGTGTCGACACATGCTGTAGTGAAAATGCTGTTTTTCCCAATTTTCACAGTATGTATCGATGCATAAGGGTTATGTATCGATACATAAACCATTTCGTATCGATACATAGCTGTTATGTATCGATTCATAGCCCTGTTTTTCCCAAAAATCAGATTTTCTCAAAATACACCTTTGCTGTAACTTTTCCGAAATGCCCGGAACTCGACTAAATCGAACATTTTCACCGAAACAAACATATACGCGCAATCACCAAATACATAAGAACAATTTAGAACACATAAACGAAATTTCTACGACGTTCGATTTTTCGATTAAATTTCAACCTTTCAAAAACCAGAATTTTCGAACATCTCCAAATCGAATAAAAAGCACGCTATACGACAACCTAACCTTACTCGATACAACTACGTAATTTATTTCGAATTCTAACCGTGAAAACATCGTTTTCTATCGATTTCTTACAATTCGACCTAAACGGACAAAACAACGGAAACATAACGAAAACTAACCAAAACCTAACCGAACTTCATGAAACTTTAAACAGCAGCTCACATACATATAATCAACCAACACATGTATTTATACGACTTTTCGACCGTAAAAACATTGGTTTCCATCGATTTCGTCAAATACGGCATAAACGGAAACATATGGAAACCAACCAAAACATCCACACAAAATACATACATAATCATACACATGTATAAGATAATTGAATTTCACACCCTTACCCGATAAATTCGCGTTTGAAAAGTCGGTTGAATCGGTTCCTAAATCCCCAAGTTTTTCCTCTTTTTTCTTCTTCTCTTTCTCTTCTCTTCTTTCTCTCTATTTTTCTGTTTTTCTTTCTTTTCTCTCTTTCTTACTACATTTTCTATTTTTATACAAAATCAAAATATCTAGCCACCCTAAAGACCAAAATACCCATACACTCAAATATCTCGCAAACGCTCTCAAAATGCGATGAAACATAAACAATGATGAAAAATAACATTTTGTCAAATAAAAGTCAGAAATAAAATAATATAAAACCAAAACCAATTAAATCTACTCTATTAAATAAATCTAACAAAACTGGGGCGTTACAATTCTCCCCCACTTGGACATTTTCGTCCTCGAAAATATACCGAGACGAACCACCCTGGATACGACTCTCGCATCCGACCAACAAACCTCAGGCCTACAAAAAGGCACGCCACGAATAATACAACTGACAAAACTCCCTTGCTAACCTCAATCACAACGAGGACACGACCACGACGACAACAACGACAAGATGCAAAGCCCATACAATGCACTTGACGACCAACTCACAACTCAAGGAATACACAAAACACAACTCACAGGTTCACTCTTGAACCAAAACATCCCTCAACTTAGCAGCACACGGATACTATTAGAACCTCTCTCCTAACACCTCCACTCTGAAACATCCAATGATATCTTCATTCCTATGGATTTCCCATGTTCCACCTAAGAACCCTCACAAGTCGCACACACATATACGAAATGTGCCACATCACACTCCCGCTGCGCCACTCTGATGACTCGTAACCATCAAAACTACCAATCTCTCTCCCAAAATCTAATTCTTTCACGAACCTTCCAAAAACCACTGTTCACCTTTAATATTCTAGCCTCACATTCTTTCGTGTTATCTCGCACACCAGATACAAGCCTCTGAATCGTTCAAACAATTCTAATCCTCGGACTACCCAAAACTGACATACACAGAAACTTCCGACTTAACTCCTCTGATACAACAATAACTCTTCACAAATTCTAACCACTCTCGTTGTCTCTATTCCTTCAGACCCAAACCAGTAATCAATATTCTTGTAATTACCAAACACTTCAAATCTAGAATCATAAAGATAATACTCCCAATATTCCAACATAATACAACTGCCAACCATTCCAATTCCCACCATAATACTGATCCTTTCATGAATCCTCGAATGTCGCAAAACATAAGCCACAACTTTACCCTCTCATATCAACACACCAACTATCCTCATCAAAGATGCATCCCAAACAATCGACTTCACCTTTGTAAGTCAACTGAAGTAACGAAAACGCTGACTTGGAAAAACCTTCCATAACCTCCGGTAATAACCAACTAAAGTCCAAAAAGCTTCTAATCTCCTTAACCAACTTCGAAACCTCTCATTGTAGAACTGCATCTACTTTTGATGAATCCACAAAAATACCATCCTCAGAAATAACATATCCAAGAAACCTAACCTTTTCAACCAAAATTCTCACTCGAACAACTTAGCATAAAGCTTCGTCTCTTTTCAATACTTGTAATTCAAATCCCACACACTCTACCTGTTCTTCCTCCGAATTTATAACAGATCCAAACGTTCTCAATCAAAGCCCTTACGAACTTATCCAAATAAATATGGAAGATACGATTCCTCTACTCCACAAACATTACAGACGCATTACTAACACCAAACAACATCACTGCACGTTATAATATCCAAACAAACCAAACCTCATCCAAACTTGTCCAGACTCACATACAAGCCTAACCGAGCAAATAACAACCTATTCCGATGATAACAACCATAACCAGTCACATCAAATCGATCAAAGCCTCAACTCACACAATTCACTATCCTTATCAAACGTGCCAAACAATTGTAATTTCACTCCAACTCAATCAAACCATTCCAGTTATCTATCCATGAGAGCGAACGCTTATTCTCAATCGTTACCTTACTCCACTGTCAGTAATCCATACACAAGTCCTTCTCTTGATAATCCAAATTCCAACCTATTACAACAATCAACCAAAAGGACTCTCAACGACTTCTCAAGTTACCCACCATACAAAACCTTAATTCCGTATCACCGTCAGATATAAAATCTTTTTCAACTTGACAGAATAATCCACAAACATATCCTTAAATTTCAAGTAATCCAATCCGCACCACTATCAAAGCCGGAAGACACGTCCATTCCATCCAACATAATTCTCGTCTGCTATCAATAAGAGATTAAGGGTGATCAGTTCCTCAATTTGTCAATAGACAGCCGACAACCATGATGAGGCATAAACCGTCTCCACCAAACTATAATAGCATTCCTTACATCTTATACACAAAACTACCTAAGGCACAAATCCTTAGTTGATGTAAACCTTACTTCTGCATTCCTTCTTGAACCAGAAACTACACTTATACTCTTGCAATTCATAACACACTGAGCCCGCACTTTACACCTGAAAACAACTTGGAGAAGTACCAGCTTCTCCCCCACTTATCTCATTCTAATCTCTCTAACCATAAACACACCAAAACCATCCCAAGCCTTTACCACAAATGGTCAAAGAACAATTTAAACAAACCAAAAAGTAATTACTGACCCCATTGCTAGAGTATCAATAACCATCTTACTACCCCAAGAAGACAACAACAAATTCAAACACTTCACGCACTCACACGAAATAAACAAATGAGTCGTCCCAATATCAACAATAGCAATTAAAGGCATACTATTAATAAACAAGTACCTTGAGTCAAACGATCCGCACTAGTAGTCTCCTCTCCTGCCATTGCCATAGCCTTCCTACCAGTCTGAGCTCCCTTCGGTTTCGTACACCCCGTGCTAATATGACCTGTTTCACCACAGTTGAAACATCGCACCTTAATCCTCCTACAATTCGCTGCGTCATGCCCCGAACTTCCACAATTGGAACATTTCAGTTTATCCCTTCTACAATTCATCCGTAGATGTCCTACTTCTCCACACTTGTAACACTTAATGGAACACTTCGGAGGACCAGACATTCCTTCCTCACTTGCCTTTCTCTCAAAATTACCCCTCGTCACATAAGGCCCACTACGAGACTGTTGTTTCCCTTTTCTATCATTCACACTCATATCGCGAGTGGCACGCACCTTACAATCCTCTTCGTACATCCTACAGTTGTCCACCAATTCAGAAAACCTTCTAATCCTCTGATAACCGATTGCCCGTTTAATCTTCGGACGCAATCCGTTCTCATATTTCACACACTTAGAAAATTCAACAGTCGCCTCCGGATAATGAGGATAAAACTGCACCAGTTCCACAAACTTAGTCGTATACTCAACAACGGACATATTGCCTTGTTTGAATCCCAAAAACTCAATCTCTTTCTTTTCCTTCACTCCCTCAGGATAATACACCCTCCGAAACTCTCGGCCAAATAAATTCCAAGTAACCTCTTCCTTATCCTCTTCCAACACTCGGCGCAAACTAACCCACCAATCAGCTGCTTCTTCCTCCAGCATGCAAGTACCCAATCTCACCTTATGCTCTTCAGCACAATCCATCATACGGAAGATTCTTTCAACCTCTTCAAACCAAAATTGTGCACCATCGGGATCATATCTTCCCTTGAAGATAGGCAGCTTATTCCTTCCGAACTCATCATTACCCATAACATCCGCTACATCCTGCACAACTCGGGCCATATTCTGTTCATCCAAATACAGAAACTATGGTTAACCAACAATCCACCAGCACACGACTGCTGCACAACAGTAACTCACCTAAAACGACAGACACAACAGACACAGACTGACACAGACTGGCTCTGATACCACTTAATGTGACGCCCCCGATCTATACCCCCAAATAAACATGCATTTAAAGCGGTAAAAAGAAAGTTCAAAAAATTTGATCAGAGTATAATTAAAAACATGGCATAGAGAGGGAGAATCACATCAAATTGAAACCAAACATACATACAACACCTGCCCATAATGATATGCAACAGTGGGGTAGCATACATACAGAGGAAACTTTGTTCCTTACACCCACTTTTCAGAAATTAGGATTAAAGCGGAAAAATCTAAAATCTGATTAACATAAATACATATATCATGTAAAAAGTTTATCATACATCCAGATATACATGTACAAGCCAAAAGATAATATATACATAATACATAATAATAGCCAACGGCCTCCCTAACTACCTGGTGTCACATATCAGAGCCGACCGACAAAAAGGGTGAAGACACAAAGCTTCACAAAAGACCTCCAGCAACTCTAATCTGCAATGCCTCATAGAGCATTATAAAACGAGCAGAAGGGTGAGAAAGACAACCATAATATAAATGTATAAAATTATATATTACCACAAGCATACACAAGTAAACACATTTCTCACCACAATTGTACCACAATTTCACAAAGATCACATATAACATAATCCAGTACAATTCTCAAGCATTGATACCACTACGCCTCGAACATACAAACATACACATAATCACCAACATAATCACACATATTTCATCCCATCAATCACCTACACCATTTCATGCACAAATAATTCATGATGAATGCAAATGCACAGAGACCGACACCACGACTCTATGCACATGCCATGCGGTACCGACTTCCTTTGTCACGTTATTAGTCCACTCAGGAACTATTGGAACCATCGCTTGTTACTGAGACTTAGTCAAGTAACTCCCCGTCGGGCCTACGATGTTCACCCGTCGCTTTAAGTCCTCAGGCATCGCCTCGTATTTTCGAGGCCCACGACGTTAAGGATTGCTTTAAGTCTCCAAAGGAGCCCACAATCGTCTATACATATCGCTGTCAGTCCTTAGGCATCGCCTCGTATTTTAGAGGCACACGATGGTATAGTGGATGCATCGTTTTAAGTCCTCAGGCAACGCCTCGTATTTTCGAGGACCACGATGATCAAGTCGCCACTCAGGACGTTTCCACAATGTATTTCATGATGCTTGGCATACAACGACTCATGACAACCAATGCATCTCCCACATTTATGCAGTCACAAACATGCATATATAACAAAATACAACACATTGCATTTATTTTCCTTTCGGCCACAATTCATCACCACACATATCATCACAAGCATTTTCATCACACAACAGCACATAGCATAATACACATCAATTATGCACACATCACACACAAACCACATACATTCACATCAATTGTGCCAAACGGCAACCGAACGCTTTCACAAATAACCAAACAATTCGATTTACGGTTTACTGGAAAAGTCGATTAAAAGTCGGCTAAAAATAATATATTTCTTCACCAAATCATAGAACGTATTTTTAGCTTCACATCTATATAAAGAACACTTAAATCGGATAAACAACGAAGAAGATATGAATATTTCAAAATAACGTAAAAACATAAACCGGACGTCCGACACTACGAAACGGTTCCAAAAAAACTGTACCGATTGGACTAGGTTCAGACCTCAAAACTATTTTTCCTAGAAAGAACATCTCGTTAGCTTCCCAACGCTTCGAACGGGGACCAAAACCGACTTACGGTTCAAGAGATATGAATTTCCAAAGTTTCCCGACAAACCAGAATTTTATGGTTCAGCACAGTATGTATCGATACATAGGCTTTATGTATCGATACAAAAAGACCTCATGTATCGATACATAGCACGCATGTGTCGACACATGCTGTAGTGAAAATGCTGTTTTTCCCAATTTTCACAGTATGTATCGATGCATAAGGGTTATGTATCGATACATAAACCATTTCGTATCGATACATAGCTGTTATGTATCGATTCATAGCCCTGTTTTTCCCAAAAATCAGATTTTCTCAAAATACACCTTTGCTGTAACTTTTCCGAAATGCCCGGAACTCGACTAAATCGAACATTTTCACCGAAACAAACATATACGCGCAATCACCAAATACATAAGAACAATTTAGAACACATAAACGAAATTTCTACGACGTTCGATTTTTCGATTAAATTTCAACCTTTCAAAAACCAGAATTTTCGAACATCTCCAAATCGAATAAAAAGCACGCTATACGACAACCTAACCTTACTCGATACAACTACGTAATTTATTTCGAATTCTAACCGTGAAAACATCGTTTTCTATCGATTTCTTACAATTCGACCTAAACGGACAAAACAACGGAAACATAACGAAAACTAACCAAAACCTAACCGAACTTCATGAAACTTTAAACAGCAGCTCACATACATATAATCAACCAACACATGTATTTATACGACTTTTCGACCGTAAAAACATTGGTTTCCATCGATTTCGTCAAATACGGCATAAACGGAAACATATGGAAACCAACCAAAACATCCACACAAAATACATACATAATCATACACATGTATAAGATAATTGAATTTCACACCCTTACCCGATAAATTCGCGTTTGAAAAGTCGGTTGAATCGGTTCCTAAATCCCCAAGTTTTTCCTCTTTTTTCTTCTTCTCTTTCTCTTCTCTTCTTTCTCTCTATTTTTCTGTTTTTCTTTCTTTTCTCTCTTTCTTACTACATTTTCTATTTTTATACAAAATCAAAATATCTAGCCACCCTAAAGACCAAAATACCCATACACTCAAATATCTCGCAAACGCTCTCAAAATGCGATGAAACATAAACAATGATGAAAAATAACATTTTGTCAAATAAAAGTCAGAAATAAAATAATATAAAACCAAAACCAATTAAATCTACTCTATTAAATAAATCTAACAAAACTGGGGCGTTACAATTCTCCCCCACTTGGACATTTTCGTCCTCGAAAATATACCGAGACGAACCACCCTGGATACGACTCTCGCATCCGACCAACAAACCTCAGGCCTACAAAAAGGCACGCCACGAATAATACAACTGACAAAACTCCCTTGCTAACCTCAATCACAACGAGGACACGACCACGACGACAACAACGACAAGATGCAAAGCCCATACAATGCACTTGACGACCAACTCACAACTCAAGGAATACACAAAACACAACTCACAGGTTCACTCTTGAACCAAAACATCCCTCAACTTAGCAGCACACGGATACTATTAGAACCTCTCTCCTAACACCTCCACTCTGAAACATCCAATGATATCTTCATTCCTATGGATTTCCCATGTTCCACCTAAGAACCCTCACAAGTCGCACACACATATACGAAATGTGCCACATCACACTCCCGCTGCGCCACTCTGATGACTCGTAACCATCAAAACTACCAATCTCTCTCCCAAAATCTAATTCTTTCACGAACCTTCCAAAAACCACTGTTCACCTTTAATATTCTAGCCTCACATTCTTTCGTGTTATCTCGCACACCAGATACAAGCCTCTGAATCGTTCAAACAATTCTAATCCTCGGACTACCCAAAACTGACATACACAGAAACTTCCGACTTAACTCCTCTGATACAACAATAACTCTTCACAAATTCTAACCACTCTCGTTGTCTCTATTCCTTCAGACCCAAACCAGTAATCAATATTCTTGTAATTACCAAACACTTCAAATCTAGAATCATAAAGATAATACTCCCAATATTCCAACATAATACAACTGCCAACCATTCCAATTCCCACCATAATACTGATCCTTTCATGAATCCTCGAATGTCGCAAAACATAAGCCACAACTTTACCCTCTCATATCAACACACCAACTATCCTCATCAAAGATGCATCCCAAACAATCGACTTCACCTTTGTAAGTCAACTGAAGTAACGAAAACGCTGACTTGGAAAAACCTTCCATAACCTCCGGTAATAACCAACTAAAGTCCAAAAAGCTTCTAATCTCCTTAACCAACTTCGAAACCTCTCATTGTAGAACTGCATCTACTTTTGATGAATCCACAAAAATACCATCCTCAGAAATAACATATCCAAGAAACCTAACCTTTTCAACCAAAATTCTCACTCGAACAACTTAGCATAAAGCTTCGTCTCTTTTCAATACTTGTAATTCAAATCCCACACACTCTACCTGTTCTTCCTCCGAATTTATAACAGATCCAAACGTTCTCAATCAAAGCCCTTACGAACTTATCCAAATAAATATGGAAGATACGATTCCTCTACTCCACAAACATTACAGACGCATTACTAACACCAAACAACATCACTGCACGTTATAATATCCAAACAAACCAAACCTCATCCAAACTTGTCCAGACTCACATACAAGCCTAACCGAGCAAATAACAACCTATTCCGATGATAACAACCATAACCAGTCACATCAAATCGATCAAAGCCTCAACTCACACAATTCACTATCCTTATCAAACGTGCCAAACAATTGTAATTTCACTCCAACTCAATCAAACCATTCCAGTTATCTATCCATGAGAGCGAACGCTTATTCTCAATCGTTACCTTACTCCACTGTCAGTAATCCATACACAAGTCCTTCTCTTGATAATCCAAATTCCAACCTATTACAACAATCAACCAAAAGGACTCTCAACGACTTCTCAAGTTACCCACCATACAAAACCTTAATTCCGTATCACCGTCAGATATAAAATCTTTTTCAACTTGACAGAATAATCCACAAACATATCCTTAAATTTCAAGTAATCCAATCCGCACCACTATCAAAGCCGGAAGACACGTCCATTCCATCCAACATAATTCTCGTCTGCTATCAATAAGAGATTAAGGGTGATCAGTTCCTCAATTTGTCAATAGACAGCCGACAACCATGATGAGGCATAAACCGTCTCCACCAAACTATAATAGCATTCCTTACATCTTATACACAAAACTACCTAAGGCACAAATCCTTAGTTGATGTAAACCTTACTTCTGCATTCCTTCTTGAACCAGAAACTACACTTATACTCTTGCAATTCATAACACACTGAGCCCGCACTTTACACCTGAAAACAACTTGGAGAAGTACCAGCTTCTCCCCCACTTATCTCATTCTAATCTCTCTAACCATAAACACACCAAAACCATCCCAAGCCTTTACCACAAATGGTCAAAGAACAATTTAAACAAACCAAAAAGTAATTACTGACCCCATTGCTAGAGTATCAATAACCATCTTACTACCCCAAGAAGACAACAACAAATTCAAACACTTCACGCACTCACACGAAATAAACAAATGAGTCGTCCCAATATCAACAATAGCAATTAAAGGCATACTATTAATAAACAAGTACCTTGAGTCAAACGATCCGCACTAGTAGTCTCCTCTCCTGCCATTGCCATAGCCTTCCTACCAGTCTGAGCTCCCTTCGGTTTCGTACACCCCGTGCTAATATGACCTGTTTCACCACAGTTGAAACATCGCACCTTAATCCTCCTACAATTCGCTGCGTCATGCCCCGAACTTCCACAATTGGAACATTTCAGTTTATCCCTTCTACAATTCATCCGTAGATGTCCTACTTCTCCACACTTGTAACACTTAATGGAACACTTCGGAGGACCAGACATTCCTTCCTCACTTGCCTTTCTCTCAAAATTACCCCTCGTCACATAAGGCCCACTACGAGACTGTTGTTTCCCTTTTCTATCATTCACACTCATATCGCGAGTGGCACGCACCTTACAATCCTCTTCGTACATCCTACAGTTGTCCACCAATTCAGAAAACCTTCTAATCCTCTGATAACCGATTGCCCGTTTAATCTTCGGACGCAATCCGTTCTCATATTTCACACACTTAGAAAATTCAACAGTCGCCTCCGGATAATGAGGATAAAACTGCACCAGTTCCACAAACTTAGTCGTATACTCAACAACGGACATATTGCCTTGTTTGAATCCCAAAAACTCAATCTCTTTCTTTTCCTTCACTCCCTCAGGATAATACACCCTCCGAAACTCTCGGCCAAATAAATTCCAAGTAACCTCTTCCTTATCCTCTTCCAACACTCGGCGCAAACTAACCCACCAATCAGCTGCTTCTTCCTCCAGCATGCAAGTACCCAATCTCACCTTATGCTCTTCAGCACAATCCATCATACGGAAGATTCTTTCAACCTCTTCAAACCAAAATTGTGCACCATCGGGATCATATCTTCCCTTGAAGATAGGCAGCTTATTCCTTCCGAACTCATCATTACCCATAACATCCGCTACATCCTGCACAACTCGGGCCATATTCTGTTCATCCAAATACAGAAACTATGGTTAACCAACAATCCACCAGCACACGACTGCTGCACAACAGTAACTCACCTAAAACGACAGACACAACAGACACAGACTGACACAGACTGGCTCTGATACCACTTAATGTGACGCCCCCGATCTATACCCCCAAATAAACATGCATTTAAAGCGGTAAAAAGAAAGTTCAAAAAATTTGATCAGAGTATAATTAAAAACATGGCATAGAGAGGGAGAATCACATCAAATTGAAACCAAACATACATACAACACCTGCCCATAATGATATGCAACAGTGGGGTAGCATACATACAGAGGAAACTTTGTTCCTTACACCCACTTTTCAGAAATTAGGATTAAAGCGGAAAAATCTAAAATCTGATTAACATAAATACATATATCATGTAAAAAGTTTGTCATACATCCAGATATACATGTACAAGCCAAAAGATAATATATACATAATACATAATAATAGCCAACGGCCTCCCTAACTACCTGGTGTCACATATCAGAGCCGACCGACAAAAAGGGTGAAGACACAAAGCTTCACAAAAGACCTCCAGCAACTCTAATCTGCAATGCCTCATAGAGCATTATAAAACGAGCAGAAGGGTGAGAAAGACAACCATAATATAAATGTATAAAATTATATATTACCACAAGCATACACAAGTAAACACATTTCTCACCACAATTGTACCACAATTTCACAAAGATCACATATAACATAATCCAGTACAATTCTCAAGCATTGATACCACTACGCCTCGAACATACAAACATACACATAATCACCAACATAATCACACATATTTCATCCCATCAATCACCTACACCATTTCATGCACAAATAATTCATGATGAATGCAAATGCACAGAGACCGACACCACGACTCTATGCACATGCCATGCGGTACCGACTTCCTTTGTCACGTTATTAGTCCACTCAGGAACTATTGGAACCATCGCTTGTTACTGAGACTTAGTCAAGTAACTCCCCGTCGGGCCTACGATGTTCACCCGTCACTTTAAGTCCTCAGGCATCGCCTCGTATTTTCGAGGCCCACGACGTTAAGGATTGCTTTAAGTCTCCAAAGGAGCCCACAATCGTCTATACATATCGCTGTCAGTCCTTAGGCATCGCCTCGTATTTTAGAGGCACACGATGGTATAGTGGATGCATCGTTTTAAGTCCTCAGGCAACGCCTCGTATTTTCGAGGACCACGATGATCAAGTCGCCACTCAGGACGTTTCCACAATGTATTTCATGATGCTTGGCATACAACGACTCATGACAACCAATGCATCTCCCACATTTATGCAGTCACAAACATGCATATATAACAAAATACAACACATTGCATTTATTTTCCTTTCGGCCACAATTCATCACCACACATATCATCACAAGCATTTTCATCACACAACAGCACATAGCATAATACACATCAATTATGCACACATCACACACAAACCACATACATTCACATCAATTGTGCCAAACGGCAACCGAACGCTTTCACAAATAACCAAACAATTCGATTTACGGTTTACTGGAAAAGTCGATTAAAAGTCGGCTAAAAATAATATATTTCTTCACCAAATCATAGAACGTATTTTTAGCTTCACATCTATATAAAGAACACTTAAATCGGATAAACAACGAAGAAGATATGAATATTTCAAAATAACGTAAAAACATAAACCGGACGTCCGACACTACGAAACGGTTCCAAAAAAACTGTACCGATTGGACTAGGTTCAGACCTCAAAACTATTTTTCCTAGAAAGAACATCTCGTTAGCTTCCCAACGCTTCGAACGGGGACCAAAACCGACTTACGGTTCAAGAGATATGAATTTCCAAAGTTTCCCGACAAACCAGAATTTTATGGTTCAGCACAGTATGTATCGATACATAGGCTTTATGTATCGATACAAAAAGACCTCATGTATCGATACATAGCACGCATGTGTCGACACATGCTGTAGTGAAAATGCTGTTTTTCCCAATTTTCACAGTATGTATTGATGCATAAGGGTTATGTATCGATACATAAACCATTTCGTATCGATACATAGCTGTTATGTATCGATTCATAGCCCTGTTTTTCCCAAAAATCAGATTTTCTCAAAATACACCTTTGCTGTAACTTTTCCGAAATGCCCGGAACTCGACTAAATCGAACATTTTCACCGAAACAAACATATACGCGCAATCACCAAATACATAAGAACAATTTAGAACACATAAACGAAATTTCTACGACGTTCGATTTTTCGATTAAATTTCAACCTTTCAAAAACCAGAATTTTTGAACATCTCCAAATCGAATAAAAAGCACGCTATACGACAACCTAACCTTACTCGATACAACTACGTAATTTATTTCGAATTCTAACCGTGAAAACATCGTTTTCTATCGATTTCTTACAATTCGACCTAAACGGACAAAACAACGGAAACATAACGAAAACTAACCAAAACCTAACCGAACTTCATGAAACTTTAAACAGCAGCTCACATACATATAATCAACCAACACATGTATTTATACGACTTTTCGACCGTAAAAACATTGGTTTCCATCGATTTCGTCAAATACGGCATAAACGGAAACATATGGAAACCAACCAAAACATCCACACAAAATACATACATAATCATACACATGTATAAGATAATTGAATTTCACACCCTTACCCGATAAATTCGCGTTTGAAAAGTCGGTTGAATCGGTTCCTAAATCCCCAAGTTTTTCCTCTTTTTTCTTCTTCTCTTTCTCTTCTCTTCTTTCTCTCTATTTTTCTGTTTTTCTTTCCTTTCTCTCTTTCTTACTACATTTTCTATTTTTATACAAAATCAAAATATCTAGCCACCCTAAAGACCAAAATACCCCTACACTCAAATATCTCGCAAACGCTCTCAAAATGCGATGAAACATAAACAATGATGAAAAAAAACATTTTGTCAAATAAAAGTCAGAAATAAAATAATATAAAACCAAAACCAATTAAATCTACTCTATTAAATAAATCTAACAAAACTGGAGCGTTACACAAACTGTTGAACCTTTGACTTACATTGCATTATTTTTGTGACAACATATGTTTAAGGTTTAAATGATTAGATTGGCATGCCTTACCTTGTTATTACATTTGTCATATGCCTCGTGATCCTTAACTTGCCATTTCATCTTGTTCATGCTCACCATTTTTTTCATGTTGGTACATAATGAGAATCATTCTGCCAAGCTTTTTATCTCAGAAGTCATACCCTTGTAATATCTTGATTGCATACCTATATGTTTGTTGAAGATGCTTGTTAGGTTAATGTCCTAATTTGGTTGTTTTTACTAAGTTTATACACTGCATATCTCTAGATGTTTTTGTGTGATTTGATTGTTGAACTGTCCTATAGTTTGTCCTATGCCCTGTTTTGCATAAAGTCTAAGTTTCAAATGTTTTTGGTCCTCAAATATCAGAATGTTTGTTGTTGCTATATGTTACTTATTTGAAATGCTTACACAATCACACCATCACACACCAGTCACAGCTGTGTGTTCTTTATCTTTTGGTTTGTCTCTAACATGTGTTGTAAGTGCATATGTACCTAAGTGATATGTGTGTTTAATTGTTGAGCTGACCATCCATTTTGTTCAAATCTTTGTTTCATTGTTTTTTGTTGATACATGCTAATCTGATTTGAATTCCATATGTTTATTTCCTTAAGCATATCATTCAGCTGCAAATGCCCATGTTTGATTTTGTTTGAAGTGACTTTGTTGAATTAACTCTCATCTGTACCTGATCATGCTTAGTTTATGTGTTGATATCATGTTGACCAGCCATCATACCCATGAATTAAGTGTATTTGCCAAACCTTTGAACAAACTGACTTTTAAGTTTTTAAAACTGAATGTGTGATGGTTGATCTGCACTTTACCACACGACCAATTTGTCTAAGTTGTTTACACACTATTTGCTTTTAATTGACTAGAATGCTTGACTGTCTAACATAACCTTCTCATTTGACCAAGGTGCTGCTATTGTGTCTATTTATCAATTAGTGATTCCATTTAAATCCAACTGTTTCATCTTGATTTGAATTAACAATAGGACTGTTATATCTACATGTCATTGAACCTTGATGCTTTGAAATGTGATCTCATCCATCTGTTTGTGTAAAATCCTCAGTTCTACCATTTGATTGTATCCTACTGTATGCACACGTATGTCTTGCTTGAATTTCCATTCTTAGAACATTGAACTCAGCATCTAACTTGGGATAAATCATGTCATATGCAACTGTCCAATTCTTAGCTCTTGTGATTTGTGTATTGATGATTGCCATTCGTGTGTTTCACCTTTGATGTAGTATATTCTGAGTGTTTTAAATTCCTTATGTTTGCTTGTGAGCTTGAGTAACATCTCCCTTTTGATGGGTTCATTATGTTATGTATGTTAGGGTTTAGGTTAAATAGATGGCACCCTTGTATTCCTTGTTCGCTACTGATTATTTTTAGGCTTTGTTTTGTTTAATTTGATTGGATATTAACTGAGTTATGAATGTATGGATATGGCTGGGCAAGTCTAGTTTGGTGACAGTGGGCAAGGTTGGCGCGTGTTTGGTTTGTTTGGATTTCATTAACTTGTTTACCTTATATTATTTTGGAGGCGTATAATTCATCGATGAGAGCATAGTACCGCTGGTCCATGGAGGGAGTTATAAGTGTTTGCAAGCAAGGGGACTGGGGTTCGATCCCCACGCCCAAATTGTTTTTCTTTTGTTTGATTTTGCTTATTTAACATATATATTTGTGTTTGTATGCTATATTCACTACGCGCGCCTAGCACAGTTGACCTTGGTTTTGTGTTGTTGAATCCAAGGGCGTGGGTTCAAACCCTACATGGGACACTTCCTTTTCTTTTTAGTTAAATTATTTTCTTTTTATCTCAAAAGCTTATTAAAATTCAGAAGAAGCATTCTCACTTATAAAATTCCAAAAATATGTTATTCAATTTTATTTGATAATTTTGTTTCTTAATTGCTTATTTTAGTGAAGTAATTAATAATGTGTTTTTTTTTTTTAATGTTTAGACTTTTATTCATAACCCTTCCTTGATAATTCTAATCATTTAATGTTTGATTTAGTTTATCTTGTCATTTGATCATCATCATTTAATCTTGAATTTTATTCTTGATTAACTTCTTATCTAACTATGCTTTGGCTTTGTAATTGCTTGTGTGACTATCTTTCTCAAGTTTAATATCCTTAGCTTGTCATTGTCTACCTGATATCTTGATATTTATCTCATGTCTACTCATCATTTGTCATGAAACATATTGCCATCCTTATGCTTATGTTGCTTTCATTATATTATCTTATATCAATGTTTTATCTTCTATGCCTTTTATTATTGCTATCTTAAACTGTTCTTCCCCCCATTCCAAACGAAGGTTAAACATGTTGACTCCTAAAGTCATGATCTCCCACCTTAACCTAAGTAACCTCTTAGGAGAAAACTTCATTTCTTGGTCTCATCAGAGCCATAGAAATTACAACTAGCTTTAGGAGAGAGTTCTTAAACTCTTACTGATATTCATCATAATGAATCATCAGTTTCCCCTATTGACTAAAACATAACATAGGACCATTATAACTAGACTTAGAGAGTACTTATACTCTACAATGAGCTTGTACTCATTTCCCCTCTGAATATTGACCATAGTCAATCATTCAGTAGAAGTAGAACTACGCATACTCTGATTCTACTCCCGAGGATACGTAGGCGTAAGGTGCGATGCCTTATCGAGTATACTTAGATACTAACCCCTAGGGTTTCAAACCTTTAGCATAGAACCTTTAGAAAATATAAGATAACATTAGAACAAGAGGTTCCCGTAGAATACTATGGACGTTTAGGGTGCTAATACCTTCTCTAGGCGTAACCAACCCCCGAACCTTAGATCTCTCCCCCCTTTAGGTTTTTCTAATGATCTTGAACCTTTCCTTTGGATAAATCAAAGTCGGTTGTAAAAGAAATATGATGCAAATTAATTAATAATTTGTTATCCGATTTTCACCGCAACATGCTTCAATCAGTGGAAAGAAGTATGGATTAGTTATTGTTGATGACTATAGTCGTTGGACATGGGTAAAGTTCTTGAAACACAAGGATGAGTCGCATTCTGTGTTCTCTACCTTTTGCTCTCAAGTGTAAACAGAGAAGAATTGAAAAATAGTCAAAGTCAGAAGTAATCATGGCGAAGAATTTGAGAATAGATACTTTGAGGATCTATTTGATTCTCATGGCATTTCCCATGATTTCTCCTGTCCTAAAACTCCACTACAAAATGTAGTTGTAGAAAGGAAGAATAGGACTTTGCAAGAAATGGCTCGTATCATGATCCAAGAAACTGATATGGCTAAGCATTTTTCGGAAGAGGCAGTAAACACAGCATGTTACATTCAGAACAGAGTTTCTATTGGACCTAATATGGGTCAGACTCCTTATGAATTGTGGAAGAATAGAAAGCCTAACATATCTTATTTTCATCCTTTTGGTTGTACATGTTTTATGTTAAACACTAAGGAGAATCTTGGCAAGTTTGATTCTAAGGCTCAAAAGTGTCTTTTGTTAGGATATTCTGAACACTCTAAAGGCTACAGAATCTATAACACAGAAAAACGAATTCTTGAAGAATCAATTCATGTTAGATTCAATGATAAGCTTGACCCTGAAAAGTCAAAGCTAGTTGAGAAACTTGCATATTTAGAAATCACCTTCTTAGAACCTAAGGATAAAGACTCTGGAGATAAAGACACAGCTGCTGAAACTAAAGACTCAGAAACTACTTAATTAGAAATTGTTGTTGGTCCATCTCATCAAAAGATAAGTAGACCAAGAACTTGTCATTTTGAAGAATTGATTCTGGGAGATAAAGACGCACTAGTCAGAACCAGATCATCATTTAAACCTTCTGAAGAAACTCTTCTTGGCTTGGTCTCTCTCATCGAACCAAGCTCTATAGATGAAGCTCCTCAAGACAACGACTGGATTCTGGCTATGGAAGAAGAACTAAATCAATTCACTAGAAATAATGTTTGGGATCTTGTTCAAAAACCAAAAGGTGCCCACGTCATCGGAACCAGATGGGTATTCAGAAACAAGTTAAATGAAAAATGTGAGGTCGTGAGAAACAAAGCACGACTGGTAGCACAAGGTTATAGTCATTAAAAAGGAATAGACTATACAGAAATCTTTGCACAAGTTTCCAGGTTAGAATATATTTGTCTCTTAGTTTCCTTTGTTGTAAATCATGATATCACTTTATATCAAATGGATGTAAAGAGTGCATTCTTAAATGAGTATATTTCTGAAGAAGTGTATGTGCACCAACCTCCTGGTTTTGAAACAGGCTCCCAGAGCTTGGTATGAAAGGCTAAGTAACTTTATTTTGGAAAATAACTTTACCGGAGGAAAAATGGATACAACACTCTTTTGAAAAACCTATAAAAATGACATTCTGGTTGTATAAATTTACATTGATGATATTATATTTGGTTATGCTAATACTTCCTTGTGAAAGGAATTTTCTAAGTTAATGCAGGCTGAATTTGAAATGAGCTTGATGAGAGAACTGGAGTTCTTTCTGGGAATTCAAATTGATCAATGAACTGAAGGAACATATATTCATCAAAGCAAGTATACCAAGGAACTTCTTAAGAAGTTTAATATGTCAGAATGCAAGCCAGCTAAAAACTCCAATGCATCCTACATGTATTCTGGAGAAAGAAGAGGTAAGTTGTAAGGTATAACATAAGCTATTCAGAGGTATGATTGGATCTCTACTTTATCTGACTGCTTCTAGACCAAACATCCTCTTCAGCGTGTGCCTATGTGCTTGTTTTCAATCAGATCTTAGAGAAACTCACTTAACAGCTATTAAGAGAATCTTTAAGTATCTGAAAGGTACTTCAAATCTTGGGCTATTCTATAGAAAATCATCTGAGTACAAACTGGTAGGCTATTGTGATGCTGAGTATGCTGGAGATAGAATAGAAATAAATAGTACTTCTGGAAGGTGTCAATTTCTGGGAGACAATCTGATCTCATGGACCAGCGAAAGACAGTCCACAATTGCTTTATCAACTGCTGAAGCTTAATATATTGCAACTTCCAGATGTAGCACACAGATTATTTCGATGAAAAGTCAATTAGAAGATTATCATATTTTTTAGAGTAACATTCCTATCTTTTGTGATAATACTTCTGCTATTTGTCTATCCAAGAATCCTATTTTACATTCTAGGGCTAAACATATTGAAATAAATTGTGAACACAGACCACCAGTGGGCTGATATTTTCACAAAACCCCTTGCTGAGGATAAATTCGTATTCATTCTGAAAATTTTATTTATAAAACCGTGTCTAGAATGAGTTGATGAAATTTCAATGTGTCAAGTTACCAGAATTTCTGATATTAGATTCTGATGAATTTATTTATTTATTTATTTATTTGCTTATTTGTTTATTAAATATTTGCTTCTGAAACATGAGCTTTCTGAAGAAAATTCATGAATTAGAACGTTTATTTTCAGAAGGAAATCCTTTGATTTGTCTTCTGGATTGTGAACAGTTACAACATTAATTGTTGTCCTTTCATCTGAGAATGTGTAAAAACTGGTGGTGAGAAGTGTCCCATTTGTTGAACATGCATACTCATGATTTGGCACATAGGGTTTCGTAACCGTATTGAGAGTAGGTTAAATCTGTACGCCTCCCCCCTATAATTGTGCATTTACTGAGTGTAGTTATGCTTAATTATTTTAATTATTTTTCTTGTTCCTATATAAAATCACATCATTTACACTTCACACTACGCTCACTTCTCCCACACTTTTAGTTTTCAAACCCTAAACTCCTCAGAACAACTGTTCACCCAAAACCTTTCGTCTTCATTCCTTCAACTTCAACTCTCAACATCAATGGCTGAATCATCTCAACGTTTAGGTTAACTTGCATCTCAAGCTAAAGCCCAAACTATAAAATCCCAAAAATATCTAACTTAATCTTAGTAAATCAAATATGATTTTTCTAAATCAAATCTAATCATTCTAAAACAATGAATTACATATTTAACACAACTTCTATGCAAAACTCATATGTTACAACAACCTTATTATCTCCCCTACAAGAGTTACTATTTAGATATAAATCAAAAAATATTTAGCTCAAAAAAATCAGAGATTCAAAATTAAATAAAATAACTAGTTAATGACTAACAATAAAATTATATTAAAAACTTGGAAAACTCTTACAAAATTTTATAACAACAATAATAAACATTTTAAATTACACAAACATTACTAATTAAAAAAATTTTAAGAAAAAAGAATAGATTATATCAAATTATAAGAGGTTATCTCTATTGACAAATATAAAATACTATACTAACACCTTATTTATTTGAACTATCTCTAAAATCTATAACAAAACAAATGTGTTTTAGATTAAAAGAATACATTAACTAACCAGATAAATAAAATTGAAAAAAAAAATACAATAGAACTAAAATGAGTTATATCTAATTACATATATTTATCCCGAATTACATAGATATTAAATCTAAAACGGTGAATTATATTACGACACATCATATGCCATCTAGCTATATATTACCCTATCAATTAAAAGCCTATGTGTCACACTTAAGATTGAATTTAACAACAAATTTGCATAATTTCACTTCAACTTACCCCACAAGAGTTACTCATAATTAAACACATTTATCACTGACCTTAAATTCCTAATTTAATTGTTATATTTTTTTTTATTCTTTCCCAATTATTTTATTAAAGCTTCTCACATTCTCTCTAAACTTTGTTAAATATCCTTTATTTTTGTTTTTTAATAAAGTCTATTATATAAACAAAATAACACTATTTTGATATAAATCAAAAAACATTTAGCTTAAAAAAATCGGAGATTTAAAAATAAAACAAAATAACTAATTAATGACTAACAATAAAATTATATTAAAAATTTGGAAAACTCTTACAAAATTTTATAACAACAATAATAAATATTTTAAATTACACAGACATTACTAATTAATATTAATTAAAGAAAAAAATAGATTATATCATATTATAAGAGGTTATCTCTATTGACAAATATAAAATACGATACTAACACCTTATTTATTTGAACTATCTCTAAAATCTTAAAAAAAATCAAATGTGTTTTAAATTAAAAGAATACATTAACTAACAAGATAATTAAAATTGAAAAAAAAAATAATACAATAGAACAAAAATGAGTTATATCTAATTACATATATTTATCCCTAATTACATATATAATAAATCTAAAACGATGAATTATATTACGACACATCATATGCCATGTAGCTATATATTACCACATCAATTAAAATATTATGTGTCACACTTAAGATTGAATGTAACAACAAATTTGCATAATTTCACTTCAACTTCAATGCAAAAGTCATATGTTACAACAACCTTATTATCTCCCACCACAAGAGTTACTCATAATTAAACACAGTTATCACTGACCTTAAATTTCTAATTTAATTTTTATAATTTTTTTTGTTCTTTCCCAATTATTTTATTAAAGCTTCTCACATTCCCTCTAAACTTTGTTACATATCATTTATTTTTGTTTTTTTATAAAGTCTATTATCTAAACAAAATAACACTATTTTGATATAAATCAAAAAATAATTAGTTCAAAAAAATTGGAGATTCAAAAATAAAATAAAATAACTAATTAATGACTAACAATAAAATTATATTAAAAACTTTAAAACTCTTAAAATTTTTAATAACAACAATAATAAATATTTTAAATTACGCAAACATTACTAATTAATAAAAAATTTAAGAAAAAAAATCGATTATCTCAAATTATAAGTGGTTATCTTTATTTACAAATATAAAATACTATCATGACCCCTTATTTATTTGAACTATCTCTAAAACCTATAAATAACAAATGTATTTTAGATTAAAAGAATACATTAACTAACCAGATAATTAAAATTGAAAAAAAAAATACAATAGAACTGAAATGAGTTATATCTAATTAAATATATTTATCCCTCATTACATATATATTAAATCTAAAACAGTGAATTATATTACGACACATCATATTCCATATAGCTTTATATTTCCACATTAATTAAAATCTTATGTGTCACACTTAAGATTGAATCTAACAACAAATTTGAATAATTTCACTTCATTTTCTATGCAAAACTCATATGTTACAACAACCTTATTATCTCCCCTACAAGAGTTACTCATAATTAAACACAATTATCACCGACCTTAAATTTCTTATTTAATTTTTATAATTTTTTTATTTTTTCTCAATTATTTTATTAAAGCTTCTCACATTCCCTCTAAACTTTGTTACATATCCTTTATTTTGATTTTTTTATAAAGTCTATTATCTAAACAAAATAACATTATTTTGATATAAATCAAAAAATATTTAGCTCAAAAAAATCGGAGATTCGAAAATAAAATAATATAAATAAGTAAGGACTAACAATAAAATTATATTCAAAATTTGTAAAACTCTTACAAAATTTAATAACAACAATAATAAGTATTTTAAATTACGCAAACATTACTAATTAATAAAAAATTTAAAAGAAAAACATATATTATCTTAAATTATAAGAGGTTATCTCTAGGGGTGGCAAAACGGGCCCCGCCCGTTGGGCATGCCCGTTTTACCTGCACTTTAGTGCGGGGTGGGCCAAGGATTTAGACTCTCACCCTCTAATATGCCCGCCCCGTCCCGCCCCGTTTTCTTCGCGGGCTTTTGCGGGGACAAGCATTTACATAAAATTTTGCGTTTTTAGGCTTAAAAGGTACAGTGCCGCGGGCTTTCCCCGCCCCGCCCTCACTTTTTTGCGGGGTGGGCCAAGGTTTTAGGCCCGCATCCTCAACTATGACCGCCCCGCCCCGCCCCGTTTTTTTGCGAGCATATGCGGGGCGGGCCTAAACGGGGCGGACATGCCCGTTTGTCACCCCTAGTTATCTCTATTGACAAATATAAAATACTATACTTACACCTTATTTATTTGAGCTATCTCTAAAACCAATAAATAACAAATGTGTTTTAGATTAAAAGAATACATTAACTAACCAGATAATTACAATTGAAAAAATAATAATACAATAGAACTAAAATGAGTTATATCTAATTACATAGAATTATCCCTAATTACATAAAATTATCCCTATTATATAATATATACCATGTAAACTATTTTTTCCACAACAATTAAAGTCCCATGTGTCATTCTTAGAATTGAATCTAACAACAAATTTGGACAATTGCTCTTCATCACCTCATTATAATCGTATAATTTAAAACTCTTCCAACTCATTCTTTATTTAGTTTCATACCATAAATGTTAGAACAAGATTTGGTTATACATCTGTATCTCTAAGTTTTGATTATAACAAGTCAGGATTTGTGTTAGAACAATTTTGGTACCCTAACCGTTTGTTATTGTGCATCTTTAGCAAACAACTTTGATTCTGGCTCTTGAACGTGAAACGTAACAAGTTTCTGAATATATTGATCTAAATCGTTTCTGCTCTAGTTTACGGATGAGAAGCTTTTATGAAAACAGTATGTTGCTTTTGCAACATTCTTTTGGCTCTTTCTTCAGACGTGTGACTCTGATTAATTCGCTTTTGATTAATGATTGAAGTTTCTGAACTCAAGCTTCCGAAGATTAAACGCTGAAGGTTCAAAGAACTCTGAAGAATCTCAAGTCAGATATTGATGTGATCAACCTTCTAGTTGATGATTAAAGTTTCTAAACTCAAGCTAAATCAACTCTTCTAACTCATGCTTCAAACAACAATTTATCCAGAGGCCACTGAAGAATTGAAGATAAGAACGAGTTTATATGTGGGAAAAATAGCACATGGTACAAGCCAATATTCCTTCCACTAAGCGGATTTCATGGAGTAAGGAAATTGAGGTAGTACAATTCTTGTCCCCTCCGTATCAAACCGTTACTCAAGTCACCAGCTCATTCATGAAGAATACCAGATCTACCCTTCAACGAATCTTTTTCTGGATATATAAAGACTTGAAGACTTGAAGAATTACTTCAAGCACTATGCGCATGAAGTGAAAAGCTAGACTGTTGTCTAAATTTGTGTAGAATTTTCTTTAAGTGTATTGTGTTTTTTAATTTGTTTATATCTGCTTATGTAGAGGCAATCTTTGTAAACAAAACCTTGTCATCAAACAGTTGTTTGTATTTCCTTAAGGGACCAGTTAGGTCAGAATCCTTGAGAAGACATGGATAGTGTGTCTTTGTGGTTTGTTAGTCACCCGCATTTGCAAATGCAGTTGTAATCAGTTGATTATAGTGGATTAAGTCCTTGGGTTTAAGGTGAAATCACCTTGGCGGGTGGACTGGATTAAAGTTGAGATTTTCAAGTGAACCAGTATAAAAATCATAGTGTATTTTTCTCTATTGTTCATTAGCGGTGTCTTTTATTGAGTGGGTAAAAAGCTTTTGTTTTTTAAAACCCCAATTCAAAACCCCCCATTCTTGTGTTTTTCTCACCTTCAATTGGCATCAGAGCTCCGGTTCTGATTGTGATAAAAGTTTATCAAACACTTAATCGTGTTCAGTACCGATCCATTGTGTGTGTGTGTGTGAGAAACAATGGAAGCCGCCGCTATTCCAGTAGAGAAAGATCACTACAGTGCTAAACCACCAGTCCTTGATGGGGAAAAGTTTGACTATTGGAAAGATAGAATCGAAAGTTTCTTTCTTGGCTATGATGTAGATCTTTGGGATCTTGTTGTTGATGGCTACAGTCATCCTGTTAATGTTGTAGAAGTAAAAGTGTCAAGAAGTGCTATGACTGATCAATAAAAGAAAGATTATAAGAATCATCACAAGGCAAGAACTATACTGCTGAATGATATCTCTTATACTGAGTATGAGAAGATAACAAACAGAGATACTGCCAAGTCCATTTTTGATTCTCTAAGAATGACTCATGAAGGAAACACTCAAGTTAAGGAGTGAAAGGCGATTGCCCTAATCCAGAAATATGAGGCATTCAAAATGGAGGATGATGAAACAATTGAAACTCTGTTTTCAAGGTTTCAAATGCTAGTCGCGGGACTCAAAGTTCTGGACAAAGGATACCCAACTGCTGACCATCTATAAAAGATCATCAGAAGTCTTCCTAAGAAGTGGAGACCTATGGTAACTGCCTTGAAAATATCTAAAGTCAGCTTAGTGACAATGGTTATGATGTTATCTTTAATCAAAAGTCCTGTAAGGCTGACAGTCAAAAAGATGGCTCAATCCTTTTTATCGGAAAGAGGAAAAACAACATTTACAAGATTAGACTTTCTGATCTCAGTGAACAGGATGTCAAATGCTTAATGTCTGTTAATAAAGAGCAATGGTTTTGGCATAGACATTTGGACCATGTTAGCATGATGAGGATTTCTCAGCTAAATAAGCTTGAACTAGTCAGAGGCTTACCAAACCTGGAGTTTGCTTCTGATGCTCTTTGTGAAGAATGTTAGAAAGGCAAGTTCTCTAAAACTTCCTTCAAAGAAAAAAATGTTGTTTCCACCTCTAAACCGTTAGAACTTCTACACATTGATTTGTTTGGTCCAGTGAAAACTGTTTCAATCAGTGTTAAGAAGTATGGATTTGTTATTATTGATGACTATAGTCGTTGGACATGGGTAAAGTTCTTGAAACACAAGGATGAGTCGCATTCTGTGTTCTCTACCTTTTGCTCTCAAGTGTAAACAGAGAAGAATTGAAAAATAATCAAAGTTAGAAGTGATCATGGCGAAGAATTTGAGAATAGATACTTTGAGGATCTATTTGATTCTCATAGCATTTCCTATGATTTCTCCTGTCCTAGAACTCCACAACAAAATGGCGTTGTAGAAAGGAAGAATAGGACTTTGCAAGAAATGGCTCGTATCATGATCCAAGAAACTGATATGGGTAAGCATTATTGGGATGAGGTAGTAAACACAGCATGTTACATTCAGAACAGAGTTTTTATTAGACCTATTCTGGGTAAGACTCCTTATGAATTGTGGAAGAACAGAAAGCCCAACATATCTTATTTTCATCCTTTTGGTTATACATGTTTTATGTTAAACACTAAGGAGAATCTTGGCAAGTTTGATTCTAAGGCTCAAAAGTGTCTGTTGTTAGGATATTCTGAACACTCTAAAGGCTACAGAATCTATAACACAGAGACACGAATTGTTGAAGAATCAATTCATGTTAAATTCAATGATAAGCTTGACCCTGAAAAGTCAAAGCTAGATGAGAAACTTGCAGATTTAGAAATCACCTTCTCAGAACCTAAGGATAAAGACTCTGGAGATAAAGACACAGCTGCTGAAACTAAAGACTCAGAAACTACTCAATTAGAAACTGTTGTTGGTCCATCTCATCCAAAAAAAAGTAGACCAAGAACTTATCATTCTGAAGAATTGATTTTGGGAGATAAAGACGCACTAGTCAGAACCAGATCATCATTTAAACCTTCTGAAGAAACTCTTCTTGGCTTGGTATCTCTCATCGAACCAACCTCTATAGACGAAGCTCTTCAAGACAACGACTGGATTCTGGCTATGGAAGAAGAACTAAATCAATTCACTAGAAATAATGTTTGGGATCTTGTTCAAAAACTAAAAGGTGTCCACGTCATTGGAACCAGATGGGTATTCAGAAACAAGTTAAATGAAAAATGTGAGGTCGTGAGAAATAAAGCACGACTGGTAGCACAAGGTTATAGTCAGCAAAAAGGAATAGACTATACAGAAATCTTTGCACAAGTTGTCAGGTTAGAATATATTTGTCTCTTAGTTTCCTTTGTTGTAAATCATGACATCACTTTATATCAAATGGATGTAAAGAGTGCATTCTTAAACGGGTATATTTCTGAAGAAGTGTATGTGCACCAACCTCCTAGTTTTGAAACAGGCTCCCAGAGCTTGGTATGAAAGGCTAAGTAACTTTATTTTGGAAAATAACTTTACCGGAGGAAAAATGGATACAACACTCTTTTGAAAAACCTATAAAAATGACATTCTGGTTGTGTAAATTTACGTTGATGATATTATATTTGGTTATGCTAATACTTCCTTGTGCAAGGAATTTTCTAAGTTAATGCAGGCTGAATTTGAAATGAGCTTGATGGGAGAACTAGAGTTCTTTCTGGGAATTAACGACGAAATAAACGCATTTAGAATCATTTTAACCATGTGTTTGAGATATTTAGAATCATTTTAGAATCTTTCTGGCTGATTGTGTGATGTGTTAGTGTAAATTAACGACGAAATAAATAGAAACGCATTTAGAATCATTTTAACCATGTGTTTGAGATATTTATTTTAAAAAATTATATCATAAAAATGAATGTGCATTATAATACACTAGGTAAAAATGTATGAGTTGCACGAATTTGATTAAACATATTTAAATATTTTTTATATGAGGAAAAATAATTGTTTTCATATGTTTAATTTTTGTAATGATATATTTGTAAGAGCCCATAAATGGGGCGGCATATATGCTTTACTATGTGTCTGCCTCATGACGTGTTGCCTGAAGAATAAGTCTCACGTAGCATAGGGATTACCCTTAAAGTAAAATATGGGTAATGATGTTTACTTAGTACATAACGACATGGGTGAACAGATGTCGGCGACACCCTAAGTAATAGCCAGTAAACAATTTCATTGGTTAAGGTGGAGCGTTTCCACTTTTTAAGGATCCTTAAATTATGGCCCAAGAGCCTCTATAAATATATCAACCCTAGGATTGAGATAGATAGATCGTAAGATACATGATATACCCTAAAAGTTACAAAGCTTCCTACCTCAAGTAAGTTTGCTCTCTCATCACTGCAAACACCATCGAACAAGGTTTCTCACCATCCTGAGCAAGCCCTAAACTATAGAAAATACCTAAAGCCTCTGGCCACCCCTACAAGCCTAGGGCGCATTATGTACTATTTGACAAGTACAGTGACTCTTAAAGTGGGGCCTTCGTAAAAATAATATTGCCACACCTTCTATTATCATCACCACTCTTATACTAACTAAAGCCTTCATCGGTAGCTTTAACAGTCCGCAATCATGGTTTCTAGGAGGACACAATCCCCTACACATGAGGATACCGGAGGTAGAAGTGATCCCAATGCCAAAGCTGAATTGCGCGCCGCCATGGAATATTTGTGTCGCAAAAATCAAAGTTTGGAAGGGCAATATCGAAAAGATCCAACAACGCCAACAAGAGGTTGCCCCCTTAGAGGAGATGAAAGTGTTAAACCCTCATGCATTTTCTGAAGAAAATTGGAAATCACATGTTCTCGAAGGCTTAAAGCATCCCTTTTTAGTGAAGTACGATGGCCATAGCGACCCCTACGTGCATGTCGCGTTCATCAACACGCATATGGCCATTATTTGAGCACGTGAAATGCAAGTTTTTGTTAGAGATGTTGTCTTCCGATGGTACTTGGGCCTACTTACAGTCGCTGATGAAATATCTCATACTCTAGTCTGTAGTCAGTTAACATAAGAAGATGTCCACCGCCAGCCTGTTTAACATCTGACAGAGCCCCTAAGAGTTGGTGAATGAATATCTCGCCCATTTTAATGAAGTCACCTTAAGGGTTGTCCACTCGAACCAGAAAATGTTCGTGGAAGCATTTTATAATGGTCTCAAAGCGGGTTACTTCAACGAGTCTCCCGCATAAAGAATAGCATCCACGTTAAAGGACGTGGTCAGAAGGGTAGAATGCTACATAAAGGGGGGAAGAGAGTAACACTGAGAAGAAGGCCGAAGATGTAAAAGAGTGTGTTCTCCACTTGGGGATATCCCCGCGCCTCCAGTTCCAAAGGATAATGTTATAGGACCTGAACCTAGCACATGGTGCAAGTTCCATAAAATAAAAGGACACCATATAGAAGATTGCTACCAACTCAAGAAAGAAATCGAGCACATGATCCAGGAGGAACATCTTAAGAAGTATGTCATAGGAGATTCCTCTCAAGGGTCAGGTAGTTCCACCTCTCGCGGACGGGACAAATCAAGAAGTCTCATACCCAGAAAGGGGAAGAAGGCATCCAAAGAAGAAAGCGAAAAGTTCTTACGTCATATGCTTAATACTATTGTAGGATGATTTTCTAGGGGAAAAGACAATAGCTCCACCAGAAAAAGGTACGTCTGCCAAGTATTAATGTCTAGGATCTACCCAAGGGGCCGAAGGAAGTCTAGACCCTGAGGCCAGAGGCCAAGATCTTTTTTTCAAAAAGGAAGCAGGAGGTGTCCACCCCCACAAGGACTGTCCTATGTTCTCACCGTGAGGTCTTATGATTGGGAAATGAGTAGAATTTTGATAGATCAAGGGAGCTCTGTAGATATCTTTCACTAGGACGCATTTGAAAGGTTCCTCTTCAACCTAAAGGACCTCAAAACCTTCAAGGGTCACTAGTTGGATTCTCTGGGGAGAAAGTACAAGTGAAAGGATACATTACACTAAAGACCACCTTTGGAATCAAGGAACAAGCCAATCAGATCAAAGTCAGCTATTTCGTTATAGATGCCCTCCCTTCTTATAATACAACATCTACAGTTGAGGCTATTTTCAAAGGAGTGTTGAAGTACTCATATACAAATATAACTTTATGCTTATTCGTAGGGTTTTCATAGAAACCATTTAACCTTTTAAATATAGACATATATTTCGAATTGAATGAAGGAATTGCAACATGATCGGAAAGACCGTTAACCACTTTAGTTAGATCATTAGCATCACCCACTCAATTCACAATGATTTTCATATCAACAAGATGCTCGCATATTTTCCTAATTTAATAAGAAAATATAAGATACACAAGTACTGACTAATATAATGTGACTCTCTAGTTAAAATGTGACATTCTTCAAATGCTAATATATTCTTCACGTATGACTCTGTATCACCATCGACATTAAAACATGGCATTTTCAACACAACTTTATCATCAAAATTCAAGTCAAGTAAGCATTTACTTTCACTTACTTCAAATACTTATCTTGCTTCTGATAATTGACTCGCACTGTATACAAAATCAATTTCATCTCCCATTTCTGCTGGATCAATTACACCTCGTATTTCTTCTTGTATGAAATCAAATGATGACGACATCAAAAATGTTCTTAACAGATTTGTGAAGTGTTTTGGACACTCTACTCTTTTTGAAATTATGTTCTGAAGGTTGAATAGTTTGAAATAGGCTATACTAAAAATTCTTATATTAATTGTAAGAAATGAAGGAGATCCAAGGCTCAGACCTGCTAATTTGTATATATCTTCAAGAACAAAAAATGGTAGTTGATTTTCAAGTAGTACTAAATCAAGTTTAATGTAATCAAATTAGAGAGAGATAGTTTAGAAAATACCTCGTCATCTTGAGATTATGAACCACAATCCGAGTCACATTCTGCTTTAGAAGCTGTAAGAGCCATCAAAACTAGATTGGTTTGTTCTTCATCATTCCCAAAATATTCTTCATTGTTGAGTTCATCCCATGTTGCCATGAGGCTTTTCTTGAGTATGTTTATGAATTTACTCTTATGGAAGCTTCCCTTCCTTACCTTGTCGTTTTGTAGCTCTGGTCATTCAGCAATGAAGTGACCAATCTTTTTGCAATTGAAGTAGCCCTTCTAATCATCCTTATTATCTCTTGAGCTTGATCCTCTGAAGCCACTGCTTCTACCAGAGAATCTTTTCTTCTTGTTGGCTAAGTATTGAAATATCTTAATGATAAAGGTCATCTCCTCATTATCCGAGTCTTCTTCAGAGGTTTTTGATTGAGAAGCTTATTGAGATTTCCAGATTTTGGAAGCCTTTACAGATTTTGCAGAAGATTTCAAAGCTATGGACTTTGGCTTCTTGACAGGTTCATCTCCATTGAGCTCTATCTCATGACTTTGGAGGTTGCTGATAAGACCTTCAAGACTTAATGTGTTTAAGTCTTTAGCCTTCATGGTAGCTATCACCTTGGGTTAGAATTTGATAGGAAGAATCCTAAGAATCTTCTTGACATGGTCAGAGGTAGTATAACTTATGTTCATCACTTGAAGACCAGACACAAAAATTTAAAACCTAGAAAACATGGTTTCAATGTCTTCATCTTCCTTCATCTTGAACAACTCATATTGTTTAACCAGAAGGTTAGCCTTAGCTTTTTGAATCTGTTGTTTCCTTTCATATGTAGCACATATGAATTTAAAGATGGTTTAATATACTAAGAATGAGGTAGAGCATCAAACAAGATGCCTTTTACTCTATGATTTCTTTTATAAATCTTTTTTCTGAGCAGGTGTGAGTGAATTTCTGTGAGACACCATTCCAACACCATTAATCTGAATGTTAATAACATCTTCCAAGATGTCCTACAACTCATCATCAAGACTTTTTATGTGAGTATACATCTTGATTTTCCACCATTCAAATTCAATGGAGTCTCCACTGAATGTGGGAGGTCTAGTGTAACGCCCTGTATAATATATATCTATAATAATACAATACAAGCATTTTATTTGGTACTGACGCCATCATAAGTGCCTAATGGCGTAATTCACAGACTTGACCATTTCTAAAACATAATACAATCTATGGTACAAGACCTGGAAATTAGCCAAAAAATAATAAAAACTAAGATCAATATACAATATTCCTCATTGTACAAGAAAATAATACTCAGCGGAAAATAAGCTCAACTAAGCTTCTCTTGAAACATCCCAGCATCGCTCCACTTGTAAATCAAACCTGCAGACCACACCTGAAATATAGCAACTATAATGGGGTGAGATACATCAAATCTCAGTGAGTTCCCTATCTTATAGATTCTCTCGGCTTTACAGGGATCTAAATAATCCTAACTCAAGTCAAGGGGAAGGGAAATGACTTTGAGTTCACAATCTCACACTATATGGAAACATGTCATGAGTTTGTTAACTCATAATCTCACACGAAAGGAAAAGCATCCTGAGCCTGTTAACTCAAGAATCCTTACGAATGGAAATATGTCCTGAGCCTGTTAACTCAAGAATCTCACTAATCGATAACCTGTACCAAGGAATCCCCTTTTTCGGTCCGCTTCTATGTCTAGAAGTCGACCCGAGTCATGGATCCTTGTAATTTACTTGACATACGACATGGATTCGGGAACATCGGCTTGTTAGCCGTGAACCGTCACTTCACATGGCTTGTTAACCATCACAAGTCTCTACCCGTAGGTTCCATTCGTACTACACGCAGGAATCAAACCTGCCAAGTAATTGTGCATACGTTTCAGAGGATGAGCTCGAGTCTCATGAAACTACACCTCAAGATAAAAGGTTACGATTACGTGATCATATACACAACGTGATTGTATTCGACAATCACAAGGACACAATGCCTTAAGGCCACATTCGCCTTTTATCATAAATCACAACGGTTCACACATGTTCCATACTAGTGTTTACTCTCTCCTAGACCAATACTCGTCACGGATGCACCGTTATACATCAAGTGCCCGAGCATCGCCATCTAGGTTATCCACTCCAGGCCAGAACTCGTCAATGAATGCACGAGCGTCGCCATCCAGAGTTTATATCACAAATCTATCCACAACCTAGAATTATAACAATCTGAACTATACCATTTGTTTTGGGGTAAAGTTTACTCACTCTTCCAAATTCATATTTTAACATGCATATTTCTTTCATTTGTACTTAACAACAATTAGGTAGATATGGCATAACACAAATATTACACATAAACACATATAATCACACATCAAATAAAACACCCTTTTTGGGTTCCCTCTGATTCATTTAATCGGGTATCGAAATCAATAATTTTCACTGTTATCTTGTAGGATACTTTCACAGCTTTACAACGGCTATAACTATGCCTCTTTCGGACTTGTAATCCAAAAGATATCAATTTCTAAACGTTGTTCACAAATTCCGTTTTTAAACATTTTTTCAAACATTATGTTTCTATATTTATCTTATCAATCAATGGCATATAACCATGTTTCTACCTCACCATCTCATAGAGCATAAAATTAGCTTTCCAACGCTTCCGACCGTGCGTCAATCCGAGTTACGGATCTCAAGTTCCGACCGTGCGTCTTACCCAGACTCGCCACCTACTCGCCTGGCGAATCTGGACGAACCAGAATTCTCCCAAAACGGGTTTGGGACCCAATAATGTTTGAAACCTTCAACCCACATGATATTAATACATCCAATGACCCAAAACAACATGTTATAATACATTTAGACATGCATTTCATCAAATCATCCGTTAGATGATTTCTCCGATTAATCATTTTCTCTCAAATCTAACCTAAGTTCTAAACTTATATTTCTAGAACTTAGAGCGTCTAACTAGAATCCACCTGATAGTCGAAGAGGAGTTTGAAGAAGATGATGAACATTGAAGACGATCCATGGCTTTTCTCTCTTCTTCCTCTTTCCCTCTTCTATTCCTTTCTCTTCTTCTTCTTTTCTTCTTCTTCTTCTATCTTTTCCTTCTTTTTCTTTCTAACAATATATATATATATATATATATATGTGTATAATCATTATTATATAATATAAATCCATAGAGTAAAATATCTCCAATTGCTATTTTGTCGTTTCAACCAATTGATCAGTTATTAAAGCTACCATAAAATCCTTTCTTGAATTAAAGTCAAAATTGATCTGTCTCCTCATTAAATAATTGATTTCTTCTGATATCTGTAGCACCCCGAAATTTGCCCTACCTTTTTCTAACTTTTTCTGGCTTATGTTTCTTTTGCATCTCATTTAGGTCTTAATCATGCATTGCATTGAGACATAAGATCACGGTATCCTTGTGGCTAAGGACTTCTCTTATTCTAAGCAGCAAGCATTAGAGTGCCCCAACATTTATTTTGCTCGGTAATTTGGTACCAGATCATTCTTTTTCCAACAGGGAATTTTGAGAGTTCACAGCTTATTCCAGACATTTTTTAATATTTTCATTCATCTGACTGTATTTCCACTCTGCATCATCTAAATAGCATAAAATAGTGTTTTTCATCTCACGTAGTGCCTAAAGTGTCACCCGAAATAATTTCTCGGATTTACAGACAGACTGATCAAACTAAATCTCAACGGTGCGTAAAGTCGGTGGACGGAAAATTTTAAATCGAACTTGTATACGTCAATTATACTGATATACGTTTCGCGTAGTTTAACCTGACGTGTTCGTTTTATTTTTTCGACCATTTTTCGTCGCATTTGAATCGGTTTGAGCGTTAACGTGTCAAAAATTATTTTAAAATCTGACCAAACACTGTATTTTTCTGAGCCGTATTTCGCGCTGATCATTTTAATGTACTCGGTTTATTTTTTTCGAGCACTTGGGTATCCGACTTTTAGTTATTTAGAGTCCGTTTATTTTATAATTTTTGTCTAAGTATTTAGAGTAAATAAATAGGATGTTTAATATTTTAATTTTAATTTTATTTTAAATGTTTATTTTATTGTTAGTCTAACTAATTATTTAATTTGGGCTTTAAAATGGACATTAGAGATATTATTGACAACTTAGAGATAACCCTAATTTGGTCCCTATATATTGTTGTTACTATTAAAAAAAATGAAAAAACGGAGAAAAAGAGGAGAAGAGGAGACCGAAAAAGACAAAAGTGGCGCTGTACAGTACGGTCAAGGTGTAAAAGGTTGGAAACACTTTTTCTTCATCGCAGGTTTCATGATCTACTAGTTCTGATACATACATATATTAATCCATTGCAATTTCTACTATACATGAGTCACATTTTAATATGAGGATATAGACATATGTTACTGTTTGATATTTTATGTATATGTTAAAACAGCTTTATATCTATGTTACTCACGTTACTGTTTGATATATTATATACATGTTAAGAACAACTTTACCTATATGTTACACACGTAGACTAATATACATGATCGTTACAAGCCGCCGTACCGTCATAAAAACATACATGGTGGGTAAATTACATAGTGGGCGTGTTACTGTTCGGTTTTCTTTTCATAAGCATATAAACTGTTTCTTCCATACAGTAAGCTTCTTTGATAGTTTCTTTTTGTTATTACAAGTTTTTTCAAGACAGTATATAAAGATTTTAATATAATATATAACAAGTATTGTTTTAATATATATGTATATGTAATATTTTAATTAAATTTTGATTAGAATTTTTTATTAAACTTTCTTGTTAAAACTATGATTAAAATTCTTTGATTAAATCCGTGATCTTAGTTGAATTTTGTAATTAGTCTAATTTGTGCATAAGTGGATTGAGTGAAAAAATTCTGTTGCATACACTGCTATTCTGTACATACATGCTGTTAAATGTATCTATTCTGTCCTGCTGGATTTTACACCTAATCTGTTCTGAAAATAAGAGTTGTTAAATGTTGTTCATGCTTGCGTGCTGGAATTTACTGTTGTGCTGTGTTGAAGTGCTGTTGTTGCTACTGTTTTTGGTTTGGTTTATACTTGCCTTGCTTTAACATCTTTCTCGTCTTCATCTCCTTCCTTCTCCTTTGAGTTTTGAATATTTTTGTTGATATCATTGATTGAATTGGGTAATGTTTACTTGTGTTTGTTCACATGATTCCCTTAGGATTCCTAGCTCCACTTAATTTCTGATTAAGCCGGAGGTAGGAGAGACATTAGGCTTTCAATCCCTTGCATGCTAACATTAGGTAGACTTCCCTCTTAATCCTGACTTTAGGGCCATCTTTGCATGATAACATTAGGACTCTTAGTTCCCCCTTAGAGTTTCCTTTGTGTCTTCTCTCTTCTCATCTCAAATCTCTTGAAAACACGTAATAAGTATAAGGTGTATTGCGCACGAGCCTTAAGCGTGGGGAATGAGAAATGAGGGGCTTCCTCTCATCCTTCTAGAGTGCTTAGCGAGCGTCCTATCTTGGGACGATGCGTTAAGTATTCGCCCCTGTGCCCTAGACTTTGGTGCAATGCAACTTATGAACTAACTTAAGCCACTTCTGTCCTAAAAAATACAAACCAACTTCAAACCTTTTTGTCCTTCGGGATTGTCAAACTAAAGGCTATTTTCAAAAAGGGCACGTTACTTTCCGTCTGAGTCGCAAACAGGCATCGACCCTAACTGCCGAACGCGAACTTAACGTCGCTCATAAAAAACACAAAAAGAACTTGGTCCGAACTACGTTGACTCTGAATTCCCCATTGCACAAAGGGGGTACGTAGGCCTAGGATGTCGACGTCCTACCGAGTCTGTCTTTGTTTTCCCCCTGTCTTAGTACAGCCATAGATGATAGGATAACTCACCTTTAGATTAGACAACAAGCGTGGATCCCATCGAGTACGATGGACGCGTGGGGTGCTAGCACCTTCCCCTCGCGTAACCGACTCCTGAACCCAGGTTATGGTTGCGATGACCATTCCTTTCCCTCTTCCTAAGGTTTATGCGGTGTTCCCTTTCCCTCTCTTGGGATAAATTTACACAGCTGGCGACTCTGTTTTTCCGCGCCACTCTCGCGTTTGTACCTGGATGAAAATCCTGGGAGCGACAGCTAGCGACTCTGTTGGGGAAATGGTTGACCTATGTTGGTCCATCCCTAAGCGAGTCAATCCTAGCGCTTGCTTGTCTTTGTTCTCTTTGGGTGTCTTTGTGTTTGTTTTGTTTTATTTGTTGTATTTTATTTTTACAGATTTTTTGCATTACATTCCATTTTTATTACTGGCATACTGCTGTGTTGTGCTGGCTGTTCTTGTTTTGCAGGTTAGGTGGGTCTGAGAGATAAGCTCAATACCCAGGCTTGAGTATACCCTAGGACTAGAGTGGAAAGTAGTGGGACCTACGTGCCCGCTTGGTACGTTTGTGTGTTCACGAAATTCACAACCAGACGAGGCTATCTTGGGACGCATTCTAACGTGTGTATCTTGCACATGTTAGGGTGTTGATCTAGAGAGCTGTCGACTCTGGTGACCGATCATCGAGGACCTTAGTGGAAACATCCCTTTTTAGTGGTGACAGTGGCAGACCACATCCTGTGGCAAACCCATTCGCACCCGAGGGCCCGCTTTGGAACTTGCATAGGATGGCCCCTATCTTTTGAAGAGAATCAGTGGAGATACTCCTCGATTGACGATAGTACTGTACCCCGAGGGATGAATGTACTATTGTTTCTCGACCTCAGTGCCAAAGCTGAGGACCTTCCGTTTTGGAGAATCAGTTGAGGCCTCCTTGATTGATGATGATGCCAAACCAGAAATGGTGAATGTATCATCATTTCTCGACCTAAGAGCTCGGGATACTGAACATCCTAGTACCCACACGTGAGAGGGGATGGGTGTTTGCAGGTTTGCAGGTAGCCTTGACCTTCAACATACCCGGTTTTCTGATCGGCAGATCTATCAGTGTGATATTACGGTTATTCCGGTATTCTAAGTATTTGGGCAGATCTTTGAGATGGTTCAGTTTGTTCAGTGCGGCAGTTGTCCAGTCTGTGTGGCATCCTTGATCCCATGTGTGCATTTGCATCATCATTTTGCACCCCAACATGTTTATTCATTTGTGGGGTTGCATCCTAACTTTGATTCTGGTTTTTGAAATTAAACTGGAATCAAGGGGTGGATCGCCTTGCGAATTTTTAAACATGTTCATTTGCATTCGCATATCCATAATCATTTTGCATAACAGGTGGTTATCTCTGGCGTTCTCACTTGGTTCTCCTTCTCAGCTCAGGATTTCTAACCAACCCATTCACCGGTATTCTACCAGACAAAATCAGAAAAGACTCATGGATCAACTACAAGCTGAGATGACTGATATGCGGACTCGCATGAACCAATTCATGGATTTAATGCAAGGGGTTGCTCAGGGCCAAGAGCAGTTAAGAACTTTTGTCCAACCACTGATTGCGAGGATTGATGAAGATGGTGTCCTTCATGGAGGAGTTCATACTGGTGTCAATGGTAATAATGATCAGAATGGTCATCTGGGCGGAGGTATTCCTACTTCTAGCATTGTGATTCCTCCGGGCGGGGCTGAAAATGTAGGGGGATGAGGTATTGGTGTTGGTGCTATTCAGGGTCGTCAGTATGATGATGTTCAAGATGATGCATTTTCTGTGCCAGGTGGGGATGTTGGGCCCCAGTTTGACAATGATCAGAGGATCAGGTTGATTGAGGAACAACTGAGGGGTGTTATAGATCAGGATTCTGTGGGTATGGATCTAGAGGATTTGGGGCTGGTTCCAGGCGTTGTCATCCCGCACAAGTTTCAGACTCCTACTTTTGAGAAGTATAATGGTATGTCTTGCCCAAGGACTCACGTCAGGGCCTACGCAAGTAAAATGGCTGCACATGCGAAGAATAAAAAATTGATGATGCACTGCTTCCAGGATAGCCTATCTGGGGCATCACTGGAGTGGTATATGCAACTAGAAAGGAAAGATGTGCGTAGTTGGAGAGATCTGGCAGGGGCATTCATTAGACACTATCAATATAACACTGACATGGCTCCTAACAGAACACAGTTGCAGAACTTATCATAGAATAACAATGAGAGTTTCAAGGAGTACGCCCAGAGGTGGTGTGAATTGGCAGCAAGGGTTCAGCCTCCCATGCTGGAACGTGAAATGATAGGTATATTTATGGCTACCTTGCAGGGACATTACTATGAAAAGCTGGTACCCTGTATGACTGGAAAGTTTGCTGATCTCATCTTAGTAGGAGAAATGGTCGAAAGCGGCATCAAAACGGGAAAGATTCGAAGTGCTGCTGAAGATGCAAAGAAACCTTATGATGTGTCCTCCAAGAGAAAGGAAGGAGAAGCTAGTGCTGTGTATATTCCTCCTGTTGTTCAATGGCCTGTTCAGCATCAGCGACCTTATGCTCCTCAGCAACAGAGACAAAAGAGACCACGAAGGCCTGCGAGAAGTTTCGATCCACTCCCTATTTCTCACAGTGACGTTCTTGCCCGTCTACTTGAAAGTTCTCTGGTTCAACTAAGGGATGCCAAGCCTGTTCCTGACCCTATTCCTCCTGATTATGATCTGGATGCCAGATGTGAATATCACTCAGACACACTAGGTCATTCAATTGAAAATTGCAACGTGTTCAAACACAAGGTGCAAGACCTGGTAGACTCAGAGATCATTGCATTCACTGAAGATGACATATACATCAATTGAAGCCTCCTGTCTCAAGTAAGCACTCAGTTTGCAAGGACGTCCAGACAGAATTAAGCCTCCTCAGCGATGGCGATCTTCAGCTTCTTTACCGCATTTTCATTTGTAGTTTTTCATTTCTTGGTAAAACATTGTATGCATGTAAGACTTGTTTGTTTAATGATGATATTAATGCAATGAATATGTTTTCTTGAAGTAATTTTTTTTCATTCGTATGATATTTTTGTGCATTGCAATACCAATTTTCTTGCTTAAACTCTTTGAGGGAGGATGATGAGACGAAAACGCAGAATCTTTGGTTGTATATTCAAGGATAGAACCCTGTTGAGGATGTACAGGCATTGTTTCAAACCCCTAAACACTGGAGATATAAGGGAGATAGACCCTCGTTAACCCTTTTGAGCCTTGAAGTAGGAGCTTCTTCCGTTTGAAAAAACCCTCGTACTTAACCCAGGGGCAGGGTAGACGTCAGTTAGTTTGACCGAGCGTTCAAATTTCAAGGAGAGTGCGCATCTGAGGATCCATTACCTTCTATCCCACCGTCAAGAGGTCAAGAGATGTGAGACCATAATGGTTATCCATCGACAATCAAGGAGTGAGGCAGTCACAACCCTGTCAAGCAAGTAAGACAACCAGTGTCACACTCCTTGTTCAAAAATAAAAGAAAGAAAGCCCGCTAAGTCGAAACTTGAAAACAAGCGACTTAGGCAAAAGTTAGGGTATCCCGCTGGACTTCAAAATAAAAAAAAATCAAAAGAGTCAGTCCAGGCAAAAATTAGGGATCAAAAAAGCAAAAGAAAGAAAAAGCGAAAAGCGAAAAGGATTACAAAAGAAAATCCTCGATAAGAACAAATTCGTGTGATTACAGACACAAAAGATAAAAAGGGATGACTGTTATTCCAAAAACCCCTTAGGTGCCAAACCGTTAGTGGCGTAGGTTCCTTAAAGATCATAAACCTTTTGAGAGATGAGCATTTGGGTCAGATTAACTAAACATAGGACTGGAGAACATCACGAAGAGTGGGTGGGCACCGATAAATTTTGAGCCATAAATCCTTTTTTGCTGAAACCGTGACCCAGACCACGTTACAACCCTTAAAAGTCCTAATTGAAACAGGGTTCAGTCCGAAAGCGTGCTCCAACCGGATGGCGTTCCTGACTCCTATGAGTTGTGCTAATAAGATTGGTTGGTATTGCATGTGCGCATTGTTTTGCCATTCAAAAATCAAGGTCGCATCCCAACAAGTGATTCGTTCACAAGGCTTGGCGACGCATTTTCAGTAAAAGCTTCAAGGTTAACATGAGTGTTGCATTAGAATTGTCATTCTCATAATAAACTTGTTCTGCTTGCCTACATGTGCCTAAGTATCAAGGAAGCTTACACAGTGAACGTCAGTCAAGAAGCTTGATCCTGCCAAGGTAGGATGCTTGAAAATTCTGAAGGACAGTCATATCAAGGGGCATGCTGCCAAGAGAATCAGTGTAGAGTGGGCTCTCCCCAGTAAGTCATGTTAAAGATGTAGCCAATCTAGGGAAGTCACGTTGAGAAATCTCTCCGAAATTCAGTTATTCAGGGGCATTCATTCTAAGATCAGGGGCAAAGTCACTTCAAAGCTCATATTAAGGCAGGTCATCTCTAGAGCATGAGAAGTTGTCCTCTCTAGAAGACTGTTAATCAGGAGCACCTCTTCAAGGTTCAAAACACTGAGACAGAGTATTTCAAGTCGCTACGAATCCTCTCGAGGCAAGTTCCTTCATAAGTCATACAGTCTGGGGCAGTTACGTCGAGATCCAATAAATCTCTTCAAGAGTTTGAAGACCCTGGGGCAGTGTGAACGCCCGGTCTCCTATAAAATCCTCTTGAGATGATTTCTTCCATCAAACCCCGTGGGCTGGGGCAAGTCAAGAATCAAGAGAACCGTGGCTCACTCCTGACAATCAGTATGCAGTTGATCAGCAGAAACCTGAAGCGCTAAGTCTCTCCCCCAGCAAGGAACCAGAAGGTATCTTTGTCCTAGCAAGGTGCTGGAATTGATATTCTTCCCCAAGCAGAGGGTCGTCCTCAAATTGAAAAGGGCTCTTTATGAAGATTCCCTATCCCCAGCAGGGTAGGACGACAGAATACTTTCAGGCAGTTTGAAGAAGGTGAGAAGTCAGAGTATTCTCTTCCTCAAAAGTCAGGTTTGGTATTTTCCCACAAGGCAAAGTCCAATGGTTATTGGCATTCTCAGCAGTTCAAAGTCCAATCTTCATTGGCATCTCCCCAACAGAGTTTACAACTCAGCTTGCCGTTCCTCGACAAGGTTGGCATCACCAGTGGTTATTGGTGGTACAGTTGGTTATCTCCCTACAGGAGATCAGATATTGGTGATCCCTTCCTCAGCGAAGTCCGCTTGTTCTATTATGCGCATTCCATGGTGGAGTGTCCTCTCATTCTTGCATATAGTAATCATCATTGCATCCTCAAAATGCGTAACATTTCCATTTCGTATGGAGCATTACGCCATAGAAAAAATTCAAACATGCATCGAAGCATAAGCCAGATTTGGTACCTTGTGCGAAAGCCCAGATCAACCCTCAATCAAAACAAAGAGTTCCAACCTCAGAGTTGACGCCCCTTTTCTCGACCTCAGAGTTGATGAAATATCCTTTCTTCCCCAACTTCAAAGTTGTTGCACACCTTTTCTCGACCTCAGAGTTGATGAAATATCCTTTCTTCCCCAACTTCAAAGTTGTTGTACACCTTTTCTCAACCTTAGAGTTGATGAAATGTCCTTTCTTCCCCAACTTCAAAGTTGTTGTATACCTTTTCTCGACCTCAGAGTTGATGAAATGTCCTTTCTTCCCCAACTTCAAAGTTGTCGTATACCTTTTCTCGACCTCAGAGTTGATGAAATATCCCTTCTTCCCCAACTTCAAAGTTGTCGTATACCTTTTCTTGACTTCAGAGTTGATGAAATGTCCTTTCTTCCCCAACTTCAAAGTTGTTGTATACCTTCTCTCGACCTCAGAGTTGATGAAATGTCCTTTCTTCCCCAACTTCAAAGTTGTTGTATACCTTTTCTCGACCTCAGAGTTGATGAAATGTCCTTTCTTCCCCAACTTCAAAGTTGTCATATACCTTTTCTCGACCTCAGAGTTGATGAACAACCCATTCCTCCCCAACTTCAAAGTTGTCGTATACCTTTTTACCAATCTCAGAGTTGATGAATATCCTTTTCTTTACCAACTTCGAAGTTGTTGTATATCTTCTCTCCAACCTCAGAGTTGAAGCATTTCGTCCCTATCTCCAACCTCAGAATTGACGTATATCCTTCTTCTGACCAACCTCAGAGTTGATGTCTATCTTGTCCTCAACCTCAGTGTTATTGTTTACTTCAAATTTTCTCAATCTCGGAGCGAATGTCATTTTTCCTCAACCTCAGAGTTGATGATCTACCTTCTTATCCCCAGCGAAGTCCACTTTCTGTAGGTCTTCCTTTGCGGGTGCGATTGAGGTCGTATTCATATTTTCTTTGTTTGTAGAGTGATTGAGGTCGTATTCGCTACTCTTCAGCACGCTCCATTTCGTTATCCTCACCATTAGCAAATTTTCGGGTTCTTTCGGTATTCAATCCCCGTGAATCCTTTGAACGCATGACAGCCGTTGCTATTATATCTTCAGGACCAAGTTGATTGAATAGGGGCAGCTGTAGCACCCCGAAATTTTCCCTACCTTTTTCTAACTTTTTCTGGCTTATGTTTCTTTTGCATCTCATTTAGGTCTTAATCATGCATTGCATTGAGACATAAGATCACGGTATCCTTGTGGCTAAGGACTTCTCTTATTCTAAGCAGCAAGCATTAGAGTGCCCCAACATTTATTTTGCTCGGTAATTTGGTACCAGATCATTCTTTTTCCAACAGGGAATTTTGAGAGTTCACAGCTTATTCGAGGCATTTTTTAATATTTTCATTCATCTGACTGTATTTCCACTCTGCATCATCTAAATAGCATAAAATAGTGCTTTTCATCTCACGTAGTGCCTAAAGTGTCACCCGGAATAATTTCTCGGATTTACAGACAGACCGGTCAAACTAAATCTCAACGGTGCGTAAAGTCGGTGGATGGAAAATTTTAAATCGAACTTGTATACGTCAATTATACTGATATACGTTTCGCGTAGTTTAACCTGACGTGTTCGTTTTATTTTTCCGACCATTTTTCGTAGCATTTGAATCGGTTTGAGCGTTAACGTGTCAAAAATTATTTTAAAATCTGACCAAACACTGTATTTTTCTGAGCCGTATTTCGCGTTGATCATTTGAGTGTACTCGGTTTATTTTTTTCGAACACTTGGGTATCCGACTTTTAGTTATTTAGAGTCCGTTTATTTTATAATTTTTGTCTAAGTATTTAGAGTAAATAAATAGGATGTTTAATATTTTAATTTTAATTTTATTTTAAATGTTTATTTTATTGTGAGTCTAACTAATTATTTAATTTGGGCTTTAAAATGGACATTAGGGATATTATTGATAATTTAGAGATAACCCTAATTTGGTCCCTATATATTGTTGTTACTGTTAAAAAAAATGAAAAAACGGAGAAAAAGAGGAGAAGAGGAGACCGAAAAAGACAAAAGTAGCGCTGTACAGTACGGTCATGGTGTAAAAGGTTGGAAACACTTTTTCTTCATCGCAGGTTTCATGATCTACTAGTTCTGATACATACATATATTAATCCATTGCAATTTCTACTATACATGACTCACATTTTAATATGTGGATATAGACATATGTTACTGTTTGATATTTTATGTATATGTTAAAATAGCTTTATATCTATGTTACTCACGTTACTGTTTGATATATTATATACATGTTAAGAACAACTTTACCTATATGTTACACACGTAGACTAATATACATGATCGTTACAAGCCGTCGTACCGTCATAAAAACATACATGGTGGGTAAATTACATAGTGGGCGTGTTACTGTTCTGTTTTCTTTTCATAAGCATATAAACTGTTTCTTCCATACAGTAAGCTTCTTTGATAGTTTCTTTTTGTTATTACAAGTTTTTTCAAGACAGTATATAAAGATTTTAATATAATATATAACAAGTATTGTTTTAATATATATGTATATGTAATATTTTAATTAAATTTTGATTAGAAATTTTTATTAAACTTTCTTGTTAAAACTATGATTAAAATTCTTTGATTAAATCCGTGATCTTAGTTGAATTTTGTAATTAGTCTAATTTGTGCATAAGTGGATTGAGTGAAAAAATTATGTTGCATACACTGCTGTTCTGTACATACATGCTGTTAAATGTATATATTCTATCCTGCTGGATTTTACACCTAATCTGTTCTGAAAATAAGAGTTGTTAAATGTTGTTCATGCTTGCGTGCTGGAATTTACTGTTGTGCTATGTTGAAGTGCTGTTGTTGCTACTGTTTTTGGTTTGGTTTATACTTGCCTTGCTTTAACATCTTTCTCGTCTTCATCTCCTTCCTTCTCCTTTGAGTTTTGAATATTTTTGTTGATATCATTGATTGAATTGGGTAATGTTTACTTGTGTTTGTTCACATGATCCCCTTAGGATTCCTAGCTCCACTTAATTTCTGATTAAGCCGGAGGTAGGAGAGACATTAGGCTTTCAATCCCTTGCATGCTAACATTAGGTAGACTTCCCTCTTAATCCTGACTTTAGGGCCATCTTTGCATGATAACATTAGGACTCTTAGTTCCCCCTTAGAGTTTCCTTTGTGTCTTCTCTCTTCTCATCTCAAATCTCTTGAAAACACGTAATAAGTATAAGGTGTATTGCGCACGAGCCTTAAGCGTTGGGAGTGAGAAATGAGGGGCTTCCTCTCATCCTTCTAGAGTGCTTAGCGAGCGTCCTGTCTTGGGACGATGCGTTAAGTATTCGCCCCTGTGCCCTAGACTTTGGTGCAATGCAACTTATGAACTAACTTAAGCCACTTCTGTCCTAAAAAATACAAACCAACTTCAAACCTTTTTGTCCTTCGGGATTGTCAAACTAAAGGCTATTTTCAAAAAGGGCACGTTACTTTCCGTCTGAGTCACAAACAGGCATCGACCCTAACTGCCGGACGCGAACTTAACGTCGCTCATAAAAAACACAAAAAGAACTTGGTCCGAACTACGTTGACTCTGAATTCCCCATTGCACAAAGGGGGTACGTAGGCCTAGGACGTCGACATCCTACCGAGTCTGTCTTTGTTTTCCCCCCGTCTTAGTACAGCCATAGATGATAGGATAACTCACCTTTAGATTAGAAAACAAAGTGGATCCCATCGAGTACGATGGACGCGTGGGGTACTAGCACCTTCCCCTCGCGTAACCGACTCCCGAACCCAGGTTATGGTTGTGATGGCCATTCCTTTCCCTCTTCCTAAGGTTTATGCGGTGTTTCCTTTCCCTCTCTTGGGATAAATTTACACGGCTGGCGACTCTGTTTTTCCGCGCGACTCTCGCATTTGTACCTGGATGAAAATCCTGGGAGCGACAATATCCAATTGAGCATTTAAAATAATACGGGGTGTTACACTCTCCCCCCCTTAAATTGAAATTCGCCCCCGAATTTCCTCTATTCGATACCAACCACAACTTGTATCCTGGTCTTAGGTCCCCACTTAACTTTACTTCCGTTAAAGTTCCTGACATAGTCCGATTCCAACTTGATTATACAATTCAAAAATCCTTATGTTCACGAATTATCCAACCTCATCTCCTTAGATATACTCTTATTCCAATGTTAGATTAACTGCTAACTTTGCTTCTTCCGTAAATCATATGTTGGTCCATACTAAACACTTGGTCGCATCTTACTACAGGAAGATTGTACCATTCTACATTCCTCTACTGAGTCACAAACAAAACCGTGACATCTTATCTCAAACTCGGACAACAACACTCAATACATTTTCGCGATGTGATCCGGGGATTTCTTAACTTCAGGCAATCACCAACGATTTATCTTTTCATAAATCCTTCAACATCCAAAATTTATTCATAATTAGCCAAACGACTTCTTTACCAGCTTCATCTGGTCTGAGGCTGCACACTGTACTCGTTAAATCCGACAATTCATCTCTTTCGTATCACCCCAAAAGATAACACTATTAGAACGAGATCTTCTTACTTCCCTACTTATAAGCAATAATCCTTCTAAATTCTTATCATTCAGACTTAACTCTTTCGTCTGTCGCGTTCCACTGTGTAACCGAAATTCTAACAGTGGAACACTACGAATTCTTGAGCACTACCAATTACTAACAGTCCACGGAGAATATACTTATCCACTGGGGTCTTTACTAACCAACGGTACAAGAAACTTATTGACGCCCTATGGTAGAACAATTCCCTCGCCGACACACAATATACAAACATCGGTCCAACACTCTTCAGATGATAAAGATGCAGGAGCTACACTGCTACCACCATAGCATATACAACTCTGAAATTCCCTCTAACTCAAAATAATACATCCCAAAATAACTTAACAACTTTCGTTTCTAGTCACCACATTCCATATCAAATCTTCTTACGGGTTTTCCGACTTACTCAAGATTCCTTGCTGATTCGAGATCTCTACCAAATACCAACATAAAACCAACATAGAACTACAATCATACGCAAGTCACCACTTATCAACTTAAATTGTCCAAAGCACAAATGTGAGTTTCCATATTACTCACCAATTCACGTACAACACTCCACATACACACACACATTTTCGAAGTCCATACTACACTTCTCAGTTGAATCAACTCTTCTCCTTCGTTCCATTTCATAAACGATTCCAAGTTACATAATTAACTTTGGAACGTCCAATTCTTACTCATACTTGGAAAGCTAACTTTCAAATTTCATTCTCTTTGTAAAACACAATTGTACATTGTAACGCCCCAGTTTCGACCATTTTATTTAATCGAGTCGATTTAATTATTTTGAGTATTATATTATTTTTATTTATGGCTTTGGTGTGATAATATGTTGTTTTGTACTGTTATTATATTTTATCGCATTTTGGGATCGTTTGGGAAATAATTGAGAGTAAGGGTATTTTAGTCTTTTCCCTAATTATTTACTAAGTTAGTAAAGAAAAGAAATAGAAAGAAGAAAAAAAGAGAAGAAGAAAAAGGGAAGAAAGAAAAGAAGAGAAAGGAGAAAAAGAGAGAAATTGGGAAAAGCTTGGAAACTCAAGAAAATCACTTCTAGGAATCGATTTAATCGGGTAAGGGTGCGAAATTCGATTATTCTATGCTTGTATATGATTATGTATGTATGTGTTTGGATGATTCTCTTGTTTTCTAGGTTTTTCACTTCTAGGTCGAAAACGATAAAATGAGTAGAATCGATGGTTTAGCGGTTGGGAATCGATGTATATGTGGTAGATTGCTTGTTGACATGATTAGAATAGGTTCTGATTGATATATGTTGATTTGGGAATGTTTTGGTTGGGAAATATCACTTTTGGGATTTCAAACAGCGCAGAAAAATTTTGGGTTTTCCTTGGTTCGCCTAGTGAACCTGGGGCGAAGGTGGCAGCGAGTGAGGTTTTCGCGGGTTCGCCTAGCGAACGATTCAGCGAAGGGTAGCGAAGGTTCGCTATGGGGGTTCGCCTAGCGAAGGTTGTATGTTTTTGGTTCTGTTTGGTTCTGACTTGGTTCGCCAAGGGCTCGCCTAGCGAACTTTGGGTCTGTTTTTAGCTAGTAGTGGTTCGCTGGAACATTCGCCTAGCGAAGGTGCTAGCGAGTGCTCGCGAGATGGTTCGCCCAGCGAACAGTGCTGTTTGTGTAATTTTGTTTTCTGCATAACTTTTGATCTGTGGCTCGGTTTGAGGCGTGGTTTGATGCGTTGGAAAGCTATTGAGCTGTACAATATGATTATGATGTTTTGGAGATTGTTAGCCGATTAAATTATGTCGGGAAATGTGAATAGTGTTGTTTCGTCGACTTTTGCCGTTTTAATGGTGTGTAAATGATGTGTATTATATAATGTGCTTGAATATGGATATCGTATGACGTTGTATGATGTGAATGCATGTGATAACATGTTGTGGTGATGAATTATAGCCGAAAGGCAAATAACTGCAATATGTTGTATTTGATTATATATGCATGTTTATGGTTGCATATATGTGTGAAAATGCATGGTTGTCATGAGTTCTTGTGTGTCAAGCATCATGATATGCATTGTTGTTGCGTCCTGTGTGACGGCGGTTCCGTTGGGGAATCTGCTATAACATCGTGTGCCTCAAAAATATGAAGGTATGAATAGCCTGAGGACTGAAAGCGATGGTTATAGACGATCGTGAGCCTCTCTTGGTGGAGGTGTGAGCGATCGGGTCGTGAGCCTCTCTCGGTGGAGGTGTGAGCGATCCATAAACACCGTGAGCCTCTCTTGGTGGAGGTGTGAGCGGTGGGTGAACATCGTATGCCCGACGGGGAGTTACAGTGATGTAACGAGCGATGGTTCCAGCAGAGTTCCTGAGAGAACTAGTATTGTGATTTGATGGAGTCGGTACCGCATGTGCATTTGCATAGAGTCGTTGTGTCGGTCTCTTTGCATCTGCATGAGTTATGATTGCATTGGTTATATGTGGAAAATCATGATTTAGTTGATTATGTGTGAGACATGGAGATGTGAACCTATGATAAATGTATTGGCATGATTAATATGCAATTGGGAATGGAGTAATTGTGTGATTGAGCTTGTGATAGCATTTGTGAATTGAGGTGCATTTGTGATAAATGTATTGAATTATGAATGATATGTATTTGTGTATAAACATAGGCATTATGCGTGAACATGTGATTATGTGAATGAAATCTTTATATGCTTTGGGTGTTGGCGTGTAATAATTGGGAATGAGATTGATGAGTTGAAACATGTATAATTGTGTTGATGATGAGTGTGTTGAATATTATTGAGATGTATTGGTGACATATATATATATAAATTATGTGTTGAATTGATGGTGGTGCATTTGTGGTGAGAATATTTTATATTGTGTATTTTGTGTTATATATAATTATATGCAACTGTATTATGATCGTGTTTCTCACCCTTCTGCTGTTTTATAATGCTCTATGAGGCATTGCAGATTAGAGTTGCTGGAGGTCTTTTGTGAAGCTTATGTTTTCATTCTTTTGTCGGTCGGCTCTGATATGTGACACCGGGTAGTTAGGGAGACCGTTAGTGATTATTGTGTGTTATGTATATATATCTTTTGGCTTGTGCATGTATAACTTGATGTATGACCAACTTTTCATGTGATATATATATATATAATAATCAGATTTTAGATTTTCCGCTTTTATTCTAATTTCTGAAAAGTGGGTGTAAGGAACTGAGTTCCCTCTGAATGAATGCTACCCCACTGTTGCATATCTTTATGAGCAGGTGTTGTATGTTTTGTTTCAATATAATGTGATTCTCCCTGTCTATGCCATGAAAATTTAAATATACTCTGATGACATTTTGAATTTTTAATTATCTATTTGTTTACTTGGGGGTATAGATTGGGGTTGTTACATTAAGTGGTATCAGAGCCAGTCCGTGTCAGTTTGTGTCAGTCTTTGTTGGTCTTTGTGGTTCGGTGAGCTGTTTGTTTAACCATAGTTGCTGTTATTGGAAATGAACAGAATATGGCTCGGGCTGTGCGGGGTGTGAAGGAAAAGAAAGAGATTGAGTTCTTGGAGTTGAAACAAGGCAATATGTCTGTTGTGGATTACACAGCAAAGTTTGTGGAACTCGTGCAGTTCTATCCTCATTATACTGAAGCGACTGCTGAGTTTTCTAAGTGTGTGAAATATGAGAACGGATTGCGTCCGGAGATTAACAGGGCAATCGGTTATCAGAGGATTAGAAGGTTTTCGGATTTGGTGGACAGTTGTAGGATTTACGAGGAGGATCGTAGGGCTCGTTCTACTCACTATAAGAGTGTGAATGACAGGAAAGGGAAACAACAGTCTCGTAGTGGTCCTTATGTCACACCAGCTGATAAGGGTAAGCAAAGGGAGAATTTTGAGAAAAAGGCAAGTGGGGGAGGAATGTCTAGTCCTCCGAGGTGTTACATTAAGTGTTATAAGTGTGGGGAAGTAGGACATCGTAAGTTGGATTGTGAGAAGAATAAACTGAAATGTTCCAAGTGTGGAGGTTCGGGACATGTCGCAGCGGATTGTAAGAGAATTAATGTGCAGTGTTTCAACTGTGGTGGAACAGGTCATATTAGCACGGGGTGTACGAAACCGAAGAAAGCTCAGACTGGTAGGAAGGTTGTTGCATTGGTAGGAGATGAGACTACTAGTGCGGATTGTTTGACTAAAGGTACTTGTTTTATTAAGAGTACGCCTTTATTTGCTATTATTGGTAATGGAGCGACTCATTCATTTATTTCGTCTGAGTGCGCGAAGCGTTTGAATTTGTTGTGGTCTTTTTGGGATGGTAAGATGGTTATCGATATTTCTGCATAGGGGTCGGTAATTATTTCTTTGGTTTGTTTAAATTGTTCTTTGACCATTTATGGTAAAGGATTTGTGATGGATTAGGTGTGTTTACAGTTGGAGAGGTTAGAATGAGATAAGTGGGGGAGAAGCTGGTACTTCTCCATGCTGTTTCAGGTGTAGAGCGTTGGCTCAGTGTGTTCGGGATTGCAAGATTATAAGTGTGGTTTCTGGTTCAAGACGGAATGCAGAAGTAAGGTTTATGTCAACTAAGGATTTATGCCTTAGGTAGTTTTGTGTATAGGATGTAATGAATACTATTATAGTTTGGTGGAGACGGTTTATGCCTCATCATGATTGTCGCCTATTTATTGACAAATTGAGGAACTGATCACCCTTAATCTCTTGTTGATAGCAGACGGGAATTATGTTGGATGGAATGGACGTGTCTTTCTGGCTTTGATAGTGTGTGCAATGAGTTGTTTGGAATTTAAGGAAATGGTTACAGATTGTTTTGTTGTGTTGATGAAGATTCTTATATCAGAAGATGAGATGGATTAGATGTTCTGGTATGTGGTTAAGTGGTGAATTCATTAAGAGTCCTTTTTGGTTGGTTGTTGCAATAGGATGGAATTTGGATTGTCAAGAGCAAGAATTGTGTATGGAGTACGGACAGTGGTATAGGGTGACGATTGAGAATAAGTGTTTACTTTCAGGATTAGGTAACTGGAATGGGTTGGTTGAGTTTGATTAGAATCACAAATTGTTGGAATGTTTGATAAGAATGGTGATTTGTTTAAGTAGAGGCTTTAGAACGACTTTATGTGAAGGGTTATATTGTTATAATCGGAAGTAGATGCGGTGTTCCTATGGGAGGTTCCGAAGTTAGTTAAGATGATTATAAACTTTTTGGACTTTTGTTGGTTATTACCGAAGGGTATGGAAGACTTTTTCAAGATTAGTGTTTTCGTTACTTCAGTGACTTGCAAAAAGGGAAGTCGATTATTTGGGATGCATCTTTGATGAGTTTAGTCAGTGTGTTAATGCAAAAGAGTAAAGTCGTGGCTTGTGTTTTTCGACATTTGAGGATTCGAGGAAGGATCAGTACTATTGTGGAATTGGTTGTAGCTGTGTTATGTTGGATTATAGGAAGTATTATCTTTATGAGTTTAGATTCGAAGTGTGTGGTAATTACAAGAATATTGATTACTGGTTTGGTCTGAAGGAATAGAGACAACGAGAATGGTTAGAGTTTGTGATTAGCTACGAATTTGGCTTGGATTATCCTTTGGGAAAAGTGATTGTTGTGACTGAGAAGTTAAGTCGGAAGTTTCTATGTAAGTCTATTTTTAATGGTCCGAGAATTTGAGTTGTTTGAGAAGTCCAGAGGCGAGTGCCTAGTGTGTGAGATAACACAGAGGAGTGTGAGGATAGGAATATTAAAAGTGAACAGTGGTTTTTGGTGATTATGCGAAAGAGTTAGACTTTGGACGTGAGATTGGTAGTTTTGATGGTTACGAGTCATCAGAGTGCGCAGCGGAAGCGTGATGTGGCACATTTCGTATATGCGTGTCTGACTTGTAAGAGTTCTTAGGTTGAACATTGGAAATCTGTAGGAATGGTGAGACCAATGGATGTTTCAGAGTGGAAGTGTTAGGTGAAAGGTTTGAATGGTACTCATGGGCTACTAAGTAGACGGATGTTTTGGTTATATGTTCGATTGGTGAATCGTAGCATTGCTTTGATAAGGTTGTGTGACAAGGAGGTTGGTATTCTTGTTTTGGTTGATGTGGTTGAGATCTTGTTGTGTTTTGGTTCAAGAGTGAACCAGTGAGTTTATGCTTGTGTATTCTTTGAATTGGAAGTCGGTCGTCCAGTGCATTGTATGGGCTTTGCAGCTTGTCGTTGATTGTATCTACTGTAGGCAAGGTGTTTGTCGGTTGTGTTGTTCGTGGTGTGCCTTTTGTTGGCATGTTGGTTTGTTAGTCGGATGCGAGAGTCGTGTCCGGAGTTGTTCGTCTCGGTTATATTTTCGAGGACGAAAATTTCCAAGTGGGGGAGAGTTGTAACGCCCCAGTTTCGACCATTTTATTTAATCGAGTCGATTTAATTATTTTGAGTATTATATTATTTTTATTTATGGCTTTGGTGTGATAATATGTTGTTTTGTACTGTTATTATATTTTATCGCATTTTGGGATCGTTTGGGAGATAATTGAGAGTAAGGGTATTTTAGTCTTTTCCCTAATTATTTACTAAGTTAGTAAAGAAAAGAAATAGAAAGAAGAAAAAAAGAGAAGAAGAAAAAGGGAAGAAAGAAAAGAAGAGAAAGGAGAAAAAGAGAGAAATTGGGAAAAGCTTGGAAACTCAAGAAAATCACTTCTAGGAATCGATTTAATCGGGTAAGGGTGCGAAATTCGATTATTCTATGCTTGTATATGATTATGTATGTATGTGTTTGGATGATTCTCTTGTTTTCTAGGTTTTTCACTTCTAGGTCGAAAACGATAAAATGAGTAGAATCGATGGTTTAGCGGTTGGGAATCGATGTATATGTGGTAGATTGCTTGTTGACATGATTAGAATAGGTTCTGATTGATATATGTTGATTTGGGAATGTTTTGGTTGGGAAATATCACTTTTGGGATTTCAAACAGCGCAGAAAAATTTTGGGTTTTCCTTGGTTCGCCTAGTGAACCTGGGGCGAAGGTGGCAGCGAGTGAGGTTTTCGCGGGTTCGCCTAGCGAACGATTCAGCGAAGGGTAGCGAAGGTTCGCTATGGGGGTTCGCCTAGCGAAGGTTGTATGTTTTTGGTTCTGTTTGGTTCTGACTTGGTTCGCCAAGGGCTCGCCTAGCGAACTTTGGGTCTGTTTTTAGCTAGTAGTGGTTCGCTGGAACATTCGCCTAGCGAAGGTGCTAGCGAGTGCTCGCGAGATGGTTCGCCCAGCGAACAGTGCTGTTTGTGTAATTTTGTTTTCTGCATAACTTTTGATCTGTGGCTCGGTTTGAGGCGTGGTTTGATGCGTTGGAAAGCTATTGAGTTGTACAATATGATTATGATGTTTTGGAGATTGTTAGCCGATTAAATTATGTCAGGAAATGTGAATAGTGTTGTTTCGTCGACTTTTGCCGTTTTAATGGTGTGTAAATGATGTGTATTATATAATGTGCTTGAATATGGATATCGTATGACGTTGTATGATGTGAATGCATGTGATAACATGTTGTGGTGATGAATTATGGCCGAAAGGCAAATAACTGCAATATGTTGTATTTGATTATATATGCATGTTTATGGTTGCATATATGTGTGAAAATGCATGGTTGTCATGAGTTCTTGTGTGTCAAGCATCATGATATGCATTGTTGTTGCGTCCTGTGTGACGGCGGTTCCGTTGGGGAATCTGCTATAACATCGTGTGCCTCAAAAATATGAAGGTATGAATAGCCTGAGGACTGAAAGCGATGGTTATAGACGATCGTAAGCCTCTCTTGGTGGAGGTGTGAGCGATCGGGTCGTGAGCCTCTCTCGGTGGAGGTGTGATCGATCCATAAACACCGTGAGCCTCTCTTGGTGGAGGTGTGAGCGGTGGGTGAACATCGTATGCCCGACGGGGAGTTACAGTGATGTAACGAGCGATGGTTCCAGCAGAGTTCCTGAGAGAACTAGTATTGTGATTTGATGGAGTCGGTACCACATGTGCATTTGCATAGAGTCGTTGTGTCGGTCTCTTTGCATCTGCATGAGTTATGATTGCATTGGTTATATGTGGAAAATCATGATTTAGTTGATTATGTGTGAGACATGGAGATGTGAACCTATGATAAATGTATTGGCATGATTAATATGCAATTGGGAATGGAGTAATTGTGTGATTGAGCTTGTGATAGCATTTGTGAATTGAGGTGCATTTGTGATAAATGTATTGAATTATGAATGAATGTATTTGTGTATAAACATAGGCATTATGCGTGAACATGTGATTATGTGAATGAAATCTTTATATGCTTTGGGTGTTGGCGTGTAATAATTGGGAATGAGATTGATGAGTTGAAACATGTATAATTGTGTTGATGATGAGTGTGTTGAATATTATTGAGATGTATTGGTGACATATATATATATAAATTATGTGTTGAATTGATGGTGGTGCATTTGTGGTGAGAATATTTTATATTGTGTATTTTGTGTTATATATAATTATATGCAACTGTATTATGATCGTGTTTCTCACCCTTCTGCTGTTTTATAATGCTCTATGAGGCATTGCAGATTAGAGTTGCTGGAGGTCTTTTGTGAAGCTTATGTCTTCATTCTTTTGTCGGTCGGCTCTGATATGTGACACCGGGTAGTTAGGGAGACCGTTAGTGATTATTGTGTGTTATGTATATATATCTTTTGGCTTGTGCATGTATAACTTGATGTATGACCAACTTTTCATGTGATATATATATATATAATAATCAGATTTTAGATTTTCCGCTTTTATTCTAATTTCTGAAAAGTGGGTGTAAGGAACTGAGTTCCCTCTGAATGAATGCTACCCCACTGTTGCATATCTTTATGAGCAGGTGTTGTATGTTTTGTTTCAATATAATGTGATTCTCCCTGTCTATGCCATGAAAATTTAAATATACTCTGATGACATTTTGAATTTTTAATTATCTATTTGTTTACTTGGGGGTATAGATTGGGGGTGTTACATTAAGTGGTATCAGAGCCAGTCCGTGTCAGTTTGTGTCAGTCTTTGTTGGTCTTTGTGGTTCGGTGAGCTGTTTGTTTAACCATAGTTGCTGTTATTGGAAATGAACAGAATATGGCTCGGGCTGTGCGGGGTGTGAAGGAAAAGAAAGAGATTGAGTTCTTGGAGTTGAAACAAGGCAATATGTCTGTTGTGGATTACACAGCAAAGTTTGTGGAACTCGTGCAGTTTTATCCTCATTATACTGAAGCGACTGCTGAGTTTTCTAAGTGTGTGAAATATGAGAACGGATTGCGTCCGGAGATTAACAGGGCAATCGGTTATCAGAGGATTAGAAGGTTTTCGGATTTGGTGGACAGTTGTAGGATTTACGAGGAGGATCGTAGGGCTCGTTCTACTCACTATAAGAGTGTGAATGACAGGAAAGGGAAACAACAGTCTCGTAGTGGTCCTTATGTCACACCAGCTGATAAGGGTAAGCAAAGGGAGAATTTTGAGAAAAAGGCAAGTGGGGGAGGAATGTCTAGTCCTCCGAGGTGTTACATTAAGTGTTATAAGTGTGGGGAAGTAGGACATCGTAAGTTGGATTGTGAGAAGAATAAACTGAAATGTTCCAAGTGTGGAGGTTCGGGACATGTCGCAGCGGATTGTAAGAGAATTAATGTGCAGTGTTTCAACTGTGGTGGAACAGGTCATATTAGCACGGGGTGTACGAAACCGAAGAAAGCTCAGACTGGTAGGAAGGTTGTTGCATTGGTAGGAGATGAGACTACTAGTGCGGATTGTTTGACTAAAGGTACTTGTTATATTAAGAGTACGCCTTTATTTGCTATTATTGGTAATGGAGCGACTCATTCATTTATTTCGTCTGAGTGCGTGAAGCGTTTGAATTTGTTGTGGTCTTTTTGGGATGGTAAGATGGTTATCGATATTTCTGCATAGGGGTCGGTAATTATTTCTTTGGTTTGTTTAAATTGTTCTTTGACCATTTATGGTAAAGGATTTGTGATGGATTAGGTGTGTTTACAGTTGGAGAGGTTAGAATAAGATAAGTGGGGGAGAAGCTGGTACTTCTCCATGCTGTTTCAGGTGTAGAGCGCTGGCTCAGTGTGTTCGGGATTGCAAGATTATAAGTGTGGTTTCTGGTTCAAGACGGAATGCAGAAGTAAGGTTTATGTCAACTAAGGATTTATGCCTTAGGTAGTTTTGTGTATAGGATGTAATGAATACTATTATAGTTTGGTGGAGACGGTTTATGCCTCATCATGATTGTCGCCTATTTATTGACAAATTGAGGAACTGGTCACCCTTAATCTCTTGTTGATAGCAGACGGGAATTATGTTGGATGGAATGGACGTGTCTTTCTGGCTTTGATAGTGTGTGCAATGAGTTGTTTGGAGTTTAAGGAAATGGTTACAGATTGTTTTGTTGTGTTGATGAAGATTCTTATATCAGAAGATGAGATGGATTAGAGGTTCTGGTATGTGGTTAAGTGGTGAATTCATTAAGAGTCCTTTTTGGTTGGTTGTTGCAATAGGATGGAATTTGGATTGTCAAGAGCAAGAATTGTGTATGGAGTACGGACAGTGGTATAGGGTGACGATTGAGAATAAGTGTTTACTTTCAGGATTAGGTAACTGGAATGGGTTGGTTGAGTTTGATTAGAATCACAAATTGTTGGAATGTTTGATAAGAATGGTGATTTGTTTAAGTAGAGGCTTTAGAACGACTTTATGTGAAGGGTTATATTGTTATAATCGGAAGTAGTGCGGTGTTCCTATGGGAGGTTCCGAAGTTAGTTAAGATGATTATAAACTTTTTGGACTTTTGTTGGTTATTACCGAAGGGTATGGAAGACTTTTTCAAGATTAGTGTTTTCGTTACTTCAGTGACTTGCAAAAAGGGAAGTCGATTATTTGGGATGCATCTTTGATGAGTTTAGTCAGTGTGTTAATGCAAAAGAGTAAAGTCGTGGCTTGTGTTTTTTGACATTTGAGGATTCGAGGAAGGATCAGTACTATTGTGGAATTGGTTGTAGCTGTGTTATGTTGGATTATAGGAAGTATTATCTTTATGAGTTTAGATTCGAAGTGTGTGGTAATTACAAGAATATTGATTACTGGTTTGGTCTGAAGGAATAGAGACAACGAGAATGGTTAGAGTTTGTGATTAGCTACGAATTTGGCTTGGATTATCCTTTGGGAAAAGTGATTGTTGTGACTGAGAAGTTAAGTCGGAAGTTTCTATGTAAGTCTATTTTTAATGGTCCGAGAATTTGAGTTGTTTGAGAAGTCCAGAGGCGAGTGCCTAGTGTGTGAGATAACACAGAGGAGTGTGAGGATAGGAATATTAAAAGTGAACAGTGGATTTTGGTGATTATGCGAAAGAGTTAGACTTTGGACGTGAGATTGGTAGTTTTGATGGTTACGAGTCATCAGAGTGCGCAGCGGAAGCGTGATGTGGCACATTTCGTATATGCGTGTCTGACTTGTAAGAGTTCTTAGGTTAAACATTGGAAATCTGTAGGAATGGTGAGACCAATGGATGTTTCAGAGTGGAAGTGTTAGGTGAAAGGTTTGAATGGTACTCATGGGCTACTAAGTAGACGGATGTTTTGGTTATATGTTCGATTGGTGAATCGTAGCATTGCTTTGATAAGATTGTGTGACAAGGAGGTTGGTATTCTTGTTTTGGTTGATGTGGTTGAGATCTTGTTGTGTTTTGGTTCAAGAGTGAACCAGTGAGTTTATGCTTGTGTATTCTTTGAATTGGAAGTCGGTCGTCCAGTGCATTGTATGGGCTTTGCAGCTTGTCGTTGATTGTATCTACTGTAGGCAAGGTGTTTGTCGGTTGTGTTGTTCGTGGTGTGCCTTTTGTTGGCATGTTGGTTTGTTAGTCGGATGCGAGAGTCGTGTCCGGAGTTGTTCATCTCGGTTATATTTTCGAGGAAGAAAATTTCCAAGTGGGGGAGAGTTGTAACGCCCCAGTTTCGACCATTTTATTTAATCGAGTCGATTTAATTATTTTGAGTATTATATTATTTTTATTTATGGCTTTGGTGTGATAATATGTTGTTTTGTACTGTTATTATATTTTATCGCATTTTGGGATCGTTTGGGAGATAATTGAGAGTAAGGGTATTTTAGTCTTTTCCCTAATTATTTACTAAGTTAGTAAAGAAAAGAAATAGAAAGAAGAAAAAAAGAGAAGAAGAAAAAGGGAAGAAAGAAAAGAAGAGAAAGGAGAAAAAGAGAGAAATTGGGAAAAGCTTGGAAACTCAAGAAAATCACTTCTAGGAATCGATTTAATCGGGTAAGGGTGCGAAATTCGATTATTCTATGCTTGTATATGATTATGTATGTATGTGTTTGGATGATTCTCTTGTTTTCTAGGTTTTTCACTTCTAGGTCGAAAACGATAAAATGAGTAGAATCGATGGTTTAGCGGTTGGGAATCGATGTATATGTGGTAGATTGCTTGTTGACATGATTAGAATAGGTTCTGATTGATATATGTTGATTTGGGAATGTTTTGGTTGGGAAATATCACTTTTGGGATTTCAAACAGCGCAGAAAAATTTTGGGTTTTCCTTGGTTCGCCTAGTGAACCTGGGGCGAAGGTGGCAGCGAGTGAGGTTTTCGCGGGTTCGCCTAGCGAACGATTCAGCGAAGGGTAGCGAAGGTTCGCTATGGGGGTTCGCCTAGCGAAGGTTGTATGTTTTTGGTTCTGTTTGGTTCTGACTTGGTTCGCCAAGGGCTCGCCTAGCGAACTTTGGGTCTGTTTTTAGCTAGTAGTGGTTCGCTGGAACATTCGCCTAGTGAAGGTGCTAGCGAGTGCTCGCGAGATGGTTCGCCCAGCGAACAGTGCTGTTTGTGTAATTTTGTTTTCTGCATAACTTTTGATCTGTGGCTCGGTTTGAGGCGTGGTTTGATGCGTTGGAAAGCTATTGAGCTGTACAATATGATTATGATGTTTTGGAGATTGTTAGCCGATTAAATTATGTCGGGAAATGTGAATAGTGTTGTTTCGTCGACTTTTTCCGTTTTAATGGTGTGTAAATGATGTGTATTATATAATGTGCTTGAATATGGATATCGTATGACGTTGTATGATGTGAATGCATGTGATGACATGTTGTGGTGATGAATTGTGGCCGAAAGGCAAATAACTGCAATATGTTGTATTTGATTATATATGCATGTTTATGGTTGCATATATGTGTGAAAATGCATGGTTGTCATGAGTTCTTGTGTGTCAAGCATCATGATATGCATTGTTGTTGCGTCCTGTGTGACGGCGGTTCCGTTGGGGAATCTGCTATAACATCGTGTGCCTCAAAAATATGAAGGTATGAATAGCCTGAGGACTGAAAGCGATGGTTATAGACGATCGTGAGCCTCTCTTGGTGGAGGTGTGAGCGATCGGGTCGTGAGCCTCTCTCGGTGGAGGTGTGAGCGATCCATAAACACCGTGAGCCTCTCTTGGTGGAGGTGTGAGCGGTGGGTGAACATCGTATGCCCGACGGGGAGTTACAGTGATGTAACGAGCGATGGTTCCAGCAGAGTTCCTGAGAGAACTAGTATTGTGATTTGATGGAGTCGGTACCGCATGTGCATTTGCATAGAGTCGTTGTGTCGGTCTCTTTGCATCTGCATGAGTTATGATTGCATTGGTTATATGTGGAAAATCATGATTTAGTTGATTATGTGTGAGACATGGAGATGTGAACCTATGATAAATGTATTGGCATGATTAATATGCAATTGGGAATGGAGTAATTGTGTGATTGAGCTTGTGATAGCATTTGTGAATTGAGGTGCATTTGTGATAAATGTATTGAATTATGAATGATATGTATTTGTGTATAAACATAGGCATTATGCGTGAACATGTGATTATGTGAATGAAATCTTTATATGCTTTGGGTGTTGGCGTGTAATAATTGGGAATGAGATTGATGAGTTGAAACATGTATAATTGTGTTGATGATGAGTGTGTTGAATATTATTGAGATGTATTGGTGACATATATATATATAAATTATGTGTTGAATTGATGGTGGTGCATTTGTGGTGAGAATATTTTATATTGTGTATTTTGTGTTATATATAATTATATGCAACTGTATTATGATCGTGTTTCTCACCCTTCTGCTGTTTTATAATGCTCTATGAGGCATTGCAGATTAGAGTTGCTGGAGGTCTTTTGTGAAGCTTATGTCTTCATTCTTTTGTCGGTCGGCTCTGATATGTGACACCGGGTAGTTAGGGAGACCGTTAGTGATTATTGTGTGTTATGTATATATATCTTTTGGCTTGTGCATGTATAACTTGATGTATGACCAACTTTTCATGTGATATATATATATATAATAATAATCAGATTTTAGATTTTCCGCTTTTATTCTAATTTCTGAAAAGTGGGTGTAAGGAACTGAGTTCCCTCTGAATGAATGCTACCCCACTGTTGCATATCTTTATGAGCAGGTGTTGTATGTTTTGTTTCAATATAATGTGATTCTCCCTGTCTATGCCATGAAAATTTAAATATACTCTGATGACATTTTGAATTTTTAATTATCTATTTGTTTACTTGGGGGTATAGATTGGGGGTGTTACATTAAGTGGTATCAGAGCCAGTCCGTGTCAGTTTGTGTCAGTCTTTGTTGGTCTTTGTGGTTCGGTGAGCTGTTTGTTTAACCATAGTTGCTGTTATTGGAAATGAACAGAATATGGCTCGGGCTGTGCGGGGTGTGAAGGAAAAGAAAGAGATTGAGTTCTTGGAGTTGAAACAAGGAAATATGTCTGTTGTGGATTACACAGCAAAGTTTGTGGAACTCGTGCAGTTCTATCCTCATTATACTGAAGCGACTGCTGAGTTTTCTAAGTGTGTGAAATATGAGAACGGATTGCGTCCGGAGATTAACAGGGCAATCGGTTATCAGAGGATTAGAAGGTTTTCGGATTTGGTGGACAGTTGTAGGATTTACGAGGAGGATCGTAGGGCTCGTTCTACTCACTATAAGAGTGTGAATGACAGGAAAGGGAAACAACAGTCTCGTAGTGGTCCTTATGTCACACCAGCTGATAAGGGTAAGCAAAGGGAGAATTTTGAGAAAAAGGCAAGTGGGGGAGGAATGTCTAGTCCTCCGAGGTGTTACATTAAGTGTTATAAGTGTGGGGAAGTAGGACATCGTAAGTTGGATTGTGAGAAGAATAAACTGAAATGTTCCAAGTGTGGAGGTTCGGGACATGTCGCAGCGGATTGTAAGAGAATTAATGTGCAGTGTTTCAACTGTGGTGGAACAGGTCATATTAGCACGGGGTGTACGAAACCGAAGAAAGCTCAGACTGGTAGGAAGGTTGTTGCATTGGTAGGAGATGAGACTACTAGTGCGGATTGTTTGACTAAAGGTACTTGTTTTATTAAGAGTACGCCTTTATTTGCTATTATTGGTAATGGAGCGACTCATTCATTTATTTCGTCTGAGTGCGCGAAGCGTTTGAATTTGTTGTGGTCTTTTTGGGATGGTAAGATGGTTATCGATATTTCTGCATAGGGGTCGGTAATTATTTCTTTGGTTTGTTTAAATTGTTCTTTGACCATTTATGGTAAAGGATTTGTGATGGATTAGGTGTGTTTACAGTTGGAGAGGTTAGAATGAGATAAGTGGGGGAGGAGAAGCTGGTACTTCTCCATGCTGTTTCAGGTGTAGAGCGCTGGCTCAGTGTGTTCGGGATTGCAAGATTATAAGTGTGGTTTCTGGTTCAAGACGGAATGCAGAAGTAAGGTTTATGTCAACTAAGGATTTATGCCTTAGGTAGTTTTGTGTATAGGATGTAATGAATACTATTATAGTTTGGTGGAGACGGTTTATGCCTCATCATGATTGTCGCCTATTTATTGACAAATTGAGGAACTGATCACCCTTAATCTCTTGTTGATAGCAGACGGGAATTATGTTGGATGGAATGGACGTGTCTTTCTGGCTTTGATAGTGTGTGCAATGAGTTGTTTGGAATTTAAGGAAATGGTTACAGATTGTTTTGTTGTGTTGATGAAGATTCTTATATCAGAAGATGAGATGGATTAGATGTTCTGGTATGTGGTTAAGTGGTGAATTCATTAAGATTCCTTTTTGGTTGGTTGTTGCAATAGGATGGAATTTGGATTGTCAAGAGCAAGAATTGTGTATGGAGTACGGACAGTGGTATAGGGTGACGATTGAGAATAAGTGTTTACTTTCAGGATTAGGTAACTGGAATGGGTTGGTTGAGTTTGATTAGAATCACAAATTGTTGGAATGTTTGATAAGAATGGTGATTTGTTTAAGTAGAGGCTTTAGAACGACTTTATGTGAAGGGTTATATTGTTATAATCGGAAGTAGATGCGGTGTTCCTATGGGAGGTTCCGAAGTTAGTTAAGATGATTATAAACTTTTTGGACTTTTGTTGGTTATTACCGAAGGGTATGGAAGACTTTTTCAAGATTAGTGTTTTCGTTACTTCAGTGACTTGCAAAAAGGGAAGTCGATTATTTGGGATGCATCTTTGATGAGTTTAGTCAGTGTGTTAATGCAAAAGAGTAAAGTCGTGGCTTGTGTTTTTCGATATTTGAGGATTCGAGGAAGGATCAGTACTATTGTGGAATTGGTTGTAGCTGTGTTATGTTGGATTATAGGAAGTATTATCTTTATGAGTTTAGATTCGAAGTGTGTGGTAATTACAAGAATATTGATTACTGGTTTGGTCTGAAGGAATAGAGACAACGAGAATGGTTAGAGTTTGTGATTAGCTACGAATTTGGCTTGGATTATCCTTTGGGAAAAGTGATTGTTGTGACTGAGAAGTTAAGTCGGAAGTTTCTATGTAAGTCTATTTTTAATGGTCCGAGAATTTGAGTTGTTTGAGAAGTCCAGAGGCGAGTGCCTAGTGTGTGAGATAACACAGAGGAGTGTGAGGATAGGAATATTAAAAGTGAACAGTGGTTTTTGGTGATTATGCGAAAGAGTTAGACTTTGGACGTGAGATTGGTAGTTTTGATGGTTACGAGTCATCAGAGTGCGCAGCGGAAGCGTGATGTGGCACATTTCGTATATGCGTGTCTGACTTGTAAGAGTTCTTAGGTTAAACATTGGAAATCTGTAGGAATGGTGAGACCAATGGATGTTTCAGAGTGGAAGTGTTAGGTGAAAGGTTTGAATGGTACTCATGGGCTACTAAGTAGACGGATGTTTTGGTTATATGTTCGATTGGTGAATCGTAGCATTGCTTTGATAAGGTTGTGTGACAAGGAGGTTGGTATTCTTGTTTTGGTTGATGTGGTTGAGATCTTGTTGTGTTTTGGTTCAAGAGTGAACCAGTGAGTTTATGCTTGTGTATTCTTTGAATTGGAAGTCGGTCGTCCAGTGCATTGTATGGGCTTTGCAGCTTGTCGTTGATTGTATCTACTGTAGGCAAGGTGTTTGTCGGTTGTGTTGTTCGTGGTGTGCCTTTTGTTGGCATGTTGGTTTGTTAGTCGGATGCGAGAGTCGTGTCCGGAGTTGTTCGTCTCGGTTATATTTTCGAGGACGAAAATTTCCAAGTGGGGGAGAGTTGTAACGCCCCAGTTTCGACCATTTTATTTAATCGAGTCGATTTAATTATTTTGAGTATTATATTATTTTTATTTATGGCTTTGGTGTGATAATATGTTGTTTTGTACTGTTATTATATTTTATCGCATTTTGGGATCGTTTGGGAGATAATTGAGAGTAAGGGTATTTTAGTCTTTTCCCTAATTATTTACTAAGTTAGTAAAGAAAAGAAATAGAAAGAAGAAAAAAAGAGAAGAAGAAAAAGGGAAGAAAGAAAAGAAGAGAAAGGAGAAAAAGAGAGAAATTGGGAAAAGCTTGGAAACTCAAGAAAATCACTTCTAGGAATCGATTTAATCGGGTAAGGGTGCGAAATTCGATTATTCTATGCTTGTATATGATTATGTATGTATGTGTTTGGATGATTCTCTTGTTTTCTAGGTTTTTCACTTCTAGGTCGAAAACGATAAAATGAGTAGAATCGATGGTTTAGCGGTTGGGAATCGATGTATATGTGGTAGATTGCTTGTTGACATGATTAGAATAGGTTCTGATTGATATATGTTGATTTGGGAATGTTTTGGTTGGGAAATATCACTTTTGGGATTTCAAACAGCGCAGAAAAATTTTGGGTTTTCCTTGGTTCGCCTAGTGAACCTGGGGCGCAGGTGGCAGCGAGTGAGGTTTTCGCGGGTTCGCCTAGCGAACGATTCAGCGAAGGGTAGCGAAGGTTCGCTATGGGGGTTCGCCTAGCGAAGGTTGTATGTTTTTGGTTCTGTTTGGTTCTGACTTGGTTCGCCAAGGGCTCGCCTAGCGAACTTTGGGTCTGTTTTTAGCTAGTAGTGGTTCGCTGGAACATTCGCCTAGCGAAGGTGCTAGCGAGTGCTCGCGAGATGGTTCGCCCAGCGAACAGTGCTGTTTGTGTAATTTTGTTTTCTGCATAACTTTTGATCTGTGGCTCGGTTTGAGGCGTGGTTTGATGCGTTGGAAAGCTATTGAGCTGTACAATATGATTATGATGTTTTGGAGATTGTTAGCCGATTAAATTATGTCGGGAAATGTGAATAGTGTTGTTTCGTCGACTTTTGCCGTTTTAATGGTGTGTAAATGATGTGTATTATATAATGTGCTTGAATATGGATATCGTATGACGTTGTATGATGTGAATGCATGTGATGACATGTTGTGGTGATGAATTATGGCCGAAAGGCAAATAACTGCAATATGCTGTATTTGATTATATATGCATGTTTATGGTTGCATATATGTGTGAAAATGCATGGTTGTCATGAGTTCTTGTGTGTCAAGCATCATGATATGCATTGTTGTTGCGTCCTGTGTGACGGCGGTTCCGTTGGGGAATCTGCTATAACATCGTGTGCCTCAAAAATATGAAGGTATGAATAGCCTGAGGACTGAAAGCGATGGTTATAGACGATCGTGAACCTCTCTTGGTGGAGGTGTGAGCGATCGGGTCGTGAGCCTCTCTCGGTGGAGGTGTGAGCGATCCATAAACACCGTGAGCCTCTCTTGGTGGAGGTGTGAGCGGTGGGTGAACATCGTATGCCCGACGGGGAGTTACAATGATGTAACGAGCGATGGTTCCAGCAGAGTTCCTGAGAGAACTAGTATTGTGATTTGATGGAGTCGGTACCGCATGTACATTTACATAGAGTCGTTGTGTCGGTCTCTTTGCATCTGCATGAGTTATGATTGCATTGGTTATATGTGGAAAATCATGATTTAGTTGATTATGTGTGAGACATGGAGATGTGAACCTATGATAAATGTATTGGCATGATTAATATGCAATTGGGAATGGAGTAATTGTGTGATTGAGCTTGTGATAGCATTTGTGAATTGAGGTGCATTTGTGATAAATGTATTGAATTATGAATGATATGTATTTGTGTATAAACATAGGCATTATGCGTGAACATGTGATTATGTGAATGAAATCTTTATATGCTTTGGGTGTTGGCGTGTAATAATTGGGAATGAGATTGATGAGTTGAAACATGTATAATTGTGTTGATGATGAGTGTGTTGAATATTATTGAGATGTATTGGTGACATATATATATATATATTATGTGTTGAATTGATGGTGGTGCATTTGTGGTGAGAATATTTTATATTGTGTATTTTGTGTTATATATAATTATATGCAACTGTATTATGATCGTGTTTCTCACCCTTCTGCTGTTTTATAATGCTCTATGAGGCATTGCAGATTAGAGTTGCTGGAGGTCTTTTGTGAAGCTTATGTCTTCATTCTTGTGTCGGTCGGCTCTGATATGTGACACCGGGTAGTTAGGGAGGCCGTTAGTGATTATTGTGTGTTATGTATATATATCTTTTGGCTTGTGCATGTATAACTTGATGTATGACCAACTTTTCATGTGATATATATATATATAATAATCATATTTTAGATTTTCCGCTTTTATTCTAATTTCTGAAAAGTGGGTGTAAGGAACTGAGTTTCCTCTGAATGAATGCTACCCCACTGTTGCATATCTTTATGAGCAGGTGTTGTATGTTTTGTTTCAATATAATGTGATTCTCCCTGTCTATGCCATGAAAATTTAAATATACTCTGATGACATTTTGAATTTTTAATTATCTATTTGTTTACTTGGGGGTATAGATTGGGGGTGTTACATTAAGTGGTATCAGAGCCAGTCCGTGTCAGTTTGTGTTAGTCTTTGTTGGTCTTTGTGGTTCGGTGAGCTGTTTGTTTAACCATAGTTGCTGTTATTGGAAATGAACAGAATATGGCTCGGGCTGTGCGGGGTGTGAAGGAAAAGAAAGAGATTGAGTTCTTGGAGTTGAAACAAGGCAATATGTCTGTTGTGGATTACACAGCAAAGTTTGTGGAACTCGTGCAGTTCTATCCTCATTATGCTGAAGCGACTGCTGAGTTTTCTAAGTGTGTGAAATATGAGAACGGATTGCGTCCGGAGATTAACAGGGCAATCGGTTATCAGAGGATTAGAAGGTTTTCAGATTTGGTGGACAGTTGTAGGATTTACGAGGAGGATCGTAGGGCTCGTTCTACTCACTATAAGAGTGTGAATGACAGGAAAGGGAAACAACAGTCTCGTAGTGGTCCTTATGTCACACCAGCTGATAAGGGTAAGCAAAGGGAGAATTTTTAGAAAAAGGCAAGTGGGGGAGGAATGTCTAGTCCTCCGAGGTGTTACATTAAGTGTTATAAGTGTGGGGAAGTAGGACATCGTAAGTTGGATTATGAGAAGAATAAACTGAAATGTTCCAAGTGTGGAGGTTCGGGACATGTCGCAGCGGATTGTAAGAGAATTAATGTGCAGTGTTTCAACTATGGTGGAACAAGTCATATTAGCACGGGGTGTACGAAACCGAAGAAAGCTCAGACTGGTAGGAAGGTGGTTGCATTGGTAGGAGATGAGACTACTAGTGCGGATTGTTTGACTAAAGGTACTTGTTTTATTAAGAGTACGCCTTTATTTGCTATTATTGGTAATGGAGCGACTCATTCATTTATTTCGTCTGAGTGCGTGAAGTGTTTGAATTTGTTGTGGTCTTTTTGGGATGGTAAGATGGTTATCGATATTTCTGCATAGGGGTCGGTAATTATTTCTTTGGTTTGTTTAAATTGTTCTTTGACCATTTATGGTAAAAGATTTGTGATGGATTAGGTGTGTTTACAGTTGGAGAGGTTAGAATGAGATAAGTGGGGGAGAAGCTGGTACTTCTCCATGCTGTTTCAGGTGTAGAGCACTGGCTCAGTGTGTTCGGGATTGCAAGATTATAAGTGTGGTTTCTGGTTCAAGACGGAATGCAGAAGTAAGGTTTATGTCAACTAAGGATTTATGCCTTAGGTAGTTTTGTGTATAGGATGTAATGAATACTATTATAGTTTGGTGGAGACGGTTTATGCCTCATCATGATTGTCGCCTATTTATTGACAAATTGAGGAACTGATCACCCTTAATCTCTTGTTGATAGCAGACGGGAATTATGTTGGATGGAATGGACGTGTCTTTCTGGCTTTGATAGTGTGTGCAATAAGTTGTTTGGAATTTAAGGAAATGGTTATAGATTGTTTTGTTGTGTTGATGAAGATTCTTATATCAGAAGATGAGTTGGATTAGAGGTTCTGGTATGTGGTTAAGTGGTGAATTCATTAAGAGTCCTTTTTGGTTGGTTGTTGCAATAGGATGGAATTTGGATTGTCAAGAGCAAGAATTGTGTATGGAGTACGGACAGTGGTATAGGGTGACGATTGAGAATAAGTGTTTACTTTCAGGATTAGGTAACTGGAATGGGTTGGTTGAGTTTGATTAGAATCACAAATTGTTGGAATGTTTGATAAGAATGGTGATTTGTTTAAGTAGAGGCTTTAGAACGACTTTATGTGAAGGGTTATATTGTTATAATCGGAAGTAGATGCGGTGTTCCTATGGGAGGTTCCGAAGTTAGTTAAGATGATTATAAACTTTTTGGACTTTTGTTGGTTATTACCGAAGGGTATGGAAGACTTTTTCAAGATTAGTGTTTTCGTTACTTCAGTGACTTGCAAAAAGGGAAGTCGATTATTTGGGATGCATCTTTGATGAGTTTAGTCAGTGTGTTAATGCAAAAGAGTAAAGTCGTGGCTTGTGTTTTTCGATATTTGAGGATTCGAGGAAGGATCAGTACTATTGTGGAATTGGTTGTAGCTGTGTTATGTTGGATTATAGGAAGTATTATCTTTATGAGTTTAGATTCGAAGTGTGTGGTAATTACAAGAATATTGATTACTGGTTTGGTCTGAAGGAATAGAGACAACGAGAATGGTTAGAGTTTGTGATTAGCTACGAATTTGGCTTGGATTATCCTTTGGGAAAAGTGATTGTTGTGACTGAGAAGTTAAGTCGGAAGTTTCTATGTAAGTCTATTTTTAATGGTCCAAGAATTTGAGTTGTTTGAGAAGTCCAGAGGCGAGTGCCTAGTGTGTGAGATAACACAGAGGAGTGTGAGGATAGGAATATTAAAAGTGAACAGTGGATTTTGGTGATTATGCGAAAGAGTTAGACTTTGGACGTGAGATTGGTAGTTTTGATGGTTACGAGTCATCAGAGTGCGCAGCGGAAGCGTGATGTGGCACATTTCGTATATGCGTGTCTGACTTGTAAGAGTTCTTAGGTTGAACATTGGAAATCTGTAGGAATGGTGAGACCAATGGATGTTTCAGAGTGGAAGTGTTAGGTGAAAGGTTTGAATGGTACTCATGGGCTACTAAGTAGACGGATGTTTTGGTTATATGTTCGATTGGTGAATCGTAGCATTGCTTTGATAAGGTTGTGTGACAAGGATGTTGGTATTCTTGTTTTGGTTGATGTGGTTGAGATCTTTTTGTGTTTTGGTTCAAGAGTGAACCAGTGAGTTTATGCTTGTGTATTCTTTGAATTGGAAGTCGGTCGTCCAGTGCATTGTATGGGCTTTGCAGCTTGTCGTTGATTGTATCTACTGTAGGCAAGGCGTTTGTCGGTTGTGTTGTTCGTGGTGTGCCTTTTGTTGGCATGTTGGTTTGTTAGTCGGATGCGAGAGTCGTGTCCGGAGTTGTTCGTCTCGGTTATATTTTCGAGGACGAAAATTTCCAAGTGGGGGAGAGTTGTAACGCCCCAGTTTCGACCATTTTATTTAATCGAGTCGATTTAATTATTTTGAGTATTATATTATTTTTATTTATGGCTTTGGTGTGATAATATGTTGTTTTGTACTGTTATTATATTTTATCGCATTTTGGGATCGTTTGGGAGATAATTGAGAGTAAGGGTATTTTAGTCTTTTCCCTAATTATTTACTAAGTTAGTAAAGAAAAGAAGTAGAAAGAAGAAAAAAAGAGAAGAAGAAAAAGGGAAGAAAGAAAAGAAGAGAAAGGAGAAAAAGGGAGAAATTGGGAAAAGCTTGGAAACTCAAGAAAATCACTTCTAGGAATCGATTTAATCGGGTAAGGGTGCGAAATTCGATTATTCTATGCTTGTATATGATTATGTATGTATGTGTTTGGATGATTCTCTTGTTTTCTAGGTTTTTCACTTCTAGGTTGAAAACGATAAAATGAGTAGAATCGATGGTTTAGCGGTTGGGAATCGATGTATATGTGGTAGATTGCTTGTTGACATGATTAGAATAGGTTCTGATTGATATATGTTGATTTGGGAATGTTTTGGTTGGGAAATATCACTTTTGGGATTTCAAACAGCGCAGAAAAATTTTGGGTTTTCCTTGGTTCGCCTAGTGAACCTGGGGCGAAGGTGGCAGCGAGTGAGGTTTTCGCGGGTTCGCCTAGCGAACGATTCAGCGAAGGGTAGCGAAGGTTCGCTATGGGGGTTCGCCTAGCGAAGGTTGTATGTTTTTGGTTCTGTTTGGTTCTGACTTGGTTCGCCAAGGGCTCGCCTAGCGAACTTTGGGTCTGTTTTTAGCTAGTAGTGGTTCGCTGGAACATGCGCCTAGCGAAGGTGCTAGCGAGTGCTCGCGAGATGGTTCGCCCAGCGAACAGTGCTGTTTGTGTAATTTTGTTTTCTGCATAACTTTTGATCTGTGGCTCGGTTTGAGGCGTGGTTTGATGCGTTGGAAAGCTATTGAGCTGTACAATATGATTATGATGTTTTGGAGATTGTTAGCAGATTAAATTATGTCGGGAAATGTAAATAGTGTCGTTTCGTCGACTTTTGCCGTTTTAATGGTGTGTAAATGATGTGTATTATATAATGTGCTTGAATATGGATATCGTATGACTTGTATGATGTTGTATGATGTGAATGCATGTGATGACATGTTGTGGTGATGAATTGTGGCCGAAAGGCAAATAACTGCAATATGTTGTATTTGATTATATATGCATGTTTATGGTTGCATATATGTGCGAAAATGCATGGTTGTCATGAGTTCTTGTGTGTCAAACATCATGATATGCATTGTTGTTGCGTCCTGTGTGACGGCGGTTCCGTTGGGGAATCTGCTATAACATTGTGTGCCTAAAAAATATGAAGGTATGAATAGACTGAGGACTGAAAGCGATGGTTATAGACGATCGTGAGCCTCTCTTGGTGGAGGTGTGAGCGATCGGGTCGTGAGCCTCTCTCGGTGGAGGTGTGAGCGATCCATAAACACCGTGAGCCTCTCTTGGTGGAGGTGTGAGCGGTGGGTGAACATCGTATGCCCGACCGGGAGTTACAGTGATGTAACGAGCGATGGTTCCAGCAGAGTTCCTGAGAGAACTAGTATTGTGATTTGATGGAGTCGGTACCGCATGTGCATTTGCATAGAGTCGTTGTGTCGGTCTCTTTGCATCTGCATGAGTTATGATTGCATTGGTTATATGTGGAAAATCATGATTTAGTTGATTATGTGTGAGACATGGAGATGTGAACCTATGATAAATGTATTGGCATGATTAATATGCAATTGGGAATGGAGTAATTGTGTGATTGAGCTTGTGATAGCATTTGTGAATTGAGGTGCATTTGTGATAAATGTATTGAATTATGAATGATATGTATTTGTGTATAAACATAGGCATTATGCGTGAACATGTGATTATGTGAATGAAATCTTTATATGCTTTGGGTGTTGGCGTGTAATAATTGGGAATGAGATTGATGAGTTGAAACATGTATAATTGTGTTGATGATGAGTGTGTTGAATATTATTGAGATGTATTGGTGACATATATATATATAAATTATGTGTTGAATTGATGGTGGTGCATTTGTGGTGAGAATATTTTATATTGTGTATTTTGTGTTATATATAATTATATGCAACTGTATTATGATCGTGTTTCTCACCCTTCTGCTGTTTTATAATGCTCTATGAGGCATTGCAGATTAGAGTTGCTGGAGGTCTTTTGTGAAGCTTATGTCTTCATTCTTTTGTCGGTCGGCTCTGATATGTGACACCGGGTAGTTAGGGAGGCCTGTTAGTGATTATTGTGTGTTATGTATATATATCTTTTGGCTTGTGCATGTATAACTTGATGTATGACCAACTTTTCATGTGATATATATATATATATATATATATATATATATATATATATAATAATCAGATTTTAGATTTTCCGCTTTTATTCTAATTTCTGAAAAGTGGGTGTAAGGAACTGAGTTCCCTCTGAATGAATGCTACCCCACTGTTGCATATCTTTATGAGCAAGTGTTGTATGTTTTGTTTCAATATAATGTGATTCTCCCTGTCTATGCCATGAAAATTTAAATATACTCTGATGACATTTTGAATTTTTAATTATCTATTTGTTTACTTGGGGTATAGATTGGGGGTGTTACATTAAGTGGTATCAGAGCCAGTCCGTGTCAGTTTGTGTCAGTCTTTGTTGGTCTTGGTGGTTCGGTGAGCTGTTTGTTTAACCATAGTTGCTGTTATTGGAAATGAACAGAATATGGCTCGGGCTGTGCGGGGTGTGAAGGAAAAGAAAGAGATTGAGTTCTTGGAGTTGAAACAAGGCAATATGTCTGTTGTGGATTACACAGCAAAGTTTGTGGAACTCGTGCAGTTCTATCCTCATTATGCTGAAGCGACTGCTGAGTGTTCTAAGTGTGTGAAATATGAGAACGGATTGCGTCCGGAGATTAACAGGGCAATCGGTTATCAGAGGATTAGAAGGTTTTCGGATTTGGTGGACAGTTGTAGGATTTACGAGGAGGATCGTAGGGCTCGTTCTACTCACTATAAGAGTGTGAATGACAGGAAAGGGAAACAACAGTCTCGTAGTGGTCCTTATGTCACACCAGCTGATAAGGGTAAGCAAAGGGAGAATTTTGAGAAAAAGGCAAGTGGGGAAGGAATGTCTAGTCCTCCGAGGTGTTACATTAAGTGTTATAAGTGTGGGGAAGTAGGACATCGTAAGTTGGATTGTGAGAAGAATAAACTGAAATGTTCCAAGTGTGGAGGTTCGGGACATGTCGCAGCGGATTGTAAGAGAATTAATGTGCAGTGTTTCAACTGTGGTGGAACAAGTCATATTAGCACGGGGTGTACGAAACCGAAGAAAGCTCAGACTGGTAGGAAGGTTGTTGCATTGGTAGGAGATGAGACTACTAGTGCGGATTGTTTGACTAAAGGTACTTGTTTTATTAAGAGTACGCCTTTATTTGCTATTATTGGTAATGGAGCGACTCATTCATTTATTTCGTCTGAGTGCGCGAAGCGTTTGAATTTGTTGTGGTCTTTTTGGGATGGTAAGATGGTTATCGATATTTCTGCATAGGGGTCGGTAATTATTTCTTTGGTTTGTTTAAATTGTTCTTTGACCATTTATGGTAAAGGATTTGTGATGGATTAGGTGTGTTTACAGTTGGAGAGGTTAGAATGAGATAAGTGGGGGAGAAGCTGGTACTTCTCCATGCTGTTTCAGGTGTAGAGCGCTGGCTCAGTGTGTTCGGGATTGCAAGATTATAAGTGTGGTTTCTGGTTCAAGACGGAATGCAGAAGTAAGGTTTATGTCAACTAAGGATTTATGCCTTAGGTAGTTTTGTGTATCAGATGTAATGAATACTATTATAGTTTGGTGGAGACGGTTTATGCCTCATCATGATTGTCGCCTATTTATTGACAAATTGAGGAACTGATCACCCTTAATCTCTTGTTGATAGCAGACGGGAATTATGTTGGATGGAATGGACGTGTCTTTCTGGCTTTGATAGTGTGTGCAATGAGTTGTTTGGAATTTAAGGAAATGGTTACAGATTGTTTTGTTGTGTTGATGAAGATTCTTATATCAGAAGATGAGATGGATTAGAGGTTCTGGTATGTGGTTAAGTGGTGAATTCATTAAGAGTCCTTTTTGGTTGGTTGTTGCAATAGGATGGAATTTGGATTGTCAAGAGCAAGAATTGTGTATGGAGTACGGACAGTGGTATAGGGTGACGATTGAGAATAAGTGTTTACTTTCAGGATTAGGTAACTGGAATGGGTTAGTTGAGTTTGATTAGAATCACAAATTGTTGGAATGTTTGATAAGAATGGTGATTTGTTTAAGTAGAGGCTTTAGAACGACTTTATGTGAAGGGTTATATTGTTATAATCGGAAGTAGATGCGGTGTTCCTATGGGAGGTTCCGAAGTTAGTTAAGATGATTATAAACTTTTTGGACTTTTGTTGGTTATTACCGAAGGGTATGGAAGACTTTTTCAAGATTAGTGTTTTCTTTACTTCAGTGACTTGCAAAAAGGGAAGTCGATTATTTGGGATGCATCTTTGATGAGTTTAGTCAGTGTGTTAATGCAAAAGAGTAAAGTCGTGGCTTGTGTTTTTCGACATTTGAGGATTCGAGGAAGGATCAGTACTATTGTGGAATTGGTTGTAGTTGTGTTATGTTGGATTATAGGAAGTATTATCTTTATGAGTTTAGATTCGAAGTGTGTGGTAATTACAAGAATATTGATTACTGGTTTGGTCTGAAGGAATAGAGACAACGAGAATGGTTAGAGTTTGTGATTAGCTATGAATTTGGCTTGGATTATCCTTTGGGAAAAGTGATTGTTGTGACTGAGAAGTTAAGTCGGAAGTTTCTATGTAAGTCTATTTTTAATGGTCCGAGAATTTGAGTTGTTTGAGAAGTCCAGAGGCGAGTGCCTAGTGTGTGAGATAACACAGAGGAGTGTGAGGATAGGAATATTAAAAGTGAACAGTGGTTTTTGGTGATTATGCGAAAGAGTTAGACTTTGGACGTGAGATTGGTAGTTTTGATGGTTACGAGTCATCAGAGTGCGCAGCGGAAGCGTGATGTGGCACATTTCGTATATGCGTGTCTGACTTGTAAGAGTTCTTAGGTTGAACATTGGAAAACTGTAGGAATGGTGAGACCAATGGATGTTTCAGAGTGGAAGTGTTAGGTGAAAGGTTTGAATGGTACTCATGGGCTACTAAGTAGACGGATGTTTTGGTTATATGTTCGATTGGTGAATCGTAGCATTGCTTTGATAAGGTTGTGTGACAAGGAGGTTGGTATTCTTGTTTTGGTTGATGTGGTTGAGATCTTGTTGTGTTTTGGTTCAAGAGTGAACCAGTGAGTTTATGCTTGTGTATTCTTTGAATTGGAAGTCGGTCGTCCAGTGCATTGTATGGGCTTTGCAGCTTGTCGTTGATTGTATCTACTGTAGGCAAGGCGTTTGTCGGTTGTGTTGTTCGTGGTGTGCCTTTTGTTGGCATGTTGGTTTGTTAGTCGGATGCGAGAGTCGTGTCCGGAGTTGTTCGTCTCGGTTATATTTTCGAGGACGAAAATTTCCAAGTGGGGGAGAGTTGTAACGCCCCAGTTTCGACCATTTTATTTAATCGAGTCGATTTAATTATTTTGAGTATTATATTATTTTTATTTATGGCTTTGGTGTGATAATATGTTGTTTTGTACTGTTATTATATTTTATCGCATTTTGGGATCGTTTGGGAGATAATTGAGAGTAAGGGTATTTTAGTCTTTTCCCTAATTATTTACTAAGTTAGTAAAGAAAAGAAATAGAAAGAAGAAAAAAAGAGAAGAAGAAAAAGGGAAGAAAGAAAAGAAGAGAAAAGAGAAAAAGAGAGAAATTGGGAAAAGCTTGGAAACTCAAGAAAATCACTTCTAGGAATCGATTTAATCGGGTAAGGGTGCGAAATTCGATTATTCTATGCTTGTATATGATTATGTATGTATGTGTTTGGATGATTCTCTTGTTTTCTAGGTTTTTCACTTCTAGGTCGAAAACGATAAAATGAGTAGAATCGATGGTTTAGCGGTTGGGAATCGATGTATATGTGATAGATTGCTTGTTGACATGATTAGAATAGGTTCTGATTGATATATGTTGATTTGGGAATGTTTTGGTTGGGAAATATCACTTTTGGGATTTCAAACAACGCAGAAAAATTTTGGGTTTTCCTTGGTTCGCCTAGTGAACCTGGGGCGAAGGTGGCAGCGAGTGAGGTTTTCGCGGGTTCGCCTAGCGAACGATTCAGCGAAGGGTAGCGAAGGTTCGCTATGGGGGTTCGCCTAGCGAAGGTTGTATGTTTTTGGTTCTGTTTGGTTCTGACTTGGTTCGCCAAGGGCTCGCCTAGCGAACTTTGGGTCTGTTTTTAGCTAGTAGTGGTTCGCTGGAACATTCGCCTAGCGAAGGTGCTAGCGAGTGCTCGCGAGATGGTTCGCCCAGCGAACAGTGCTGTTTGTGTAATTTTGTTTTCTGCATAACTTTTGATCTGTGGCTCGGTTTGAGGCGTGGTTTGATGCGTTGGAAAGCTATTGAGCTGTACAATATGATTATGATGTTTTGGAGATTGTTAGCCGATTAAATTATGTCGAGAAATGTGAATAGTGTCGTTTCGTCGACTTTTGCCGTTTTAATGGTGTGTAAATGATGTGTATTATATAATGTGCTTGAATATGGATATCGTATGACTTGTATGATGTTGTATGATGTGAATGCATGTGATGACATGTTGTGGTGATGAATTGTGGCCGAAAGGCAAATAACTGCAATATGTTGTATTTGATTATATATGCATGTTTATGGTTGCATATATGTGTGAAAATGCATGGTTGTCATGAGTTCTTGTGTGTCAAACATCATGATATGCATTGTTGTTGCGTCCTGTGTGACGGCGGTTCCGTTGGGGAATCTGCTATAACATTGTGTGCCTAAAAAATATGAAGGTATGAATAGCCTGAGGACTGAAAGCGATGGTTATAGACGATCGTGAGCCTCTCTTGGTGGAGGTGTGAGCGATCGGGTCGTGAGCCTCTCTCGGTGGAGGTGTGAGCGATCCATAAACACCGTGAGCCTCTCTTGGTGGAGGTGTGAGCGGTGGGTGAACATCGTATGCCCGACCGGGAGTTACAGTGATGTAACGAGCGATGGTTCCAGCAGAGTTCCTGAGAGAACTAGTATTGTGATTTGATGGAGTCGGTACCGCATGTGCATTTGCATAGAGTCGTTGTGTCGGTCTCTTTGCATCTGCATGAGTTATGATTGCATTGGTTATATGTGGAAAATCATGATTTAGTTGATTATGTGTGAGACATGGAGATGTGAACCTATGATAAATGTATTGGCATGATTAATATGCAATTGGGAATGGAGTAATTGTGTGATTGAGCTTGTGATAGCATTTGTGAATTGAGGTGCATTTGTGATAAATGTATTGAATTATGAATGATATGTATTTGTGTATAAACATAGGCATTATGCGTGAACATGTGATTATGTGAATGAAATCTTTATATGCTTTGGGTGTTGGCGTGTAATAATTGGGAATGAGATTGATGAGTTGAAACATGTATAATTGTGTTGATGATGAGTGTGTTGAATATTATTGAGATGTATTGGTGACATATATATATATAAATTATGTGTTGAATTGATGGTGGTGCATTTGTGGTGAGAATATTTTATATTGTGTATTTTATGTTATATATAATTATATGCAACTGTATTATGATCGTGTTTCTCACCCTTCTGCTGTTTTATAATGCTCTATGAGGCATTGCAGATTAGAGTTGCTGGAGGTCTTTTGTGAAGCTTATGTCTTCATTCTTTTGTCGGTCGGCTCTGATATGTGACACCGGGTAGTTAGGGAGGCCGTTAGTGATTATTGTGTGTTATGTATATATATCTTTTGGCTTGTGCATGTATAACTTGATGTATGACCAACTTTTCATGTGATATATATATATATATATATATATATATATATATATATATATATAATAATCAGATTTTAGATTTTCCGCTTTTATTCTAATTTCTAAAAAGTGGGTGTAAGGAACTGAGTTCCCTCTGAATGAATGCTACCCCACTGTTGCATATCTTTATGAGCAAGTGTTGTATGTTTTGTTTCAATATAATGTGATTCTCCCTGTCTATGCCATGAAAATTTAAATATACTCTGATGACATTTTGAATTTTTAATTATCTATTTGTTTACTTGGGGTATAGATTGGGGGTGTTACATTAAGTGGTATCAGAGCCAGTCCGTGTCAGTTTGTGTCAGTCTTTGTTGGTCTTTGTGGTTCGGTGAGCTGTTTGTTTAACCATAGTTGCTGTTATTGGAAATGAACAGAATATGGCTCGGGCTGTGCGGGGTGTGAAGGAAAAGAAAGAGATTGAGTTCTTGGAGTTGAAACAAGGCAATATGTCTGTTGTGGATTACACAGCAAAGTTTGTGGAACTCGTGCAGTTCTATCCTCATTATGCTGAAGCGACTGCTGAGTGTTCTAAGTGTGTGAAATATGAGAACGGATTGCGTCCGGAGATTAACAGGGCAATCGGTTATCAGAGGATTAGAAGGTTTTCGGATTTGGTGGACAGTTGTAGGATTTACGAGGAGGATCGTAGGGCTCGTTCTACTCACTATAAGAGTGTGAATGACAGGAAAGGGAAACAACAGTCTCGTAGTGGTCCTTATGTCACACCAGCTGATAAGGGTAAGCAAAGGGAGAATTTTGAGAAAAAGGCAAGTGGGGAAGGAATGTCTAGTCCTCCGAGGTGTTACATTAAGTGTTATAAGTGTGGGGAAGTAGGACATCGTAAGTTGGATTGTGAGAAGAATAAACTGAAATGTTCCAAGTGTGGAGGTTCGGGACATGTCGCAGCGGATTGTAAGAGAATTAATGTGCAGTGTTTCAACTGTGGTGGAACAAGTCATATTAGCACGGGGTGTACGAAATCGAAGAAAGCTCAGACTGGTAGGAAGGTTGTTGCATTGGTAGGAGATGAGACTACTAGTGCGGATTGTTTGACTAAAGGTACTTGTTTTATTAAGAGTACGCCTTTATTTGCTATTATTGGTAATGGAGCGACTCATTCATTTATTTCGTCTGAGTGCGCGAAGCGTTTGAATTTGTTGTGGTCTTTTTGGGATGGTAAGATGGTTATCGATATTTCTGCATAGGGGTCGGTAATTATTTCTTTGGTTTGTTTAAATTGTTCTTTGACCATTTATGGTAAAGGATTTGTGATGGATTAGGTGTGTTTACAGTTGGAGAGGTTAGAATGAGATAAGTGGGGGAGAAGCTGGTACTTCTCCATGCTGTTTCAGGTGTAGAGCGCTGGCTCAGTGTGTTCGGGATTGCAAGATTATAAGTGTGGTTTCTGGTTCAAGACGGAATGCAGAAGTAAGGTTTATGTCAACTAAGGATTTATGCCTTAGGTAGTTTTGTGTATAGGATGTAATGAATACTATTATAGTTTGGTGGAGACGGTTTATGCCTCATCATGATTGTCGCCTATTTATTGATAAATTGAGGAACTGATCACCCTTAATCTCTTGTTGATAGCAGACGGGAATTATGTTGGATGGAATGGACGTGTCTTTCTGGCTTTGATAGTGTGTGCAATGAGTTGTTTGGAATTTAAGAAAATGGTTACAGATTGTTTTGTTGTGTTGATGAAGATTCTTATATCAGAAGATGAGATGGATTAGAGGTTCTGGTATGTGGTTAAGTGGTGAATTCATTAAGAGTCCTTTTTGGTTGGTTGTTGCAATAGGATGGAATTTGGATTGTCAAGAGCAAGAATTGTGTATGGAGTACGGACAGTGGTATAGGGTGACGATTGAGAATAAGTGTTTACTTTCAGGATTAGGTAACTGGAATGGGTTGGTTGAGTTTGATTAGAATCACAAATTATTGGAATGTTTGATAAGAATGGTGATTTGTTTAAGTAGAGGCTTTAGAACGACTTTATGTGAAGGGTTATATTGTTATAATCGGAAGTAGATGCGGTGTTCCTATGGGAGGTTCCGAAGTTAGTTAAGATGATTATAAACTTTTTGGACTTTTGTTGGTTATTACCGAAGGGTATGGAAGACTTTTTCAAGATTAGTGTTTTCTTTACTTCAGTGACTTGCAAAAAGGGAAGTCGATTATTTGGGATGCATCTTTGATGAGTTTAGTCAGTGTGTTAATGCAAAAGAGTAAAGTCGTGGCTTGTGTTTTTTGACATTTGAGGATTCGAGGAAGGATCAGTACTATTGTGGAATTGGTTGTAGCTGTGTTATGTTGGATTATAGGAAGTATTATCTTTATGAGTTTAGATTCGAAGTGTGTGGTAATTACAAGAATATTGATTACTGGTTTGGTCTGAAGGAATAGAGACAACGAGAATGGTTAGAGTTTGTGATTAGCTACGAATTTGGCTTGGATTATCCTTTGGGAAAAGTGATTGTTGTGACTGAGAAGTTAAGTCGGAAGTTTCTATGTAAGTCTATTTTTAATGGTCCGAGAATTTGAGTTGTTTGAGAAGTCCAGAGGCGAGTGCCTAGTGTGTGAGATAACACAGAGGAGTGTGAGGATAGGAATATTAAAAGTGAACAGTGGTTTTTGGTGATTATACGAAAGAGTTAGACTTTGGATGTGAGATTGGTAGTTTTGATGGTTACGAGTCATCAGAGTGCGCAGCAGAAGCGTGATGTGGCACATTTCGTATATGCGTGTCTGACTTGTAAGAGTTCTTAGGTTGAACATTGGAAATCTGTAGGAATGGTGAGACCAATGGATGTTTCAGAGTGGAAGTGTTAGGTGAAAGGTTTGAATGGTACTCATGGGCTACTAAGTAGACGGATGTTTTGGTTATATGTTCGATTGGTGAATCGTAGCATTGCTTTGATAAGGTTGTGTGACAAGGAGGTTGGTATTCTTGTTTTGGTTGATGTGGTTGAGATCTTGTTGTGTTTTGGTTCAAGAGTGAACCAGTGAGTTTATGCTTGTGTATTCTTTGAATTGGAAGTCGGTCGTCCAGTGCATTGTATGGGCTTTGCAGCTTGTCGTTGATTGTATCTACTGTAGGCAAGGCGTTTGTCGGTTGTGTTGTTCGTGGTGTGCCTTTTGTTGGCATGTTGGTTTGTTAGTCGGATGCGAGAGTCGTGTCCGGAGTTGTTCGTCTCGGTTATATTTTCGAGGACGAAAATTTCCAAGTGGGGGAGAGTTGTAACGCCCCAGTTTCGACCATTTTATTTAATCGAGTCGATTTAATTATTTTGAGTATTATATTATTTTTATTTATGGCTTTGGTGTGATAATATGTTGTTTTGTACTGTTATTATATTTTATCGCATTTTGGGATCGTTTGGGAGATAATTGAGAGTAAGGGTATTTTAGTCTTTTCCCTAATTATTTACTAAGTTAGTAAAGAAAAGAAATAGAAAGAAGAAAAAGAAGAAAAAGGGAAGAAAGAAAAGAAGAGAAAGGAGAAAAAGAGAGAAATTGGGAAAAGCTTGGAAACTCAAGAAAATCACTTCTAGGAATTGATTTAATCGGGTAAGGGTGCGAAATTCGATTATTCTATGCTTGTATATGATTATGTATGTATGTGTTTGGATGATTCTCTTGTTTTCTAGGTTTTTCACTTCTAGGTCGAAAACGATAAAATGAGTAGAATCGATGGTTTAGCGGTTGGGAATCGATGTATATGTGGTAGATTGCTTGTTGACATGATTAGAATAGGTTCTGATTGATATATGTTGATTTGGGAATGTTTTGGTTGGGAAATATCACTTTTGGGATTTCAAACAGCGCAGAAAAATTTTGGGTTTTCCTTGGTTCGCCTAGTGAACCTGGGGCGAAGGTGGCAGCGAGTGAGGTTTTCGCGGGTTCGCCTAGCGAACGATTCAGCGAAGGTTAGCGAAGGTTCGCTATGGGGGTTCGCCTAGCGAAGGTTGTATGTTTTTGGTTCTGTTTGGTTCTGACTTGGTTCGCCAAGGGCTCGCCTAGCGAACTTTGGGTCTGATTTTAGCTAGTAGTGGTTCGCTGGAACATTCGCCTAGCGAAGGTGCTAGCGAGTGCTCGCGAGATGGTTCGCCCAGCGAACAGTGCTGTTTGTGTAATTTTGTTTTCTGCATAACTTTTGATCTGTGGCTCGGTTTGAGGCGTGGTTTGATGCGTTGGAAAGCTATTGAGCTGTACAATATGATTATGATGTTTTGGAGATTGTTAGCCGATTAAATTATGTCGGGAAATGTGAATAGTGTCGTTTCGTCGACTTTTGCCGTTTTAATGGTGTGTAAATGATGTGTATTATATAATGTGCTTGAATATGGATATCGTATGACTTGTATGATGTTGTATGATGTGAATGCATGTGATGACATGTTGTGGTGATGAATTGTGGCCGAAAGGCAAATAACTGCAATATGTTGTATTTGATTATATATGCATGTTTATGGTTGCATATATGTGTGAAAATGCATGGTTGTCATGAGTTCTTGTGTGTCAAACATCATGATATGCATTGTTGTTGCGTCCTGTGTGACGGCGGTTCCGTTGGGGAATCTGCTATAACATTGTGTGCCTAAAAAATATGAAGGTATGAATAGCCTGAGGACTGAAAGCGATGGTTATAGACGATCGTGAGCCTCTCTTGGTGGAGGTGTGAGCGATCGGGTCGTGAGCCTCTCTCGGTGGAGGTGTGAGCGATCCATAAACACCGTGAGCCTCTCTTGGTGGAGGTGTGAGCGGTGGGTGAACATCGTATGCCCGACCGGGAGTTACAATGATGTAACGAGCGATGGTTCCAGCAGAGTTCCTGAGAGAACTAGTATTGTGATTTGATGGAGTCGGTACCGCATGTGCATTTGCATAGAGTCGTTGTGTCGGTCTCTTTGCATCTGCATGAGTTATGATTGCATTGGTTATATGTGGAAAATCATGATTTAGTTGATTATGTGTGAGACATGGAGATGTGAACCTATGATAAATGTATTGGCATGATTAATATGCAATTGGGAATGGAGTAATTGTGTGATTGAGCTTGTGATAGCATTTATGAATTGAGGTGCATTTGTGATAAATGTATTGAATTATGAATGATATGTATTTGTGTATAAACATATGCATTATGCGTGAACATGTGATTATGTGAATGAAATCTTTATATGCTTTGGGTGTTGGCGTGTAATAATTGGGAATGAGATTGATGAGTTGAAACATGTATAATTGTGTTAATGATGAGTGTGTTGAATATTATTGAGATGTATTGGTGACATATATATATAAATTATGTGTTGAATTGATGGTGGTGCATTTGTGGTGAGAATATTTTATATTGTGTATTTTGTGTTATATATAATTATATGCAACTGTATTATGATCGTGTTTCTCACCCTTCTGTTGTTTTATAATGCTCTATGAGGCATTGCAGATTAGAGTTGCTGGAGGTCTTTTGTGAAGCTTATGTCTTCATTCTTTTGTCGGTCGGCTCTGATATGTGACACCGGGTAGTTAGGGAGGCCGTTAGTGATTATTGTGTGTTATGTATATATATTTTTTGGCTCGTGCATGTATAACTTGATGTATGACCAACTTTTCATGTGATATATATATATAATAATCAGATTTTAGATTTTCCGCTTTTATTCTAATTTCTGAAATGTGGGTGTAAGGAACTGAGTTCCCTCTGAATTAATGCTACCCCACTATTGCATATCTTTATGAGCAGGTGTTGTATGTTTTGTTTCAATATAATGTGATTCTCCCTGTCTATGCCATGAAAATTTAAATATACTCTGATGAAATTTTGAATTTTTAATTATCTATTTGTTTACTTGGGGGTATAGATTAGGGGTGTTACATACATAACCGGTACCACTCTCACAGTCTAAATCCAATACCAAGAACTCACGGAATATAGCAACTACTAACTTCGACCAACCGTTCGTTCCTTAATAACACCATAACTTAAATTACCAAAATGATCTTTATAAGATCTACACTTCGAGAATATTTTCCAACTTCGTCTTTAAGACTCGCATCAGTAGGAATAACAATATACTTAAGACTTTCTCCTACTCAGCACAGTTCGCAAGATTACTTCTCCAAAAGTTAAACTCCCTTATCGTCTAAACAAATGGTCGACTACATAACACCTTTCCACAAGTTCCAATTCCAAAACACAAATTCGTGTTTCATTTACTTGCAATCCCGTTTTCCATTCACACACTACTCTCCACTCAGAGCAACATAAGGTAACAAAACGCAGATGGCGGTTCTTAAGAGATTCCATAGTTTACCCACACGTTAATCGATTACCCGTCTGAGGTCAATCGGTTAACTCCTTAAAATTCAGTACAACACACTAGCCTTGCACGTGTTAATCGGTTAACCACACTGTGTTAATAGGTTAACACTGCTGCAAAACTGAAAACCAATTCCTTTTAATTCAAAGGTCATCCCCTACTCAAAACCATCAATCCGGTTTGTTCTGACCCACAATATCATTCTCAATTCGTGGCTCCTTTTAACTTGTATAACAATTCACCAACCATGATCCTCTCAGGTAAAACCGACAAAGTCAAAACATGCAGATGACACACTCCAGCCAAGTGACAAGGTAAAATTCCAAATTCTGACACGGTCACACCACAAACTTCAACGGGGTAGTTCGTTTTCTACTCATGCAACCACACTAGCGGGAAGTCAAATAATGACGACATTCTAAGGTTTTAGCCACAACTCTTACTCGATTAGTCCATAAGCAAAACCCAACACACAACCATTGTACGATACCACAAAAGCGATGGACATCTCATATCAAGCATACCACCTTGTCCTCTCACTTGAAATTCCTTGGAGAAATTAAAACAACAACGTTCTTAGTTCAACAAAAGGTAGATTCCAAATATTCCGATTATTCACAAACACAGAAGTTTCTCCATACTTGCAAATAAATCGAGGCAATGCATCCTCTTGAAGAACCTTTCCATCACTACGTACACCTTAACCGAGATTTCTTACCCTTCACCATCCATTGAACATCCCATTGGCACCAAATTACTTAACGCAAGATTCGCAACCAACAATTCTCATCCACTATCTACAAAACCCTTCCGGTATAAATCGTCCATGATTTACACTTAGTCCATAATAAGTCCTGATTTGCTTCTCATTGTTTTACCACAAACTTGCTTCTTAAAATACAACATTCACTGTTCCACAGAGTACATCTCCTCACCCTTGTCTCAAGAATGAGAATCCATTATGTACAATTGCAACCACGATGCCACTACTACGCTTGTTCTTAATACCAAGGTGTAACTTTCTCATAACATACTGTTAATATCGTTTATTCCACATAATCGAATAAAAACCACCTCATAACAATAGTTTCACTTTCCACAGCATAGAACACTTCCATAGCTTCATATCGATATAAAGAACGCTTAAATCGGACACCCGAGTCTAAAGATATGAATTTCTGAAGAAAGGAAAATTATTGGAAACAACCAGATTCGCCTGGCGAGTCAGGATTTCTCCTGGCGAATCCCACTTCGCCAGTACTTCGCCCGGCGAACCCGAGGCGAATCCTCATTCCATAAAAATCCAAAAGTTCCAGTGGCTACACAAGTTCTGTTTCTTCCTTTTCGCCTGGCGACTAAGTAAATCGCCTGGCGAATTCCTCTTCGCCAGGACTTCGCCTGGCGAACCAGCGGCGAGACCCCATTCGCCTGGCGATTCCCAATTCTCCTGGCGAATCACACCAGAAGCAGAATTTTCTGCTGCGTTTTTCATGGGTTCCACACCTAAAAATCCAACTTTTCCAAACCAAAACACTTTCAAATTCAAAATTGGTCTCTCATCGAATACAGAAAAATCCCGATGTAATATCTCGAACTTAATCTCTCTACATAACTGAATATACTTAATTCATCACCCACTCTTCGTCCGACACATACTTGTTTCACTTGGAGCACGTAAATACATCCTTGTGTTCCTTCTCACACTTCTCTACTACTTTTGGTTCCTATAAAAGCCGAACTTCCTTAACCCTCAACTTTTGCCAGTTTGAAAACATTGTTCCGAACACATTCCTCGAGGTACTCTCGTCTATTCAAGATACCATAACAACCTTAGAAACTAAAGCACCAAAACTTATCTCACTTCCGGACCTTACGCCACGCGTTCCATAAAATAACTTTTCTTTTTCACGGAATGAGATTACTTGAAATCCTTATCCATATCAGCGGCCAATCCAGCTCTACTAGCGACTTTACATATTCCTTGATACCTTGACCAATTGTCCAATATAGATCCTTAACTTTCGGACTCCATCCATTCCAAAGGATTTCTTAAACCACACACCACTCTTTAATTTCCATGCTACCCACAACACAACCTCTACTAAGACCTCAACTGAGTTGACCAAAACTCCTCACTACTAACTCTTGGCTTGAGCCTACCCTCACAGCACAAGTCACGACAACACTTCGGAGTCCTCATGGTCGCTCAACCATGATTCTACTTATCACATACATAGTATTAAGTTGATCAGGCCCAACACTACATAGTATGATAATAAGTTTCATGATGGCAAGACACACTTAAGAGGCAGGAATAGATTTACTTATGATGTTTCAAGGCTAGGTCGAGAATACAACCAGGCTCTGATACCAACTGTAACGCCCTGTATAATATATATCTAGAATAATACAATACAAGCATTTTATTTGGTATTGACACCATCATAAGTGCCTAATGGCGAATTCACAGACTTAACCATTTCTAAAACATAATACAATCTATGGTACAAGACCTGGAAATTAGCCAAAAAATAATAAAAACTAAGATCAATATACAATATTCCTCATTGTACAAGAAAATAATACTCAGCGAAAAATAAGCTCAACTAAGCTTCTCTTGAAACATCCCAGCATCGCTCCACTTGTAAATCAAACCTGCAGACCACACCTGAAATATAGCAACTATAATGGGGTGAGATACATCAAATCTCAGTGAGTTCCCTATCTTATAGATTCTCTCGGCTTTACAGGGATCTAAATAATCCTAACTCAAGTCAATTGGAAGGGAAATGACTTTGAGTTCACAATCTCACACTATATGGAAACATGTCATGAGTCTGTTAACTCATAATCTCACACGAAAGGAAAAGCATCCTGAGCCTGTTAACTCAAGAATCCTTACGAATGGAAATATGTCCTGAGCCTGTTAACTCAAGAATCTCACTAAACGATAACCTGTACCAAGGAATCCCCTTTTCCCGTCCGCTTCTACGTCTAGAAGTCGGCCCGAGTCATGGATCCTTGTAATTTACTTGACATACGACATGGATTCAGGAACATCGGCCTGTTAGCCATGAACCGTTACTTCACATGGCCTGTTAACCATCACAAGTCTCTACCCGTAGGTTCCATTCGTACTACACGCGAGAATCAAACCTGCCAAGTAATTGTGCATACGTTTTAGAGGAGGAGCTCGAGTCTCATGAAACTACACCTCAAGATAAAAGGTTACGATTACTTGATCATATACACAACGTGATTGTATTCGACAATCACAAGGCCACAATGCCTTAAGACCACATTCGCCTTTTCTCATAAATCACAATGGTTCACACATGTTCCACACTAGTGTTTACTCTCTCCTAGACCAATACTCGTCACGGATGCACCATTATACATCAAGTGCCTGAGCATCGCCATCTAGGTTATCTACTCCAGGCCAGAACTCGTCAATGAATGCACGAGCGTCGCCATCCAGAGTTTCTATCACAAATCTATCCACAACCTAGAACTATAACAATCTGAACTATACCATTTGTTTTGGGGTAAAGTTTACTCACTCTTCCTAATTCATATTTTAACATGCATATTTCTTTCATTTGTACTTAACAACAATTAGGTAGATATGGCATAACACAAATATTACACATAAACACATATAATCACACATCACATAAAACACCCTTTTCGGGTTCCCTCCGATTCATTTAATCGGGTATCGAAATCAATACTTTTCACTGTTATCCCGTAGGATACTTTCACAGCTTTACAACGGCTATAACTATGCCTCTTTCGGACTTGTAATCCAAAAGATATCAATTTCTAAACATTGTTCACAAATTCCGTTTTTAAACATTTTTTCAAACATTACATTTCTATATTTATCTTATCAATCCATGGCATATAACCGTGTTTCTACCTCACCATCTCATAGAGCATAAAATTATCTTTCCAACGCTTCTGACTGTGCGTCAATCCGAGTTACGGATCTCAAGTTATGACGAAAATACGAAAAATAATGTTTTGTTGTCCCAGGCAAATTCGCTTGGCGAATCCCTGGCGAAGCAGACTCGCCACCTACTCGCCTGGCGAATTTGGACGAACCAGAATTCTCCCAAATTGGGTTTGGGACCCAAAAATGTTCAAAACCTTCAACCCACATGATATTAATACATCCAATGACCCAAAACAACATGTTATAATACATTTAGACATGCATTTCATCAAAGCATCCGTTAGATTTCATTGATTTCTCCGATTAATCATTTTCTCTCAAATCTAACCTAAGTTCTAAACTAATATTTCTAGAACTTAGAGCGTCTAACTAGAACCCACCTGATACTCGAAGAGGAGTTTGAAGAAGATGATGAACATTGAAGACGATCCATGGCTTTTCTCTCTTCTTCCTCTTTCCCTCTTCTCTTCCTTTCTCTTCTTCTTCTTCTATCTTTTCCTTCTTTTTCTTTCTAACAATATATATATATATATATATATATATATATATATATATATATATATTTATATATATATATATATATAATCATTATTATATAATATAAATCCATAGAGTAAAATATCTCCAATTGCTATTTTGTCGTCTCACCCAATTGATCAGTTATTAAAGTTACCATAAAATCCTTTCTTGAATTAAAGTCAAAATTGATCTGTCTCCTCATTAAATAATTGATCTCTTCTGATATCTAATTCAGCATTTAAAATAATACGGGGTGTTACATCTAGCAACATAATTGTTCCTCTCAGATGTACTTTGATCATGATTGTTATCACCACAAGGAGAACCCCCACTTGAACCAATTATTACAGATTCATCAGCCATTAAGAAAAGGTATTTTTCTCAAGATATTTTTTGTACCACCGTTAAGTATTTAGCACAGACTGTGCTCTGATGTCAACTAGAGGTGAGGAAAACACAAGAAGAGGGGTTAAATTGTGTTGGATTTTCACACTTTTTCTGCTACTGCTTCTGATTGATCTTAATCAGAGTTTAAATTTACAGTTTAGAGTTTGACTTCAGAACTTGTTCAGCAGAACCTCGTCATTAGAATCTTCATAACTTGTTGAGCACACTTTTGTCTTCAGAGTCTTCAGAAATTCGTTCAACAGAACCTTGTCTTCAGAAACTTCAGAGCTTGATCTTTAGAAAAGATGTCTTTAGAATCTTCATAACTTCGTTCAACAGAACCTTGTCTTCAGAAACATCAGAGCTTGATCTTTAGAAATGATGTCTTTAGAATCTTCAAAACTTCGTTCAACAGAACCTTATATTCAGAAACTTCAGAGCTTGATCTTTAGAAATGTTGCCTTTAGAATATTCAGAATTTCGTTCAATAGAACCTTGTCTTCAGAAACTTCAGAACAGTGGCAATAGAAACATATCTCTAAGAAAGCTTTCATGGCTTACTTACAAAGTCACAATTAGAAGATTTGTTACAAATGTTCTTCAGAACCGTTGTATTAGAAGGAATTCCAGAATAATGACTTTAAATTTTGTACACACAAATGTTTTCTTCCAGAGTGTTTAGATAAGGATCTGATGACGTCACACGCCTTTAAATCAGATTCATATCCTGTTTAGCAAAAGCTACACACTAGACAGAAACCATAAAGTACCGAATTGTTCTCTGAGATAACATGTGCAGTTATCATCAAAACTTAAGGGCAGATGCAGAACCACTCTTGTTCTAACAGAAAAAAGCAATAAATTATGGGACATTTTCTTTGATTGACAATATAGGAAGGTTATTCAAAAATATTAGAATGGCCGTGCAAGAGGTGGAAACAACAATGATGTGTACGAGTTTGAAGTGACTATAGATGAGTTAGAATTAGGGTAATACTTAATTTATGAGTGCTTTTATAATAAATCCTGATTGTCTAACCCCTCGATTATTAAAGAAACAGAAGAAAAAGATCATTTAATTTACAAATAATTAATAATAAAATTAAAAAACATCACTTTTAAAGAAATAAAAGTATAAACTAAATTTGACCGGGTTCCACGTATGTCGTGAATTAGTTTTTTCCATAGTTATTTTATAAAATCAAGGGAATAGATGGTATTTTTTTAAAATTAATAATAAAACATGACGCGTCTTGAAATTATACCTCGATTTTTATTAGGTGGGATAAATGTTTTGTCATAAAATATATTATTTATAATATTGAGAGATGTTTGAAGGTTCCGTCATTTCAAAAATTGGAATTATTGGTAAAAAAATTAAAGATTCAATAGAAAATGTCCCACAATTATTATTTCTGCAACACAATAATAAATTTGGGATTAACTTTGGGATTTGGGATGAGAAGAGAAAAACATAGAACATTATATGAAGTGAATTGAAACAAAGTGAGTGGTATGCACATATAATGAAATCTTTTATCAAATTGTAACTTGTTAGAGAATAAGAGTCATTTTTTCCAATACACTAGTAATGTGAAACTCATATAGTTATAATTTGTGTGGGAAACGAAGAATATTTTATTGCTAGAGAGAGAAGCTCTCTCTTCTCTCTAGATTCAGGGCATTGTTAGATTCATTTGTTCTTCATCTCTGCTAAGCTAATCATCACCGTTTCGTTAGATATCATGTATCAAGTACACTAGCACCTTTCTGGGTTTATCTATTCCTGAGCTGTCGGACTTCGAATCAAGTTTTCTGGGTGTGAACATTGTTAGGCTTTTAAGGGTTTGGTTTAAACTCCTAATCTTCGGATTAGGGACCTTCCTCCCTTAGGGTCTTATTGTACAGTGTTTTTCCCTCTAACTTGGTTCCTAGATCTCTCATCTTTGCTTAGGACTAGCGGTACTTGTGGTTTTTTGTTATTAAGGTTTTGGTGTTACACGGGTTGGTATTGAGATACTGGAGTGTAGGTTTTGGTAGCTGCTACATTGTGAGGTGCGCAGGTATGGCATTTCAAGCTCAAAAAGGTCATAGACAAGGCGTTTGGGAGGTGGTTGGGAAGAAGAACGGTCATCAAGTAGGGCAAGGGAGAAGATCGATTTGGAAGAACATTGGAGGTAAGAGGACTGAACATGATCTGTTCGAAGCATCGTCGTTCTTTATCACGGAATTCCCAGATTCATTCGAGGCTAAACAAATGTTTGATATATTTAAAGATTATGGTTTAGTGCTGGAAGTTTATATTCCGGCAAGGAAGGATAAAAGGGGATAAAACATCTTCTTGCCATTAATTAATTGGACAATATCGTCATTAATGGCAACAAGATATTCGCTAACTTACCGAGATTTCAGAGAAAAGCTAGGGAGGAATGTGGTGTGAATTACAAGCCTATGGGAGGCCTTGATAGAGAGGCTGTTGGTGCTCCTCCACATAAGTATAGTGCTAGGGGTTTGAATACTGGAGGTGCATCACACGCACAAGTTACTAAAGGATGAGTAGGTTGGAAAAGATTCAAAAACCAGTTTCCGAATCAGACTTTATTAGGGGATAGACCCAACTTTGCACACTTGATGTTCAATGTTAATTGTGAGGAGTTGGAGAGATTTGAACAAGCATACGTTGCTGTGTTGGAAATTCCCGGGTCTGCGATCGATGTCAAGGAAGCTTTATAAATGGAGGGATACTTCAACATTAAGGCCACTCCTTTGGGGGCCAATTTATACTTATTGGAAGAAGATAATGATGGTGATATCAAGAAACTGGTTGAAGAAGACAAAGAGTGGGTAGCAAAGTGGTTTTCCAATGTTCATCCTTGGTCGCCCGATGATGTTGACAAAGAGAGGCTAACTTGGGTAAAAAATTTCAATTTACCTTGCTATATTTGGGGTGAAAATTCTTCAAATTCTTAGCTGCAACAATTGGTGTTTTTATTAAGATGGATGAAGATACTCAGAGACAGTCGAGATTGGATGTAGCACATGTTTTGATCCGAACAAAATTCGTAATGAATTTAAACGAAGTTACTAATGTTGAAGTTAATGATAAGATCTACCAGATTAAGATTGTTGAAGATTCATTCGGTCCTTATCAAAGAGATTACTGTCATAAGAAATCAGTTAGATTGGTGGAAGATAGTTCAGAAGAAATTGAATCTGCATCGGAGGAAGATGAAGAATATTGGGGTAATGTTCATAAGGTACATTGTAGCCGGTCCAATTCACTATCGTTTAATTCTGAAGATGGTGAAGCAGGAGGTTTTCTAAATGAAGGGAACTTGGGAGCGCGTGAGGTAGTTGGAGAGTCCAAGGAGTGGTGGGGCCCGACAGTATTAATAACAATAGAGCTGGTGGGGTAGGTACTGAGAATGTTAACGTTACACGCTTTCTGAGTCAAGATAGTGTTATACCAACATCAGGCACTGCTGCAAGTATGGGGACAAGTGAGATTGAGCCTTCCGATGCAGGTCACGTGGGGTGTAGTGTAGTCTTGAGATATGTAAAAGTAAAGGTGGGAATGATGTTAACGTAAAAGTCAAGGATAAGAAGTTTCGTTTGGACAATCCTTTGGTCGCAGAAAATACACACATGTCAGGTGAGTTGGTAGGTGGTGGTCCAAGATTATTAAATCATTGATGGCCAACAATAATCCAACGAAGAAAAAGAAGCTATTAGAGGATATTTCCTCCGTCTTATAAAAAGTGTCTCATTTGTATTTTTTCTTTGTTTTAAAATAATTGTCCATTTATATTACCAATGTTGTAATTATTATTATTGTTCCACTACTATATCTCTATTCATTAAATTTCATTTTATTCAACTACTTTATCAACTATATTTAATAGGGGTATTTTAGTAAATGACATTAATTTTTTCACTACAATCAACACATCTAATCATTTTCTTAAGAACCGCGCATTGTTCAAATATGACACTTTTTATGAGACGGAGGGAGTATATATCAGAAGGTTAAGATACCTTTTACACCGTCTTATTATGCCACACTTTTGCAAGCTGAAAGTTTTGTCCCTAAATTCATCTTCCCTCAGTAGCGACCAAGTCGGAAAGGTACTGCAGATGCAGATGAGTCTATATCTTCGTTTTCAAGGGAGTCTACAACAAAAGAAAACTCTATTGGCGAATCTGGTTTTTTGCTAAGTAATTCCAGAATTAAGAAGAGACTTGAAAACTTACCAGCTAAAGTTTGAGAGTCTATTAAATTATTGGGCATGGAGGCGGATGAAGACGATGAAGCATTTGAATCCATTATTCGCAATTTAGAAGTTGTCGATAGAAAAAGTAAGAAAGGTAAGAAGGCGGTAGCAAAAGGTCATCCATGAATTTTGTCACATACAACATTAGAGGGTGTGGAAGTGTTGTAAAGTGGAAGAAAATCAGATCACTGATTAATAGGGGGCGCAGAGATATGTTTTTTACAAGAAACTAAATGCACTCATATGACAGAAGAGTTGTTTTACAGTATTTGGGGTGATCGTAAATGTCAGTGGTAGGCATCTAAATCAGTTGGGCTGTCAGGTGGAATGCTTACTATTTGGAAATAAGATGTTATGGTTCCGATTTGCACCTACATTGGCAAGGGATACTTAGGTATGAAAGTAATATGGAGAGGAAGAACTTGTTATTTTTTCAATATATATTCGCCTTGCACAATCGCGGAGAAAAGAGAGTAGTGGTACAAGTTAATAAACCTAAAAGCTAATATTGATGCGGAGAGTGGGTCATAGGAGGGGATTTTAACGCAATAAAGTGTTCGGGAGAAAGAATTGGATGTATTAGTCAAAGTAGAAGACTTATGGATGAATTTGCAGATTTCATCAACATGAGTGGTTGTGTGGATTTACCGGTATCTGGTAACAAGTTTACTTGGTATAAACCGAGGGGTAAGTCTTGTAGTTGATTGGACAGATTCTTAGTTTCCCCCGGCCTTTTAAATGATTGGAATATGGTTTGTCGAAAGATTGGTGAACGATACATTTTCGATCATAGAACGGTTTGGATTTCTGTCAAGAATACCAATTAGGGACCTAAACCGTTCAAAGTCTTGTCGTGTTGGTTTAATCATCTGAGTTTCATGTCCTTTGTAAAAGAAGTTTGGTAAGAGTTTTTCGTGGTTGGGAAGGCTTCTTTCATCATTTCCAGAAAGCTACAACATCTTCGGGAGAAGCTTTGATGGTGGAATGCTAACATATTCGGATGGATAGATACAAAAATCAAGGCGGATGTGGGCATTATAAATGAGGTAGATGACCTTATTGGGATAAAAAATGGTAGTATCATATCTCAAGATTTGGAAAATAGGAATGTTGCTGAGGATGATTTATGGAAAAGTCTTAGGATCAAGGAAAGTATTTTAAGGCAAAAATCTAGAGCTAAATGGATAGACGATGGGGATCATAACACAAAATACTTCCACGCTGCCTTAAAAAATCGTATTAGTTTGAATACGATATCTTCGGTTTTTGTTAATGGAAATAAAGTGGAGGACGTGGCGGGAGTTAAAGACGCGGTGAAGAGACATTTTGCTGCTAGGTTCAGCAAAGTTAGCCAGCCTTTTCCTTATATAGGTGACATCGGCTTCAAATGCCTTTCAGTGTCATCAGATAGACAAGCTCTCGAAGTTAGTTTTGATGAAGTTGAGATTAGGAATGTGGATTTTGAGTGTGCGGGCGACCGGAGCCCCGGTCCGGACGGTTTTAGCTTTGAGTTCATTAAAAAGTGTTAGAACATAATAGGTCAGGATTTCACAAATTGCATCTTGGAGTTTTTTGAAGGTGAGAAACTGCCTAAGGTACTTGCTTCCTCTTTTCTGGTGCTTATTCCTAAATCCGATTCCCTGGAGAATTTAGATGACTATAGACCTATCTCTTTAACCGGGTCGGTGTATAAGGTGGTGTCTAAGTTACTTGCTAATAGACTTAAAGGCAAAATTGAAAGTATTATCTCTAAAACTCAAATGGCGTTTATTGAAGGAAGAAACTTGCTTGACGGTGTTTTGGCTTTAAATGAAGTTGTTGATTTTGCAAAAAGATCCAAGAAAGAGGGTTTGTTACTTAAGGTAGATTTTGCCAAAGCTTATGATTGTGTGGAGTGGAACTATTTGCGGGACGTCATGAAAATCATGGGATTCGGGGAAAAATGGATGGGTTGGATGGAGAACGGGGTGTTTAATAGTTTCATGTCCGTTATGGTTAATGGGAGTCCTACCAAGGATTTTGCCATATCAAGAGGCCTTAGACAAGGCGATCCAATATCACCTTTATTATTTACAATAGCGGCGGAAAGCCTTGCGGTGTTGATGGATAGAGCGGTGGTGGGAGGTTTATACACGGGTTTCAAGGTTGGCCAAGATGTATCTTTTCATTTATTATAATATGCGGACGATTCGGTCATTATTGGTAATGGCTCGTGCAGTAACCTTTGGGCAATAAAGGCTATTCTTAAGGGATTCCAACTCGTTTTCGGGCTTGAGATTAATTTTAACAAAAGCTCTCTTTTTGGCCTTAGTGTGGAAGAATCGTTTCTGATGGCCGCGGAAAATTTTTTTGCTTGTAAAGTTTGTGCTTGCCCTTTCAAGTTCCTTGGTATATCCATTGGCGGCAATCATAGATTAATATCATTTTGGAAGCCTATGATTGATAGTGTGCGGTCTAGATTGAATTCGTGGAAAGGCCGGTTTTTATCCATGGGTGGTAGAGTCACACTTATCAATTATGTGCTCTCAAATCTTCCAATTCACTACATGTCCTTTTACAAGCTCCCTAGTAGGGTTGTTCGTATCCTTACATCTATACAAAGACGATTTTTGCGGAATGTTTCGATTTTAAAAACGGGATATCTTGGATCCGGTGGAGTACGGTTTGTAAATCCAAAGAGGAGGGAGGTCTCGGGATTAAGGATGTAAATCTTTTCAATATGGCTTTGCTTTCCAAATGGATTTGGAAAATTTTGTCGTCGTCAGATTTTATGTGGAGAGGTATAATTGACAGCAGGTATCCTGATTACAGGTATGCCTTGCATCTTGGCGAGGTTTCTAAATATTCGGCTCCCGCGTCATTATGGTGGAGAGATATTTTTAATGTTTCCAATAGATGTGGCAGTAACAATTTCGCTGGGCTGCTATCACACAAGGTCGGAAATGGAAAAAATGTATTATTTTGGTTGTCGCGATGGACTGATAACGATGTCTTGGCAAGGTCTTATCCGGGTTTATGGAATTTAGCTGTAAATAAACATAGCCGTGTGGTTGATAACGGATACTGGGAGAATGGTATTTGGCATTGGAAAATAGATTTAATAGAGCATAGGCTGTTTGCAGACCATATGCAGCAACTAAATGATCTATATGCTGCTTTAACAGCATACTCAGTTTGTGCAGATTCTCAGGACATGGTATTTTGGCTGCATGATAGCAGCATGGAGTTTTCTGTTAGTTCTATGTATGGTGTTTTGCAGGATTAAAATTCTGGAATGGATATTGAGGAGGATCTTGTGATAGTTTTCAAATTGATTTGGATGGCGCCGGTACCGCTAAAGGTTAACGTTTTTGGTTGGAGGTCGATGCACAACAAAATTCCGACTCGAGATAATCTTGTTCGCCGAGGCGTCATAACCAACATACACGACAAGGTTTGTCCATTTTTTTTAGAAGTGGAAAATGTTGAACACTTATTCTTTCATTGTTCCAAAACTCATTTGGTGTGGAATTTTGTATGCAAATGGTTGGGTTTACGGGACATATATATTGGTGATATTCTGAACCACTTGATGTGTTGGATCGAAGGATGTTTATTGAAGAAAATCAATGTTAAAAATGCAGTTGGATTGTGGTTGATTATCTGTTGGGTAGTATGGTCTTCTAGAAATAATATCATGTTTAGAGATGAATTTTGAGATTTCAACACGATTCACTAGTGCAAAGTGACGAATATAATTTTAAAATTTACACCCATTATACTGAAAACGGGTGTAAATAATAAACGCGGTGACAAATTTGTAAATAAAATGTCATTTATAGTAGCAGTACGTGACAATAGACACCCTATTTTAACAAAAGGATGCAAATTAAAAACATTATTATAATAAATTAAAATCATTACTATAATAATATATCTATTACTCCCGTTAAAGAAAAACGGATATAAATTAAAATTGACTGAAAAATAATTATTTAGTTTAATAACTCTAAATATTAACCTTAAACATATTAATAAACTACACTATATTTTATTAAGTGATATTTGGGTAAGTAAATAATCAATTTTATAAATAAAATAATAACAAAACACAAATCAATATCAAATTTAATTATTCAAACTCATTTCTCACTAAACACTCTGATTAAAACTGATTCTCTGTTTAAAACCCCTCTTGTAAAATCTCTCTGATTCTCTTCTCCAATTTCATTCACCGATTTCGAAACGAACAAAGAAAGCTTCAGAAAATCCCAGTGAAAATCATCGCGAAATGTTGAGCTTCGTGCAGCGTGGATTAGGTTTTCTCCTCCGATTCTTCTTCCGTTCCGTTCAAGCTGCTATGAGGTGCTTCTTCGGATTCATAGATAATAGTCGTCATCATCATCTCCTGAACCTCTTCTTGTTTCCACCGCACCTTCTCGCTCCACAACAACGGTAACTCTCTCTTCCTCTTTCTCTCTTAAGAATTTTTCAAGAAAATGTATTCAGGTTTTATATGTGCAAATGTTGGATGAATGTTAGGTTTATAATTTGGATAGAGGTAGCGCGAGTTGCACGAAAAGATGGCAGATGAATCGGCAAACGATTCACACGATTCCATTTGCCCTCACTCTTCAAAACTTACGATTATTAATAATTCTCTTTGTGTTTCCCCTCATCTGACCTCCCTTTTCATCAAAGTAGTATACTTTGCTTGGGTCCGACTTAACCCCTCCATTCTTTAATTCATCATCAGTACACGTGGCATGGTAACGTTTCTCTTAGAGCTGTCAAAATGGGCCGAAGCCCATGGGCCGGTCCGCCGAGCCCGAAAAAAGTTAGGGCTTGGGCCTTATTTTTGGAGCCCATATTATTCCGGGCCTTTTTGAGCCCGGCCCGAAAAAGCCCGAAAAAAAATGGGCCGGCCCGTATGGGCTATGGGTAGCCCGCCAGCCCGACAACTTTTTTTAAAAGAATTAATTTAACTATTTGGCCCATAATATAAATTAATAAATATATATAATTGGACCTAAAAAATAAATTTGGCCCAAGAAACATTTAGATACAATGTGTTAGTGCATCTTTGGTTCGGTCCACACACACTTCAGTGACTACCCGAACATTAATTTCTATTACATTATATTACATTACAGAATTCTAAAATGAATATATTACATTAAGATCATTAAAATGAGTATTAATTTCTATAACATTATATATTAAAATGAATATTAATTTCTATTACATTATATATTACTTAAAAAATGAATTTTTTAATTTTTTTTTAAATGGGCCCGTTTAGGGCCGGGCCCGTTTTAGGGCTGGGTAGCCCGCAGCCCAGACAGGGCTGGGCCTGGGTAGTAAAAAAGGAGCCCGTATTCAAAATGGGCTTTTTGAGCCCGGCCCGAAAAAGCCCGAGGCCCGCCAGGGCCGGCCCGTTTAGGGCCGGGCTACCCGTTTTGACAGCTCTAGTTTCTCTCCATCTTTCATGTTCCTTCCTTTCTCGTTTCTCTTCACGCTATTTAGTCCTCTTTCCCCATACTCTTTCAATTTCAGAGAAGCACTTTCACGCTTCTCTATTATCACAATCAACCCTAAATTAATTAAACCCTAAAGTATTACAACCTTTGTTTTCTATACTGGTAATTATCATCATATTTATTTTATTTTTTGTGATTAAAATTGTAATTATCCGTGTGTTTTTTATTTTTTTGTGGTTGTGATTACGATTAATCGGTTGAATGAACTAGTTTTGGAATTTTGTTAAATCAGTGTTTTTTTGTTGTTGTGATAGGTGTGTGAGTGGATGATTTTGATGGCGTGGAAGTGAAATGGTTGGGAATTATAATCTGAAAACTGAGGATTTGAATTTGTGGTTTGAGAATCTTATGATGGTTGCCTGTGGTGAGAAAGGAGGGAATATGAAGTTAGGTGTGATTACTGAATGGAAAGATATTCCTGGGGAGCTTTTGATGCATATTTGTCACTTGTGGATGATCAGGTGATTAGAGCTTCTGGTGTTTGTCGTGGTTGGAGAGATTCTATTTACTTTGGACTTGCTCGTTTATCTCTCTCTTGGTATATATTGTTCTCTCTTGAATTGAAGTGATTTTTTTTTTGTTTAAATTGAATTTGATTCTGAAATTGCTGATTCTGATTTCATGTTTTTTAGATTATTTATCTATTATTCATGTACCTTTACTCTTTTCATGAAGCTGTTTATGCTAACCTAGCTTGCTCTAGTTTATGAATGTTCTGTAAACGAAGTGTTAATAACCACTAGAAACATGCAACTCAGTACCAGAGTTTGAACTTTGATGAGGGTTCGAACTCTAATGATCACGTCCAATCTAGCAATATCGGCAATCTCGTGGGTGGCTTGAAGATATCAGTCATATACTCAGCCTCCCTTAAACTTCAAGGGATCTCGTGGATGAGATCGTTGGATAGTAAGACCAACTTTTGATACCTTTCTCGATAATATGCCTCGTTATCTGGTAACTTTGCCATAATCTCCAAATCCTCCCTAGTAGTTTGCTCTAGCTGTTGGTTATGTTCTTCAACATAAATGCTCCATGCCCTTAGATCTTCGTAGGAATCCTGAAGTTCCCCATATAGCCTTCTAAGCTCCTGGTTCTCCTCTTGAGTTTCTAACCATCCTTCTGGCCATTGGGCAAGAAGTTCCTCAGCTGATCTCAAGCGCACAGTTGCATCTAGAGCTTGCCTTTTGCTCTCGAGAAGAGCGCTAGATAAGCTTTGGACTTCAGATTCAAGGTGGTGTATATGCCTATCATATTCCTCCTTGAATTCTTTTTGCGTTGATGTCATCCAAATGTCCCTCCATTCGTCCCTTTGACGCCAGGCTCTATCTAATTGCTCCTTGTGGTATTTGAGGCGTGAACTCACAGCTTGAAGGTCGGCGTAAGCTTGTTCCTTCTTCTCTTCCTCCATCTGAGCTATCCCCTTATTGACCTTTGATTGCTCCATAACTTCATTGAGACTCCTTCTTAACTGACTACTTTCTCCGGTGGCTTGGTAATATTTACCTTCCCACTCTTCTTTTTCTTTTTGTAATTGTGCAATAGTCTCTTTGAGTCTTTCACTTTCCTCTATGGAGATTGCGGAAGGTGGGGGAACCCTTGGATTAACAGGACGATCCAGAGTAAAAGGCAACTTCACTATACTAACCATTTCTTTCATCCATTGCAGATATGGTACCCTAGATTCTTCCCTTGGTCTTTTAAGACTGCTCTGCCCTTTGATACTTAACTTCCAAGCTTGAGCAATCTTTAGCACATCGGGATGATTTCCAGTTACATTTTGTAGGTCAATAGAAGCCTTCTAACAACCTATCCTCTGGCTTGTAGGCCAATAGATGCGCCAATTGCCTCATTAATAAGACCGGATTGTAACTTATGCACCCTCTCGATCCTATCAAGGGTACATTAGGGAAATCCCCACAGCTTAGGACCACGTCGTCTCGAAGGAGTATTTGAGGGAACCACAAGATGTCTTTATCACCAAGAGACACCAAATATTGAGACCAATCATAGGCTTTCATTTTTACCATATCCTTTAGATCCCTTACTAGGTGAGAACACAACCATTTATACAATAACTGAGAGCAACACAACATAACTCCTCCCTTTCTTTCAAATTTTTGGTGAAGGGTGAAGTATATATTCGCAAGGAAGGCCGGTGTAGGATCTTCTTCTCCAATGATCACAGTCAAGAATAAATTAATGGCGGCGATGTCTACAAAGTTCTTCGCGCTCGGGAATAGGACTAACCCAAAGATGAGGAGTACCATGATAGCGTCCATGGCTGCCCAATTTTTGCAAGCAGCAAAATGATTGGCTTTCTTCTCCAAGAACCCTTTAGAGAACCCAAGAAAATCTTCTTGAACCCAAGAAAATCTTCTTGAACCTTTAAGTTAGCTTGCAAGTCTTCTTCACGGATATGAAAACCACCTGCCATTTCTTTGAAGGTAGGGCGATACCCTAAAGCCTTGAATGGACCTTTGTTGTTCTTGGGGAGACCCAGTATCTTAGGAACTTCTTCTAGAGTGGGGGCTATTTAAAAGTCTTGAAACTGGAAGCACCTTAACTCTGTGTCGTAAAACTGAGCCAAGGCAGTTAGGCCCTCTTCTTGAATAGGAGTAGTGACCAGATCTAATATATCCCCATACTTATGAATTAGGGGCTTTCTCCTTTCCTTAGGCAACCCCCTAACATAAGCTTTTAAGCCCCCTATGTCAGACATTCTTACTTTGATCCTGATAGTTTTCTTTTTCCCAAATTCCATTGTCTTTGACTTTAACCCTTTTTTTTTTAAAATACTTAAGATTCCTGTGACATGATAATGCAAAAAAGAATTTATGAGGATGATGAATGCAAATTATACTTTAGTTAGGGTAAGATAATATGCAAGCATGCCCTAGCAAGGTGGGCTCCTTATAATAGGCTAGATCTAAGTTTAGACTACCCAATCCCTTCACATGTAGGTTATAAAAATTTGGACAGCATAACGGCCCCAAAATGTTCAGACTATACCCTTGTTTTATCATGAGAAGGAGCAAGCCTTCCTATGGTAATCCTTCGGGATAAGTCTCATTTGGGGTAGGACCCTAGTAACAGCCCTTGAGGGTTGAATACATAAGGTCCATGATTTGGTAAAGGGTAGGCTGAAAGTTCTCAGAGTCTCGGACCACATTCAAATCATCCTCTACGTCAGGGGCTAGCCCTTCCATGAGGAAACCCTTGAAATGATCTATTCTGAGTGTGGCATCAATGCATTGTTGGGGATGTCGCATCCCCCCCCCCCAAAAAACAACATTTCCGTTCCACATGTTAATCTAGGGTTATCCTCCAAGCTTGGGCTTTAGCTTCACACATCATTTGCCCCAATCCCATGCTTAATGCCAAAAGTAAAAACACAAGGCTTAAATAAAATAAATAAACAAAATATAAAATAAAAGCAAAATATAAAAAAAAAAACATGAAAAAATTAAAAACAAAAACCCAAGACAAACAAACAGGACCCTAAATTCTAAGGATAGGATGAACTCTCTTTAGGGAGGAGTCCCCAGCAGAGTCGCCAGCTGTCGCGGCCGGCTAAAAATTTTCGAGTCGCCACCATATTTTTTTAAGGAAAATAATGATAAACCTAAAAATCCTTAATCGCAAGGGCAGAGATTCCTAAGGTTCGGGAGTCGCTTAAGTGAGGGGAAGGTGTTAGGCACCCCTCACCTCCATTGTACTCAATGGGATCCTCCTTAGATTTTAGGGTATGCTTGTTTGTTTGTCTAATTTTCTATTTATTTACAAAAGAATCCTAAGTTTTTTATTATTGTACTCGCTAGGGTTTACAACCCTATGCCTACATACCTTCAATTTTGAAGGATCAGAGTAACCGTAGTTCACCTCCCCTATTCCTACCCCCTAATCCTATTCCCATTCCTAATCCTAAACTCAATCCACTATTTATACTCTTGGATAAAGAGTTTTATCCCTTAACCTATTATTTATACTCCTAGATAAGGAGTTTTATCCCTTAATCTAATATTTATACTCCTAGATAAGGAGTTCTATCCCTTGTCCATTGTTTATACTCTCGGACGGAGAGTTCTATCCCTTAATCCATTTATTTATACTCTCGGATATCAAGAGTTCTATCCCTTAATCCATTTATTTATACTCTCGGATATCAAGAGTTCTATCCATTATCCCATCCCTTATTTAGGCTCTCGGACCAAGAGCATTATCCCTTGATTTTATATCCCAAAAAAAATCCCTTATTTTTATTATTAAAACATTCCCTTATTTTATTTAGAAAACAGAAAATTAATTTTAATAATTTATAAAAAAAATCCTATTTTATCCCCTATCCCAAAAGTCTTATTCCTTTGTTTATGCTCTCGAAAATTAGAGCTCTATCCCATGTTTAAAACCCTTAAATATCCCTTTAGATGAATTTCAAAAATTCAAGAAAAATAAGTATCCCAAAACTTTACATTGAAAAAAACCCAAACAACCCTTTTATTTCTCCCTTTAAAATGTAATTTACCAAAAAATTTTTGAATAGTCAAGTTAATCAAAAACCTAATTTCATAATTAAGTTAAGGAATTAACTTAATTACAAGCCCTAAGAAAATGCTAATATTTAATTAAATAATTAAGTTAAGTAATTAACTTAATCATCACAAAAACCTAAATTTAAAAACCCAATTAAATAATTAACACTACAACAAAAGTAAGTTATAACATCGCACCTTAGACAGCGCTTTAATACAAAAGCGCTGCTATAAGTTAAAAACAAGGAATCTATTCATTTAAAAAAATAAAAGCGCAAAAAATATAAGACCTTAGACAGCGCTTTGGTCAAAAGCGCTTTCTAAGATCTTATAAATTTAAAAAAATATAAGACCTTAGACAGCGCTTTCGTAAAAAGCGCTTTCTAAAGTTTTATTAATTTAAAAAAAAAATTAAAGGAAAATATTAGACAGCGCTTTCATTAAAAGCGCTGTCTAAGGTCTTAAAAAAAAAAAAAAAATCGAAAGCGCTGTCTAAGGCCAACTTTAGAAAGCGCTTTGAAAAGCGCTGTCTAAGATCCACCTTAGAAAGCGCTTTTATTACAAGCGCTGTCTAAGGTCTAATTAAATTAAAATATATGAATAGTCAGTATTCATTTTCATATTTCCGCTCTTTCTTCTCCCCTGCTAGCGAACAGAGCTCAAAACCCTTGCGAACGAAAAACCTTCACCGTCAACCGTCCTCCACCGTGCCGTCGTTCGTTGTTGCCGTCGTTGCATTGCCGTCCGTCCGTTTCTGCTCATTGCCGTCGTTTTCGTTTCTGCTCATTGCCGTCGTCGTTCGTTTCTCTTTCTGCTCTTTGATACATTTCGTTCTTGCATTGCCGTTGTTACCGTCGTTAAAGGTACGTCGTTGTTGTGAAGAATAAGGTTTTGTTGCTTTACATTGTTGTTGTAGGGTTTTGTTGCTTTACAATGTTGTAGTGAATGATTATGTTTGATGAGTTTTGTTAATGAAGTTATGTTGGACTGTTTTATTAATGAAGTTTTGTAGTGAATGAGTATGTTTGAAGTTTTGTTAATGAAGTTTTGTAGTGAATGAGTATGTTTGATGAAATCTTCTAAAAAACTCTAAAAAACTCTTAAAATTGATGGAGTTTTGTTAAAATTGATGGAAATAGTTTAGTTTAGTTTTATTTTTCCACCTCTTAAATCTTCTAAAAAACTCTTAAAATTGATGGAAATGTCCTCTGAATTTTAGAATTCAAAGCTTGTTTTTGAAGCCTCAAAATTCTAGAATTTGAGATGGTTGAGTTAATAAACAAATATAATGAACATAAACATTTCACTAAAACATAAGAAATTCAACCAGTTACATATCAAACACTATCAAACTTGTTTATTTCTTGATTAATATGGTTGAATTAATGTTATTTTGTTGACCTTAATAAGTAGGAAAACCATGGATAAAAAATGGATGGATGCCGATCGATTGTCCAAAGAGTACGAGAATGGGGTATTGGATTGCCCAAATATGCAAATCTGTCATATTTTGGAGTTATTGAGCACATTTGGGTGTTTGATTACGAGAAGTTTCAGATTCCAATCTTTGGTTGCAACTGGGTAAATAGTAGTGGCATACGAATGGATAAGTCTGGATTTTTGCAAGTGGATCTTAATAGGGTGGGGTACAAAGATGAGCCTTTTATTCTAGCATCTCAAGCTAGACAAGTGTTCTATGTCACTGACCCGACGAGTACGAAATGGTCTATAGTGCTTCTATCTAACAATGTGGTTGATGATAGCGGTGTAGATCAATGTGATATTGATGTTGAGAATGAGTCATGTATTAGACGAAATGAGTTGAATACAAATGATCAAGATGAGGATCTTATAGCGGATGAGTCATATATCAGAAATGACCATAACGAGGGAATTTGGATCCATTCATCCGTCCGCATTGCTAAGACACAAGTAATTCATATTCCAACCAAGAAAAGAAAGAGATGTTAGTGAAAGAGGTAAAATTTGTTATATACTTGATTTCTTTATTATATTTGTTATATATTATGTCATATTTGTTATATATTAGTGAAAGAGCATTTTATTTTCATTTTTTACATGGTAATGTTATTTAGACTCCAACAAGATCCAAAACAAAGGATATAGCTGTTAATCTTACACTTGTTTAATCTTACAGTGGACATTGGTTGTTGGTCGCAATTAACCTCAGCGGAGAGTCAACCCCATTATTACATGGAATTATGTGAAGGTATATTAATTATCACATGTTTTATTATATTAGTGATGCTACTTGATAAAACTTAGGATTTATCCATATTTTCTTTTAATTGAATTACAATCTTTGTGTTTTCAGGACCTATAATGTAGATTTGAAGCAATGCTTTGGTTGGATGCAAAAGTATTAGTATAAGTAATATGTGCATTTGTAGAAAAAATGTAATGATTTGTAATTATAAATAGGTGTATATATAATTTTGGTTTGTAATTTTAAATATATATATTGGTTTGAATTGCCAATTGTTTTGCATATATAATTTTGGTGTAAATTGCCAATGATTTGAATTGCCAATTTCTGAAAAAAATTGCTGGTTGAAAAACAGGTAAAATTCTTGTTGAAAAAACCTGGTAAAAATTGTGGTTTAAAAAAATTTATATAAAATTTTTCGTATACCTTAGACAGCGCTTCTGGAGAAAGCGCTGTCTAAGGTAGGGCTTAGACATCGCTTCTAACAAAAGCACTGTCTAAGGCAGGGCTTAGAAAGCGCTTTTGACAAAAGCGCTGTCTAAGGTATACCTAGAAAAATTCAAAAAGGTTGACCTTAGACAGCGCTTTTAATGAAAGCGCTGTCTAAGGTATACCTTATAATGTCAAAAAGCGCTGTCTAAAGGTACCATAGACAGCGCTTTTCATTAAATATACCCCACTTTAGACAGTGCTTTTGGTATTACCCAAAGCGCTGTCTAAACCTATAGCAGCGCAGGTTTATACAGCGCTTAAAAGCGCTGTCTAAGGGCAAAAAAAGCGCTGTCTAAGGTCTTTTTTGTGGTAGTGTAAGTTAAGGAATCAACTTAATTATCTAAGAAGCCTATATAAAAAATTTGTAGCATAATTAAGTTAAGGAATTAACTTAATCATATGAAGAAAACAAAACAAAATTTAAAATACATCCTAATTAAAAAAGAATTAATTTATTGCTTTATTTAAAAAAACAGGGGGGTGCATTTCCTTTGGAAAAGAAGCAATTGGGCTTCTGGTGGGGTGTTAATAGCAATAGGGCGCAAGGCCCAGTGATTATACCCTAATCAAAAAACAAAATAACGTGAGGGAGAGAGTCCACTTGTTGATCTCCCATTACTGTTTGATCAAAATCCTATGGCTTAGACTACGTCTGATTCCAACCCTTGATCCTTTTGACTTCTCCTAGTAACCTCAACTGAGGGCCAAGATATGCAGTCCACTATGGGGATGCACACACGTGATTACTCAGTGACTTTCCAAGTCAATCAATCGGAGCGTAGAGGTATAGCCACTTGGCGTTCATCGGACAACGCGCGGAGGAGGTATAAAACTTCATTTTCCTAGATTCCGCTCCCATTTCCCCTCTTTCACTCTCTCTCTTTAACTCTCTTTCTCTCTCTGAATTCTAATTCTCTCGCCTCTCTCTAAATTCTCACCTCCGACCACAACCCTAAATGGCCTCCGGCCACAACCAACCGCCCCCAAAACCACCCTAAACCCCAGATTCCGTTTGAGGATTAAACCGGAAAACTCAAGCATTAAGAACCCTAGCCTAAAAGCTAAGAACCCTAACCCCTAACTTGACGAACCCTAAGCCTAACCTTCACCCCAAACCCAGAAACTCAAGAACCCCCAAGAACCCTAACCCTACCCAGACGAACCCTAACTCTATCTACATGAACCCTAACCCTATCTATATGAACCCTAACCCTATCTAAACCCAGCAACAAACCAAACCCCAAATTAAACCCCAATCCAAACCAAACAGCAACGAACACAACAGCAAGGGATAAAAAGCTACGTGTTTACCTCTCTGGCCGTGACTTTATTATGCTATTCCGATCCCTCTATTCCTTTGTGTTATTCTTAACTTTTCCCACTAATCCTTTCCTTTGCTTTTTCTTGCAGGCTTAAAAGAGGTTTTGTTCAGGGGATTTAGGGTTCTGGTGATGAACCCTAGTCCTCTATGTTATTGAGCTTTAAGTGACGGGTGTGGAGGAATGCGCAGCAGCAACGATGGATCGCCTAGGGTTTTCCTTTTTTTTTAATCTGAATTTTTCTCTTAGTTTTTATAGGTACAAATTAGGTTTTAGAGATTTATTAGATTAGATTTGTTTTAAGAAGTTTTCGATGTAATTTGATTTGATTTGTAAATCTGAGATTTGAATTTGTTTTGTAATCTGATTCAAAAATTAATAAAAGATCGATATTGATTCGATTTGATCTTGCTTTGATTCATCTCCCCTTTTACTGCTCAGATTTAGGGTTAGCTGAGGAAGACAGAGACCAATTCGGGGTCAATCAATTTGACCGAAATAAAATAAGATAAAAGGATAAAAATAAATAAATAAATAAAATAAATAATAAAAATAGAATAAATAACCACATAACCATAAAATCAAACGAAAATCTATTATTACTAACAACGATTAACTTAGTTAATAATAAAATAAAATAATAAAAATAATGATACAAAAGCCACATTAATAAATTAACATTCCTAATTAATAAATAGAAACAAAAAAGAAAAGCCTAACACACAAATATTTAATTGACAAAATCTCTTCAAAAACCCTAATAAAAATATCTTAAAAATTACTTAACTCTAAAATAAAACTTGACTAACATCTAATTAATCTAAAAAACCGAATCTTTCTAATTAAGAAATAATAAGAAAAAGCTACAATAATAAATTCTAAAATGACATCCCAATTAAATCTAAAAGAAAATTTTATTTTTTGACACTCAAACAATAATTAAACAAAATTCTAGAAATTTTCTAATAAAATTAATCTAAGATCCCTTTTAGTCCTAACTAAATATGAAAGTCCCTTGTATAAACCCAAACCCAAGAAATGGGCCAACAGGTACTAACACACCCCCAAAGTCCATTTAACATTCAAATGACACCTCCTAGCAAACTAAACACTGGTCAAAATTTGGGGTACTACAGGATGAGAAGAGAAAAACATAAAACATTATATGAAGTGAATTGAAACAAAGTGAGCCGTATATGAACATATAATGAAATCTTTTATCAACTTGTAACTTGTTAGAGAATAAGAGTCATTTTTTCCAATACACTAGTAATGTGAAACTCATATAGTTATAATATGAGTGGGAACTAGAAAGTATTTTTGAGTTTTACTAATCTATTGAATATCTCAGCACCTTAGTATATACAAATATATACTTATAATCTGAAGTACAATATTGCTAAATCTGCTAACCACTGTAAATGATGTATTGGTTAATTTGCGTGCGGTAATCCGTCAGCAGTTTTGTTCTTTAGAAATGATATTGTTTGATTGAGTGTAAGTGTTATATATAAACTACACCTAAGTTCAATTTTCAAATAATTTAGATTTTTTTTTCCCAGAACAGACACAGAGTGTGAAAAATTTAGTGGATAAATATAAAATCGAACCTATTCAATCACAAATTTTTAAATTCTTCTCCTCTCAGAACAATTTCTATTGACATGAAAATTAATATGGTATGCGAAACTGTTGTAGTTTTTTCTTCTTTTTACAAATACTTTAGTTCTAAAATTAAAATGTTTGCATAACATGTGTGAACATAATGAAAAACGTAATAGAATGAGAATTGAATTTTGAATGTAAAATAAAAACTTTACCTTTAGCAAATATCCGTCTTCCAAAATAAGAAGTATTATTATTTATAGATCAATGGCATGCTGCTGCTATCTATATATAGCACATAAAGTCCAACATCCATTGAAGCATACACCTTTAGTCCACCCCTCATTCAAATCAACACACAGTATATTTAAAAAATATTAAATCGAAGAACTTAAACCGAAAAAAAATAAATTATCAGCATTGAATTCTCCATTACATAAAAAAAAACAAGTAGTCGGCTGAACATATTACATAATATTAGAGTGAGACGATTGAACATAAAGTCTGGATAAGAGTAAGCAAAACCAACAATACATCAGCTACGGTTGATGCTATTTTCTATGGAGTGTTGCAGTACTGATGCACAAGGATAGCCTTATACTTATTCATAGGGTTTTCATAGAATCGATTCAACCTTTTACACACAGACTTATATTTTGAATTCAGTTGAGGTACAAATATGTTAGATCTTATGTTGGGGGTCTGTTGTAAAATTTGAGAAGAAGAAGATGATGTTATGATGTTCGATTCGCCCCCACCAATTTAGGTAAATTGGATGCAAATGGATTAACCGGCAAATCCCTTCAGGATAATTTGGAAACCTTAACATGAATTGCACATTCACATTAGACATATCTATCAATGATATTTTACAGAATAAAGTTCTCTCGTTTATTCTCGGGCACTAGAAAAATAAAAGAATGATTTAGATATAATTTTTTGCACTTGAAACAAATGATTTTTGTGTATCTTTTATGGTTAACAAGTATATCTATTTATAAGAAAACTTGTACCGATTGGTGTGGAGAAACAATGTTTCAGTTGATTCCAACATGACCATTCGCAAATCATTGTATGTTAATAACAACAAACTTTTTCATGAAAAGATGTGGTTGTACCTTTTGACTACGCACCCAGTCATTATAGGGTTTCTAGTTCTATTCTAGACAATTGCAACTTTTGGCCATTATTTATGATTAAAAAGATTCAAAAAATCAATTTAATCATTATTATTTATCAATTTAATATTTTAGAAATTTCTCCAACAAAATATATCCTTAGAAAGATTGTTAATCACTACAGCCACTGCATTAGCATCACCCATATAATGCACAATAATTTTCTTATCAACTAAGATGCTCACATGTTTTTCTGTAATAATAAGAAAATCTAAGATACTAAAATACTGAGAAATATAACATGAATCTTCAGCTGAAATGTGACATTCTTCAAATGCTAATATATTCCTCATGTATGTCTCTGTTCCATCGTGGACATGAAAACGTGGCATTTTGAACACACCCTTATCATCAAAATTCAAGTCAAGTAAGCATTCACTTTCACTAACTTCAAATACTAATCCTGCTTTTGATAATTGACTCGCACTGTTTACTTGTCCAATTATTTCTTCCATTTCATCTGGTTCATAATCAAATGATGATGGTGGCGTCGGCAGCAGCAAAAATGTTCTTAGAAGATCTGTGAAGTGTTTTGGACATTGTACTCTTTCAGAATTTATCTTCTGTCAGTTGAACAATTTAAAATAGGCTATGGTAATTTCAAGAAATGAAGGAAATTCAAGATTTATACAAGCTAATTTGTATATATCTTCAAGGAGTGCTAAGTCACGTCTAATTTCATTACACAACCCACGTTTTAGTAATATAGGATCATTTTCCTTGCATTCAGTTGAAGATCAAAAGCAGATTATGATAAAACAAAAATCGCACTATGGCAAATCTTCCAACCAAAAACAAAGTGGGATCAGGTTGGATTAAGGTTCCAGAAAGGAGAAGAGGAAGACTTAGGAAGGACTCATCAGGTTTTAGCAACATTGCAAAACGGGGAGACACGTCCACCTTCTTCATCACCGAGTTTGATGATGCATGGAAAGCCAAAGATCTGTATTACGAGTTCTCGAAGCTTGGCGACATAGATGAAGTGGTGATACCACCAAGAAGGGACAAGGTTGGAAGAAGGTTCGCGTTCGCTAGATTCTTCAACGTGGCTAAGGAAAGACTTCTAGCTACAAAACTGGGAAATCTCTTTCTTGGCAATAGGAAACTCCATGCCAACATTCCAAGATTCTAAATGAAGAAACAACAAGAAGCTGGGAGATAAAATGACACCGGGAGAGGGACATATGCTGCTTCTTCTAGGAAACACGGAGCTAAGGAGGGTTCGTTCAGTGGTACTCAGAAGAGCTTTAGAAGAGGCGAACTTTCATACGTGGATCCAGCTAGAGGATCTCTAAATCTTACCAAGGCCTTCACTCCTTTGAACTTCACTCCGGAGGAAGAAGGATTAGTAAGATGTTCGAAGACATATGTGGGGAAGGTTATTACACCGGGGCTAGCATATAGCATGAAAGATATTTTTCACGCTGAAGGTCTCTTCACGGTTAGAGTAACTCCCATGGGTGCTAATTTGTGCTTACTAGAAGGTTTGATTGACGGCGAGGTCGAGTCACTGGTCAATGATGATATGACTTGGTTAAAGAAATGGTTCAAGTTTGCTAGGCATTGGAAGGAGACGGGCATCGACCATGAGAGACTCACCTGGGTGTCTTGTTCTGGTATTCCTTGCCATGCTTGGACTAATAGTTTCTTCACCCTTTTGGCTTCAACTTTGGGAAGCTTTGTTGGAACTGATGATAACACAAGATTGGGAGTTAGAATGGACAGAGCAAGATTGATTATCAGAACAAAATGTGATTCTTTCATCAATGAAACTTTCAATGTGAATATTAACGGCAATAACTTCAGAATCGCCATGAAAGAGGAGATACAAAGCGCCATGGAACTTCTGGAATAGAGACGATCTTCGGAGAATAGGGAGGACGAATCTTGTGGCGAAGAAGCGTAGCTTAGCTTCGGCGATGAAAACACCGGTTCGGAATTCGCATGCGACTTTGACAACGTGGAGCTCGAGATACCAGTTGACAAGGACAACTCCTCCAACGTTAGGGAACTTCAGGCGAATCAGTCTGACTTGGGGGCAGGAGTTGAAAATCAGGACTTATCTTGTAGTACGGTGGCTACGGTTGATAGGTGTCTCTTGCCTGGGAATTTAGGCCCCTTTTCTGGTTTTATTACGGAACAAGTGGCAGAAGTAGGGATCAACAATAATAGGTCAACACCTATTACTTGGACACCTGATTCGAGGGTTGTAGGACCAAGTAAAGGAGTTGTTTGTCTCTCAGCTGAACACAGCTTTACTGGTGGAATAGGAAATGGGCCTTCTGCTGTTGGAGTTGGGCCTAGGGCGAACAAGGCAGGCCCAATAACTTTTGATGAAGCCTGTTCCCACATGCAAGGAGTGAAAGTGAGAAAGAAAAACATTAAGGGAATTAGGGATTTAGGGACAAAAGGGGATTTCAAACCCTCTTATTTCGCTTGCTTGCTAGCAAAAAATGGAGGTGCTTCTGATTCAATTTCTTATTCGACGTCAACTGGGAAGAATTCTGTTTCCTTGTCAATTCCTGGGGAGGAAGCCATGGAAGAGGTATCGTTAACCGAATCGGTGGTCCATAGATGCAACTCAATGATTCCGAGGAAGGAGGGCACTATTAGTGAAAATGTTTGGAACGCGATCACTAATCTGGGGATAACGAGCAACAAACTGGAGGACAGAGCTATCAAAGACGTAGAAGAATTAGAGAAGCGCGACAAAGAAGTGATGAACTTAAAGAAGGCGGCTTGCAACAAGTTGATATGAATTTAATTTCCTACAACATCAGAGGAAGAGGAAGAGAATTGGCTTCTTAGTTCAATCAGGCAAAGCGGATCTTTGTTTCCTCCAAGAGACAAAATGTACCTCTTTTAATGACGATCTGGCTAAAGAATTATGGGGCGATTCTTATGTTGATTGGACGGCTTCTCACTCCATAGGTGCATCTGGAGGTATGGCCATTCTTTGGCGGAAGGATTCGATGACTCTCTACTATAGTTTCAGAGGTCAGGGTATCAACGTGCTTTGGAAGGGAGGTGTTTAATTTCGTTAATATTTATGCTTCATGTAATCAACCGTTGAGGAGGGATATGTGGAGAGATTTGGGAAGAAGGAAGAATTATAGGAACTCTGAATTTTGGTGCTTGGGAGGAGACTACAATTTTGCCCTTTGCAGAGAGGAGAGGTTAGGGATTGGTAAGACCTCTTATAATCGTGACATGGAGGAGTTTAGGAGATTTATTGAGGATGCGGACTTGGTTGATCTTCCCTGCACGGGGGGTAAATTCACATGGTTCAGCGGCCGGGGAAACGCCATGAGTAGATTAGATCGCTTCTTGCTTTCTAACAATCTGGTTTTGGTTTGGAAGCTTAACAATCAATGGATTGGAGGTCGAGATATCTCGGACCACTGTCCCGTTTGGTTGAAGCCCAAAGTGGTTGATTGGGGACCGAAGCTGTTTATGTTTCTCAATTGTTGGTACACTCATAAGGGGTTTGAACCTTTCATCAAAGCTGAAAGGGAATTGTTGAGGGTGAGGGGCAGAGGCGACTTCGTCCTCTCACAGAAGCTGAAGCTTTTGAAAAGCAAGATTAGAACATGGAAGAAAGAAATTTTTGGTTGGATCGACCTTAACATCAGTAATCAAGCGGACATCCTGGAGGAATTAGACAAGCTTTTGTCTGATAATTTCAATGCTGATACGGACTTTGACTCCTGGAAGGATTTGAGAAGCAAAATCGATGGCGATTTCTGGAAGAGTTTGGCCGTGAAAGAAGATCTGTAAAGGCTAAAGTCGAGACAAATGTGGCTCACCGAGGGAGATGATAACACAAGGTTCTTCCATCAATCCTTAAAGTCCAGACAGTGTCGTAACAACATTACCATCTTGGAGGGTTCAAATGGCTATCTAGAAGACGTGGCAGAGATAAAAAATTCCATTCATTCTCACTTCTCGCAGTTCTTCAAAGAGAAAGATTACGAAGGACCAGTCCCGGACGGTGTCACTTTCAATAGTCTTAATGATGAGGATCGTGTTTGGTTGGAGAGACCATTTCTCCTTGGAAGAGATTAAAGCTGCCATATGGTCGTACGATGGCAGTAAGAGTGCCTGTCCAGATGGTTATACTCTTGAATTTTATAAGAAGGGCTGGAATTTCTTAAAGTCAGACTTGCAGAGGTTCTTCACTGATTTCCACAGGAATGCCATCCTCACAAAATCCTGCATGGCCTCTTTCATAGCTCTAATTCCGAAGCAGCAAAACCCTCAGAATCTAACTGATTTTAGGTCAATATGTCTCTTCAACAATATGTATAAGATCCTGGCCAAACTGCTTGCCGGACGGTTGAGAGAGGTCATAGGCAAAGTGGTTTCTCCCAAGCAAACTGCCTTCATCAAAGGGCGTAACATTGCGGATGGTGTTCTCACGGTAAGTGAATTAATTGATCTGGCTAGAAAAGAAAAACGCGGGTGCTTCTTACTGAAAATGGATTATGAAAAGGCTTTTGACAGTGTCAGCTGGAATTATCTCAAATACATGCTTACAAAATCTGGTTTTGGTAATCGTTGGATGAAATGGATGGATAGTTGTGTTTTTACGAGTTCGTTGTCTGTATTAGTCAATGGCGGAACAACCAAGGACTTCAGTGTCGATAGGGGATTACGCCAAGGTGATCCCTTGTCACCTTTCCTCTTTGTTCTAGCGATGGAAGGCCTAACAGGACTAATGGAAAAGGCAGTTACTACAAATCTGTTCAAAGGTTTTTGCTTCTACTGGGAGGATTTTGTTGACGTCTTGCAATTTGCGGACGACACAATTTTTATTGGAGAAGCCAACATGGACAACTTTTGGGGCATCAAAACAATTATGAGAGGCTTCGAGCTGATGCCGGGCTTGAAGGTCAACTTCTCCAAGAGAAAATTATATGGAATCAACGTTCCTGACTGGTGTTTAAACGCAGGTTCTGTTTTCTTGTCGTGCGGTGTTGAGAACACGCCTTTTCGCTTTCTAGGGGTAATGATAGGTGACAGTCCAAGGAAGTTATCGTTGTGGAAGCCCCTCCTTGATTCGTTGCGCAATAAATTGGCTAGTTGGAAAACCAAGTATTTGTCCTAAGCCGGTAGAATAACTCTCATTAATTCAGTCTTGAACGCCATCCCGGTTTACACCTTTGCTTTCTACAAAGCACCGGTGACGATTTTGAAAGATATAAGGAGGATCATCTCTAACTTTTTATGGTTAGGAAGGTTTGACAGAAGAAGTATCCACTGGATCAGCTGGGAAGAAGTGTGCAAGCCGAAGTCGATGGGCGGTTTGGGTATCAAGGATGTGGAAATTATTAACAAAGCACTCCTCCTTAAATGGAAATGGAGGATTTTGGTGGATAAGGATGCGTGTTGGCAGATAATGTTGAGTTATCGTTACGGCAATACGGCGTTAAAAATACAAGTCGGAGATAACACGGTTTTGACGAGTAGAGATTCTTTTTGGTTGAAAGATTTGATCTTAACCGATCTTAAAACTTCACCGAATTCTGGTTTTACTAACTCTTTCTCTTGCAGGATTGGAGACAACACGAACACTTCTTTTTCGCATGCTTTGTGGATCGAGAACCAGACGATGAAAGAAGCATATCCTTCAATTTTTTAGGCTTCAGATTCGCATCACCTGTCGGTTGCTGAAGCGGGATTCTGGTTAGATGGGGATTGGCATTGGAATCAATTCCAAGGTAATATCAGTGACGTTTTGGAGCAGGAAATTCTTGAAGAAATGCAGAATTGGTTGAAAGATCATAAACCTCAACAAAACAGCTGAGACACCTTTATTTGGCTGAATGACAATGATGAAGGTTACAAGACAAATAAAGGCATAACTAATCATTTGAAGCAATGTGTTACTGCACGATTTGAAGTCAGAATTCTCGATGCGCTGACTCGCCTTTGGAGCTTTAGAGCTCCTTCGAAGACCATGATTTTTGGATGGAGATTGTTGATAAACCTTCTTCCTACGAAAGACCAGTTGATTCGTAGAGTTATTTTATCAGACCCTAGAGATTCTGTGTGCGTTTTGTGTTTCCGTCATAACGAAACCTCACAACATCTGTTCAAGGAATGTTCTTTAGCTAGAAACATATGGGATAAGGTGAGAACTTAGATTGGTAGGGATAAATTGGAAGATATTCTTGACCTAGCATATTTTCTAGTAGAATGCGATAAAGTCAACAATCTAGCTAATCGAAACTTAATCGGTTCTATTTGGTTGGCAACGACGTGGTGTTTATGGATTAAACGTAATGCTGTTATTTTTAAAGGCGGGGTCTTTAGTTTCAATGATTGTATGTCGACGATTCTCCATTGTTCGTGGGTTTGGGTGGGACTTACTTGTAAACATCCTTATTCTTCCTTTTTTCATGACTGACACACCTCACCTCTTAGCTTTTGTAGGAGTTAGGGGTGTTGCTCTTTGTTTTTCCTGTATTCTTGGAGCACCTCTTTTGCTCTCATTAATATTATTGCCTATTAAAAAAAAAATTTCCTTGCATTCATTATCCCTAAGAAAAAGTTCAATTATGAAGCATGCATCAATGATAATATTTTTTCCAGACATTTCTGGAACAACCACTACTTTGTAGATGCATTGTTCATCGATTCCAGACATTTATTGAACAACCATTACTTTAAGCATTTCATTCATTTCACCCACACAACCATTTGGTTTTGGCTCAATTTTCCTAAAATTAACCTGTAAGCTCTGGTGTTTTGGACAAATTTTGGTAAAACATAAATGTTAATTCAACAAGGAGATCAAGCTAAACTATTCTGCTGAAGGTGTGATGTTGAACAAGATGTCTTAACATGCATCTTAACATCCGGGACTGAATGGCTTAAGTTAGCTTTAATCTGGTGCAACTCTCAAGGAGAATTTGCTGCATGGATCAAGGACTGAAGACTGAAGCCCAAGGAAGCAGAAGACACTATAAATAGAAGACTTAGACCTAGGTTTGTTATTGCTTAGAACACCTGTTGTAACCTTGTTTTCTTGCGTAAGAAACAAGGGTTTAGGGTTTTGAGAGTCGTTGGCTCTCTAGGTTGTTAGTCTCCCTTTGTATCAGTTGATACACTGTGGTAGATATAGGTGTCACACAGATCCATAAGCCTTGAGGTATTGGATTGTGTATTGTTCTTGGATGAAGCTTTTAAGCAAATCCAAGTTAGCTTGTTTGTCAAGTAGGCTTGACAGATTTTTGTATTGACAGGGACGATGAAGAAATCACAGTTGGTGGTTGAGGTAAGTGAGTGGGGTATCTCGTATCAGGGTTCTAAACGTTTGAGTTTAACCTTGGTAAAGATGTTCATGGGGTAGATGTTAGGGATAAAGTTGTAAACGTGGGAGTTTAACTTTGTAACAGTCTACACATAGTGAAGTATTCTTCCTGGATTGATATCCCCCAGATGTAGGTGAGTTGCACCGAACTGGGTTAACAATTATTGTGTTCTTTATCATTCTGCAGATTTACGTTTTCTGTTAGGGTTCATGATGAACATGTTGGATCAGATGTCGTGACATTTGTGAGGGTGCGGTTCTGATATTCAAGGTATCAGTCTGCTGTTGCGCCTCCAAGTTTAAAAGAGTATGTTACACAATGTCTTGACATGTGTTAGGACATCTGCTGTCTGCATAGGGTAGAATTTCATAACCTATAACTTGTTTTCATCAACTATCTTGAAGAGTTTTTTTTTGTAAGCAAGTTATCGAATAAAGCGAGTAGAAGGGTTCCTTGGAAGGAGGATGTAAGTGTTTGTGAAGACTGAAGTGAATCAAGCGTTTATTGCTTGGAAGTCTGTTTCCTGAATGCGTTTAGAAGTGGAGATTCACCATAAATCAGAAGTATTCCAAATTATCATACGGGAGAATGATAGGAATGACTGTCTTGGATTGCGGGGTGTTTATCTCTAATGCTGGCATGGTGAGGTTAGTGGAAAATCTTGCATACGACATTGGAGCCCTTGGAGCAAGTCATGCTAGTAGTGGATCAGTTTAGCAGCTGTGAAGTTCTGGAGCATGCATACGATAGCTGACATCGTGATAACAAACTAAGGGACCCTGCGCGTCTCTTTGAGGAATGGGAAGCATTCTAATTTAATTGGTTTGTGCCTCAAGCAACGGGATATCTATACATGAGAATTCAAGAGGAGTTCGTGAGGTGTATAAGATGGTTGTGGAATGAGGGGGATCAATGGGAGTTTGATCTCAAGCCAAGAGTTTGTTATGATTTGGATACACGTCCTCACGGGATGCATGACATTGATCATGTGTGAGTGATTATTGTTTCTTGTCAGAGGGAACAATAAAGAGTTAATGGTTGCGTTCAGCAGGTGTGTTGAACAGAGGGTGCGCTCTTGAAGACATGAAGATGCGTCTTATGTTTTCCAGTCATTAGCTTGGGTGTTCAGTGGAGGAGCACCAGTTACCTTAGTCAGGGGGAGAGGCCCCTTGGTCTAAGATGAATTGCTGCGAGGATGCAGTGGAAATTCCAGTTTGCATTTACGTGTCAAGCAAACTGAGATGTCAAGGAGGATGTCTTGACATTAGAGTATTGTTGCAAGTTGTGGGAAACTTGGCAATGCATACTTAAATGGTTCTTATTGGATACTTAAGAATCATTGACTGAGTCTGGGGAATTTATTTTTCCTTGCAGACTGTGATCTCATTTATGTGAAGTTTCCTTTTCAATACAGATATTTTCTTTAACATTGTGGGTGTGACTTGGTCGAGGACGTCATAGCAGTAAAGAGTGTCTGAAGAATCTCTGACAGTCTGTTGACAAAAGTATTAATTCTGTCTTGGGAAATGCTTAGGGTGTATATTTGTCAGAAGGACGTGTAAAACCGTGTCCTTGAATATACACTCACATGTGTTGGAATTTGTACTTCAACAAGAATCTGTCCAAAATTGAATAAAGACATAAAGACCGGGTAGTGGATGATACAATTCATATAAGGGGATCTCAAATCTCACTCATCGATGTATCTCTTCTACTGATTATCTTTATGGCTTATATAAGATTCTGGGAGAGCACTCTTTAGATCTAGATATATCTTGGTAATATTTGTCAAATTGTGTCTAAAAAGGGGGAGAAATGCTCTGATCTTCTCATGGGAATCTTACGTCTGATAAAGCAGCAGCTTGGTAAAAATGCTCAACAGGATGTCTCAACATTCTTCTGTGTTTGTTTCTTAGCTCTCAAATGGACTCTTTGTGTCTTGTGTTTTGAGTTATGAACACAATCATGTCTTGTGTTCTGAGTTACCCAAGGTAGTACTTTGCTGCTAAGGGCATTGCTACTGCTTTTTCCTATTGATTTTCTTATGCCTCTTGTGAGGAAGATTTACCCTTTCGTGACAAGTATTGGTTCATCGGTTGAGGGGGAGCATTCTGCATCTTCTTTCTCATATACTTCTTGAAGGTATTTGGAGTCCTCACTACATGCACCATCGATCTGGAAGTTTACCGTGCATATGTGTTTTAGCCAAAATTTTCGAAAAAGGGGGAGATTGTAAGCTCTAGTGTTTTGGACAAATTTTGGTAAAACATAAATGTTAACTCAACAAGGAGATCAAGCTAAACTATTATGCTGAAGGTGTGATGTCGAACAAGATGTCTTAACATGCATCTTGACATCCGGGACTGAATGGCTTAAGTTAGTTTTAATCTGGTGCAACTCTCAAGGAGAATTTGCTGCATGGATCAAGGACTGAAGACTGAAGCCCAAGGAAGCAGAAGACACTATAAATAGAAGACTTAGACCTAGGTTTGTTATGCCTTAGAACGCCAGTTGTAACCTTGTTTTCTTGCGTAAGAAACAAGGGTTTAGGGTTTTGAGAGTCGTTGGCTCTCTAGGTTGTTAGTCTCCCTTTGTATCAGTTGATACAATGTGGTAGATATAGGTGTCACACAGATCCATAAGCCTTGAGGTATTGGATTGTGTATTGTTCTTGGATGAAGCTTTTAAGCAAATCTAAGTTAGCTTGTTTGTCAAGTAGGCTTGACAGATATCTGTATTGACAGGCACGATGAAGAAATCACAGTTGGTGGTTGAGGGAAGTGAGTGGGGTATCTCGTATCAGGGTTCTAAACGTTTGAATTTAACCTTGGTAAAGATGTTCGTGGGGTAGATGTTAGGGATAAAGTTGTAAACGTGGGAGTTTAACTTTGTAACAGTCTACACCAGATGTAGGTGAGTTGCACCGAACTGGGTTAACAATTATTGTGTTCTTTATCATTCTGCAGATTTACGTTTTCTGTTAGGGTTCATGATGAACATGTTGGATCAGACGTCGTGACATCTGTGAGGGTGCAATTCTGATATTCAAGGTATCAGTCTGCTGTTGCGCCTCCAAGTTTAAAAGAGTATGTAGCATAATGTCTTGACATGTGTTAGGACATCTGCTGTCTACATAGGCCATAATTTCATAACCTATAACTTGTTTTCATCAACTATCTTAAAGAGTTTTTTTTTGTAAGCAAGTTATTGAATAAAGCGAGAACTAACGGTTCTCGAACCTGGTTACAAAAGAAAACGAGCAAAAACAGCTCGAACAAAAAGAAATTGCTAACCAATTGCTTCTATGATAGAAAAAACAATGGATTTTTACAAAAATCATAAAAATTATAATTGGGTTTAGCAATTTCGCCTAATAAGGACCATTTCCAAGCCGTAATCTTTATATTCCAAACTATGTCAAAAACTTTCCAACTATGGTTCTCAAAGATGATACCATTCCTAGCAATCCAAATATTCCAATTAATAGCCAACCAAATAACTCCAGCTTTCCTATTTTTCACTCTCTGGGCTTTACAAAAAAGAAACCATCTTACAAAGCTTTCTTTACAACACTCCGAGTTGTCTTCAGTATTATCTACAAAACCAATCCACTCCCTAATGTCCCTCCAAATCAACCTCACCACAAGACAACTCAAGAACAAATGCGCCACCTTTTCTACAGTTGTAGAACAAAACACACAAAGAGAATTAGCCTCAGATAGATTGATACCTCTAGAAATTAAGTTATCCTTGGTTGGAAGCCTCTTCCAAAATAAACGCCAACCAAACGCTTTCATACACGAGGGACCTTCCGTCTTCCAAAGCCTCCTCCATTCGCTGGCTGTCCCGCACACCCTGCCCACTGAGCTGCTGGCCGGGCCACCACCATCCGACCTGCTACCAGCCAGAGAACTCTCCTAGCTACTGCCAGTGATGGGATTGTTGCCAGCGGTAGGGGGAACAACCACAGTGTTGTCATTCACGGCAGTACCTACGGTACTGTACAAAAAAACACCCGCATAAGCATTTCTACTAGCTGCCAATACCGACACACAAGATTTGACAATAAAACCAATTACAGGTCCCGACCGTAATAGGCAGACCCTGCATTAATAATAAGGTTCTTTAAAACTAATCTACTCATTTCTAAATTAGAATTCATAGTATCATCAATTCCAAAATCACCCCAACTCCAACCACCATCCACCCAACCTCCCATTCCGGCTACGGACGCATTTTGAAGCCTAGAAGCAGAAAACAGAATCGGGAATTTATCCTTCAATCTAAAATTGCCCAACCACATGGAATACCAAAAAGAGGCAATGTAACCATTCCCCATTTCCACCCTACAATTCTTCGCAAATATGTCTTCTTCTAATTTTTTATCGATAGACCTAATATCTTTCCACCACACAGATTTAGAGACGCTAGGCCGAAGATCAGATTTCCCGTTAAACATACTCATACTAATATCACCATATCGGGCTCACAAAATGCTATACCATAAAGAGTCTGAACCTTGCAAAATACTCCACCTCCATTTAAGAAGAAGTGCAACATTAAAATCCTCGATACAACGCAATCCTAAACCACCTTGCTCCAAAGGCAAACAAACATCCTTCAATCCTACCCAATGAATCCATCTCCGCTCCTCCGAGCCCCCCCCCCATAAAAATTTACTTTGCAACGAAGTTATTTCATTAGCAATCTTGACCGGAATCCTATAAAAAGATAACATAAAGATTGATAATGAACATAAAACCATTTTTAGGAGGGTAATTCTACCCCCTAGACTAAGCAACCGACATTTCCAACTAGAAAGCCGTTTCTTAATCTTATCGACCAAGCATGTCCACATGGATAACCTTCTCGGATTGGGCCCAATTGGAATACCAAGAAAGTTAAAACTACTTTCCTCTCTTCTACAAGAAAGAAAACAAGCCGCCGCCTCCAAAAAATGAGGATTCGAATTAATACCAATTAATTTACTCTTATGGTAGTTAATTCCCATTCCCGAAACAAGCTCGAAACTCCTAAGAACCGCCTTTATGGCCCACATTTGATTCCAACTACTACCTCCGATTAACAAAGTGTCATCCGCAAATTGAAGGATATCGACCGAGCAACACCTATTAACAGGAACTCCTTCATATTCCCCTATTTCCACCGCCTTATTAACCAAGCCCAAGAGAGCCTCTGCAACAATCACAAAAAGGAACGGAGATAAAGGATCTCCTTGCCTTAAGCCTCTCTCCACCTTAAACTCCTTAGTCGGACTACCATTCACTAACACCGACATTTTGCTATTGAAAACCAATAACTTCATCCATCTCATCTAAATTACCCCAAACCCCATCCTCTTCATCATATATCTAAGAAAATTCTAACTCACTTTGTCATAAGCTTTTTCGAAATCCACCTTGAAGAGAGTGCACCTCTTCCCTTCCTTCTTACAAAGGTCCACCAACTCGTTCGCTACAAGAACACCGTCCAAAAGTTGACGCCAAGGAACGAAAACACTTTGACAAGATGAGATAATGGTGTGCAAAATGGTCTTCAACCTTCCCGCTAAGAGTTTGGACAGCACTTTGTATAAACTTCCCACTAGGCAAATGGGTCTATAGTTGTCTAGCTCCAACGGATTAGGAACCTTCGGCACAAGCGTCAAGAACGAAGAAGTGATAGCTTTCGATAACACCATTCCCGAATGAAATCCATTGAAGAAATTAACGAAGTCTTCTTTGAAAAAGTGCCAACACTTCTGGAAAAACAAGATAGTATAACCGTCGGGACCCGGACTTTTCGAACCTTCACACCCCCACACCGCCTCCCTTATCTCTTCCTCCTAAAAAGGTAATTCAAGAAACGCACTATCGATGCTATTAAGGCTTTTAAAAGTAATACCATCAAGAAGAGGTCTATCTACATCTTCTTCAATAAATTTGTTAGAAAAATGATCCAAAACCTCCTTTTTTACCTTACTCACCGGATCCACCATGCCACTCTCCATGTTGACCGAGCCAATGTGGTTACACCTCCTTCTCTCTTTCATGACTCTATGGAAGAACCTACTATTATTATTCCGTCGTAATTCCACATCAATCTCGCCTTTTGAATTAACATATTTTCCTTTATTTTAAGATTAAGCCAAAACCGGTTTGAGGCTTCCTTCCTTTTGGAGAGAATGTCATCTAACACACTTACATCAATGTTTGATAAGAGATCCTCCGCTTCGTTCAAATCCCTCAAGCTCGCCTCCACCTCCAACTCAAACCTACCGAACACCTCCGAATTCCACCATCTATGTCGATCTTTAAGAAATAAATTAAAAACAGTTTATAAATTAACATACATTATAGGGTAAACATATTTAGCTAATTAAAAAATATCATATTTTTCTTGTGTTTGATTCAATAGTTCACTAGAACTAACCAAAAAAACTCACATATTATTGTGAAATTGCGTTACATTTCATTCATTATAACTAACTCAAAAAATAGTAATTAAGTTAAATAAATTGAGTATTTTAAAATATTTTATTAAAATAATATTTAAGCAATATTCATATTTAGAACAAATTAAAAAAAAAAAGGGAATCTATGATAAGTATTCCTACATTATTTAAACCAATGTTTAATTAAATAAATATTTTTTGGTATATTATCTCTTGTTAGCGGTATGATAGGAAGAAAAGGAAACTATAGAGTAGAACTTTGTACCTTATAGCTTGACACATTGAACTTGATATCTCTTCACAAGTCTGCCTAAATCCCAATTAGATAATCTAAACTAATAATCAATACAATATAAATACTACAACAGGAAATCAAAAGACACGAACAAATTGATACTTGAGTCTCAATCATTTCATAGGTATCGATTCCTCAAGAAGTTTGGAGATGAGAAAACATGAACGAATCGATACTTGGGTCTCAAACATTTCATACGTATCAGTTCCTCTAGAAGCATGGAGATGAGAAGACATGAACGAATCGATACTTGGGTCTCAGACATTTCATAGGTATCTACTCCTCTAGAAGCTTGTTTAGTGCATATAACTATTCTTGAAATCAATACATGTAAAGTAAAAAGTAAATACTATAAGTAAACTTCAAACTTGTTTCTAACTTCTGAAGCTGCAATAGGAACTATTGTACATTACATGTTAAATTGAGTTTTGTCCACACTGCAGTAAACAACTATTACTATAAAGGCAAAAAATAATCCTACATATAGAATATTGAGATGTTTAAGCAGTACTTATATTGGCAATTTAATTAGAGATTAATTTTAATTTACAATGAATTTATTATAAATAAATAAATTGTTATATAAAAGGAATGGAAAATGATTTTGGAAGATATCTCATCAAATTATATTCATACCAAAATAAAATAAAAATTATGTGTAGAAAGAATTAAAGAATCAATGTTAGATTATTTATTAAAAATGAAATATAATTTAGTATTAAAATGTAAAATATCTTAAGATAGGAGAGAGTATAGGTTGATAATGATTGAGGAGATAATTGAATTATTCTATATTAGAGTGGTCTTCTTATTTAGAGTTATAGAACTTGTAGGTGTTTGATTTTATTTTTATGTTCATTTGGCAGATTATTGTGAAGCTTTAAAAGGAACAACTAGACGTTGGATCAAATGTTGCATGTTGATTTATAAAAAGAGTTGGACGTGTTGGGGGAAAATGCTAGACGTTGCATTCAATTGAATTTGATTTGGTAAAAAGATTAAACGTTGAATGGAGTGTTAGTTTTTGTTCTTTTCTAAAAGTTTTTTATTTAAATTTCTGAATTAACAATCAACTAAGACAATAAAACTTAAAGGAAATCCGTAAAATTATTACATATTTGAGGGAATGGGGGTACAATTTGTCAAATACGGATATACAATACGATAGTTTTAACAATGGAAAATTAATAAACCATTTGTAAACAGCAAAATGTAAACAATAATGGAAACAATTTGTAAATATTCATCAGAAAAAGATAAGAGATTAGAAATAAATCAGAGTTTAACTATAGAAATTTAGCATTATGATAAACAATCGTAGAGTGATTCATGTAGGAATCAACTCTATTTGAGATTGGTCAACAAAACTTTATGAATTTAAAGAGTTTCTGAAATTATATTTATTTTTAATTTCGTAACTGCAACGCATCTATGAAAAACTGATGCTTTCAAAAGATATTTTTTAAAGGTAAATGAAATAACAAAAATGGAAATCAAAAACTTGATAATATTATATTACGAATCAAAACCCGACGAATCGAAAAGACAAAAAAGGCAACAAACCACAACTTTTTTTTACAAGAGGAACAAAAAAAAGTAGGTGCAAAAGTCAAATAAGATGTATGAATTAATGCGCAAACCAATACAAGCATAGCCCAAATCCCATCAAAAATGGAAATCTTAATCTAAAAAAATAATTATAAAATAATAATAATTTAAAACAACATAAAATAGAAAAAACAAAAAAAAAACATAAAAAGGGACCCTAGTAACATTGGGATGTAGAACAAATCCTGTAAGGAAAAAAATAAAAAATTTCAAAGCCACTAATCATTTTAAGACATGTGGCATGGATTTATTTATAACAAAACAAATCAAAGAAAAACAACAAAGTAAAGGGAAACAAAGAGTACCCCTTCTCTCGTCGATCTCCCTCTTTCCTTTTCAGAGAAACCAAAGTCTCCACTTCTCATTCTCAAACAGTGTTGCGCGTGGGGGAGACGGTGTCGGTTCAGCAAGGTGGTACAGTGAAGAGTCTTACATGTAGGTGGAGGGTGGTAATGTGTCATATTCGGCAGCGCTCGTAGCGGTGTTTTTTTGTCTTGTTTCGGATTGGTGGTGATTTTGTAGGTTGGAAAAAGGACGCGTCTCTATTTCGATTCTGAAACTATGAAATAAGTGAAAGGAACATTGATTGATAGTTATGAAAAGAGTCACCTATCCTTTTTTAATTCACTTTCATGGTTGTCATTGGTTGTTTTTGTTTCTCATGGTTTATGCAGGTTTAAGAAGAAGGTATGATGTTGCTTTTTTTTTTCCTCGGATTTGTTGCTTACTTGGTGATTATGGTGATACTTTGTTGTGAATGTTTTGATGGTTGTGTTGTTGTTGTGGAGAAGATGTTGGGTTGATGGATAAAGTAAGATTTATGGAGTAAGGAGGAATGTGAAGATGATATTGTGTGTTAAATGGAGAAGGAGAAATTGAGATGTTCTGAGAAAAAATTATGAGATATTTTTTGTAGAGAGTTGATGATGAGTAGTATAATATATTTGTGGTGTATATGATGATGGCAAAAAGGAGAGAGTATGATGTTGGGGTGGTGTTGTTGCAAAGTGATGTGAAGGTTGGAGTGTTTTGATGAGAGGGAGAGCCACCAATTTTCTCTCTTTCTTTTTCTTTTATTTGTCTTAGTCTACTTCTCTCTTTTTCTTTTAATTTGGGTTTGTGAAATTCACCAAGCCCTAAATTACTCAACGCCATGTCAGCTTCCATCAGTCTCTTTTTACACACATTTCAATTGTGTAGTTGGTTTCCTATTATTTTAAGAATTGTTTTGTTTGTAAGTTGTATGTTGTGTTGAGGTACCCCTAGTACATTATTTGAATATGAATATACATTTACTTTTAAAAGGGGTTGCCTTCAATCAGGTTAAATAAAGCAGATACTGAAGAAACATGATGACAAGGTTGGTGTTCTGACATTATGGTGTAAGGATTTGAAAGCTATCAGATTATTTCATCCAATCAATCTGGAACAAGAATCCTGACAGGTATAATTAGATAATCATGAATCTTGATGAAGGAAAGGTAAAGGGTGTTAGTTTGAAGTGTGTAGACACTGAGGATCAGTTGACTGTTTTGTTTAAAGTCCCTTATGGAAATGTTGTTGAAAACATAAGATGTGGAGTGAAAACAGACACTGTTGAGGAGTTGTAACAATTACTGAAATGGAGGAATGCAACACATATTGCATCTTTCATCTATCTTCTGATGCTTGGGAGGTCTGAGCAAGTGACAATTGTTAGCAGATGGAGTAAGAGATCTTTGCAACATAGAAGGACTGTTTTGAAGAAGACAAATGACAACTTCAAGGAGTGTAGAAGGATCTTTAATAGAGACAAGAGTTGGAAGATCATCTAAACAGGATCTGTTACATTCTTTTGTTTCCATCTGAATGTTTGTGTTTCCATCTGTACTTGTGCTTTATGCATTGTTTTTTTTGTACTTCCATATATGTGATTCCTTTTTTTTGTTTACATTTACTCTATTTTTTTTTATCAATTTTTGGCTGAAAAGGGGGAGTAAAGTGTTGTTTTGTTTGTTGGTTCTGATGTTAGATCAAATGTCACGACTTTATGTCATGTTTGCACTACTGCTTAGGAAGAGTAGTTGTCTTTGTGTAGCTGGACTGAATGCAACTTTTTAGGGGGAGCATGATAGTTTGTCATGCTTGTTGCTGCTGCTTCTGATGTGGAACCATTTCCTGTGTCTGGGAGAATCCATTATTCTCTGCAGTTGGTTTTGGTGTTCAGGGGGAGTGTGCTTGTGCTTGTGCTTATGTTTTTGAAGTGTGGTTCCATTGTATGAACTTGCATGGGAGTTCATGTGTTTTTCTTGTAATTTTGGTTTTCCCCTTTAGGGGGAGTACTGATTATGTGTAACAGGGGGAGCTGTGTACCTGTCTGATTTGTAGCTACAAGGTTGCAGTTTGTAGAAAGCTTACATCTTTTCATGTAGCTTGTGTTGGTTTGTGATGTCATACCTGATGTCTTGACATTTTGCTGTCATGTGTTTTTCTATTGGTTTGACAGCATTGTGATTGGGTTTCTTTATTTCTGTTTTGTTTCCGCTGTGTGTGCCTCTGATGTGTTCTAAGGTTGTTTTAGCCAAAATTTGCCAAAGGGGGAGATTGTAAGTTCTGTAGTTTTTGGATTGGCTACATTTTTGTAAAACAACATCTTGTTAGCAAGATGTTAAACCAGATGTTCTGCCATGAAAATCAGACATCATGTCCAGCATGATGTTGTGATATGTTCCAGAACATGTTATACCAGAAAGTTAGGGCATGACTATTTTGGTATTTTTAGTGTGATTTTTTAGTATGTTCTAACTCGCACAGGTGCGTTTTTCATAGGAGTATATTGTGGGATTTTCTGTTATGACAGATTCTGTTACTTTTCATAAAAAGTATCCTTGAGCCTCTTTAGGAAAGTTGGTATTTTGCTCCTATTATTGTGCAGGATGATTTGCATCCAGTTTAAATTGATTGCTGCTATTTGTGTGCCTCAAGAAGCCCAAGTCCATTAGGTCAGAAGGCTATGTAAAGTGAATACTAAACCTTATTAAATAGAGAACACAACGTGAAGAATTTGCCAAATAAGGATTAGTCGTGTTTTGGTTGGTCTTTAGGGTTTAGTGCTTGTTAATTGTATTTCACTCATATATCTTCTGATGCATTGAGGTTGACTGATTGTTCATTGTTCATTGTCCACTCTAAAGATATTAAGCAAGAGTGTGTTGTTGTAGATTGAAGCTTTTAAGAAAAATCAAGTATTGTCTTGGAAGTGTGCTACTTCTATTTTTGTGTAATTGTTAAATTGTTACTAGGATTGTGACTGGTTAGGAAGTGAAAGAGGGATCTCATATCTAAAGGGTGTCTAGGTAGAAGTTACACAAGGTAGGGATTAGGAGAGAAGTTGTAAATGGGGGAGATTAGCTTTGAACTAATACTATCATAGTGAATTTCCTTCCTGGCTTGGTAGCCCCCATATGTAGGTGAGTTGCACTGAACTGAGTTAACAATTCTGGTGTTGATTTTATTTTTTGTCATTTAAATTCCCGCATATTTGTTTGTGTGGTCAAGCTGTTTTAATCCCAGTGTTGTGACATCTGTCTCGACATCTGGTATCTGAGTCCTAATATTGTGAATGACACAACAAAATCTAAACCTAAAGCATATTCAGTACAATAATACAACTCTAAATCTTAAACATATGGATAAAGCATATGAACTTTGCAAGAAACAAACCACAAAATCCTACAAAAAAACATAAAGCATACTCAGTACAATAATACAACTCTAAATCTTAAGCATATGGAAAAAGCATATGAGCTTCGAAATCAAACAAGAGAGTGAAGATGGTGAAGATTATCAAGAATTAGGAGGATGAAGATAGTGAAGATTATCAAGAATGAAGATTCAAATGAACGAGATGGTGAAGATGAAGATTTCGCTATAGCTGTTGTCTTTGGTTCGCTGGTTTGCTAGTTCGCTTAGGGCATGTTATGAAGGAAATAATGAATCTGTTTTATTTTAAATTTATCAGGAAAAACTTTAATCAAGGTTGATATTTATAACCGCAGTGAAATGTAGATAATATTACAACGGTTGTAGACTAAAACCGTGGTTAAATAATGTTCAATTTTTTATTTATTTCAGAACTACAATGACGCACACTCTAATTTACAAAACTATCTTAATAATAATCTCCTAGAGATTTGCATCGTATCAGAATAAGTTTTATGAGCTTAAAAGCTTCTTTTAATGCTTCTCTCATTTCTTGTAGAGTAGCGCTCTAATTTGTTGAGCATTGATCATCTTCTTCTTGAGCTTATAACTTGGTGCATGCTTCCTCATTGCACACATACTTTCGGGTATTCTTCAGATCTTTAACTTCTTGTTCTAGTTACTCTCTCTTTAATCTCTCTTCTGCTTTTGCAGCATATTACACTTCGGAATTTTGTATTTTCACTTGGCTCGCAGCGGCAGCTACATCAGCAGCATTGCGCTCAGCACATTCGCATCTTTGGCAGCTTGTAAGCAACTCAAGCTTCACATTCTTCAAGATTTTAGATCTTCAATAAATAGGACTTGAGAATAGATCCGTTGGGGGTATAATGGGAAACATATTCCAACTGTAATATCTCAACGTTCACTTACAGGAATGGTCACATCATAATACAAAAAAGTGGTCCTTGCGCCACCTAATTTGGGTAGAGGTCACATACTACTTTGTACTACTATATTCATTGAAACACGCAAACCATTCTTCTGTCTTCTAATCTTCAGAGGCTTCAGATGTGTATTTGATGAAGCATGTAGAGAGATCAATACTTGTAACTTCAGAACCTAAGTCTTCAGAATCTTATATCTTCGTTCAGTAAAAAATAACTAAAGAGTCTTCAACACTTAGTCTATAGAAGTAATGTCTTCAGAGACTTCAGAACTTGTTCAGCAGAACCTCGTCTTTAGAATCTTCAGAACTTGTTGATCACACTTTTGTCTTCAGAGTCTTCAGAACTTCGTTCAATGGAACCTTATCTTCAGAAACTTCAGAGCTTGATCTTTAGAATCTTCAAAACTTCGTTCAACAGAATCTTGTCTTCAGAAACATCAGAGCTTGATCTTTAGAAATGATGTCTTTAGAATCTTCAGAACTTCGTTCAACAGAACCTTATCTTCAGAAACTTCAGAGCTTGATCTTTAGAAATGATGTCTTTAGAATCTTCAGAACTTCGTTTAACAGAACCTTGTCTTCAAAAACTTCAGAACAGTGGAAATAAAAGCATATCTCTAAGAAAGCTTTCAAGGATTACTTATAAATTCACAATCAGAAGCTTTGATACAAACGTTCTTCAGAACCGTTGTATTAGAAGGCATTCCAGAATAATGACTTTAAATCTTGTACAGATAAATGTTTTCTTCCAGAGTGTTTAGATAAGGATCGGATGACGTCACACGCCTTTAAATCAGATTCATGTCCTGTTTAGCAAAAGCTACACACTAGACAGAAACCATAAAGTACTGAATTATTCTCTGAGATAACATGTGCAGTTATCATCAAAACTTAAGGCCAGATGTAGATCCACTCTTGTTCTAACAGAAGAAAACAATAAATTATTGAGCGTTTTCTTTGATTGACAATATAGGAAGGTTATTAAAAAATATTACAATGGCCCTGCAAGTGGTGGAAACAACAATGATGTGTACGAGTTTGAAGCGACTATAGATGAGTTAGAGTTAGGGTAATATCTAATTTACGAGTGCTTTTATAGTAAAACCTGATTGTCTAACCCCTGGTTTATTAAACAAACCGAAGAAAAAGATCATTTAATTTACAAATAAATAATAAAATTAAAAACATCGCTTTTAAAGAAATAAAAGTATAAACTGTATTTGTTCGGGTTCGAAGTATGTCCTGAATTAGTTATTCCCATAGTTATTTTTTAAAATCGAGGGAATAAATGGTATTTTTTAAAAATTAATAATAAAACATGGTGCGTCTTGAAATTATACCTCAATTTTTATTAGGTGGGATAAATGTTTTGTCATAAAATATACTATATATAATATTGAGAAATGTTCGAAGGTTCCGTCATTTCAAAAATTGGAATTATTGGTAAAAAAATTGAAGATTCAATAGAAAATGTCCCACACTTATTATTTCTGCAACACAATAATAAATTTGGGATTTGGGATGAGAAGAGAAAAACATAGAACATTATATGAAGTGAATTGAAACAAAGTGAGTGGTATGAACATATAATGAAATCTTTTATCAACTTGTAACTTGTTAGAGAAAAAGAGTCATTTTTTCCAATACACTAGTAATGTGAAACTCATATAGTTATAATATGAGTGGGAACTAGAAAGTATTTTTGAGTTTTGTTAGATCTTGTGTTGGCGGTCTGCGGCAAAACATGAACAAGAAGAAGATGATGAAGACGGTACGATGAAAGTTGCACAAAATCATTCCAAAGCGTGTGTTTACACTAAGCTTTAGGTTCGATTCGCTCCCACCAATTTATGCAAATTGGATGCAAAAGGGTTAACCGGCGAATCCCCTTCAGGATACTTTGGAAACCTTAACATGAATCGCACATTCACATTAAGCATATCGATCAACGATATTTTACAGAATAATGTTCTCTCATTTATTCTCGTGCACTAGAAAAATAAAAGAATGACTTAAATATAATTTTTGCCACTTGAAACAAGTAATTTTCCGTGTCTGTTTTATGGCTGACAAGTATATCTATTTATAAGAAAACTTGTACCAATTGGTGTGGAGAAACAATGTTTCATTTGATTCCAACATGACCATTCACGAACCATTGTAATCAATAAAAACAAACATTTTCATGAAAAGTTGTGTTGATCTGGTGGTTGCACCTTTTGACCACGCACCCAATCATTATAGGGTCTCTGGTTCTATTCTAGACAGTTGCAACTTTAGGTCATTTATTTTGTTAATTTAACCATTAATATTTATCAATTTAATATTTTTGAAATTTCTCCAACAATCCCCCACCATTTTCAAAATTGATCTAAATCAATTATTCAGGAAATTTCATGGTTTCAGATAAAGGTATCTTACGATTTGAATCAATACTTAGTATAGTCAAGTTTTCACTCATTCCCGAATAGATTGGTAGACAAGCTTTGAACCAATTATTCATTAGAACAAGCGTGCATAACTCACACATAAAATCTCGGTACCATTGATCGAATTATTAACATGACACATTTAATAAGGCCTTGTGTCTCATATCCTTTTCATGAGAGTTTAAGAGTCAAACCCTTGAACTCTATGAAGCGGCACCACTTCATTCTCATATAGGTAGACGATATCAGAAATGCACCCATAATTATGCATTCCAGCAAACTTATGCTAAATGTCTATTAAGAAGAAAACTTCATCCTACCACACTTATTCTTATGGTCCAAGTACTTTTACCCCTTGGGATGTATCTATCATTAAGTACTTCAATCACTCTAATAGTGTACTTTCATCATTGAACTCAAGACTTAACATTAATCAAGTGTGAGTTGGGTTTCCACTATTGATGATTAATTAGATACGAGCTTGTTCCTCATCCCTAATGATGTCTTCATTGTATTCCATTATATCCAAAGACATCATATCTTTGTCAATCCTTTCGTCAAAGAAATGCAAGATTTTCCAAACTTTAATAAATTCTGAATATTCAATTTTTCAACTAATCATGCATATGATTACTTTATGTACTCTTGATAATATTTGTCATCTATCATCAAATCATAACACTTTTAGCACATTAGTATAGTTATCATATACAAAGTATATTTATATTCTTGATAGTTTTGACAAATTATCACTATGACACTTTAGTCATTTATTTTGTCATATACACAACTTTTATGTCATTCTTCATTTACCAACCTTTTGTTCTTCTTGTTTTTGAATTTATTATTCTTTTGAAGTGTAGGGCATTCATTTTTAACATGTCCTATTTCTCCACATTCAAAGCTCCACTCCTTTCTCAAGAAATTTTGAATTTCTTGATTAGAGCATTATCTCTAAAAATACGATTTGTGGAAGCCACAATTTTTATTTGTGTTTTAACAATCCGTTGAAAATTAACCTTCCTCACGAGGTTCTTCATTTGTGAAAATCTCGAATTTTTTATTTTTCGTGATAAGGATCTCAAAATTCCATATCTCAATATTCAATAGTGTTACATTAGACTCCAAATTTAAATATCTATATAAATCATCATTCATCTTTGAATGATCTTTATATATCTTATAGTAATGAGACTTATTGAATACAAACATGTTATGCACATAACATCCATATCAAAATCAATTGCTTAATTTGAAATCATCACTCTGATGATTAACAAATTCCGCTTTGATAATAATTCCAGAATATACTTTATTTCAATACTAACACGTTTAAAATTGATAAGTGAAATACATGGTATGAATAAAAAATTACACAACATTTTAATTTTATTCCTCGACTGATATATTTCATAGAACACATTTCATATTATTACCTACATGTATGTTCCTGTTCATGACCAATTACGATTCACCATACAGAGCAGTATGTATACATTCTATAATGTTCATTATATTTACTATGAATTTTGAAGCGGTGCTTTGTTTAAAAATTATACATGATTCATAGCGTTGTTTAGTTTCGCATCAATATGTATGCATACACACCGTTTCAGCATACATGTTCCTAATTACATGACATATATTTCTCTGCAATTTCTTTTGTGCTTACTGTATTGATATATATAGACTCTGCATGTTAGCTTTTAATGTTATACATATGAACTTCATGCATTGTAATTGTTACCGTAAAACATTTACGCAAAATCAAAATGAGTATAGTATGTGAACAAAATATTAAAATATATACATATATTTATGATTATGCAGCCATATATATTAGCACAACAAGTATAATATATATTTCAATTTATATTATTGTTTCTATAGATTAATCATGAATGAAAAAAATCAAAATGTGGGTAATCTATCTCTGATACTAATTATTAGTGAAATTTTCATTTAAAATATATTATGATTTTTCACTACTCTAATTTTTATGAGATACAATAAAACGTATCGGGATTCTTGACATAAATTCTTCTTTAAAGTTGTATATTTTAACATTAATTATAAATAATGTATGGATCAAAATTGAAGATCGAACTTAAAGATTGTTAGATCTTGTGTTGGGGGTTTGCGGCAAAACATGAACAAGAAGAAGATGATGAAGACGGTACGATGAAAGTTGCACAAAATAATTTCAAAGCGTGTGTTTACATTAAGCTTTAGGTTCGATTTGCCCCCACCAATTTATGCAAATTGGATGCAAAAGGGTTAACCGGCGAATCCCCTTCAGGATACTTTGAAAACCTTAACATGAATCGCACATTTACATTAAGCATATCAATCAACGATATTTTACAGAATAATGTTCTCTCATTTATTCTCGTGCACTAGAAAAATAAAAGAATGACTTAAATATAATTTTTGCCACTTGAAACAAGTAATTTTCTGTGTCAGTTTTATGGCTGACAAGTATCTCTATTTATAAGAAAACTTGTACTGATTGGTGTGAATAAACAATGTTTCATTTGATTCCAACATGGTCATTCACGAACCATTGTAATCAATAAAAACAAACATTTTTATGAAAAGTTGTGTTGATCTGGTGGTTGCACCTTTTGACCACGCACCCAATTATTATAGGGTCTCTGGTTCTATTCTAGACAGCTGCGACTTTTGGTCATTTATTTTGTTAATTTAACCATTAATATTTATCAATTTAATATTTTGAAAATTTCTCCAACAAATTTTACTAATCAGTTGAATATCTCAGCACCTTAGTGTGTATATATATATATATATATATATATATATATATAATCTGAAGTACAGTATTGGCAAATTTACGTGCGGTAATCCGTCAGCAATCTTGTTCTTTAGAAATGATACTGTTTGATTGAGTGTAAGTGTTATATATAAACTACATTTAACTTCAATTTTCAAATAATTTAGATTTTTTTTTACCAGAACAGACACACAGTGTGCAAAATTTATTGGATAAATATAAAATTGAATCTATTCAATCACAAATTTTTAAATTCTTCTCCACTCAGAACAATTTCTATTGACATGAAAACTAATATGGTATGTGATACTGTTGTAGTTTTTTCTTCTTTTTACAAATACTTTGGTTGCTAAAATTAAAATGTTTGCATAACATTTGTGAACATAATGAAAAACATAATAAAATGAGAATTGAATTTTGTTTGTAAAATAAAAACTTTATCTTTATTTTAGCAAATATACGTCTTTCAAAATAAGTATTATTATTTATAGATCAGTGGCATGCTGTTGCTATCTATATATAGCACATTAAAGTCCAAGATCCATTGAAGCATACACCTTTAGTCCACCCCTCATTCAAATCAACAAACACTATATTTAAAAAATATAAAATCGAAGAACTTAAACCGAACAAAAATAAATTATCAGCATTGAATTCTCCATTACATAAAAAAAACAAAGTCGTCGACTGAAGAGATTACATAATATTAGAGTGAGACGATTGAACATACAGTCTGGATAAGAGTAAGCAAAACCAGTAATACAGCAGCTACAGTTGATGCTATTTTCCATGGAGTGCTAAAGTACTGATGCACAAGTATAGCCTTATACTTATTCATAGGGTTTTCATAGAATCCATTCAACCTTTTACACACATACTTATATTTTGAATTCAGTTGAGCTGCTAATATATTTTTGGAAAGATTGTTAACCATCACAGCCATTGCCTTATAATTTTTGTCTTGTAATGTAGCGGCTTTGGTTTGGAAGGAAATGGCGGATTGGATCGGTTTCGGGGACTTTAGTTCCTCTAATCTTAAGCATAGTTTTCTTAAGTGGTCTTCCTTTTGTAAGAAGAAAAGAGTGAGGAAGGGGAGAGAAGGATGCATTTGGTTGGCTACCGTTTTTTTTTTGATAGGCAGAAATCTCAATAAAAGAGAGATAAAGGGGATCTCTCAACCAACAGTACACAAATAACCAATAAAACCACAACCAAACAATGGGCTGCAAAACATAAACAAAACACAAACACAATCCCTCCCCCAACTAGTTAAATAAAATCAAGAGGATATTTCGTCCACTCGTAAAAATTACATCTTAATCCTCCAAGTCTTCCGACTGCTAACCACTTCCATGCTGTCGCCATGATAGTAATAAAAAATCCCTCAACATTGCATATCTCGTCCTCAAACAAAATCTTATTCCTATTCAACCAAATTACCCAAGAAGTTATTATCCACAAAGAGGTTCCGTTTTCGGAAGCAGTGATTCCGTTTAATCTCCCCATCCACGAAAGAAAGTGTCTATTACAATCCGACTCGCTCAACGGCTGAATATTCACCCAATCACACATCTTAACCCATATCAATCTAACCTTATCACAAGCACAAAAAATATGCGAAATATCCTCTAACTGAACGAAACAAAAAACACACACCCTATCGTGAATATTGGTAATAATACCTCTTTTCTCAAGGTTATCCCTCGTTGGAAGTCTGTTAATGAAAAGCCGCCAAGCAAATATCTTCACCTTCAACGGCGCGGACGAATCCCACACCAAATCAAGCACTGCTGCCATAACATCACTCACCAAATAACTACTGTTCGAAGCCTGCTCATAAAAAGATTTAACCGAGAAACCTTGCAAAGGTTCAGGCTTCCACAACCAAATATCCTCACCCTCATCAATCCTAGGCACTTGCAGCAGTAAAGCATATAGTTCCTGAATGTCTTCTTCCCTACCAGGATACTGATCAATATCCATAGTAGAGAGATTCCAAACCCACTGTCCTTCCCCCCAAAAACCAACTTCATTGAATCTCATCCATTTATCCTTAGCTGCTTGATACAAAGAAGGGAACAAAGAGCACAATTTGGTATTACCTATCCATTGAACAGACCAGAACAGTGCCGAATTTCCACTCCTGATACGACAGAACAAATTATCCGCAAAAACATTGGAACCAGAAGCACACCCAGACTCAATAACATCACGCATCCACAACGACTTCAACTTCTGATTATTCCCTGGACTAACTCCTCTGCTACCTCCAATAGATTTACGCCGCAAATCACCGTACCTATCCCTAAGAATAGGCCTCCACAACTCAACTCCTTCCAGGCAGAACTTCCATAGCCACTTAACCAAAATAGCATCGTTAAAACGGCCTATATGTTTTAAACCCAACCCTCCCTTCTTCTTAGACTTGCAGACTGAATCCCAACTAACCCACGAGATCGCCTTCTTCCCCGAAGACCCAGCCCAAAGGAAGTTACGTTGAATGGCAATAATAATTTTAATAACCACCGTCAGAGCTTTATAGAACGAAAAGTAATGAATGAGGATATTCGACAGAACAGAGTTAATAAGCGTAAGTCTTCCACCTATAGAGAGAGAGAGATTTTCCAATCCATTGAGATAACCGATTTTTGAAGCAACTAACTACCGGATTCCAAAATGATACTCTCCTTTGATTACCCCCAATGACAATCCCTAGGAACTTAAACGGAATGTTTCTCGTTTGACAGTGAAGGAATTCCTCTGCAGCAACCATGAAAGACTCTTCCAAACCGATACGAAACAAACTACTTTTTGAGAAATTAATTTTCAGACCTGATAGAAGCTCAAACCCCCTTAATATAGATTTCATCGCCCACAAATTCTTGTAATCACCATCGCTGAATAGGATCGTATCGTCTACGAATTATAAAATACTAACAGCAGCAGTATCTCTTATTTTGAACTCAGAAAACAAATTTTGTGACGAAGCCCTCCGGACAAGAACAACCAGACCTTCGACCACTATCGAAAACAAGAATGGGGATAAGGGATCCCCTTGTTTCAACCCTCTTGAAGCTTTAAAATCCACTGAAGGGCTGCCATTAATAAGTACCGAAAAATGACTTTCAAAAACCGATCCTTTAATCCACTTCAACCAATTTTCACCGAATCCCATAAATTTAAGCATTTTCTCAAGAAAATCCCATTCGACGCAGTCATACGCCTGAGCAAAATCAACTTTGAGTAATAAACATCTCCTCTTCTTTCTGCGGGCCCAATCAATCGATTCATTAGCGGCCAGAATACCATCCAACATCTGCCTTCCCGGAATGAAAGCCGTTTGGGAAGGAGAAATCAGAGTATTAATAACCTTACTCAACCGATTCGCCAACATCTTAGAAATCACCTTAAGGATGCAGCTTATCAAACTAACAGGTCTAAACTCTTCGGAAGACACAGGGTTCAAGATTTTAGGAACAAGGGAAATGAAGGACGACACAAAAACCTTAGGAAGATAACCTGACCCAAAGAATTCCAGAACACACTTAGTTATGTCTTGGCCAACAATATCCCAGCAATTTTTGATGAAATTGAAGTTAAACCCTTCCACACCCGGGCACTTGTTTCCATCACATAACAAAACTGCTTCATGGACCTCCTCCGCCGAAAAATCCGCCTCAAGCAACATACTATTTTCCTCACTCAATTTAGGAATATCTCCCATGTCACAAACAGGTCTCCTGCTATAATTACTAGCAATCTTATAATTAAAATAGTTCTTAGCAGCAAGCTTAACAGCTGAAGGATCTTCCACCCAATTATTGTTCACCAATACACCCGCTATATGGTTTCTTCTATTCCTGCTCTTTAAAGTAGAATGGAAAAATTTTGTGTTTAAATCTCCATCGATCACCCATTTCGACCTAGATTTTTGATGAATAATGCTTTCCTGAATGCGAAGATTCTTCCACAACTCTTGTTGAACCAGACAACTATTTTCCAACAGGTCTGATGTCCCCAAACTATCCATCCCTTCCAATTCAATCTCATAATTATTCAGATTCTCCACCCCTTTCTCAATATTCAGTTCCCTCCAGCCGAAGACATTTTGGTTCCACCACCTTAACTTATCCTTCAAAGCCTTGAGTTTATTAACGAGAATGCTACTGTAAGAACCCTCAAACTCGAAGGACGTCCAACACGGACTGACAAATTCATGGAAATCCTTATGATCAAGCCAGGAGTTTAAGAACCGGAAAGGTTTAGGGCCCCAGTTAATATAATTAGATTTGATCCACAACGGAAGATGGTCCGAAATATCACGATTACCCACCATCTGATTCTTTAACTTCCATCTATCAACCAGATACTCATCAACAAGAAATCTATCAATTCTACTTCTACACATCCCATTAGGTTTAACCCAAGTAAATCTACTACTCGCCATCGGTAAATCAATTAGATTTATGCTATCTAAAAAGAAATTAAATTCAGCCATCTCATACCTCTTAGGTTCACCTCTGCCCTCCCTTTCTTCCACATCCTTCACCGTGTTAAAATCTCCTCCGATCAACCATTTTCCCAACGGCATATTCGCTTTCAACTTCAAAATATCACTCCATAATCTCCTCTTATCAGAAATCCGTCAGGGTGAATAAACATTTATAACGTACAGATTGACATCCTTCCAGAAAAAATTTATACCCAGAAATCCCTTTCCCTTAAAGCTCGATATGGCCGATAAGCAATTCTTCTTCCAAATAACTAACAGACCTCCTGATTGGCCTTCTGAGTCAGAAGCGGACCAATCACACTCTCCATTTCTCCACAAACTACAAACCACATAACTCTTCATACTCTTCATCTTAGTTTCCTGGATCAAGCAGAGATCGGCTTGGCCCTTCCACAAAATTAGTTTAATTCTCCTCCTTTTTAACAAACTACTACATCCTCGGACATTAAAGGACACAATATTCATTGGTCAATTGTAGCTACATTCTTCTTACGAATCCAAGCCTCCTTGTCTTCAGCTTCAAGTTTACCAATAATTGCCGTAAAGTCTTCTTCTTAACTGTTACCATGGATGCCCAATTTCTTCATCGAATTCCAACTTATTCTCGGAACATCTTCCAACACCTTTTTAACCCTCGAGTTACCTCTTTCAATATCCGAGATTGAAACTGATAAACATCTACCTCCTTCAGAAATTGGTTCGCTAGGACAATTGGGAAGAGAATCTTCCACTATCTCTTCAGAAACAAAATTCTCATGAACTGGATAGGGATCCGTTGAATGGAGTAATGAGGCAAAGTAAGAAGGTTTGAAGGGTATTTTGGTCTTATCATAAATATCCTGGATCTTCTTAACTTTTTTTGTGCTAGCGGGCCTTCCCTTCTTTATTGAATTCTCAATGGACTTAACGATGTTGGATGAATTTCCCATCCCAATGATCCCCTCATCACCTTTGGGGTTAAATTTAAGGCCCAAAAACTCGCAACAATCCTCCAATTCTACTGTGTCCACCTTTCTATTACTAGGTTCAAAAAGCCTACCCTTGTCAACACTAGTTGTATCATTAGGCTCACCTTTTTGTATGTACCCTCCCTCACAGAAAGGTCTAAAATACACACTTCCTAAACCACCTGCCTGCACCTTTTTAACACTAGACTTAGGCTTTACGATATCCTCGGTATGGTAAGCGGCGCTACCTGTAGCACCAGCCTCCAAACTTTCACCAACAAAAGAGACTTCTACTGACATATCATCTCTCCTCGATGACCCTTCCTTGATTGAGGAAACATCACTATCAGCCCTACCCTCTTCCTTTTTGGATTCTCCTCCTCCATCTAAACCCACCGATGACCCACTATCCCCAACTTCATCACCGGCAAACTGATCTCCAGACTCCGATGTGCCTAACGAGTTGTCCTCTTCCCCATTTTCTGGTGAGCATGAAGAGCTTCCATCTTCATGAAACAATTTAATCTTATTAAAGTATGAATCCCTAAACACCTCCACCAACCGAACGTTGAACAATGCTCCTTTAATTTCTGCCTTAACTGAAAAATCCAGAAATCTATTGCTCTCCGTTTTCACACAAAACAATGCTACGTCCAGTCTTTCTTTCTTAACTGTAGCCCCATGGCAACCCATGAACGATCCACACAAGCTAGCCAACTTCTCAAACGTAAATTTGTTCCATGCATGGCAAGGTAACCCTGAACACAGGATCCACACAACTCTTCTATTATCAACTTCGTTAGGATTCCATTTAACAACTTTACTGAATCTCGATTCGGTCCAATCTTTTTCTTCTGATAGAAAAGAATCAATACTTCCCTCCAAGGTATTCTCAAGTAGACATTTCGTAGCACCAATTGGCGTAGCCTTTATGTTGAAGAATCCTTGTTCAAATAGACTATTTTGAACCTCAAATGGATCGCCCCCCTGCAGACAAGTACCAACGGCAGCTTTCTCCAACCTAACAACATCGGTTTCTTCAGCCTCCAGATTAATGACAATCTCCCCGTCTACTTCATTAATCTCTCTTCTATTTAAGAAGCTTCCTCCCTTTACTACTTCTGCGAAAGAATGCAAAGGTACTACACCCCTGGCTCCACCATCAGACCTCAGACCAATTCTACCCCCACTTCTTCTTCCCACGTCCTCCCTTATAACCTCTTGAATACGATTGAACTTGGGAATGTTGATGTTAGGTGCTAAAAAATGTTAATATTTAGATTAGTTTTTAGCACCTTTTTTGTGAGCTTTATTCGTAAATCCATGCTTTTCCCATTGTTTCCGTTTATAACCGTTTTCTAGTTAATTTCATTATTTATCATATCTATCTATCTTTTGCGTTTTTTTTGTGCAGATTTTTACATGGAAAGGTCAAGAATGGAGCCTTGAGGATGGCACAAAAACAGTTTTGGAAAATTTGGATTTTTTGTGCATGCTTTGAGCGCGCTCAGCGCGCTCCCAGCGTGAAGAAGGAGGTAGTGGCAGTAGCTTGCGCGCTCAGCGCGGATTGGCAGCCCGCTCAGCGGGCTCTAGGTCATTTTGGCAATTAATGAGGCCGCGCTCAGCGCGGTGCTGCGCGCTCAGCGCGCTCTGCGATTTGTGGCCCCCTTATAAATAGTTCTGTCTGCATTTCTTTTGAGGGACCCTTTTTACAGTAGAGAGAAGAACACTTTGTGAACACTGTAGCATCCATTTGAGGAAGATTGGAAGCATCATTCTTCGAGATATCGTCATTGATGTTAAATAATCTTCTTCATCTTCTTGTTTGTTTAGCTTCCATGACAATGGAGAGCTAAGTTACCTTTTGTGTCAAGGTTAGATGTAGGTGAACCGTTACTTTGTATGTATATGGATTGATCCTCTCTTGTGAACTCTTGGATGATGAATGTATGATGATAAACCTTGTTTTTATGTTTATTCTTTGTGTTGGATCATGATTGAGAAATGTGCTCCAACTCTTTACCTAGGTTTGTCATCCATCAATGTATATTGGCTAGAGATAGCAATGTGTGTTGATGTTCATAAATATTGAACTCTAATGTTGTCATTTTGATAGTTTGTGTGAGAAATCAACAAAGGATCAAAATGGCAAAACTCACAATATGTGTTAGAGATAAACATATTGGGAGGATATGTGATTGTATTTATCATTTAAGCAAGTTCATTAGCGTATCGATTATATACGTGCGAAGTGGTTTGCCGAACCCTAATCTTGACATGCTTTTATAAACCGTTAAAACAATCTTTTTATCGTTTTTAATTAACTTTGAATGCAAACGTTACGAAAACAATCTAAAACCCCCTGTTACTTTAAAGTTTGAAACGTTACGACTTTAGAACGGCTGCGATATCTCCAAACAATCTCTGTGGAACGATAACTAAAACCCTAACTCTATTTGTACTCCAACAAATTGGCGCCGTTGCCGGGGATTGTAAATTGATATTTCAAGCATTGCAATAGTTGTGAAGTTTTCAACTTGTTACAATTTTTCTTGTGCTTGTTGATGTGTTTTGTTTAAGTGTGCAGACTTGGTTTATGCGAGGGAAACTACCGGCGGACCAACTTCTTTTCGATCCTGAGATTGAAAGAACCGCTCGTAGGCTCAATAGCAGGACTAGACGGAGGAGGCAGCTTGTGAGACAAAGACAAGAGCAAGAAGGAAGTTCTACTACAACACCACCACCATCATTCACACCAATCATGGCGCAACCACCTCCACCTCCCGCATCCACACCTTGTGTGAACAGTCCACGACATACCGCTCAGTTTGCCAACAACAATCAAGGAAGGCAAGCTGAAATGAAAACTGGAACTTTGAATTTATTGTATGGAAGTCCATTCACCGGAATGGACCATGAAGATCCTTTTGCGTTTCTCACAAAATTCTATGAGATTGCATTAGCGGCCGGTGTAGATCCAGCACAAGAGTTACCTCTCTTTAAAAGATTATTTCCGCATGCTTTGCTTGGCAAGGCAAAGGATTGGTACCTCGATCAAACTCCAGCCGTGATGACCGATTGGAATGTCTTGGAGGAAAAATTTATTGAACGGTTCTTCTCTCATAACCGTTTCATGGAGTCAAAAACAGCAATTTCAGTGTGCTCTCAAGGCACTAATGAATCCCTCAATGAAGCATGGGAACGATTCAAGTCCATGCTTCGCAAATGTAAAGGTCACGGGTTTGATGAGTTAACACAAATTCATATCTTCAAGAATGGTCTCCAACCGAATTGTAAGACTTTGTTGGATGCCACTGCGGGAGGAAGTTTGATGGCAAAGAATGCCGAGGAAGCAACTGATATTATCAATAGAATGGCTCTAAACGATCTTCAAAGTCAAAGCCGTGGCAACTCTCAAAAGAAGCCCGGTGTCCTTGAATTGGGAACTAACGATGCGATCCTTGCGCAAAACAAGCTTATCTCTCAACAAGTGGAGCTTTTGACTCAACAAATCAAAGAAATGAAGGAGCCAAGCAGAAGTAAGCAAGTAGCTTGTTGCGAACTTTGTAAGGGGGAGCATGACACCGGATTTTGTCCTCCTCCGGGTTTTGAAGAAGTGAACTATATGGCAAATCAAAGAGATTATCAAGGTAGACAACAACAACCTTACCAACAACAACACAATTCTCAACAAAATTATCAAGGAAATCAAGGATTTCAACCGCGAGCAAATTATCAAAATAATCAAGGTTATGGTGTCGGTCCTTCAAACCGGCAAAATCCGTATCAACCTCCACCACCTCCGGTTGCTAGCTCTAAATTGGAAGACACTTTGACTCAATTCATGCAAATGTCAATGGCCAACCAAAAGAGTAGTGATGCGGCGATTAAGAATCTTGAAAACCAAGTGGGGCAACTTGCCAAGCAAATTGCCGAACAACAATCGGGTCCTTCCTTTTCCGCGAATACTCAAGTGAATCCTAAGGAGCATTGCAAGGCGATTGTTACTAGAAGTAGGAAGGAGTTGGAGAAAGAAAAGGAGAAAAAAATGGAGGAAGAAAAACTTGATGGTCTTGTGGAGGATTGTGGTGATGAGGAAGTAGTTGAAAATAAAAATGATAAAATGGTAGAAGTTGAAAATAATAGTGGTGATGAGTCGAAGAAAAAGGAGAAACTTAGGAGAGTGAAGAAGGGAAAAGCGTTAGTGAGCGCTATTCCAATCCAAAACTTACCATATCCTCATGCTCCTTCAAAGAAGGAAAATGAGAGGCACTATACGCGGTTCATGGACATCTTCAAGCAATTACAAATTAACATTCCGTTTGCCGAAGCTTTGGAACAAATGCCGAAGTATGCAAAGTTCATGAAAGACATTCTCACGAAGAAGCGGAGGTATTCGGAACCAGAAACTATTGTTCTTGACGCGAGTTGTAGTGCAATCATCCAAAGAACTCTTCCTAAAAAAGAAGTTGATCCGGGGCGTGTGACTTTGCCGGTCACCATTGGTGACGTCTATGTTGGAAAGGGCTTAATTGATTTGGGCTCAAGCATTAATCTTATCCCATTGTCCATTGTAAAGAAGCTTGGGAACATTGAGATGAAAGCCATTCGTATGACTTTACAATTGGCCGACAAGTCCACAACTCATCCTCATGGGTTAGCTCAAGATGTCTTGGTAAAAGTTGACAAATTTTTCTTTCCGGTGGATTTCATTGTTATTGATATGGAAGAGGATGATGATGCTCCTCTTATTCTTGGACGGCCTTTTATGAAAACCGCGCGTATGATGATTGATGTGGATGACGGTTTGATGAAGGTGAGGGTCCAAAATGAAGAGGTTTATTTTGATCTTTTCGAAGCTATGAAACATTCCAAAGATAAACATGATAGCTTTCGGATCGATGCAATTGAAGAAGCAACTGTGGAGGTTTCTAAGCATGTACATGAAATCTCTCTTTTGGAAATGGCTCTTAATGATTCTTTTGAAGTATTTTCCGAAGAAGAAGAAAAAGCTCTTGAAGAGTGCTTAAAAGAGCTTGATTCCCTCAAAGAGTTGCAACCTTGGGAGGTAGAACCGAAAGAATTAAAAAAGGATTTGAAAGTTGAAAATTCACCACTTGAATTGAAGGTCTTACCTTCCAATTTAAAATACGCGTTTCTTGATGACGGTGGTAACAAGCCGGTTATCATTAGTAACGTGTTATCCAAAACCGAGGAAAGTCGTCTAATTCATGTTTTGAAGAAAAACAAAGATGCTATAGGTTGGGTCCTTTCCGATTTGAAAGAAATTAGCCCGGCTTATTGCATGCATCGTATCTTGATGGAAGAAGATTTCAAGGCGGTTGCCCAACCGCAACGCCGCTTGAACCCAACAATGAAAGAGGTGGTGAGAAAAGAAGTGGTTAAGCTATTGGAAGCCGGTATGATTTACCCGATTTCCGATAGCCCTTGGGTTAGTCCTGTCCATGTTGTGCCAAAAAAAGGAGGAATGACCGTGATTCGTAACGAGAACAATGAGTTGGTTCCAACAAAAACAGTGACGGGGTGGAGGATGTGTATTGATTATAGACGGCTCAACACCGCAACAAGAAAAGATCATTTTCCATTACCGTTTATGGACCAAATGTTAGAAAGGTTATCCGGGCAGCAGTTCTATTGTTTTTTAGATGGATATTCGGGGTATAACCAAATTGCGGTTGACCCCGTGGATCATGAGAAGACGGCCTTTACGTGTCCCTTTGGTATTTTTGCATATCGCAAGATGCCCTTTGGTTTATGTAATGCGCCGGCAACTTTCCAACGGTGCGTTCAAGCTATCTTTTCCGACTTAATAGAAAAGACGATGGAAGTGTTTATGGACGACTTTTCCGTTTTTGGAGGTTCGTTCGATTTATGCTTGACAAATTTGGAAACTGTGCTAGAGAGGTGTGTGAAGACAAACCTAGTGTTGAATTGGGAGAAGTGTCACTTTATGGTAACGGAGGGAATTGTGCTCGGCCACAAAGTTTCGTCCAAAGGCCTTGAGGTTGATAGAGCGAAAGTTGAAGTGATTGAGAAGTTGCCTCCTCCGACCAACGTGAAAGGGATCCGTAGCTTCCTTGGGCATGCCGGATTTTATCGGCGTTTTATCAAAGACTTTGCAAAGGTGGCTAGACCATTGAGCAACTTGCTTAGCAAGGATCAGGTATTCCTTTTCGACGATGAATGTCTTCACGCTTTTGCTATTTTGAAAGAAAAGTTAGTTACCGCTCCAATAATAATCGCTCCAAATTGGACTTCAAATTTTGAACTTATGTGCGATGCGAGCAATTATGCTATTGGAGCGGTACTTGGCCAGAGAAAGGAGAAAAATTTCCATGCGATACACTATGCTAGTAAAGTATTAAATGAGGCACAAATTAATTATGCCACAACTGAAAAAGAATTACTTGCTATAGTGTATGCGCTTGAGAAATTTAGATCCTACCTCATCGGGTCTAAAGTTGTTGTCTACACCGATCATTCGGCGCTCAAGTATCTGCTAACCAAACCGGATTCGAAGCAAAGGCTCATCCGATGGATCCTTTTATTACAAGAGTTTGACTTGGAAATAAAAGATAAAAAAGGATTGGAAAATTTGGTGGCAGATCACTTGTCTCGCCTTGTGAATGTTGAGGTCACCATTGCTGAAAAGGAAATCCAAGAGGAATTTCCTGATGAAAAACTTTTCAAAGTCCAAGTTAGGCCTTGGTTTGCAGATTTTGCTAACCATAAGGCTACCGGTTGGGTGCCCGAAGACCTGACTTGGAACCAAAAGAGGAAGTTCCTTTCGGATGCCAGTTATTACGTATGGGACGACCCGTATTTGTTTAAGTTAGGAAGTGACAACCTTTTGAGAAGGTGTGTCACGAGTGATGAGGCTCAAAGCATTCTTTGGCATTGCCACAACTCGCCGTATGGAGGCCATTTTAATGGTACGAGAACGGCCACTAAAGTCCTTCAATCAGGATTTTATTGGCCTTCTCTTTTTAAAGACGCACATCTCCATGCTAAAAGTTGTGACATGTGCCAAAGAACTGGTGGAATCGGACAAAGAGATGAAATGCCTCTCCAAAACATACAAGAGGTAGAAATTTTTGATTGTGGGGGCATCGATTTTGTTGGTCCATTTCCACCATCTTTTGGAAATGAGTATATGTTGGTAGCCGTTGACTACGTTTCGAAGTGGGTTGAGGCGATTGCCTCACCTAGGGCGGATGGAAAAACGGTGATAATTTTTTTAAAGAAATGCATTTTTTCCCGTTTTGGCACGCCTAGGGTGCTCATTAGCGATGGTGGGTCGCACTTTTGTAATACACCTCTCGAAAATGTTTTAAAACACTATGGTGTATCACATAAGGTGGCGACCCCTTACCACCCGCAGTCGAATGGTCAGGCTGAGGTATCCAACCGAGAGATAAAAAGAATCCTTGAAAAAACCGTGTCTAGTTCAAAAAAGGATTGGTCACAAAAATTGGATGAGGCTTTGTGGGCATATCGCACTGCTTACAAAGCTCCAATTGGTCTAACTCCGTTTCAACTAGTTTATGGTAAAACTTGCCATCTACCGGTTGAATTGGAGCACAAGGCCATGTGGGCCTTAAAAATGCTAAATTTTGACAAGGACTTGGCCGGTACCAAGAGAAAAGGGCAACTTCTTGAGCTGGAAGAAATGCGTAATGCCGCATACCACTCAAGCTGGTTGTATAAGGAAAAGGTGAAAGAGTACCATGACAAGAAGCTCCGGCAAAAGGACTTCAAGGCCGGACAATTGGTATTGCTGTTTAACTCTCGGTTAAGACTCTTCCCAGGAAAATTAAAGTCCAAGTGGTCCGGTCCGTTTCGTGTGAAGGAAGTAAAGGAGTTTGGAGCGGTGGTTATCGAAGACCTGGAAAAGAAGGATTCTTGGACCGTAAACGGTCAGCGCCTGAAAATTTACCTTCTTGGAAATTTCGATCGCGCCTCTAGTACTGTTCTCCTTGATGTTCTTAAGTGAGCATCTTGGACCGTCGAGCTTAGCCGACGTTAAACAAGCGCTCATTGGGAGGTACCCCAACACTGTAAGTTTTTAATCGTTTTTACTAGTGAATTTGCTGTTTAGACGTGTTTTGTGAAAAATTATTGTTGTATGATGTTTAGGATGATGTTTTGAACGTGGGGATGATGTCTGTTTGCTGCTGGAAAAATTTTTGAATTTGCTCTGCGCGCTGGTAGCGCGCTCAGCGCGCGTTTGAAAAAAGGAACCTATACTTACAGTAGCGAGCGCGCTCAGCGCGCTATGGATCCTGCTCAGCGCGCTATGGATCCCGCTCAGCGCGAGTTGCGAAATTTTGAAAAAAATTTATTTGATTTCTGGGCCCACAGAGGTGTACCCGGCCCAGATGAATGTTAAAGTGGCTAGGGTTTGCCAAACCTTGCCTCTTTCTCATTTTTCTCATTTCTCTCATTTCCCTCTTTTTCTCTCTTTCAAATTTTTTCACAAAGTTCCTTGGATTTGCAAGACCATTCATCATCTCCCTTTCATTTTCTGCAGAGCATAATCATCATCAATCATAGTAAGTTTCTGTTTTAGCAATTTTTTTTCGTTTTTCATTTAGAAACCCATAAATGGGACATTGTTTGTAATTGTTGGATAGCCATGTTCTTCTTCTTCTCTTGGATTTTTAACGAAATTCTGTGTTAGAAGTTCTGTGTTAGTATGCTTGCATATTGTTAGAAGTTAGCATTGTAGAAATTAGGTTAGGAAATTTTAGACTTAGGGTTTGTTGAAAGAGTAATTTGCTTTGATTTTTGATGATTAGTTCTCTGTAACAGGCTGTGTAGTGAAATTAGGGGTTGTGTCTTTCTGTTTGAGCCATCTGTGCAGAGGGGAATTTTTCTGCATTTCGCAGAGCCCGCTCAGCGCGCTCCTGCGCGCTCAGCGCGCTCTGAGATTTGCAGAAAAATCCCCCCTTGTCCCTACTCTGTTCTGCTATATTGTCATGGTATTTATTTTGTTTAAATAATTTAAGAATTCTAGCTTGCTGTTTTCACTAATTTGTGGTACTATTTTGTTTGTACGTTGTTTTCTTGTTTTTTTTTTTTTCAGATGTCAGGAAGGAAGATGCGGCGTGTTGGTTCGACGTCGAATCCTAACCGCAGAGCTCCCGCTGGCCAATTTGATTCAACGCGTTTTGTTGGCCTAGAGCAACAACAAAGATACGTGGAGATTGAAAAAAGATCAATTTGGCCGGATAGGTTAATCATGATTGATCCCAATGGTCCCCATAGGAACATGAGTCATTTTGTGCAGGGTGGTCCGTGGGACAAGCTTAGTTCTCCCTTCCCAGAGTACAACATTGACATTGTTAGGGAGTTCTATGCTAATGCATTGCCGTCCGATGGAGAGATGTTCACTTTTCAAACATGGGTTCGGGGAAAGGCAATCAATTTCTCGAGGGAGTCCATCAATACCTACCTTGGGGACCAACCTCAGCTGGGGGAAGATGACATTTGTGATTTTGGACGGACGTTGGCTCGGCGGAACTGGAATGCCGACCAACTTAGGGAGTCCTTGTGCAGACAAGGGGGTAATTACATTTTAAGTGCTGCTGGTGCTCCTCTGAAGTTTGCTAGAAGGGTGTTGGATAATGTCTCGCAGCTTGTCATGTCGGTTGTTCTTTACAACCTTCGACCGAGAAGCCACACCTCTTCTATTCCAATGGAGACGGCGGCTCTGATTTTTCATTTGTGCAGGGCGGGCCATACTGTGGACTTTGGACGGATTATATCTAGCGAATTGAAGAGAACCGCCACCAGTGGTACGCCTCTTGGAGATCGTGTGGCATGCGCTCTGATTTATCCAGGTTTGATTATGGCTTTATGCCATGAGGCGCGTGTTACATTGCCTACCCACCCGAATGTGAAGCTCCAGGTTGTTGATGATAGCTATGTCACTCGTCACTGTATGGGGGCGATTGATTTTGAGCAGGCTGTCCCTGTAGCTGCTGCTGCTCCTGCTCGTGGCCGTGGACGCGGACGCGGGCACGCTTTCGATCCGAGTGCTAAGGCCAATTGGGCCATGCACGAGGCTCATCAGTGAGCTTTATTATTTATGCATGACTCTATGATGCAATTGCAGCTGCAGATTCGTGAACCGCATGTGGACCACCAGCTGAGAACTCGCGATGATCTCGTTGCTTATGCTCGTTGGCCTGAGGGCAGGCCTGTTTTTCCGGAGGGGGAAGGTGACCTTGATGGCGATGACGGTGATGATGGAGCGTCTAGCTCTAGTTCAGATTGATGTTGGGTTTGATTGGACCTTATTTTATTTTGTCTTTATTTTGGTATAACTTTTATGTTGGGATTTTGTTTTGACTACATTGTGTAGGAATTTTGTATTCTCCATCCGGGCGGATGTGAGTGAATTGGTGTTAAAACTTTTTGGTTAATTAATGAAGTTAACATCCGGGCGGATGTGTTTTTGCTTATATGATTAGTTTGTACAGGAAATTTTTGTTGTTTGCCCTTTATTTTTAAGGTAATGGATGGTTGAAGCAAGTTGTTTCTTTGAACATTTAAGTGTGCACTTCACCTTTCATTGATGGTGATGATATAAGTCTAAATTGGTGCACACAAAGGTACTCTGTTTTGTGCTTGGTAGAATGTTAGTATGTTTTTGAACTTTGTGCTTCACATGATTTTCAAGTTTCTCTTCATGTAGCAATTTTTGTTCACGTTGGAATCTGTTAGGACACAACCACAAATGTGAGTCCCTCCATTGTTCATAAATATTGAGTGATTTTGTAAATGTTGTTTAGCTCGTATGATTCATGTTTAATCTTGTATTCATGTGCAAACCATGGAAACATTGAAATGATCTAGGCAATTGTTGACTATGAGAAAAACCACAAAACCATAACCTTCAATTTTACCTTATGAGAGGTGTGAGCACTTGCTAGCCATGTTGAGCCTTGAATTGGAATGAATCTTGTATCTACCCGTCGTATGATCAAAAGAATGCGCTTTATAGTGGGTTGTTAATGCTAAAGAAAAACCTTTGTGATTCATTCTAGTTCTTTTATTTTTGCACTTAACCCTTTGTTTGAACATACTTTTGAAGAACATTGCCTATTAATTATAGTATGGTTTAAAGTTGGGGAGAGTTGTGCTAGTTTGTGAAAAAGAAAATGGAGTGTGGAATTGGTGCCTCTTGTGAAGAAAGAAAGAACTTGAAGCACTATTTTGTGCTATGCTTTGCACTCCAAAGGGAGTTGTTTAAAAAAAAAAAAAATATGAAAGAGTGCACCATAAGAAAAGAATAGAAAAGAAAAGAAAGGTTTGAATTGAATTGTTATGAGGTTGGTCTTAGTGGGTTATTGGCATGTTCTTCATTTGTTGATAATTTTTGTTAACCACTTTGTTTCATTGGCCTTTTACAAATATCCCTTTCTTGTTTAACCTTGCCAAGCTACAACCTTTAGAAGCCCTTAAGAGATCTTTGTTTCCTTGGTTTTCTTGTGATTTGGTTTGATGAAAGCATGAATTGTTCTGGATGCTGACACTTTTGCTATGAGTGTGTTTTGTCCCTTGGATATATTGAGCTAGGCTCATTCGAAAAATTAGGTGATTCTAATTTGAGCATTTGTTGCTTATGAATTGTGCTTGTTAATGATGTTTAGAATTTAGTTCATTTACATATTTTCATTCTTCGTAAGGACGAGCGGTACTTGCGTGCGTGTTTATTTGGTTTGAACCATTATGTTTTGTTGGTATTTTGTTCCCTGTTTTCCGCTTGCTTCTATTCTAAATTATCTTCGTTTGAGGGCAAACAAAGAGACAAGTTGGGGAGAGTTGTTAGGTGCTAAAAAATGTTAATATTTAGATTAGTTTTTAGCACCTTTTTTGTGAGCTTTATTCGTAAATCCATGCTTTTCCCATTGTTTCCGTTTATAACCGTTTTCTAGTTAATTTCATTATTTATCGTATCTATCTATCTTTTGCGTTTTTTGTGTGCAGATTTTTACATGGAAAGGTCAAGAATGGAGCCTTGAGGATGGCACAAAAACAGTTTTGGAAAATTTGGATTTTTTGTGCATGCTTTGAGCGCGCTCAGCGCGCTCCCAGCGCGAAGAAGGAGGTAGTGGCAGTAGCTTGCGCGCTCAGCGCGGATTGGCAGCCCGCTCAGCGGGCTCTAGGTCATTTTGGCAATTAATGAGGCCGCGCTCAGCGCGGTGCTGCGCGCTCAGCGCGCTCTGCGATTTGTGGCCCCCTTATAAATAGTTCTGTCTGCATTTCTTTTGAGGGACCCTTTTTACAGTAGAGAGAAGAACACTTTGTGAACACTGTAGCATCCATTTGAGGAAGATTGGAAGCATCATTCTTCGAGATATCGTCATTGATGTTAAATAATCTTCTTCATCTTCTTGTTTGTTTAGCTTCCATGACAATGGAGAGCTAAGTTACCTTTTGTGTCAAGGTTAGATGTAGGTGAACCGTTACTTTGTATGTATATGGATTGATCCTCTCTTGTGAACTCTTGGATGATGAATGTATGATGATAAACCTTGTTTTTATGTTTATTCTTTGTGTTGGATCATGATTGAGAAATGTGCTCCAACTCTTTACCTAGGTTTGTCATCCATCAATGTATATTGGCTAGAGATAGCAATGTGTGTTGATGTTCATAAATATTGAACTCTAATGTTGTCATTTTGATAGTTTGTGTGAGAAATCAACAAAGGATCAAAATGGCAAAACTCACAATATGTGTTAGAGATAAACATATTGGGAGGATATGTGATTGTATTTATCATTTAAGCAAGTTCATTAGCGTATCGATTATATACGTGCGAAGTGGTTTGTCGAACCCTAATCTTGACATGCTTTTATAAACCGTTAAAACAATCTTTTTACCGTTTTTAATTAACTTTGAATGCAAACGTTACGAAAACAATCTAAAACCCCCTGTTACTTTAAAGTTTGAAACGTTACGACTTTAGAACGGCTGCGATATCTCCAAACAATCTCTGTGGAACGATAACTAAAACCCTAACTCTATTTGTACTCCAACAGTTGACAAATATTTTCTTCCCTTGCAACTCTATACTATCCAGTTTAGCCGCCATAATCCTAGGATGGTGTATCTTCCTGAACTTCGCAAATCCATATCTCTTACCTCTTCTATCTAATCTACCGTGTGGTACTTATGGAATTTGCGTAATGGTATTATTTTTAGAAGCGCCATTTGGAACGTTTTGGATGCGGTGTGGGAGATCAAGGCCTTAGTTTGGAGATGGTCTTTCATCGGAAAAATTACTCAGACCAATTATGCTTTTTATGAGTTTTCCAAATTCCCTTTGTTATATTTATCTTAAGCGTAATTGGATTGTAATTTTCTTTTTGGTCGGTCTTTTCTCTTTTTTCTGTAAGCGGGTTCGAGAACCCATTGTTCTCGCTTAATATAATTATTCCTTGCTTATTGAAAAAAAAAACCTAAGATGCTCACATCTTTTTCTGTATTAATAAGAAAATCTAATATACTAAAGTACGGAGAAATATAACATGAATCTTCATCTGAAATGTGACATTCTTCAAACGTTGATATATTCCTCATGAATGTTTGTTCCATCGTGGACAGGAAAACATGGCATTTTGAACACACCCTTATCATCAAAATTCAAGTCAAGTAAGCATTCACTTTCACTTACTTCAAATACTAATCCTGCTTCTGATAATTGACTCGCACTGTTTACTTGTCCAAATATTTCTTCCATTTCATCTGGTTCAGAATCAAATGATGATGGTGGCGTCGGCGGCAGCAAAAATGTTCTTAGAAGATCTGTGAAGTGTTTTGGACATTGTACTCTTTCAGAATTTATCTTCTGTCAGTTGAACAATTTAAAATAGGCTATGGTAATTTCAAGAAAAGAAGGAAATTCAAGATTTATACTAGCTAATTTGTATATATCTTCAAGAAAAATAATGGTAGCTGATTTTCAAGGAGTACTAATACACGTCCAATGTCATTACACAACCCACGTTTTAGTAATATAGGATCTTTTTCCTTGCTTTCATAAAGCCTAAGAAAAAGTTCAATTATGAAGCATGCATCAATGATAATGATTTTTATGAAATCATTGCTGTTAAAGTTTAAAATACATGCATAACAACTTTTGATTCTACTCTCCCACTCTTGAACTTTGAAAACTAAATCATCCAGAGATAGTTTTGTTCTAGTTAGAAATCCTTTCAGATATTTGAGTTTGAGTTGTTCTATTTGGTGCAGAATGTTGTCAGTTCTTAAAGCATATGGCTTGTGAAAAGGGCCAATGGAAATGATTTGAGGTGTATAAAATTGTTGAAATTAATGTACATTTCTAGAACATTCTAGTAAAAATAAATGACAAAGTTTAGAGAAAACTAAAATAGTCTACAGTTTCTACATGTTTCTAGATTGTTCCAATAATTCTTAGATTAACTTATAGCCTAGAAAGTTCTATGTCAATGTAATATAGAAAAGACAAACAAAAGTCTAGATAGTTCTATTCTAGAAACATCCTTAAGCACCTATAAATAGACAAGCATATGTGTAATTGTATTCAAGCCTTTAAGGTCCAATGTCAATATCATTGGTGGCTTCATCATACTATTATTCTCCTCTTACAATACGTTGATTACTTATGTGTTGTCTCTTGGTCCGTGTTACTAAACTAGCTCTCACACTACTTGCTACTATCTTTCAACTATCTACCAGAGTTTTTTTACACTATCCAACTATATTCTAAACTATCATTATTCCCTCAAATACTAACAGTGGTATCAGAGCCTGTTTCGGTCATTCACTGGGCATGGCAAACTATTTCTTCTTGTCACCAACTATTTTATTAAAATTAGAAAATGAGATCTCTGACTCAAATGCAAAGGAGTACAGGTAGCCACACCGTCCGGCTCAGTTTGAGTTCAAACCTAAAATTTTAAATGAGAGAGAGGAGTTCAGGTAGCCTAACAGTACGACCCTATTAATTTTAAGTCCAACTAATATCGTAAACTATGGAAAATACGGCTCGAGTTCTGATAGAGGACAAGTGCAGGAGATAAAAAAAATTGAGACTTGTGGCCTCTGAGGCTCAACTTGAATACAAGCCCAGGACGACAAATGCAACTACTAGAGAAAGAATGAGTCCTTGTCAAAATTCTTCTACAAGAATGACAAAGAGACTCATAAGCAACTAAGAAGTAAGAGTGATCCTTGTCAGAAATATTTAATAAGATCGACAAGGAGATTCACATGCAACTAGACAACAAAAGTGATCCTTATTAGAAGTCTTTAATAAGACAAACAAGGAAGATCACAAGCGCAACTAAGGATCGAGAATGATTATCGTCAAAAGCCTTCAACAATGATGAGAAAGAGTTTAATAACAATCATTGTGACAAGTAGTGTGACAAAATTGAATCATGGTGGAGATAATGTTTTTCAAAATAAAAAACATTACATAAAAGTATCAATGCAGGAGAAGATAGTTTCATAAATTCACATTTGAACAACTATGAACTACACTTGGAGTTACTGAAATATGCATCAAGGAGGAGTGTTGAAATTGATTTACATCTCTAAAACATTCTAGTAAAAATAAATGACAAAGTTTAGAGAAAACTAAAATAGTCTAAAGTTTCTACATGTTTCTAGATTGTTCCAATAATTCTTAGATTAACTTATAGCCTAGAAAGTTCTATGTCAATGTAATATAGAAAAGACAAACAAAAGACTAGATAGTTCTATTCTAGAAACATCCTTAGGCACCTTTAAGGTCCAATGTCAATATCATTGATGGCTTCATCATACTATTATTCTCCTCTTACAATAAGTTAATTACTTATGTGTTGCCTCTTGGTCCGTGTTACTAAACTAGCTCTCACACTACTTGCTATTATCTTTCAACTATCTACCAGAGTTTTTTACACTATCCAACTATATTCTAAACTATCATTATTCCCTCAAATACTAATAAAACTTGTGAATTACCTTAGCGAATTCTTGGTGGTACTTTGTAAATGCATTGTTCATGGATTCCAGACATTTCTAGAGCAACCACTACTTTAAGCATTTCATTCAGTTCACCCACACAACCATTTGGTTTTGGCTCCATTTTCCTAAAATTAACCTATAACTTGTTTTTATCAACTATCTTGAAGAGTTAATGAAAATAAATTAAAAATAGTTTATAAATTAACATACATTATAGGGTAAACATATTTAGCTAATTAAAAAATATCATATTTTTTTTTGTTTTTTTTGTTTTTGATAAGCAAAATAATTGACGGGAGTACTAGGGGTACTCCAACCCAATTACAACCACCAACAAAGAAAAGTTACAAGAAATACAAAGGTTGAGACAACCATTCATAATAACTACATTTATATTTCCTATCTTTAATCCCCATATTCCTCCACCACCAAGAAACATAGACAATACTATAGAAAATATTTTCCGTATCGAAGAAGTCGTCGTTAAATATAATACGATTCCTCGTTTGCCATAAGACCCAACAAAAGGAGAACCAAACCAAACACGTTAGTTGAGTCGAACACACCGACTTTAACTTGTTAAACCACTCCAATAAAAAATTGACACAATCCTCGAAATTAAAATCAATCAAGCCAAACCAATTCCTCACCCGAACCCAAACCAACTTAGTTTTCACACAACTACAAATCAAATGGTTGATATCCTCTTCAACTTGAAAACAGAAAACACACACCCTGTCATGCGCATTCTCAATAATATTACGGATCAATAAATTGGCTCTGGTTGGAAGTCTATCTATCAATAAACGCCATCCGAAAATTTTAACTTTCAAGGGCAATACAGAGTTCCAAAGGATATGTAAAGAAGGTGCAGTATTAGTAGGCCATAAAAACGCAGATCCTGCCTCCATGTACCTGCTGTAAAAGGAGCTCACAGAGAAAACTTTGTTGTCATTCCATTTCCACAAGACTATCCTAGGCCTCCTTCTCAGGCTGTTTCGATTCCAACACATCCATCATATTTTTTGTGTGTTTGATTCAATAGTTCATTTTTCTCATGTTTTTTTTTTAATTTGCATCAAACATACAAAAAGTAATAGTTTATGTTAACAATAGGAAATATCAATAAACTATTAAAATTGTATTATCTTTTATTCACTAAAATTAACCGAAATAACTCACATATTATTGTGAAATTGAATTACATTTCATTCATTATAACTAACACAAGAAATAGATAATTTAAACTAATAACCAGTACAATATAATTGTTTGAATCAAATATTATTCATGCTTGTGGATTGCTAACTCTTTTAGTAATCCATTTTTTTGTACCAATTATAATTGGTTGAAGCACCCAACCGATTTTTTTGTAAAGGTTGGAGTAAGTGTCTAGGTGGTTATAGGAAAGTTCTCAATGTGAGATTTTATGATTTTGTGTTGGTGATCAACATTGTAATATTCTTTCATAATGATTAATGAAGATTTTATAATTATAAAAAAAAAGTGCAATATAAATACTATAACATGAGACCAAAAAACATGAACAAATCAATACTTAAGTCTCAAACATTTCGTAGCTATCGACTCTGTTTAGTGCATATAACTATTACTGAAAGCAATAAATGTAAAGTAAAAAGTAAATACTATAAGTAAACTTCAAACTTGTTTCTAACTTCTGAAGCTGCAATTGGAACCATTGTACATTACATGTTTTTTTTTCTATAAGCAAGAAACTATCATTGAAAGCGAGAATAATGGGTTCTCGAAACCACATACAAGAAAGCGAGGAAGGCCTCATGACAAAAAAGAAAATTACACCCAATTAAAGCCTTAAGCTAAGTAATACAAAGGAAATTTGCAAAACTCATAAAAGCTATAATTGGAGCGAGTAATTTTCCCTATAAAAGACTATCTCCACACCAACGCCTTGATATTCCAAACCGTATCCAACACATTCCAACTAACATTGTTAAAAGTAATACCGTTACGCAAAATCCACAAGTACCAAGTCGTGGCCAACCAAACACATCCTTCTTTCCCTTTCTTCATCCTATTATGTTTGGAAAAAGCATACCAAGACAAGAAGCTTTCCTTGATATCCTTGATATCACTAGCCCTCCAATTTTCAAAGCCAATCCAATCGACAATCTCTTTCCAAACCAATAAGAAAGCACAACAATTCATAAAGATATGGTCAAGAGAATCTTCCGCCGAAGAGCAAAACACACACTCCAACCCACTATTCGGAAACACACAACCTCTACATAAAAGGGCACCCTTAGTAGGGAGTCTATTTAAAAAACATCTCCACCAAAAAGCCTTAATTTTATAAGGAACCACCACTTTCCAAATTAAAGAAAAAACTTCACAAATTTATTACTTGGACCGTAAGGAATACGGAACGATAAAATCAAATTAAAGAAACTACTCACCGAATAAACCTCCGATGGGCTCGCCCTCCAAGCCACCGTTCCAACCTCTCCAAGCACCGGCCAAACTTGGCCCAACAACAAACGCAACCGAAGCAATTCCGAGGCCGCATCACCAAAGACCGGTCCGACAACCCCAAAATCTCCCCAATACCACCTCGCCTCTTGCCAACCACCCATACAAGCCACCGAAACTCCTTTAAGGTGAGACAAGTGAAAAAGGGTAGGAAAATAATCCTTTAGACAATACTCCCCTATCCACCAAGAGAACCAAAAAGAGAGAGAAAAATCATTCCCAATGGAAAATTTACAATTAGACACAAAACAATTCTCCGGAACACTTTTTTCCAAATCACATAAATCCCTCCACCAAAAGGACGCACAATTCTCCTTTATGAAAGAATTACCGGTATCCACCATGTTCAAATTAATATCTCCATATCTAGCTTTTAAAACACAATACCATAGTGTTTGGCTTAATGATGGGGATTCAAATAGCAGGTATTTTCATAGTGTTATGAAAGAGAGGAGAAGGCGCAATTTCATCGGTTCCATTAGAACGGATAATGGGGTTATTGATAGGGTGGAGGAGGTTAAGGAAGAGGTGAGGAGACATTTTGCTTCTAAATTTATCGAGACGGATTTTGATAGACTAGTGCTTGAAGGCATTCATTTTAAGGGTATTAGCCTTATGGAGAGATCTTTTCTTGAAGCTCCTTTTTCGGAGGAGGAGATTAAAGAGGCGGTGTGGAGTTGTGATGGGTCTAAAAGTCCGGGCCCCGATGGATATTCTTTTCTTTTCATTAAAAAGTGTTGGCATTTCATGAAGGAGGATTTTATAGGTTGTTTCCAAAGCTTTCACTCCAGAGCTTTTCTTTCTAAATCCTTTATCTCCTCTTTTTTGACTTTGGTCCCTAAATCTTCCAATCCTTTGAGTTTGGATGATTATCGACCTATTTGTCTTGTCGGGTGTGTTTATGAAGCTTTATCTAAGCTTTTGGCGGCGAGATTAAAGTTGGTATTGAACTCGGTTATTTCTAATTGTCAAAGTGCTTTTGTCCCCGGTAGGCAATTACTTGATGGTGTTTTGGTGGCTAATGAGGTGGTAGATTTCGCTAAGAAGGAAGGAAAAGGGTGTTTGCTATTCAAGGTTGATTTCGAGAAGGCATATGATAAGGTTAGTTGGAACTTCCTCACTTTTATGCTTCTTAAAATGGAGTTTGGGGAAACTTGGTTGAAATGGATGGATGCTTTGGTTTTTTCGAGTAAGATGTCGGTTTTAGTTAATGGTAGCCCAACGAAGGAATTTTTGGTGGAGAGAGGCTTGAGACAAGGTGACCCTTTATCTCCTTTTCTCTATGTGATTGTTGCGGAAAGTTTAAAGGGAATGGTTAGTAGGTCGGTGGCAAATGAGGAGTTTGAGGGATTTAATATAAGGATATGTGCTTTGTGCACATTCTTCAATTTGCGGATGATATTTTGTTGTTTGGGGATGGCACTTGGAAGCATCTTTGGGCTATTAAATCGGTATTGAGAGGTTTTGAATTAGTTTCCGGGTTGGGAATTAATTTTCATAAGAGCAAACTTATTGGCGTGAATATTGGTTCAAGGTTTATGGAGGTTGCTTCTTTTTTCCTCTCTTGTAAGAGGGAGGAAAGTAAATTTGTTTTTCTTGGAATTCCTATTGGTTTCAATTCTAATAGTAGCGTTATGTGGAAGGAGTTGGTGGGGAAGTTGAAACGGAGACTTTATTGTTGGAACAATCGGTTCCTTAGTTTTGGAGGAAGGCTTACTTTGTTAAAATCGGTGCTTTCTAGTGTGTCTATTTTCATGCTTTCTTTCTATAAAGCTCCGGCGAAGGTTGTGAAAGAAATTACTAGTATACAAAGTAATTTTCTTTGGGAAGTAAGGAGGACAAGAGAAAAATCCATTGGGTTAGTTGGAAGATGGTTTGTCTTCCCTTCGAAAAAGGGGAGTTAGGTTTGAGGAGGGTGGATGATTTTAATTTGGCTTTAATTAATAAATGGAGATGGAGGATATTGTACATTACATGTTAAATTGAGTTTTGTTCACACTGCAGTAAACAACATTTACTATAAAGGCAAAAAATAATCCTAGAAATAGAATATTGAGATGTTTAAGCAATACTTTTTTTTTATAAGCAAAAACTCAAACAAAGAGGATACAAAGGGGGTATTCTAATCCATACACAAAAAGTATCAACCCCCATAAAAAAAACTAAAAAATTTGAACGGAAACTTAATCTATTTATAATAATTACAATTATATGCTTTTTTTTTAATTTCTTTCCAATCCACCACCAAATAAGAATGATAATACTATTCTCCACTAATTCACAATCCCAGATTTTATCTTTAAACATAATGATGTTCCTGCAAATCCAAATACACCAACATTTCGTCTTTTAGCAGTACTTATATTGGCAATTTAATTACAGATTAATTTTAATTTACAATGAATTTCTTATAAATAAATAAATTGTTATAAAAAAGGAATGGAAATGATTTTGGAAGATATCTCATCAAATTATATTCATACCAAAATAAAAAATTTATGTGTAGAAAGAATTAAAGAATCAATGTTAGATTATTTATTAAAAATGGAATATAATTTAGTATTAAAATGTAAAATATCTTAAGATAGGAGAGAGTATAGGTTGATAATGATTGAGGAGATAATTGAATTATAATATATTAGAGTGTCTTCTTACTTATAGAGTTGTAGAACTTGTATGTGTTTGATTTTAATTTTATGTTTATTAGGTAGATTATTGAGATTAAATCACAATAAATGTGATGTGTTAGTGTAAATTAATGACGAAATAAATAGAGACGCATTTCGAATCATTTTAACCATGTGTTTGAGATATTTATTTAAAAAAAATTATATCATAAAAATGAATGTGCATTATAATACACTAAGTAAAAAATGTATGTGTTGCACGAGTTTGATTAAACATATTTAAATATTTTTTATATGAGGAAAAATAATTGTTTTTTGTATGTTTAATTTTTGTAATGATATATTTGTGAGAGTCCATAAATGGGGCGGCATATATGTTTTACTAGGTGTCCGCCTCATGACGTGTTTCCTGAAGAATAAGTCTCACGTAGCATGGGTATTACCCTTAACGTAAAATGTGGATAATGATGTTTACTTAGTACATAATGGCATTATCTCGCCCATTTTAATTAAGTCACCTTAAGGGTTGTCAACACGAACCAAGTAATGTTCGTGGGAGCATTTTATAATGGTCTCAAAGCAGGTTTCTTCAACGAGTCTCTCGCATAAAGACTAGCAGCCTCGTTAGAGGACATGCTCAGAAGGGAAGAATGCTACATAAAAGGGGGAAGAGAGTAACACTGAGAAGAAGGCCCAAGATGTAAAAGAGTGTGTTCTCCACTTGGGGATATTTTCGCGCCTCCAGTTCCAAAGGTGAATGTTATTGGACCTGAAACTGGCACATGATGCAAGTTCCATAAAATAAAAGGACACCATATATAAGATTGCTACAAACTTAAGAAGGAAATCGAGCACGTGATCCAAGAGGAACATATTAAGAAGTATGTCAAAGGATATTCCTCTCAAGGGTCAGCCAGGTCCACCTCTCGCGGGCGGGACAACTTAAGAAGTCTCATACCTAGAAAAGGGAAGAAGGCATCCAAAGAAGAAAACGAAAAGGTCTTACGTCATATGCTTAATACTATTATAGGATGATTTTCTAGAGGCAGAGATAATAGCTCCGCCTGAAAAAGGTACGTCTGCCAAGTATTAACATCTAGGATCTACCCAAGGGGTTGAAGGAAAATATAAGATACACAAGTACTGACTAATATAATGTGAATCTCTAGTTATAATGTGACATTCTTGAAATGTTAATATATTCTTCACGTATGTCTCTGTATCACCATCGACATTAAAACATGGCATTTTCAACACAACTTTATCATCAAAATTCAAGTCAAGTAAGCATTTACTTTCACTTACTTCAAATACAAATATTGCTTCTGATAATTGACTTGCACTGTATACAGAATCAATTTCATCTCCCATTTCCGTTGGTTCAATTACACCTCCCGTTTCTTCTTGTACAAAATCAAATGATGACGGCAACAAAAATGTTCTTAACAGATTTGTGAATTGTCTTGGACACTCTACTTTTTTTGAATTTATGTTCTGAAGGTTGAATAGTTTAAAATTTGCTATACTAAAACAACGTATATTAATTGTAAGAAATGAAGGAGATCCATCGCTTAGACCAGCTAATTTGTATATACCTTCAAGAACAAAAAATGTTGGCTAATTTTCAAGGGATACTAAATCAAGTTTAATGTCATCAAATTAGATAGAGATAGTTTAGAAAATACCTCATCATCTTGAGATTCTGAACCACAATCTGATTCAGATTCTGCTTTAGAAGATGTAAGAGCCATCAAAGCTAGATATGTTTGTTCTTCATCATTCTCATAATCTTCTTCATTGTCGAGTTCATCCCATTTTGCCATGAGGCTTTTCTTGAGTATGTTTCTGAATTCGTTCTTATGGAAGCTTTCCTTCCTTACCTTGTCATTTTGTAGCTCTGGGCATTCAGCAATGAAGTGACTAGACTTTTTGCAATTGAAGCAGCCCTTCTAATCATCTTTATTATCTCTTGAGCTTGATCCTCTAAAGCCACTGCTTCTACCCGAGAATCTTTTCTTCTTGTTGGCCAAGTATTGAAATATCTTAATGATAAAGGTCATCTCCGCATTATCTGAGTCTTCATCAGAGGCTTCTGTTTGAGAAGCTTATTGAGATTTCCAGATTTTGGAAGCCTTTACAGATTTTGCAGAAGATTTCAAAGCTAGGGACTTTGGCTTCTTGACACGTTCATTTCTATTGAGCTCCATCTCATGACTATGGAGGTTGCTGATAAGACTTTCAAGACTTAATGTGTTTAAGTCTTTAGCCTTCGTGGTAGCTGTTACCTTGGGTCTGAATTTGACAGGAAGAATCCTAAGAATCTTTGTGACATGGTCAGAGGTAGTATAACTTATGTTCATCACTTAAAGACCAGCAAAAAAATTTGAAACCTAGAAAACATGGTTTCAATGTCATCATCTTCCTTCATCTTGAACAGCTTATATTGTTGAACCATAAGGTTGGCCTTAGCTTCCTGAATTTGTTGTTTCCTTTCATATGTAGCACATAGGGATTTAAAGATGGTTTGATATACTTAGAATGAGGTAGAGCATCAAGAAAGATGCCTCTTACTCTATGATTTCTTTTGTAAATCTTTTTCTGAGCAGGTGTGAGTGAATTTTTGTCAGACACCATTCCAACACCATTAACCTGGATGTTAATAACATCTTCCAAGATGTCCCACAACTCATCATCAAGACTTATGATGTGAGTATACATCTTGATTTTCCACCATTCAAATTCGATGGAGTCTCTAGTGAATGTTGGAGGTCTAGCAACATGGTTGTTCCTCTCAAACGTACTTTGATCATGATTATTATCACCACGAGGAAAACCCCCACTTAAACCAATTATTATAGATTCATCAAACATTAAGAAAAAGTTTTTTCTCAAGATATTTTCTGTACAACCGTTAAGTATTTAGAACAGACTGTGCTCTATGTCAACTGGAGGTGAGAAAAACACAAGAAGATGGGTTAAATTGTGTTGGATTTTCACACTTTTTGTGCTACTGCTTTTTATTGATCTTAATAAGAGTTTAAACTTGTAATTCAGAGTCTGACTTCAGAATCACTCAGAGCCGGAACTCTTAAAAGCCTTTATCAGATTCTGCAACAAAATCTATTTCAAAGATAAACAATAGATAGCCGTGAGATAATGTTTAGAAGAAAGTAAAGTAAAAGCACAAGACACAAACAGTTATCGTTGTTCCTCTCACAACTTGAGAGTTGTTATGTCCCTTGCTCTTCATGAGATTTCCACTAAAACCAAATCTGATTAAAAACGCTCAAGCTCATCAGCACGAGACTTCCTTTGCTTACACACACATAAGTATAATATTTCCTTGCTCACACCGACAAGTCTAAGACTTCATTGCTCAAGCACACAAGATTAAGACTTCCTTGCTATAGCACACAAGCTAAAGACTTCCTTGCTCAAACACACTAGTCTAAAACTTCTTTGCTTAAGCACACAAGCTTAAGACTTCAAATGTTCAAGCACTAAAGCAAGAGACTTCTGACTCTAAACAAAATGTTAAGAGATTTAGGGTAACAACTACACTTGACATTCAATTAGAGGTGTAGATACAATACAACTTAGAAAGATTTTAAGACTTAAGAACTTCTAAAATATACAAGTGTTAAGATGTTCTAAGTCTATTTAATTTGACAGAGTATCTTCTTTTTTATTGTCAATGTTCAGAGTCTTGTAATGCAGTATGGTAGTCTTCATCTTCATATATTTTTCTCCTTTTATTGCGAGAAATAAAAGAGTTGTTGGGAAGAATTTTTCTAAATAGGTTGGGCTAGCTTTGTACTTGATTAGACACAACAAAAAAAAGACCTTTCTGCAAGAGGAATTATCCGTTAAGTCTCAGGCACCAAGAGAGATATTTTTCCCTAAATCTTCATGTGATCAAAAAGTCTCTCAGTCTGTCAGAGTTGCCTTGGTAGAAGAGCTTCTGCTTGAGAGACTGACTTTCCATCAGACTTTATTCTTTAGAGGCTGATCACACTAGAGTCCTCTTCTTAGCTTTTGAAGGTTCAGAGTATGGGTCACCAGAGGCTAACTTTCTTCAGAGTTGACTTCTTCAAAGTCATGATCTCTATCAGAGACAATGTCTTCAGAAGTGGTCTTCAGAGCAAGAATTTGATCTTCAAGTGCAAATTCCTCAAGCAATTCTTTATATATTCTTAATGAATATATTCCTGCAAACTTGAACAAATATTAAATAGCCCAATTGTTCTTTAAATACTTTGTTATCAACAAAACCCAAGGGACATTGTATTAACCAATTTTGTTCCAACAAAATTACACCTCCCCATCAGAGACAAAGCTACGTTCAAGCGAGGTGGAAAACTTGTGAAGAGATTTACGCCCCTAAACACTCGCCGTGATCAGATATGGAAAAAGGTTTTCCACTTGGGAATATCCCTGCGACTCCAGTTCCAAAGGCAGATGCTATGTGACATCAACTTGGCACATGGTGCAAGATCCATAAAATCAAAGGACACCACACAAAAGATTGCTACCAACTCAAGAAGTAAATCAAGAACTTGATCCAAGAGGGACATCTGAAGAAGTATGTCAAAAGAGATTCCTCTCAAGGGTCAGGCGGGTCAACCTCTTGTAGGCAGGATGACTAAAGAAGTCCCAGACCCAGAAAGGGGAAGGAGGCATCCAAAGAAGTGGGCGACAAGGTCGTATGCCATATGCTCAATACTATTGTAGGAGGATTTTCTAGGGGCAGTGACAATAGCTCCACCTAGAAAAGATATGCCCGCCAAGTATTACACACATTATATATTCCCAATGGGCCAAAGGAAAGGGAGACCTGATGACTTCTCGGTAAGTGTATTGATAGTGTCGTAGTAAATAATGTGGGTTTCAAGTTTCTGTGCGAAAAGTAAATAAACGAGTATACAATGACATAAAAGCGGTCTGGTTATGTTATAGAGTCCCATATTCCTCTATTGTTGATGTTTGAAGCCCTGTATGAATGATCTAATCACTATAATCCCATGGAGAATTGTAGCGCGGTTTTTGTGACCGCCCACATCTGCCTGCGGATGGGATTGGGTGCTACTTTCTGATTTCTTATTTATCCTATGAAGCTGGAAAGGAAAGGGAAGTTATCTCAAACTAACCTTGCACGCAAATGCTTTTTGAACAAATGCTTAAGAGATTCGGGGAGTTCGGGGTCAGGTTATACAATGGAGAGTTGTTAATTACCCATCCTATACATGGTTATCCATGGACTGTTAGCAATTTTCCTTACTGCTTTCTACTTACTGATGTTTATCTGTCATGGGTTGGGAAAGTTTCTCCTTTGGGAAGGTTGAGAGATGTTGAAAAGATATTTTTGTTGTTTTCGGGTTTTTCGATGTTTTTGGTAAGGTACTGGACCTAAGGTTTTTGTTTAGTGTGCTCGCTAAGATTTCGCAATCTTATGCCTACGTATTCCCGTTAAAGAAAACAGGGAAATCAGAGCAATCGTAGTTCCTCCTATTCTATGGGAGGAAAAGATGTTTTGTGTCTTGTTTAAAGCCCAAGATTGAAGCTAAATGGGTGTTTTGTGGAAATCGATTGAAAGAGTGAAAAGATTAAAGATTAAGATATGAATATCCGGGAAAAACATCGGATAAAAATAGAAGGAATATCCGGGAAAGCGTCGGATGAAAAATTAAAGGAAAGGGGTTTTTCCTGTGTTTTTTAGGAAAACTTGAGGATTTCTGGAGATCCAAAAGGAGATGAGACTGTCCAAGTCTACTGGTATGAGAAGGTTGATCTTTGTATGATACCCAAGTGGAGGCTGATGTTTTAAGGGATGAGAATCAACCCTAAATTGGTCTGAGGTTTGGACTCTTTAGAAAGACCGCTCTAACAAAGGATGACTAAGTTCTGTCCTATACCTTTAAGAGGTCTTCGAGGTCCTTGTATTAAGCCCAAGAGAAGGCATAAGAACTTCTAAGAAGCCAGAGGGTCCTTATACAACGCCCAAGAGGAGGCGGGGAATGCTTTTAAGAATCCCGTGGGTCCCAAACCAAAGAAAAGTTCAAGAAATGCTATTCACCAAGAATAGATCATTTAGTGAACAGTTCGGAGGTTTGAAGAAATTCAAAAGATGCTATTCACCGAGAATAGATCACCTCTGGGGGGTAAAATTTATTTGACAGTTTCAAGGGGTGATAGTCTGAGAAAAGTTTCACGAAGAATAATTCCTTTCTCTTTGTTCCATATTGTTTAAGCCCAAGAGAAGGCAAGACTGTATCTAGAAATCCTATGGGGATCTAGTTTTGACTGTTGAAAGAGCAAATATTGGCTTTACCTAGTTCTAGACCTAGTTGTCGAGGAAAACTCTAAGTAGATATACAAGTATATATACAGTTGATATATGACAAGTATTTTAAAGGATATGAAAGAAGGACTTACAGGTGAGCAAGCTTCCCACAATACAGTTATATATATAAAAGCTGATAAAAGAAAGCTGATAAAAACTTACAGGTGAGCAAGCTTCCATAGCTGTATTGTTAGTTGTTCAAGAAATTGAAGAAAGTTTTGATAACAAATAAGAATTTGAATTTAAAACATGAGGAAAGTTATTTTGAAAAGAAACGATATGAATATCCAGGAAAACATCGGATTGAAAGAAAAGATTGCAGATATGAATATCCGGGAAAACATCGGATAAAAAGAGATAAAGAGTAAGAGGTTGAAAATACGAATATCCGGGAAAACGTCGGATGTAAAGAGACGATGGAAAAAAGAAAAGGTTGCTCGCTAAGACTTTACAGTCTTATGCCTACATTTTCTTAAAGAGATCTTGAGAAATCAGAGCAGTCGTAGTTCACCCCTAAGGGGCACGAACTACAGAAAATAAAGTTTAAATCGCACGGCGGCGAGAGGGAAAATCTAACCTAAAGTTATCATGCTTGGATGAATATCCTACTGTCTATCTTATTCCAAACCTAATCAAAAATGAAATTTGAACTAAGAGATCCCAAGGGAGCATGCATACGTGGCAAAACATCACGGAATAAATAAGTACACGGCATAGCATCGTGATAGATAAAATATATACACGGCAAAACATCGTGAGATAAACGCATATACACGGAAAAACATCGTGAGACACCGAGAGAAAATACAATCACGGAAAAACATCATGAGATAGGAGCATATACACGGCAAAACATCGTGAGGCACAGAGAAAAAAATACAATCACGGAAACAACATCGTGAAATAATCAAGGCACAACATCAGGATTTAATCGAGGAAACAAGCAAGTCACGAAATAAAATCTGGCAACAAGAAGAATTATCAATTAATTTAAATATTAATATTTAATAAGATTAACTAATAATTTAATTAATCAATATTAAATAAAAATATCTAAATTAATTAATAATTAAACAATATTTTTTACATTTTTAAATATTTATTAATCTAATTAAAACTAGAAATAAGAAAATTAAAAATAAATAATGAAAGAGAGAAATATATGTGTGGGAGAGAATTGAGAAAACAATGTGAGGAAATTATTTTGGTGTGTCTAATGTGAAAATTTTGTAACATATTTATAGTAGAAAAAAGACTTGGGAATCAAGTAAATGATGTATGCCATGACATATGAAGAAGAATTTTGTGGTTAACATTTTTGACTTGAGTTTGAACGAGAGAATAAGAATTAATGTATAACAAACTTATTAATTAAACTAACTTAGTTTTTAAGCTAAGTTAAATATCTATATAATAGAATAATATTAAAACAAAGTTAGTAGAAGAAGGAAAAAGTGGTATGTGATATGCTACATATTGTAGTGAAAAGGAAAAAACAAGAAAGGGTGGGGGCATGTGTTTTATGTTGTGGTAGAAGAAAATTTGTGATTTTTGGAGACTAGTAGTGTAAAAAAAAGACTATTAGTGTAAAAATAATAAAACAAAAATTATATTATATATTATAATAATATACTTAATATAATAAACAAATTAAATATAATAAAAAAAATTAATAAAAAATAAGTTATGAAAATCTTGATTAATTAATGAAAATTAATTAAAATTGGAACCGTAACCAGTAAAAAAGCGATAATAACTATCCGTATCGAAGTGTCCGAAAAAATAAAATGAACACACCAAAACGATCAGCAAGAAAAAATATGTATTGTAAAATACACCGTTTTTTCAAATTTTGAAATTGATTTTACCTGCTAAAAAGGCTCAGACATATCAGAAACATGATGACCGAAAAGTCAAAAAATTAAAATAAGCACACCGGGTTAAAGTACGCGAAAAATAAATAAAAAAATGATGTCTGAAAGTGCGATTTTAAAAATTGCCTGGATACCGACTTTTTTGCACTATTAACTTTTCATTTTGACCAAAAATACATGAAAATTTAACACGTTAAATCCGGCTGATAATTAAAAAAATATCCATGAAGAAAATATATGATATTATATGCAGACGACGTAGTATAAAAATATAGACAGATGAAAAGAGAAAAATAAAAAATTTCTGGTCAAAATTTAGGGTATGACAGATGCCCCTATTTAATCTTCTTAGACCTGAAGGTATGAATAACAAAGAGTTTTAGACATTCGAGGTATAAGAGGATTAAATATCAGAGTACCTAGAATTTTGACCGTAGATGCAGATGAAATGATACGTGATGAATGAAGGATTTTTGAACACTGTGGGGAATGATGCCACAGGAGACAGACCAACAGAATTTTCTTGGGATATAAGATATTGTGGAAACTTTCCGATTCGACAAAGGGTATTCAGTAGTATTTGGAAAGAGAGGGATAAACCCTGGAACAGAGATTCAGACATCCGGAAAAGCATCAGATGCGAAAGAAGTGTCATACTCTGGAAAATATATCAGAAACATCTAGAAAAACATTAGATGTGGAATGTGACCAGATCTGAGGATATGTCAAAGACTTCTGAGAAAGCGGTTTAATTTTATTGTGGAATACGCGGGAACATCCAGAAAGCAAAGGTAACTTTACTGGGAAAAAGGTTACAGTCATCAGAGATTTTCAGACATGTATTGGAAAACCCTGAAAAAGAACAATAACAACCGTAAAAGACATTCAGAAGAGCATTGAATGAAATTAGAAAAAAGAGCAAATATTTAAAGATATCAGGAAATCAATCAGAGACATTCAGGAGAGCATTGAATGAAGTCTGAAAAATAAATCAGGCACATCCAAAAAGGCATTGGATTGATTTGTTGACCCAACTCGAAGATATATTAATGACATCCAGAAAAGCGTTGAATGTATTAAAAAATAACTTTGAGGGTAACTCCGAAACATTTAGAAAAGCGTTAAATGTACAGGAAATTTTTTCAGAAGACTGGCAGAATGATGGCCATATCCGGAAAAGCATCAGATAAGCACATCAGAACAAAAGTTACATCGGGAAAAACATCAGATGAGAAAAAATCATATCCGGGAGAGCATCAGATAGACATGTAATGAGTTTCTAGAAGAGTATCAGAATAAAAGAGACATATCCGAAAGAGCGTCGGATGAAGAAAGAAAGTTCTGGAAAAATCATCAGAACAGACAGACATATCCAGAAGAACATCGGATAGACACAGAGAGACGTTCTTGAAAAGCATCAGAACAGATAGACATATCCGGAAAAATATCGGATAGACACAGAGAGACGTTCTGGAAAAGCATCAGAACAGATAGACATATCCGGAAAAACATCGGATAGAAAAAAAGTTATATCTGGAAGAACATCAGATAAGCATAAAAGTATAGGTTCCAGATGAGTTGGACTTTGTAGAAAGGTAACATGTTGATAATAACACGACCACTGATGAATGCAAATGAGGATTAAAACACTCTTGAATGCATAGTATATGAAAAATGTTATGATGTATGATTAAATGTATGTAATGTAAATGAAAATGCCGACAACAAGTTTAGACTCTTTGAGGAGTGAAAATCAACAAGTTTATACTCTTTTGGGGAGTGGAAATCAACAAGTTTATACTCTTTTGGGGAGTGGAAATCAACAAGTTTATACTCTTTTGGGGAGTGACAGACAAAATTGATTCCTCAACACGGAGATCACTGCCATTGCTTAGGGACTGAAAATGATGTTTATTAAACATATCCCCGCCATACTGATAAATTTATCAAGTTTATGATCCTTGGAGGAAGGTTTGAGAGCTGCTTGAGGATTTTTCCAAATAAATTGCCCCAGACTTACTGACTGTTGTAGATGAAATGATTATTGATTCAGCTTGAATGATAATGATTGTATGTTGTATACTAGGAAGGCTTGTCCCAGTAATGAGTCTTGAATGTTTTTCTGAATAAACCAATTCCGAGAAGGACTTGCACTGAACAAATCTTGAACTGATTCTTAACAGGCTCTGGAAAGAACTTGCCCATGATAGGATCACTGACCAAGTTTCTAAACCGTTTTGAAAATTCCTTGAGAGGAAAGCTAGTTTGCAATAAAAAATGTTTATTTAAACATGGCAAATTTAATGCAAAGTTCATGCAAAATATTTGAAAACAAAATCATTGTTTTAGAAAAAGCACAGTAATATGGATTACTGGTTAGAAACACGGTGGTTTAAAACATTTTGAATGAAAAGTAAAACAGAGGTATGATACCAAAACAAATTATTTGCAAAAAATGATTTTGGAGACAATTTACGCAACCTTGTTGTAGTATGCTCTCAAAATAACCTTGCTTCAATTAGGTATTTTGAGGGTTATAATGTAGCCTGGTTCACGGTTTATGAAAGAAAGATAAAGGCTCAAAATTTGTTTGTGCCCACCCCAACTTCGTGATGTTCTCTAGTCCTAGGCTCAGTTAAACTTAAATTATGCATCCAGGTCCCAAAAGGTTTCAGAATTATACTGAAGATAGTGATGACGATGGTCCAGAAGTCTTGAGATGGCAGCTACAGTTTCATTACAACATTTAGTTGTTTTTATCCTTGTGGATTTTTTTGAAGATCGAGGATTTAAGGATCTCTTCTCTGTATTATCCCTAACTTTTGCCTGAACTATTTCTTTTGAAATTTATAGTCAGCGGGACGCCCTAGTTTTTTGCCTAAGTTTTTTTTTGACTTGGCGGGCTTTTTCTTTTTTATTTCTTCTTAGAAAGAAAGTGACTGCTTGATTTGATGATTAGGACGGACCATCACTGACTTTTGATTTGAAAGACGTTTTCAGCATCTGCTTGTTGTACGTAAACTCTCTGAACTTGAATACGCAACCCAAATTAAACTGAGAACTACCCTGCCCCTGGTTAAAATTGCGGGTTTTTTTATAAAAAAAGAAACTCCTACTTCAAGGCTCAAAGGGGTTAATGAGGGATTATCTTCCTTATATCTCCAGTGTTTGGGAATTGAAAAAATGCCTTACATCGCCGGCAAAGTTTATTCGAAACCGTACCGACAGCAATTATGGGTATCACGTTTTCATCATCCTCCCACAAATATTTGCATAGTCAAAAATTTGAAAAAGAGGTGTATATTATTTTTGAAAGCTTTTTTTTCTTTTTTTTTGAAAGAGAAAGCATAAAGATGCAAATAAACAAATGATTTGAATCAAAATACTGTACATGCTCATTTCATTAAAACTGACATTTAAAGATAAACAAGCTGAAAGCAAATATGATACAAACAAGGAAAATGCAAACTAGAAAGAAACAAGGTCAGTGACTAATCAAACACAAGGATGAGTTGTCCAATCTTTGGGAAATAACTGAGCTGAAGTTGATTGAAGTTTCAGTTCTTATGTTTAGGCAGAGGATTGCGCTGGACATTAGGATTGGTGTCACGAAAGCGAAGGAGGTTGTCCCTGATCAGATCCCGCACTCTAGCCTTTAGTGCATAACATCTTTCTAAATCGTGGCCCGTAGCTCCTTCATGGAATGCGCAATGAAGGTCAGATCTGAAACCAGGTGGAAGTGGATTTCAAGGAAGAGGTGCTGCCTTAGTAGTAATTGCTCCTTTCTGAACCAAAATAGGGTACAGTTCAGTGTACGTCATAGGAATAGGATCAAAGTGAGTCCTATTGTAGTTCTGGTTTTGTCCAACAGTCGGACGTTGAGGAGCTTGAGCTGGTCGAGCAGCAAACAGAGGAGTGATAGCAGCAATATGAGCTTGATTAGGCTGCTGAGGTCTGTAATGAGGTTTCTTGTCCTCAGCCAAGACAAAATTAGTCTGATCTTCCCTCTTCTTTTGGAAGTTTCCATAGGGTTTCTTTACAGCGTTAGAAGATTCAGCGGTTTTAGAGACCTTCCCATTCTTGATGCCTTCTTCAAGTCTCTGGCCAATGATGACCAATTCTGTGAAGTTTGAGGAAACACTGCCAATCATCTTTCCCCAAAAGATGGGAGACAAAGTGTCTAAGAATATTCTGATAAGTTCTTTCTCAGCCAAAGGGGGTTCGACCTGAGAAGCTAACTCCCTCAAGCATTGAGCATACTCTTTGAAAGATTCCTTCTCGTTCTGAGTCATGTTCTGGAGTTGACGACGGTCTGGAGTCATGTCCATGTTGTACTTGTACTGATTCATGAAAGCATTGATAAGATCCTGAAAGCAATGAATGTTGCTTCGTTCAAGGTTCATGTACCACTTGAGTGAAGCTCCACTTAAGCTATCTTGAAACCAATGGATGAGCAACTTCTGGTTTTTGGTGTAGGAAGCCATCTTACAAAAGTACATAACCAAATGAGCCTTTGGGCAGGAGTCACCTTTGTACTTTATAAACTCAGGTGTCTTAAATTTGGCTGGCATGACGAGGTTAGACACAAGACACATGTTGTCTGCATCAACGTTGAAGAAGTTATTTCCCTCTACGGCTCTGAGCCTTTTCTCCAAAGTTTGATATTGTTCATTGGCATCTTCAGGCTCAATATCCACATTGTCCTCACTTTGAGCACTAGCATTGTAATCAAAGTTAGGATTCTCAAAGGCAATTCTGGAAGTCTGTACCAGAGGTCTAGGTTCTGAGAAAATAGGGACTTGAAACTCTGGTCTTGGAGTTTGACCGACCAAAGTGGTAGTGACCTGTTGTGGAATGAAATCGTGAGGCAATCCAAATTCCAGCCATGTAGATGGTGGCATCTGAACAGGCGGAGGCTCAATAGCAGCACTCGTGATTTCCTAGATGACAGTCCTATGAGGTGGCTCTCCTCTGGAAATTAGGACCTGAAGCATTTCCGTTAAATTAGTCATGCTTGACTTTAGATCGTCTATTTCCATCCTAATCTCTGCATTGTGCACTTCTTGTTCTGACATTTTGTTCCTGACGTTAGCTCTAGTCCCGTATCGGTGATGAGGAATCAGTTTGACGACTTACAGATGACTGAAAGACAGAAGGATGGAATGAATTGACGATGACCTGGACGTATGTATGAAATATGCAAGGGATGCAAATGCAATGCATGGATGCAGCAAACAAAAACATGTGGAAAACATGGGTTCAAAGGTTCGGCGTCATGAAGTCAAGGCTCTACCCATCCCCAAGGTTTTCTATGGTGAATTTTTGTTCCTGTCCTCAAAATCATTGACCCCCTTGGGATAACAACAGCAGGCTGGTTCACCCGAGCGAGCTGTAGTATCTTAGGGTAATCTCAAATGAGGGTAGTATTGCGTGACAACTATTTCCGATAGCTTCCGCACTACAAAATAGTCACATGGCCTCAGTCTACTAAATCCTTAGTTTCATGGATACCACAATCGAATAATCTGCTTTCAACAACCGAAGTCGTTTAGACATTGAATCCGCAAAGGGTATCTCCACTGATTCGATGGTCTACCAGGGTCTCTTATTTGGGAGTCACTCCCTGTAAGATTACCCGTCTAATGCCATCACTTAACTTAGGTGTCACTCAAACTTTCCACATGCGTCATCACCCGCAGTCCCATTAGCAGAAAAATAAACACGGATATCAAGTAGGAAAAGATATATATATATATATATATATATATATATATATATATATATATATATATATATATATATTATAGTATATAGTATATAGAAAAATTTCTAGCAACCTAGACCTCTTAGGAATTCTAATCCTAGTTTGTATCCCCAGCAGAGTCGCCATTTTTCTGTAGCGCGGTTTTTGTGACCTCCCACATCCGCCTGCGGATGGGATTGGGTGCTACTTTCTGATTTCTTATTTATCCTATGAAGCTGGAAAGGAAAGGGAAATTATCTCATACTAACCTTGCACGCAAATGCTTTTTGAACAAATGCTTAAGAGATTCGGGGAGTTCGGGGTCAGGTTATACAATGGAGAGTTGTTAATTACCCATCCTATACATGGTTATCCATGGGTTGTTAGCAATTTTCCTTACTGCTTTCTACTTACTGGTGTTTATCTGTCATGGGTTGGGAAAGTTTCTCCTTTGGGAAGGTTGAGAGATGTTGAACAAATATTTTTGTTGTTTTCGGGTTTTTCGATGTTTTTGGTAAGGTACTGGACCTAAGGTTTTTGTTTAGTGTGCTCACTAAGATTTCGCAATCTTATGCCTAAGTATTCCCGTTAAAGAAAACAGGGAAATCAGAGCAATCGTAGTTCCTCCTATTCTATGGGAGAAAAAGATGTTTGGTGTCTTGTTCGAAGCCCAAGATTGAAGCTAAAGGGGTGTTTGTGGGAATTGATTGAAAGAGTGAAAAGATTAAAGATTGAGATATGAATATCCGGGAAAAACATCGGATAAAAATATAAGGAATATCCGAGAAAGCGTCAGATGAAAAATAAAAGGAAAGGGGTTTTTCCTGTGTTTTTTAGGAAAACTTTAGGGTTTCTGGAGATCCAAAAGGAGATGAGACTGTCCAAGTCGACTGGTATAAGAAGGTTGATCTTTGTATGATGCTCAAGAGGAGGCTGATGTTTTATGGGATGAGAATCAACCCTAAATTGGTTTGAGGTTTTGATTCTTTGGAAAGACCGCTCTAACAAAGGATGACTAAGTTCTGTCCTATACCTTTAAGAGGTCTTCGGGGTCCTTGTGTTAAGCCCAAGAGAAGGCATGAAAACTTCTAAGAAGCCGGAGGGTCCTTGTACAATGCCCAAGAGGAGGCGGGGAATGCTTTTAAGAAGCCAGTGGGTCCCAAACCAAAGAAAAGTTCAAGAAATTCTATTCATCGAGAATAGATCATTTAGTGAACAGTTCGGAGGTTTGGAGAAATTCAAAAGATGCTATTCACCGAGAATAGATCACCTCTGGGGGGTAGAATTTCTTTGACAGTTTCTAGGGGTGACAGTCTGAGAAAAGTTTCACAAAGAATAATGCCTTTCTCTTTGTTCCATATTGTTTAAGCCCAAGAGAAGGCAAGACTGTATCTGGAAATCCTATGGGGATCTAGTTTTGACTATTGAAAGAGTAAACATTGGCTTTACCTAGTTCTAGACCTAGTTGTCGGGGAAAACCCTAAGTAGATATACAAGTATATATACAGTTGATATATGACAAGTATTTAAAAGGATATGAAAGAAGGACTTACAAGTGAACAAGCTTCCCACAATACAGTTATATATATAAAAGCTGATAAAAGAAAGCTGATAAAAACTTACAGGTGAGCATGCTTCCATAGCTGTATTGTTAGTTGTTAAAGAAATTGAAGAAAGTTTTGATAACAAATATGAATTTGAATTTAAAACATGAGGAAAGTTGTTTTGAAAAGAAACGATATGAATATCCGGGAAAACATCGGATTGAAAGAAAAGATTGCAGATATGAATATCCGGGAAAACATCGGATAAAAAGAGATAAAGAGTAAGAGGTTGAAAATACGAATATCCGGGAAAACGTCGGATGTAAAGAGACGATGGAAAAAAGAAAACGTTGCTCGCTAAGAATTTACAGTCTTATGCCTACGTATTCTCAACGAGATCTTGAGAAATCAGAGCAGTCGTAGTTCACCCCTAAGGGGCACGAACTACAGAAAATAAAGTTTAAATCGCACGGCGGCGAGAGGGAAAATCTAACCTAAAGTTATCATGCTTGGATGAATATCCTACTGTCTATCTTATTCCAAACCTAATCAAAAATTAAATTTGAACTAAGAGATCCTAAGGGAGCATGCATACGTGGCAAAACATCACAGAATAAATAAGTACACGGTATAGCATCGTGACAGATAAAATATATACACGGCAAAACATCGTGAGATAAAAGCATATACACGGAAAAACATCGTGAGACACCGAGAGAAAATACAATCACGGAAAAACATCGTGAGATAAGAGCATATACACGGCAAAACATCGTGAGGCACAGAGAAAAAATACAATGACGGAAAAAACATTGTGAAATAATCAAGGCACAACATCAGGATTTAATCGAGGAAACAAGCAAGTCACGAAATAAAATCGGGCAACAAGAAGAATTATCAATTAATTTAAATATTAATTTTTAATAAGATTAACTAATAATTTAATTAATCAATATTAAATAAAAATATCTAAATTAATTAATAATTAAACAATATTTTTTACATTTTTAAATATTTATTAATCTAATTAAAACTAGAAATAAGAAAATTAAAAATAAATAATGAAAGAGAGAAATATATGTGTGGGAGAGAATTGAGAAAACAACGTGAGGAAATTGTTTTGGTGTGTCTAATGTAAAAATTTTGTAACATATTTATAGTAGAAAAAAGACTTGGGAATCAAGTAAATGATGTATGCCGTGACATATGAAGAAGAATTTTGTGGTTAACATTCTTGACTTGAGTTTGAATGAGAGAATAAGAATTAATGTATACCAAACTTAGTTTTTAAGCTAAGTTAAATATCTATATAATAGAATAATATTAAAACAAAGTTAGTAGAAGAAGGAAAAAATGGTATTTGATATGCTACATATTGTAGTGAAAAGGAAAAAACAAGAAAGGGTGGGGGACGTGTGTTTTATGTTGTGGTAGAAGAAAATTTGTGATTTTTGGAGACTAGTAGTGTAAAAGAGAGACTAATATTGTAAAAATAATAAAACAAAAATTATATTATATATTATAATAATATACTTAATATAATAAGCAAATTAAATATAATAAAAAAATTTAATATAAAATAAGTTATGAAAATCTTGATTAATTAATAAAAATTAATTAAAATTAGAACCGAAACCCGTAAAAAAGCGATAGAAACTGTCCGTATCGAAGTGTCCGAAAAAATAAAATGAACACACCAAAACGATCAGCAAGAAAAAATATGTATTGAAAAAATACACCGTTTTGTCAAATTTTGATATTGATTTTACTCGCTAAAAAGGCTCAGACAGATCAGAAACATGATGACCGGAAAGTCAAAAAATTAAAATAAGCACATCGGGTTAAAGTAAGCAAAAAATAAATAAAAAATGATGTCTGAAAGTGCAATTTTAAGAATTGCCGGGATATCGACTTTTTTGCACTATTGACTTTTCAGTTTGACCAAAAATACCTGAAAATTAAACATGTTAAATTCGGCTGATAATTCAAAAAATAATCATGAAGAAAATTTATGATATTATATGCAGATGACGCAGTATGAAAATATAGACAGATGAAAAGAGAAAAATAAAAAATGTCTGGTCAAAATTTAGGGTATGACAAGAATTAACAAAACCTTTATAGCCGATCCCTCACAAAATAACTCACTAACCACTACTTGGAGCTTTCTATCCCTAGTCCGCCAGCGTAAGCAGGGCTAGGTGATGTATAGAACGTTAATTCTCTATGCCATTACTCGGGGTATTCTATGCTTATTCGACCAGCGTAAGTAGAACTGTTTCCCTAGGTCCAATACATAGGATAAAGGTTAGTATTCCCTATGTGTCCAATATCATATTAACAGAGTATCTCAAGTAAAAAATCATTACAAACAAGAAGCAATTTAATACGATTATAAATCAATAGGTTCATACAATGGTCAAATCAACATTGAATCCAACAATATAGAAATAGGTTCATCCTAACACAACCTAACCTAGAATACTTTAGCTACTCATAGTGCAATTAAAAATACCACAATTGATAGACTAAGATAACATAAGAAGTCCTTTGAAGAGATGGCCTCCAATGGCTTCAAATGCTCCAAAAATCACCCCTTGTGCTCTCTAATTCGTGCTTCAATCACCAAATTTCATAACCCTTGCTCTTCCAATTTAAAACTGTAGAAAATCCCATTTTAAAGCAGTCATAATGGATTAGAAACGCGTCAGAAAAAGACCCAAAAAGGTACCATCGTGTGCATCAATATTCCATCGCGTACGCGATTTTGAACATGCTGCATCTCGCGTGCGATACTTTCAATTGCGCGCACTTGATTATTTCGAAATGAAGATATTTCCCTTAGCTTTATTTTGCAAAAAAAAAAACCACGTCAAATCGAGTTATGAAACTCCAGATATGATCAATTTACTGAACAGACGTCAATATGTAAATTTTGCTGAAAATTGCTTGTTTCTTCACACTTTTTTCCCGATTTCTTGGTTTTGCTTTGTTTCTTCGACTTCTTCATTTTCTTCATACTTCTTCATATTTAGCTCATCTTTAATTTGAGATTTCATCAAATTCATCGAAAATACTTATAAAAATCATGTAATAACAAGCTGTCATCACGACCCCAAACTTGATTCGTTGCTTGTTCTCAAGTAACTCATCTACAACTGGACATTTCAAACAGAAAAACGAATTGCAATAATAATGAATGAACATCACCAATTATGTTACCTGATCATCATTCCAGTTCTCAACTTCAATTGAGCAAATTTGGGAAAGTTCTTCCAAAATAACAAGTACTCAACCTGTCTCCCAACTCCCTAATTTTTCACTCGAATTGACATGGTAATCACACAATCAACGTACAAAAGTATTTTATAATAAGTTTGTAAAATTTCTAATAAAATCAATCAAAGTCATTTAAACACACACTTTTAGAGGTATTTCAAGGATGTAATGAGGCTTATGTTAGGGTTGGATAATTTGTGATAGTAGGCTTAAACCTTTGGAGTTAGGTACCTAGTTTTCCTTGTTTAATCATATTCATTTTCATATCAACTCTTGCTTAATTACTTTGGTACTAGATATTAACATTTTATGGTTTTAAACATTGTTGCTCATTTTTATGTTTGAATTTTTTGACCAAAATCTCTAGTACACCAACCCCAAACTTAAATTTGCTCATTTACAAGAGCAACCCCAAACTTATTCTTTTTCATATGACCAAGAAACTAAATTTTATATCTAACTCCAAAGAGAGGGTGGAAAGATTAAATCTTTCAAGTCAATTGGCTAATTATTTTATCTATGTCACCGAAAGAAAGGGCTTAGGCTCAATCTGGTTAACAAAGGATATATAAATGATATAAGGGTTAGTTTGAAAAGGCTCAGAGTTTACCACAAACAAGTGCCTCATTGTGTATTTATCAAACCAATAGATTAAATAAAAAATAATGCAAATTCTATAAAATAGAAATTGTATGGATACTATCTGAAGAAGGAAAAGTAAACAATGAAATATTTAGCTCAAACCTTACTAGTTGAGGTATTTGGAGATTGAGTACAAGGTAGTAGGTTGAAATGAACTGAAATTTAAAATTTTCAATTGAAATAAAAACTTATCTGATGGGTCGCCTCCCATTAAACGCTTCTTTAAGGTCCTAAACCTGACCTTTCAATTTTTGTGTTAGGGTGACATATATGACAAGAAAAAATATCATCCATCTTCTTCCTTTTGTTTGGTAGGAATTCCATCACTTTTACGAATTGAAGGTTTTTCATCCATATTCTCTTCAGCTTGATAGTATTCAAAAAGGCATAAATCTCATCCAATACTCCATCTATTGCTCCTCTTTTATCAGTCTTATTGCTAGGTGTAGGACTTTTTTTGTTGAAGATCTTGTAGTTGGACATCTACGTCTAAACAAATTATTGAATTTAGAGCTTCATCTAAAACTATATAATCTTCATATTGTATTCTTGTTCTTTTCCCACATATAATTTTCACCTCCGCTTCTTCTATTGTTTCTTCTATCTCTTTATCCAGTGTTGTGCACTCTTCTTCTTATTTTTCTATTTCAATTCCTCCTTCATCGACCACCTCACATTCATGTTTGACCTCTCTTTCAATTTCTGCATCTCTTGGACTATCTAACATATTTTCATAGAAATCCCCACTAGATCTTAGCTTTATTGCTAATTGGTTGGGTATTTGACCAAGTTGCATCTCTAACTTCTGGAAGGATGTTTCCATGTTACTTAACACTATTTCTTGATGCTTGTTGATTTTCTCAAAACTGAGTTGAATCATCTTTATAAACTAGGTCAAGGTTTCTTTAAGTTGAGATGATGAATCCTCTTCCCATGAATGATCAATGTTGATGCGAGGTTCTGGTTTTAAATAATTTCTAGCATTTTTCAGAATGGGCAATTTTGCTGCAAGTTCCTCTGTAAAAACTTCAAATTTTGCAAACGTAGCATAAACGTCTTCTTGCATGACTACCTTAGTAGCACTGCATTAGATAAAAAAAATTAAACAACAATGAAACTAAAAAGAGGAATAATACGAGAGAAAATTTAAGAAGAAACAAAATTAAATAAATACGAAAAAATATTTACAATTAAAAAGAAAATATAAAAAATAAAAAAATGAAATTAATCCTTGCACAAGCATCACCTTGTTAAAATATCAGCAGTTCCCAGCAACGGCACCAAAAACTTGATGACTTCTCGGCAAGTGTACCGATAGTGTCGCAGTAATAAAAGATTGAATCCACGAGGATTGTGTTCGAACAAGACTATAATTATGCAATGTAACAGAAAACACTAAATAAGGGGGGTTTCAAGTTTCAGTGCGAAAAGTAAATAAACGAATAAACAATGTCACGAAAGCGGCCAGGTTGTGTAGTAGAATCCCATATTCCTCTATTGTTGTTGTTTGATTCCCTCTATGAATGATCTAATCACTATAACCCTAAGGCGAATTAACAAAACCGTTATAGTCGATCCCTCACGAAATAACTCACTAACCATTACTCGAAGCTTTCTATCCCTAGTCCGTCAGCGTAAGCAGGGTAAGGCGATGTATAGAAAATTAATTCTCTATGCCACTACTCAGGGTCTCCTATCCCTATTCGACCACCGTAAGTAGAATAGTTGCCCTAGGTCTAAGACATAGGCTAAGGGTCTGTAATTCTTATTTGTCCAATATTAGATTAACAGAGTAGCTCAAATAAAAAATACAATATACTCTTTTTGGTCCCTTAACTATACCATTGGGTTCAGATTGGTCCCTTAATTTTTTTTCGTGTCAGATTGGTGCTTTAACTCTTAAAACGTGTCATGTTAGTCCTTTTGGTACTGTAGCGATGAATTTAGCGACCGATTTTTAAATTTTTCAGTCACTAATTAGACGAAAAGAACTAACATGACACATTTTAAGAGTTAAGGGACCAATCTAACACGGAAAAAATTAAGGGACCAATATGAACCCAAGGGTATAGTTAAGGGACCAAAAAGGGTATTTTTCTAATAAAAAGAATTACAAACAAGAAGCAATTTGAAATTCTGGCCAACAGATACCAGATGTCATGGCAGATGTCAGGACACTGGGATCAAGACAGCAACCAACACTTATGAAGAAAAATAAGAGCTTGAATGTAAACAATAACACAGTCAATTGTTAACCCAGTTCGGTGTAACATCATCTACATTTGGGGGCATCCAAGCCAGGAAGGAAATCCACTATATTAGTATTATTTCAAAGCCACATCAACCACCCATAAGTTTACAAACTTCTCACCTAATCACTACCCATGCTAACTTCTACCTAGGAACTCCTAGATATGAGACCCCTCTCACTTCCCACCAGTCACACAATAGTGACAAACTCAACAATAGAGAATACTGGAAGTCACACTTCGAAAGACACAAAAATCCACTATTTACTTAAATGCTTAGGAGTGATTACAACTCAAAACTCAGTCCAGTTCAAGTACTTAAGGAGTACATGAATGGCTCACAAATGCACAACCAACACAATCCAACTTAGATGTCCAAAGACATACGAAAGGATCACAAGTAACAAAACTCTCTAAACCCTAAAACTCTTTCTTTCAATACACAGCTTCTCTACTTTATTAGGTTTAGAACTCCTCTTTAAATAGCCTTCAGATCAGCATGGGCTTGGGCTCTTCAATTTAAATAAAACACAAATCACAAATCATCAGCTTCAAATCTTTTGCAAGATTTTTTGCACATAAATAGGAACTGGATAGAAAGTTTCCTAAAAAGGCTCCAAGATCGTTTTTATGAAATACAAGCAAATATGTCAAGACAGAAGTTCCTAAAATGTCCCTCCTAAGATTGCGACACTGTGTGAATTAAAACACAATCAAATCTCACACTTTAAATACCAAATCATTCCAGCCCTAAACTTTAGGTAAAACATGTTCTAGCCACATGTCCGAACACCATGCTGACTATGCGGTTGCCTAAAGAATAAGTCTAACATAGCATGGGGATCACCCTTAAAGTAAAACGTGGATAATTCCGTTTACTTAGTACATAATGGCATGGGTGAAGACATGCCCACGACACCCTAAGTAATAGCCAGTAAACAATTTCATTGTTTAAGGTGGAGCGGTTACCACTTTTTAAGGATCCTCAAATTATGGCCCAAGAGCCTCTATAAATACATCAACCCTAGGATTTAGATAGATAGATCGTAAGATACGTGATATACCCTAAAAGTTACAAAGCTTCTCACCTCAAGTGAGTTTGCTCTCTCATCACCACAAACACCATCGAGCAAGGTTTCTTACCACCCTGGGCAAGCCCTAAACTATAGAAAATACATAAAGCCTCTGGCTACCCCTACAAGCCTAAGGTGCATTATGTACTATTTGACAAGTATTTTACTCTTATAGTGGGGCCTTCGTAAAACTAACATGGGCCACACTTTCCATTATCATCACCACTATTATACTCACTAAAGCATCCACCTGTACCTTTAACCGTTCGCAATCATAGTTTCTAGGAGGGCACAATCCCCTACACAGGAAAATACCGGAGGTAGAAGTGATCCCAATGCCAAAGCTTAAATTCGCGTCGCCATGGAATAGTTGTGTCACCAAAATCAAAGTTTGGGAGGACAATGTCCATAAGACCCAAGAACGCCTACAGGAGGTTGCCCTAATAGAGGAGATGAAAGTGTTGAACCCCCATCCACTTTCTGAAGAAATATGGAAATCACATGTTCTCGAAGGCTTAAAGCCTCCCTCTTTAGAAAAGTACGATGGCCATAGCGACCCCTACGTGCATGTCGCCTCCATCAACACACATATGGCCATTATTTGAGCACCTGACTCACTGAAATGCAAGTTTTTGTTAGAGATTTAGTCTTGCGATGGTACTTAGGCCTACTTACAGTCGCTGATGGAATATCTCATACTCCAGTCTGTAGTCAGTTAACATAAGAAGATGTCCACCGCCATCCTGTTTAACATCCGACAGGGCCCCTAAGAGTTGGTGAAGGAATATCTCGCCCATTTTAATGAAGCCACCTTAAGGGTTGTCCACCCGAGCTAAGAAATGTTCATGGGAGCATTTCATAATGGTCTCAAAGCAGGTTACCTCAACGAGTCTCTCGCATAAAGACTAGCATCCTCGTTAGAGGATGTGGTCAGAAGGGAAGAATCCTACAAAAAGGGGGAAGAGAGTAACACTGAGAAGAAGCCCAAGATGTAAAAATGTGTGTTCTCTAGTTAGGGATATCCCCGTGCCTCTAGTTCCAAAGGCAGATGTTATGGGACCTGAACCTCGCAGATAGTGCAAGTTCCATAAAATAAAAGGACACCATATAGAAGATTGCTACCAACTTAAGAAGGAAATCAAGCACATGATCATGGAGGAACATCTTAAGAAGTATATCAAAAGAGATTCATCCCAAGGGTCAGGCATGTACACCTCTCACGGGCGGGACAAATCAAGAAGTCCCATACCCAGAAAAGGGAAGAAGGTATCCAAAGAAGAAAGCTAAAAGGTCTTACATCATATACTTAATACTATTGTAGGATGATTTTCTAGAGGCAGAGACAATAGCTCCTCCTGATAAAGGTACGTCTGCCAAGTATTAACATCTAGGATTTACCCAAGGGGCCGAAGGAAGGCGATACCTTGACGCTAGAGGTCGAGATCGTTTTTCAAAAAAGGAAGCAAGAGGTGACACCCCCACAAGGACGACACTATGTTCATCACTGTGAGGTCTGATGACTAGGAAATCAGAAGAGTTTTGATAGATCAAGGGAGCTCTGTAGATATCCTTCACTAGGACGCATTTGAAAGGTTCTTCTTCAACCTAGAGGGCCTCAAAACCTTCAAGGGTCACTAGTTTGATTCTCTGGGGAGAAAGTACAAGTGAGAGGATACATAAAACTAAATACCACCTTTGGAATTAAGGAACAAGCCAATCAGAACAAAGTCAGGTATCTCGTTATAGATGCCCCCTCTTCTTATAATACAACAACTACACATGATGCTATTTTCCATGGAGTGTTGAAGTACTCATATACAAATATAGCTTTATGCTTATTCATAGGGTTTTCATAGAAACCATTTAACCTTTTAAATATAGACATAAATTTCGAATTGAATGAAGGCATTGGAACATCATTGGAAAGAACGTTAACCCCTTAAGTTAGATCATTAGCATCACCCACCCAATTCACAATGAATTTCTTATCAACCAAGATGCTCGCATCTTTTCCTGATTTAATAAGAAAATATAAGATACACAAGTACTGACTAATATAATGTGAATCTCTACTTAAAATTTGACATTCTTCAAATGCTAATATATTCTTCATGTATGACTCTGTATCACCATCGACATTAAAATATGGCATTTTCAACACAACTTTATCATCAAAATTCAAGTCAAGTAAGCATTTACTTTCACTTACTTCAAATACAAATATTGCTTCAGATAACTGACTTGCACTGTATACAGAATCAATTTCATCTCCCATTTTTGTTGGTTCAATTACACCTCCCGTTTCTTCTTGTACAAATTCAAATGATGACGGCAGCAAAAATGTTCTTAACAGATTTATGAAGTGTTTTAGACACTCTACTCTTTTTGAATTTATGTTGTGAAGGTTGAATAGTTTAAAATTGGCTATACTAAAATAGCGTATATTAATTGTAAGAAATGAAGGAGATCCAAGGCTTAGACCAGCAAATTTGTATACACCCTCAAGAACAAAAAACGGTAGCTGATTTTCAAGGAGTACTAAATCAAGTTTAATGTCATCAAATTAGAGAGAGATATTTTAGAAAATACCTCCTCATCTTGAGATTCTGAACCACAATCTGAGTCAGATTCTGCTTTAGAAGATGTAAGAGCAATCAAAGCTAGATTTGTTTGTTCTTCATCATTCTCAAAATCTTCCTTATTGTTGAGTTCATCCCATGTTGCCATGAGGCTTTTCTTGAGTATGTTTCTGAATTTGTTCTTATGGAAGCGTTCCTTCCTTACCTTGTCCTTTTGTAGCTCTGGGCATTCAGCAATGAAGTGACCAGACTTTTTTCAATTGAAGCAACCCTTCTAATCATCCTTATTATCTCTTGAGCTTGATCTTTTGAAGCCATTGCTTCTACCAGAGAATCTTTTCATCTTATTGGCCAAGTATTGAAATATCTTACTGATAAAGGTCATCTCCTCATTATCTGAGTCTTCTTCAGAGGCTTCTGATTGAGAAGCTTATTGAGATTTCCATATTTTGGAAGCCTTTACAAATTTTGCAAAAGATTTTAAAGCTAGTGACTTTGGCTTCTTGACAGGTTCATCTCCATTGAGCTCCATCTCATGACTTTGGAGGTTTTCTGATAAGACTTTCAAGACTTAATGTGTTTAAGCTTTAGCCTTCGTGGTAGCTATCACCTTGGGTCTGAATTTGATAGGAAGACTCCAAACAATCTTCTTGACATGGTCAGAGGTAGTATAAATTATGTTCATCACTGGAAGATCAGACACAAAAATTTGAAACCTAGAAAACATGGTTTCAATGTCTTCATCTTTCTTCATCGTGAACAACTCATATTGCTGAACTAGAAGGTTAGCCTTAGCTTCTCGAATATGTTGTTTCCTTTCATATGTAGCAAATAAGAATTTAAAGATGGTTTGATATACTTAGAATGAGGTAGAGCATCAAGTAAGATGCCTCTTACTCTATGATATCTTTTGTAAATCATTTTTCTGAGCAGGTGTGAGTGAATTTCTGTCAGACACCCTTCCAACACCATTAATCTGAATGTTAATAACATCTTCCAAGATGTCCCACAACTCATAATCAAGACTTTTGATGTGAGTATACATCTTGATTTTCCACCATTCAAATTCAATGGAGTCTCCACTGAATGTTGGAAGTCTAGCAACAGAGTTGTTCCTCTCAGATGTACTTTGATCATGATTTTTATCACCACGAGGAAAACCCCTACTTGAACCAATTATTACAGATTCATCAGCCATTAATAAAAAGTATTTTTCCCAAGATATTTTTTGTACTCTGATGTCAACTAGAAGTGAGAAAAACACAAGAAAAGGGGTTAAATTGTGTTGAATTTTAACACTTTTTCTGCTACTGCTTTTGATTGATCTTAATTAGAGTTTAAACTTGCAATTCAAAGTCTGACTTCAGAATCACACAGAGCCTGAACTCTTAAAAGTCTTTATCAGATTCTGCGACAGAATCTAATTCAGAGGGAAACAATAGATAGTTGCGAGATAATGTTTAGAAGCAAGTAAAGTAAAATCACAAAACACAAACTGTTATCCTTGTTCCTCTCACAACTTGAGAGTTGTTCTGTCCCTTGCTCTTCATGGGATTTCCACTATAACCAAATCTAATTACAAATGCTCAAGCTCATCAGCACCAGACTTCCTTTGCTTACACACACACAAGTATAATACTTCCTTGCTCTCACCCACAAGTCTAAGACTTCATTGCTCAAGCACACAAGATCAAGACTTCCTTGCTATATCATAAAAGCTAAAGACTTCCTTGCTCAAACACACAAGTCTAAAACTTCTTTGCATAAGCACACAAGCTTAAGACTTCAAATGCTCAAGCACTAAAGCAAGAGACTTTTGACTCTAAACAAAATGTTAAGAGATTTAGGGTAACAACTACACTTGATATTCAATTAGAGGTGTAGATACAATACAACTTAGAAAGATTTAAAGACTTAAGAACTTCTAAAATATACAAGCGTTAAGATGTTCTAAGTCTAATTAATTTGACAGAGTAGCATCTTTTTTATTGTCAATGGTCAGAGTCTTGTAATGCAGTATGGTAGTCTTCATCTTCAGATATTTTTCTCCTTTTATAGCGAGAAATAAAAGAGTTGTTGGGAAGACTTTTACTAAAACGGTTGGGCTAGCTTTGTACTTGATTAGATACAACAAAAAACACCTTTCTGCAAGAGGAATTATCCGTTAAAGCTCGGGCACCAAGAGAGAGATTTTTCCCTAAATCTTCATGTGATCAAAAAGTCTCTCAGTCTGTCAGAGTTGCCTTGGTAGAAGAGCTTCTGCTTCAGAGGCCAATTTTCCATCAGACTTTATTCTTTAGAGGCTGATCACACTAGAGTCCTCTTCTTGGCTTTTGAGGCTTCGGAGTATGGGTCACCATAGGCTGACTTTCTTCAGAATTGACTTCTTCAAAGTCATGATCTCTATCAGAGACAATGTCTTCAGAAGTGGTCTTCAGAACCAGAATTTGATCTTCAAATGTAAATTCCTCGAGCAATTCTTTATCTGTTCTTAATGAATATATTCCTACAAACTTGAACAAATATTAAATAGCCTAATTGTTCTTTAAATACTTTGTTATCAACAAAACCCAAGGGACCTTGTATTAACCAATTTTGTTCCAACAAAATTACACCTCCCTCATCAGAGACAAAGCTACGTTCAAGCGAGGTGGAAATTTTTTGAAGAGATTTACACCCCTAAACACTCTCCGTGAACAGATATAGAAAAAGGTTTTCCACTTGGGGATATCCCTGCGCCTCTAAATCCAAAGGCAGATGCTATGGGACATGAACCTGGCACATGGTGCAAGATCCATAAAATCAAAGGACACCACACAAAAGATTGTTACAAACTCGAGAAGTAAATTAAGCACTTGATCCAAGAGGGACATCTTAAGAAGTATGTCAAAGGAGACTCCTCTCAAGGGTCAGGCGGGTCAACCTCTTGTAGGCAGGATGACTAAAGAAGTCCCAGACCCAGAAAGGGAAAGGAGGCATCCAAAGAAGAGGGCGACAAGGTCGTATGCCATATGCTCAATACTATTGTAGGAGGATTTTCTAGGGGCAGAGACAATAGCTCCACCCAGAAAAGATATGCCCGCCAAGGATTAAACACATAGGATATTCCCAATGGGCCAAAGGAAGGCGAGACCTGATGACTTCTTGGAAAGTGTACTAATAGTGTCGTAGTAATAAAAGATCGAGACCACAGGGATTGTGTTCGAACAAGAAAATAATTATGTAACTGAAAATAGTAAATAATGTGGGTTTCAAGTTTCAGTGGGAAAAGTAAATAAACGAGTAACCAATGACACAAAAGCGGTCAGGTTGTGTTATAGAATCCCATATTCCTCTATTGTTGATGTTTGATGTCCTGTATGAATGATCTAACCATTATAACCCCATGGAGAATTAACAAAACCTTTATAGCCGATCCCTCACAAAATAACTCACTAACCACTACTCGGAGCTTTCTATCCCTAGTCCGCCAGCGTAAGCAAGTCTAGGCGGTGTATAGAACGTTAATTCTCTATGCCATTACTTGAGGTATTCTATCCTTATTCGACCAGCGTAAGTCGAACAATTTCCCTAGGTCTAACACATAGTCTTAATGTTAGTATTACCTATGTGTCCAATATTAGATTAACAGAGTATCTCAAATAAAAAATTATTACAAACATGAAACAATTTAATAAGATTATAAATCAATAGGTTCATACAATGGTGAAATCAACATTGAATCCACCAATATAGAAATAGGTTCATTCTAACACAACCTAACCTAGAAGACTTTATCTACTCATAGTGGAATTAAAAATACCACAATTGATAGACGAAGATAACATTAGAAGTTCTTTGATGAGATGGCCTCCAATGGCTTCAAATGCTCCATAAACACCCCTTGTGCTATCTAATTCGTGCTTCAATCTCCAAATTTCATAACCCTTGCTCTTCCATTTAAAAAGTGCAGAAAATCCACTTTCAAAGAAGTCAGAATGGATTAGAAACGCGTCAGAAAAAGACCCAGAAAGGTACCATCGTGTGCGTCATTATTCCATCGCGTACGCGATTTTGAACATGTTGCATCTCGCGCGCGATACTTTCCGTCGCGCGCACTTGATTATTTCAGAATGAAGATATTTCCCTTAGCTTCATTTTGCAACAAAAAAAAAACCCACGTCTAATCGAGTTGTGAAACTTTAGATATGATCAATTTACTGAACAGAGGTCAATATGTAAATTATGCTGAAAATTGCTCGTTTCTTCACACTTTTTTCTTGATTTCTTGGTTTTGCTTTATTTCTTCGACTTCTTCATTTTCTTCATACTTCTTCATATTTAGCTCATCTTTAACTTGAGATTTCATCGAATTCATCGCAAATACTTATTAAAATCATGTAATAACAAGATGTCATCAAGATCCCAAACTTGATTCGTTGCTTGTTCTCAAGTAACTCGTCTACAACTGCACATTTCAAACAGAAAAACGAATTGCAATAATAATGAATGAACATCACCAATTATGTTACCTGATCATCATTCCAGTTCTCAACTTCAATCGAGCAAATTTGGAAAAGTTCTTCCAAAATAAGAAGTACTCAACCTGTCTCCCAGCTCCCTAAGTTTTCACTCGAATTGACATGGTAATCACACAATCAACGTACAAAAGTATTTTATAATAAGTTTGTAAAATTTCTAATAAAATCAATCAAAGTCATTTAAAGACACACTTTTAGAGGTCTTTCAAGAATGTAATGGGGCTTATGTTAGGGTAGGATAATTTGTGATAGTAGGCTTAAACCTTTGGAGTTAGGTACCTAGTTTTCCTTGTTTCATCATATTCATTTTCATATCAACTCTTGCTTAATTACTTTGGTACTAGATATTAAAATTTTATGGTCTTAAACATTGCTTTTCAGTTTTTTTTGAAGAAGTTGCTTTGACTTCTTCATTTTTCTCATTTTTATTTTTGAATTTTTGACCAAAATCTCTAGTACACCATCCCCAGACTTAAATTTGCTCATTTACAAGAGCAACCCTAAACTTATTATTTTTCATATGACCAAGAAACTAAATTTTATATCTAACTCCAAAGAGGGGGTGGAAAGATTTAATCTTTCAAGTCAATTTGCTAATTATTGTGGCTATGTTAGCGAAAGAAAGGGCTTAGGCTCAGTGTGGTTAACAAAGGATATAAACATGAAATACAAGTTGGTTTGAAAAGGCTTAGAGTTTGCCACGAACAAGTGCCTCAGTGTGTATTTATCAAACCAATATATTAAATAAAAAATAATGCAAATTCTATAAAATAGAAATTGTATGGATACTATTGTTAGAAGGAAAAGTAAACAATGGAATATTTAGCTCAAACCTTACTAGTTGAGGTACTTGGAGATTGAGTACAAGGTAGTAGGTTGAAATGAACTGAAATTTAAAATTTTCAATTGAAATAAAAACTTATCTAATGGGATGCCTCCCATTAAACGCGTCTTTAAGGTCCTAAGCTTGACCTTTCAATTTTTGTGTTAGGGTGGCATATATGACAAGAAAAAATATCATCCATCTTCTTCCTTTTGTTTGGCAGGAATTCCATCACTTTTAGGAATTGAAGGTTTTTCTTCCATATTCTCTTCAGCTTGATAGTATTGAAAAAGGCATAAATCTCAACCAATACTTCATATATTACTCCTCTTTTATCAGTCTTGTTGCTAGGTGTAGGACTAATTTTTTGTTGAAGATCTTGTAGTTGGACATCTACGTCTAAACAAATTATTGAATTTGGAGCTTCATTTAAAACTATATAATCTTCATATTGTATTCTTGTTCTTTTCCCACATATAATTTTCACCTTTGCTTCTTCTATTGTTGCTTCTATCTCTTTATACGGTGTTGTCTTGTTTTGGTTCTGACTTGGTTCGCCAGACGTTCGCACTGCGAATGGGGCAGCGAACCAATGTTGGCTAGGCATTCGCTGGGAGCTTTGCAATGCGAATGAGAAGTGAGCATTCGCTGGATGCTTCGCATTGCGAACATGACAAATCCTTCAACTTGTTTCTTTCATAACTTTTGACCCGTTTATCCGTTGTGAGTGTTCTTGGTATCGTTGTGAAGCTATGAACATTCTCTAGCTAATGGTAGTGAGAAATATCTATTTATTGCCCGATTAAATAAATCGGAGAGAACCGTGACTTAAGTGTAATTTGTGATATGTTGAATTATGTGTTTCCGTTATGCGATTTATGATTATTTGCCTATGCTCTTATTGTTAAACATGTTTGAATATGTATGCATGTTAAAATAAGAAATAGGTAGAGTGAGGAATATTACCGTAAACACTATAGGAATTGTGGAATGACATGACAACGATCGTGCGTGCGGTGCCGAGGCGTGTGTCGGATACTAATGTCATAGAATGAGTAAACACTAGTATGGAACATGTGTGGTAACCTTTTTGGTTGTGATAAGGCGTTATGGCCTTGTGATCGTCGAATACGATCCCGTTTGTGTGTGTGATCACGTAATTGTAACCGGTTCTTTGAGTTGCGTTTCATGGGTCTCGAGCTCCTCTGAAACATATGCATGACTACTTGGCAGGTTTTTATTCCCCGTGCTGTACGAATGGCGCCCGGTAGGCGAATGCTTCTGACGGTATAAGGCCCGTGTAAAGTGACGGTTCATAACGGTAAAAGGCCCGTAGAACCCGAATCCATTCGTATGTCAACTAGGTTGCAAGGATCCATGACCTGGGTCGACTTCTAGACGTAGAAGAGGCCGGGAATAGGGGATACCTTGGCATGGTTACCGATTAGTGGTATCACTACGCCAAAAATAGGAATAGACAGCACCAAAAAGACAGCGCTTTTATAAAAAAACCCTGCTAAAAACAATAAAAAAATTTTGCTAAAAAAAAGCGCCGTAAAAGACAGATTTTAGAAAGCGCTTTTAAAAAAGCGCTGTTAAATGCCATAAATGGATGCCACCTTAGAAAGCGGTTTTTGGAAAGCGCTGCTATAGGTATTACTTTAGACAGCGCTTTTAAAAAGCGCTGTCTAAAGGTAACCTTAGAAAGCGCTTTCAGAAAAGCGCTCTTATAGGTCTTAAATTCTTTTCACTTTAGAAAGCGCTTTCTAAGCAAATCGCTCTTATAGGTAGCACATAAGAAAGCGCTTTCTGAAAAGCGCCCTCTAAGGTCTAACACAAATATTTTTTTTTTAAACTAATTTTTTACATAAATTTGAAATAATATTTAATTTTATATACTAAATTGATTATTTAAAAATTTATTGTAAGTTTAAAATAAATATGAGGCGTATTTATTTCAATGTTTGAAATTAATTCAGAATAATATTCCTAAATTTATTATTTGTAAAATTTATATATTTTAAAACAACAAAATAATTAAAAATAGATATATGTGGGACTAGTGTCAGTTGAGATTTTTTCTCATAAGAATATTAAAATTTAGTTTCAAAATAATAAAATTAATTAAAATAAAAATGAATGTTACAGGTATCAAAACAATGACCGAAGAAGGTTACAATCTTTTTAATAATTAACATTACTTCATCAAAAGTGGTTTAGAAATATAATTAAGGCCAAAGTTTTCAGAACGCTCCAACTTCTCTCCACATCGTTTTAACTCGGTCACAAATTTTCTTTTTTCCCTCTTGAATTTCACTGAAAAATTCTAAAATTTGAGAACATCCAACTTTTCCCTCCATCATGTTTCAACAAAAGCCCCATTTTTCAATCACACCCTTTCTAATTTCACCAAACAAAAACCCTAATCTCTCAAAATCCCTTTGAATCGATACCCTTCATTCATCTCTCAGCCCATCTCTTCGAATCCCTTAATCCCCATATACCTTCTTCTCTCGAAATCTCTTCATCTCATTTTGGTTATGGTTCTCTGCTTCTCCCAAATATGTGTTGCGGTGATATTGTTCTGAACCAGTTTTGACGGTCTCAGATTTGTTTTGGAATCTAATTCCTACAGCTTCATCTCAGTTCCTTATGGGGTATCAATTCTTTCCTCTCAGATCTCAATTTGTTCTTCTCTATTTCTGATTGTGCTTCCTTAAATGCAGGTTAAAAGGGAGACAAATGAAGAACCGAAATAATTTTCTACATGCAGTGGCATATACAATTGTAAAATGTGCTAAGACAATAATAATCCACTAAAGGTATTTTACCATTGATTATGCACACCTTAGAAATTTTGCATATGTTGTACCTGTTTCCTTTTAAGTTATAATATCTTCTCTTGTTGCTATTTGTGGTGCCTCATGTGGTAAAGCAGATTCACTGTGAACAATGTTTTGAAATTGAACTTGAAAAGAAGTTGTGCAGATGCATTTTAATGTTTATTTGGGTTTGCTTGTATCCTAGAACTGCTATTAGTATTTGACTATATTTCACTTTTATCTTTGAGTGTACTAGTATCTTATAGGGATAAGTTAAAATATGTTGAGTAGATGTACCAGTACATCTATGACACTTATATTGTAACTAATGTTTTTTACTGGTGCAAAATCACCATTATATGGCATTCAATATTTGTTTTTAGGAAATGGTTTATATTTATTTTATATTTATTTATTTTCTTGCAACAATTTATGTAGGAAATGGTTAGTGGATGCAGAATGAGTGATGCTGATGGTCAAACAGAAACAAGATTGAATTGTCTCAGACTTTGCCAATATTCTTAAAGAAAGGCTAGCATATTTGAGAGGGGTTGTAGAGACTACATATATGTGAATGAAAAATGATACCAGAATTGTTAAGGCCATATATTGCTTAGATGTGTCTAAGGTACACATATGTCGATATTCTCTTTTTGGTAATTGAATTTGTATTGATTTTCTAATTAAACATTTTATCAAATTTTCTAGTTTATGGCTGAATTCATTTTTTATTATGATAGGTTGATATTGAGCATGGTTAGTGCATGATATGATATTTTGGGGAGGGATGTATTCTTGACAGTGATTGACCACACATATGAAGAATTTCTTTTGCTTTAAAGACTTGGAATTTATTAGTAAGCTACCTTCACTTTATTATATTCTTATTAGCAAATTGGCTTTACTTTATGAATAAAACATACATGTTTAGATTTAAGGAAGTAATGCAATATACAGGTTTATGGAAATGTGAATTATACAGGTTTCTGCATTAAAAAAATGGTTAAAATGAGATTTTTTAAAAAAATCTTCAAAATTATATGTAGACAAAAGACAGCGCTTTTGAGAAAAAAGCGTTGTCTAAAGTCCCCCTTTAGAGAGCGCTTTTAAGGAAAAAGCGCTCTCTAAAGGTATATAAAAAAATCATTATACGTATACATTAGACAGCGCTTTTAAAAGCGTTGTCTAAAGTCCCCCTTTAGAAAGCGCTTTTAAGGAAAAAGCGCTCTCTAAAGGTATATAAAAAAATTCTTTAAAATTTTAAACGTATACATTAGACAGCGCTTTTAAAAACGCTGTCTAAAGTCCCCGTTTAGAGAGCGCTTTTTCATAAATAAAAAAGCGCTGTCTTTACCTACGACAGCGCTGGCTTAGACAGCGCTTTTAAGCGCTGTCATAGGCCAAAAAAAGCGCCATCTTTTCCCTTGTTTGGCGTAGTGTATGGTGAGTTGGTGAACTCATGACATGTTTCCATATAGTGTGTGTGTGGCTACTCAAAGTCTTTTCCCTTCCCTTGGACTTGAGTTAGGTTTGTTAGAACCCTGTAAAGCCGAGAAGACTATAAGATAGTGAACTCACTAAGATTTGATGTATCTCACCCCACATTGTTGTTTACATCACAGGTACTACAGGTGCAGCGAAGGGTAAGGATAAAGTGGTTTGACTTTTCCTTACAGAGTGTAGCTTTTGAGATGGCATGGCTTCCGCTATGGCGTTTTATTTTGAGATCATTGAATTGATCTAGTTCTTAGTGTATTTTGGGACATCTTGTATATGTTATGCCGTAGACTTTAGAACTTGTATTTAGGGCATTTAATGTATATAATGTGTTAACTAGGAACTTATGGTATTTCAGTACCAAATACTTGGATTCATGTATAATATATATGCTTTGATGTAAGTTATTATATATGGGTGTTACAACAGTCTTGCAGTTACCCCATGATTTTGTCATTTCCATGACTTGGCAAGCCTTGTCACCATGCAAGACAAGTTTCTAAAGTGCAATGAACATAATCTCTGCAGAGCTACAACACCATAGAGCCTTGTAAGTCCAAAACCTCATCATTTGGCATGTGACATTCAACGTTCAAATCCAAAACTTTCAAAATTTTCACGAGGCATTGAATGGATGCATAAAGATGGCATGTATCAGTCCATAACAGTGCAAATGAGTCAAGATAAACTCAAGCATCAAAAGACCATAGGCCTGCAAGATTGACCCAAGTCAATGGCTAGAGGAGACTTGAGATTCCTTTTGAAAACCAATAGACAATGGACTGTCCTTGCCACCATTCACTATTGTTGCCAAAACAAACTTGACACACTATAAATAGAGCTCATTTGTGGTCAGTTTGAGTACACCAAAACACCATAACTCATGCTTTTCTTAAAATCACTCTAAAAAAAACCAGATTTTGCTTCTCATTCAAGCAACTTTAGAATTTTTCATTTGAGAGCAATTCTATCAAAATCAATCATGCCAACACCTCACATACATCATATATGAGTGATCCATGACCTTAAAACTCATCTGGAACACATGAATCACAAAGTCACCCCCCATTTGCTCAAGCTTTTTGGCCTGTTTACAGTTGAGGGGCCACAACAAGTTCTGAGTTGATTCTATCCATTCCAAGCCTTCAAACACATTACTTGAGGTCCATTGAAGCTGCCCAGATCATTACAAAACATCTGTAACACCTCCAACATAGAATTCGATCACCAGCTGCAAGAGGTAAGCCTGACACTCTCAAACTCTATAATCCATGCATCATAAATGTGTTTTCAAGTTTCAAACATGTTTCTGAACTTACGTAGAGTGTTTCCCCTCAATCAATTGCTATGTATGAATAATGTATAGGATTTCATGATGTTCTTGCAACAATTAGGGTTCTTGAGTTCATCTTCTGATTTCTCACTCCACACTTAATATAAATGCAATTAATTTATATGGTTGTAATCCTTGTTAAAAAACAAGCAAGTTTCATGTTTACAAAAGTCATTTTCATTGGGTAATCAGAGAGATATGAGAGGTTGTGCAAATCTGGAAAACCAGAGATCGCGCGAAGAAGATGACTTGTTCTTGGCGCCTTTTTTCTTGAGTTCATCTTCTGATTTCTCACTCCACACTTAATATAAATGCAATTAATTTATATGGTTGTAATCCTTGTTCAAAAACAAGCAAGTTTCATGTTTACAAAAGTCATTTTCATTGAGTAATCAGAGAGATATGAGAGGTTTTGCAAATCTTGAAAACCAGAGCTCGCGTGAAGAAGATGACTTGTTCTTGGCGCCCTTTTTCAAAATTTTGAATATTTGAATATTTGATATTTTCATTAATTGATTCAAAAATCAATTTGTCTCTGAATTTTAATGTTTTTGAATTGATTCTTATTTTCAAAATTCACAAATATGTTAAAATATTTTATTCTACAAAAATTTCACAAAAATATTATTTATTTTATGTATTTAATATTTTTGTAAAGAATTTATTTTTATTTGTTTTTAAGCATTTAACAATTTTTCTTTCTCTTGATTTTTCAAAACTCAAATGATTTTCAAATCATTCTATGGATAAAACATGATTTTTCAAACACTAATCCAAGATCATAACTTGTTTTTCATACATGTTTGATAATTTTTATCATTTTAATTAATTTTATTCAAATAAAAATGCATTTTTAAATCAAATTAGGGTTTTACTTGTTTTCACCCTCACAAACATTTTTCAAAACATTTTTGGGCCTCTTGGTAGAGTGTACGTCCCATCCCTTTGTAAATAAACCATTTTTGGGCCTCGGTCATTGTATAAGTCCCGATGCGATTTTAAAAATCTCGGCGCGATCGCCGTTTTCAAAACAATTTTAATCTGGGCCTCCCCTTGTGTTGTAAAGCCCCATTTTTCTTCTTTCTCAAACACTTTTGGGCCTCTAATAGAGTGTAAGACCCAACCTCTTTTGTAAATAAATAATTTGGGCCTCACTCATTTGTATAAGTCCCGATACAATTTTCAAAATAACGGTGCGATCGTTGTTTTTCATCTGGGCTTCTCCTTGAGTTATAAGCCCTATCTTTTGAATAAAAATAAACTCTTGGGCCTCTAATAGAGTGTAAGACCCATCCTTTTTGTAAATACAATAATTTAGGCCTCAGTTATTGTATAAGTCCCTCTGTGGTTTTCAAAATTACGACGCGATTATCGTCTTTTCAAAAGAGATCACATGGGCTTCTCCTTGAGTATAAGCCCCAAACATCCTTTTAAAATAACTTTCTTTTTTATTCAAATTCAAATTCAAAGTTTTATCGAAACTTTCTTCAATTTCTTGAATGACTAACCATACAGCTATAGTTACTATGCTTGGGCTTGTACAACTGTAAGTTCCACTATATTCTCAATATACTTGTTTATATATTTCATCTGTATATATATTCTTGTATATACTTGCTTAGAGTTTTCCCAAGCAGTTAGGTCTAGGTCTAGATCAAACCAGTGATTACTCTTTCAACACAGTCAAAACTAGATCCTCATAGGAAATTCCAGATACTATTTTACCTCCTCTTGGGCTTATACAATATGGAACGGAGAAAGGCATTATTCCCGGTGCAACTTTTCTCAAGACTATCCTAACTTAGAGATATATGTGTACAAGAAGTTCATTTCCCCAAAGAGGATTAATTCCCGGTGAAACCTCTTTTGAATTTCTTCAAACCATACAGCTGTTCTACAAAGAAAGGATTAATTCCTGGTGAAACCTTTCTTGAAATTTTCTTAGGTTTGGACCCACAGGCTTCCTAAAAGCATCCCCAGCCTCCTCTTGGGCTTAGTACAAGGACCCTAACTCTTCTTAGAAGTTTTCTCAGCCCCCTCTTGGGCTTAATACAAGGACCCAAAGGCCTCCTACAGGTATAAGACATAACTTAATCATCTCCACTAGTTCAATCCTTTGGAGAGTCAGAATTCCAGAACATCAGACCATTTTAGGGTTGATCTTCATCCCATAAATACCTAAGCCTCCTCTTGGACATCATACAGAGACCTCTCTCTACACTAGAGCCTACCACTTCATAAGAGACTTGGACATGCTCAGCCTCCTCTTGGGCATCATAGAAAGATCATTCTCCAGCTAAGAGTCAACCTTTTCATACCTATAGACTTGAAAAGTCTCATCTCCTCTTGGACCTCACCAAGAAAAACCCTCAAGTTTCCTAAAAACACAGGAAAAACCCTGATCATTTCATCAACACACTAATCTTCAGCAGGGTTAGAACCTTCACAGGTTTTCAACTCAAGGTTTAAACCTTCACCTTAAAAAACCCAGCCAGAGTCAATTTACTATCAATAAAACCTTAAAAGAATCAGAGCCTCAAAGTCTCTGATATTTCAACTCTCCTTCAATCCTCAGCAAGAGTTGATTCCCCAATACAATTTGGACCTGTCTCTGGATCTCAATAATCCTTAGTAGAAGCCAGCCTCCTCTTAGGCTTCATATAAGAATTTCCCCAACCAGCCTCCTCTTAGGCTTTGTATAATGAATTTCCTCAGTAGAGTCAGCCTCAATCTTGGGCTTTGTACGAGACATATAAATCCTCCCCAGTGCGGTCAATCTCTTTTCAGCCTCAATCTTGGGCTTTGTACAAGACAGACAAAACATTCCCCAGAAGAGTCAATCTCTTTTCAGCCTCAATCTTGGGCTTTGTATAAGACAGATATAAAACTCCCCTAGTAGAGTCAACCTTTTAGCTTCAACCTTGGGCTTTGAACAAGGCACACAAAAATCAACATCCCCTCAGAGGATGTCAAGAGTCCCCTCTGTTGGAAGACATTTCTCTATATATCACATATCAAACAAATAATCAAATAAACCCTAATTCCAGATAACTATTATAAGTTGCACACTTGTTGATTCAAAAATCCAAGCTGTGGTCCCTCTTTTATCTTGGTAAAACTTCCTCTTTTATCTAATTTCTGTAAGTGGAAAGCCTCTGGATTATTTACATCCAAGCCAATGTCCATCTCTTAGCATGGAAGACTTCTAAGGAAAAATGGCATTGCTCTACATTGAGTTATAGTTTCTTCCTTCAGGACAATTCTCTTATAAAGGAAATTATGGCATTGCTGGATTCCACACATCTTAGTTAAAGTAATTCCCCTTTATAACCGGTTACCCAAACATTTTTTGTGATAAACAGGTGAAATATCCCCCTTTAGAGATGACAAATTCTCTCTCAGTCAAACCTTTAGCTTCAATCTTGGGCTTTGAACAAGACACAAAATAGTCAACCAGCTTCAATCTTGGGCTTTAAACAAGACACCAAACATTTTCCTCCCATAGAAATAGGAGGAACTACAATTGCTCAGATATCCCGAGTATCTTTACGGGAATACGTAGGCATAAGATTGCGAAATCTTAGCAAGCACACAAATCAAAAACTTTAGGACCAATACCTTACCAAAAATAACAAAAAACAATAAAAACATCTTCTCAACACTCCCAAAGGAGAAATTTTCGCAACCCATGACAGATAAACACCAGAAAGTATTTAAACATGCCACAGAAGGTCTATGGATAACCATATATACACTGGGTAATTGACAACTTCCCTTTGAATAACCTGACCTCGAACCCCCAATCTCTTAGCATTTGTTAAAGAAAACATTTGCATGCAAGGTTAGTTTTAGATAGCTTCCCTTTATTTTCTAGCTTCATAGGATAAATAAGAAATCAGAAAGTAGCACCCAATTCCAACCATTGCGGTAAGGTGGTCGCGTCACCGACAATAATCGCACGCTACAACAGTCTTACTCATTCCTGAATTCTTTGAGCTTGCTAATCGGGCTAGGAGGTCGGCCTGGGAATTGTCTTCTCTTGGGATGTGGACGACTTTAAATTCTGAGAACGCTTTGGATATTCCTGAAGCTTTCTAAAGGAACTTTATCCGGGTGGAATCCTTCGTCTGGTACTCGTTCTTTATCTGCCTGACCACTAGCTGGGAGTCAGTCTTCACTAATAAATGTGTTACTCCGACCTCTCTCGCCAATTTCATTCCGGCAATCAAAGCTTCATACTCTGCTTGGTTGTTGCTAACCTGAAAATTGAAACCTAAAGAGTATTCTAATGTTAGATCTCCGGGTCCTTCCAGAATTATTCTGGCTCCGCTTCCCTTGAGATTTGAAGATCCATCCACATAGAGGATCCATCTGTTTGAGATCTCTTCTTCAGCTGGTGCACTTAATTCTACCAGAAAATCGTCTAGTGTCTGTGACTTGATACTGGTTTTGGGCACAAAGTTGTTGTCATACTCGAAGAGCTCTACTGCCCACTAGACCATCCGTCCTGCTAAGTCAGGCTTTTTCAGTAGTTGATTGATTGGGTAATTCGTCTTGACAGTGACGGGGTGACCTTGAAAATATTGTCTCAGCTTCCGGGTTGTGATAACTATGCCAGCGCCAACCATTCAATCTCTTGGTACCTTAGCTCTGCCCCTTTTAGAACTTTGCTAATAAAGCATACAGGTCGCTCTCCGTCTTCTCCATCTTGTACTAAAACCGAGCTAAGGGCTTTATTTGTGACCGACAAGTATAAGACCAAAGGAAGTGTATTGAAAGGCTTCTTCACATGCCTCTGTCCATTCAAACTCTTTAGACTTCTTGAAAGGCTTCTTCACATGCCTCTGTCCATTCAAACTCTTTAGACTTCTTTATAGCTGCAAAGAAGTGTATTGATTTATCTCCTGCACATGATAAAAATTGTGACAATGCGGCTAGTCTCCCAGTCAACTGTTGGAGCTCCTTTTTGGTGGTTGGACTTCTCATATCTATTATAGCATGGCATTTTTCCAGGTTCGCTTCGATTCCCCGATTGGTGAGCATAAATCCGAGGAACTTCCCGGCTTGTACTCCAAATGTACACTTGTCCGGGTTCAGTCTCATGTTATAGCTTCTTATGGATGCAAAGGTTTCTATTAAATCCTTTACATGTGACAAATTTGCGCTTGTCTTGATAACCATGACATCTACATAGACCTCCAGATTCCGACCTATCTGAGTAGCGAACACCTTATCCATCAGCCTCTGGTAAGTAGCCCCAGCATTTTTGAGTCCAAAGGGCATGACCTCATAATAATAATTGCTCTGATGTGTCATGAAGGCGGTTTTTAGTGCATCTATTGGATTCATCCAGATCTAATTGTATCTGGAGTATGCATCCATAAAGCTGAGCAAACGGAACTCAGATGTAGCATCTATCAGCTGGTCAATGTTTGGCAATGGATACAGTTCTTTATAACACACCTTGTTGAGGTCCGTGAAGTCCACACACATCCGCCATTTCCCGAATTTCTTCTTTACCATCACCACGTTGGATAACCAGGTCGGATACTTGATCTCCTTGATGAACCCGGCCTATAACAGCTTATCGACTTCCTCTGCAATTGCTTTCCTCTTTTCATCACCACCCTTTTTTTTCCTTTGGGAAACTGGCTTGATATTCAGATCGATTGCTAAGTGATGGCACGTGAAATTGGGATCTATCCCTGGCATGTCTGAAGATTTCCAGGCGAAAAGATCCACATTGTCTTTTAGTGTTTGAACGATCTCTTTCTCCTCTTCGGGGGACAACTTGACTTCGATGTATGTAACATGGGACGGTAGGTGCCCAATCTAGACTTGCTTTGTTTCTTCGTTGGGTAGTATGTTGTCTTCAACTGAATCATCACGTGGGTCTATGTCGACCAGGTGAACTTTGAGGGTATTATTGGGATCTTCTTCTCCTGTGGGTTCCTTTCTTTTCAACTTTAGGCTATCCTTATAACACTTTCTCGCCAGCCCCTACTCGCCTTTGACAATACCAACCCGGCCATCTCTGAGTGGGAATTTCATGGTCAAATACAGAGTTGAAAGCGAAGCTTCTAGGGCGTTGAATGATGGCCGACCTATAATGATGTTATAGGGTGAAGCAGCGCTGACTATCATGTACCTCACTCGGATGGTCTTCGCATTAGCCGTGTTGCCAAAGGTGGCCGGCAACGCTAGGTGCCCGAGCACCTGTACCTGTTCTCCTGAAAATCCTACTAGACTTCCTTTGAATGGTAATAACTCGGTCGTATCGAGCCCCATTCCTGAAGACTCTAAATATTTGAACAAATTTTGGTAAAACAACTTGCTCCAAGGTTTTGCACAAGAACTAAGAAGAATCCTGCCAAAAAGAAAGATGTCCCAACACGATGTTAAGACATCTTGTCTGTCACCAGAAGCAGGGTGTTTACATATCAGTTGCAAGATTTAAGGAGATAGCAGAACATGGATTAAGGAATCAGCAAACAGAAGATTTGAAGCCCAAAGCAACAGAAGACTATAAAATAAGACCAAGACCTAGACAGAAAAGAGAGAGAGGATGGCATAGACTTAGGAATCCTATTTTGTAAAGTAGGGTTTAGGTTTAAGAGTCATAGGTTTCTCTTGTAAGTCTCCCTCTGTATCCATTTGATGCAGTGTGGTAGACATAGGAACTTGTACAAATTCAGAAGCCCGTAGGCAATGAATCGTGAATGTTCTTGGATGAAACTTTGAAGCAAATCCAAGTTAACTTGTTAGTCAAGGATGCTTGACTGAACTTTGTATTGGAAGGGGTGTCTTTCAAGAGGGTAGATACAATTATCGTGTAGTAAGTGTTAGATAATCATAGATTGTGATTTAGGAAGTGAGAGGGGATTCTCTTATCATTTAGATGTGACTTCTAATGATAAAGTCTTCATTGGGTAGTGATAGGTTAGTGTGGGTACTTTCTGTAAACCTGAGGTTGTTTATATAAAACTATACTACTGATAGTGATTACTTCTTCCTGCATTGGTATCCCCCAGATGTAGGTGAGTTGCACCGAACTAGGTCATCATATTCTATGTTGTTTATCACTCTGCTATTTTTAGTTCAGTCTTGATTAACATGTTGGATCAGATGTTGTGACATCTGTGATTGTGCAGTTCTGATATTCAAGGTATCAGTCTACTGTTGCGCCTTATGTTTAAATGATTATGTAGCACAATGTCTTGACATGTGTTAGGACATCTGCTATATGCATATGCCAGAATTTCAATTGGTATCAGAGCAGGCATCCTGTCTGGTTCTGCATGAGATCTTTGGGAGATACTTTCTGGCATTTAAATAAGGAGGAGATTTGAAGATCAGATCAATCAACTCAGACATACTCAAGGGTATTAATGGATGAGATGGATGTTCTGGATCGAAGGTAACAACCCGGAGGTTTTCCATGTTGCTGAGGAGGTTCTACAACAATTGCAGAAGAAGTGGCTAGTTCTCTTGTTGGGGTGTCTTATAAGATGTTCTGACATCTTATTAGGGCAAGCAGGATTTGTTCCTTGGTGGATCCACTGCATGTGTTTCTGATGGAAGAGCTCTAGAATTATGGGATTCTGGAGTTGTTACTGAAGACAGTTGGTGGAAGATCTCAATCATCAGCCTCTATATGTGAAGATATATGCAATCTTTTATTCCAAAGTTAGGAGCGATGGAATGAAGGGAGTTGTTGGTAGATATTTGGTATGGTGACTTGGTACTTGGAAGCTTGGTTTCTTGGTACAGTTGAAGTCAGTTGAAGAAGAGAGGAGTTAAGTTCAAGTTTATCAAGTTCTTACTATGGGAGTTTGATAAATTATTGATCGGCTAGGATGTCAAAGATACTTGAGAATTCTTTCAAGTCCACTCATAAAGACATCTCAGTCGTGCATCTGGAGTCTTCTAGTTATTCTTCTGACTAGAAGGTGTTTCTTTGAAACACAATCTGAAGAAAGTGGAGGTGATTTATTTTCACCATCCAAAAACTGTAAGGAAGGATTCATCTGTCTTGACCCTAAGGGTAGATCTAATCTGATTGGAGCGTTCAGAATTGTTGGGGTAAATAAGGTTCGTTCAGAGAGAATCTTAGTTACTTTAGTCAAAGGTGGCAGCCTTGGTATGTCAACATTGTTCTTCAAAAAAGATACTTGCAAAAGATTGAATACTTGACAAGTGTTCATGAAGTGATCTGGTGAAGCTTATCTACAACAGTGAAGAAGGGTTATTGGACAAGGATTTAAGATCAATTTCTATTTGTGGAGTTCACAAATATTTAATTGATTATCCTTGAAAGTCAAGATTGCTGATGTTCAACAAGATGTTGGAACATCTCATCATCAGAGTTTGTGCAGAATCATGGGAGGGGTACTGCATACACTTTAGCATTTGTTTTAGTCTTAGGTGGTGACCTAAGAAGTTGCTTCAGTCAGGCGTGACAGAAGCATGTGTTCTTTGGAGAGTTTCCTGACAAGAAACTGGTATGGACTTTGATGTTGTTGAAGATAAAGATGAAAACATCATAATCTTGATGGTTACAACTTGGATCAGTTTATTTCTGATCTAGGTACTTTGGAGCATGAATCTTTCTCTTCGTGGAAGTCAAAGTTAAGTGGCAGTTATCTCTGACTTTCTACAGTCTGCTCTACTAAGGAAAGTGGCATTCCTTGGTATGGCTATGCTGTAGTCTAGGACTACTTATTTTCTGAAGATTCAGACGTGGCAGGTGTGAAGTCTTTGGAGTTTCAAAGCAGGATGTAGGTTGTCTACTTAAACTTGGTTGTTGAATAAAGTCTATGAGAGCATGGAACTCTTGTTCTGTAATAGGGGGGAGGTTCTTCTAAGTGGCAGAAGGAGGAGTTGAATTCAGTAGTTGGATGTCGTATCAGAATATTCTGACATCTAGCTTAACATCAGAGTCTCAGCTGGTGATGTGGCACATCAGCTTAAGATAAGGTGATCTACAGGAGAATGGAAGTCATGGATGCTTCAAAAAGGTCTATCTCATGCAGTTTGCAGGAGCTGTGGATGGGAAGATGTTACACGTCTAAGAGGCTTGGTGGATCCAAGATGTCTTGGTATGGAGCAAGTAGTTCATGTGACTTAAAGATCTGATTTCATTGGTGGATCAGTGTATCTTGTGGGAGTTCTGAAGAAGATTGAGATCAATCAAAAGGTGGCATTTGGTTGGTTTCATAGTGTGCATTCAAGCAGGATGCGTGAAACTGATTGCTCTTGTGCAGAAGAGTAGTTAGTTCAAAACGTAAGGAGGTTATGATTCTCTTGGAACTTGTGGCAGAAGTTCTGGGTTGAGGATGGAAGTATACCTTCTTTTGGTGGATGAGAGTTTATTTCTCTCTGGGTTTCTGAAGCTCTCTTTGTTCAAGCTGGTGGCGCAGTGTTGTGTGAAGATCTTCAGTTTGGATTACTATGTTGATAGTAAGTCCAGTGGTGGAGCATATCAAGAACCATGGTGTGTGGTGTCTATGATGTGTGAAGGATGTCCTAACTGATGTTAGAGCATTTTTGGGTTTGTTATCATTGGTGGAGGATTCTTAAGTTCTGGTCTAGGAACTTGTTGGCTACATCATGTCTAAGGAGTATCTATCTTATCATACGGGAGAATGATGAAGTAGAAGAATTGCCTTGGGAGGATCGTGTGGAGAAGACTGAAGTGGATCAAGGGTTGATTGCATAAAGGTTTGGTTTCTAATGCGTTCAGAAGTTGATATTCACCAGAAAATCAGAAGTATTCCAGGTTATCATACGGGAGAATGATAAGGAATGACTGTCTTGGATTATGGGGTGTTTATCTTTGTTGTTGGCCTTGGTAAGGTCAGTGGAAAATCTTGCGAAGGGGATACTGCCCCTGGCTGCAAGTCATGCTAGTAGTGGATCAGTTTGGCAGCTGTGAAGTTCTGGAGCATGCATACGATATCTGACAATGTTATAACAAACTAAGGGGCCTTGTGCGTCTCTTTGAGGAATGTGAAGCATTCTGATTCAATTGGATTGTGCCTCAAGCATCTGGAGGTCTATACATGAGAATTCAAGAGGAGTTCGTATGGTGTGTAGATGGTTGCAGAAAGAGGGGGGTCAATGGGACTTTGATCTTAATCCAAGAGTTTGTTATGGTAGGATGTTGATCCTAATATTTCCTCACGGGTAGCATGATGGTGATCATGTGTGAGTGATTATTGCTTCTTGTCAGAAAAAGCAATAAGAGGGTTAATGATTGTGTTCAGCAGGTCATTTGAACTGAGGGTACGCTCTTGAAGACATGATGATGCGTCTTATGTTTTCCATTCATCAGCATAATGTTCTGTGGAGGAACACTGGTTATCTTAGATGGGGGAGTTGCTCCATGATCTAAGATGGTTTGCTGGAGTGGTGCAAATTGCCTATTAAGATTGTTTGTGGCCTCAAGCAGTTTGTGATAGATGGCCTCAATTGGGGTTGAGATGTCAAACGAGATGTCATGAAATTGCACTACTGGTACAAGTATCTCAGAAATTGTCTTGGCCTATTTCTGGGAGAATTTATTTTTCTCTACAGAAGCAAATTTGGTCTTCTAAGAAGTTTTTTTTTGTTGTTAACCGGGAGATGTTTGAATAAATGTCTTAACAACTTGGTCAGTTCTTCGTGGTCTTCTGTCTGGAAAGTATCCACGTTTCAGGTGGACTAGACAAAGTCTGACATCGTGTCAGGAAATTGGATAAGACACCTTAATTAGCTGATTTGGACGGTGGAAATACTCAAGTCTTGAATCTTGCACATTTCTTGGACAGTTCCCCTTGAAAGAAGAAACAGTCAAAATAACTTGGCCTGTGCACATTTTTTTGGAAGTTTCATTCCTCGTTTAATGTATGTCTTGAATTGACTGGTGTTATACTCAGTGGTTCGTTACATCCTATGAAAATTGCTCGGATATATAAAGAGTGGTATTGGCTTCTTCGCAACTCAAGGAGTACTAAGTACTCATGGAGTTTATCAGCTTTCGGGTCTATGCAAACTGGGTTGGGTTCTGTCCTGGACATGGTTGCCAACTTTGGATAAAAAGGGGGAGAAGAGTACAGGGGTTGAGTCTGTCCCGGCAGAGTGTTGGATAGAATGTTCTGACATTTTGTTTGTGTTTAAGGTTGACCTCATCGAATCCTTCTTCGTGTCCTGTGATCTGAGTTAGGAACACAGTCATGTCATGTGTTCTGAGTTACTCGGAGTAGTAGTCTGACACATCAAGAGTGTAAGCAGCATTCTAACTCAGATCAATTCAAGACAGACATTAAACAAGGAATGAAACTTTTGGTAAAACAAGTTGTTCCAAGTTGTTGCACAAGGGGGAGATTGAAGACTCTAAATATTTGAACAAATTTTGGTAAAACAAGTTGCTCCAAGTTGCTGCACAAGAACTAAGAAGAATCCTGCCAAAAAGAAAGATGTCCCAACACGATGTTAGGACATCTTGTCTGTCACTAGAAGCAGGGTGTTTACAGATCAGTTGCAAGATTTAAGGAGATAGCAGAACATGGATCAAGGAATCAGTAAACAGAAAATTTGAAGCCTAAAGCAACAGAAGACTCTAAAAAAAGACCAAGACCTAGACAGAAAAGAGAGAGAGAGGACGACATAGACTTAGGAATCCTATTTTGTAAAGTAGGGTTTAGGTTTAAGAGTCGTTGGTTTCTCTTGTAAGTCTCCCTCTATATCAATTTGATGCAGTGTGGTAGACATAAGAACTTGTACAGATTCAGAAGCCCGTAGGCAATGAATTGTGAGTGTTCTTGGATGAAGCTTTGTAGCAAATCCAAGTTAACTTGTTAGTCAAGGATGCTTGACTGAACTTTGTATTGGAAGGGGTGTCTTTCAAGTGGGTAGATACAGTTATGGCGTAGTAACTGTTTGATAATCACATGTTGTTATTTTGGAAGTGAGAGGTGGTTCTCTTATCGTTTAGATGTGACTTCTAATGATAAAGTCTTCATTGGGTAGTGATAAGTTAGCATGGGTGCTTTCTGTAAACCTGAGGTTGTTTAAATAAAACTTTATTACTGATAGTGATTACTTCTTCCTGGATTGGTATCCCCCAGATGTAGGTGAGTTGCACCGAACTGGGTCATCATATTCTGTGTTGTTTATCATTATGCTATTTTCAGTTCAGTCTTCATTAACATGTTGGATCAGATGTTGTGACATCTGTGATTGTGCAGTTCTAATATTCAAGGTATCAGTCTGCTGTTGCGCCTTCTGTTTAAATGATTATGTAGCACAATGTCTTGACATGTGTTCGGACATCTACTGTTTGCATATGCCAGAATTTCAATTCCTATGAAAGTATCCCAATATAGTACGTCGGCTGAGCTTTCGGGGTCTATCAATACCCTTTTCACGCTCTAGTCTTTTATGTGTACTTTAATAACCATGGGATCATTTTCATGAGCTAGGACTCCTATTACGTCTCGTTTTGAGAATGTTACAACATCTAAGTTGCCTTCCGGTTTCTTTGGAGATCTCTGGTCGATATGCATGAGTGCCCTAGCATATCTCTTTCTAGCTGAACTTTTTTCTCCACCATCAGCAAATCCTCCAGCGATGGTGTTTAGCGTGTGCCGAGTTGTCTTTGTCTCGTGACCCTCTTCGGCGTCTGAACTCTTCTTCCGGGCTAATTTTTATGGTCTCGGGTCGTCTCGGCGGGGACTTCTCTTGTTATTTTGTCGTCGAGAATCCTTTACATATGCCAAGAGATTACCTCTCTGGATTAGAGCTTCAATTTCTTTTTTCAGCTTTTGTCAGTCCTCGGTGTGATGTCCCTGTATACGGTGGTAATTACACCAAGCCTCAAGTTGCCTTCCCATAATAGCGTTGGCTCTTTTGGGAGATGAGGCTCCGGTAACAGGTTTATACGGCCGACTTCTTTAAGGATATCTCCCATGCTTGCATTCAATGGGGTGAGGTCTCTGTCCGGCTCATATGACTGTCTGTATGGTCTGGGAGCATGTTGCTCGCGAATAGCTACCCGAGGATGCTCCTTTCTCCTGTTCGACACCTCTTCCTTGCTCTTTGTATTTTCACTGTTGTTCTAGGCTCTATTCTCTTGGTTACTATCTTCTCCTTTGATGTAACACTCAACCCGAGTAGTGATCTCGTCCATGCTGATAGTCGGCTTCTGAGCTAGTGACCTATTGAACTGTCCGCCTCGTAGTCCATGTTGAAAAGCTCCCAGAAATAGTTCCTGGTTTGGATGAGATACTTTGAGGGTTTCATCATTGAATTGAGCCAGGTACTCACGTAGTGATTCTAACTGTTTCTGTCGAACACTGAACAGTGTCGTCGTGGACACCTTTCGGCGTTTGCTTGCCGAGAAGTGTTGTACTAACTAATTAGTCAAATCTTGGTAGCTTACGATGGAGAGTCGAGGAAGGCTCATGTACCATCTTAGAGCTACATCCTTAAAGGTATCGACCATGAGCTTGCACTTCAGTGAATCCGAAGGGGCAATTATGGTCATCTGATTGTTAATGGAAATAACATGCTCCTGAGGATCCGTCTTCCCATCATAAGAGATTAGTGATGGTGCTTTAATATTTTCAGGGACGTGGTCGTCCCATATCTCTTGAGAAATAGGTTGTGGCCCGAGAACCTCCTCCTCATGGTCGCCGTCAGCCTGACTTTGTTGTTGTAAAACTTGTATGTTGTCTTGCAGCGTCTCATTCTGCTGACGCATGGCCTCCATCATGGCTAGCAGTTGAGCCATGTCTGGAGGATCTCCTTCAGAGGACATGTTGTTAGTGTAAGTTGTGGCCTGAGAGAGTTTTACCTAGACCCCACGGTGAGCGCCAAATGTTCTAGCAAAAAATGGTTAGATACACCAAAAGTACTAGTTCCCCTTGTCCTGGACAAGAAGAGCTACGCTGTCTATATTGTGAGGGATATTTGGGGATTTGAGAGCTATAATTGTGTTGTGTATTGTCTCAAGATGATTGTGTCTTGCTTAACCCTCATGTGGGAGCCCCTTTTATAGTATTCCATTAAGATATTCCATTAAGAAAATTCTCTTGGCCTTCCGACGATACATGGCTATCATTGTTGTAACTCCCCTTCAGGAATGTAGACGTTAAAGCTCTGGCAACGAGCGCATTATTCCGCCGCCACCATTGCAACTGTTGGTGTGCCAGTTGAGTTCATGTTCGGCGTAAGTATCGGGTTGACGGAGATCAGTACACTGCCTCGTAGGAGCTCGGCTAATGGGAGTCGGGTTATGTGACTGGTCCGGGTTATAGAAGATACTTACCTAGCTCTCTGTATTGCTCGACCTTTCTTGGTATCGTAGTCTAGTTCATACTTAATCTTGGCCGACTACGCAACTCGCCTTCAAATATATTTGGCATGTACAATTACAATGACCTTACAAGAGGTGGAAACAACAAAGATGTGTACGAGTTTGAAGCGACTATATATGAGTTAGAATTAGGGTAATATATAATTTACGAGTGCTTTTATAGTAAAACCTGATTGTCTAACCCCTCGATTATTAAAGAAACCGAAGAACAAGATCATTTAATTTACAAATAAATAATAAAACTAAAAACATCACTTTTAAAGAAATAAAAGTGTAAATTGCATTTGTTCGGGTTCGAAGTATGTCCTGAATTAGTTATTCCCATAGTTATTTTTTAAGATCGAGGGAATGGATGGTATATTTTAAAAATTAATAATACAACATGGCACGTCTTGAAATTATACATCAATTTTTATTAGGTGGGATAAAAGTTTTGTCATAAAATATATTATTTATAATATTGAGAGATGTTTCAAGGTTCTACCATTTCAAAAATGGGGATTATTGTAAAAAAAAAAAATTGAAGAATCAATAGAAAATGTCCCACACTTATTATTTCTGCAACAAAAGAATAAATTTGGAATTTGGGATGAGAAGAGAAAAACATAGAACATTATATGAAGTGAATTGAAAAAAAGTAAAAAAATGAGAATTTGAGTTTTGTATTTAAAATAAAAACTTTACCTTTATTTTAGCAAATATCCGTCTTTCAAAATAAAAAGTAAAAAAATGAGAATTTGAATTTTGTATTTAAAATAAAAATTTTGTATTTAAAATAAAAACTTTACCTTTATTTATAGATGTTCCAAGATCCATTGAAGCATACACCTTTAGTCCACCCCTCATTCAAATCAACAAACAGTATATTAAAAAATATAAAATCGAAGAACTTAAACCGACCAAAAATAAATTAACAGCATTGAATTCTCCATTACATAAAAAAAAAAAAAGAAACAAGTCGGCGACTGAACATATTACATAATATTAGAGCGAGACGATTGAACATACAGTCTGGATAAGAGTAAGCACAACCAGCAATACAGCAGCTACAGTTGATGCTATTTTCCATGGAGTGTTGAAGTACTCATGCACAAGTATAGCCTTATACTTATTCATAGGGTTTTCATAGAATCTATTCAACCTTTTAAGCACAGACTTATATTTTGAATTCAGTTGACTTGCTAATTTATTTTTGGAAAGATTGTTAACCATTGCAGCCACTGCATTAGCATCACTCATGCAATGCACAACAATTTTCTTATCAACTAAGATGCTCACATCTTTTTCTGTATTAATAAGAAAATCTAAGAAACTAAAGTACTGAGAAATATAACATGAATCGTCATCTGAAATGTGACATTCTTCAAATGCTAATATATTCCCCATGAATGTCTCTGTTCCATCATGGACACAAAAACGTGACATTTTGAACACACCCTTATCAAAATTCAAGTCAAGTAAGCATTTACTTTCACTTACTTCAAATACTAATCCTGCTTCTGATAATTGACTCACACTCGCACAGTTTACTTTTCCAATTATTTCTTCCATTTCTTCTGGTTCAGAATCAAATGATGATGGCAGCGTCGGCAGCAGCCAAAATCTTCTTAGAAGATCTGTGAAGTGTTTTTGACGTTGTACTCTTTCAGAATTTATTTCTTCCGTTTCTTCTGGTTCAGAATCAGATGATGATGGCAGCGTCGGCAGCAGCAAAAATGTTCTTAGAAGATCTGTGAAGTGTTTTGGACACACTATGCTTTCCGAAGTTATGTTTTGCAGGTTGGGGTCTGTTGTTTGAAAAAAGATAGTAGTAATGCGAAGAAATGAAGGAGATCCATGGTGATAAAGGTTGGGGTCTAATTTGTATATATCTTCAAGAACAAAAAATGGTAGCTGATTTTCAAGGAGTATTAAGTCACCTACAATGTCGTAGGATAACCCACGTTTTGTTAATATAGGATCATTTTCCTTCCAAATTGGGTAGTCATAATGCCTAAGAAAAAGTTCAATTATGAAGCATGCATCAATGATAATGATTTTTATGAAATCATTGCTGTTATAGCTTAAAAGCCCTGCATAACAACTTCTGATTCTATTCTCCCACTCTTGAACTTTCAAAACTAAATCATCCACAGTTAATTTTGTTCTAGTTAGAAATCCTTTGAGATATATGAGTTTGAGTTGTTCCATTTGATGCAGAATGTTGTCACTACTTGAAGCATGTGGACTGTGAAAAGGACCAATGGAAATGACTTGAGGTGTATACATTTGTGGATTACCTTGGCGAATTCTTGGTGGTACTTTGTAGATGCATTGTTCATGGATTCTAGACATTTCTGAGACAACCTCTACTTTAAGCATTTCATTCAGTTCACCCACACAACCATTTGGTTTTGGCTCCATTTTCCTAAAATTAACCTATAACTTGTTTTTATCAACTATCTTGAAGAGTTAATTAAAATAAATGAGAAAGAGTTTATAAATTAACATACATTATAGGGTAAACATATTTAGCTAATTAAAAAATGTCATATTTTTCTTGTGTTTGATTCAATAGTTCATTTTTCTCATGCTTTTACAAATAATAATTTATGTTAACAATAGGAAATATCAACAAACTATTAAAATTGTATTATCTTTTATTCACTAAAACTAACCGAAATAACTCACATATTATTGTAAAATTGCATTACATTTCATTCATTATAACTAACTCAAAAATTACTTGAGTTAAATAAATTGAGTATTTTACAATATTTTATTAAAATAATATTTAGGCAATGTTCATATTTAGAACAATTTTTTTTTAATTATTAGGAATCTATGAAAAGTATTTCTACATTATTTAAACCAATGTTTAATTTTTAAATTAATTTAATATTTAATTAAATAAGTAGTTTTTGGTATATTATCTCTTGTTAGCTATATGATAGGAAGGAAATGAAACTATAGAGTAGAACTTTGTACCTTACAGCTTGACACACTGAACTTGATATCTCTCCACAAGTCTACCGAATATGGTTGACAACCTTCAACAAGGATACTGCATTATGTACCACCAAAATCTCAATTAGATAATTTAAACTAATAACCAATACAATATAAATACTACAACATGAGATCAAAAGACTTGAACAAATTGATACTTGAGTCTTAAACGTTTCATAGGTATCGATTCCTCTAGAAGCTTGTTTAGTGCATATAACTATTCCTGAAAGCAATAAATGTAAAGTAAAAAGTAAATACTATAAGTAAACTTCAAACTTGAACAAATTGATACTCGAGTCTTAAACATTTCATAGGTATCGATTCCTCTAGAAGCTTGTTTAGTGCATATAACTATTCCTGTAAGCAATAAATGTAAAGTAAAAAGTAAATAGTAAATCCTATAAGTAAACTTCGAACTTGTTTCTAACTTCTGAAGCTGCAATTGGAACTATTGTACATTAAATTGAGTTTTGTTCACAACATTTACTATAAAGGCAAAAAAATTAATAATCCTAGAAATAGAATATTGAGATGTTTAAGCAGTACTTATATTGGCAATTAAATTAGAGATTAATTTTAATTTACAATGAATTTATTATAAATAAATAAATTGACGTTATAAAAAAGGTATGGAAAATGATTTTGGAAGATATCTTATCAAATTATATTCATACCAAAATAAAAAATTATGTGTAGAAAGAATTAAAGAACCAATGTTAGATTATTTATTAAAAATGGAATATAATTTTTAGTACTAAAATGTAAAATATCTTAAGATAGGAGATAGTATAGTATAGGTTGATAATGATTGAGGAGATAATTGAATTATAATATATTAGAGTGTCTTCTTATTTATAGAGTTGTAGAACTTTTAGGTGCTTGGTTTTGTTTTTATGTTTATTAGGTAGATTATTGAGATTAAATCACAATAAAAGTGATGTGTTAGTGTAAATTAACGACGAAATAAATAGAGACGCATTTAGAATCATTTTAACCATGTGTTTGAGATATTTATTTAAAAAAATTTATATCATAAAAATGAATGTGCATTATAATACACTAGGTAAAAAAATGTATGTGTTGCACGAGTTTGATTAAACATATTTAAATATTTTTTATATGAGGAAAAATAATTGTTTTCGTATGTTTAATTTTTGTAATGATATATTTGTGAGAGCCCATAAATGGGGCGGCATATATTCTTTACTAGGTGTCCGCCTCATGACGTGTTGCCTGAAGAATAAGTCTCACGTAGCATGGGGATTACCCTTAATGTAAAATGTGGATAATGACGTTTACTTAGTACATAATGGCATGGGTGAAGACATGCCCACGACACCCTAAGTAATAGCCAGTAAACAATTTCATTGGTTAAGGTGAAGCGGTTACCACTTTTTAAGGATCCTCAAATTATGGCCCAAGAGCCTCTATAAATATATCAACCATAGGATTGAGATAGATAGATCGTAAGATACATGATATACCCTAAAAGCTGCAAAGCTTCTCACCTCAAGTGAGTTTTCTCTCTCATCACCGCAAATACCATCGAGCAAGGTTTCTCATCACACTGAGCAAGCCCTAAACTATAGAAAGTACCTAAAGCCTCTGGCCACCCCTACAAGCCTAGGGCGCATTATGTACTATTTGACAAGTACAATGACTCTTACATTGGGGCCTTTGTAAAACTAATATGGGTCACACCTTCTATTATCATCACCACTTTTATACTCACTAAAGCCTCCACCCGTAGCTTTAACCGTCCACAATCGTGGTTTCTAGGAGGGCACAATCCCCTACACAGGAGGATACCAAAGGTAGAAGTGATCCCAATGCCAAAGTTAAAATGCGCGTCGCCATGGAATAGTTGTGTCTCCAAAATCAAAGTTTGGGAGGACAATGTCCACAAGATCCAACAATGCCAACAGGAAGTTGCCCCCACAGAGGAGATAAAAGTGTTAAAACCCTCATCCACTTTTTGAAGAAATATGGAAATCACATTTTCTCGAAGGCTTAAAGCCTCCCGTTTTGGCGAAGAACGATGGCCAAAGCGGCCCATACGTGCATGTCGCATCCATCAACACACATATGGCCATTATTTGAGCACCTGAGTCTCTGAAATGCAAGTTTTTGTTAGAGATGTTGTCTTGCGATGGTACTCTACTTACAGTCGCTGGTGGAATATCTCATACTCCAGTATGTAGTCAGTTAACATAAGATGTCCATCGCCAGCTTGTTTAACATCCGACAAGGCGCCTAAGAGTTGGTGAAGGATTATCTCGCCCATTTTAATGAAGTCACCTTAAGGGTTGTCAACCCGAACCAAGAAATATTTGTGGGAGCATTTTATAATAGTCTCAAAACGGGTTACTTCAACGAGTCTCTCGCATAAAGACTAGCATCCTCGTTAGAGGACATGGTCAGAAGGGAAGAATGCTACATAAAGGGGGGAAGAGAGTAACACTAAGAAGAAGGCCTAAGATGTAAAAGAGTGTGTTCTCCACTTGGGGATATTTTTGCGCCTCCAGTTCCAAAAGCGAATGTTATGGGACCTGAACCTGGCACATGGTGCAAGTTCCATAAAAACAAAGGACACCATATAGAATATTGCTACCAACTCTAGAAGGAAATCGAGCACGTGATCTAAGAGGAACATCTTAAGAAGTGTGTCAAAGGAGATTCCTCTCAAGGGTCAGGAAGTTCCACCTCTCGCGGGCGGGAGAACTCAAGAAGTCCCATACCCAGAAATGGGAAGAAGACATCCAAAGAAGAATATGAAAAGGTCTTATGTCATATGCTTAATACTATTGTAGGATGATTTTCTAGGGGCTGAGACAATAGCTCCGCCTAAAAAAGGTATGTCTGCCAAGTGTTAACATCTAGGATCTACCCAAGGGGTCGAAGGAAGGCGAGACCCTGACGCCAGAGGCCGAGATCATTTTTTCAAAAAGGAAGCAGGAGGTGTCCACCCCTACAAGGACAACCCTATGTTCATCACCGCGAGGTCTGATGACTGGCAAATCAGAAGAATATTGATAGATCAAGAGAGCTCTATAGATATCCTTCACTAGGACACATTTGAAAGGTTCATCTTCAACCTAGAGGACCTAAAAACCTTCAAGGGTCACTAGTTGGATTCTCTGGGGAGAAAGTACAAGTGAAAGGATATATAACACTAAAGACCACATTTGGAATCAAGAAATAAGCCAATCAAATCAAAGTCAGGTATCTTGTTATAGATGCCCCCTCTTCTTATAATACAACATCTACAGTTGATGCTATTTTCCAAGGAGTGTTGAAGTACTCATATACAAATATAGCTTTATGCTTATTCATAGGGTTTTCATAGAAACCATTTAACCTTTTAAATATAGACATATATTTCGAATTGAATGAAGGAATTGCAACATGATTGGAAATACTGTTAACCACTTTAGTTAGATCATTAGCATCGCCCACTCAATTCACAATGATTTTCTTATCAACCAAGATGCTCGCAACTATTCCTGATTTAATAAGAAAATATAAGATACACATGTACTGACTAATATAATGTGAATCTCAAGTTAAAATGTGACATTCTTCAAATGCTAATATATTCTTCATGTTTGACTCTGTATCACCATCGACATTAAAACATGGCATTTTCAACACAACTTTATCATCAAAATTCAAGTCAAGTAAGCATTTACTTTCACTTACTTCAAATACTAATATTGCTTCTGATAATTGACTCACACTATGTACAGAATCAATTTCATCTCCCATTTCTGTTGGTTCAATTACATCTCTCGTTTCTTCTTGTACGAAATCAAATGATGACGACAGCAAAAATGTTCTTAACAGATTTGTGAAGTGTTTTGGACACTCCACTCTTTTTGAATTTATGTTCTGAAGGTTGAATAGTTTTAAATTGGCTATACTAAAAAAGTGTATATTAATTGTAAGAAATGAAAGAGATCCATGGCTTAGACCAGATAATTTGTATATACCTTCAAGAACAAAAAATGGTAGCTGATTTTCAAGGAGTACTAATTCAAGTTTAATGTCATCAAATTAGAGAGAGATAGTTTAGAAAATACCTCATCATCTTGAGATTCTGAACCACGATCTGAGTCAGATTCTGCTTTAGAAGATGTAAGGGCCATTAAAGCTAGATTGGTTTGTTCTTCATCATTCTCAAAATCTTCTTCATTGTTGATTTCATCCCATGTTGCCATGAGGCTTTTCTTGAGTATGTTTTTGAATCTGTTCTTATGGAAGCTTCCCTTCTTTACCTTGTCCTTTTGTAGCTCTGGGCATTTAACAATTAAGTGACCAGACTTTTTGAAATTGAAGCAGCCCTTCTAATCATCCTTATTATCTCTTGAGCTTGATCCTCTGAAGCCACTACTTCTACCAGATAATCTTTTCTTCTTGTTGGCCAAGTATTGAAATATCTTAATGATAAAGGTCATCTTCTCATTATCTGAGTCTTCTTCAGAGGCTTCTGATTGAGAAGCTTATTGAGATTTCTAGATTTTGGAAGCCTTTACAGTCTTTACAGAAGATTTCAGAGCTATGGCCTTTGGCTTCTTTACAGGTTCATTTCCATTGAGCTTCATCTCTTGACTTTGGAGGTTGCTGATAAGACTTTCAAGACTTAATGTGTTCAAGTCTTTAGCCTTCGTGGTAGCTATTACCTTGGGTCTGAATTTGACAGGAAGACTCCTAAGAATCTTCTTGACATGGTCAGAGGTAGTATAACTTAAGTTTCTCACTTAAAGACCAGACAAAAAAATTTGAAACCTAGAAAACATGGTTTCAATGTCTTCATCTTCCTTCATCTTGAACAGTTCATATTGTTGAACCATAAGGTAAGCCTTAGCTTCCTGAATCAGTTGTTTCCTTTCATATGTAGCTCATAGGGATTTAAAGATGGTTTGATATACTTAGAATGAGGTAGAGCATCAAGAAAGATGCCTCTTACTCTATGATTTCTTTTGTAAATATTTTTTTGAGCAGGTGTGAGTGAATTTCTGTCAGATAGCATTCCAACATCATTAACCTGAATGTTAATAACATCTTCCAAGATGTCCCACAACTCATCATTAATACTTATGATATGAGTATACATCTTGATTTTCCACCATTTAAATTCAGTGGAGTCTCCATTGAATGTTGGAGGTCTAGCAACATGGTTGTTCCTCTCAGATGTACTTTGATCATTATTGTTATCACCACGAGGAGAGCCCCCACTTAAACCAATTATTACAGATTCATCAGCCATTAAGAAAAAGTATTTTTCTCAAGAAATTTTCTATACAATCGTTAAGTATTTAGCACAGACTGTGCTCTGATGTCAACTGGAGGTGAAGAAAACACAAGAAGAGGGGTTAAATTGTGTTGGATTTTCACACTTTTTCTGCTATTGCTTTTGATTGATATTAATCAGAGTTTAAACTTGCAATTTAGAGTCTGACTTCAGAATCACTCAGAGCCTGAACTCTTAAAAGTATTTATCAGATTCTGCAACAGAATCTAATTCAGAGGTAAATAATAGATAGCCGCGAGATATTGTTTAGAAGCAAGTAAAGTAAAACCACAAGACACAAACAATTATCCTTGTTCCTCTCACAACCTGAGAGTTGTTTTGACCCTTGATCTTCATGGGATTTCCACTATAACCAAATATGATTACAAATGCTCAAGCTCATCAGCACGAGACTTCCTTTTCTTACACACACACACAAGTATATTACTTCCTTGCTCACACCCACAAGTCCAAGACTTCATTGCTCAAGCACACAAGATCAAGACTTCCTTGCTATAGCACACAAGATAAAGACTTTCTTGCTCAAACACACAAGTCTAAAACTTATTTACTTAAGCACACAGGCTTAAGACTTCAAATGCTCAAGCACTAAAGCCATAGACTTCTGACTCTAAACAAAATGTTAAGAGATTTAGGGTAACAACTACACTTGATATTCAATTAGAGGTGTAGATACAATACAACTTAGAAAGATTTAAAGACTTAAGAACTTCTAAAATATACAAGCGTTAAGATGTTCCAAGTCTAATTAATTTGACAGAGCAGCTTCTTTTTTATTGTTAATGTTCAGAGTCTTGTAATGCAGTATGGTAGTCTTCATCTTCAGATATTTTTCTCCTTTTATAACGAGAAATAAAAGAGTTGCTGGGAAGACTTTTACTATATAGTTTGGGCTAGCTTTGTACTTGATTAGACACAACAAAATACACCTTTCTGCAAGAGGAATTATCCGTTAAAGCTCAGGCACCAAGAGAGAGATTTTTCCCTAACTCTTCACGTAATCAAAAAGTCTCTCAGTCTGTCAGAGTTGCCTTGGTAGAAGAGCTTCTGCTTTAGAGGCTGACTTTCCATCAGACTTTATTCTTTAGAGGCTGATCACACTATAGTCCTTTTCTTGGCTTTTGAAGCTTCAGAGTATGGGTCACCACAGGCTGACTTTCTTCAGAGTTGACTTCTTCAAACTCATGATCTCTATCAGAGACAATGTCTTCAGAAGTGGTCTTCAGAGCCAGAATTTGATCTTCAAATGCAAATTCCTCAAGCAATTCTTCATCTTTGCTTAGTGAATATATTCCTGCAAACTTGAACAGATATTAAATAGCCCAATTTTTCTTTAAATACTTTGTTATCAACAAAACCCAAGGGACATTCTATTAACCAATTTTGTTCCAACAAAATTACACCTCCCCCATCAGAGACAAAGCTACGTTTAAGTGAGGTGGAAAACTTGTGAAGAGATTTATGCCCCTAAACACTCGTCGTGAACAAATATTGAAAAAGGTTTTCCACTTGGGGATATCCCTGCGCCTCCAGTTCCAAAGGCAGATGCTATGGGACATGAACCTGGCACATGGTGCAAGATCCATAAAATCAAAGGACACCACACAAAAGATTGCTACCAACTCAAGAAGTAAATCAAGAACTTGATCCAAGAGGGACATCTTAAGAAGTATGTCAAAGGAGATTCCTCTCAAGGGTCAGGCGGGTCCAACTCTTATAGGCAGGATGACTCAAGAAGTCCCAGACCCAGAAAGGGGAATGAGGTATCCAAAGAAGAGGGCGACAAGGTCGTACGCCATATGCTCAATACTATAGTAGGAAGATTTTCTAGGGGCAGAGACAATAGCTCCACCCAGATAAGATATGCCTGCCAAGTATTAAACACATAGGATATTCCCAATGGGTCAAAGGAAGGCGAGACCTGATGACTTCTCAGCAAGTGTACTGATAGTGTCGTAGTAATAAAAGATCGAGTCCACGGGGACAGTGTTCGAACAAGACAATAACTATGTAACAGAAAATAGTAAATAATGTGGGTTTCAACTTTCAGTGCGAAAAGTAAATAAACGAGTAAACAATGATACGAAAGCGGTAAGGTTGTGTTATAGAATCCCATATTCCTCTATTGTCGATGTTTGATGCCCTGTATGAATGATCTAATCACTATAACCCCATGGAAAATTAACAAAACCTTTATAGTCGATCCCTCACAAAATAACTAACTAACCACTACTCGGAGCTTTCTATCCCTAGTCCGCCAGTGTAAGCAGGGCTAGACGATGTATAGAACGTTAATTCTCTATGCCATTACTCGAGGTATTCTATCCTTATTCGACCAGCGTAAGTAGAACAATTTCCCTAGGTCCAACACATAGGCTAAAGTTTAGTATTCCCTATGAGTCCAATATCAGAATAACAGAGTATCTCAAATAAAAAATCATTACAAACAAGAAACAATTTAATAAGATTATAAATTAATAGGTTCATACAATGGTCAAATCAACATTGAATCCAACAATATAGAAATAAGTTCATCCTAACACAACCTAACCTAGAAGACTTTAGCTACTCATAGTGCAATTAAAAATACCACAATTGATAGATGAAGATAACAAAAGAAGTCCTTTGAAGAGATGGCCTTCAATGGCTTCAAATGCTCCAAAAATCACCCCTTGTGCTCTCTAGTTCGTGCTTCAATCTCCAAATTTCATAACCCTTACTCTTCCATTTAAAAAGTGCAGAAAATCCCATTTTAAAGTAGTCAGAATAGATTAGAAACGTGTCAGAAAAAGACCCAAAAAGGTACCATCGTGTGCGTCACTATTCCATCGCGTACGCGATTTTGAACATGCTGCATCTCGTGCACGTTACTTTCCATCGCGCGCATTTGATTATTTCAGAATGAAGATATTTCCCTTAGCTTCATTTTGCAACAAAAAAAACCCACGTCAAATCGAGTTATGAAACTCCAGATATGATCAATTTACTGAACATACATCAATATGTAAATTATGCTGAAAATTGCTCGTTTCTTCACACTTTTTTCCCGATTTCTTGGTTTCGTTTTGTTTCTTCGACTTCTTCATTTTCTTCATACTTCTTCATATTTTTCTCATCTTTAAGTTGAGATTTCATCGAAATCATTGCAAATACTTATAAAAATCATGTAATAACAAGCTGTCTTCACAACCCCAAACTTTATTCGTTGCTTGTTCTCAAGTAACTCGTCTACAAATGCACATTTCAAACAGAAAAACGAATTGAAATAATAATGAATGAACATCACCAATTATGTTACCTGATCATCATTCCGGTTCTCAACTTCAATCAAGCAAATTTGGAAAAGTTCTTCCAAAATAACAAGTACTAAACCTGTCTCCCAGCTCCCTAATTTTTCACTCGAATTGACATGGTAATCACACAATCAACGTACAAAAGTATTTTATAATAAGTTTGTAAAATTTATAATAAAATTAATCAAAGTCATTTAAACACACACTTTTAGAGGTCTTTCAAGGATGTAATGGGGCTTATGTTAGGGTAGGATAATTTGTGATAGTAGGCTTAAACCTTTGGAGTTAGGTACCTAGTTTTCCTTGTTTCATCATATTCATTTTCATATCAACTCTTGCTTAATTACTTTGGTACTAGAGATTAACATTTTATGGTCTTAAACATTGCTTTTCACTTTTATTTTTGAAGAAGTTGCTTTGACTTCTTCATTTTTCTCATTTTAATTTTTGAATTTTTGACCAAAATCTCTAGTACACCAACCCCAAACTTAAATTTTCTCATTTACAAGAGCAACCCCAAACATATTCTTTTTCATATGACCAAGAAACTAAATTTTCTATCTAAATCCAAAGAGAGGGTGGAAAGATTTAATCTTTCAAGTCAATTGGCTAACTATTGTGGCTATGTGGTTAACAAAGGATATAAACATGATATACGGGTTAGTTTGAAAAGGCTCAGAGTTTACCACAAACAAGTGCCTCAGTGTGTATTAATCAAACGAATAGATTAAATAAAAAATAATGCAAATTCTATAAAATAGAAATTGTATGGATACTCTCAGAAGAAGGAAAAGTAAACAATGGAATATTTAGCTCAAACCTTACTAGTTGAGGTATTTGGAGATTGAGTACAAGGTAGTAGGTTGAAATAAACTGAAATTTAAATTTTTCAATTGAAATAAAAACTTATCTGATGGGTTTCCTCCCTTTAAACGCTTCTTTAAGGTCCTAAGCTTGACCTTTCAATTTTTGTGTTAGGGTGGCATATATGATAAGAAAAAATATCATCCTTCTTCTTCCTTTTGTTTGGTAGGAATTCGATCACTTTTAGGAATTGAAGATTTTTCTTCCATATTCTCTTCAGCTTGATATTATTGAAAAAGGCATAAATCTCATCCAATACTGCATCTATTACTCCTCTTTTATCAGTCTTGTTGCTAGGTGTAAGACTATTTTTTTGTTGAAGATCTTGTAGTTGGACATCTACGACTAAACAAATTATTGAATTTGGAGCTTCATCTACAACTATATAATCTTCATATTGTATTCTTTTTATTTTCCCACATATAATTTTCACCTCCGCTTCTTCTATTGTTGCTTCTATCTCTTTATTCGGTGTTGTGCACTTTTCTTCTTATTTTTCTTTTTCAATTCCTCCTTCATCGACCACCTCACATTCATGTTTGACTTCTCTATCAATTTCTACATCTCTTGGATTATCTAACATATTTTCATAGAAATCTCCACTAGATTTTAGCTTTAATGCTAATTGGTTGGATATTTGACCAAGTTCCATCTCTAACTTCTAGAAGGATATTTCTTGATGCTTGTTGATTTTCTCGAAACTGAGTTGAGTCATCTTTAAAAATTGGGTCAAGGTTTGTTTAAGTTGAGATGATGAATCCTTTTCCCATGAATGATAAGTGTTTATGTGAGGTTCTGGTTCTAAATAGTTTCTAGCATTTTCCATAATGGGCGATTTTGCTGCAAGTTCCTTTGTAAAAGCTAAGAATTTTGCAAACGTAGCATATACCTCTTCTTGCATGACTATCTTGATCTCGCATACAAAACAAAAAGAAAAATACCTTAGTATCACTACATTAGATAAAAAAAATTAAACAAAAATAAAACTAAAAAGAGGAATAATATGAGAGAAAATTTAAGAAGAAACAAAAATAAATAAATACAAAAAAAATATTTACAATTAAAAACAAAAAATAAAAAATAAAAAATAAAAAATTAATCCTTGCACAAGCATCACCTTGTTGAAATATCAACAATTCCCAGGCACGGCACCAAAAACTTGATGACTTTTCGGCAAGTGTACCGATAGTGTCGCAGTAATAAAAGATTGAATCCACAGGGATTGTGTTCGAACACGACAATAATTGTCCAATGTAACAGAAAACACTAAATAAGGGGGGTTTCAAGTTTCAGTGCTAAAAGTAAATAAACGAGTAAACAATATCACGAAAGCTGCCAGGTTGTGTAGTAGAATCCCCTATTCCTCTATTGTTGATGTTTGATGCCCTGTATGAATGATCTAATCACTATAACCCTAAGGCGAATTAACAAAACTGTTATAGTCGATCCCTCACGAAATAACTCACTAACCATTACTCGAAGCTTTCTATCCCTAGTATGCCAGCGTAAGCAGGGTTAGGCGATGTATAGAACATTAATTCTTTATGCCACTACTCAGGGTCTCCTATCCCTATTCGACCAGCGTAAGTAGAATAGTTGCCCTAGGTCTAAGACATAGGCTAAGGGTCTGTAATTTTATTACTCCAATATGAGATTAACAGAGTATCTCAAATAAAAAAAATACAAAATACTCTTTTTGGTCCCTTAACTATACCATTGGGATCAGATTGGTCCCTTAATTTTTTTTTCGTGTCCGATTGGTCCTTTAATTCTTAAAACGTGTCATGTTAGTCCTTTTGGTACTGTAGCGATGAATTTAGCAACTGATTTTTGAATTTTTCATTCGCTAATTAGACGAAAAGGACTAACATGACACGTTTTAAGAATTAAGGGACCAATCTGACACAAAAAAAGTTAAGGGACCAATCTGAACCCAAGGGTATAGTTAAGGGACCAAAAAGGGTATTTTGCCAATAAAATGCATTACAAACAAGAAGCAATTTGAAATTCTGGCCCACAGATACCAGACGTTAAGGCAGATGTCAGGACACTAGGATCAAGACAGCAACTAACACTTATGAAGAAAAATAAGAGCTTGAATGTAAACAATAACACTGTCAATTGTTAACCCAGATCTACATTTGGGGGTATCCAAGCCAAGAAGGAAATCCACTATAATAGTATTATTTCAAAGCCACAACAACCACCCACAAGTTTACAAACTTCTCACCTAATCACTACCCGTGCTAACTTCTACCTAAGAACTCCTAGATATGAGACCCCTCTCACTTCCCACCAGTCACACAATAGTGACAAACTCAACAATAGAGAATACTGGAAGTCACACTTCCAAAGACACAAAAATCCACTCTTTGTTTAAAAGCTTAGGAGTGATTACAACTCAAAACTCAGTCCAGTTCAAGTACTTAAAGAGTACATGAATGGCTCACAAATGCACAACCAACACAATCCAACTTAGATGGCAAAAGACATAAGAGAGGATCATAAATAACAAAACTCTCCAAACCCTAAATCTCTTTCTTTCAATACACGACTTCTCTAATTCATTAGGTTTAGAACTCCTCTTTAAATAGCCTTCAGATCAGCATGGGCTTGGGCTCTTCAATTTAAATAAAACGCAAATCACAAATCATCAGCTTCAAATCTTTTGCAAGATCTTCTGCACATAAATAGGAACTGAATAGAAAGTTTCCTAAAAAGGCTCCAAGATCTTTTTTATGAAATGCAAGCAAATATGTCAAGACAGAAGTTCCTAAAATATCCCTCATAAGATTGCGACACTGCGTGAATTAAAACACTATCAAATCTCACACTTTAAATACTAAATCATTCCATCCCTAAACTTCAGGTATAACATGTCCTAGCCACATGTCCCAACATCATGCTAATCATGCGGTCTAACTAACTTGTCACGACATCTGTCTCACCATCTTACTGAAAACTGTTTTAACAAAATTTCTGTCAATCCAAAACCACAGAACTTACAATCTCCCCTTTTGGAAAATTTTGGCTAAAATAACCTTTGCATGGAAACCTGGAGAACTACAATCAATCATAACAGTAGCAATAAAAAAGAACATTCACAAAACACATCAGAGGCACACACAGAGGAAAAAAACTCACAGCAAGACCTAAAAAACTTCAGAAAAAAAAACTTCAGAAAAAAAAAACTTCATCACAAAACAACAAGAACTCCCCCTGAATTGAATAGCCATCAATTCAGCAAACCAAACTAAATACAATGTCAAGACATCTTGTCTGACATCACAGAATCAGGAGAACTCCCCCTGTCACAAAGCTCCCCCTTAAGAACACAACCACATAACTCCCAGACACATGATGAAATGATGTCAGAACATATAGAATGACATCCCAAAACCACCAGCAAAGACCTCCTAGCAACACAAAAGAAAACATAGAAAAGTAGGGATCATCTTTATTCCCATGCTCCAAACCCTGAGATACCTGAGACATTCTCCCTTTCACATCACTGTTAACCCTCCCATCAATACCATCAACACCACTCCCCCCTTTTTGGGAATAAATTTGACACCAGCTCTCTCCTATGCCTAGTACTCTCCATAATCAAGAATAATTTCTATAATTCTTCAAAAATGCAAATTCCTAGTTCACCCCTTAGCTTCTCAAACTGATTTGCATCCAAAGCCTTAGTAAAGATATCAGCCAGTTGCTTCTCAGTGGCTACATTTTCAAGAATGACTACTTTGTCTTCAAAAAGATCCCTGATAAAATGATGACGAATGTCAATATTTTTTGTCCTGCTATGTTGAACAGAGTTTTTGGAGATGTTGATAGCACTTAAGTTGTCACAGTATAATGTTATGACATCCTGCTTGATATTGTACTCCTTTAGGGTCGGCTTCATCCACAATTGCTGAGAACAGTTATTTCCTACTGCAATATACTCAGCCTCTGCAGTGGATAGGGACACACAATTCTACTACTTACTGAACCAAGAGATAAGGTTGTTTCCCAAGAAAAAACATCCACCAGAAGTCCTTTTTCTATCATCAGCACTCCCTGCCCAATCAGCATTACAATATCCAACAAGCATGGCATTAGAGAGATGTGAATACAGCATACCATAGTCACTTGTACCATTGACATACTTCAGAATCCTTTTTATTTGATTGGTGTGACTAATTTGGGGTTCAGCTTGATACCTAACACAAACCCCCAACAACAAATGTGATATTAGAGTCATCTCAAATTTAGATTGCATCTATTTCACAAAATGTTGGACCATCTGGTCTGACATCCCACCAAAGACAATATCATCCACATATATCTGAGCAATCATGAGCTTTCCATCCATTTCTTTAACAAACAAGGTCTTGTCTATTCATCCTTTTCTGTAGCCATTACTGACCATGAATTTTGTCAGTCTTTCATACCAAGCCCTATGTGCTTACTTTAGACCACAAAGAGCCTTCTTCAGTTTGTACAAATGATTTGAAAAAGTGGGATCAACAAACCCTTTTGGCTGTTCAACATACACCTCTTCTTGCAAGAACCCATTCAGGAAGGCACTTTTCACATCCTTCTGAAACAACTTGAATCTCAGTAAACATGCCACTCCTAGTAATAGTCTTGTGGATTCAAGATGAGCAACTAGAGCAAAGGTCTCACCAAAATCAATTCCCTTAATTTGAGTGTACCCTTGAGCCACAAGTATGGCCTTGTTTCTGGTAACCACTCCATTTTCATCAGATTTATTCTTATTAACCCACTTTGTGCCAATGATATTTGTTCCCTTGGATCTAGGAACCAAATCCCAAACTTCATTCCTCTTGAACTGCTCCAATTCTTCTTGCATGGCATTAATCCAAAATTCATCAGTTGGAGTCTCTTTCACATTGTTTGGTTCAATCTTAGAGACAAAACAAGCATTGGATACCACCTCCCTTGATCTAGTAATAATCCCTTCATTAGGATTTGTAGCATCGGTTTTTTGGTGACGCGACCACCTACCGCTTATTTGGTGTTACTTTCTGATTTCTATATTTATCCTGTGAAGCTCTAAAGGAAGGGGAAGATATCTTAAACTAAACCTGCTCGCAAGTTTTTTCTTTAACAAATGCTAAGAGATCGGGGGGGTCGGGGTGTGGTTATACAAAGGGAAGCTGTTAACACCCAGAGTATCTATAGTAATCTATAGGAACCTTCTTTTTCATGTATTTCTACTATTTGAAATGTTTTCTTATGTTTATCTGCTATTGATCGGGGTTTCTATTATTTTTGGGAATGTACTTGACCTAATTGTAGCGTACGATTTTTGTCGGTGACGCGACCACCTTATCGCAATAGGGATTTCCTCACCTCAGTGGGAGGAACATTGGTTGCTACTTTCTGATTTCTTATTTTATCCCGTGAAGCTGGAAGGGAAAGGTAAAGCTATCTAAAACTAACCTTGCACGCATTTGTTTGACTGAACAACGCTTGACAGAGATTGGGGAGTCCGGTGTCAGGTTATACAATGGGGAGTTGTCAATTACCCATCTAATACATGGTTATCCATGAGATGATAGTTTTAGGTTCTGCTTTGATACTTGATTGTGTTTATCTGTGAAATGGGAAAGTTTCTCCTTCGTGGGATGTCTGAGAGAGAGAGAGAGAGTGTGTGTGTGTTTTTGTTGTTTTTTGGGTTTTCCGATGTTTTTGGTAAGGTCAGGGACCTAAGGTTTTTGATAAGTATGCTCGCTAAGATTTCGCAATCTTATGCCTACGTATTCCCTGTTATGAAGTATAGGGAAATCAGAGCGATCGTAGTTCCTCCTATTCTAAGGAAGAAACAGATGTTTGGTGTCTTGTTCAAAGCCCAAGATTGAAGCTAAAGGGGTTGTTTGTGTCTTGTTCAAAGCCCAAGATTGAAGCTAAAAGGTTTTGACTGAGAGAGAATATGTCATCTCTAAAGAGAGATATCTCATCTGTTAATCACAGTTGTTTGGGTAACATGTTTGAAAAGGGGAATTAGTTTAACTGGAATGCAATGGAGACCAGCAATGCCATAATTTCCTCTACAGGGTGATTTTTCCTAAAGGAGAAAACTTTAACTTAGTGTGAGCAATGCCATTTTTCCTTAGGAATTCATGCTAAAAGAGGGACATGGGCTTGGATGTTTGTATTCAGAGGATTGCCACTTACAGCAATTAGATGAGGTTTTAACTAGGATAATGAGGGACAAATAGCTTGAATGTTTATATCAACAAGTTTGCCACTTACAGTAGTTATTTGGAAGTAAGGGTTTTGTTTTAATTGACTATTTTGATGTGATTATACAGAGAAGTATCTTCCTGCATATATTTTGATTTTCTCTGAGGGGATGTTGATTTTTGTGTGCCTTGATTGAAGCCAAAGGTTGAAGCTAAGAGGTTGATTGGATTCCACTGGAGAAATCATTATACAAAGCCTAAAAGGAGGCTGGAAAAGGCTGACTCAACAAGAAAGTGATTATTTGTGTCTTGTACAAAGCCCAAGATTGAGGCTGAAAGAGATTTGACTCTTTGGGGAAAAGGTTTTATCTGTCTTGTACAAAGCTCAAGATTGAGGCTAAAGAAGATGACTCCACTGGGGAGGACATTTATGTGTGTCATACATAAAGCCCAAGATTGAGGCTGAAAGATTGACTTAATTGGAGAGTATATGTCTTGTATAAAGCCCAAGATTGAGGCTGAAAAGGGTATGACTCTGTTTAGGGAGTGCTATTATCTGTCTTGTACAAAGCCCAAGATTGAGGCTGAAAATGATGACTCCACGGTGGAGGACTCTTTATAGGTGTCTTGTACAAAGCCCAAGATTGAGGCTGAAGACCCTGACTAACTCTACTGGAGAGATATTTGGGGGGGGGGGGTGTCTTGTATAAAGCCCAAGATTGAGGCTAAAAGTTGTGACTCAGCTGAGGAGTTATCATTATACAAAGCCTAAGAGGAGGCTGACTTCTACTGAGGATTCTAGAAATCCAAAGACAGGTCCAAAATTTGGTAATTCAACTCTTGCTGGGGATTACAGAAAAGTTGAGATATCAGAAACCTTGAGTTTCTGATGAGGATTGTGACAGTAAATTGACCCTAGCTGGGAATTTAACTGAAGATATAACAGTTGGGGTTCTTTCCTCTGGTGGTTTTTTAATGGTGAATTTACAGTAATTGACCCATGTTGGGGGAAATTAAAGGTAAGGTTTGAAGATTGAGTTATGAAACCTGTTGGTTTTAACTCTGCTTTGGGGATTTGATCAGATGATCAGGGTTATTTCCTGTTCTTTAAGGAAAAGGGTTTCATTGAAATCCAAAGGGAAATGATGAGACTGTTCAAGTCTACTGGTATGAAGAGATTAGCTCTCAGATGGTGAATGATCTTTATATTATGCCCAAGAGAAGGCTGGTATGTTGAGGGATGATTATCAACCCTAAACAGGTTTGATGTTTGACTCAGAAAGACTGCTCTAGAAAATGATGACTAGGTTCTGTCCTATACCTGTATGAGGTATCTGGGTCCTTGTACTAAGCCCAAGAGGAGGCATGAGAACTTCTAAGAAGCCTGAGGGTCCTTGTACAAAGCCCAAGAGGAGGCTGGGGATGCTTTTAGGAAGCCTGTGGGTCCAAACTTAAGAATGTTCAAGAAAGGTTTCACCGGGAATTAATCCTTTCTTGTGTGAACAGTTCTAGAGTTTGAAGACATTCAAGAGAAGTTTCACCGGGAATTAATCCTCTATGGGGGAATTGAATTTCTTTGACAGTTTCTAATAGTGATAGTCTGAGAAAAGTTTCACCGGGAATAATGCTTTTCTCTTTGTTCCATATTGTTTAAGCCCAAGAGAAGGCAAGACTGTATCTGGAAATCCTATGGGATCTAGTTTTGATTGTATTGAAAGAGTGACCAACTGGCTTTACCTAATTCTAGACATAGTTGTCGGGGAAAACTCTAAGCAGATATACAAGTATATACACAGTTAATATATGACAAGTATTTAAAAGGATATGAAAGAAGGACTTACAGGTGAGCAAGCTTCCAGCAATACAGTTATGTATATAAAGCATGTAAATGAAAGCAGATAAAAACTTACAGGTGAGCAAGGTTCCATAGCTGTAATGGTTAGTTGTTCAAGAAATTGAAGAAAGTTTTGATAACAACTATGAATTAAAAGAAACAGTTATCTTAAAACAGAAGCTTGGGGCTTATTCAACAAGAGATGCCCAGATGACTTATTTGATAACATTGAAACATATTGTATTATTAACAGATGTTGTGGGACTTATACCATAGCAGGGCCCCAGGGTTATTGTATTTACAAAGAAGATTGGGTCTTACACTCCATTAGAGGGCCCAAAGATTATTTTTGTATAAGAGATGGGGCTTACAACTCAAGGAGAGGCCCAGATGAAAACAATGATCACACTGTTATTTTGAAAATTGTATTGGGTCTTATACAATGACTGAGGCCCAAAATTATTTATGTACAAAAGGGGGTTGGGTCTTACACTCTATTAGAGGCCCAAAAGCGTTTTTAAAGAAAATGAATGGGACTTATAGCTCAAAGAGAGGCCCAGTTGATTTTGATTTGAACTGGCGATCGCGCCGAGATTTTTGAAAATGCAGTGGGACTTATACAATGACTGACGCCCAAAATGGTTTTGGTTAAAAAAAGGGTTGTGTGTTACACTCTATTAGAGGCCCAAAAGTGGTTTTAAAGAAGATTTGTTAGGGTGAGAAAATCAAAACCCTAATTTAATTGAAAGATGTATTTAATTTTGTATAAAAATTAATAAAAGGATAAAAAAATATCAAACATGTGTGAAACAATGAGTTGTGATCTTTGATAAATGTTTGGAAAATCATATTTCGCCCACAAGGAATGCAATGGCAATACTCAATTTTATTTAAATTGATTGAATCAAAAGATAACATGAAAAAATCAGATGAACCCTAAAAATTTCAAAACTTAATGAAATCTCATACATGAACTATAAACAACAATTAATTGAGGGCAAATGATCTATGAACAATCAGAAATACAATGGTAATCACAAAATATGTTTATGATGCATGATTCAATGAGTTTGATAGTTTGAGGCTTACCTCTGCAAGTGAGAATCAAATTTGATGATAGATGTGTTACAGTTGAGTCCAAATGATTTGGACAGCTTCTTTGTACCTCAAGGGATGTGTTTGAATGCTTAGAACCAATTGAAATGAGTCAGAACTGGTTATTGCACCTCAACTGCAGCTCTGTCAAGAATTTGAGTAATTGGCTGATGATTTGATGAATTTGATGTTCCAGATGGAAAGTGAGTGTTCAGACACCTTCTGTATGTTGTATGTGATGTGTCTGAATCAATGATTTGAGTGGCATTGGTCCCCAACTCAAAACCCGATAGTACCTTCTTAAGAAAGATGAAATTTTGTGTTTAAGAAGGAAATGAGAGAAAGCAAGGTTATGAGATGCTTTGGTGTAGTTTAAATGATCAGTTAGGACCTCTATTTATAGTAGACGAGTTGTATTGAAGTGGTTCTCTTGAAGCTCATAGGATAAGGACATGGTTCAATGGTCTTGGCTTGGCATAAATGCTTCTTGCACAAGGTACAATAGCTGTCCAAATAGATCAGCTATGCATTGACTGAAATCACATTCCTCAGTCCTTTTAATTGCTGTTTATGTGAGCATCTTGACCAGAGGGAGTGTGAATATTGAATATGCACTATTCCACATTATTGCCTTTGAATTCAAGGCATATGTGCCAAAAACCATCATTCCACAAGCGAAGAACTTCTTGGCATCTTGGCCTAATTTTGCAGGCTTCTTTTATGAGTCATTCTGACCACATTAAGTTGGTTTGATCATGATCATTGCACTTGACAAGAACAAATCATGTGTGGCAAGCAAAGTTTCAAAATCTGTCTTGAAGACAGTTGCAGCAAGGTGACTTTGGAGGATTGTATCTCCTTGCCCAGATGGAGTTTTTTAGTGTTCTTGTACTCTTTGGAAAGCTCTCATGGCATACTTCAACTTTGATGTTCACCAATGGAACTGGTTCAGCTTGGATCAAGGTGAAAAATGTCCCTACATTTTGGAAAAAGTAAATCAGATTCTGACTTAGTGAAAATTTCACTAAGTGTTGGAAAAAGTGTGATTTTCATGTTTTTGTGATTTTGATCAATCCATAACTCATAATCCATGAAGATTCGGAATTTCTTGTAGTTGACACTGTTGAAGTATGTCAGAAGGACTTTCGTTTGAGATTTGAGTGGGGGCGAAAAAGGCCTTAGGGTTTGGGAGATATGGGCTTGCAAGGTTGGTACCCTAGCCACTTTGTTCCATAACTTAGAAAAATTTAAGTTTCTCTAAGTTGCCCCTTTTGCAAGTTAACTCACTTTCTTTGATTTTTCTTGATGTATGATGATTCAAATCATATATTAACATTGTTTTAGGGTTAAGGAAGCCTTGGTTGACAAAAAAATCCAAAAAGTCAAACTTGGAATTTTTCACAGTTGACTTTTTATCAGATGAATTTTGAACTTTGTGATCCTTTTGTGAAATCAATCCTTGGTCCCAATTAAACTTCATGGATGGCCTCTAGGGGTATTTAGGAATGTCTTGGACCCTTCCCCTAGGTTTGAGATCATGGGTAGGTCAATAGTCAATGGTAGGGTTGACTTTTTCATCAAAAACCCTAATTTGTGATCAGATGGTTTTGAGTTCTTGTGGCTTATGATTTGAGCTCTTTGAGTCAATCAAATCTTGTAGCCATTTTAATATGATGTATTTTAGGTCCTTAAAGTTCATCTTGAAGCTTCAAGTCATGTCTTGCTTCACAAGTTAACTCAAGGGTTGAATTAGGTCAAAACCCTAATTCCTGATTTTTTTTTATGGATGGACTTTCAAAGTAATTTTGCCATTGTGGATGATCCCTTGAGATCCTTTTGAGCTTATTGGACCATATATTGAGGTATTGGCTCATGCCCAAATGGAAATTTTCATCTGGAGGCCCTGGTCGACCAAAACCCTAATTTGGTGACACTGGCAATCCTGAGGCTTGATCCTCTTGGAATGTTGCATAATTATGCATGATTCTTGATATAGGAGACCCCTTGATCCTTCATTGGATGTTTGAGAGGTTAGACAAGTTGAAGATCGTGTCAATTCTTGATTAATCTTTTGTCAAAAAGCTCTGAGAGGGGTTAAAACCCTAATCTTTGATTGTAGAGAATGCTCAACAATCCCTGAGGAGATTGATGAGGCATGTTGGTATATCAATATTGTGGTGATGATTCTCATAATGATGGGAAATCCTGGTGGTCAAAATTTGGGGTATGACACTAATATTTTTTATTTCTGTGCTCGCTAAGATTTCGCAATCTTATGCCTACGTATTCCAGTAAAGAGATTTGGGAAATCAGAGTAATCGTAGTTCCTCCTATTCTATGGGAGGAAAACTGAGTTTGGTGTCTTGTTTAAAGCCTATGATTGAAGCTAATGGATTATTTGTGTCTTGTTTAAAGCTCAAGATTGAAGCTAAAAGTTTTTTTGTGTCTTGTTTAAAGCCTCAGATTGAAGCTAAAAGGGTAATTGAGAGAGAGAATTTGTTATCTCTAAAGGGAGATATCTTATCTATTCATCACAAAAAGGTCAGTTAATTGGTTATAAGGGAAATTACTTTAACTGGGATATGGGATCCAACAATGCCATAATTTCCTTTATAAGGGAGACGTCATGAAGGAAGAAACTTTAACTCAGTGTAGAGCAATTCCATTTTTCATTATGAGTCTTTCATGCTAAGAGAGTGACATTTGCTTGAATGTGAGGAATCCAGAGGCTTGCCACTTATAGAAGTTAGATGAAAGAGAAATTTTAACCATGATAAGAGAGGGACATTGACTTGGATTCTGAATCAACAAGTGTGCCACTTACAACAGTTATCTGAAAAGAGGTTTTTTTATTGTTTGTTTTGATATGTGATGTGCAGAGAAAATGTCTTCCTACAGAGAGAACTACTGGTCTCATCTAAGGGGATGTTGATTTTTGTGTGCCTTGTTTAAAGCCCAAGGTTGAAGCTAAAAGAAATTGACTCTACTACGGAGTTTTTATTTGAGGATCTTGTTTGAAGCCCAAGACGGCGAAGCTGGAGAAGACTGACTCAACTGAGGAGTGCTATATCTGTCTTGTACAAAGCCCAAGATTGAGGCTGTTAGGGAGATCATTATATAAACCCTAAGAGAAGGGTGTTTCTTACTGAGGTTTATTGAAATCCAGAGAAAAGTCTGAATTGTATTGGTGAATCAAATTATGCTGGGGATTAAAGAAGAGTTGATGTATCAGATGCCATGAGGCTCTAATTCTTTTGAGGATCTGTTGATGGTAAATTGACCATGGTTGGTGATTTTTAAGGTGAAAGTTAAGCTTTGTTAGGGATCAGTAAAGACTGAAGAAGATACGCTTGAATGCTTTAGGAGCTCTTGACTCTCCTGGGAATTGATGTAGGGATAGAGGTGTCTAAGACTCATCCTAAGTTTTTCGAAAGTCTGCAGGATCTTTGTATTAAGCCCAAGAGGAGGCTAGGATAATACTTTTCAAGTCTAGTTGTATGAAGCCCAAAAGGAGGCTGAGACTACCCAAGTCTTTAGAGGGAGACTTAGATTTTGGTTAGAGAAAGATCTTTGTATGATGCCCAAGAGGAGGCAGAGGGTTCTAGGGATTAAGATCAAACCTTGGCTGAATGGAGATTTCAGGGTTTTGACTTTCTTGAGGATTGAACTAGTAGAGGTGACTAAATCCTTTCCTATGCTTTTAGGAAACCTTTGGGTCCTTGTACTAAGCCCAAGAGGAGGCTAGGATGCTTCTAGGAAGCCCATGGGTCCTTTTACTAAGCCTAAGAGGAGGCTATGGGGAACTTTTAAGAAGCCTGTTGGTCCAAACCTAAGAAAAGTTCAAAGAAGGTTTCACCGGGAATAATCCTTTCTTTGTTGAACAGTTCTATCCCTGGGAATTAATCCTCTTTGGGGAAATGAATTCCTTTGTATATATTTCTAAGTTTTGACAGTCTTGAGAAAAGTTTCACCGGTAATAATGTCTTTCTCTGTTCCATATTGAATAAATCCCAAGAGGAGGCAGACTGTATTGAGGGAATTTCCTATGAGGGAACTAGTTATTGACTATGTTAGAAGTAACCTCTGGTTTGACCTAAGTGTAGACCTAACGGCTGGGGAAACTCTAGACAAATATTCACAAGTATATATACAATATGGGAACAAGTGTATAAATAAAATATGATTTGAATTGAAGAGATGTTGGGTCTTATACTCTGATGAAGACCCAAGTGTATTGTGATTGGTTTTATGATTTCAACTGTATGATTAGGGTTTTGAGAAATTGAAGAAAGTTTTGAGAAAACTTTGAATATGAATTTTAATTAAAAGAAAGTTGTTTAAAAGAAGAAAATGTTTGGGGCTTATAACTCAAAGAGAGGCCCAAGTGATCTAAGAGCAGTTTCACCGGGAATAATGCTCCTATTAGTACCAGTTTAAAACAAATAGATGGTTTTTGAAAACAGAGGTATGGGGCTTACAAATCAAGGAGAGTCCCATGGAAGTTGTTTATTGTTTAAAAACAAAGTTAAGTACAAAATATCGGGGCTTATACTCAAGGAGAGACCCAGATGACTTATTTTGAAAACAGTGATCGCACTGCGATACTGAAAGATGATGTGGGACTTATACTATAGTAGAGGCCCAAAATTATTTATGTACAAAGAGGGTTGGGTCTTATAATCTATTAGTGGCCCAAAAATGATTATTAAAGAAAGAAAAAGTGGGGCTTATACTCAAGGAGAGGCCCAGATGAAAACAGTGGACGCGCCGTTATTTTAAAAATCGCACCGGGACATATACTATAGCAGAGGCTCGGGATTATTTATTTACAAAAGGGGTTGGGTCTTACACTCTATTAGAGACCCAAAATTGTTTTAAATGAAGTTTGTACAATTAAAATTAAAGGGAAAACCCTAATTTTAATTTAAAGTACATTTTTTCAAAGAAAATTAAATAAAGAATGATATAAAATATCAAATATATTCAAAAAAATATGTCGTGAAATTTGAAAAGTATTTGAAAATTGATGTTTTATTCACATGAATAATTGAAATTCATTTGGGTTTTGAAAAATCAAGAGAAAGAATTTATTTAAAATGTTTAAAAACAATTAAAAGGAAATTCTTTACAAAAATTCAAAATATATTAAATAAATAATATTTTTATGATTTTTTTGTGGAATGAAATATTTTAACATATTTGTGAATTTTGAAAAAAAATAATTAATAAAAAATGATTAAAAATCAGAGAGAAATTAATTTTTGAAATTAATTAAAAAATAATAGAAAAATTCAAATATTCAAATATTTGAAAAAGGCGCCAAGAACAAGTCATCTTCTTCGTGCGAGCTCTGGTTTTCCAGATTTGCAAAACCATCTATAACTTTCTCAATACGTGATGAAATGGAATAATTCACACATCAATCTTGCTCGCTTTTGATCAAGGAACACATTGGTGGTATTTAATTTCATTTATTTTAAGTGTGGAGAGAGTTATCATGTATGAACACAGAAACCCTAGAATTTGCAAAAACTATCATGAAATCCTAAACACGAATGAAACATAGCAATAGATTGAGGGTTATCACTCTATGAACTACCAGAAACATGTTGTTAACTTGAAAACAAGTTTATGATGCATGGAGTATAGAGTTTGAGAGTTTCAGGCTTACTTGTGCAAGAGGAATTCGAATTTTTATGTAGAGGTGTTACAGATGTTGTGTGATGATCTGGACAGCTTCAATGGACCTTATATATTGTGTTTAGAAGCTTGGAATGGATTGGAAACACCTGGTTCTCTTTGTGGTACCTCAACTGCAATTATGCCTAAGTTGGATTTTGAGCTTTGTGATTCTGATGTTACAGATGATGGGGCAGTGTTTGGACAACTTCTATATGATATATGTGAGGTGTCTACACCATTGGTTCTGACAGAATTGCTTCCTATTGAAAAATTCGCATGTTACTTGAAAAGGAAGCAAATTCTGGTTTTTGGAGAGTGATTTGGAGGAAAACATGAGTGGAGATGTTTTGGTGTGTTGAAATCAGTCACAAATGACCTCTATTTATAGTAGAGGAAGTTTGTTTTGCAAGGAATAGTGAATGGGGGCTGGATCACCCTATTATCCAATGGATTTTGTCATGTAGCCAAAGTCTCCTCTAGCTATTGAATTGAAGGTCCTTTGACCCTTAGAGAAATTTTGACTCATTTGGACTGGTTTGTAACTGATTCATGCCACCTCTTTGCATCACATAAATGCTTGATGCCAAATTTGAAATTCAAGGTTCATGTCATGATGATTTTGCACATGCCAAGTTGAAATTCTTGCCTCTTTGATCAAGTAACAAGTGAGTCATCAGAAGTTTTGTGTTTTTAGAAGATGACAAAGTTGGCAAAGTGACAAAGCTTGAATGGGAAAATTGTGGGGCACAAGTCATGCATTCATGTTGTTGTGTAGGCAGGGTAAAAAATGCCATTTTTGGAAGCTCATAACTTCTTGCTCAAGTTGAATCATAGGAGGCTCTTGTACTTTTTAGAAAGCCAATATATCATACTTCAACTTTGATGTTTAACTTTGGTCTTGAATCATCTTGGATCATGATAGAAAATGCCTCCAAAGTTGGACAAAACATGAGACAGGTTCTGTCTCAAATTTTTCAAAGTGTTTGAAAAAAAGTCAATTTCTTAATTTTTGTGATTTTGATCAATCCATAACTCAAAATCCATGAAGATTTGGAATGAGGTATAGTTTACATTCTTGTAGTATGTAATGAGAGCTTTCATTTGAGCTTTGGATGGAAGAAAAAGGTTACTTGGATCACAAGTTATGGCTTTGCAAAGTTGGGTAAAAATCACTTTTTTTCATAACTTAGTGAAATGTCAAGTTTCCTAAGATTACCCCTTTTGCAAGTAACCTCACTTTTCTTGATTTTTCTTGATGGATGATGATCCAAACCATGAGTTAACATTGTTTTTGACTTAAAGAAGTCATGTTTGTCAAAAAATCTCAAAAGTCAAACTTGATTTTGGGCACAATTGACTTTTTATCAGATGAATTTCAAACTTTGTGATCCTTGATGAAATCAAGTCCTTAGGCTAAATTCAAACTAATGGATGGATTCCATAGGTGTTTTAGAGTGTCTTGAATCATGTCCCAAGGTTTGAGATCATGTCTTGGTCAAAAGTTCAAGGCACAGTTGACTTTTCATCAGAAACCCTAATTGGTGGTCCAGATGAATTTGCATCCTAGTATTGCTTATGAACCAAGTTCTGTGAATCAATCCAAACTTGTAATTGGATCAATATGATGTATTGGAGGTCTTCAAAACATTTCTTGAGGTCTTGGCTCATGCCTTGCTCCAAAAGTCAACTTAGGGGTGAATTAGGTCAAGAAACCCTAATTCCTTATTTTTGAGGAATGCATCCCCTGAGGCTATTTTGAAATTATGATTAGATCCATGAGGTGTAACGCCCTAAATTCATATTTAGTGAATTATTAATTATCTGTGAATATAAGGTAATTTGAGGACATGTTGTTGTGTTTTCATGAGCATTGTGGTGGAATTATATTAATAATATTTATGGTAAGAATAATTGTGTCACATTATTCAAATTATTATTATTATTAAAAATAAGAGTGTTAGAAGCCTTGAGGGTATGATGGTCATTGGTGAGGGATAAGTGAGGGTAAGACGGGAAGAGCACATTTAGGGGTATTTTGAGTTAAAACAAGGAATTGTGAGGGGAGTTTTCATTACTTGTGTTATTTTGGTGGAAAGAAAGAAAAGAGTGCTCTGAAGAACACAAGAAGAGTGGAGGAGGCTAGGGCATAGAGGGATTTCCGGTGAAACTTCAAGAGAAGATCGAAAGAATCAAGACTCTAAGGTATGAGGAGTATCACTTTACAATATTTTGATATAAAGATTAGGTGTTGGTGGGTGATTGGAGTTTTGGGGAAAACCTAGGAATTGGATGTTAGGGATGATGGATTTTGATGATTTGCTATGTGATGATTGTTGTTATTGATGTATATATGATAGTTATAGGTTATAATAACATAATCTGTGGTAATTTAAGGATAAAATATGGTTTAGGGGTGTTGAATTGCAGATGGAGAAGTGCTGTTATCGCAGGGTTTTTCTGGCAAAATCGTAGAGGGCACTTAGCGCTGTCTAGAGAAATTTTGCCTCTTCGAGGCAGTGAGTAGCGCGCTTAGCGCGGGTGGGGCTCGCTTAGCGCGACCTGGGACTGAAAAATATTATTTTTATTGACTTAAAATTCATGGAAAATATCTGTTTTATATTATATTAATGCTGTGATGTTGCTGTAAATTGTTGCTATGTGTTGATGTGTTATATGATGATTATTTAGTGATGAAAATGATGATAGAAGTACGATGCGTGAGAATTTGTAGCTAGTATGAATTATGTGATTGATTGAATAGATGTTGTATTGATGAGTACGAGGAATATTGATATGAATGTTGATGCAAACGATGATTTGAATGATGATTATGACTATGTTGTTGCATCATGCATTCATGCCATTCTATGATGGGACTTCGGTCCTTTATTTTGGTGGCTTCAATCCCATTGTGCGGATTGGAGTATTTTGGGATGTGCTCCCTTGTGGAGGGTTGATGGCCTAGTGTCCATTATTATGACGATTTGGTACCACATGCATTTTTATGATGTTGCATTTCATTCTTGGTGGCATTGCATGATTGCATATGAGTGATATTGGTGATGTGACGTTTTATATGATGATTTGGGTGAGTTGCTGAAGTATTTGATAAAAAACACTCTTGCCCTGTTAATGTCTTTTCTTTATATGATTTATATTGAATTGTGATTACTCACCCTGCCTGTTTGAATGTTGCCTCTAAGTGGGTAACGTGCAGATAACCAAGATTAGTTCGCGGTGCGAGAAGAGTTAGCTTTGGAGTCAGTTTCCTTTTTAGTTGAGTAGAGGGTGTGTCTTGCTCTGATTATGTAACATCGGGTCGGGAACATTGTGAACCTCTGAGTTCTATTTTACTTTGTTTAACAGATGTTATTACCGTTTTCTTTAAGATGTTTTGAAGTTTGATTTGATTGAAATAAAGTTATTCCGCTGCGATGTTTTGAATTAAATTGTTGAAAAACCCGTAATTACGGAGCAGGATTGTTATCAAGATGTTTTAAGACGAAGATGTGACGCCTTTCTATGTTGTACTCTGATTTTAAATGATTATTTTACCGCGTATTGTATGTGGGGTAGAAGGGTGTTACATTAGTGGTATCAGAGCAGGTCGGTCCGTCCGGCCAGGTTTTTACTTGATGTTTGTCCTTGTCAGTCGACGAGTGCATGTATACTGTCGATGTTTTAGTTCTTCTGAACTTGTTGGTGGTGTGTAGGATGGCTGGAATAAATGATCGTGCAATTTCTGATGCGTTGGAATCGGTTGCTCATGTGGTGGCGCAGCTGAATCCAAATGGTGGAGCTCCTGATGAGTTTCGTGCTTTGGGGTAGTTTCAAAGGAACAATCCACCTACTTTAATGGGTACGCATGATCCAGCAAGTGCACACAAGTGGCTAAAGGCGATCGAGAAGATCTTACGGGTGATGGGGTGTTATGATGAGCAACAGGTTCAGTTCGGAACGCATATGCTGGAAGAATAGGCTGAGGACTGGTGGGATAACACCCGTCAGAGACTTGCAGATGTTGGCACTGTGATAACTTGTCCTGTGTTTAGGCAAGAGTTTCTGGGAAAGTATTTCCTAGAGGATGCTCGTGGCAAGAGAGAAGTGGAATTTCTTGAACTGAAGCAAGGAGATATGACTGTGGCAGAGTATGCTGCGAAGTTTGAGAAGTTGGTGAAGTTTTGTCCTCACTATAATCGTGCTGATGCTGAGATGTCCAAATATCTCAAGTTCGAGAATGGGCTGAGACCAGAGATTAAGTAGGGTATTGGGTATTAGCAGATCCGCAGGTATGCTGAGTTGGTTGACAAGAGCAGAATCTACGACGAGGACAACTGAGCTCGATCTGCTCACTACAAGCAGTTGAGTGAGAAGAAAGGGCAGTATATGGGTAAGCCTTATACAACTTCAGCTAACAAAGGGAAGCAGAAGGCTTCAGATAGGAAAAAGACAAGTGGGGGAGCAGCTCCCGCTTCTGGAAAGTGTCATAAGTGTGGTGAGCAAGGTCACCGTGCTGATGCGTGCACCAATACTGTGGTGAGGTGCTATCGATGTGGTAAGAAGTGGCATAAAGCTACTGACTGCAAAGATGAAGGTCCGACCTATTTCAATTGTGGTGAGAAAGGTCATATCAGTACTCAATGTCAAAAGTCAAAGAAGACTGCTACTGCCACCTAGACCAGTGGCCGTGTGTTTGCTTTGAGTGGTGCAGAAGTTTCAGAGAAGGACAACCTGATTCGAGGTACTTGTTTTATTAATAATATCGAGTTGGTTGCTATTATTGATACTGGTGCTACTCATTCTTTTATCTCACTTGAATGTGCTAATAGATTAAGTTTGAAGTTATCTGATATGAAGGGGAATATGGTAATATAAACTCTAGCTAATGGTTCTGTTACTACTACCCTTGTGTGTTTGAGATGTCATGTGACGATTTTTTAGAAGAGTTTTGTAATGGATTTGGTATGCCTACCCTTGCACCAAATTGACGTGATCTTTGGAATGAACTGGTTGGAGTTCAACCGTGTTCATATCAATTGTTATAACAAGACTGTAGAGTTTCCTGAGATTGATAATGGTGGGGAGTTGATGTTCTTGTCTGCTAAGCAAGTGGACGAACTTCGAGAAGACGAAGCTTTGGTGTTTGCAATGTTTGCATCGTTGAAAATTGATCGTGAAGCTGCGAGTGTGGAGTTGCCTGTTGTATGTGAATTCCCATATGTGTTCCCAGATGACATCAGTGATTTGCCTCTAGAGCGTGAGGTAGAGTTTGCAGCGGACTTAATACCAGGCATGAGTCCAGTGTCGATGGCTCCTTATCGGATGTCAGCTTCTGAGCTAAGTGAATTAAAGAAAAAGTTGGAAGAGTTGCTTGAGAAGAGGTTTGTTCGACCAAGTGTTTCTCCGTGGGGTGCTCCTGTGTTGTTAGTGAAGAAGAAAGATGGAAGTATGAGGTTGTGTGTTGATTATCGGCAGCTCAATAAAGTGACTATCAAGAATAAGTATCCGCTACCGAGAATCGACGATTTGATGGATCAGCTAGTAGGTGCATGTGTGTTCAGCAAGATTGATTTGAGGTCGGGTTATCATCAGATCCGAGTTAAGCCTGATGATATTACGAAGACGACTTTCAGGACGAGGTATGGACACTATGAATACACAGTGATGCCATTTGGTGTATCTAATGCACCTGGTGTGTTCATAGAGTACATGAATCGGATTTTTCATGAGTATTTGGATAAGTTTGTGGTGGTGTTTATCGATGTCATCTTGATATATTCTAGATCTGAAGGCAAACATGTCGAGCATTTGAGGATTGTGTTGCAAGTGTTGAAAGAGAAGAAGTTGTATGCAAAGCTGTCAAAGTGCGAGTTTTGGTTGAAGGAAGTGAGCTTCCTTGGCCATGTGATTTCTAGTGGTGGTGTTGCCATTGATCCTTCTAAGATTGATGTTGTATTACAGTGGGAGACTCCGAAGTCTACTACTGAGATACGAAGTTTTATGGGTTTAGCGGGTTATTACCGCAAGTTCATTAAAAGCCTTTATAAGTTGGCATTACCGTTGACTCAGTTGACTCGAAAGGGTCAAACTTTTGTGTGGGATGTAGCTTGTGAAGAGAGTTTTGTGGAATTGAAGAAGAGATTGACTACTGCTCCAGTGTTGATATTGCCTAATCCGAGTGAATCTTTTGTAGTGTATTGTGATGCGTCGAAGGGGGGTCTTGGTGGAGTATTGATGCAAAATGGACAAGTTGTTGCCTATGCTTCGAGACAATTGCGAGTTCATGAGAGGAATTATCCTACACATGATTTGGAATTAGTCGCGGTGGTGTTTGTGTTGAAGATTTGGAGACATTATCTGTTTGGCTCTAAATTTGAGGTGTTCAACGATCCTAAAAGTCTGGAGTACTTATTTAATCAGAAGGAATTGAATATGAGGTAGAGAAGGTGGTTATAGTCGTTGAAAGATTTTGATTTTGATTTGAGTTATCATCCGGGCATAGCAAATGTAGTGGCCGATGCGTTGAGCAGAAAGTCATTGCATATGTCGATGCTTATGGTGAAAGAGTTGGAACTAATTGAGCAATTCAGAGATTTGAGTTTGGTATGTGAAGCGACTCCTGACCGTGTGAAGTTGGGAATGTTGAGGTTGACTAGTAGTATTCTGGAAGGAATCAGAGTTGGACAACAATCCGATTTAAAGTTGGTTGACCAATTGACTTTGAATAACCAAGGTAACAGAGGTGACTTCCGGATTGATGAGAATGGTGTGATGAGGTTTCGAGATAGAGTATGTGTTCCAGATGTTCCAGAAATCAAGAAGAGTATTCTAGAAGAAGGACATCGAAGTAGACTCAGTATCCATCCTGGTGCTACGAAGATGTATCAGGATTTGCATAAGTTGTTTTGGTGGCCAACTATAAAGAGAGACATTGCCGAATTTGTATATGCATGTTTGACTTGTCAGAAGTCAAAGATTGAGCATCAGAAGCCTTTAGGTATGATGCAGCCGTTGAGGATTCCAGAATGGAAATGAGATAGTATTTTCTTACCGATGAAGATTAATCATTCCATGCAGAAGTTAGCGGAGTTGTACATCGATGAAATTGTGAAGTTACATGGGGTACCTTCGAGTATTGTGTCGGATAGAGATCCGAGGTTTACATCGAGGTTTTGGAAGAGTTTGCAAGATGCTTTGGGTACTAAGTTGAGGATGAGTTCAGCGTATCATCCGCAGACGGAGGGTCAGACAGAAAGGACTATCCAATCTTTAGAAGATTTGCTGATGGCTTGTGTGTTGGATCATGGAGGATCGTGGGATATCCATTTGTCGTTGATTGAGTTCACGTATAATAATAGTTTTCATGCTAGTATTGGAATGACGCCTTATGAAGCTTTATATGGGGGAAGGTGTAGGACTCCGTTGTGTTGGTATGAGTCAGGTGAGAATGTTGTACTCGGACCTGAAATTGTGCAAGAGACGACTGAGAAGATTAGGAAGATCCAAGAGAGGATGAAAGCTTCACAGAGTCGTCAGAAGAGCTACCATGATAAGAGGAGGAAATAACTTGAATTCCAAGAGGGAGATCACGTGTTTTTGAGAGTGACGTCAGTGACTGGTGTAGGTCGAGTTTTGAAGCCTAGGAAGCTCACTCCACGTTTTGCTTCAGGTAAATTTTCGAGGACGAAAATTCCTTAAGTGGGGGAGAGTTTTAACGTCCTAAATTCATATTTAGTTAATTATTAATTATATGTGAATATAAGGTAATTTGAGGACATGTTGTTGTGTTTTCATGAGCATTGTGGTGGAATTATATTAATAATATTGATGGTAAGAAGAATTGTGTCACATTATTCAAATTATTATTATTATTATTAAAAATAAGAGTGTTAGAAGCCTTGAGGGTATGATGGTCATTGGTGAGGGATAAGTGAGGGTAAGATGGGAAGAGCACATTTAGGGGTATTTTGAGTTAAAACAACGAATAGTGAGGGGAGTTTTCATTATTCGTGTTATTTTGGTGGAAAGAAAGAAAAGAGTGCTCTGAAGAACACAAGAAGAGTGGAGGAGGCTAGGGCATAGAGGGATTTCCGGTGAAACTTCAAGAGAAGGTCGAAAGAATCAAGACTCTAAGGTATGGGGAGTATCACTTTACAATATTTTGATATAAAGATTAGGTGTTGGTGGGTGATTGGGGTTTTGGGGGAAAACCTAGGAATTGGAGGTTAGGGATGATGGATTTTGATGATTTGCTATGTGATAATTGTTGTTATTGATGTATATATGATAGTTATAGGTTATAATAACATAATCTGTGGTAATTTAAGGATAAAATCTGGTATAGGGGTGTTGAATCGCAGATGGAGAAGTGCTGTTATCGCAGGGTTTTTTTGCCAAAATCGTAGAGGGCTCTTAGCGCGGCCTAGCGCGCTTAGCGCGGTCTGTAGAAATTTAGCCTCTTCGAGGCAGTGAGTAGCATGATTAGCGCATGTGGGGCTCGCTTAGCGCGACCTGGTGTAGCACCCCAAAATTTACCCTTTTCTTTTTTTACCACTAACTGACTTATGCTTCATTCATTTGCATTTAGCTAGTTCGTGCATATCATTGGGTTCTTTGGTTATGGGATCAAGGTTCTTTGATATTCGACAGTTAGAACCGTCTTGGTATTTTCTACGACTTTTATGTTCGGCTCGGAAGCCAATTTATCAAGGGAAGTGGCGGAAATTAACTGTTTCTGGAATTTCGGTTTTGCTGGTTAACTATGCCAGTGGTGTTCAAAGTTCACAACTTCTGATTGGATCAACATTTTTGAGCGATTCCTATGCCAAAATTTCCGTCTTGATATCCTATCCAACTTTCGTGTTTTGGCCAAAAGCTAATTCTTTGAGTAAGATCTCCGAATACGCGAATTCTCTAAATCGAAACAACAGAAGAACAGTGAAAAATAGTGCTGAACCGGTGTATTTCGGGCACTAAAAAAATTCATAACTCTCAGTTCGTTCGTCGGATTGATGCCATTCCAGAGCCTAAAATTCCGATTCAATGCCATCTTCATGCCGAATGTTCAGTAGGAAACAGTTCCGAGCGAAAGAACTCCGAAAGTGTGAATTACCAGTGGAACTTATTGATGCGGTTTACTGTCTGTCAGATTTTGGAAAAATCATAACTCGGTCAATTTTTATCAGATTGTGTCCGTTCTTTAAGTGCCGGTTCACAAATTTTATTCTCTTAAATTTCAAAGACAAGCTCGGGTTCGAGCGGTCCTCCGAAGATCATCGTTTTGGTTTATTTCGCAAAACGGAAATGCTGAACCGAAGAAAAAGGTTGAAAGTTGTTTCATGGGAAAATTCATATCTCACTCGTTTTTCGTCCGGTCACGCTTATCTTTTGACACAAGGTCAATGACTCGTAGATCTACAACTTTTCTGACAAAGTCGAGTCGAGATTCTGCTCTGAAAGACATGAGCTTGTCACGTTTCTGAGTAGCATATGGTAAATAAGCTGAAAAAACGACTTTTGACAGTGACGTCTCGCTGCTTAAACGTATCGAACTCATTCAATTTTGATCGAATGATGTCCGTTCTTTTTACGTTGCGTCCGTGACTCAGATGCGGACAATTTCGTAAGAGGCTCAGAGTCAAAATTTTGTACCGAGCAAGGCGTTATTTCCACTTAAGCTGCGGATAAGCTTGAATTTTACCGTTTTACCTCATTTTCCCACCACACTATATATTCAAAACTCTCTCTCATTTCCCTCCAACTTCATTCATAATTCACAAACACCAAAAATTCTGATTTGACTATCTCAAAGATCAAATCAAGTTCTTTCAACTTTTTCTTAAGAACACAACAACAACTCCATCAATCTTCAAGAATACTTAAGAACACAAAGTCTCTGATCGAGCTCCGACTCCCGCCGCGCCGACCTCCCTAGTTCCGGCCAGCCACCGCATGCCGGGTGAACTCCCTCCTCTCCATGGATTCTTCATCAATTGCTCCTCCGATCTACTTTCCGGTAACAATTCTTGAATCTTTCGCTTCCTTATTTGTTAATGAGGTTTGGATTGAATTAAAGTGAGTTTGATATTGTTGTAGCTTAGGTGTTTGATAAAATGCTTAGGTGAACACTTGAATTCAAGAATTGTGATAATTGTTGAGTGAATTAATTGTTTGATCATTGATTTGAGATTGATATTATGGAGATTTGTTGAATGTTCTTGAACAATAGTTGTTGCGATTAATTGATTTTGAATATAGTTGAATTAATTGATTCTTGAAATAAGTTGATTATGAACAAACGTGGAATTGGATGATTTCATTTGAATTGTTGTGTGCCGCGTGTCGAGACTAATCCGGTTCCACAATTGTTGATATTCAATTTGCATCAAGAATGGATTAACCGTGGAATTGTTTGATTGTTGTGTGTTAATGGTTCGCGTGTCGAGAATTATTGCTTCGCATGCTTAATGGATGATTTTGCTTGGTCTACATGTTTGAAAGTCACGTAATCGATGTGCATTAATTGTGTATGATCGTTGGCTTGAGCTTGGTGCATGTTTGCTTGAGAAATAAAAGTTCGGTTATGTAGGAACGTTATCGTGTCGCTTTCCCTTAAAAATGTGTTTTGGTAATAACTTCCTAACCATGGCATGTTTTGCGAATGCGAATAATGTAACTTGACTTTGTTGATTATTCCGGAGCTGTCGGTGGACTTTTTAGTCGATTTTGGACAACTTTTTTCTACTGTTTCGCTACTGCCAGCCGACGAAATAGGCCTAAAAGTCCCACTTTCGAGCGGAATTAATTCAAACCGATTTCGTTTTTGAGTCCGTTGGCACGTTTGCGGTCAACCATGCGATTTTTGTTCAATTTCGAGTCGGTGATTTTTGACGCGTTTTTTCCGATTTGACGCTTTTAAACTCTGTTTTGTGCGAATTTTGTATGTTGACTTGTATTTGATGTGCACTTGTGCTTACTTGCTCATACATTATCATTGTGATTGGTTCCGCTCTTTACCGGATCGACTTTGTGTGCATTTTATGATGTTGTGGCGGTGCTGCCCCGTTTTGAAACTTTGTGTTCCGATGCATGCTCATTACTCGTATGCTTATCATTGTGCTTGATTTTGAGTTATGATGCATGGGTGCAACTTCCGGTTGCATCTCCTTGTGGTTTCTAACATGTTTGTTGAGATTGTGCAAAGTTTCCGCTAAGATTCCGACGGTGGTTATTCGCTCGGTATTCCACTTTATTTGTGGGATACTACTTTGCTTCCGATGCGATGGCTTTTATCTCATGCTATGAGATGCATTATGAATTGCATGCGTGGTTATCTGGCTTGTGTTTTCATGCAGGTTGCCTATGTGGTCGTGTCTGGTACACACACCACGTGTCGGTTGTGATTTATTTTCACACCAACAATGTTTTGACGCTTATACTTGTACCGGATTTCTGACTCGCTTTTGTTTGCCTGATGATAGCTTGCTCTCCGGTTTTCTTGTTCTGCTTGTGATGCTATTTACGGATTGTTATCCGTTGGGTATAATTTCTTGAACCGATTTACTCTCTTTCCGCATTTTTTCTTTTGATGCCATGAGAATTAGGATTGGGAGTCCGTGCCACTTGGCCGACAATGCTGGAAGTCCTCAAAGGAGGCTCGGTTTGTGATTGTTTACTTTTGTGCCTAAGACCTCCAAAGAGGCACCCAATTCCGGTATCCCCTTGTAAGACCTCAAAGAAGGCAATTGACAGAAAATAGGGTTCGTAATCGACCCCCGTTATTCTAGTTGAGTCGTTCTTAGCTCTCATTACATGATTGAAGCTTTGAACATTACCTGCTCACGTTAACAAGTCCGTCAAGTGGAAGAAGGGTTTCGCAATCAAACCCCCACACCTTGTCTATAGCTCGCATTGACCGATGATGATGCTTATGTGATCTGATTCACATATTCCCCTTCTTACTCTGCTCTCCATGGTTCCCGATACCATTGGGTGAGTACCCTTATTTCCCATAGCTAGTTTGTTTGCCTCGGTTGATATGACCCCTTGGCTAAAGCTCCCCTTTTACTTTGATTGTGTGACATTATTGTTGACTGACACTGTTTACTCTTTCGTTGCTTTTAGTTCATTTTATGATTGATTTATCCTGTGTTTACTTGTCTGATGACATGATCCCGTAGGATTCCTCGCTCCACTTAATTTTTGATTAAGTCGGAGGTAGGAGAGACATTAGGATAGCAATCCATGCATGCTAACATAGGTAGCATCCCCCTTCTAAACTCCCCTTAGGGCCATCTTGCATGACAACATTAGGATAAAATTCCCCTTAGTGTTTTCTTTTCCTTGAGTTTTCTCTTCTCATCTCATAACCTTTCAAAAACACTTAATAAAGGTTAAACGTGTATTGCGCAGAAGCCTTATATGTGGGAAGTGAATAATGGGGGGTCTCCCTTCATTCTTCTAGGGTACTTAGTGTACGTCCTGTTGGGGACGATACGCGACGTATTTGTTCCTATGTTGTAGACTTGGGTGCAATGCAAGTTACAAACTAACTTCAATCCATTTCTTGTCTAAAAAACATAAAACAAACTCAAAGCTTTTTCATCCTTCGGGATAGTTAAGTTTCAAACTATTTTCAGAAAAGGGCATGTTACTTCCGTCTCGTCGCAAATAGGCCTCGACCCTAACTGCCGGACACGAACTTAACGTCGCTCATAAAAAACACTAAGACCTTGTTAAGTTGAACTACGACTGCTCTGATTTCCTCTCTCTGGTTAGATTGAGGATACGTAGGCACAAGACGGCGATGTCTTGGCGAGCAACTTCCCCCCTTAGTTCGTGTCTGAACTACGTTGACTCTGACTTTCCCATTGCACGAGCGAATATGTAGGCTTAGGACGGCTATGTCCTATCGAGTCACTTCTTTTTCTTTTCTTCCTCGTTTCTTTGTTCTTTCCCGTACCTATTCCTTCTCGTGTCCAGTAACAGTGGAACTCCAGACGACGACACCCTTTGATCGAGACAACAACGTGGATCCCAACGAGTACGATGGACGCGAGGGGGGTGCTAATACCTTCCTCTCGCGTAACCGACTCCCTTACCCGTTTCTCTTGGTCGTGAGACCATGTCTTTTCCCTTCCCTCAGGTTTATGCAGTGTTTCCTTTCCCTCTCTTGGGATAAATACACATTGCTGGCGACTCTGTTTCTGCGTCACTTTCGCGTTTGTACTTGGATGAAAATCCCGGGAGCGACAGCTGGCGACTCTGCTGGGGACAGATTGACCTCTTGCTGGTCCATCCCCTATGCGAGTCAATCCTAGCGCTTGGTTGTTTCTTTTCATTGGGTGTTTATTGTGGTGCTTTATTTTACTGTATTACTATTTTACTGTATTACTGTATTACTGCATTTATTGCATTGCATTTCATTATTATGCTGAACTGTGTTGTGCTGTACTGGATTTTCTGTTTGACAGGTTGGGATGTTCTGAGAGATAAGCCCACTACCCAGGCTTGAGCATACACATAGGTATTAGCGTGGGCAGGCGTGTCGCTCCCGTGGTGTTTGGCCACTTGTGGGTGTTTACGAGACCTACAGCCAGACGAGGTTCTATCCGGAGCTATCTCCTACTGTATGTTTGATATAGGCCAGTAGATATTCTCTGGAGGAATTGTCGACTCTAGTGACCGTTCCTGAGGACTTGTAACGGCACTCCTCCCGAGATGTGATAATGGCAGACCAGAAATGGCAAACCCATTACACTTCTCCATCCGAGGACCCAATGCTGGGAACTTGCTATAGGATATCCTTTTTGGGGGTGTAGCGAGCGATTTTGGACGTGGTTCTTAAGCACTACCGCTCTTTGGGGTGACTACAGGTCGATTCATTTTTTATCCTATTAAAGCTGATGAAGGAAGGGAAATAGATGTCTCCAATTAAACCTGCTTGCATACCAAGTTTAAACAGCGGTCTGTTAGGTTACGGATGCTATGTGGTAGTGGGGCCGTTCTCGTGTTTATTTTGACAGAATGATGGTTTCTGGCGGGGAACAAGGATTAGGATGTTAGGACTGATGCTTTTCTGATTGATATGTGAGAGTATGGGATTTTGGGTTTTTGTTTAGTGTGCTCGCTAAGATTTTTCTTTCGATCTTATGCCTACGTATTCCCGTTTACCGAAATAGGGAAATCAGAGCGTTCGTAGTTCCTCCTATTCTATGGGAGGAAATGGTGTTTTGGTGTCTTGTTCAAAGCCCAAGACGTGAAGCGAAAGGTAGTTTGTATCTTGTTCAAAGCCCAAGATGTGAAGTTGAAAGGTCTATTTGTATCTTGTTCAAAGCCCAAGATGTGAAGCTGAAAGAGTTTTTCTTTAGAGAGAACTTGTCATCTCTAAAGAGGGTTTGTTTATCTATAAAGGGGAATTACTTTAACTGGGATATGCGAATCCGGCAATGCCATAATTTCCTAAGAAGGGGTTTTTTAACCTGAAGGAGAAGACTTTAACTCAGTGTAGACCAATGCCATCTTTCCTTAGGAATTTCTCATGCTAAAAGAGGGACAGTGGCATGGATATAGATGATCCAGAGGCTTGCTGCTTACAGCGATTAGATGAAGGGGAAGGAGTTGTTGATGTTTGCGTACTGTGAACGAGGCACAACTTTGATGCTAAAAGGTTGATTGAATCAACCAGTGGTTTTCTTATACAAAGCCTAAGAGGAGGCTATTGGCCCAACAAGAGGGAGTTTTTATGTGTCTCGTACGAAGCCCGAGAGAGAGGCTAAAAGGGTTGACTCAACAGGAGAATCTTTTATACTCAACAAAAGAGTGTTTTTGTATCTTGTACGAAGCCCGAGATGGAGGCTGAAATTTTGTTTGGCTCAATAAGAACCTTTTTTGTATCTCATACAAAGCCCGAGTGGAGGCGAAAGGGTGATTGACTCAACGAGAGAGTCTTTTGTGTGTCTCGTACAAAGCCCGAGAGAGAGGCTAAAAGTTGTTTGACTCAACGAGGGAGTCTTTTGTATCTCCTACGAAGCCCGAGATGGAGGCTGAAAGGTTTGCTATCTCAATTAAGTGACAGGTCCAGTATACTGATTAAGAGAAAACCAGTTTTTATATGAGTAACACTGTACTCATGGATTTGATCTGAGGATTGGGATTGTTCCCTGTTCTTTACCGAAACGGGGAATCCAAAGGGTATCGAGACTGTACGAGTCTACGGGTGTCTTTCTATTTTGAAAGGGATTTGAGAATGTCTTTGAGACTCAAGGAAAATAGACTGTCCAAGTCCGGAGTTTTATCTTTTGTACTATGCTTTGAGAAACAGTAGTAGACTCTTTGAAAGGACTATTCTATTAAGATGACTAGTTCTGTTCCTATAGCTCTAGGAGGTCGTCGGGACAATTTGTACGAAGCCCAAGAGGAGGCTGGAAACTTTTAAGAAGCCGAGAGGTCCTTGTACTAAGCCCAAGAGGAGGCTATCATTCCCGGAGGAAGAGATCATTATACGAAGCCTAAGAGGAGGCTGTGAATACTTCTAAGAAGCCAACGGGTCCTTGTACTAAGTCCAAGAGGAGGCGGGGATGCTTTTAGGAAGCCTATGGGTCCTTGTATAATGCCCAAGAGGAGGCCGATGCTTTTAAGAAGCCCGTGGGTCCCCAAACCCCGAGAAATTCAAGGCAAGCTATTCACAAGGAATAGATCAAGTCAGGAAAGTTCGAGAATTTGGAATAAACTCAAAGATGCCATTCACGGAGAATACATTCATCTTTGGGAGTAAAGTTTCTTGACAATTCCTAATGAGGACAGCCGAAGAGAAGACTGTATCTGGTGATCCTATTGGGGATCTAGCTGTCTATTTCTACGAATAAACGAAACGGCTTTTCCTAGTTCTAGACGTAGTTGCCAGGGAAACTCTAAATATCTATACTATTATTACACAGTTGATATGAGTTTTTGAAAGAAGACTTACAGCGAAACAGCCCCACAATACAGTTATATGTATAGGAAAGCAGTAAATGAAAGCGTATAAACACTTACTCGGTTGTAGAGCTTCCATGCTGTTTGGTTAGTTGTTCAACAAAGAAAGATTGAAAACAACAGTAAATTCAAAATCAAAGGAGAAAGTGCTTTGCAAAAGAAAGATTTGGGGCTTACAACTCAAGGAGAGGCCCAGGGTTTTACCAGTGATTGCACTGTTAAATTTGTACAGAGGGACTTATACAAGTGACTGAGGCCTAAGAAAGGTTTTCTGTACAAAGGGATGGGTCTTACACTCTCTCAAGAGGCCCAAAAAGTTTTAAAGAAAAAGAGTGGGGCTTATAACACGAGGGTAGGCCCAGATGATTTTTCGTTTAAAATGGCAATCGCGCCGAGGTTTTCTTTTAACGCAAAGGGACTTATACAATAAGTGAGGCCCAAAATGGTTTTGGTTAAAAGGGGGATTGGGTCTTACACTCTAATAGAGGCCCATTTTGTTTTGAGAAAAAAAATGGGTCTTACTACTCGGGGGTAGGCCCAAATGTTTTAAACGGACGACTATCACGCCGTTTACTTGTACAGAGGGACTTATATAATAGGTGAGGCCCAAAAGTTTTTTGTACAAGTGGGGTGGGTCTTACACTCTCTCAAGAGGCCCAAAAAGTTTGAAAATGATTTATGAGGGTTGAATTAATCCAAAAACCCTAATTTGTTTTCAAAATATGTTTTAATTGAATAAAAATTCAACTAAAATGATCAAAATTGTTTAACATATGAAAACAAATTGTGATCTTGGATTAATGCTTCAAAATTAAGTATTGACCTACAAAATAATTAGAAAGCATTAAAAGTTGCAAAATCAAGATGGAAACAATATTTCAAATGTTAAAAACAATTAAAACATTAATTCTTTGCAAAAGTATCAATTATATAAAATAAATAATATTTTTGGGATTTTTTGGGAAAACAAAATATTTTAACATTTTTGTGAATTATTAAAAAAAGAATCAACTCAAAATCATTAAAACTCAGAGAGAAATTAATTTTTGAATCAATTGAATAAAATCACAAAATTCAAATCTTCAAATTTATGAAAAATGGCGCCAAGAACACACCAAGAACACGCGCGTGTTCTGAGTTTCCCAGATTTGCGTTTTCCATCCAATCTCAATGAATACTTAATCATATCATGCAATCCACATACCAATCAACTCGTTTCAACCTCACGATCATGTCTATAGCATTTAATTTCATTTAAATTAAACATAAAACAAGAAATCACGAAGAATCCTCAAGAACCCTAATTTCTGCATGAAGGCTAGGATTTTTGATACACGATTCAAACAATGCAAATAATTTAGGGTAAACATTCCATGCATGATTATGAACATATGACCAAATTATTGTGCAACAAAAATTGCATGGATCATAGAGTTAGAAGAGCTCATGCTTACCACTTGCAGCTGGTGATCGTGATTTGTGTAGGAGGTGTTACAGTTGTGTTGTGATGATCTGAACAGCTTCCCTAGGTGCTATGGAGTGTGTTTGAATGCTTGGACTTGATGGAAATTGGTTGGATCACTTCATGGCATCTCAACTGCACCTTGGTTAAAACCTTGAGCAATTGACTGGTGATTCTGAGAAATCAGTGTTCCAGTTGTTGTTTAAGTGTTTGATCAGCTCATATGTGATGTATATGAGGTGTGTGTGTGATTGGTTTGTTTGGAAAAGCTCTCAAACTCAAAACCCGATAGTCACCTTGCTAAGAAAGGCATTTTTGCCAAGAGAAAGAGATTTTGAGAAAGGCAAGTGTTGTAGGCCTTTGGTGTACTTAAACTGATCACAATTGAGCTCTATTTATAGTAGAGCAAGTTTGTTTTGCAAGGAATAGTGAATGGCAACTGCTGAGTAGGTTTGGCCAATGTTGGCAAATGAAAATCCAAGTCTCCTCTAGCCATTGAGTAGAGGTTAGGGCACAGAGCTTTCGTTCCCTTGGTCTTGGATAAGCCTTGACTGATTTCAGATGAGAATGGCTCAGTCCATGCCACCTTGATGCTTCCATTGAATGCTACAATCCAAATTTGGAGTCTTGTCCCTATTTTGGCCATTCTAGGTTCAACATGATATTTCCTGTTCCAAGGACTTTGGGGGACTTGGCTCAGTGATTGTCCCCTTTAGATTCAATCCTCAGATGTGTACAAGTGGATAGGAGCATTTGAATTTGGCTGATTTTGGCAAATCGAGCAAAATTGCAAATTCTGCCTTGCCTTGACAGATTTCAGCAAGGCAACTTGCCAATGTCATATCTCATGACTCAAGTTGAATTTGGTAATGTTCTTGGCCATTTTGGAAAGCCCTTACATGACACAACAACTGTTTGAACATGTTTGGTTTTGATCTCTTTTGAATCCAAGTGAAAAGTCCTCCTACATTTGGCAAAAAGTGAGGTAAAATCTGACTTAGTGAAATTTTCACTAAGTGTTGGAATAAAGTGACTTTTCTTGATTTTGATCACTCCATAACTCAAAATCCATGAGGAATTTGGACATAGGTCAGTATGAAGTTTTTGTAGAGGGTAATGAGATCTATAAATCAAGCTTTGAATGGGGCACAACGGCCTTGTGGTTTAGGAGTTATGGTCCTCCAAAGTTGGTGCATTAGTGGCACTTTTTCATGACTTAGAAAAATTTCTAAGTTTTATGGTTACCCCTTTTACAAGTTATCCCACTTTTCTTGATTTTTCTTGATTAATGATGATTCAAATCATACACTAACATCATTTTAGGGTTAAAAATCCATTTTAGTGAAAAATCTCAAAAAGTCAAAGTTGACTTTTGTGCACAGTTGACTTTTTATCAGATGAATTCCAAACTGTGCAATTCTTCAGGAAATCATGTCCTTGACCTAAATCAAACTTGATGGACATGTTCCATGGGTGTCATAGGGTATATTGAATCATGTCCTAGGGTTTGGGAGCATGTCCTGGCCAGAAGTCAAAGTTACAGTTGACTTTTCCCACAAAACCCTAATTGTGGTGCAGATGAAATTGAGACTTGTTGCTCACACTTCTTGGATTAATCCATTGTTCCAAATGAATCAATATAGTTCATTAAAGACCCTCAAACCCTCTCTTGAGGTCTTGGCTCATGATTTGTCCCAAAAGTCAACTTAGGGGTGAATTAGGACAAGAAACCCTAATTCCTGATTTTTGATGTATGCATCCCCTGAGGTCAAATTGACTTGATGATTGGGTCCATGAGGTTCCATGGAGTATTTTAGGATATGCTTTGAAGCATTGGCTCATGCCCAGAGGAAAATTTCCAACTGCAGGCCCTGGTCGACCAAAACCCTAATTTGGTGACACTGTCGATCTTTGAAGCTTGATCCACCTAGAAGGGAGCAGCCTTGTGCTTAATCCTTGAAGTGGGAGTCCTTTTGATCCATTGTAGATTCCTGGGAGGTTAGACAAGTTAAAGATCATGTCATTTCTTGATTGATCCTTTGTCTAAGGCTCAGAGAGGGCTTGAAACCCGAATTTTGATTGTAGTGGATGCTCAACAACCCTTGAGGAGATTGATGAGGCATAAAGGTACATCCATATTGTGATGATGATTTGCACAATGATGGGAATCTTAGTGGTCAAAATTTGGGGGATGACAGATGCCCCTATTTAATCTTCTTGGACACGAAGGTGTGAATGACGAAGGTATTCGGGCATTCGGGGTGCAAGAGGGTTAAATATCGGAATATCCAAAATTTTGACGGCGTCCATGAATGGTAATTCACGCATTCATCTTCTTTTGCTAAGCAATAATGCTTAGAAAAGGTAAACTTCCCCTCGATCCTGGTTTCCTACCAAGGAACTGGTCTTAGTTTTTGATATAAACTTCCCCTCGATCCTGGTTTCCTACCAAGGAACTGGTCTTAGTTTTTGATATAAACTTCCCCTCGAGCCTGGTTTCCTACCAAGGAACTGGTCTTAGTTTCTGAAATAAACTTCCCCTCGATCCTGGTTTCCTACCAAGGAACTGGTCTTAGTTTCTGAAATAAACTTCCCCTCGATCCTGGTTTCCTACCAAGGAACTGGTCTTAGTTTCTGAAATAAACTTCCCCTCGATCCTGGTTTCCTACTAAGGAACTGGTCTTAGTTTCTTTAGTCAATAAACTTTATTGACAAGGGACGCTATTCGTAGCGGTTTTCCTCAAACTTCTCGCCGAATTTTCCTGGGGAGATGCCATTTGACGGAAAAAATTTTGATGTCAGACTTGCTGGGGAACCCATTCGTCTGAGTTGTAGAGGTGCACAAACTTCTCTGTTGGAGACGCCATTTGTTTCTACTGGGGAAAGCGAGTCTTTGGAGAGACTGCTTCTGCTCGGAGTCTTACATCATACTTTTCTCGGGATCTTTCCGGAGAAACGCCATATGATGGGATCCAATTTTGAGGTGCCGATGACCTTTTCATCGGTGGGTTTTCGGAGGAACACTTATGTACTGCCGAATCTTTGTTTAAGAGGCTTTCTCTGGGGATTTTCCTTAATCCGGGAAAGCAAGGGTATCATCTTCAATGGCGAAGAGTGATATTTGTTGAAGGTTCTCTGGTCTTTCAGAGGTTCAAGTTATCAAAGTGGTCAATTGCCGACTCTGATCTAAAAATACACTGTTGACGAGTTTGATCGGACATAATATTTCCTGACGAAGCAAGAACTGACAAACTCGATCGAGAGGACGGTTATCACGGTAGGAAAAGACCGACTCAAGCGATAATGATGCAATGTGAAATGAATGCAAATAAATAATGCATGATGGATGTATGTATATGCTGACAAAACTGACGCGATATACAAACTAAAAGATGAACATGACTGGATACTCGCCCATCGCGGGGCATGTAGTACCGTTGGTTCAGAATAGCAATTCCACCTTGCTTAGGAGAGATAGTCCCTGTTGGGAGCTATGTTGATCGGGCTTAGGAGATAAGAACTCGGCCGAAGGTATCAGACGGGAAAACCGCATCTGATACAGTTGATCCTTCATTCAGGCGCACTGGCTTAGAAGGAGTACTTTGATTCTGCACTTTGAAATTCAAACGCCTTTGGAGACGCAACCGATGTTCTTTCGATGTTCAACAGTCAAAAGAAATGGCCATCTTTATTTAAAAAAAAAGCAGAAAAATTTTTAACAAGTAAAATTCATTTTGTTTTATTTCAAGAATCGTCAATCAAATTAAAAATGTCATTCTGTAAAGCTAAAACAAATAAGAATTACAAACAAAAGCACAAGGGCTCAAATTTTATTGGTAAGATGGAGATCAGCCAAACGCGTGATTCCGCAGAGTATATACAAAGTTAGAAAATGGTAATTTACAGGGAAAAGGGCTACGTTGAAACATAACGACCACTATCCTTCTACCAACTTTGAATTCGGGGCATCCTGAGCTTCTGTCGAAGATGACCTTGACTGGAGTTTTCCTCCAATGAGTGATGTAACTGCTGCTAAGGGACTTGCCTCTGTTGAACATAGTTACTTGCCATTATCCCTAACTTTTGCCTGGATTGTACTTTGAGATTTCCAATCCACCGGGCTGATTTTTTTCATGTCTCTAACTTTTGCCTGGACCGCCCTTTCGGGTTTTCAATCCACCGAGACGTTTTTTTTTTAGATTAGGCGAAGTATTTCTTGACTACATCAACATTCGTGGGGTAGGCAAATTCCTCTCCGTCCATGGTTGCAAGTCTCAAGGCGCCGCCTGAGAAAGCTTTCGTGACCACATAGGGGCCATCATAATTCGGGGTCCACTTTCCCCGAGAATCAGTGAGAAAAGATTGTATCTTCTTGAGCACGAGGTCTCCTTTCCTGAAGACGCGAGGTCGAACCTTTTTGTCAAATGCCTTCTTCATTCTTTGCTGATACAACTGACCGTGGCATAGTGCCGTAATTCGCTTCTCTTCGATCAAATTGAGTTCATCGTGTCGACTTTGACACCACTTAGCTTCGGTGAGCTTGGCGTCCATCAATACCCGGATTGATGGGATCTCTACTTCTATGGGGAGCACTGCCTCCATGCCATATACTAGAGAGAAAGGGGTAGCCCCTGTTGAAGTGCGGACAGATGTGCGATAACCGTGAAGAGCAAAGGGTAGCATCTCGTGCCAATCTTTGTAGGTTACAACCATCTTTTGAACGATCCTCTTGATGTTCTTGTTAGCCGATTCTACCGCTCCGTTCATCTTGGGTCGGTAGGGAGATGAGTTATGGTGCTCGATCTTGAACTCAGCACACAACTCCTTCATCATCTTATTGTTCAAGTTAGATCCATTATCAGTAATGATCTGGCTTGGAACACTATAACGGCAGATGATATTGTTTTTGATAAATCGGACCACCACTTGTCGGGTTACACTAGCGTACGACGCTTCTTCGACCCACTTGGTGAAGTAATCAATGGCTACCAGGATGAACCGATGTCCGTTTGAAGCCTTAGGTTTGATCAAGCCAATTATGTCTATTCCCCATATGGAAAAAGGCCATGGGGAAGAGAGAACTTTGAGATGCGTTGGCGGTACATGAATTTTGTCGGAGTATATCTGACACTTGTGACACCTTCTCATGTACTTGTAGCAGTCGGATTCCATGGTTAACCAGTAGTACCATGCTCTTAGAATTTTTCTCGCCATTGTGTGTCCGTTGGCATGAGTGCCAAAGGATCCTTCATGAATTTCTTTTATCAGCATGTCTGCTTCTGGTCTGTCTACGCATCGGAGCAAGACCATGTCGAAGTTTCTCTTATAGAGAGTATCACCGCTCAGGAAGAAGCTGCCTGCTAGCCTTCTGAGGGTTTTTCTGTCTTTCCTGGATGCCTCAGGAGGATACTCTTGTTTCTGAAGGAAGCATTTGATATCGTGATACCAAGGTTTGTCGTCTATGACTGCTTCAATCGCGAAGATGTAAGCGGGCCGTTCAAGGCGCATTACGTCAATCTTAGGTAAGTCATTCCATCGACCTACACTAATCATAGAGGAGAGAGTGGCTAATGCATCAGCCACGTGATTCTCATCACGAGGGATGTGATGAAACTCAACTCTGTTGAAGAAGAGCAGCAACCTTCTTGCATAGTCCTTGTAAGGAATCAATCCTGATTGGTATGTGTTCCAATCTCCTGTGATCTGATTGATAACCAGGGCTGAATCGCCGTATACGTCCAAATTCTTGATCCTTAAATCAATTGCTTCCTCGAGACGCATGATACATGCTTCGTATCATGTACTGACAAAGACGAATCATGCCAACCAAGTAGTATGACGAATCATGTACTGACAAAGACGTTTGGCTACCCAAGCCAAAGCGCAACAAGTTTTCTCAAGGATCGTGTACCAAGTTTCGCAGTCGGTGAATTTCTTGCTCAGATAGAAAATGGAAGACTCTTTCCTTTTGGTTTCGTCTTGTTGGCCAAGTACACATCCCATTGAGTCCTCTAGGACTGTTAAGTAAATGATCAGCGGCCTTCCTTCCACTGGAGGTGATAGAATCGGAGGATTCAATAGATATTCCTTAATACTGTCGAAGGCAGTTTGGCAGTCTTCTACCCAAACGCAGTCCTGGTTCTTTTTCAGTAGCCTGAAAATCGGCGCACACATGGCGGTCATAAGGAATATGAATCTGGAGATGTAATTCAAATGTCCCAGGAATCCTCTGACTTGTTTTTCAGTTTTCGGAGAAGGCATTTCTTGAATGGCCTTGACCTTGTCAGGATCAACTTCAATTCCTTTCTGGCTGACGATGAACCCTAAGAGTTTCCCCGAACGGACACCGAAGGTGCACTTGTTGGGATTCAAGCGGAGTTTATACTTCCTCAAACGCTCGAATAGTTTTGACAGATGGGTCACATGCTCCTCTTCTGTTTTAGATTTTGCAATCATGTCATCGACATATACCTCAATTTCTTTGTGTATCATGTCATGAACCAAAGTAGTCATGGCCCTTTGATAGGTAGCCCCGGCGTTCTTCAAACCGAACGGCATTACCTTGTAACAAAAGGTACCCCATGGGGTAATGAACGAAGTTTTCTCCATGTCTTTCGGCGCCATTTTGATTTGATTATAGCTCGAGAATCCATCCATGAAGGAAAAAACTTTGAACGTTGCTGTACTGTCAACCAGCATGTCAATGTGCGGTAAAGGAAAGTCGTCCTTTGGACTAGCCTTGTTTAGATCCCTGTAGTCGACACACATTCTGACTTTTCCGTCCTTTTTGGGAACAGGTACGATGTTGGCTAACCATTGAGGATATTCAGGCGTAGCGAGGAAACCTGCGTCAATCTGTTTCCGTACCTCCTCTTTGATTTTGATGGCCATGTCCGGGTGAGTCTGTCTCAACCTTTGCTTTACTGGCGGACATTCCGATCTCAACTGTAAGTGATGTTCCACGATGCTGGTATCCAACCCTGGCATATCCTGATAGGACCAAGCAAATACATCGGGGAATTCTTTGAGAAGCTTTGTCAAACTCTCTTTGGCAGTTGGACTGAGCAGTGCCCCAATCCTGATTTCTTTTCTCTCTTTTTCTGAACCCAAGTTTACCGTTTCCAACGGCTCTTTGTGAGTTTCAATGGACCTTTCCTCTTGTCTGAGTAGTCGGGAGATCTCTTCTGGAATTTCGTCGTCAACTTCTTCTTCGGCCCCAAACACCGGGAACTCAAAATCGGGAGAAGGCATTGGATCGTATGTTTCAACGGGGTGTAAAACAAGAAATCTGCATGACATGATGATTTGTGTTTAGAAGAGATAGAGAAAATGCGAGTGTGTGCAGTGTATTTTTCTTTTACTGCTTGTTTTTATTATTGATTTGTTTTTTAGGATTACCATTTTCTGAGAAAAGCAAAAAGAGAAAACAACAATTAATGCAGAAATTATAGAACGACGTTATTTTATTAATGAACAAGTTGAATCTTGAAACTACAGCCCTATAAAACAAAACTCTGTCGCTTTGGGCAAAGCGAAGAGGGAAATTTACAGAAAGCGAGCCCTATCAAAACATCTGTTTCACCTGGACAGGGTGAAAGGTTAAAGACGACAATCACTTTGACTGATGAACGACCTTCGGAACCACTACGGCAACCCACTGGCGGCGAACTCCTCGGTGAATCACAAAGTCTGGCACCGTCCTTGATTTGTCTTCAGAAATAACGCTGATTTCTGGTGGAGCAGGATCATTGGAATTTGTCTCCCAGGCAGAATTGTCGTAGAAGGATTCCTCAGTTGCATTTTGTATAACATTTGTGCTCTCAGCTGTATCTCCCCATCCAGTTGGCTGGATATCTTCGAGCCTGATACGAGAGCTTTCAGGAGCGGTGTACTTGACCATATAATCAAATTTTCCACTTGGTTGTCCCAGGGTGTCCCACACTTCTTTGGAACGGGAGAAGTCATCCCTCTCGATGACGTTGACCTCGGGAAAAGCATAGTTGATGAATTCCAGTCCTGCAAACGTTGAAAATTCATCGTCATGTTGAGTAGTTTCTGAATGACCTGAGTGTTGATCCTATGACATGGTGGGGACACAAGTATTCTGTTCAATGATGCTCAGCTGAGTGTCATTACTCGGCTGACTTTCTGGCCCCAAGTCTCCTGGGTAAGGTTGCCAAAATGGCAGACCATCCATCGGGCCATAGTAGTTGTGGTCAAAGTTGTCTTTCATCAGAGTGCCTTTCTCTAATGAGTTTGGTGGAGCGCGGCATCCTTCCGGATCACAATCTTCGTATATCATTTCGACGTCTGACATGGGTATAAATCTCGGGCTCTGTGCAGGATAGCAAAATGGAGTTTGCGTTTCGTCCTGAGACATATAACCGTCCTCGTTAAGATAGGTCTTCCATTCCTCCTCCATATCAGAGGAATCCTCTTCATTGATAGCATGGATTGCTTGAGTCACTGGTTGGAGGAAGCCTCCACTATGGAAGAAGTTTTGAATGGGATGAAGACTTTCATCGTTGACAGCTGTCTGGGTGCAGGTTACAGAAAAACCAAGACCCTTCTTTGTTTTATTGTCAATAGGAATGACAAGTTGTCCCCATCCTGTGGTATCGGTACTCTCGACCGCTTTGATAGCATCTTTGTATGAGGAAATCGAAGTTCCTCCTTTAGATTGATTGTCCTTGCTCACCGACAGTGCTTGGAACTGCGTCCCAATAACCTCCTCGGGTTCTACACAAGTAGATGATGATAAGTTACTCACGAGCAAGGGTTGTACTCCACAAACCGTGATGAGTTGATCGCCCTTGACGAACTTTAGCTTTTGGTGGAGAGTCGAAGTGACCACTTCAGCCTGATGTATCCAAGGTCTTCCTAATAAACAACTGTACGTTTCCCGGATGTCCATGACCTGGAAAGTGACTTGGAAAGTGTGAGGACCGATAGTTATGGGAAGATCAACTTCCCCGATAACCTCTTTTCTGGATCCGTCGAACGCTTTGACGATGACCTTGTTGATTCTCATCGGAGGGTCTTTGAATGATAATTGCATCAAAGTGGACTTCGGCATAACATTCAGGGCTGACCCTGTGTCTACCAGTACGCTGGCTAAAGCATCGTCCTGGCAGTTGACTGTGATATTGAGCGCCATGTTATGACGGCGACCCTCTTCAGGTAATTCCTCATCACTAAATCCTAAATTATTGCAGGAAGTGATGTTAGAGATAATGTTATCGAACTATCTGATTGTTACATCCTGTTCCACAAAGGCTTGCTCCAAGACTTTCTGTAGAGCCTCCCTGTGGGCTTCTGAGCTGAGTAAAAGTGATAGCACTGAGATCTTTGAAGGAGTCTGTAACAGTTGATCAACAATGTTGAATTCACTCCTTTGGATGAGCTTCAGCATCTCATCTTTGTCTTTTGAAAGGTCAGTATTACTGGATTGACCGACTGGTGAATTAGGAACTTCTGCCTGAGGTTCCTTTTCTTTGTTAGGTTCTCCAACTCCTCGGTTGAAGATTCTACCACTCCGTGTTACACGACTAATGTCTGCAATATTCACAACGGAGGGTAATGGAATTTCCTTTCCATTCTCGATTATTGTTGCACCGTATTTGTAAGGGACCGCCTTAGCTGATTCATACGGTAGTGGTCTCGGTAGATAGATGACTATGGGAACCTTCTGATTTTTCTGACCATCGTACATAATCTCGATCCGTTCCCGGTTGGGAATTCTTGATTCGTTAAGCAGAGGAATGATGGCACAAACATCTCTAGTCCTATGATGATCAGAGATGACGACAACGTCCTCAATTTGATCGGCGAGATAATTCGGCGTCCAGTTGATAGGTCCGGAACCCGGATATGGACGAATCTCTCCACGATCCACCTGACCCTGAAGAGCTTCTCTCACAAGGTAGCACCCTTGGTTACTTTCCGAACAGACTCCACAACGTTCATAATTGTGTGGTGGCACCTGGCCACGCCCACTTTGAATACAATGTAACCTCACTAGGTTAGTTTCCACAGATCGGACATCCTGACTCTGACGTCGAGTAGGATTCCTGTTATTGATACTAATTTGCTGAGTATCTTCATCCATATAGATTGACATCCACCAGTGATTTAACAAATGCTGAAGTGCCTCCTTGAGAAGGGTACAACCTCGATCATTTTCGCAACCCGCTTTACAGCTTTGGTAATCATGTGATATTAGGAATCCGAGTCGGACCTGCTCAGCATGTAACTCTGCCAAGTTGGTATACATCACGCGAATATCAAAAATCTGAATTATGTTGATCTGATAAGGGTTCCTATCATAGTAGTCTTGGATCCATCCAAGATCCATCTCACGCTGGAGGGCCTCTTGTATGAAAGAGCATCCCTGCTTGTTTACCGAGCAAGTCAGACAAGAACTGTAATCGTGCCGCGGAAGATTATGGTATTGGCTTTGCCTTGAGTGCATTGCCACCAGGTTGACATTCATTGTACGAATGTCGTGGTTTTGAATGACGTTGTTAGACTCTTTCTCGATCAAGTTGACCGTTGCCTTCTCGTGTTGAGGTTGTGGGTTCGTGAGAACATTAGGATTCGTATCTTTGAAAGATAAGAGCCCGCTCCTAACAAGCTTTTGCACGTCGGACTTGAAATTGAGACAATTCTCTATGTTATGCCCCGATCCTCCTTGATGATAAGGGCATGTCTGATCCACCTTAAACCAAAAAGGTGGATTTTCCGGTACTGTAAGAGGACACTTAGTCTGGATGTGCCCCTTAGCCAGTAGTAACGGAAATAGTTCTGTGTACGATACGGGTACAGGATCAAATCCTGGTGGCCGCGTTGCACGGTTGTTGTTGTATGATTTAAGGACTTTGAGGGCTTGGCTCAGTGATTGTCCCCTTTAGATTCAATCCTCAGATGTGTCCAAGTGGATAGGAGCATTTGAATTTGGCTGATTTTGGCAAATCGAGCAAAATTGTAAATTCTGCCTTGCCTTGACAGATTTCAGCAAGGCAACTTGCCAATGTCATATCTCATGACTCAAGTTGAATTTGGTAATGTTCTTGGCCATTTTGGAAATCCCTTACATGTCACAACAACTGTTTGAACATGTTTGGTTTTGATCTCTTTTGAATCAAAGTGAAAAATCCTCCTACATTTGGCAAAAAGTGAGGTAAAATCTGACTTAGTGAAATTTTCACTAAGTGTTGGAATAAAGTGACTTTTCTTGATTTTGATCACTCCATAACTCAAAATCCATGAGAAATTTGGACATAGGTCAGTATGAAGTTTTTGTAGAGGGTAATGAGATCTATAAATCAAGCTTTGAATGGGGCACAATGGCCTTGTGGTTTAGGAGTTATGGTCCTCCAAAGTTGGTGCATTAGTGGCACTTTTTCATGACTTAGAAAAATTTCTAAGTTTTATGGTTACCCCTTTTACAAGTTATCCCACTTTTCTTGATTTTTCTTGATGAATGATGATTCAAATCATACACTAACATCATTTTAGGGTTAAAAATCCATTTTAGTGAAAAATCTCAAAAAGTCAAAGTTGACTTTTGTGCACAGTTGAGTTTTTATCAGATGAATTCCAAACTGTGCAATTCTTCAGGAAATCATGTCCTTGACCTAAATAAAACTTGATGGACATGTTACATGGGTGTCATAGGGTATATTGAATCATGTCCTAGGGTTTGGGAGCATGTCCTGGCCAGAAGTCAAAGTTACAGTTGACTTTTCCCGCAAAACCCTAATTGTGGTGCAGATGAAATTGAGACTTGTTGCTCACACTTCTTGGATTACTCCATTGTTCCAAATGGATCAATATAGTTCATTAAATACCCTCAAACCCTCTCTTGAGGTCTTGGCTCATGATTTGTCCCAAAAGTCAACTTAGGGGTGAATTAGGTCAAGAAACCCTAATTCCTGATTTTTGATGTATGCATCCCCTGAGGTCAAATTGACTTGATGATTGGGTCCATGAGGTTCCATGGAGTATTTTAGGATATGCCTTGAAGCATTGGCTCATGCCTAGAGGAAAATTTCCAACTGGAGGCCCTGGTCGACCAAAACCCTAATTTGGTGACACTGTCGATCTTTGAAGCTTGATCCACCTAGAAGGGAGCAGCCTTGTGCTTAATCCTTGAAGTGGGAGTCCTCTTGATCCATTCTAGATTCCTGGGAGGTTAGAAAAGTTAAAGATCATGTCATTTCTTGATTGATCCTTTGTCTAAGGCTCAGAGAGGGCTTGAAACCCTAATTTTGATTGTAGTGGATGCTCAACAACCCTTGAGGAGATTGATGAGGCATAAAGGTACATCCATATTGTGATGATGATTTGCACAATGATGGGAATCTTAATGGTCAAAATTTGGGGTATGATAGGGGGGAATCAGTTGAGGCCTCCTCGATTGATGATGATGCCAAACCAGAAATGGTGAATGTATCATCATTTCTCGACCTGAGAGTGCGTGATATTGAGGATCCTCGGTTTTCTAGAGCCCACATGTGAGAGGGGATGGGTGTTTGCAGGTCTGCAGGTAACCTTGACTTTCATCCTACCTAGTATTCTGGTTCTCTTATCAGTTCAAACTTATCAGCCTGGTATTCTGGGATTCTGATTATGCCGATATGCTGGTATTCTGATTATTCCGGCACCCTGGCATTCTGGTATTCTGATTTTGCCGATATGCTGGCCTTCTGGTATTCTGATTATTCGGATATTCTGGTGTTCTGGTATTATCTTCAGAGCAGACCTGTGAACCTATTCAGACAGTAGCACATCACTTATCCAGAGTTTGTGGAAGCCTTGAACCCATGTCTCTGCACCCGTACCATCATAACATGTTTGCATACATGTTCTGGTATTTCCAAGGATCTTAACTTTGAGACTCATTGCTGATCATTTCCATCTATTTCTTGTTGTTCTTATGTGGAAAACTTGAATCAAAGCAAAATGATTCCTTGGAAATATTTGAACATGGCATTTGCATAGCATTTTCATACTCATTTGCATAACAGGTGTTTGAAGCTGGTTATTCTCACCCTGATCTGGTCTTCTTCAGAATTTCGGACTTAACTTTTCAAAGAAGCTGGAAGTTGACAATGGATCAAGTTCAAGTGGAGCTGAGGGAAATACGAAGCCAAATGGGGAAGTTTATGGGGGACATGCAAGCTTTAACTCAAGACCAGGAAATGCTGAAGGAAGAGGTCAATTAACTGAAGACTCAGATGAGCTTGGTTATAGAGGTCGTGAGGAATGTGCTCAGAAACGATGGTAATCTCGTGCCTGAGGCTGCAGCAGAAATTTTCATTCCGCCCTTGCCTGTGGAATCTATCCCAAAGTGTGATCTACCTCACGACTTTTCTGCACAATCTGGGGTTCTGGAGTTTCCTCGTCAGCAGCTACTTCTCGCCTCCCAAGACAATCCCAAGGCTAAGCAGTACGAACAGAAGCTGAAGAAGCCTTACCGACATTTTGATCCACTACCTATGTCTTATGCCATGTTGTTTTAACAGTTGCCAAACTGGGGGCAACCACGTTGAGATCCGTTGAATCTCTCCAAAAGCGTTCAAACTGGGGCAATTATGTCGAGATCCGATAAATCTCTCCACAAGCGGGTAATATGGGGCAATCAGGTCGATTTGAAAAATCTCTCTAAGATCAGTCAGGGGCAAAGCTTCTTCAAGACTCGAGGCAGGCCACCTCAAGAGTAAGAGAAGTTATCATTTTCAAAAGATGACTAATCAGAAGCACCTCTTAAAGAGTTTGAAGACACTAAGGCGTTTTGAATGCTACGTCTTTTGTAAAATCCTCTCGAGGCAAAATTATTTCATAGACCTTGCAATCTGGGGAAAATGGTGAATTGAATGAATCATTGTTCACTCATGACGATCAATGGGCATTTGATCAAATCAGAAGCTTGAGGTCAGTCCCAGCATAAGACGTCTTTAATCTCTTTTCCCCAGCAGAATTTGACAGAGTTCCTCTCATTATCTTCCCAACAGAGTATCTGAATATCCCTCTTCCTAGCAAGACATCAGGAAGTTTGATTTCCCCAGTGGAGTCCATGGTCATGGCTCTCCCCAAGAAAAAACAAGTCCCTCGGCAGAAGAGTTCTTCCTCGAGGTTGTCATCCCTAGCAGTATAGAAGAATTCCTCACTCCCATGCAATGTGAAATGATGGAATGTTCCCAAGCAGTTTGAAAATGGTGGAAAGTCAGAGTGTTCTCCTCCTCTAGCATATCAAATCATTGATTTTGCCTGCAATTAGAGTCCAATGGTTATTGGCAATTCAGACCCATCGGTTGTTCAGAGGTTATCCCCAGCAGGAGTTTTGGTTGATTTCAGTCCCCTAGCAAGTGTTTCTTCCCCTAGCAAGGAATATGGTTGATCTCAGTCCCTCAGCAGGTATTTCCTTCCTTAGAAAAGGTTCGTTTGATCTCAACTCCCCAGCAGCCAGGTCAGAAAATTGTGATTTCCCCAGCGGAGTTTTATGGTTACAGTTCTTTCCCAAGCAGATTGGTTCAGATGACCTACCTAGCAAGGTCATCATTTCGTACAGTAATCTCAGGAAGCTTGGCAGCTCAAAGACCAGATTGTGTCAATGTCCTCCCCAGCTGAGTTGATATTTTCCCATGGGCTGTCAGGAGATCAGATTGATATTTGTCTTCCTCAGCGCGGTTTGTGACCACGAGGACAATCCAGTTTGTTATCCCCAGCGGAGTTGTTTTCTGTTTCCTCAGCATTTATTTTGCTGAGGAGCCTCCTTGCATTTTGCATATAGTAATCATTGCATTCAAAAAACGCGTTGCATTTCCATTTGAGATGGAGCATTACGCCATGAAAATTCAAACATATGGATGTGAAGCATAAGCCAGTTTTGGTACCTCGTGCGAGAGCCCAGATATTGTTTCCCTTCTATCATATTGACAAAACAAAAAAGAATGCCTCGATCATTCCCCAACGGACATCTCAAAGCAGTACCAGGGTTTCACCTCTTTCATCTCCCCATAGAGCCCTATTCCTCGGTTTGTAAATCTTTTGATCTTACATTTTAGCTGTATCTCTTAGGAACCATTCCGGATAGGATTTCTTCCGCCATTCTCTATAGGCACCTTCCAGGTTTTGAACTTTAGTCTTTCCCGATAAACGTATAGGTCAACCTCATGTCTTAGGAACCATTCCCGATAGGATTCCTTTAGCCATTCCCGATAGGCACCGTTTAGTTTTAGACCTAGCCGTTCCCGACTGGCCCATTTACCATTCCCGAGAGGTAACCCATAGGTTTTCAACTTTTGTCGTTCCCGACAGGCGACCTTTTAAGTTTTAGACCTAGCCGTTCCCGACAGGCCCATTTACCATTCCTGATAGGTAAGCCATAGGTTTTCAACTTCAGCCGTTCCCGACAGGCGACCTTTGAGTTTTAAACCTAGTTGTTCCCGACAGGCCCATTTGTCGTTCCTGACAGACATACCATAGGTTTTCAACTTTAGCCGTTCCCGACAGGCGACCTTTGAGTTTTAAACCAAGCCGTTCTCGACAGGCCCATTTACCATTCCCGATAGGTAAGCTATAGGCTTTCAACTTTAGCTATTCCTGACAGGCGACCTTTGAGTTTTAAACCCAGCCGTTCCCGACAGGCCCATTTACCATTCCCGATAGGTAAGCCATAGGTTTTAAACATTAGCCGTTCCCGACAGGCGGCCTTTGAGTTTTAAACCCAACCGTTCCCGACAGGCCCATTTACCATTCTCGATAGGTAAGCCATAGGTTTTCAACTTTAGCTGTTCCCGACAGGCGACCTTTGAGTTTTAAACCCAGCCGTTCCCGCCAGGCCCATTTACCATTCCCGATAGGTAAGCTATAGGTTTTCAACTTTAGCCGTTCCCGACAGGCGACCTTTGAGTTTTAAACCCAGTTGTTCCCGACAGGCCCATTTACCGTTTCTGACAGGTAACCCACAGGTTTTAGACTTTAGCCATTCCCGATAGGCGACTTTTGAGTTCAAGCTTAACCGTTCCCGACAGGCTTACATTGACCGTTCCCGACAGGCTTACCTTAACCGTTCCCGACTGGCCCGTTTACCATTTCCGATAGGTAACCATAGGTTGTAAACTTTAGCCGTTCCCGACAGGCGCACCTTAACCATTCCCGATAGGTACAATCTAGACTCCAGCCGTTCCCGACAGGCCTTCTTTGGATTTCACTTGTTCTGGACTCTTTTTCACAGATATCTTCTCCCACAACTGCTGTGTTTGTCATATATCCATTCTTTTTACCCACAGAATGCAAATTTCAGGGTTCTTTTGGTATTCAATCTTCGTGTATCCTTGAATTCCTGAAAGCCGTTGCTATTATACCTTCAGGACCAAGTAGATTGAATAGGTACAGCTGTAGCACCCCAAAATTAGCCTTTTTCTTTTTTTACCACTAACTGACTTATGCTTCATTCATTTGCATTTTAGCTAGTTCATGCATATCATTGGGTTCTTTGGTTATGGGATCAAGGTTCATTGATATTCGACAGTTAGAACCGTCTCGGTATTTTCTGCGACTTTTATGTTCGGCTCGGAAGCCAATTCATCAAGGGAAGTGGCGGAAATTAATTGTTTCTGGAATTTCGGTTTTTGCTGGTTAACTATGCCGATGGTGTCCAAAGTTCACAAATTCTGATTGGATCAACATTTTTGAGCGATTCCTATGCCAAAAGTTCCGTCTTGATATCCTATCCAACTTTCGTGTTTTGGCCAAAAGCTAATTCTTTGAGGAAGATCTCCGAATACGCGAATTCTCTGAATCGATACAGCAGAAGAACAGTGAAAAATAGTGTTGAACCGGTGTATTTCAGACACTAAAAAAAAATTCATAACTCTCAGTTCGTTCGTCGGATTGATGCCATTCCGGTGTCTAAAATTCCGTTTCAATGCCATCTTCGTGCCTAATATTCAGTAGGAAACAATTCCGAGTGAAAGAACTCCGAAAGTGCGAATTACCAATGGAACTTATTGATGCAGTTCACTGTCTGTCAGATTTTGGAAATATCATAACTCGGTCAATTTTTATTGGATTGTGTCCGTTCTTGAAGCGCCGGTACACAAATTTTATCCTCTTAAAGTTCAAAGACAAGCTCGGGTTTGAACGGTCCTCCGAAGATCATCGTTTTGGTTTATTTCGCAAAACGGAAATGCTGAACCAAAGAAAAAGGTTGAAAGTTGTTTCACGGTAAAATTCATATCTCACTCGTTTTTTGTCCGATCGCACTCATCTTTTGACACAAGTTCATTGACTCGTAGATCTACAACTTTTCTGACAAAGTCGAGTCGAGATTTTGCTCTGAAAGACATGAGCTTGTCACGTTTCTGAGTAGAAGACGGTAAATAAGCTGAAAAAATGACTTTTGACAGTGACGTCTCGCCGCTTAAATGTATCGAACTCATTTAATTTTGATCGAATGACGTCCGTTCTTTTTGCGTTGCGTCCGTGGCTCAAACGCGGACAATTTTGTAAGAGGTTCAGAGTCAAAATTTTGTACCGAGCAAGGTGTTATTTCCACTTAAGCTGCCGATAACCTTGAATTTTACCGTTTTACCTCATTTTTCCACCACACTATATATTCAAAACTCTCTCTCATTTCCCTCCAACTTCATTCATAATTCACAAACACCAAAAATTCTGATTTGACTCTCTCAAAGATCAAATCAAGTTCTTTCAACTTTTTCTTAAGAACATAACAACAACTTCATCAATCTTCAAGAACACTTAAGAACGCAAAGTCTCTGATCGGGCTCCGACTCCCGCCGGACCACCACGCCGACCACCCTAGTTTCGGCCAGCCACCGCGCACTGGCGAACTCCCTCCTCTCCACGGATTCTTCATCAATTGCTCCTCCGATCTACTTTCCGGTAACAATTCTTGAATCTTTCGCTTCATTATTTGTTAATGAGGTTTGGATTGAATAAAAGTGAGTCTGATATTGTTGTAGCTTAGGTGTTTGATAAAATGCTTAGGTGAACACTTGAATTCAAGAATTGTGATAATTGTTGAGTGAATTAATTGTTTGATCAATGATTTGAGATTGATATTGTGGAGATTTGTTGAATGTTCTTGAACAATAGTTGTTGCGATTAATTGATTTTGAATATAGTTGAATAAATTTATTCTTGAAATAAGTTGATTATGAGCAAACGTGGAATTGGATGATTTCATTTGAATTGTTGTGTTCCGCGTGTCGAGACTAATCCGGTTCCACAATTGTTGATATTCAATTTGCATCAAGAATGGATTAACCGTGGAATTGTTTGATTGTTGTGTGTTAATGGTTCGCGTGTCGAGAATTATTGCTTCGCATGCTTAATGGATGATTTTGCTTGGTCTACACGTTTGAAAGTCGCGTAATCGATGTGCATTAATTATGTATGATCGTTGGCTTGCGCTTGGTGCATGATTGCTTGAGAAATAAAAGTTCGGTTGTGTAGAAACGTTATCGTGTCGCTTTCCCTTAAAAATGTGTTTTGGTCATAACTTCCTAACCGTGGCATGTTTTTGCGAATGCGAATAATGTAACTTGACTTTGTTGATGATTCCGGAGCTGTTGGTGGACTTTTTAGTCGATTTCGGACAACTTTTTTCTACTGTTTCGCTACTGCCAGCTGACGAAATCGGCCTAAAAGTCCCACTTCCGAGCGGAATTAATTCAAACCGAGTTCATTTTTGTGTCCGTTGGCACGTTTGCGGTCAACCATACTATTTTTGTTCAATTCCGAGTCGGTGATTTTTGACGCGTTTTTTCCGATTTGACGCTTTTAGGCTCAGTTTCGTGCGAATTTTGCATATTGACTTGTATTTGATGTGCACTTGTGCTTACTTGCTCATACATTATCATTGTGATTGGTTTCGCTCTTTTCTGGATCGACTTTGTGTGAATTTTATGATGTTGTGGCGGTGCTGCCCCGTTTTGAAACTTTGTGTTCCGATGCATGCTCATTACTCGTATGCTTATCATTGTGCTTGATTTTGATTTATGATGCACGGGTGCAACTTCCGGTTGCATCTCCTTGTGGTTTCTAACATGTTTGTTGAGATTGTGCAAGGTTTCCGCTAAGATTCCGGTTGTGGTTATTCGCTCGGTATTCCACTTTATTTGTGGGATACTACTTCGCTTCCGATGCGATGGCTTTTATCTCATGCTGTGAGATGCATTATGAATTGCATGCGTGGTTGTCTGGCTTGTGTTTTCAAGCAGGTTGCCTATGTGGTCGTGTCTGATACACACACCACGTGTCGGTTGTGATTTATTTTCACACCGACAATGTTTTGATGCTTATGCTTGTACCGGATTTCTGACTCGCTTTTGTTTGCCTGATGATAGCCTGTTCTCCAGGTTTCTTGTTCTGCCTGCGTTGCAATTTACAGATTGCTATCCGTTGAGTATAATTTCTTGAACTGATTTACTCTCTTTCCGCATTGTTTCTTTTGATGCCATGAGAAGTAGGATTGGGAGTCCGTGCCACTTGGCCGGCAATGCTGGAAGTCCTCAAAGGAGGCTCGGTTTGTGATTGTTTACTTTTGTGCCTAAGACCTCCAAAGAGCCACCCCATTCCCGTATCCCCTTGTAAGACCTCCAAGAAGGCAATTGACGGAAGATAGGGTTCACAATCGACCCCCGTAATTCTAGTTGAGTCATTCTTAGCTCTCATTACATGATTGAAGCTTTGAACATTACCTGCTCACGTTATCAAGTCCGTCAAGTGGAAGAAGGGTTTCACAATCAAACCCCCACACCTTGTCTATAGCTCTCATTGACCGATGCTGATGCTTATGTGATCTGATTCACATCTTCCCCTTCTTACTCTGCTCTACATGGTTCCCGATACCATTGGGTGAGTACCCTTATTTCCCATAGCTAGCTTGTTTGCCTCGGTTGATATGACCCCTTGGCTAAACCTCCCCTTTTACTTTGATTGTGTGACATTATTGTTGACTGACACTGTTTACTCTTTCGTTGCTTTTAGTTCATTTTATGATTGATTTATCATGTGTCTACTTGTCTGATGACATGATCCCGTAGGATTCCTCGCTCCACTTAATTTTTGATTAAGTCGGAGGTAGGAGAGACATTAGGATAACAATCCATGCATGCTAACATAGGTAGCATCCCCCTTCTAAACTCCCCTTAGGGCCATCTTGCATGACAACATTAGGATAGAATTCCACTTAGTGTTTTCTTTTCCTTGAGTCTTCTCTTCTCATCTCATGACCTTTCAAAAACACTTAATAAAGGTTAAATGTGTATTGCGCAGGAGCCTTATATGTGGGATGTGAATATTGGGGGGGGGTCTCCCTTCATTCTTCTAGGGTACTTAGTGTACGTCTTGTTGGGGACGATACGCGACGTATTCGTTTCTATGTTGTAGACTTGGGTGCAATGCAAGTTACAAACTAACTTCAATCCATTTCTTGTCTAAAACACATAAAACAAACTCAAACCTTTTTCATCCTTCGGGATCGTTAAGTTTCAAACTATTTTCAGAAAAGGGCACGTTACTTCCGTCTCGTCGCAAACAGGCCTCGACCCTAACTGTCGGACGCGAACTTAACGTCGCTCATAAAAAACACTAAGACCTTGTTAAGTTGAACTACGACTGCTCTGATTTCCTCTCTCTAGTTAGATTGAGGATATGTAGGCACAAGACGGTGATGTCTTGGCGAGCAACTTCCCCCCTTAGTTCGTGTCCGAACTACGTTGACTCTGACTTTCCCATTGCACGAGGGAATACGTAGGCCTAGGACGGTTATGTCCTATCGAGTCACTTCTTTTTCTTTTCTTCCTCGTTTCTTCATTCTTTCACATACATGTTCCTTCTCGTGTCCAGTAACAGTGGAGCTCCAGACGACGACACCCTTTGATCGAGACAACAAGCGTGGATCCCATCGAGTACGATGGACGCAAGGGGGTGCTAATACCTTCCTCTCGCGTAACCGACTCCCTTACCTGTTTCTCTTGGTCGTGAGACCATGTCTTTTCCCTTCCCTCAGGTTTATGCAGTGTTTCCTTTCCCTCTCTTGGGATAAATACACATTGCTGGCGACTCTGTTTCTGCGTCACTTTCGCGTTTGTACTTGGATGAAAATCCCGGGAGCGACACCTGGGACTAAAAAATATTATTTTTATTGACTTAAAATTCATGGAAAATATCTGTTTTATATTATATTAATGTTGTGATGTTGCTGTAAATTGTTGCTATGTGTTGACGTGTTATATGATGATTATTTAGTGATGAAAATGATGACAAGTACGACGCGTGAGAACTTGTAGCTAGTATGAATTATGTGATTGATTGAATAGATGTTGTATTGATGAGTATGAGGAATATTGATATGAACGTTGATGCAAACGATGATTTTAATGATGATTATGATGATGTTGTTGCATCATGCATTCATGGCATTCTATGATGGGACTTCGGTCCGTTATTTTGGTGGCTTCAATCCCATTGTGCGGATTGGAGTATTTTGTGATGTGCTCCCTTGTGGAGGGTTGATGGCCTAGTGTCCATTATTATGACAATTTGGTACCACATGCATTTTTATGATGTTGCATTTCATTCTTGGTGGCATTGCATGATTGCATATGAGTGATATTGGTGATGTGACGTTTTATATGATGATTTTGGTGAGTCGCTGAAGTATTTGAATTGTGATTACTCACCCTGCCTGTTTGAATGTTGCCTCTACGTGGGTAACGTGCAGATAACCAAGATTAGTTCACGGTGCGTGAAGAGTTAGCTTTGGAGCCAGTTTCCTTTTTAGTTGAGTAGAGGGTGTGTCTTGCTCTGATTATGTAACATCGGGTCGGGAACATTGCGAACCTCTGAGTTCTATTTTACTTGGTTTAACGGATGCTATTACTGTTTTCTTTAAGATGTTTTGAAGTTTGATTTGATTGAAATAAAGTTATTCTGCTGCGATGTTTTGAATTAAATTGTTGAAAAACCCGTAATTACGGAGCGGGATTGTTATCCAGATGTTTTAAGACGAAGATGTGACGCCTTTCTATGTTGTACTCTGATTTTAAATGATTATTTTACCGCGTATTGTATGTGGGGTAGAAGGGTGTTTCATGAGGTCTCTTTGAGCTTCTTGAATCATGTTTTGAGGTATTGGCTCATGCCCATATGAGAATTTTCCTCTGGAGACCTTGATCGACCAAAACCCTAATTTGGTGACACTGGTGATCTTGAGGCTTGATCAACTTGGAATGTTGCTACCTTGTGCTTAATTCTTGATATGGGAGACCTCTTGATCTTTCATGGATGTTTGAGAGGTTGGACAAGATGAAGATCATGTCAATTCCAGATTGATCATTTGCCTGAGAGTTCTGAGAGGCCTCAAAACCCTAATTCTTGATTGAGGTGAATACTCAACAATCTTTGAAAGGAGTGATGAGGTATGAAGATACCTCCATATTGTGGTGATGATTTGTACAAATGATGTAAAGTCTTGTGGTCAAAATTTGGGGTATGACAGATGCCCCTATTTAATCTTCTTGGACCTGAAGGTGTGAATGGCGAAGACGTTCGGACATTCAAGATAAAAGAGGATTAAATATTTGAATACTCGAAATTTGGATTGTGGTTGTAAATGGTAGCTGATTTGCTCGTCCATCTTCTTTCACCAAGTAATGTTACTCAGAAAAAGGTATAACCTGCCCTCGATCCTGGTCTTCAGCCAAGGAACTGGTCTCAGTTTTCTTTTTGAACACTACTAGAAAATTCACTTTTAGTGACCGAATTAGTGACTGAAAAATTTCGGTCACTCTAGTGACCGAATTAGACGCCAAAATTTTAAAAGTCACTAAATCGGTCACTAAATAAAATTAGCCACCGAATTAGCGACTGATATTTTGTGACCATAATTTTCAGTCTCAAATAATCATCTTTATATAAATTAATTCATAAAAAAATTTAGTGACCAAAATTTCGGTCACTAATATTTTTTGTTTTTTTCATTATTATGTTGTTTCCCTTCCAATTTTTTCCTTTTATTTTTTATTTTTTATTTTTTAGTCAATATTTTACATTTTTATTGTTTTAACAAATAAAACATATTTTTATATGAATAATTAACTCTTATAAATTTATTAATTTAGATAAAATATATTTTTAATGACAATTTGTGTAAGAATCTTTTTAAATAATATTTGAAAGTTCTACTTCATTAATAATATATATATTTTAAATGTAAATTATACAACAAAAACCAAATGGCTTAGTGGACACCCGAAAGCCTCTTAAAGGAAAGTGCATTGGTTCGATTCCTGCTAGAGACAAAAATTTTGGCTTAGGGTTTAGGGTTTAGGGTTTAGGGTTATTGGTCGCTAAACGTTATAGTGACCGATTTTTAGGTTTTTTCGGTCTCTAATTCGGTCACTAAACGCGAATTTTTTAGTAGTGGAATAAACTTCCCCTCGATCCTGGTCTTCGGCCATGGAACTAGTCTCATATTTTTTTTGAATAAACTTCCTCTCGATCCTGGTCTTCGGCCACGAAACTGGTAATAGTTTCTTCTTGTCGAGTTCTTCTCTTGACAAAGAACGCTATCTGTAGCGGTCATCATTAACCTTCTCACCGAGTTTTACTGGGGAGACGCCATTTGATGGAAAAAATATTTTATGTCAGACTTGCTGGGGGAACCATTTGTCTGAACTGTAAAGGTATGCAAACTTCTCTTGTGGGAGATGCCATTTGTCTGAACTGTAAAGGTATGCAAACTTCTCTTGTGGGAGATGCCATTTGTCGACCTACTGGGGAAAAACAAGTCTCTTGAGAGACTACTTTTTGCTTGGTGATAGAGATTTCTTTAGAGGATGTGACGTCCAAGAGTCTTTTGTTGAGAAGCTTTCGCTGGGGATTTTCTTTAATCCGGGAAAGCAAAATACCATCTTCGATGATGAAGGGTGAATTTTCAAAGGTGTATAACCTAAGGCCTTCTTGCCTTTCATAGGTTCAAGTTATCAAAGTGGTCGAGGACCGATTTCAATCCAGGAACAAACTGGAGATAGATTGTTTAGACGATACATTTCCTGATGAGGAAGCAACTCAAACCGAGATTTTATCCTATCCGATTGTGGAAAGGAAAACTGACAACTCTAATGGAGAGAGAATATTTATCACTTGGGGATAAATGTGACCAAAGTGATTGAAATATGATATGCAATATGTGTATGAATCAATTATGCAATGATGTATGTATGAAATGCTTATGCTGAAAAAACAGACACGACATACTGACTGGTGATAGACACAACTGGATACTCGGCCACTGTGGGGGGAATAAAAAGTATCACTGGTTTGTCGAGGGAACAAAACCTTGTTGTTGCATGTTACATACTCTTGGTAGTAACAATATGCGACTCTTGGGGAGTGAAAACTTTTATCAGTGTTTTCTGAAGGTAGCAGCCTGTTGGAGAAAGGAATTCCCGTTTCTCTCTTTATTCCTATGGATAGAGACCCTACTAGAGATGACAGATGGGATGCTCCATCCGAAGTAATTGATCCTATATTCGGGATATGTTGATCACAAGGAATATTTTGATTATGTATTTTGAAATTTGACTGCCGTCGAAGCAACTATTGATGTTTCCTTCTCGTGTTCATTTAATCAACAAGAAATTTCTGTTCATTAAAAAGCGGAAGTAAATTTGAAAACAAAATTAAATTCATTTGTTTTTGTTTCAAGAATTCTAATCAAATAAACATGTCATTTTGAAAAGCATAATAAATGAGAATTGCAAACAAAAGGCACTAGGGCTCAAGTTTTATTGATAGAATGGTAATCAGCCAAGCGCGTGATCCCATGGAGCATTACAAAGTTTAGAAAAATTGTAATTTAAAGGAAAAGGGCTACATTGAAACATAACAACCCCTATCCTTCCACTAACTTTGAATTCTGAGTATTCTTGAGCTTCTGATGAAGGTGACTTCTGATTGAGGATATCTTAACAGATGAGGTTGCCGCTGAGGAGCCAATCTTGTCGGAAGCAGTTATTTGCCATAAATCCCTAACTTTTGCCTAGATTGCCCATTTTGGGTCTCAATCTATCGAGATGATCATTGATCATGTCTCTAATTTTTTCCAGGACCACCCTTTCGTGTTTTCAATCCAACGAGACGTTTTTTTATTTAGGCGAAGTATTTCTTGACTGCATCAACATTTGTGGGATAAGTAAACTCCTCTCCATCCATGGTTGCGAGTCTCATGGCACCGCCTAAAAAGGCATTCTTAACAACATAAGGGCCATCATAATTCGGAGTCCATTTGCCCCAGGGATCAGTGAGAAATTATTGTATCTTCTTGAGCACAAGGTCTCCGTCTTTGAAGACACGGGGTCGGGCCTTTTTATCAAACGCCCTCTTCATTCTTTGTTGATAAAACTGACCATGGCATAGAGCCTTCATTCTCTTTTCTTCGATGAGGTTCAGTTCATCATATCTGCTTTGACACCATTCAGCTTCCGTTAGCTTTGCTTCTATTAATACTCTCATTGACGGGATCTCTACTTCTATGGGGAGCACTGCTTCAATGCCATATACTAGAGAGAAAGGGGTTGCCCCTATTGAAGTGTGGACGGATGTGCGTTAACCGTGAAGAGCAAGGGGTAGCATTGCATGCCAATCTTTGTAGGTTACAACCATCTTCTGAATGATTTTCTTGATATTTTTGTTAGCTACTTCTACCGCTCCATTCATCTTAAGCCAGTAGGGAGATGAGTTATGGTGTTCGATTTTGAACTCAGCACATAATTCTTTCATCATTTTGTTATTTAGGTTCGACCCATTATCCGTAATGATCTGGCTTGGAACACCATAACGGCATATGAGATTGTTCTTGATGAATCAGACCTCTACTTGCCTAGTCACATTGTGTATGATACTGCTTCGACCCATTGGTGAAGTAATCAATGGCTACTAGGATGAACCGATGTCCGTTTGAGGCTTTGGGTTCAATCATGTTGATTCCCCATATAGAAAAGGACATGGAGAAGAAAGAACTTTGAGATACGTTGGCGGCACATGGATTTTGTCGGTGTATATCTGATACTTATGACACTTCCTCATGTACTTGTAATAATTAGATTCCATTGTCAGCCAATAATTTCTTGCTCTCAGAATTTTTCTTGCCATTGTGTGTCCATTGGCATGAGTGCCTAAGGAGCCTTCGTGAATCTCTTTTATTAAAATGTTTGCTTCTAGTTTGTCAACACATCTGAGCAAAACCATGTCGAAGTTTCTTTTGTAGAGTACATCAATATTTAGGAAGAAGTTGCCAGCCTGTCTTCTGAGGGCCTTCGTATCTTTTCTGGATGCCCCAGGTGGGTATTCTTGTCTTTGAAGGAACCATTTGATATCGTGATACCTATGGTTTGTCATCTATGACTGCTTCAATCGAAAAAATGTAAGCAAGCCTATCAAGGCACATTATGTCAATCTTGGGTATGTCATTCCAATTATTTACAGTAATCATGGAAAATAGAGTAGCCAATGCATCAGCCATGTGGTTTTCTTCACGAGGAATGTGATATAACTCAATCTTGTTGAAGAAAGGTAACAACCTTCTTGCGTAATATTTGTAAGGAATCAATCCTGGTTGATATGTGTTCCACTCTCCTTTGATCTAATTTATAACTGTCGCTCCCAGGATTTTCATCCAGGTACAAACGCGAGAGTGGCGCGGAAAAATAGAGTCGTCAGCCGTGTAAATTTATCCCAAGAGAGGGAAAGGGAACACCGCATAAACCTTAAGAAGGGGGAAGGAATGGTCATCGCAACCATAGCCTGGGTTCGGGAGTCGGTTACGCGAGGGGAAGGTGCTAGCACCCCACGCGTCCATCGTACTCGATGGGATCCACGCTTGTTGTCTATTCTAAGGGTGAGTTATCCTATCATCTAGGGCTGTACTAAGACGGGAGGGGAAGACAAAGACAGACTCGGTAGGACGTCAATGTCCTAGGCCTACGTACCCCCCTTGTGCAATGGGGAATTCAGAGTCAACGTAGTTCGGACCAAGTTCTTTTTGTGTTTTTTATGAGAGACGTTAAGTTCGCGTCCGGCAGTTAGGGTCGATGCCTGTTTGCGTCTCAGACGGAAAGTAACGTGCCCTTTTTGAAAATAGCCTTTAAGTTTGGAAATCTCGAAGGACAAAAAAGGTTTGAGGTTGGTTTGTATCTTTTAGGACAGAAGTAGCTTAAGTTAGTTCTTAAGTCGCATTGCACCAAAGTCTAGGGCATAAGGGCGAATACTTAACGCATCGTCCCAAGACAGGACGCTCGCTAAGCACTCTAGAGAGATGAGAGGAAGCCCCTCATTTCTCATTCCCTACGCTTAAGGCTTGTGCGCAATACACCTTATCATTATTAAGTGTTTTTTTAAAGAAATTTGAGATGAGAAGAGAGAAGACACAAGGGTAACTCTAAGGGGAGACTATGAATCCTAAAGTCATCATGCATGGGTGACCTACGGTTAGTGAGGTTCAACCTAAACCCTAAAGGAAACAGATAGGAGAGAAAGAAAGAACAAAGGTGAAGAGGAATACTTTTCCACCCTTAAAGAACTTACCTTAATCCCTGCATGAAAGATTAGTGAGAATAGACATAAGTAAGAGAAATGAGGTGAATGAAAATCACATAATGGTGAACAAAAGTGATTATCATCCAAACATGAATCAAAGAAACAAAGAAACAACCCCAAAGCAAATGGCACAAGTGCCTTTTCAAACAGATAATCATACAAGGTCAAAGATGCGTCTGCAATAAAATCTCAAGTGAAAACAAATCAGATAATTAGAAAAATAACTCCTAAAATTCCCAAATTAAATTTCAAGGTTCCTCAACCAGAGGTAAACAACATATCAAAAGTCCCTGCAAAAAATCAAGATATTAGTCATTCAAATAAATAGGCAAAGTTAGGTGGGAATTAGGGCTCAGTGTGCCAAAGGGAAGGACCTAAATGCAATATGAAATAAATTTAAACATGAAAAAAAAATACTTTTATGTAATTTAGGATGTTAGTGAACAAATGCAAAAAGAACGGATCAAAAATATTTTACGGATGCAGAGAAATAAAATAAAGAAATTTGGTATGCAGGATATGGATGATGCTAAAAAGAAATTCACTAAACAATTAATTTAAATGATAAAAACAGAATAAAAATAAAAAATAAAATTTGTAAAATTTTATTAAAATGATGAAAATGATGCATCAATTTTTTGGTAATTTTTTAATGCAGTTACACAATTTTAATAATTAATAATGAAATATGATAATTTAATAAAATAAAAATGCGCATGGGGTGTGAACAGTAGAACAATAGCACTGGAATGATTGAAATGGGCTAAGGGGGGGCGTAGATAGTAAGCCCAAGTGTTAAGTCCGTCAAAAAATAAAAAAAATAAAAACCTGGGGGGTGTGATCAGTAAGGAAAATGAAGAGGAAATGGGATTGGGCTGACGAGTGGGGGGTGCGTATAGCAACCCAGCCCACTGATTGATCAGAAAAACAAAAATAAAAAAGAGTGACTACCGTGCGCCTCCCATGTGCAAGGCACATGCTGTCATTAATTTTCTGTCACCATCTTAGTCATCTGATTAGTCAACATAATAAAAATACGCATGATGGATGGCTATGGTTAGAGGGCTCACCACAATAAACATGGAAACACACACACACGATCGTTAAATGAAAATCAGAAAAAAAATAAAAGAGCACACACGTGGATCACTGATGACCGCACGATGAAGGAATCGGACGGCCGGGAGGTCGTCTTCTTCGTTGAAGCTTTCACTGGCCGGAAATTCCCCAGGTCGCCGGAGCACTAGTTCCGGCCGCCATCCACGGTGCCTGTAATTCCAAAACCTGCCCAGAATTTTCGTACGAATACACTATTTTGACCAGAAAAATGCCAGGAGTCCGAATACGCACTCAAAAATTTCAAATGACCAACGTATAATAAAAAACGCATGAAATTATGTTAGGGCATCAAACTTTAAATCAACATAGCAAGCAATATGCACATCCATATTCAAAAATAAATAGATCAGAGTGATCACCATTCATCACACGTCAATATTCATATAAAAAATTAGAGTTTTAAGAGCATGAAAAAAATCATCAACCTGAGATGGCACAGCTCCAATCCTTGCGTTTGGCTGCGAATAGTGGTTGATTTGCACTCCAGAGATCACCAGGAGAAGGTTTGTGGAAGTGCTTTTGGGAGAACTCCTCTTGGCCGTGAGTTTGAATGAGAATTCCTCTTTTAGGATTTTCTTGAGAACTCCTCCAACTTCACGTGTATGAACCCTAACCAATGCATGAATAGGCTTAAATACTTAGGGTTATTTCGTGTTAGTTTTGTCAGCATATACATACATCCATCATGCATTATTAATTTACATGCATATTCATATTACACAACTATCACTTGAGTCGGTCTTATCCTGCCGTGATAACCGTCCTCTCGATCGAGTTTGTCAGTTCTTGTTTCGTCAAGAAATATTATGTCCGATCAAACTCGTCTCTAGTGTATTTTTAGATCAGAGTCGGCAATTGACCACTTTGATAACTTGAACCTCTGAAAGACCAGAGAACCTTCAACAAATGTCACTCTTCGCCATTGAAGATGATATCCTTGCTTTCCTGGATTAAGGAAAATCCCCAGAGAAAGCCTCTTAATCAGAGACTCGGTAGCACATCAGTTTCGCTCCGAAAAAACCGCTAATGAAAAGGTCATCGACACCTCAAAATTGGATCACATCATATGGCGTTTCTCCGGGAAGATCCCGAGAAAAGTATGATGTAAGACTCCAAGCAGAAGCAGTCTCTCCAGAGACTCGTTTTCCCCAGTAGAAACAAATGGCGTCTCCAACAGAGAAGTTTGTACACCTCTACAATTCAGACGATTGGGTTCCCCAGCGAGTCTGACATCAACTTTTTCCACTCAAATGGCATCTCCCCAGGAAAATCCGGCGAGAAGTTTGAGGAAAACCGCTACGAGTAGCGTCCTTTGTCAATAAAGTTTATTGACAAAAGAAACTAAGACCAGTTCCTTGGTAGGAAACCAGGATCGAGGGGAAGTTTACATCAGAAACTAAGATCAGTTCCTTGGTAGGAAACCAGGATCGAGGGAAGTTTATTTCAGAAACTGAGACCAGTTCCTTGGTAGGAAACCAGGATCGAGGGGAAGTTTACCTTTTTTAAGCATCATTGCTTAGAAAAAGAAGATGAATGCGTGAATTACCATTCATAGACACCGTCAAAATTTCGGATATTCCGATATTTAATCCTCTTGCACCCCGAATGCCCGAATACCTTCGTCATTCACACCTTCGGGTCCAAGAAGATTAAATAGGGGCATCTGTCATACCCCAAATTTTGACCACTTAGATTCCCATCATTGTGCAAATCATCATCACAATATGGATGGACCTTCATACCTCATCAGTCTCCCCAAAGATGGGTGAGCATTCACTGCAATCAGAATTAGGGTTTCAGGCCCTCTCAGAGCTCTTAGAAAAAGGATCACTCAAGGAATGACATGATCTTCAACTTGTCTAAACCTCTCAAACATCCTCAATGGATCAAGAGGATTCCCACTTCAAGGATTAAGCACAAGGCTGCTCCCTTTCAGGTGGATCAAGCTTCAAGATCGCCAGAGTCACCAAATTAGGGTTTTGGTCGACCAGGGCCTCCAGATGGAATTTTTCATTTGGGCATGAGCCAATGCTTCAAAGCATAACCTATGATGCTCCAAGGGACATCATGAGCCCAATCATCAAGTCAATTTTACCTCAGGGGATGCATTCATCAAAAATCAGGAATTAGGGTTTCTTGACCTAATTCACCCCTAAGTTGACTTTTGGGACAAATCATGAACCAAGACCTCAAGACATGATTTGAGGGTCTCTAATATACCATATTGATCCATTTGGAACAATGGATTGATCCAAGAAGCTTTAGCAACAAGTTTCAATTTCATCTGAACCACAGTTAGGGTTTTGTGAGAAAAGTCAACTGTAACTTTGACTTTTGACCAGAACATGCTCCCAAACCCTAAGACATGATTCAATATACCCTATGACACCCATGGAACATGTCCATCAAGTTTGATTTAGTTCAAGGACATGATTTCCTGAAGAATTGCACAGTTTGGAATTCATCTGATAAAAAGTCAACTATGCACAAAAGTCAACTTTGACTTTTTGAGATTTTTCACCAAAATGGTTTTTTAACCCTAAAATGATGTTAATGTATGATTTGAATCAGCATTCATCAAGAAAAATCAAAGAAAGTGGGATAACTTGTAAAAGGGGTAACCATAAAACTTAGAAATTTTTCTAAGTCATGGAAAAAGTGACACTAATGCACCAACTTTGGAGGACCATAACTCCTAAACCACAAGGCCATTGTTCCCCATTCAAAGCTTGATTTGTAGATCACATTGCCCTCTACATAAACTTCATACTTACTTATGTTCAAATTCCTCATGGATTTTGAGTTATGGAGTGATCAAAATCAAGAAAAGTCACTTTGTTCCAACACTTAGTGAAAATTTCACTAAGTCAGAATCTGCCTTCATTTTTTTCCAAATGTAGGGGGATTTTTCAATTGGACTCAAAAGAGATCAAAACCAAACATGTTCAAACAGTTGTTGTATCATGTAAGGGCTTTCCAAAATGGCCAAGAACCTTACCAAATTCAACTTGGGCCATGAGATATAACATTGGCAAGTTGCCTTGTTGAAATCTGTCAAGGCAAGGCAGATTTTGCACTTTTGCTCGATTTGCCAAAATTGTGCAAATCCAAACACTCCTATCCACTTGGACACATCTGAGGATTGAATTTAAAGGGGACAATCACTGAGCCAAGCCTCCAAAGTCCTTGGAACAAGAAATAGCAAGTTGAACCTAGAATTGCCTAAAATAGGGACAAGACTCCAATTTTGGATTGGAGCATTCAATGGAAGCATCAAGGTGGCATGGACTGAGCCATTCCCAACTGAATTCAGTCAAGACTTATCCTAGACCAAGGAAACCAGCAGCCTGTGCTCTAACCTCTAGTCAATGGCTAGAGGAGTCTTGGATTTTCATTTGCCAACATTGGCCAAACCTACTCAGCAGTTGCCATTCACTATTCCTTGCAAAACAAACTTGCTCTACTATAAATAGAGCTCAATTGTGATCAGCTTAAGTACACCAAAGGCCTACGACACTTGCCTTTCTCAAAATCTCTTTCTCTTGGCAAAAATTCCTTTCTTAGCAAGATAGCTATCGGGTTTTGAGCTAGAGGGAAATTCCACTCAAACCAATCACACACACACCTCATATACATCACATATGAGCTGATCAAACACTTAAACAACTGGAACACTGATTTCTCAGAATCACCAGTCAATTGCTCAAGGTTTTAACCAAAGTGCAGTTGAGATGCCATGAAGTGATCCAGCCAATTTCCATCAAGTCCAAGCATTCAAACACACTCCATAGGGTGTAGGGAGGCTGTTCAGATCATCACCACTCATCTGTAACACCTCCAAATCAAAAATCACATTGCACTTGCTGTCACGGCCTAGAGGAAAGCATAAACTTGGTCATCTCTCAATCTATGCATATTTCCTCGCACAATACTTTTGCCAAATGTTCATAATCATGCATGGAATGTTTCCCCTCAATTGATTGCATTGTTTGAATCGTGTATCAAAAATCCCAGCCTTCATGCAGAATCTAGGGTTCTTGAGGATTTTTCGTGATTTTTTGTTATATGTTTAATTTAAATGAAATTAAATACCATAGACATGATCTTGAGGTTGAAACGAGTTGATTTGTATGTGGATTGCATGATATGATTAAGTATTCAGTGAGATTGGATAGAAAATGCAAATCTGGGAAACTCAGAACACGCGCGTGTTCTTGGGCATGTTCTTGGCGCCATTTTCCAACATTTGAATATTTGAATTTTGTGATTTTATTTAATTGATTCAAAAATTAATTTCTCTCTGAGTTTTAATGATTTTGAGTTGATTCTTTTTTTAATAATTCACAAAAATGTTAAAATATTTTATTTTACCAAAAAATCCCAAAAATATTATTTATTTCATATAATTGATATTTTTGCAAAGAATTAATGTTTTATTTGTTTTTAACATTTAAAATATTTTTTCCCTCTTGATTTAACAAAGATTAATGACTTCTAATTATTTTGTAGGTAAATACTTAATTTTTGAAGCATTAATCCAAAGTCATAATTTGTTTCCCACGTGTTAAACAATTTTTGATCATTTTAATTGAATTTTTATTCAATTAAAATACATTTTAGAAATAAATTAGGGTTTTTGATTAATTCAACCCTCACAAATCATTTTCAAAACACTTGGGCCTCTAATAGAGTGTAAGACCCAACCCTTTGTAAATACAACCTAATTTTGGGCCTCACTTATTGTATAAGTCCCGTTGTATATCAAAAGTTCGGCGCGATCATCGCCCGTTTAAAATAAATCAATTAGGCCTCTCCTCGAGCTATAAGACCAATTTAAAACTCACTTGGGCCTCTATTAGAGTGTAAGACCCAATCCCCCTTTTAACCAAAACCATTTTGGGCCTCACTTATTGTATAAGTCCCCCTGTGTTAAAAGAAAACCTCGGCGCGATCGCCATTTTAAGCGAAAAGTCAACTGGGCCTACCCTCGTGTTATAAGCCCCACTCTTTTTCTTTAAAACTTTTTGGGCCTCTTGAGAGAGTGTAAGACCCATCCCTTTGTACAGAAAACCTTTCTTAGGCCTCAGTCACTTGTATAAGTCCCTCTGTACAAATTTAACAGTGCAATCACTGGTAAAACCCTGGGCCTCTCCTTGAGCTGTAAGCCCCAAAACTTTCTTTTCAAAGCACTTTCTCCTTTGATTTTGAAATATACTGTTGTTTTCAGTCTTTCTTTATTGAACAACTAACCAAACAGCATGGAAGCTCTACAACCGAGTAAGTGTTTATACGCTTTCATTTACCGCTTTCATATACATATAACTGTATCGTGGGGCTGTTTCGCTGTAAGTCTTCTTTCATAAACTCATATCGACTGTGTAATAATAGTATAGATATTTAGAGTTTCCCCGGCAACTACGTCTAGCACTAGGTAAAGTCGTTTCGATTATTCGTAGAAATAGACTATACTAGATCCCCCATAGGAGCACCAGATACAGTCTTCTCTTCGGCTGTCCTCCTTAGGAATTGTCAAGAAACTCTACCTCCCCAGAGATGAGTGTATTCTCCGTGAATGGCATCTCTTGAGTTTGTTCCAAATTCTCGAACTTTCCTGGCTTGATCTATTCCTTGTGAATAGCCTGTCTTGAATTTCTCGGGGTTTGGGGACCCACAGGCTTCTTAAAAGCATCGGCCTCCTCTTGGGCATTGTACAAGGACCCTCAGGCTTCCGAAAAGCATCCCCGCCTCCTCTTGGGCTTAGTACAAGGACCCGTCGGCTTCTTAGAAGTATTCACAGCCTCCTCTTAGGCTTCGTATAATGATCTCTTCCTCCGGGAATGATAGCCTCCTCTTGGGCTTCATACAAGGACCTCTCGGCTTCTTAAAAGTTTCCAGCCTCCTCTTGGGCTTCGTACAAATTGTCCCGACGACCTCCTAGAGGTATAGGAACAGAACTTAGTCATCTTCATAGAACAGTCTTTCCAAGAGTCTACTACTGTTTCTCAAAACATAGTACAAAAGATGAAACTCTAGACTTAGACAGTCTATTTCCCTTGAGTCTCAAAGATATTCTCAAGCCCTTTTTTAGGAAGACACCTGTAGACTCGGACAGTCTCAATACAATTTGGATTTCCCGTTTCCTTAAAGAACAGGGAACAATCCCAACCCTCAGATCAAATCCATGAGTACAGTGTTACTCATATAAGAACTTATTTTCTCTTTAAAATCAGTATGCTAGACCTATCACTTAACTGAGATAGCAAACCTTTTAGCCTCCATTTCGGGCTTCGTACGAGATACAAAAAGACTCCCTCGTTGAGTCAAACAAATTTTAGCCTCTCTCTCAGGCTTTGTATGAGACACACAAAAGACTCCCTCGTTGAGTCAAACAAATCTTCAGCCTCCATCTCGGGCTTCGTACGAGATACAAAAAGACTCTCTTGTTGAGTCAAACCTTTAGCCTCCATCTCGGGCTTCGTACGAGATACAAAATCACTCTCTTGTTGAGTATAAAAGATTCTCTTGTTGAGTCAACCCTTTTAGCCTCTCTCTCGGGCTTCGTACGAGAAACACAAAAAACTCCCTCTTGTTGGGCCAATAGCCTCCTCTTAGGCTTTATATAAGAAAACCACTGGTTGATCCAATCAACCTTTTAGCATCCAAGTTGTGCCTCGTTCACAGTACACAAACATCAACAACTCCTTCCCCTTCATCTAATCGTTGTAAGCGGCAAGCCTCTGGATTATTTATATCCATGCCACTGTCCCTCTTTTAGCATGAGAAATTCCTAAGGAAATATGGCATTGCTCTACATTGAGTTAAAGTCTTCTCCTTCAGGTTAAAACCCCCCTATAAAGGAAATTATGGCATTGCTGGATTCACATATCCCAGTTAAAGTAATTCTCCTTTATAACCAGTCACCCAACAATTGTGACAAACAAACCTCTTTAGAGATGACAAATTCTCTCTAAAGTCAACACCCTTTTAGCTTCACATCTTGGGCTTTGAACAAGATACAAATAGACCCTTCAGCTTCACATCTTGGGCTTTGAACAAGATACAAACTACCTTTCGCTTCACGTCTTGCGCTTTGAACAAGACACCAAAACACAATTTCCTCCCATAGAATAGGAGGAACTACGAACGCTCTGATTTCCCTGTTTCGGTAAACGGGAATACGTAGGCATAAGATTGAAAGAAAAATCTTAGAGAGCACACTAAACAAAAATCCTAAATCCTGCAAAACATCAGTCTAAACCTCCCACCAATCGCCCAGGCATTATTTTAACAAAACATCAGTCTAAACCTCCCACCAATCGCCCAGTCTAAACCACAACGCCGTTTGAATCCAACGATGAAGGAAGTGGTAAGAAAAAAGGTTGTCAAGCTCTTGGATGCCGGTATGATTTACCCGATTTCCGATAGTCCTTGGGTAAGTCCGGTCCAAGTTGTGCCTAAGAAGGGAGGAATGACTGTAATCCAAAATGAAAAAAATGAGTTGATCCCGACAAGAACGGTGACGGGTTGGAGAATGTGTATAGATTATCGGAAGTTAAACACCGCAACTAGAAAATACCATTTTCCACTCCCGTTTATGGATCAAATGTTAGAAAGATTGTCGGGCCAACAATTCTATTGCTTCTTAGATGGTTACTCCGGTTATAACCAAATTTCGGTTGACCCGAAAGACCATGAGAAGACGGCATTCACATGTCCTTTTGGAATTTTTGCATACCGAAAGATGCCGTTTGGTTTGTCCAACGCAATGGCAACATTTCAACGATGTGTTCAAGCAATTTTCTCGGACCTTATTGAAAAAAAGATGGAGGTATTTATGGACGACTTCTCCGTTTTCGGAGCGTCTTTTGATCTTTGTTTGAGAAATTTGGAAGTAGTTTTGGAACGGTGTGTTGAGACAAATTTGGTACTAAACTGGGAGAAGTGCAATTTTAGCGTAACGGAGGGGATTGTGCTTGGCCACAAAGTCTCCTCTAAAGGCCTTGAAGTCGATCAAGCAAAAATCGAAGTGATTGAAAAGTTGCCTCCTCCAACCAATGTCAAAGGCATCCGAAGTTTTCTTGGCCATGCTGGCTTTTATCGGCATTTTATCAAAGACTTCTCCAAAGTTGCAAGGCCATTGAGTAATCTACTCAACAAAGATAAGTCCTTCTACTTTGATAATGAATGTTCAAATGCCTTTAAAATTTTGAAAGAGAAACTCATCACCGCACCCATAATCGTTGCTCTAAATTGGACTTTAAAATTTTAATTAATGTGTGATGCGAGCGATTATGCCGTTGGTGCGGTGCTTGGGCAAAGAAAGGCCAAAATTTTTCATGTTATTCATTATGCGAGTAAAGTTCTTAATGAGGCACAAGTTAACTATGCCACCATAGAAAAAGAATTACTCGCTATTGTTTACGCTCTTGAGAAATTTCGGTCTTATCTGATTGGTTCTAAGGTGGTAGTCTACACTGACCACTCGGCAATTAAATATCTGCTGACCAAGCCGGATTCGAAACAAGGGTTAATCCGGTGGATCCTCTTGTTATAAGAGTTTGATTTAGAAATTCGTGACAAGAAAGGTTCAGAAAACTTGGTTGTCGATCATTTGTCAAGGTTGGTCAATATAGAGGTAACTCACCGTGAGAAAGAGGGTCGTGAAGAATTTCCTGATGAAAAACTTTTTAGAGTTCAAGTTAGGCCGTGGTTTGCAGATTTTGCTAACCACAAGGCAACCAGATTTATACCGGAGGACCTAACTTGGAATCAAAGACGGAAATTCCTCTCGGATGCGAATTTCTATGTATGGGATGAGCCGTACTTGTTTAAATTAAGAGGTGACAATTTGTTAAGAAGATGTGTCACTCTTGATGAAGCCAAAAATATCCTTTGGCATTGTCCCTACTCGCCGTATGGAGGGCATTATAACGGTTTAAGAACGGAAACTAAAGTCCTCCAATCGGGCTTTTATTGGCCAACATTGTTCAAAGATACCAACCTTCATGCTAAAAGTTGTGATATATGCCAAAGAAGTGGCGGGATTGGAAAAAGAAATGAAATGCCCTTGCATACAATTTTAGAAGTCGAAGTTTTCGATTGTTGGGGTATTGATTTTGTCGGACCATTCCCACCATCTTTTTCAAACGAGTACATCCTAGTTGCGGTTGACTATGTTTCCAAGTGGGTGGAAGCAATTGCGTCACCGAGGGCCGATGGTAAAACGGTAATAAAATTTTTAAAGAAAAACATCTTTTCCCGTTTTGGCACCCCTCGTGTGTTAATCAATGATGGAGGTTCGCATTTTTGCAATGCACCGCTCGAAAAGGTCTTAGAGCATTACGGTGTAAGGCATAAAGTTGCAACTTCGTACCACCCACAGATGAATGGTCAGGCCGAGGTGTCGAATAGAGAGGTTAAAAGAATCTTAGAGAAAATCGTGTCAAGCTCGCGGAAGGATTGGTCACAAAATTAGATGAAGCTTTGTGGGCGTATCGTACCGCTTACAAAGCGTCAATCGGTCTAACTCCGTTTCAAATAGTCTATGGTAAGACATGCCATTTACCCGTTGAATTGGAGCACAGGGCTCTTTGGGCGTTAAAAATATTGAATTTTGAACCGAGTTTGGCCGGTGAAAAGAGAAAAGTCCAATTGCACGAATTAGAAGAAATGCGAAATAATGCTTACCATTCAAGTAAGATATACAAAGAAAAAGTGAAGGGATATCACGACAAGAAGGTTTCTCAAAAGGAATTTCGGGTTGGTCAGATGGTACTTTTGTTCCATTCCCGTTTGAAATTGTTTCCGGGAAAATTAAAGTCCAAATGGTCTGGACCGTTTCTTGTCAAGGAGGTTAAGCATTATGGAGCTGTCGTGATAGAGGATTTGTAGAAAAAAGAAAGTTGGACAGTGAACAGCCAACGGCTGAAAAGTTATCTTGGAGGCGATTTTGATCGCGAGAATTGCAGTCTGTTTCTGGATGGTTGTTGATCGTCTTGGACCGTCGAGCTTAGCCGACATTAAACAAGCACTTGTTGGGAGGCACCCCAACATTGTAAGTATTTCTTGCTTTTTAGTGTTTTTATTGTTCGCATTGCTATTTTGAGTGAAAAATTGAGGTTTCTGCATGTTGTTAGTTAAGTGTGATTTGGTTGTATAAAAACTGGTTTGCAACACCATAGCAGAAAAATCTGCTATCTGGTGTGGAGCGCCCGACGCTGGATTGTACCGCCCGGCGGTGCTTGAAAATTAGCAGAGGCCTCGCCTCTGATTGGCCAGGCGAGAGAGTTATGGGGGGAGGGGGAATTTTGAAACATTTCTGATTTAATTAGAGGTTTTGTAATTTCAATTGGGTACTTTTCCAATTTTACCCTTGTGTTATAAAAGCCTAGAGAGAAAGTTTAGAAACTTTTCTCTCATTCTTTGTCAAACCCTAGCTCTCACTCTCTCCCTCCTTGCTCTCTCACGTTCCCTCATCTCAGAATTTTCAAACTCAAGGTATGCATGTCTTCACTTTGATTTGTATCTTTCTTCTCTTCATCATTTTTCATTAGTACAATGGTGGTTAAGTTTTGTGTTGAGTGATAGATTGAGATTGATGTTAGCTTCTTCTTCAAACTTGCATGTTTTTATATCTGTTATCCCTATTGTATACTGGTTATGAGTTTGAAGTAAGATGTTTAAGAAAAGAACAATGCTGCTCTTAAAAATTTCTCCTGATTGCGCAAGTACTGCCCGGCGCTGCTAGGGCGCCAACCCTGTTTTGTCCAGTTTGGGTTTTCACTGTTTGTTTCATTTTTTTTTTGTATGACTGACCGTGCTAATATGTATATGTCTATAATGGGCTGTTTTTGTTTGGTTTTGTCCAGATGTCTGGCCGCTTTGCTCCACAACACGCTTCAAAGAAGAAACAAAAGAATGTTGCTACCTCATCAAATGTTCCAGATATTCCACTTGAATATGACCGCAGCCGTTTTCTGTCCGCTGAGCACGAAGCTAGAATCAAGTCTCTTGAGGGCATAAATTTTCTCTCTGAAAAGAGGTTTGTAATCAACCGTGAGAGGGACTATCGACGGATTCAGGCGATCTTTGAGAAGAAAAAGTGGGATAAGCTGATGAACCCGGCTGATCCCATTTGTTACCAAATGATTAGAGAATTCTATGCTAATGCGCTTCAGCCCGAAGGCGAATTCTACAGATTTAAGACCTTCGTAAGTGGTCGTGAGACCAGCTTCAGCAGGGACGCCATTAATAGGATCTTGGGTAGTCCTAGTAGCTTAGGAAGTCTGCAAACCGACGACTTCGTGAAGCTTTCAAAAGCAAAGCATGATCACAAAATGGCAGCCAGTGCGATTCTCAAACCAGGTTGCAAGGTGGATCAGAATGCTAAGAGGGAGCCGATCAAATACAGTAGGAAAAACATGACTCCGGAGGCTCAGGTTGTTCTTCTCTTGCTTTGATATAACGTAAGGCCGCGGTATCACCGTTCTTCTGTCCATCTTGATACAGGACTCCTTATGTACTGTATCATGGAAGACAAGGAGGTGGATATCGCCCAAATCATTGCTTGGGAGATGAAAACTTTTGTTGATAACACTCGGAGGCCGGGAGTGCATGATTATGCTCCCATCATCTTTCCTTGCTTGGTTCATGCTTTAATCAATCAAACTGACATTCTTATTCTAGGTGTAATTAATGAGAAACTGAAATTTCTGGCTGATGATAACTATTTGGATCGGTTTTACAAGTCCAAGGAAGAAAGGAAGAAAAAGAAAGCTATTGATATGGGTAGTAGTTCTGGAGGTCAAGGAAGTGGTCAGGCAGATGAAAGTGACTCATCCGTTTTCGATATGAAAGCGGCGTTTAATTACACTTGGGATATGAGTGAGTCACTACACAGATCGAATCAGTTTAATTTTGATTGTATGCAGCAGCTGTATCATTTTCAGACGAATTCGGCGGATTGCACTCCTTTTCCTACAAGGGAGTCGTTCGACGCTTATGCAAATTGGCCTGGGGACAGGCGTCCGTTCTATTCGGAGGGGGTAAGCATCGGTGGTGTTATTGCGGATGATGATGATAATGATGATGATGATGATGATGATGGTGATGATGGTGATGAGATGGAAGACAATCTGAATGACATGGTTAATTAAGGGGGAGCTGCAAAGTGAAGAATTTTTTTATGTTATTTTGCTATTTATTTTATTTTCAGTTTTTTTATGATAATGAAAATTTCTGTTATGGTGTTTTTTCGCTTCGGTGAGTACAATGTTGGTGTTTTTACACAATAGTTATAATAATTCCAGTTTGGTTCAATTTTGTTTTAGTTAAATTCTGTTTTTATATTTTTTTATGTGTTTGCGCAATGAAAGTGATGGGTTGTCCTTGAGATTTTGAAAATTGTGTGTGTTAACACAAGAAGAGAAAAGAATATCTTGTTGACCTTAAACATTGATGGTGATGATATAATTCTTGATTGTGTGCATAATCAAAGTATGGAATTGAGTTGTAGAATCATAATGTGAATGTGAAGTTTTTACTTTTTGTAAAATTGGTCAATACAATGTTTTGTAAACTCTTGTTCATTTTGAATCAATTAGGACATTACCACAAATGTGAGTTGCCTCCATTATTCACAAATTCTTGAGGGATTCAAGTAGTTGTTGCTTACTCAAATAGTTTATGTTTAATCTTCCTTGTTGTTTGAATTATGGAAACTTTGAAGTGATCAAGGCATTTTTGAGTACTATGAGTATAACCACTTTTCCAAAAACACTTCAAATCACCGTGTGATTGTGTGAGCATTAGAAACCTCTTTTGAGCCAAAAGCGAAAAATTTGTTATTTTTGAAGCATGAACCCGAATTTTAACCATTTTGAAGAGCATTTTGATTTAAGTGGATAGTATTGTTGAAGTTGGGGAGATTGGTTCATTGTGAACAGAGAAAAAGGAATTGTGGATACAATGCATTCTCAAATGAATTCAAAAAGAGAATGAAAAAGAAAGAAAAGGAAAAATAAATAAAAAATTATGGGAATCAAAGCAAGAAAAGAGAATGCATTGTGAGAATAAGAGTTGGAAGTTTGAGCAAGAACGATTGTGTTTAAAAAGAAAAATGCTCTTCATGAAATTTACCTTTTCTTGATTCAATGGTCGTGTATATATGTCCCTTGTTTTTAGCCCTGGCCAAGTTGCGACCGATAAAAGTCCTTTTGTGATCTTTGTTTCCATTATTTTCATGAGTAGTAAGATGATTGCATAAATTGTTTTGGATGTGGCACAATTACTTATGAGTGTGTTCTATCCCTTGTAAATATTGCGTGTAAATAATTAGGTGATTCAATTCGAACTTGAGGGTACTTGGTGTTGCATTGTATAATTTTGTGATTAGGATTTGAGTCATATTCATGTTTTGATCCTATGAGTGATTAGAAATACTTTGTGCATATATTTGTCGAGTTTGAACCATTGATGTTTTCGGTTGATTTGGTGTTTGGAAATCTTGCTTGTGGTTGTTGACACTTACTTTTGTTTGAGGACAAACAAAGATGCAAGTTGGGGAGAGTTTGTTAGGTGTCAAGACGTGCTTATTTAAATAAATTATTTTGATGCTTTTAAGCTCTTTTAATCGCTTTAATCGGGAAACGACTTATTAATTAAGCGATTCTTGCATTTTTGTGAAATTTAGGTATTTTGATGTGTTTGTGAATTTTTGCAGCAAGTTTGGTGAAAAGATCGCGGCTCGATTCGCACGGAAAAGAAAAATATGGAAAAGTTGTGTGTCACATTTTGGGCCCCTGCACCGCCCGGCCCTGCTAGGGCGCAGGAAGGTGTCATCGCCCGGCGCTGCAGGGGCGTTGGCTCCCTAAATTTCAATCAAGTTCCAGAATTGTTCCTGGCTGCGCCTCTTGAAGACCGCCCAGCCGTGGAATGATCGCCCGGCGCTCTGATCTCATCGCCCGGCACTCTCAGATATTTTGGGAGGTCCACGTGACACTGTAGCTGTCATGTGGCCTCACTTTTGGCCACCGCCCGGCCGTGAAAAGCACCGCCCGACGCTCCTTTCTGGGCTGAACATGTCTTTAGGCACATTTGGTAGTTGTTTTTGGGAGATCTATCACATTTTGTCTCACTCTTTTGTAACCTAGAAACTTGTAAAAGGAGAAAAACTCCATTGTCACTCATTTTCTTAGCTTCAAAGCTTTTATGCTTCAATCCTTGAATCTTTGAAGATTGATGCTCCAAAAGCTTTGCAACTTACTTGTCAAGCAAGCTACCATGTCTATGGCTAGCTAAAGCACTCTTGTGTCAAGATTAGCGTAAGTAATCCATCTTTTTGTATGTATTAATCTTGGTTGTAAGTTTGTGAACCTTGTTGATGATGAATATAGAAGAAAAACTTTGTTTACATTGTTCTTATGTTGTTTAATTCATGTTCGAGAGAAATGTATTAAACTTGACCTAAGATTCTATTCCATCAATATTCATAAGGCTAGAGATAGTTTTGAATGTTGATGTTCATAAATATTAAGCTTGAATGTTATCATATTGGTAGTTTGTGTGATAGATCAACAAAGGATCAATATGATAAATCTCACAACAAGTGTTCGAGAGAAACTTGTTGAGAGGATATGTGGTTATATTTACCATTAACGAGTTCACACGCTTTTATCGGGTTGATACGTATGAAACGGATTACCGAAAACTAATCTTGACATATTTTTACCAAAACCCTAAAACTGTTCTTTTTTACCGTTGATTTTAGTACTTATGCAAACGATCCGTTACAAACAAACCAACCGTTTTGTTACCATTAAGTTTGAAACTATTTTGACTATTGAAAGGCAAGGCAATATACACAATCTCTGTGGGTACGATAAAACAACCCCCGAAATACTGTTTCAACAAGTTGCTGCAGCGTTCTTGTTACAGATAGGAAATATGTTGGTTGCGTGTTGCTGCCTAGGATTGTTACGTTCGTGCTCTTGCCGGAAAGATTGGTTGGTCATGTTGGTGCGGTGGTGATGAGTTTGGTTGTGGTGTGAATCATGGTACAAGGGTGAGTGTTATATGGTGTTTGTGTGGTTGCTGTTAGGGGAAGATTTCTACTAGGGAGAATTGAACATTGTAGAACTTTCTTTTTTCTAGAGCAACACCTTTGTGAGAGACACACCACATACTCACCCAAAACCTTAAGGTGATAGGTGTATAGGTTCTCCCACTTATAAATGCTCAAGTCTCCACATTTCTAGCCAATGTGGGACTATTATCTACACTACGCACACTTGTTAATACTTAACACTCCCCCTCAAGTGTGAGTCTATCCACAATGCTTCTACAATGCTCCCCCTTAAGCGGAAGCTTCAACTGTGCAACTGCACCCTTGTACTGCCGTTGACACTCTTCAACGGGACACTCAACCCACGACCTGTGGGGATACTTTCGATACAAGTAAGCCGGTCCCTTTACTCGAACCAAAGGCTCTGATACCACTGTTAGGGGAAGATTTCTACTAGGGAGCATTGAACATTGTAGAACTTTCTTTTTTATAGAGCAACACCTTTGTGAGAGACACACCACATACTCACCCAAAACCTTAAGGTGATAGGTGTATAGGTTCTCCCACTTATAAATGCTCAAGTCTCCACATTTCTAGCCAACGTGGGACTATTATCCATACTGCTCACACTTGTTAATACTTAACAAGTGTTAAGTATTAACAAGTGTGAGTAGTGTGGATAATAGTCCCACATTGGCTAGAAATGTGGAGACTTGAGCATTTATAAGTGGGAGAACCTATACACTATTGGATGCAAAATAGGGCAAGCAGCAAAAATATTTATTTTCAAAAGAATTCCCTCCGGGATTTATGTCGTGTCCACAGAGATTGGTTCGAGGGAAAGAATGCCGTTCGACAGTCTCTCGCGTTAATGAGTTTGGATTTAAATGGTTTAAAGCTATAAAATAGAAAAGTAAACATTAAAACATAAAAAGAAATTCATTCTTCAGAGACAAGCTTATCCGGCATACATATAATTCACTCGTCACAAACATAAATGTATCGATCATTTTCACTCTATTAAAATACTCGTCAAAATCATCCAGTATCGCTCACAACAGTGTCCATCTCTGGCACACTAGGCTGAGAGAGCAACCGTATTACTCTCGTCGTCACTCTTGCGCATGACGCCTCGAAACACAGAAGGAATTAAGTTCCGACACCATATAGATTATTATCTAAATCTATCTCTAGCATCTAGACAATATATATCCATCCCTAATCAAGATTCATGATGTTTATCTCTAACACAACACAAATCCAAACATAAATGCAAAAAAATCAAGGAAGACATCGATAATGATTTGTAAAGCAGAGTTTATACAATATTATGATCAACAAAGATACATATGTTCAGAGTAACTATACAAACACCCAACACAAAAGAATACATAAAGAAGAAGAGAAATGAACCAAACATCTTGCGGATTGTCAAAGCCGGTTGATGAGAAATCCACTCCGGATCATCCGCGTGCAAGCTTCAATGTTGTTTTCAAGCTAATCCAATGAAAAATGAAGTTTGATGGATTTGGGATCAAGAAAAACCAAAACCATCCCTAAAAAATTGTGCTTTTATGCCTTATAACATGTTTCTGTTCGTCAAAATTCGCCTGGCGAAATTCTGGTTCGCCTGGCGAATTAGGCGGCTTATTCTGCACTTTTTTCTACGTTTCTGGTTGCCTGACTCGCCACAGATTCGCCTGGCGAGCATGAGGCGAATTTGACAGAACAACAAAAAATCTTGCACTATTTTATTCGTAACTTTTGAACCGTAACTCCGTTTTTCGCCCGGTTTGAAGCGTTGGAAAACTTATTAAATGCTCTATCTAACAATGAATAAATATCAATGCTTGAATACCTACAAAAATGAGATAAAAACAATTAAACTCAATGATATTTGTAATACCTCAAAATTTGCGCTCTTATTTTTCTCCAATAATTGGCTTATGCTTCATTCATTTGCATTTCATAATAGGTCATACAAAATCATACATACATCATTGGTTGCAAGGCATGGTATCAGTTGTCTCAAGGTATGGACAATTTAAAGCCAAAGGACAATAGTAAAACTTCTCCAAACAAGTCACAAGGGCTCCTCATATCTCAATTCATCTCATTTGAGCCCTCAAGTCATCAAGAGATTGGAATTCAACAAAGGATTGAAGCAGTTCATCATCTCCTAGCATGGTTGTTCACATTAGGGTTTTGGAGTTCTTGAGTTTAACTCCCCAAGGGGCAAGATTATTGAGCTTTTATCATCGCCAAATGGCATATCTTATCATTGTTTGAGAGGATACACCTCATACTCAAAAGAATTTGGATTTGGAGGATGAGTTGATTCCTCCTAGACTGAAGGCATCAAAACTAGGGTTTGCCATGAAATCAGTTTATTTCTGATTTTTTGGGCAAGACTTGATTCTATGGTATTCCTCATGTCCCTAAGTGTTTAGGATTGAAGAATTGTCCATCAATTTGGTTTAGAATGGTTTCAATTGATCAATTGATTGAGAATTAATTAGATTGGGGAAAAGTCAACTGTGCAGAGGAAAAAGTCAACTCCTGACTTTTTGAGGGAAAATTCTTATTCCTTAAGTCAATTATGTCCATTGATGAAGATTAGATCAAGAAAGTCCAAAGGTATCATCAAAAATCAAGAAATATGAAGAACTTCCAAAAATAGAAACTTAGGGTTTCTAAATAAGGCAAGTTTGTCAAGTTGAAGGGTCATCTTTAAGGCATTCTTTCTCTATGATACAAGCTCCAAACTGAAAGTTTCAAGAGGCCTATTGAAAGTTCATCTTCTAAGCTTCACAACCATACCAAAAACATCTCCATTGGATCAAAATCAAGAGAGATATGATGGATTAAAGTGGAGGGTTCACAAGGCATTTTGACTGGCCAGGAAAGGTAAATACGCGTGTGGCTCGGACTAATTTCAACAAACACTTTGTGTGCATGCACTGTCCATGTTCATGGTCAATTATCTTCGTGATGGAGACTCCAAATAAAAAAATGTTCAACATGAGTTTTGTTCCTCTCAATTTCCTCTACAACATTGGTGTTGGAAGTTTTTTTATCTGATCAATTCATTGAGAGTTATAGTGGATCAAAGTCAGGTTCACCACACTTTAACTCCACAGGCATATGGTTGGGCACGAGCCAGACAAATGATTTACCAAACTCAGTTATGTACAAGCATTTTCATGCAAAATTTTGAGCATGTTAGAGGCTCCCATTGCAATTGTTATTAACATCAATCTTGCTTTTCTTCTCCCCCTCTTTCCAAAGAGCTAAAAAGCTTGTCATTTCATCCATTGATTAGGGAAATATAGCTTGTCAAACACACCACCATGAATACGTGCATAACACTTAATGTTTCATTCCAATCCAAGACAAAACCTGTTGTATGCGCATGCTACTTCATTATAGCCATGTGCATGACATCAAACCTTGCCATTTAAAGCCAAGCAACATCTTACATACATGCATGTTCATGCCATACCCTTTCCACATTTGCACAAACCGTAAGAAGAAGAAACTTAGTGGACAAGTTTCTGCTTCCAGCTCAGTGATACATCATCACTCTTCATCATGAATTCACCATAAGCTCACATGTTCTCTCCCCACTTGAACAAAGTTGAACCCGTGCCATTTCTTAACCTCACCTCACTCTCATGTTCGTTTCATTTTTAACTTCACTCACTTAACCCTGGTTCTAACTGTCAACCATGACAGTTAGAGCTTAACCACACATATATAAAGAAATCTCTAACAGAATTTGGGACAACTCTTCATTCTTCACACTTCACCAATTTTCATTCTCTTTCTCTCTGAATTTTCTCTCTCACGAAGCTTCATCTTCATCAATCTCTCTGCATTTTTTCACTATCAACATTCATCAATCATCATCAGTGGATCAGTGAGAAGGAGTGTTGATTGCTGCATTCTCTTACTTAGCTTCAAGTTCAGCCATCTTCCATTGAAGTTCAAGTGATTCAAAGCTCTCTAAAGCCTTTATTTGGCCAGGCATAGTGCAAGTGCATAAGGAGTCTCTTCTCTGGTTTTCTCTTGTGGTGAAAATTTGCTTCAAGGTTCAGGTTTTATTCAAAACTTCCTTTCCATTTTAAGCTGAATTAAACTTGTTTTGCTTGTTTTGGAGTCCTCTAGGGACAAGGTGACCTATGGCTAGTTGATAGGCACCTTAAGTGCTTAGTTGAAAATTCTAGGGCAAACTTGTGGCCTTCGATTTGCATTGTGTGTGAACAGTTTGTGAATTCTAAGCCTGGATCTGTGATTTGCGTGGAGAGAGGAAGAGAATGATGTGCGTTTTGTGCATTTTTGGTGAGATGTGAAGCTGAGCACGGTGGTTGCTCGCCGGAGAAGACGACCGGAATCTTCTCCGGCCACCTGAAAATCCAACTGTGCATGAACCCTAGCCATTTTCCAGGTTAAGTCTTGGCCGTTGATTGTTCTTGATCCTACGCACATGAGTGTGCCAGCACATTAATGAGAGACACTCTCTCTCACGTGCTCTTTTTTTCTAACTTTGTTGACTCTTTGGTTCCACGTGTGTGCTTCATTCTAGATTATCATGTGCATTGATCATTAGCCACTTGATTGCACTACTTCTATGATCATCATGTTTGACTTGGATCCAAGGGCTCTGAATGAGTCAATTTGTTGACTGAATTCCACCACATGCGCTGCAGACCCTACGCGCCTTGGGCCTGGCAATTTTTGACATCTACACCCCCTCTCCTTGAGCCCAATTGCATTTTTCAATAGCGTGTTTGCTATCTGTGCACCCCCTGGCCTATTTCTCTTGGATTTTTATTTTCTTTTTATACTTGTTTGATTTTTTAATTTTTAAAAATACTTCCAAGCATGATAAAATTTTGAAATAATTCCTGAAGCATCATAATGCATTTAAATATTTTTTTCATATTTAATCTTCTAATTTTGGTATATTTTGCTATTTTTCCATGAATTTCCATTTAATTTCTTTTGTATGAGCATTCATTCATGATACTTGCCTCATTCTTGATTTGTTTGACCTAGTTTTGAACTGAATTTTGACGTGAAATTTGGTTCATGCTTCTATGATACATTAAGGCATTTCATACATTTTTCATAGATTTTTTAGGTCATTTTTCTATTGACTTTTGAATGCTATCTTTGAGCCATTTGTTTGTGTGACTTGTATGAGATTATGAAGCATGTTTGTGCATGATTCCTAAGGAATTTTTATCCTTTCTTTTAAGACATGTCTACTCACTGTTTGCACTTCAATATGTTTGCCTTTTCCAAAATTTCATGTCCTCTTAACATGCTCTGTGTGAACTCATTAATCAACTTTTGCTTGTGTGAATAGTAGAGACCATGTACTAGGGTTTTAATGTGCATTGTATGCAACCCTCTTTGACAATTGGTGAGACCTCTTGATACATGTTGTGTGAACATTATAGGTCATTTTTCTCATGTTATAGGTCATTGATAGTTCATCTTTACATGACTTATGAGCACTTGTTAAACTTGCATCTTTCTTTGAACTTGTGCATCCTTAATTGCTCTTCTTTGATCACTTGTTTGCATCAATTCTTGTATAATGTCCATTATAACATGATTCACATGCTGCTTGTGAGCATTCTTCATCATATGCCATGACCTCTAATTGTATCTTGCATGCCTTCTAAGTTCATAAACCTTTGGATACTTGTTTGAACTTGTTTACACATACTTGTTTCTACTTTTGAACATGTGTTAACATGAGACTTGTATAGACTTTGTACTCTCATTCTTGCATTCTAAATGTCATTTCAAATGTCATATGCTACTGACTTGCATCCATTTCCAATTATGTTCATCTTGCATCTTCATTCTTTACTTGCATTACAAGTATGCATGTTTGATTGAACTTAAATGGTATTGTTTTCACTTCTTCTTGCTTGATCATTCTTAATGCTTGCATTCATGATTCATATGCCATATTAATGACATCTCCATGCATTTATAAATGTCATTCACTTCTGAATTTGATGCTTCTACATGCATTTATCCATGTTCATGATTCATATGTATTCATCTTGCATAGTTAGTGCACAACTTGCATTTGTATGATTTTTTGATGCATAGTTTGACATTGTTTGCTTTCACTTGGCATGTTAACTTTAGTAGGACACCTTGACATGTACCTACTGACCTTAGATGATCCTTAACCATTAGGACTCTTTCCTTTTAGTTCAAACCATGTTTGCTTCTTAGATTGTCTTCTTAAGACAACTAACTTTGTTTGCTTTACTTTCTACCACTTGTATTCAATGCTTGTGTTTATTTTGTGCTAACATTATATGTAGGGGAAGAGGTAAGACAAATGAGCATGTGTATGCTTATCCATGCTCATTCTTCATTTCATCTCTCTTTTCTTTTACTTTCTCTTTTGTGTACGGATTACATGATATAATGCTTGATTGTGTATAACTTCTTCACATCCCCTTAGGGATCCTAACTCATCCTTAATTTTTTATTAAGGTGAGGTAGGATAAGCATTAGATAGTGCTATCCCTCTCTTTTCTTTAGACTTAGGTTGTTCTTATACCTCACTAACCTTAGGGCCACCTTTGTATGACAACATTAGGATTGCTAGTCTTCCCCACTTAGACTTTTTTCCTTTCTTAACCACTCTGAGTCTTCTCTCATCTCAAAATAAAAATAAAAAACACCTAGCGCCTGTTTATTTTCTATTATAGGGTGTTTATCTGTATCGCTTTACTTGCTTTATTTATGGCATTGTTGCATGTTTATCACTTTCATTGCATTTACGTTCTTTACATTTACTATTGCCATATATTCTATACTGTGTTAGACTGTTGTACTGTTGGGTGGGTTGGTTCCTTGAGAGATAAGCCCAATACCCAGGCTTGATCATACACCTAGGATTAGCGTGGAAAGTAGTGTGACTTGTGTGGCATTCGGCCAGACTTAGTATACACGAAAATTCCACATCCAGACGAGGTTTTCTTTGGTAATGTTCTTTCCTGCGCATTGGTGCAGATGTCAGAACATAACCTAGAGAGCTGTCGACTCTGGTGACCATTCCCGAGGACTCAGTTGAGGCACTCCTCCCAAGAAGTGATAATGGCAGACCAGAAATGGCAAACCCATTACGCTTCTTGATTCAAGGACCTGAAGCTGAGAACTTACCATAGGATGACCTTTTTTAGGGGAATCGGTTGAGGCCTCCTCGATTGATGATGATACCAAACCAGAAATGGTGAACGTGTCATCATTTCTCAACCTAAGAGTCAGTGACGCTGAGGATCCTTGGTTTTAGAACCCACATGTGAGAATAGGCGGGTGTTTACAGGTTTGCAGGTAACCTTGACCTTCAACCTACCCGGTATTCTGGTCTTCTTATCAGTGCGGACTTATCAGCCTGGTATTATGGTATTATGATTATTCGGATATTCTAGTATTCCAATTATTCCAGCACTCTGACTATCCCGATATTCTGTTTAGGCTAGTATTTTGATTAGGCCAGTATTCTGATTATGCTGATATCCTGGCATTGTGGTATTCTAATTATCCGGTATTCTGATATTCTGGTATTCTCTTCAGAGCAGACCTATGACCTTTTTCGAACAGTAGTGCAATATATGGAAACTTTGATCCCATGTCTTATTGCATCGCATTTGCATTTCATTTTCATACTCATTTGCATAACAGGTGTTTGAAGCTGGTTATTCTCATCCTGATCTGGTCTTCTTCAGAATTTCAGACCCAACTCTTCAAAGAAGCTGGAAGTTGATCATGGACCAAATTCAAGCTGAGTTTAAGGAAGTACGAAGCCAAATGGGGAATTTTATGGGGGACATGCAATCCTTGATTCAAGAACAGAAAATGCTGAAGGAAGAGGTCAATCAAATGAAGATTCAGATGGGCTTGATTATGGAAGTCCTGAGAAAAGTGTTGAGAAAGGATGATAATCCCATGCCTGAGGCTGAAGCAGAAGTTGTCACTTCTCCCTTTCCTTTGGGATCTATCCCAAAATGTGATTTACCTCAGTGATCGTCTTCACACCCTAAGGGTCCAGAACTTCCTCGTCAGCAACCATCTCCAGTTTCCCAAGACAACCCCAAGGTTAAGAAGTACCCACCGAGGCCGAAGAAGTCTGCGAGGATCTTTGATCCACTTCCTATGCCTTATGCTCAGCTGTTGAGACATCTTCTCCAACTTCAATTGGTTGAACTTTGGACGCTCACTCCGCTTACTGACATTCTCCCACCAGGCAACAACGTAAGTATCTATTGCGGTTTTCATTCTGGAGCACCGAGGCATAGTATTAAAAAATGCAAGGCCTTTCAGCATAAGGTGCAAGATCTGATTGACGCTGGGGTCATTAAATTCACTGCCGATGGTTTGCACATCAACTGAAGCCTCCCAAGTGAGCACTCAGATTGCGAGTATATTGTCAAGAGCAATAAGTCCAGACGGGGCCAAGTCTCCTCAATGATGGCAATTTCATGTTTCTTTACTGCATTTTCATTTGTATCTTGCTTGTCTGTTTAAACATTGTCTGCATGTAGAAACTTGTTTGTTTTTTTGAATGACAATCATAATATAATAAGCATGTTGTTCTTGAAGTAATCCATTCGTGTTCACTCTTAAATGTTCATGTGCATTGCAATACCGACTTTCTTGCTTAAACTCTTTGAGGGAGGATGATGATTTGAAAACGCAAAAATCTCTAGGGGTGTGCTTTTGAATAGAACCCTGTTGAGGATGTACAGGCATTGTTTCAAATCCCCAACCATTGTAGATATAAGGGAGATAAACCCTCGTTAACCCCGTTGAGCCTTGAAGTATGAGTTTCTTTTCGTACGAAAAAACCCTCACATTTAATCCAGGGGCAGGGTAGTTGTCAGTTAGTTTGACCGGGCCTTCAAATTTCAAAAGGAGTGTGCATCTGAGGATCCATTACCTTCAATTCCACCATCAGGAGGTCAAGAGATGCAAAACCACAATGGTTATCCATCAACAACCAAGGAGTGAGGCAGTCACAACCCTTTCAAACAAGTCAGACAAAACGGTGTCACACGATTTGTTCAAAAAAAAAAAGAGAGAATCAAAAGGAAAAGAAAAGAAAGAAATCACGTTAAGTCAAAACATGAAAACAAGCGACTTAGGCAAAAGTTAGGGCATCCCGCTGGACTTCAAAATTGAAAAACTCAAAAGAGTTAGTCCAGGCAAAAATTAGGGATCAAAAAACAAAAGAACGAAAAAGTGAAAAACAAAAGGATTACAAAAGAAAATCTTCGAGAAAAAACAAAGTCGTGTGACTACGAACAAAAGACAAAAGGAGCTACTGTTACTCCGAAACCTCATTTAAGTGTCAAACCATCAGTTGCATGGGTTCCTTAAAGATCACAACATCTTTTTGAGAGATGAACGCTTGTGCTGAATTAAGCTAAACGTAGGACTGGAGAACATCATGGAGAGTGGGTGGGTATAAATAAAAGTTGAGCCTTAAATCCTTTTTTCTGAAAACCGTGAACCAGGCCACGATACAACCCTCAAAAGACCTAATTGAAACAGGGTTTATTTCGAGAGCGTACTCTGATGAGATAGCGTTCCTGACTCCCATGAGTGATGCTAAAAGATCTTATTGGTATTGCATGTGCATGTTTTCTTTCATTCAAAAATCAATGTCGTAGCCTAAGCAGTGATTCGTTCACATGGCTTTGCGACATCTTTTCAATAAAAACTTCAAGATCAACATGTGTGTTGCATTTGAATAATCATTTTCAGAATAAATATTTTCTGCTTGCTTACATTTGGGTGACATCAAAGAAGCTTACATGATGAAAATCAGTCGAGGAGCTTAATTATGCCAAGTTGAGATGCCTGAGACTCTAGAAGACATGTTGCTGAAAGACTATGTGGGGCAAAGGCATTCCCAGCCAGTTGTGTTGAGATGTAACCAATCATGGGCAATCACGTCGAGAAATCTCTTCAAAGTTTAGCCAAGCTGGGGACAACCACGTTGAGATCCGTTGAATCTCTCCAAAAGCGTTCAAACTAGGGCAATCAGGTCGATTTGGAAAATCTCTCAAGGATCAGCCAGTCAGGGGCAAAGTCACTTCAAGGCTCGTACTGGGGCAGGCCACCTCAAGAGTACGAGAAGTTGTCCTTTCCAAAAGATGACTAGTCAGAAGCACCTCTCAAAGAGTTTGAAGACACTGGGACATTTTGAATGCTACGTCTTCTGTAAAATCCTCTCGAGGCGAAATTCTTTCATAGACCTTGCAGTCTTGGGAAAATGGAGAATTAAATGAATCGTTGTTCACTCATGACGATCAATGGGCAGTTGATCAACTCAGAAGCTTGAAATAGAAGTCATTTCCAGCATAAGGTGTCTTTGATCTCTTTTCTCCAGCAGAATTCAATGGAGTTCCTCTTCCCAACAGAGTATCTGAATATCCCTCTCCCTAGCAAGACATTAGGAAGTTTGATTTCCCTAGTAGAGTCCATGGTCATGGCTCTCCCCAAGTAGAAGTGGGTCCCTCAATAGGAAAGTTCTTCCTTGAGGTTGTCATCCCCAACAGTATGTGAGAGTTCCTCATCCCCAGCAATGTAAAATGATGGAATATTCCCAAGCGATTTCGAAAATGGTGGAAAGTCAGAGTGTTCTTCTCCTCTAGCATATCAAATAATTGATGTTGTCTGCAATTAAAGTCCAATGGTTATTAATAGTTCATACCCATCGGTTGTTCAGAGCTTATCCCCAGCAGGAGTTTTGGTTGATTTAAGTCCCCTAGCAAGTGTTTCTTCCCTTAGCAAGAAATATGGTTGATCTCAGTCCCTCAGCAGGTTGTTCCTTCCTCAGCAAGAGTTCGTTTGATCTCAATTCCCCAGCAGCCAGGTCAGAAAGTTGTCATCTCCCCAGCGGAGTTCTATGGTTATAGTCCTTCCCCCAGCAGATTTTATTCAGATGAGGTCCCCCAGCAAGGTCATCATTCCTTACAGCCATCAGCAGCAAGATTGGCAGTTCAGAGATCAGAATGTGTAAACATTACTCCCCAGCTGAGTTGATATTTTCCCAGTGGGCTTTCAGAAGATCAGATTGATGTTTGTTTCCTCAGCTCGGTTTGTGACTACCAGGACAATCCAGTTTGCTATCCCCTGCGGAGTTACCTTCATTTTCCTCAGCAATTATTTTGCTAAGGAGCCTCCTTGCATTTTGCATATAGTAATCATTGCATCCTCAAAAAATGCGTAGCATTTCCATTTGAGATGGAGCATTACGCCATGGAAAATTCAAACATATGCATGTGAAGCATAAGCCAGTTTTGATACCTCGTGCGAGAGCCCAAAATTGTTTATATTCAATCAGTTTGAAAAAAGCTAGAAAGAATGCCTCGTTCATTCCCCAACAGACATTTCAAAGCAGTACCAGGGTTTCACTTCCTTTTTCTTCACCAGAGTCCTCTTTTTTCGGTTTGTGGATCTTTTGATCTTACACCTCAACCGTATATTTTAAGAACCATTCGCGATAGGATAACTTTAGCCGTTCCCGACAGGCAAGATTTAGCCGTTCCCGACAGGCGACCTTTGAGTTTAAAACCTAGCCGTTCCCGACAGTCCCATTTATCGTTCCCGACAGGTATACCATAGGTTTTCAACTTTAGCCGTTCCCGATAGGCGACCTTTGAGTTTTAAACCTAGCCGTTCCCGACAAGCCCATTTACCGTTTCCGATAGGTATGCCACAGGTTTTCAACTTTAGCCGTTCCCGACAGGCGACCTTTGAGTTTTAAACCTAGCCGTTCCCGACAGGCCCATTTACCGTTCCTGACAGGTATACCACAGGTTTTCAACTTTAGCCGTTCCCGACAGGCCCTCTTCAGCTGTTCCCGACAGGAAAAACTTTAGCCGTTCCCGACAGGCATCCTTTGGGTTTCGTGGTTCTGGACTCGTTTCCACAAATATCTTTTCCCGCAACTGCTGTGTCTGCCATATATCTTTTTATTTTAACAACAGAGTGCAAATTTTTTGGTTATTTTTGTATTCAATCCCTATGTACCTTGAATTTCTGACAGCCGTTTGCTCTCATCCATTCAGGTTCACAGTTGATTGAATAGGGGCAGCTGTAATACCTCAAAATTTTCCCTCTTATTTTTCTCCAATAATTGGCTTATGCTTCATTCATTTGCATTTCATAATAGGTCATACAAAATAATACATACATTATTGGTTGCCAGGCATGGGATCAGTTGCCTCAAGGTATGGACAGTTCAAAGCCAAAGGCCAAGAGTAAGACATCTCCAAACAAGTCACAAGGGCTCCTCATATCTCAATTCATCTTATTTGAGCCCTCAAGTCATCAAGAGATGGGAATTCAACAAAGGATTGAAGCAGTTCATCATCTCCTAGCATGGTTGTTCACATTAGGGTTTTGGAATTCTTGAGTTTAACTCCCCAAGGGGCAAAATTATTGAGCTTTTATCATCACCAAATGGCATATCTTATCATTGTTTGAGAGGATACACCTCTTACTCAGAAGAATTTGGATTTGGAGGATGAGTTGATTCCTCCTAGACTAAAGGCATCAAAACTAGGGTTTGCCCTGAAATCAGTTTTTTTCTGATTTTTTGGGCAAGACTTAATTCTATGGTATTCCTCATGTCCCTAAGTGTTTAGGATTGAAGAATTGTCCATCAATTGGGTTTAGAAGGGTTTCAATTGATCAATTGATTGAGAATTAATCAGATTAGGGAAAAGTCAATTGTACAGAGGAAAAGTCAACTCCTGACTTTTTGAGGGAAAATTCTTATTCCTTAAGTCCATTATGTCCATTGGTGAGGATTTGATCAAGAAAGTCCAAAGGTATCATCAAAAATCAAGAAATATGAAGAACTTCCAAAAATAGAAACTTAGGGTTTCTAAATAAGGCAAGTTTGTCAAGTTGAAGGGTCATCTTTAAGGCATTCTTTCTCTATGATACAAGCTCCAAACTAAGAGTTTCAAGAGGCCTATTGAAAGTTCATCTCCTAAGCTTCACAACCATACCAAAAACATCTCCATTGGATCAAAATCAAGAGAGATATGATGGATTAAAGTGGAGGGTTCACAAGACATTTTGACTGGTCAGGCAGGCAAATACGCGTGTGGCTCGGAGTAATTTCAACAAACACTTTGTGTGCATGCAGTGTCCATGTTCATGGTCAATTATCTTCATGATGGAGACTCCAAATGAAAAAATGTTCAACATGAGTTTTGTTCCTCTTAATTTCCTCTACAACATTGGTGTTGGAAGTTTTTTCATCTGATCAATTCATTGAGAGTTATAGTGGATCAAAGTCAGGGTCACCACACTTGAACTCCACACGCATATGGTTGGGCACGAGCCAGACAAATGACTTACCAAACTCAGTTATGTACAAGCATTTTCATGAGAAGTTTTGAGCATGTTAGAGGCTCCCATTGCAATTGTTATTAACGTCAATCTTGCTCTTCTTCTTCCCCTCTTTCCAAAGAGCTAAAAAGCTTGTCATTTCATCCATTGGTTAGGGAAATATAGCTTGTCAAACACACCACCATGAATACGTGCATAACCCTTAATGTTTCATTCCAATCCAAGACAAAACTTGTTGTATGCGCATGCTACTTCATTACAGCCATGTGCATGACATCAAACCTTGCCATTTAAAGCCAAGCAACATCTTACATACATGCATGTTCATGCCATACCCTTGCCACATTTGCACAAACCATAAGAAGAAGAAACTTAGTGGACAAGTTTCTGCTGCCAGCTCAGTGATACATCATCACCCTTCATCATGAATTCACCATAAGCTCACATGCTCTCTCCCACTTGAAAAAAGCTGAACCCGTGCCATTTCTTAATCTCACCTCACTCTCATTTTCAATTCATTTTTAACTTCACTCACTTAACCCTGGTTCTAACTGTCAACCATGACAGTTAGAGCTTAACCACACATATATAAAGAAATCTCTAACATAATTTGGGACAACTCTTCATTCTTCACACTTCACCAATTTTCATTCTCTTTCTCTCTGAATTTTCTCTCTCAAGAAGCTTCATCTTCATCAATCTCTCTGCATTTTTTCACCTTCAACATTCATCAATCATCATCAGTGGAATAGTGAGAAGGAGTGTTTATTGTTGCATTCTCTTACGTAGCTTCAAGTTCATCCATCTTCCATAGAAGTTCAAGTGATTCAATGCTCTCTAAAGCCTTTATTTGGCCAGGCATAGTGCAAGTGCATAAGGAGTCTCTTCTCTGGTTTTCTCTTGTGGTGAAAATTTGCTTCACGGTTCAGGTTTTATTCAAAACTTGCTTTCCATTTTAAGTTGAATTAAACTTGTTTTGCTTGTTTTGGAGTCCTCTAGGGACAAGGTGACCTCTGGCTAGTTGATAGGCACCTTAAGTGCTTAGTTGAAAATTCTAGGGCAAACTTGTGGCCTTCGATTTGCATTGTGTGTGAACTGTTTGTGAATTCTAAGCCTGGATCTGTGATCTACGTGGAGAGAGGAAGAGAATGATGTGCGTTTTGTGCATTTTTGGTGAGATGTGAAGCTGAGCACGGTGGTTGCTCGCCGGAGAAGACAACCGGAATCTTCTTCGGCCACCTGAAAATCCAACTGTGCATGAACCCTAGCCATTTGTCAGGTTAAGTCCTGGCCATTGATTATTCTCTTGATCCTACGCACATGAGTGTGCCAGCACATTAATGAGAGACACTCTCTCTCACGTGCTCTTTCTTTTCTGACTTTGTTGACTCTTTGGTTCCACGTGTGTGCTTCATTCTAGCTTATCATCTGCATTGATCATTAGCCACTTGATTGCACTACTTCTATGATCATCATGTTTGACTTGGATCTAAGGGCTCTGATTGAGTCAATTTGTTGACTGAATTCCACCACATGCGCTGCAGACCCCACGCGCCTTGGGCCTGGCAATTTTTGACATCTACACCCCCTCTCCTTGAGCCCAATTGCATTTTTCAACGGCGTGTTTGCAATCTGTGCACCCCCTGGCCTATTTCTCTTGGATTTTTATTTTCTTTTTATACTTGTTTGATTTTCTAATTTTTAAAAATACTTCCAAGCATGATAAAATTCTGAAATAATTCATGAAGCATCATAATGCATTTAAATATTTTTTTCATAATTTATCTTCTGATTTTGGTATATTTTGCTATTTTTCCATGAATTTCCATTTAATTTCTTTTGTATGAGCATTCATTCATGATACTTGCCTCATTCTTGATTTGTTTGACCTAGTTTTGAACTGAATTTTCACATGACATTTGGTACATGCTTCTATGATACATTAAGGCATTTCATGCATTTTTCATAGATTTTTTAGGTCATTTTTCTATTGACTTTTGAATGCTATCTTTGAGCCATTTGTTTGTGTGACTTGTATGAGATTATGAAGCATGTTTGTGCATGATTCCTAAGGAATTTTGATCCTTTCTTTCAAGGCATGTCTACTCACTGTTTTCACTTCAATATGTTTGCCTTTTCCAATTTTTCATGTCCTCTTAACATGCTCTTTGTGAACTCATTAATGCAACTTTTGCTTGTGTGAATGGTAGAGACCATGTACTAGGGTTTTAATGTGCATTGTATGCAACCCTCTTTGACAATTGGTGAGACCTCTTGATACATGTTGTGTGAACATTATAGGTCATTTTTCTCATGTTATAGGTCATTTCTAGTTCATATTTACATGACTTGTGAGCACTTGTTAAACTTGCATCTTTCTTTGAACTTGTGCATCCTTAATTGCTCTTCTTTGATCACTTGTTTGCATCAATGCTTGTATGATTTTAAATGTCCATTATAACACGATTCACATGTTGTTTGTGAGCATTCGTCATCATATGCCATGACCTCTAATTGTATCTTGCATGCCTTCTAAGTTCATAAACCTTTGGATACTTGTTTGAACTTGTTTACACATACTTGTTTCTACTTTTGAACATGTGTTAATATGAGACTTGTATAGACTTTGTAGGCTCATTCTTGCATTCTAAATGTCATTTCAAATGTCATATGCTACTGACTTGCATCCATTTCCAATTATGTTCATCTTGCATCTTCATTCTTTACTTGCATTACAAGTATGCATGTTTGATTGAACTTAAATGGTATTGTTCTCACTTCTTCTTGCTTGATCATTCTTAATGCTTGCATTCATGATTCATATGCCATGTTAATGACATCTCGATGCATTTATAAATGTCATTCACTTCTGACTTTGATGCTTGTACATGCATTTATCCATGTTCATGAATCATATGTATTCATCTTGCATAGTTAGTGCACAACTTGCATTTGTATGATTTTTTTATGCATAGTTTGACATTGTTTGCTTTCACTTGGCATGTTAACTTTAGTAGGACACCTTGACATGTACCTACTGACCTTAGATGATCCTTAACCCTTAGGACTCTTTCCTTTTTGTTCAAACCTTGTTTGCTTCTTAGATTATCTTCTTAAGACAACTAACTTTGTTTGCTTTACTTTCTACCACTTGTATTCAATGCTTGTGTTTATTTTGTGCTAACCTTTTATGTAGGGAAAGAGTTAAGACACATGAGCATGTGGATGCTTATCCATGCTCATTCTTCCTTTCATCTCTCTTTTCTTTTACTTTCTCTTTTGTGTACGGATTACATGATATAATGCTTGATTATGTATAACTTCTTCACATCCCCTTAGGGATCCTAACTCATCCTTAATTTTTTATTAAGGTGAGGTAGGATAAGCATTAGATAGTGTTATCCCTCTCTTTTCTTTAGACTTAGGTTGTTCTTATACCTCACTAACCTTAGGGCCACCTTTGCATGACAACATTAGGATTGCTAGTCTTCCCCACTTAGACTTTTTCCTTTCTTAACCACTCTGAGTCTTCTCTCATCTCAAAATAAAAATCAAAAACACCTAATAAAGGCAACAAGTATTGTACTCCATGAGCCTTAAGTACATGGGAAATGAAAGGGGAAGGGTCTCCCTTCGCCTTTCTAGAGTGTTTAGCATACGTCTCATTGGGGGCGACCATGCGAGGCATTCGCTCCTATGTCATAGACTTTAGTGCAATATGAGTTACAAACCATAAATCAAAACACTTTCTCATAAAAAAACATAAAACAAACAATCATTCTCTTCTTATCTCCCTCACTTCATTCATAAAGGAAACGTCGTTTCCGTTCTACCGCAAACAGGTAAACGCGTAAGATTCCGTACAACGAGTGGCAACACCTAAACTGTTGGAACGCGAACGTTGGCATCTTCCGCTAAAAAACACAAATAAACTGACCCGTAGGTCGAACTACAATTGCTCTGACTTCCTCTCTCTGGTTAGATTGAGGATACGTATGCACGAGACGCGACGTCTTGGTGAGCAAACTTCCCCCACAATCCCGTAGTCATCCGAACTAGGTTGACTCTGATTTTCCCGCTCCCGAGGGAATATGTAGGCCTGGGACGACGATATCCTATCGAGTCACTTCTCTTTCTTTTCTTCTTCGTTTCTTCGCTTCTCTGCGTTCCCGTTCCTTCTCCTTTCCAGTAGCAGCGGAGCTCCAGATGACGACACCCTTTGATCGATAACAAACAATCGTGGATCCCATCGAGTACGATGGACGTGTGGGGGTGCTAATACCTTCCCCTCGCGTAACCGACTCTCTTACCCGTTTCTCTTGGTCGCGAGACCATGCTTTTTCCTTCCCTCAGGTTTATGCAGTGTTTCCTTTCCCTCTCTTGGGATAAATACACATTGCTGGCGACTCTGTTTTCGCGCCACTTTCGCATTTGTACTTGGATGAAAATCCCGGGAGCGACAATATTTACACGATAACGCAATATATACACTATAACGTAAACTAAACGTATTTACAAACAAAGCGGGGTTTATTCGTACGATATTAACAAAAAGTATTGATAAGTGCAACAAAACTTATATACAAAAATAGCTACAATTTGCACTTATCAAACTCTCCCCAACTTACATAATTGTTTGTCCTCAAACAAAAATCAAACAACTCAAAGAAACAGAGTGAAAACCAAAGATTCACGAATCAACAGGTTTTGAAAATCGGACAAATGAATGGTTCAAATGAAAACGGTACACACAAAGTAAATACTTACCACTAAACTACGACGACAACATAGTCACGAAACAAATGCAAATTACAAAAATCATGCCAAACATCCTAAAACAACACAAGTCCAAACGTGAATCACACCTAGCAAAAACAATCATCGGTAGATGAAAAACACAAAATGGGGTACTTTTCACTCACATAACAATCCTGCAAACAACAGACTAAATTATGCATCCATATAAAAATCATATTGAAAACATAAAAGCAAGAATCACAAGGACTTTCAAGGTTGTAACGTGGTAGGGTAACAAACAAGGGCAGATTTCAAAGGTAATTGAAACAAAAACTTGCCTAAACCTAAGGGAGCGATAAACTCACAAAAGACTCAAACACCAAAATTCCAATCAACTTCTTCCAAAAATCCCAAGTGTTACACAAAACACAATACTTATTCAGCACCATTATTTGAACTCTTTTTGTTTCCTTTCTCAAGGATTTTCTTTTTCTTCTTTTTTTCCTTTTCTTTTTCTTTGTCATATTTTTCTCTTTTTTTTTTCTTTTTCATTTCTTTTTTCTTTTCTCTCAACCTCATAGCAATCAACAAATGAACAAGTAAACCATTTTTCTCCCCAACTTGAATTCAACCACAACCTCATGTGAATACTCCCTACTTTCTAAGGCAAGGTAAAAATTCATACAACAACACAAAGTTGAGGGTTCAAGAAAAAACAAAATCCATTCAAAAATAAGTGAACTAAATACTCATAAACAAGCATTAAGTTCAAATAAAAACTTGGATCAAAAATCTCAAAGGGGTTACCGAATGATCATACACTCACAGGGTAAACTGACTATTTGGCCAAGGTAGTTGTGCTCAAAATGAAACAAGCGCCTTGATCCTTTTCATGCATTCATATAATCAATATAAACAAAAGATTCAACATAATAAAATCCAGTTAAAACAAAATTGTTGGTACTCCATGCATATAACAATGGAAAGCTACCTCACAAAAAGGTGGGAACTAAAGTGATTCACATCAAGAACAAGTATACAAAAGAATCAACGGCATGGAAGTTTGTAAAAAGCCTAAGTATCATGAATATGCTAAAGTCAAGAAAGCGATAAACACATACCTCGGATGTGTACAAAACGTAACAATATCATTACCATACATCCGCGAGTTGAAATGATCAAACTTGGAACATCACCAAATTTTCTCAAATTACTCAAGATAAGCTTTTAGACAAGAACAAGAATTATTAATATATACAAACTAAAAGAAAGGGAGAAATTTCATTAAACAAGTTTTAAAGTGAAGATTTAAGAAGTTTACGAAAAATCCGAGTACAACTTGTTTAATGAAAGTTCACCACACAACCAAAGAAAATAATACAACATGCTTGTTTTACGTCGTAAGCTCGACGCCTTTATAATGCTTAGCTAGCAACTTCCTTCCTTCATGCCATGGTGATGCCTCACCGCGCAAACCAAAAGCAAGTGCCCTAACCAAACATATGAACAAACATTATGGGAACAAAACGTATATAACACTTGAACAAACATAATGGAAATAGACAATATATACGATATATACAAAACTCAAAAACAAAGAAACTATCGCAATGCGATTCAATATCAAAACCAATCCCCGGCAACGGCGCCATTTTGTTGGATGCCGAATAGGGCAAGCAGCAAAAATATTTATTTTCGGAAGAATTCCCTCGGGGATTTATGTCGTGTCCACAGAAATTGGTTCGAGGGAAAGAATGTCGTTCGACAGTCTCTCGCGTTTATGAGTTTGGGTTTAACTGGTTTAAAGCTATAAAACAGAAAAGTAAACATTAAAACATAAAAAGAAATTCATTCTTCAGAGACAAGCTTATCCGGCATACATATAATCCACTCGTCACAAACATAAATTTATCGATCATTTTCACTCTATTACAATACTCGTCAAAATCATCAAGTATCGCTCACAACAGTGTCCATCTCTGGCATACTGAGCTGAGAGAGCAACCGTATTACTCTCGTCGTCACTCTCGCGCACGACACCTCGAAACACGGAAGGCATTAAGTTCCGACACCATAAAAATTATTATCTAAATCTATCTCTAGCATCTAGACAATAAATATCCATCCCTAATCAAGATTCATGATGTTTATCTCTAACACAGCACAAATCCAAACATAAATGCAAAAAGATTAAGGAAGACATCGATAATGATTTGTAAAGCAGATTTTATACAATATTATGATCAACAAAGATACATATGTTCAGAGTAACTATACAAACACCCAACACAAAAGAATACATAAAGAAGAAGAGAAATGAACCAAACATCTCGCGGATTGTCAAAGTCGGTTGATGAGAAATCCACTCCGGATCATCCACATGCAAGCTTCAATGTTGTTTTCAAGCTAATCCAATGAAAAATGAAGTTTGATGGAGTTGGGATAAAAAAAAACCAAAACCATCCCTAAAAAATTGTGTTTTTATGCCTTATAACATGTTTCTGTTCGTCAAAATTCGCCTGGCGAAATTCTGGTTCGCCTGGCGAATTAGGCGGCTTATTCTGCACTTTTTTCCACGTTTCTGGTTGCCTGACTCGCCACAGATTCGCCTGGAGAGCATGAGGCGAATTTGACAGAACAGCAAAAAATCATGCACTGTTTTATTCATAACTTTTGAACCGCAACTCTGTTTTTCGCCCGGTTTGAAGAGTTGGAAAGCTTATTAAATGCTCTATCTAATAATGAATAAATATCAATGCTTAAATACCTACAAAAATGAGATAAAAACAATTAAACTCAATGATATTTACACGATAACGCAATATATACACTATAACGTAAACTAAACGTATTTACAAACAAAGTGGGGTTTCTTCGTACGATATTAACAAAAAGTATCGATAAGTGCAACAAAACTTATATACAAAAATAGCTACAATTTGCACTTATCATACACCTATCACCTTAAGGTTTTGGGTGAGTATGTGGTGTGTCTCTCACAAAGGTGTTACTCTAGAAAAAAGAAAGTTCTACAATGTTCAATGCTCCCTAGTAGAAATCTTCCCCTAACAGTTTCTAATCAAGGTGAGACTTCTTCCTCACACTTGATTCTCAACAGTTGCTGTAGTGGTGTGGTTTAGTTACAGGGATGGTAGACTTTTGTTATGATGTAGTGCCGGAGATCCGATGTGGTGGATAGGTATTGTTGAAGCATGTCAAAAAAATTTCAGTGTCTGTAGTTTTTTAATAAAGTATACTCCCTTTCTCTCATTTGTAGTGTAAAAGTTTATTGTTCGAAAGCTTTATTTGGTGTATGAGAGTGAGGTGGTAAGATTATGTGAATGAAAAAGACAGCTTTGTATGAGTAGAGAGATGTAGGGAAGAGAGTAGTGTGTGAGACACAAGTGTGGTTTTTAAAGAATGCAGCAAGAGAGTGTTTACTCTTTTCTTTTTCTTCTCATGAGAGAGAGAGAGAGAGAGATATGTGAAGAGAGATAGGTTTCTGCTTTTCATACGCAGGATTTATTTTTCTTTTTTAAACCTTCAAATGGCATATGAGAGAGGGAGCACTATGGGCTTTCTTTTTGTATATATGTGTATTGCACAAGCCCCTATATGAGTTCCTTCTTCATGCTTTTTGAATTTAAAAAAATAAAAATAAAAATGAGAGGAAAAGTTTGGTCAAGATACTTGTATTAATGGTACAGGCGGTCACATGGAGTACGGTATCGTGGGGACTGATGTATGCATGCAAGTTTCATCAAAATGTAATAAAACAAAAACTAAATTATATAACTTACTAAGTATTTCCTAATATAAGTACAAAAAAAATTCAAATAAAAAATAAAAAGACAAATAAATTTTTAAAAAAAACTATTAAATAAAAATTAAATTAAAAATCAGATTAATAAAAACTAATTATTAATTAAAAATAAAACAAAATCGATTTAAAACAAAAAAAATAGACTAGCATCGAAGTGTTTGAAAAGATAAAATGAATACATCAAAATGATCAGCACAAAATAAACGAATTGGAAAAATACAGTGTTTGGTCAAATTTTAAAATAAATTTTCCCCGATTAAATGGCTTAAACTGATCAAAATTTGACCGAAAAGCAGTTGATAAATTCAAACAAGCACGTCAGGTTAAACTACGCGAAACGTAGGTTAATATGACTGACGTTTGCAAGCTCGGTTTTAAAATTTCTTATCCATTAATTTTACGCACAATTAACTTTTGGTTTGACCGATTCGACTTTAAATCCAACAAATTCGTTCTGGCTGATAAATTGGGTATTATGCGAGATGAAAAACAAGTTATACTATACAGATGATGTAAAGTGAAAATTAAATCAGACGATTGCAAATTATAAAATGCTTGGTCAAAATTTAAGGTATGACAAGATGGGGAATATAATTTATGGATTCATCCATGCAAGCTACAAATACTCCTATATAAATTAGCTACATTAGAGAAACCATGACAGTTTTGATGGGGCTTCAAAGGAAGGAAGAGAATATTTTGAGCATGGTGGTTGCATTATAATCAGTGGTGTACGAAAAACTCAGATTTAGAGCCTTGACATCCACATTAAGTAATTATGAAGCATCAATTTGTTCTGTGGAAAAAACTGACAGAGCAACCATAGTTGATTATGATTTTGTGATCATTTCTACAAGCAAATCAGATACGAAGTTTAGTTTGTCACGTAGTATGCAAAGTGATTTCATAAATTGATGCTAACATACTTATTCTAAATTGTAGATTAATCCTCAAAGGCAGCGATCAATCAACAAAAGTAGTCATGGCTATATGAATATAGTGAATTAAATCTTTTAGCATCAAATTAATAAATTATACGTGAAGTTCTAGCGAACCTGTAATATTTACTGCACCTAGGTGACCATTTTCTAAAATACAACACAATAAAATCTTACTCGTGATCTCTAAGTCCAACCAACTTTGTACTATATAATGAATATCATATATGTACATCTACATATCATTTAAGTTATGTATGTGTACTCAAGAAAACATATTTAGAGAATAGAATAGTTAAATTGTAACATACATTAAGGCTTCATCTAATCTATTAGAGACCTTCTTTAAAAATGCAACAGGTGATTCACCATGCAGACTCGTTACAAAGTCGCACTTTTTATGACATTTCGTTTGACAAAAATGATTGTGATGCTGCTTGCAGTTTAGCTGTCTAATAACCAAATAACACATTTTAGAATTTTAAGTCTATGCACATAAATTGTGAAGCTGAAAATATCTAAAAAGAGAAAAAAGCATATGCATAAGATCCAGAATCCAAACAATCCTTTAATCATCAAAACAAAATTATATCGCAAATTCAACTTCTCTTTTTATTTTCTTTGATTTTAACCCAAATTAACAAAGTGGTCCTTAGAAACCAAATCAATCAAAATAGTCCTTCAAAACACATCACAACCCTACATACATCACAATCAACACAACATAATTAAATCAATGGAAAAAAAACCTTTATTTAAATTCAAAATCCATTTTTTACTTCTATAAATTAAATCCAAACAATGGTGTCATGCATCGGACCCATATACTTAATTATCATGTCAACACATTCAACACACTTGACTTGCACATGCTTTCTACACATTCAACACACCTTTGATTGTTGGCATTATCATGGTATTCTGAATACATAGTAATAAGTTAATAACATAAGAATTATATCATCATTAATCTATTATTTTTCTTCCACATGCATACACTTATAAACACTCAAATATTTGTGATAAATCAATAATGCAGCTTCAAAACTTACCTTAGGATCTTGAGAAGCAATTTTAACACGTGTAGCAAGTTGAAAAACTAGTTCACATCTGCTATAGCTATAGCAGCGTCAGAATCTTCTTCAACTAATAATTGTGCATGGAATAGATTCATTTCCCATAAAATCTGCAGTGCCATTAGGTGTGATGTTGTTTTAGGATTATCTGCACAAAACAACAAAACTATAACTTTCTATTCAAATTCACTGTGTATAGCAAGCAGTCTTCAAATTTGCCAAAGTTTTTGGGTGATACTCCATGAAAAGTCAAAATAATCCACCGTGTCCAACAAAAATTCACATAAAATTTATAACCCTCCACCAATTCTCAATTAAAAATCAATCACACAATTTAAGAAAGGCAAAAAAAAAGACGCACCCGACAATGTAATCTTTAAGACAACAAGAAATAGCCTAAACGGATTGAGATTAATTACCTAATGTACCTACAATCTTTGTTATAGCAAAAAAGAAAAGCTCTCCAAAATCCATTATTCATTGTAAATTATGTCTAAATTAACAAAAACAAATGAATAAAATAGTGTAGATGAAAAACATAAATTGAACATATCTGAATATGAAAAAACCCTAACATCGATTGAAATTGAATAGAACTGGATATGAACAAACACTAACATAGATTGAAAGTGCATATTAGGATTACCTTATTTGTAGCATCCTCAATGGAATAAGGGTTCCTTATTCCTGATCTAATATCTCTTATCTAATTCATTCAAGATTGAGTTATGGGAGGTCGAGATCAGAGCAAGAGAGGTGGTAGGATGAGTGACGGAACTTGAAAAATGAAAGGATGAATGATATGCATTGAAGTTAGGGTGAAAAAAGACGGAAAGCTTTTCGGAAACCAAAAGAGTGAAAAAAATTGAACATGTTTTTGAAAATTTTATTTTTGGATTACGTGTATTTTTTAATTCGTAAATAACGGTGGTTAGTTTGTATCATGTTACGTCGTTTCAAAACACTGTCGTAATTTACTGTATATAATGACAATTTTTAAAACCACTCTATTCAAACCGACATAATTCCCCCTTTTTTTGTAGTGCAAGTGAAATAATACATTACACTAAGACCACCTTTGGAGTCGAGGAGCTTGTGAAACAAACAAACAACTTTAGATATAATAAACTCAAATGTATTTTTTGTCACTATGATGTCCTCTTGGCATGTTTAGAAAAAACAGATGAGAGCTGCACAAAAAATCACAAAAAATATAATCTTGGTCTCAATCTCAAACTAAAACTCAATAGCAATAACTAAACCCTAAACATATAGATTTCAAAAATTTGCTAAATATAACAACTAGACAACAAAATTTCTTTTTGTCATGGTGGCGGAAGGTCTTACGGGGTTAGTAAAGAGTTCGGTAGTGTTAGGTGATTTCATGGGTTTTAACATTAAAGGCGGTTGCTTCATTGATATTCTTCAATTCGCGGATGACACTCTTTTGGTTGGGGATGGAAGTTGGAGGCACTTGTGGGCTATCAAAACGGTCTTGAGAGGTTTCGAATTAGTTTCGGGTCTTGGTATTAATTTCCATAAGAGTAAGCTCATTGGAATCAATACTACGCCTAACTATTTGGAGGTGGCGGCTTTCTTCCTTTCTTGTAGAACGGAACGGAAGGAATTTACTTTTCTTGGCATACCTATAGGGTCTAATCCTAGGCGGGTCTCCACTTGGACTACGTTGGTTGCGAAGTTAGAGGGGAGGTTGACGAATTGGCATAATCGATTTTTGAGTATGGGGGGGAGAATTACTCTATTGAAGTCCGTTCTCACTAGTCTTCCAATTTTTCAACTTTCCTTTTATTTGGCTCCGGTAAAAATTTGCAAACTTATCACTAAGATCCAAAACGGATTCCTTTGGGGCTGCTCGAATTCTAAGAACCGGATACATTGGATTAATTGGAATACCTTATGCTTGCCGGTTGAAAAGGGAGGGTTAAATTTGAAGAGAATCAAGGATTTTAATTATGCTTTACTTAGTAAGTGGAGGTGGAGAATTAGTCAAGGATCCGACGATCTTTGGTTTAAAGTTTTAATTGCTCGATATGGTGACATTAGATTGTTCATTTCAGGTGATGATTATTCTCGCCACAGCTGGAGTTCGTGCTCCTCGTGGTGGTTGGACATTCTTTCTCTCCCGGGAAAATTCCCGGAAGATATTTTCATGAATAATTGTTCCTTTCAGGTCGGTAACGGTTATACTGTTTCGTTTTGGAATGCAAATTGGACTGGGTTTGGGTGTTTAAAACAAAGATTTCCGAAGGTGTATTCTTTATCGCGCTTAAAGGACGTGGGACGTTACCGATGAGTGGCAGCAGCTGTGTAACTCTGTGAATTCGGTGAAATTCGATTTGTCGGTTAAGGACAATGTGACTTGGACAGGAGGGGACGATAACATTTTTTCGGTTAGTTCTTTTTATAATTTGACTAACTGTTATCATGTTCCTCTTGGTCCTTCTAACCGGTATGATGGCGTGTTTAAATTAATTTGGAAAGTGGAGGTCCCTTTGAAAATTAAGGTGTTCGGGTGGAGATGTTTTTTGAACAAACTTCCGACAAGGGATTTGCTTTGTTTTAGAGGTATCATATCCTCTATGTCAGATATTAATTGTTTGTTTTGTAACGCTCATCCGGAGACGGCGACGCATTCTTTCCTGTGTTGTTCGGTGGCTAAATTGGTTTGGAAAGATACGGCTGAGTGGATTGGACTTTCCGGCCCGGTTGGTATAGATTTCAAGGGTAGTTTTATGGATTGGTTTTCCTATTGCAAAACTAAGAAAGTTAGGCAGGGTAAAGAAGGTTGCGTTTGGTTGGCCGTTTGTTGGATTTTGTGGACGGTTAGAAATGGCATAGCTTTTTCGAACATTGGTTGGAACGTCTTAGACATGATGTGGTCGGTCAAATTCACGGTGTGGAGGTGGTCTTTCGTTGGAGATATTACTAATTCCAATTGCAATTTTTACGATTTCGTTAAAAATTCGTTGTTCTATTTGTCGTAGTCGTCAATTGGTTGGTAATTTCTTTTTTGTGACCATGGTCTCTCTGATTTTGTAAACAGGTTTGAGTACCCTTTGTACTCCTTTCAATATAAACTTGCTTACAAAAAAAAAAAAAAAAAACAACAACAACAATAACATCAACAAATCAAAAACAACAATATATAACAATAACAATAGCATTATCTCAATCTAAACAATAACTAACATTAAGCAACAACTAAAAAAACAATCTCTCAACAAAAATACAACAACATCAACAATAAACATGTAAGGTTTCGGGGCTCAACAACAACAAAAAACAATAACAATAATGTAACATGAATAATAATGTTAGACATACCAGATCTATGAAGAATTGGGATGGCAGAGGGCAGGGTTTGGGCAGGGTACTATAGTACCCATCACCATACCCGCGATTTGAAAAAAATCCCCGTACCCGAATCCATACCCGCTTGGGTGCCAAAGTTAGCACACGTACCCGTGTCATGTGGGTATGTAAGTACCCGTACCCGTACTCGTTACCCGTATTCCTACTAAAAGTAAATCTTTCAATTATAAAATATATATATTGTTTTTAAAAACGTTAAAAAGTTTTTAAAAAATTTATTGTTGAAATAAACAAACGCTTATATTAAATATGTAATGGTTTAACATTGATATGCTTTTTAATATTGATAGACATTAATTTTTATATAATAACATAAATTAAAATATCTAAATATAAATTAAAATACATAAATATATATTGTGCGGGTATAGGGCGGCCTGGGTACCAAGGTGCCCATACACGCACCCATACCCGCTTATTTTTGTGGGTAATTACCCGGGATTGTGCTCGTACCCATTTTTGCAGGTTTTTACCCTACTCATTAAGGGTAATTTTGCGGGTGTCCATTGAGGATGTGTCAAATTGTCATCCCTAATGAAGAAGAAGAAGAAGAAGAAGAAGAAGAAGAAGAAGAAGAGTAGCCTTAAACACACATGCATCATCTTCGTTTTTCCTTGCTTTTTCAGGAGTTGGAGAATGATATATCTTCAGGGTTCTCGTTGTTTAGAGTTCTTTGTTAGAGTTTTATGGGAGATATTTTATTACAAGTTAAGCTAATATATATATATATATATATATATATATATATATATATATATATATATATATATATATATATATATATATATATATTATGAGAATGAATCCGAATCATTAGATTTTAAAATAAATGGTGAAGATTATATGTGATATTTGTTTTTCTCTCTCCTCCATTATTAAAATAAATGATGAAGGAGAGAAAAAAAATTGACACATAATCTCCACCGTACCATTTATTTTAAAATTTAATGGATTAGATTCATTCTCATGTTCTCACGTAAAAATGACATTCTCATATATCTTCAGGACTCTCGTTGTTTAGAGTTCTTTGATAGAGTTTTATGGGAGATGTTTTATTACAAGTTAAGATTATATATATATATATATATATATATATATATATATATATATATATATATATATATATATATATGAGTAAACAATTTCACCTCGGTTGTTAGACAAGACCGAGGGGACAATTGGCTGCTTATTCATTCTACTCATCGGTTTTATAAATGAACCGAGGTAACATATTACTTGCAAAAAAAATTGAAAACTAACATGTATTGTTTCATTTTTCAGTTTTTTTACCATTGTTCACTTTCTTTGTGTGCTTTTATAGTAAAACCTTATTGGGAACGAGGACCAAAAGTCTAAAAAAAATGAAAATAAGGGGACTAAAATTTCGGATTTTAAAATACGGAGATCAAAAGTCAACAAAAATTAAAATAGGGGGACAAAAATTCCAAATTTTAAAATAGGGGGACAAAAAGTAAAAAAAAATAAAGATAGGAGAACCAAAATTGCAATTAAGTCTAATAAAATTAAAAAAATATATCACTTTTTAAAGAAATAAAAACATAAATACATTTGCTCGGATTTGAAACATGTCTTGAATTAGTTTTCCCCACGGTTATTTTGGAAAAGCAAGGGACTTGATGGTATTTTTAAAAGAATAATAATAATGTATTATTTATAGTAGTGAGAGATGTTAGAAGGTTTCATCATTTTTGTTAAATGGGGTGAAAGTTTTGTCATAAATTATATTATTTATAGTAGTGAGAGATATTAGAAGGTTTCATCATTTCAGAAATGGTACCTGCTCTTGTGGGAATTAATGGTAAAAATCGAAGAACAAATAGAGAATGTCCCACACTTATTATTTATGCAATAAAATATTAAATTTGGGATTTGGGGTGAGACGATGAGAAGAGAAAAACATAGAACAATATATGAATTAAATTGAACAAAGTGAGTGGTATGAACATTTGATCCTATCTTGTATCAACTAGTAACTTATCAGAGAATATCTAGCCATGTGAAACGCATTTAGTTCTGATATGAGTGGGAACTAGAAAGTATTTCTGAGTTGTACTAATTTACTGAATATCTTAGCACCTTAGTATGTGCATATATACTAATAATCTGAAGTACAATAATGCAAAATCTACTAACCTATGTGTATATGATGCATTGGCTAATTTGGGTGCGGTAATCCGTCGCAGTTTAGAAAAGATATTGTTTGATTGAATGTAAGTGGTATATATAAGCAACTTTACAAAAAAAAACTCACCATTTAAGAAAAATATTTAAATACATTTAAGTTTTACATTCTTTCTAATTCTATCCTTATTTTTTGTCTTAGAAATTGTTAAAAACATAAAAAAGTGAAGAAAAAAGTAGGCGTATATTTGGAATAATAACATTGAATGTAATAATTATAGGTGATATTTGCTTATATTTAAGACCATTGAAATTTTTTTGTTGCTTATATTTGAGATCGGAGGGAGGATCTTTAACCTCAATTCCCAAATAATTTAGACTTTTTTGTGACTAGATCAGACATGCCGAATGAAGAATTTAGCGGGTAAATATAAAACCGAGTTGTTGTAGAGTCATGACAAACACTTCCAATGCAAGATCAAACGAAGGTGGTTGAACTGTAGGTTTCATCCAACAAAGGTTGTTGTAGAGTCATTTTGTTTACTCAGAGTCCACTTTGTTGAAATTTGTAGTGGAGGAGGAAGATTTCAATAGGTGTAAGAAGAAGTTTGTGGAGGTGGTGGAGACATCGGGGTTGGCTTATAGTATGAAGGAGATTTTCCACGCTAAGGGTTACTACACTGTTAGAGTTACATCTTTGGGAGTAAACTTGTGCCTCCTAGAACACTTGATTGAAGGGGAGGTGGAGACTATGGTCCAGGAGAATAAGGAGTGGCTGGGAAGATGGTTCAAAGAGGTTGGGAATAAGGAGTCACTAGAGTGATGTTGATCACGAAAGGCTTACGTAGTTATGCTGCATTGGCATTCCATGTCATGCCTGGAGTACAATTTTCTTTGAGTACATTGCTTCTACTTTGGGAACACTTGTTAGTAGTGATGAGAACACGAGGTTGGGCGTTAAAATGGATGTCGCAAGAATCTTCATAAGATTTAGGTGTGCATCATTCATTAACGAGTTTATCAACATTATAATTAACGGTCTTTAATTCAGGATATGAAAGAAGGAGAAGGTATAAAGTTTAATGGAACTTCTTGACAAGAAGGTTTCAAAGTTTGTTAATGCTTCTGATTCTAGTGACGGCGAATCGGAGAACAGTTCCGATGCGGGGGAGGTTGGAAACAATTTTGTTAGTGACGAGGATGATGTCGAAGACGAGGCAGTAGGTTAAACTAATGTGACAGGTGATATAATAAAAAAGCCTGGGGCTGCTTTGGTCAACGCTTGTTGATAAGTGCTAAATTGTAGTGATTTTGAGTGTAAATTGTACATGCCAAATATATTTGATGTCGAGTTGAGTAGTCGGATAAGGGTGAATACGGACCAGACGATAGTAGCAGAAGAAATCGTACAATAAAGAGAGCTAGACAAGCCTCATGCACAACCCAGACTGAGCATGGAGCCTGATTCCCATAATGCTGAGTTATCACGAGGCCGGGTACTTCACTCTACTCGGCATCGATGTCGGACACATGCTCATCAGGTGTCACTCCATCTTCTATAACGGCGGTGGCGCATCAATACGAACGTTTTCAAGGGCTTCAAAGCCTGTATTCATGGATGAAGGTTACGGCAATGATGGCCACATAACGCCAGAAGTCCAAGAGGCTTCTCTTAATGGCTTGAATTAAAGAATAAATTATATAATGGAGCTCCCGCAGGAGGGTTAAGCAAGACATTTATCTTGAGGCATCATACAACGCTTGTATAGCCCTCAAATCCCCAGATATTCATCCCAACATATTCAGTAGAATAGACACCGTAACTCTCTTCGTCCAAAGAGAAGGAGAGTTAGCATTTTTGGTGGTCTAACCATTTTTCGCTAGAACATTTGGCACCCACCGTGGAGCCTAGGTAAAACTTTCCCAGGCCACACCCCTTACTGACGACATGACTTCAGAAGGAGACCCTTCCAGACATAGCTCAACTACTAGCCATGATGGAAACTATGAGACAACAGAATGAAACACTAAAAGATAGTATACAAGAGCTACAGCAGCAAAGTCAAGCTGACGCTAATAGTGAGGAGGAGGTCCTCGAACCTCAACCTCTCTCCCAAGAGATCTGGGACGACCACGTACCCGAAACTTCAAAGCACCATCATTAGCTTCTTATGATGGGAAGACAAATCCTCAAGAGCATGTCACTGCCATCAACAATCAGATGGCCATAGTTGCCCCTTTAGAATCACTAAATTGTAAACTCATGGCCGGAACCTTGAAGGATGTTGCCCTAAGATGGTACATGAGTCTTCCTCGGCTCACCGTCATAAGCTACCAGGACCTAACAAAGAAGTTAGTACAACACTTCTCGGCAAGCAAACGCCGAAAGGTATCCACTAACGCATTGTTCAGTGTTCAACAGAAGCAGGCGGAACCACTACGTGAATACCTGGCTCGATTTAATGAAGAAACCCTCAAAGTATCCCATCCGAATCAGGAGTTATTTGTAGGGGATTTTTAGCATGGATTGCGAGTCAGATAGTTCAACGAGTCATTGGCTCAGAAGCCGGCTATCAGCATGGACGAGATCACTACCCGGGCCAAATGTTACATCAAAGGAGAGGAGAGTAACCAAGAGAAAAGAGCTCGGGACGACAATGAAAAGACAAAAAGCAAATAAGAGGCTTCAATCAGGAGGAAGGAGTATCCTTGGGGAGCTGCGCGCGAACGACATTCTCCCAGACCATACAAACAGCCATACGAACGAAACAGAGACCTCACCCCACTAAATACAAGTAGGGGAGACATCCTTAAAGAAGTCGTCCATATGAATCTGTTACCTGATCCTTAACTCCCCAAAGGAGACAACACAATCATGGGAAGGCAACCCGAAGCTTGGTGTATTTACCACCGTGTAAGGGGACATCATACCGAGGACTGTCAGCGGCTAAAAAAAGAAATTGAAGCTCTAATTCAGATGGGACATTTATTGGCATATGTGAAAGATTCTCGACCACAAAATAACAAGAGAGGTCCTCCCCGAAGTGATCAGGAACCAGAAAGGATAGCCCAGAAAAAGAGCATGGATGCCAAAGAGGGTCATGAGACGAAGACAGTCCAACACACTCTAAACACCATTTCTGGAGGATTTGCTGGTGGCAAAGGAACAAGTCCAGTCAGAAGGAGATATGCTAAAACAATTATGCACGTAAACAACAGGCCCTCAGAAAAACCAAAAGAAAACTTAGACGTTGTAACATTCTCCGAGCGAGACGTCCCAGGAGTCCTAGTTCACAGAAATGATCCTATGGTTATCAAAGTGCATGTACGAGATCAGAGCATGAAGAGGATATTGATAGATCTTGGAATTTCAGCCGACATATTATACTAGAAAGCATTCAGAGGAATGAGGCTGGATGCAACCAAGTTGCTACCATTCAAAGGTGGCCTAGTGGGATTCTCGGGAGAGCAGGTCCGGGTGCTCGGACATCTAGTATTACCGACTACCTTCGGCAAAATTGATAATGCAAAGACTGTCCAACGCCCTATAACATCATTATAGGTCGGCCATCATCCAACGCCCTCAAGGCTTCGCTCTCAACACTATATTAGACCATGAAATTTCCCCTTGAGGATGGTCGGGTTGGGACTGTCGCAGACAACTAGGGGCTAGCAAGATATTGTGATAAGGATAACTTAAAAATGAGAAGAAAAGAACCAGCAAGAGAAGCAAATTCCAAGAGTCCTCCCAAAGTCCACTTAGTCGACATGGTGCATGATAAAGGAACGAAGCAAATCTGGGTTGGGCATCTATCGGCCCATGATGCACCCATCAGAGTCAAATCATTCCCCAAAGAAAAGAACGGGATCGTGCAATCATTTAAGGACAACCTAGTCGTTTCTCCCGGGAAACCTCACAAGGAGAATCTGAGTTATAAAAGTAAACCCGGAGATGTAACACCCCATTTTAATTTATTTAATCGTCGGGTGTTATTTTATTTGTTTGGCCTGTTTAGGGTGTGTGTAGTTGAGCGCGGAGGTGTAGTGTCCTTAACGGATTGTGATCAATAATTATTAGTCCAAAAGAGTATTTTAAGGTAACACTAATAATTGATCAATTGGGTTAAAATGACATAATATTAATTGGAGATATTTTACCCTGTTGGATTATATTATATAATAAGTATTATATATATTTTGGTTAGAAAAGAAAGAAAAAAAGGATGGAAGAAGAGAAGAAAAAGAGGAGAAGGAAAAGGGAGAAGAGGAGGAAGAGGAGAATTGAAGAAATCTCCGTTTCAATTGCGATTAATCAGGTAAGGGTGAGAAGTTCCAATTATAACTTGATTGTATATGTATATGCATGTGTTGGTTTGGGTTGATTTCAGTTGAAATGTTAGAGTTTTAACGTCTGTTAGAAAGGATAAATTGAGTAGAAATCATGATTTAAGGTTCCTAAGTGTTGATACCTGATAGATATAGATTGTTGTGCATTTAATTGGTAGTATACTGATGTTTAGATGAGATTTGGAGAGGAATTAAGGAAAAACCCATAGCAGAAATTATGCAGGAAAATTCTGGGTTTTCGCTGCACATACGCGTAATGGGAAAGGAAATACGCGTATTGGGTAGGGCAATACGCGTATGGCAAGGGCAAAATAAGGGCATTATGCGTATGGATCCCATTTGACACGACCTTCTATTGAAACACGTAATGGTACGCGTAAGGGGCAAGGCAATACGCGTAAGGAGGTAGGCATTACGCGTAATGGATTTAATGTGGAATCAAGATGGAATTTTTGAGAGAAATCAGTCTCTGCTCATACGTGTAACACTTTGGGCAATACGCATATGGAGGGCAAGCGAGCTGGGAAATACGCGTATGGGTGAGGGCAATACGTGTATGGCCAGCGTAAGTGCAGAATTTTGCCGTTTCGCGATTTCTTTCCCGATTTCGTGTCCGATGCGGTTCCTTTTGGTCTGAGAGGTTGAGGTAGGTGTCAGAACTTGTTGAACCTTGGTTTGGTGGTGGAAATAATCAAAGATTGAATTTAGGTGGATTAATTAGATAATTAACTAATTAAGGCCTCGTGAGGTATTTTCCTTAATTGGGTGTATTATGATGAATTGTTTTGACAAGTGTGGTAATACTAGGGTGATCAGGAGGGTCGGGTATATGTATAACTGATTGATATATATATATATATGTGTTTTGTGCATAATTCTTGTTATGTATGTGGTATGTTGAATCGATTGGACAGTTGTGGTAATACTATTGTGTATTACGGTGAGTGTGTATCTCACGTGTGATCAGGAGGATCGTGTACACGTATAATTGTTATTATACATGTGTGTTGTATGCATATTTACTATCGTGTATTCATAGTGTCGGTGGTGATGAATCATTGCTCAGGAGGAGTGTATGTGATTCATCCGAACTCCATTGTGGAGTGTGGTGGGATAAATCATTGCTCAGGAGGAGTGTATGTGATTTATCCGGACTCCAATGTGGAGTTGTTATGGAGACAAATCATTGCTCAGGAGGAGTGTATGTAATTTGTCCAGACTCCAATGTGGGGTTGTTTTGGAGATAGACCATTGCCAAGTAGAGGTGTATGTGGTTTATCCGGATTCAATTATGAATCGGGTTCAATTGAATGAACCATGTTGTGTGGTACCACTTGCAGTGCATTGTGTTGGTGTCTGTGGGAGAGTCTTGGCCTGGCTGTTACAATTTAAATATTTTATTGTGTTATTGAGTCATATTGCATTAGTATGTCTACGGTTATCGAATTATGATGGACAATGACAATTGTCTCATGATGGTGATTATTATGTGTTTGGTGGATCGTAAATGGAAGTGACAAGTATGTTGTGACTGTGTGTTACATATATGTCATATCTGTGAATATGAATATATGTTGTGTTTTGGTGTGAGACCTATAAGTCATATCTATGAACATGAATATATGTGTTGTGTTGGTGTGTTTATATATTTATATATGTCATAACTTGTGCATATGAATATATGATATCTGTGTATGCTATACGTGCTAGCATGTGGTGTGTGGGTGAGTTGGAAAATATATGTGAATTATCTGATTACATATTATTATGCAACCTTGATTATGTTGTTATTTCTCACCCTTCTGCTCGAATATGCTTTTATGGCATAGTGCAGATTAGCCGCTGGAGAGGCGTGGAGGCAAGTGGAAGAGTTAGATCTTCATTTTGCTTAAATCATTGGTGTCTCCTCTGATACGTAACACGGGAGTCAGGGGAAACGCTTTTGTTGTTTAGGTTTATATATGTGAATATATATATATATATATATATATATATATATATATATATGTATATATTTTGAATAACTAGTACGTAGATTTTGACATTATAAAACAACTTATTTTGCAAAACTAGTCAATTATAGATCGTTCAGCTTTATTCCATAATTGAACTTTCCTTTTGTTGGAAAAATTTTCCCGATATTATTTATTCCATTTTGTGTTATGTATCAAAGTTATAAGCAGGTGAATTATGTTTTTCTCAAATGTGGCATCCTCATTTATGTTGAAAAAAAGTTTTTATTCACTCTGATTTAATTATGTATTATTTATACGCTATTTGGGAAATGGGGTGTTACAGGAGAAGCATATTTTCCAGATAGCCCGGAAAAGGATTCATCCTCCCCTACAGAAGTGCGGAAACCTTGCTCAAAAAATCCTGAGTACATCAACAATCATCTTGATGAAGTCGCGGAGATGGAGGAACGGGAAGTCATCAACTTTTCAATTACTGAAGACAATATTAGCAAGGACGACAACCCCTCTGAGATTTGGGATACCCTGGGACAACCAAGCAGAAAATTTGACTTCCTAATAAAGTATATTGCTCCTGAGAGCTCTCGCATTAGGTTTGATGACGTTTAGACAACTGGGTGGGAAGATCCTTCTGATCAAGAAGGATGCAAGTTAGAAACATTAGAAGGAATATAAATACCTAGGACAGGGAATGTACACCATCTTTGGCTATACTTCAATTAAACCTTATGTAATCTAATAATGAATAAAAGATCCGGGTTACACTTTTTTCCCTTGCAAGGGCAAGGGTTTTTAACGAGGCACCTAGACTTAAAAAATTGTCATGTTTGAAGGTGCGAGAAAGACACAATAAAGGGGGGTTTGAGTTGTGTATTCACTCTTTAATAACTTTTCGCTTCTTATCGTTAAGATGCTAAGATAACATCAGAGTTCGTTGAGAGACTCTGACTTGCGAAGTATCATTCAGACTTTGAAATGTATAAAGCATACGAGACAATGAGAGTCTGAATAAGATATGCATCATTCAGAACTTGCAGTGCGGAAGCTTATCAGAGTTAAACTGCAAGGTTCTGACTTGCTAAGGTAAGGTTCTGATACTCAATGCAGAAACATAAACAAGAACTTAAAGCACAACAAGAGTAAAGAACACACGATATATCCTGTTTCACCTGAGCAACTCTCAAGCTAATCCAATCCACCCTCTTCAGGTGATTTCGCCTTGAACACAAGGACTTAATCCACTATAATCAATCTCGATTTCAGATGCACGGGCTAACGCCGGTGACTAACAACCTGCACAAGTGCATCTGTGACTAAGACACAATGAACCGTTCAGGGATTCAACTTAATGAATATAACGAACATTGACCTACAGGTTCCAATCTCGCAAGATCTACTGTTAGGATTTCACAGCTAAGCGTTCAAGGATTCGTCGCAACGAATATAACGTTTACTGACCCTATTTCAGGATTTACCCCAATGACACCCAGCCATTCTCTTCTCGAGTCTCCGGTCACACTGACCACTCAAGGAATCCTAATTCACTAAAAATTAGTTAAACAGGAGATTACAAAGATGCTTCTTAACAAGCAGATAACTCCTAAGTTTAAGTACATAAGAACACACAAGTGTTCAAGCAAGATATGAGCAACAACCTCTTGCTATCTTAAGATTCTACAAAGATGTATGTTGATTTGACAGTTGTTGACATCTTATAGATCTTCTTCTTCTCTGTCTTCTTGGTTGAGCAAGCTTTGAGCAACAACTCCTTGCTTCAGATCTTCAATGTAGCTCTGACGAGAAGGTGGTTGATGACTTGACTGATTTGCAATGTTGTCTTCTTCATCAACATCTTCTGTGTTAATTGTTATTGTTTTGTTGATTTATGATCTTGAGCTTCAACAACAATGGTTGTGTGTAAATGGTGATAGCTTTGGATATTAAGTGTTACAACGAGAACTCATCATTGTGGCTATCTTCACACATCAACTTGATCGATTCTGTAATTGATACAACTAATCAACATAATCGACGCTTTCAGAAGCGATTACTCCTTTCTTTAAATAGCCCAGTAAAATATAGCCGTTTGAATTATTGTTGGCTGTTTGAAAAGAGACATTGTGTAATGATTACAGCTATACTGACACATCTCCTTTTTACTCTGGAGGAAGTGACGGGATATTACTTCGTGGGCACTGTGTACAATCGTTCACAACGGTAATATTTGTCTTCAAATCTTCAGAGGCTTCTGATGGTAATTTATTGAAGCATGAGTAGAGACTTTATAACAGGGTATTCTGAATCTTCAAGTCTTCAGTCTTCTGAAGTTATCCATTAGGAATCTGTCTTCAGAACTTCAGCACTTGTCTTGAAACTCGTTATTATTTACTACTTCAAGTCTTCCGAAACTTCAGAACTTGTCCATTAGGAATCTGTCTTCAGAGTCTTCAGCACTTAACCTTTAGAACTATAATCCTCAGAACACATAAGTCTTCAGAGTCTTTCTGCACTTGGTTTTCAGAGCCTTCATCCTTCAGAAATTCAAGTCATGAGAGTCTTCAGCACTTCGGTTCTCCAAAAGATTATCTTCTTCAGAAGATTCGCTATCTTCAGAATCACAACCACTTTCAGAGAGCATCCACAAGAGCATTGCAACAGCAATATCGACATCCTTGGATCTGACTGATCATGATCAGATAGAGAAGCATACTTGCTTCTTGTGACTTGTGTCACACATAGTAACTTTGCATATTATCAATTACGCACACCTGGCTGGTGCTTGTTAGAACTGATATCTTCTATGATTATGATCTGCATACAACACACGTTAGAACATAAAATAGTTTTTTCACAAATACGCATTGTTAACATCAAAACATAGAGACGGCTTGTAGAGACAACTCTTGCTCTCACAATGTTTTATTTATAGGTGATCAACTGGAAGTGGCGAGTTACAACTCGGAAACCTCCTATAAAATGTGTCTACTTGCTCCGCGTACATAGGTCGCCCATAAACGGGTTGATAAACTCCTATAAAATGTGTCGACTTGCTCCGCATACATAGGTCGCCCATAAATGGGTTTATAAACTCCTATAAAACGTGTCGACTTGCTCCGCGTACATAGGTCACCCATAAACGGGTTGATAAACTCCTATAAAATATGTCGACTTGCTCCGCGTACATAGGTCGCCCATAAACGGGTTAATAAACTCCTATAAAATGTGTCGACTTGCTCCGCGTACATAGGTCACCCATAAACGGTTTGATAAACTCCTATAAAACATGTCGACTTGCTCCGCGTACATAGGTCGCCCATAAATGGGTTGATAAACTCCTATAAAACGTGTCGAATTTCTCCACGTATATAGGTCACCCTTAAACGGGTTGATAAACTCCTGCAAATGCTCCACGTACGGGGTTTAAACAAATATGTCTAATAGCTCCGTGCAACCAAGACGAATAATCTGATATAAAGAATGTGAAACATCTAAGCCCAAAATAGGGGCTTAGAAAGTTATACACGATAAAATAACAAAAGAGCTAGTCTCTGTGGAGGTGGTTCCTGAGTACATGCCATAATAACGTTTATGTCTACAAGAGTCCAGGATTCCCGAAAGTGTGAAAAATATACACACAAGATAGCTAAAGGGCTCCTTAATAATTAGCCTTGCAGTAAGCTACATGAAAGGTCAGGGAAAACAAGCAAAAGTAAAAAACAAAAATAATACCCGACAATCTATAATCGGACACCTTAAGTTAATCCAACTTAGTGCCCGAGGGGCTGGATATATGTACGGGATTATTTTGCAAAGAAAGGCAAAGAAAACACGAGAATAACATAAGCAATAAAAATAAAGCCTTAGCAGGGCCAAAACATTGTACGTTATAAGCCTGAAGGCTAAAAATTCATGAGCATGAGGGAGGACAACACCATACTCCCTCGCCAAAATATAAAAGTGCATCCAGTGGGATGAGTAATTAAAACAAAAAACAACAAGATCAATTAGCAGCCGAAGTGTCATTGGCAACATCCTTTAGAGCCGGGTTCACATTCTCGTCAGCATCATTGACCGGAACCTGAGACCTCTCCAGGCTACCCTTCTCTAGCTCGCCAAGATCCACAAGACGGCTATCTTGCACTACTTTGAAGTAATCCATTTCTAACAAATCCAGGCCAGGATGGAGACAAAGGACTTGATCTTTAGCTCTCTTAAATGCTTCATCACCGGCAGACAGAATATCGATCTGAGCTTTCTTCAGAGTTTCTCTAAGATCATTGTTCGATGATAAAAGCTCGGAATTAGCGGCCTTGGATGCCTTTAACTGGTTAATAAGCTCAGCTAAAGCTGATTTGTGATCAGACTCCAAAGTCTCTTTCTCCTTTCTCGAGTTTGCCAATTCCTTCTCTAAGCTAGAAAGTTTCTTAGACTGAGACACCTACAACTGAGCAACTTCATCCTTAAATTTTGACTCAAGCTTCTCAGAGTCATCAGATAACTCAAACAAACCACGGGCGAGAACAACACACCTCATCAAATAAGAGCTAAGATTGTGAGTGATTTTCTGATGACCAATGGATTTAATTTTGTTAACATCCTCGGTAGCATTGAGATGGTCGCGTAGATATCTAAAACCATCAAAATCATTGGACCAATACTTGACTCCCCCAGCCGCGAAATTCTCCCCTGGACCTCTCATGAGGGAGATAATCTCCATTTTATCTTGATGAACATCCTCATTCATTTGAACCTTTAACTTCTTTGGATCACCTTGAGAAGTCTCGTCCTGGGCAGGTAGAGTTATAGGTTGGGGTTCGGTTTTGCTCGGGGCGGTTGTTTTGCTCGTTCCCCTGGGCCGCTTTGGTGCCCGGACTTCTAATCCACCTAAATCGGACTTAGATGCAGATGGACCCCCGATTCCTCTTCGGGCTTCCCGAGCTGCTTGCATCAGTTTCCTCTGCTCGGCTACAGACATATCAGTCATCCTATCTGCGAACAAACAACACAGGGTTAGAATAAAAGGCGAGCGAAGAATAGTTGAAATAAATAATAACTATTACCCAAGAAGACAAGGAGTCGGTCATCATCTAGGGGCAACAACTCCTTAATCCTCATCATGCGAAATGAATCAAGAATGGCCAAGGACTTGAGCTCCAAATCATTCGACTTATCGTAATTAAAATCGATAATTGATAATGGATCTTTGGGCCAGTAATGAGGGAAACGGGGATGCCCATCCAAGGCGTACAACACCTGTGGACACCTCGGTCCACAGCGAACTCTCAAAAAATGATCTTTATAATTCTTGTAATTTAAGGTATGGGCCTGAAGAAAACTTTGGTCGGGCATTCCACTAATCTGAACCCAGCTCCGGTTATCAACTCCTTTAACCTCAAAGAAGGAGAAGAATAAACTTATAATCGGAACAATGTCTAAGAAATCACAAACCCTCTCAAAGGCCTTTATAAACCCCAACTGTTGGGACGGAGATGGGAAGGTGCTATGTTGACGGTTTTCAACATATTCACCTCGAAATTGGAAAAGGGTATACGAATGTTAAAATCCTCCATGATACTAGGATAAAAGTAGAAAAAGTCTTCAGCAACATCTTTTGGCCGGAGTCTACATACTCTTTCCTTTGGGCCGCACAGTTCCAAAATAACATCATCCTTGGAACCAGTGGAGGATAATGTAAGACCCTAATTTTTGACCCCTAAGATTCCACATATCATTCACATCTCATTTTGCATCCTTACCATGAACAAGATCACACATTGGTTCCCTTGTCCCTCTCATTCTTTGGGTTTATGCCTTGCAGGGTTTACCGAGCATCTGGGTGTTTCTTATTCACTTTATTGCTTTATTTGTTTATATTTTACTAACCTTAACCAAAACCCAAAAATATTTTGTTTTCTTTCACTAACATTTTCAGGGGAAGAACAGGTTAAAAATGCCAAAACAACAGTCCCTCAGCTCGAATGAATTTCATCCTGACAAAGTCAAAGTTGATCTGCAAACAATTCAAAAATTCATCTGATCAAGAGTCTCCGAGATTTAATTGATTTTTATTCAAGAGACTCCAAGGTTCATGTGTTTATTTCCATGCCTTCTTTTACAAGCAAGAAAAATCGAGCCAGAACCAAGACAGCACATCAAAAAGCCAAAATTTCCAAATTTTCACTGTGTTAATCGATTAACACATTGGTTAATCGGTTAACGCGTGCGAATTTTGAAAAAAATGGCAGTAAATTCAAATTCTGTAGCAATTAGCACCAATTGGCATCAATTTTCATCATTTTGGAATATTCCATACCACCTCATTTTAATTCCCTACATCACTTTGATCATTTCCTACCATACACCTTGACTAATCACCACTCTTTTATGAATTTCCCTCCAAATTCAAATTCCAAGCCTAACTTTCATTTTCAAACCAAACTCCAATCCACCAAATTTTCCAAGCCTAAACTCTATAAATAGAGGCTTCATTTCACTCATTCTTCAAGCTTTTGAGAGCCAAATTCACCCTGTCAAAATTCTTCTTGACTCTTTCAATCTTCTCAAACCAAAAATTCACCAAAGCTCTTCTTTCTTCTTTTGAAAGTTAGTAAGAATTCACATTGATTCTTGCTTAACTTTGAGCTAAAACTTCATCCATTCACTTTTTCATCATCAATTTCAGTAGATCAAGACTTTGGAGTTTGGATCTTGGAGTAATTTGAAGCAATTTCCAGATTTGGAGTGGTAATCCATTTTCCACCATTGTTAAAGCTTCATATTCATCATTCAAGATGTAAATCCTTGGTGCTTCTTGTTGTTGATCCTTTGGATCATATACTGTTGTTTGATTGTAGGTTTCTTTGTCTATTTTTACTTTAAAATTCGTGCAAATTCAGTTCATGATCACAAGGTGTTTGAAAAATGTTTTGAAAAAGGATCATGCTGAATTTCGCACATTTTTTTTGCTTCTGATGCAGTGTTAACCGATTAACCAAACACAGTGTAAATTGGTTAACCGATTAACACCCTGTTTTGCGTAGAAATTCAAAATCTGCACTGGTTAACCGATTAACCAATGTGTTAACCGATTAACTAGTGTCCAGAATGCTATTTTGGCTCTGTTTTGGGGCTGTTTTGGTTCTTTTGCCATTTTCTTCCCTTTTCCTTTGTTCTTAGCCTTAGATCACATAATTGTGTGGTTTAATTTGGCTTTCTCTTCATCTATTTCTCTTTTCTTTGGATCGATGAAAGTCTTATGGATCATGGAATTTCTTTGTTGAATTCTTGATTAAGACGAGATCGTTACCTTCTTTTCTTTTCGTGCGGTATTGCTTTCGGATGACGATCTACATATCGTTCATCTAACATGCATTAGCACGAAGAGCTATTGACCGGCCTCATTGTAGGGTAATTACTCCGTAAATTACTCGGCGATTGCTTAACATAGCGCAACATTATGTCCCGTATCGGAAAATAACTCAATGTTGATTTATTCTTTTGTATTAGGTTCAAAATCTATGAAGCTTGTTGTTGTAGAGGCTTTGATTTTATTAATCTTCTAACAAGTCTTCATTAACCTTGACCTAAGTACATTATTCAATCATTATTGATCACTCACTCTAACAACTAATTACTAATTACTAACTTCTAACTTCTTTACAATTCCTTCTCGCTCCCTATCTCTCTTTTACTTTTATGCAATTTTTACTTTGTCCGTTGGACACATGTTTATGTTTCCGCATATTTTTCCTTTGTCCATTGGACACATGTTTATGTTTCTGCAATTTTTCCTTTATCCGTTGGACACATGTTTATGCTTATGCCTTTTCCTCTTTGTCCACTTGGACCAAAAACATTAATAAAGGCTTAAACCTCTAAAAACTTGTGCTTCTAATCTTGGACTATGGTTACTATCCTTTGCAATGGACATGGAATTTATTACCTAGACCTTGGACTTCAATGCTATTCTTGAATCCTTGAACTTAGACCTTGGACATCCAATGCAATTCTTGGAACCTTGGACTTAGAATTAGGACATTTCTCCCTTTGCTTTGGAATTATGGTTCGAAGACTTTGAAGACTTGTGCTTTTGCATGGTCTATGGTGAAAACAACTACATTTGTGGTTAGATCTTTCTTATCCTTAGCTTTTACTTTATGTTTTAGGATAGTCACTGTGAGAGCAAGAATTGTCTCTACAAGTCAATCTATGTTTTGATGATAACAATAAGTATTTAGGAAAGAACCATTTTATGGTCTAACGTGTGTTGTGTGCAGATCATAAGAACTAAAGACATCAGAATCAACATGCACTAGCTAGATGTACTATGATTGAATATATATATATATGCGAAGTTACTATGTGTAACTAAAGTCGCGAGAAGCAAGAACACTTCTTTATCTAGTCATGATCAGCCAAATCCAAGGATGCCAAGATTGCTGTTGTAATGCTCTTGTGGATGCTCTCTGAAAGTGATTGAGATTCTGAAGATAGCGAAGCTTCTGAAGAAGTACACTCTGAAAGAACCAAAGTGCGGAAGACTCCTATGACTTGAAGTTCTGATGGCTGAAGGCGCTGAAGACCAAGTGCGGAAAGAATCTGAAGACTTATGGGTTCTGAAGATCAAGGTTTCAAATATCAAGTTCTGAAGACTCTGAAGACGGGTTCTGAAGATTCAAAAGACTTGAATCAGAAAAGAATAACGTTCTTAAAGACTAAGTACTGAAGTTCTGAAAACTGATTCCTAATGGACTTCTTCAATCGACTGAATACTTAAAGCATCAGACATTCTACTATGAAGACTCTACTCATGCTTCATCAAATTAACATCAGAAGCCACTGACGTTTTGAAGTCTAAATATTACCGGTGTGAGTTAAATGTACACACTGCCCAAGAAAATATGTCTGGTCACTTCTCCCTCTGCAAAAAGGAGATGTGTCAGTACAACTCATTTTATCACAACGTCTCTTTTCCAAACAGCCAACAGTATTCTCAAACGGCTATATTTCCACTGGCTATTTAATGGAAAGAATTTTTGCTTCTGAGGTGTCGATCACTTGTAGAATCACGAACTGAATGTTCATCTACAAAATTGACCAAGTCATTGTGAAGATAGCAACAACGATGAGTTCTCGTTGTAACACTTAACATATTCAGAGCTATCATTACTTCACTAATGGCAATTGTTGTTGAAACTCAAGAAGACAAATCAACACAACAACAACAATCAAGAACAAAAGCTTTTGATGAAGAAGACAACATTGAAGATCTGTCAAGTCATCAACTCACCTTCTCGTCAGGACTACATTGAAGATCTGAAGCAAGGAGCTGCTGCTCAAAGCTTGCTCAACCAGAAGATGAAGAAGAAGAAGATCTACAAGATGTCAACAATTGTAATATCTAAATATATCTTTGTAGTTTCTTAAGAAAGCAAGGAGCTGATTGCTAAAATCTTGCTTGAACACATGTGTGTGTTCTTTGTACTTAAACTTAGGAGAAACTTGCTTATTAAGAAGCACAATCTGTAATCTCCAGTTTGCCAATTCAACTAAAGGAATTGAGACTCCTCCAGTGAACGTTATATCCTGAACGGATACCTGAACGGTTCAGCTATAAGTTGAGGCCCTTGAGTAGATCACGAGGTAATCAGATACTTGAGATGACAATGGCTGAGGGTCATTATGGAAAATCCTGAAATATGGTCAGTAGCGTTATATTCATTGTGATGAATCCCTGAACTTCTAGCTGTGAAATCCCAGTAGTGAGTCTGCTCGGTCAATGAACGTTATATCATGTTGGATCCCTGAACGATTCATTGGGTTGTTAGTCATAGTGCGGCTGTGCAAGTTGTTAGTCACCAGCGCGGCCCGTGCAAGTGTAATCATGATTTGGTTATAGAGGATTAAGTCCTTGTGTTCAAGGTGAAATCACCTGAGGAGGGTGGACTAGATTAGCCCGCGTGGTGAACCAGGATATATCGTGTGTCCTTTACTCTCTTGCTTAGTATCTATATTTATGTTTCTACATTGAATATCAGAACCTCATGTTAAGCAAAGTCAGAACCTTGCAGTCTATCTCTGATAAGCTTCCACACTGCAAGTTCTGAGTATCGTATCTTATAATCAAAAGTTATCCGGTTCTCATGCTCCATAGTTAAGAGATCAGAATCTCTCAACGAACATTGAAGGTTCTTGAGCGTCTCTTTAACAAGATGCGAAAAGTTACAAAAGAGTAAATTCACAATTCAAACCCCCCATTTCTTGTGTCTTTCTCGCACCTTCAATTGGTATCAGAGCTCCGGTTCTGTTATTGACTTACATCAAACACTTACCAGTGTCAGAAAAAGATCCAAATGTGGTGCGTAGAAGTACACTGGGTGAGATTGAAATCCACTTACAATTTCTGTAACAATTCAGCAGTTGACCGTGTACAAAATTGTAATTAATCTGATTTCTTCATGAGCAATTCATTGATTCTAGATGAGGTCTCATTAAAAGTGAAGAATCAGCTGATAAGATAAATTCATCAGATAAGAAACTGTATCTGTTGAATGCTCATTCTGGAAAATACGTGTGGATAAAACCACGTATATTCTTAAAAGATGAATCATCAGAAAGCAAGAAATCTTGTTTGTTGAAGATTAATTCTTTATGAGTTTTTTAGATGTTTTCAAGAAACGGATTAGGTCCACCCTTGACTTTCTCGTTTAAAACTCATTCTGAATCTCTTCGTGTAAAGAAGAAAGATTGTTGCTCTAAGACTTTGAATTTTAGAATGAAATCTGTTAAAGCCAGAATCTGAAAATTCAAATTATTAGAAAACATTCTGATCGAACTCTTAAGCCTTAATTGATTCAGAAATCAATCTCTAACAACTTGAGATTATCCTAATGGTATCAAATGTTGATAATCTGATTTTCGTCAAATCAAGTGTTCTCAGAACCACTTGAGCTATGAAATTAGAAGCTATCAATCTAGACATCTAGGTTCTCTAACTGATGTTTTAAAAGATGTCGTTAGTGATGTTCTTTTGAAGAAATCAGTTAACTCATAGATAGGCGTGACCAACCCCAAACAAGTTGATCAGCATTGTAAGAACAAGAAGTTTCATGCAAACCATGTCTAGTGATGTACACATGTGGTGCGGGATGATGTTTTTGTTCTGAACAAGTTCTGAAACAACCTTGAGGAACAAAGTCAGAAGCTGATATGTTAACTCTCTGTTGTATAAACTCTCAAAGGTTCTCACTTATCTTGTGAAATCAACCATCTTTCGAAGAAAAGAAATTCTCACAAACACAAACTGAATTCAGGCTATGAAAGGAGAACTTAACCAATTCTCAAAGTTTGTCGTCTAAAGATTCAGATCCATAACTTAAGAACTGTACCGGAACCAAACAGGTTCTATGGATCAAGGAAATGAGAAGTGAGAAGCAATCAAAAATAGATGTAATATGTTGCTTATGAATGGGGTCATCAAAAGAGTGCATGTAATTGGCTAGGTTCAGATGAAGTGGTCACTCTGATCATGTTAAGTCTTAATCTCAGTCATTATAACCTAGAGAGTTGATGGACAAGAAAATAGAGAAAACTGTAATTCAACCTGTAGCGAGCGATTTTGGACGCGGTTGCGAAGCGCTATCGCTCTTTGGTACCTACAGCTCGATTCATTTTTTATCCTATTAAAGCTGGTGAAGGAATGGAAATAGATGTCTCAAATTAACCCTGCTTGCAAACTGAGGTTAAACAGCGGTCTGTTAGGTTACAGATGCTACAAAGATTCGGGGTCTCTATTGGGTGTATTTTTTTAAAAGTGGTGTTTGGTCAATTGGTGGGAGGTTTAGATATTAGGACAGATATATGAAAGTATGGGATTTTAGGTTTTTGTTTAGTGTGCTCGCTATGATCTTTTCTTTCGATCTTATGCCTACGTATTCCCGTTTACCGAAATAGGGAAATCAGAGCGCTCGTAGTTCCTCCTATTCTATGGGAGGAAATGGTACTTGGTGTCTTGTTCAAAGCCCAAGACGTGAAGTGAAAGGTGGTTTGTATCTTGTTCAAAGCCCAAGATGTGAAGCTGAAAGGTCTATTTGTATCTTGTTCAAAGCCCAAGATATGAAGCTAAAGGTTTGACTTTAGAGAGAATTTGTCATCTCTAAAGAGGGGGTTGTATGTCACAACTGTTTATAAAGGAGAATTACTTTAACTGGGATATGTGAATCCGGCAATGCCATAATTTCCTTTATAGGGGGTTTCCAACCTAAAGGAGAAGACTTTAACTCAGTGTAGAGCAATGTTATCTTTCCTTAGGAATTTCTCATGCTAAAAGAGGGACAGTGGCATGGATGTAGATGATCCAGAGGCTTGCCGCTTACAGCAATTAGATGAAGGGGAAGGAGTTGTTGATGTTTGTGTACTGTGAACGAGGCACAACTTCGATGCTAAAAGGTTGATTGGATCAACCAGTGGTTTTCTTATACAAAGCCTAAGAGGAGGCTAATATGTGTCTCGTACAAAGCCCGAGAGAGAGGCTAAAAGGTTTTGACTCGACGATGGAGTCTTTTGGTATCTCGTATAAAGCCCGAGATGAAGGCTACTTGACTTAACAAGAGAGTTTTTGTATCTCGTACGAAGCCCGAGATGGAGGCTGCAATTTGTTTTGCTCAATAAGAACCTTTTTGTATCTCGTATAAAGCCCGAGATGGAGGCGAAAGAGGTGATTGACTCAACGAGGGAGTCTCTTATGTGTCTCGTACAAAGCCCGAGAGAGAGGTTAAACGTTGTTTGACTCCGCTGTGGAGAATCAATGTATAAAGCCCAAGAGAGAGGCTAACTTCACTGGAGAAGGATCATTATACAAAGCCTAAGAGGAGGCTATTGTTACTGTTCAGTTAAGTGACGGGTCCAATATACTGATTTAAAGAGAAAATCAGTTCTTATATGAGTAACACTGTACTCAAGGATTTGATTCAAGGATCCGGGTTATTCCCGTTCTTTAAGGAATTAGGAATTCCGAAGGGTATTGAGACTGTCAGAGTCTATGGGTTTTCTTCCTATTTTTGAAGGGGTCACTTGAGAATGTCTTTGAGACTCAAGGATGTTAGACTGTCCGTGTCTAGAGTTTCATCTTTTGTACTATGCTTTGAGAAACAGTAGTAGACTCTTGGAAAGGACTGTTCTATGAAGATGACTAAGTTCTGTTCCTATACCTCTAGGAGGTCGTCGGGACAATTTGTATGAAGCCCAAGAGGAGGCTGGAAACTTTTAAGAAGCCGACGGGTCCTTGTACGAAGCCCAAGAGGAGGCTATCATTCCTGGAGGAAGAGATCATTATACGAAGCCTAAGAGGAGGCTGTGAATACTTCTAAGAAGCCGGCGGGTCCTTGTACTAAGGCCAAGAGGAGGCGGGGTTGCTTTTAGGAAGCATATGGGTCCTTGTACGATGCCCAAGAGGAGGCCGATGCTTTTAAGAAGCCGATGGGTCCCCAAACCCCGAGAAATTCAAGACAGGCTATTCACGAGGAATAGATCAAGCCAGGAAAGTTCGAGAATTTGGAAGAAACTCAAGAGATGCCATTCACGGAGAAAAGATCATCTCTGGAGAGTAGAGTTTCTTGACAAGTGCCTTTAAGAAGCCTGTGGGTCCCCAAAGCCTGAGAAATTCAAGACATGCCATTCACCGAGAATAAATCAAGCCAGGAAAGTCCGAGAATTTGGAAGAAACTCAAGAGATGCCATTCACGGAGAAAAGATCATCTCTGGGGAATAGAGTTTCTTTGACAACTTCTACGAGTGACAGTCTATGAAAGGGTTCACTGAGAATGCTGCCTTTCATATCTCCATATTGTTTAACCCCAAGAGGAGGGAAGACTGTGTCTGGTAATCCTATGGGGATCTAGTTTTGACTATTTAAGAGTGATCAACGGGCTTAATGCTAGACGTAGTTGCCGAGGAAACTCTAAATATCTATACTATTATTACACAGTTGATATGAGTTTATGAAAGAAGACTTACAGTGAAACAGCCCCACAATACAGTTATATGTATATGAAAGCGATAAATAAAAGCGTATAAACACTTACTCGATTGTAGAGCTTCCATGTTGTTTGGTTAGTTGTTCAACAAAGAAAGATTGAAAATAACAGTATATTCAAAATCAAAGGAGAAAGTGCTTTGAAAAAGAAAGATTTGGGGCTTACAGCTCAAGGAGAGGCCCAGGGTTTTATCAGTGAGCGCACTGTTTAAATTTGTACAGAGGGACTTATACAAGTGACTGTGGCCCAAAAAGGTTTTCTGTACAAAGGGATGGGTCTTACACTCTCTCAAGAGGCCCAAAAGGTTTAAAGATAACACGAGGGTAGGCCCAGTTGGCTTTTCGTTAAAAATGGCGATCGCGCCGAGGTTTTCTTTTAACGCGAAGAGGCTTATCCAATATCTGAGGCCCAAATGATTTTGGTTAAAAGGGGGTTGGTCTTATACTCTATTAGAGGCCCAAAAATTTTGAATGGGTCTTATAGCTCAAGGAGAGGCCCAAGGTTATTTTTAAACTGGCAACGATCGCGTCGTTTATTTGAAAATGTACAGAGGGACTTATACAACGAATGAGGCCCAAAAAGTTTATGTACAAGAGGTTTGGGTCTTACACTCTAATAGAGGCCCAAAAAGTTTTGAAAATGATTTATGAGGGTTGAATTAATCCAAAAACCCTAATTTATTTTCAAAATGTGTTTTAATTGAATAAAAATTCAATTAAAATGATCAAAATTGTTTAACATATGGAAAACAAATTGTGATCTTGGATTAATGCTTCAAAAATTAAGTATTGACCTACAAAATAATTAGAAAGCATTAAAAGTTGCAAAATTAAGGTGGAAAAAATATTTTAAATGTTAAAAACAATTAAAACATTAATTCTTTGAAAAAATATCAATTATACAAAATAAATAATATTTTTGGGATTTTTTGGGAAAATAAAATATTTTAACATTTTTGTGAATTATTAAAAAAAGAATCAACTCAAAATCATTAAAACTCAGAGAGAAATTAATTTTTGAATCAATTAAATAAAATCACAAAATTCAAATATTCAAATATTCAAAAAATGGCGCCAAGAACACCCAAGAACACGCGCGTGTTCTTGGTTTGCCCATATTTGCATTTTCTCTCCAATCTCACTGAATAATTAATCATATCATGCAATCCACACACCAATCAACTCGTTTCAACCTCACGATCATGTCTATGGTATTTAATTTCATTTAAATTAAACATATAACAAGGAATCATGAAAAATCCTCAAGAACCCTAATTTCTGCATGAAGGCTAGGATTTTTTATACACAATTCAAACAATGTAATTAATTGAGGGGAAACATTCCATGCATGATTATGAACATATGGCCAAATTATTGTGCAACAAAAATTGCATGGATCATAGAGTTAGAAGAGCTCATGCTTACCACTTGCAGCTGGTGATCGTGATTTGTGTTGGAGGTGTTATAGCTAGGTCCCAATGATCTGGATAGCTTCCCTAGGTGCCATGGAGTGTGTCTGGATGCTTGGAATAGATTGAAATGGTTTGGAGTTGAAGATGGTACCTCAACTGCAAAACTGTCAAGAACTTGAGCAATTGGCTGGTGATTTTGTGAAATTTGTGTTCCAGTTGTTGTTTAAGTGTTTGGATCACTTCTATATGATGTATGTGAGGTGTGTGTGTGATTGGTTTGGTTGGAAAAGCTCTCACACTCAAAACCCGATAGTGACTTGCCTTAGAAGGCAAAATTGGAGTGAAAGAAGAGATTTTGAGGAAAACATCTGTTTGATGGCTTTGGTGTACTCAAACTGATCACAATTGAGCTCTATTTATAGTAGAGCAAGTTTGTTTTGGGATCCACAGTGAATGGCAACTGCAGCAGAGGTTTGGCCAATGTTGTCCAATGGAAATCAAAGTCTCCTCTAGCCATTGACTAGAGGTTAGGGTACAGGGCTGTGGTTCCCTTGGTCTTGGATAAGTCTTGACTGAATTCAGTTGAGAGTGGCTCAGTCCATGCCACCTTGATGCTTCCATTGAATGCTCCAATCCAAAATTGGAGTCTTGTCCCTATTTTGGCAATTCTATGTTCAACATGCTATTTCTTGTTCCAAAGACTTTGGAGGCTTGGCTCAGTGATTGTCCCCTTTAGATTCAATCCTCAGAGGTGTCCAAGTGGATAGGAGCATTTGGATTTGGCTGATTTTGGTAAATCGAGCAAAAATGCAAAATCTGCCTTGCCTTGACAGATTTCACCAAGGCAACTTGCCAATGTTGTATCTCATGACTCAAATTGAATTTGGTAATGTTCTTGGTCATTTTGGAAAGCCCTTACATGATACAACAACTGTTTGAACATGTTTGGTTTTGATCTCTTTTGAATCCAAGTGAAAAATCCCCCTACATTTGGCAAAAAGTAAGGTAAAATCTGACTTAGTGAAATTTTCACTAAGTGTTGGAACAAAGTGACTTTTCTTGATTTTGATCACTCCATAACTCAAAATCCATGAGGAATTTGGACATAGGTCAGTATGAAGCTTTTGTAGAGGGCAATGAGATCTACAAATCAAGCTTTGAATGGGGAACAATGGCCTTGTGGTTTAGGAGTTATGATCCTCCAAAGTTGGCACATTAGTGTCACTTTTTCCATAACTTAGAAATTTTTCTAAGTTTTTATGGTTACCCCTTTTACAAGTTATCCCACTTTCTTTGATTTTTCTTGATGAATGATGATTCAAATCATACATTAACATCATTTTAGGGTTAAAAATCCATTTTGGTGAAAAATCTCAAAAAGTCAAAGTTGACTTTTGTGCACAGTTGACTTTTTATCAGATGAATTCCAAACTGTGCAATTCTTCATGAAATCATGTCCTTGACCTAAATCAAACTTGATGGACATGTTCCATGGGTGTCATAGGGTATATTGATTCATGTCCTAGGGCTTGGGAGCATGTCCAGGTCAAAAGTCAAAGTTACAATTGACTTTTCTCGCGAAACCCTAATTGTGGTGCAGATGAAATTGAGACTTATTGCTCTAGCTTCTTGGATTAATCCATTGTTCCAAATGGATCAATATAGTTCATTAGAGACCCTCAAACCCTCTCTTGAGGTCTTGGCTCATGATTTTCCCTAAAAGTCAACTTAGGGGTGAATTAGGTCAAGAAACCCTAATTCCTGATTTTTTATGTATGCATCCCCTGAGGCAAAATTGACTTGATGATTGGGTCCATAAGGTCCCATGAAGTATATTAGGTTATGTTTTGGATCATTGGCTTGTGCCCAGATGAAAAATTTCCATTTGGAGGCCCTGGTCGACCAAAACCCTAATTTAGTGACACTGTCGATCTTGAGACTTGATCCACCTAGAAGGGAGCAGCCTTGTGCTTAATCCTTGAAGTGGGGGTCCTTTTGATCCATTGTGGATGTTTGAGAAGTTAGACAAGTTGAAGATCATGTCATTCCTTGATTGATCCTTTGTCTAAGAACTCTGAGAGGGCTTGAAACCCTAATTCTTGATAGTAGTGAATGCTCAACAATCCTTGAGGAGATTGATGAGGCATGAAGGTACATCCATATTATGATGATGACTTGCACAATGATGGGAAATCTAAGTGGTCAAAATTTGGGGTATGACAGATGCCCCTATTTAATCTTCTTGGACATGAAGGTGTGAATGATGAAGGTATTCGGGCATTCGGGGTGCAAGAGGATTAAATATCGGAATACCCGAAATTTTGACGGTGGTTATGAATGGTAGCTTACGCATTCATCTTCTTTAGCTAAGCGATGATGCTTAGAAAAGGTAAACTTCCCCTCGAACCTGGTCTTCGGCCAAGGAACTGGTCTCAGTTTTCTTTTGAAATAAACCTCCCCTCGATCCTGGTTTCCTACCAAGGAACTGGTCTTAGTTTCTGATTTAAACTTCCCCTCGATCCTGGTTTCCTACCAAGGAACTGGTCTTAGTTTCTGATGTAAACTTCCCCTCGCTCCTGGTTTCCTACCAAGGAACTGGTCTTAGTTTCTTTTGTCAATAAACTTAATTGACAAGGGACGCTATTCGTAGCGGCTTTCCTTCAAACTTCTCGCCGAATTTTCCTGGGGAGATGCCATTTGAGTGGAAAAAGTTTTGATGTCAGACTTGCTGGGGAACCCAGTCGTCTGAGTTGTAGAGGTGCACAAACTTCTCTATTTGGAGATGCCATTTGTTGAATCTACTAGGGGACACGAGTCTCTTGAGAGGCTGCTTTCGTTCAGGGTCTTTACATCATACTTTCCTCGGAGATCTTCTCGGAGAAATGCCATATGATGTGATACAATTTTGAGGTGCCGATGACCTTTTTATCAGTGGGTTTTTCGAAGAAAAACTGCCGTACTGCCGAATCTCCGATTTAGGAGGCTTTCTCTCGGGATTTTCTTTAATCCGGGAAAACAAGGATATCATCTTCAATGGCAAATAGTGATGTTAACTGAGGGCTCTCTGGTCTTTCAGAGGTTCAAGTTATCAAAGTGGTCGAGGACCCACTTCCTTCCAGAAATAAAACTGGAGGAGAGAGATTATTCAGACGTAACACTTCCTGACGAGGAAAGGGTTGACAACTCGATTGAGAGGACTTCTATCACTAGGGGACAAGACCGACTAGAGTGATAGTGATGCAATATGAAATTTAAATGCAAATCAATAATGCATGATGTATGTATGTATATGCTGACAAAACTGACGCAACATACAAACTAAAAGATGAACACGACTGGATACTCGGCCATTGCGGGGCGAAGAAGTACCGCTGGTTCAAGATAGCAATTCCACCTTGCTTAGGAAAGATAGTCCCTGTTGGGAGCTATGTTGGTCGGGCTTAGGAGATGAGAACTCGGCCGAAGCGTGTCAGACGAAACAAGGTCTCTGACACAGTTGATCCCTTCATTCAGGCGTACTGGCGTAGAAGGAGTACTTTGATTCCGTACTTTGAAGTTCGCTTACTTCTGGAGAAGCGGTTGATGTTATTCTGATGTTGAACAGTCAAAAGAAATTGCCGTCTTTATTAAAAAGCAGAAAAAGTTTGAACAAGTAAATTCATTTTTGTTTTATTTCATGAATCGTTAATCATGTTAACAACATCGTTCTGTAAAGCTAAAACAAATAAGAATTACAAACAAAAGCACAAGGGCTCAAATTTTATTGATAAAATGGAGATCAGCTAAACGCGTGATTCCATTGAGTATTTACAAAGTTAGAAAATGGTAATTTACAGGGAAAAGGGCTACGTTGAAACATAACGACCACTATCCTTCTACCAACTTTGAATTCGGGGCATCCTGAGCTTCTGTCGAAGATGACCTTGACTGGAGTTTTCCTCCGATGGATGGTGTAACTGCTGCTGAGGGACCTGCCTCTGTTGAACATAGTTACTTGCCATTATCCCTAACTTTTGCCTGGATTGTACTTTGAGATTTCCAATCCATCGGGATGATTTTTTTTTCATGTCTCTGACTTTTGCCTGGACCGCCCTTTCGGGTTTTCAATCCACCGAGACGTTTTTTTTTAGTTTAGGAGAAGTATTTCTTGACTACATCAACATTCGTGGGGTAGGCAAATTCCTCTCCGTCCATGGTTGCAAGTCTCAAGGCGCCGCCTGAGAAAGCTTTCGTGACCACATAGGGGCCATCATAATTCGGAGTCCACTTGCCTCGCGAATCAGTGAGAAATGATTGTATCTTTTTGAGCACGAGGTCTCCTTTTCTGAAGACACGAGGTCGGACCTTTTTGTCAAACGCCCTCTTCATTCTCTGTTGATACAATTGACAATGGCATAGTGCCGTTATTCTCTCTTCTTCGATCAGATTCAGTTCGTCGTGTCGGCTTTGACACCATTCAGCCTCTGAAAGCTTAGCTTCCATCAATACTCAGATTGACGGGATCTCTACTTCTATGGGGAGAACTACCTCCATGCCATATACTAGAGGGAAAGGGGTTGCCCCTGTTGAAGTGCGTACAGATGTTCGATAACCATGAAGAGCAAAGGGTAGCATGTCGTGCCAGTCTTTGTAGGTTACAGACATCTTTTGAACGATCTTCTTGATGTTCTTATTAGCTTCCTCTACCGCTCCGTTCATCTTGGGTCGGTAGGGAGATGAGTTATGGTGTTCAATCTTGAACTCTGCGCACAACTCCTTCATCATCTTATTGTTCAAGTTAGATCCATTGTCAGTAATGATCTCGCTTGGAACACCATAACGGCAGATGATATTGTTTTTGATAAATCGGACCACCACTTGTCGGGTTACATTGGCGTACGACGCTGCTTCGACCAACTTGGTGAAATAGTCAATGGCTACCGATGTCCGTTTGAAGCCTTAGGTTCGATCAAGCCAATCATGTCGATTCCCCATATGGAAAAAGGCCACGGGGAAGAAAGAACTTTGAGATGTGATGGCGGTACATGAATTTTGTCAGAGTATATCTGACACTTGTGACACCTCCTCATGTAATTGTAGCAGTCGGATTCCATGGATAACCAATAGTACCCTGCTCTTAGGATTTTTCTCGCCATTGTGTGTCCGTTGGCATGAGTGCCAAAGGATCCTTCATGAATTTCTTTCATAAGCATGTCTGCTTCTGGTCTGTCTACGCATCGGAGCAAGACCATGTCAAAATTTCTCTTATAGAGAGTGTCACCGCTCAGGAAGAAGTTTCCAGCCAACCTTCTGAGGGTTTTTCTATCCTTCCTTAGTGCCCCAGGTGGGTACTCTTGTTTCTGAAGGAAGCATTTGATATCATAATACCAAGGTTTGTCGTCTAGGACTGCTTCAATCGTGAAGATGTAAGCGGGCCTTTCAAGGCGCATTATGTCGATCTTAGGTATGTCATTCCATTGACCTACACTAATCATGGAAGATATAGTGGCTAATGCGTCAGCCATGTGATTCTCATTACGAGAGACGTGATGAAACTTGACTCTGTTAAAGAAGGGTAACAACCTTCTTGCATAGTTTTTGTAAGGAATCAGTCCTGATTGGTATGTGTTCCAATCTCCTTTGATCTGATTGATAACCAGGGCTGAGTCGCCATATACGTCCAAGTTTTTTATCCTTAAATCAATTACTTCTTCGAGACCCATAATACAAGCTTCGTATTCGGCCTCGTTGTTCGTACATTTGAACGTAAGTCTGGCAGTTAAAGGAATGTGGGTACCCTGAGGGGTAACAATGATTGCCCCAATTCCGTTTCCATAATGATTAACTGCTCCGTCAAAGATAAGTCCCCATTGGGAACCTGGTTCTGGCCCTTCACTGGGTAATGGTTCATCGCAATCTTTCATTTTTAAATACATGACATCTTCGTCTAGGAAGTCAAACCCGATTGGTTCTTGATCGCCAATCGGTTGATGAGCCAAATGATCGGCTAAAATACTTCCCTTAACGGCTTTTTGAGCGTGGTACTCTATGTCATATTCTGATAGCAACATCTGCCAACGGGCAATCCTTCCCGTGAGAGCAGGTTTTTCGAAGACATACTTGATTGGATCCATTTCGGAGATTAACTAAGTAGTGTGACGAATCATGTATTAGCGAAGACGTTTGGCTGCCCAAGCCAAAGCGCAACAAGTTTTCTCAAGCATCGTGTACCGAGTTTCGCAGTCGGTGAATTTCTTGCTTAAATAGTAAATGGTAGACTCTTTCCGTTTAGTTTCGTCTTGTTGGCCAAGTACACACCCCATTGAGTTCTCTAGAACTGTGAGGTAGATGATCAGTGGTCTTCCTTCCACTGGAGGTGATAGAATCGGAGGATTCAACAGGTATTTCTTAATACTGTCGAAGGCAGTTTGGCAATCTTCTGACCAAACGCAATCCTGGTTCTTTTTAAGTAATTTGAAAATCGACGCACATGTGGCGGTCATGAGGAATATGAATCTGGAGATGTAGTTCAAACGTCCCAGGAATCCTCTGACTTATTTTTCAGTTTTCGGAGAAGGCATTTCTTGAATGGCCTTGACCTTGTCAGGATCAACCTCAATTCCTTTCTGGTTGACGATGAACCCTAGTAATTTCCCTGAACGAACACCGAAGGTGCACTTGTTGGGATTCAAGCGGAGTTTATACTTCCTCAAACGCTCGAATAGTTTCGACAGGTGGGTCACATGCTCCTCTTCTGTCTTAGATTTTGCAATCATATCATCGACATATACCTCTATCTCTTTGTGTATCATGTCATGAAACAGAGTAGTCATGGCCCTTTGATAGGTTGCCCCGACATTCTTCAAATCGAACGGCATTACCTTGTAACAAAAGGTACCCCACGGGGTAATGAACGAAGTTTTCTCCATGTCGTTCGGCGCCATTTTGATCTGGTTATAGCCCGAGAATCCATCCATGAAGGAGAAAATTTTGAACTTTGCTGTACTGTCTACCAGCATGTCAATATGTGGTAAAGGAAAGTCGTCCTTTGGACTAGCCTTGTTTAGATCTCGGTAGTCGACACACATTCTGACCTTTCCGTCCTTTTTCGGAACAGGTACTATGTTGGCTAACCATTGAGGATATTCAGATGTAGCGAGAAAATCTGCGTCAATCAGTTTCTGTACCTCCTCTTTGATTTTGATGGCCATGTCCGGGTGAGTGCGTCTCAACTTCCGCTTTAGTGGCAGACATTCCGATCTTAACGGTAAGTGATGTTCCACGATGCTGGTATCTAACCCTGGCATATCCTGATAGGACCAAGCGAATACATCGGGAAACTCTTTGAGAAGCTTTTTCAAACCCTCTCTGGCAGTTGGACTGAGCAGTGCCCCAATCCTGATTTCTTTTCTCTCTTGTTCTGAACCCAAGTTTACCGTTTCCAATGGTTCTTTATGAGGTTCAATGGACCTTTCCTCTTGTCTGAGTAGTCGGGAGATTTCTTCTGGAATTTCGTCGTCATTTTCTTCTTCAGCCTCGAATATCGGGAACTTAAAGTTGGGAGAAGGCATCGGATCGTATGTTTCAACGGGGTTTAAAACAAGCAATCTGCATGACGTGATGATTCGTGTTTAGAAGAGATAGAGAAAATGCAAAAGTGTGCAGTGTTTTATTTTACTGCTTGTTTTTATTATTGATTTGTTTTTTAGGATTACCATTTTCTGAAAAAAGCAAAAAGAGAAAACATCGATTAATGCGGAAATTACAGAACGACGTTATTTTATTAATGAACAAGTCGATCCTTGAAACTGCAACCCTATAAAACAAAACTCTGTCGCTTTGGGCGAAGCGAAGAGGGAAAATTTACAGCAAGTGAGCCCTATCAAAACATCCGTTTCACCTGGGCAGGGTGAAAGGTTAAAGATGGCAATTACTTTGACTGACGAACGACCTTCGGAGCATCAACAGCAACCCATTGGCGGCGAACTCCTCGATGAATCACAAAGTCTGGCACCTTTCTTGATTTGTCTTCAGAAATGACGCTGATTTCTGGTGTAGCAGGATCATTGGAATCTGTCTCCCAGGCAGAATTATCGTAGGAGAATTCCTCAGTTGTATTTTGCATAGTATTTATGCTCTCAGCTGTATCTCCCCATCCAGTTGGCTGGATGTCTTCGAACCTGATACAAGAGCTTTCGGGAGCGGTGTACCTGACCATATAGTCGTATTTTCCACTCAATTGTCCCAAGGTGTCCCAAACTTCTTTGGAACTGGAGGAGTCATCTCTCTCGATGACGTTGACCTCGGGAAAAGCATAGTTGATGAATTCAAGTCCTGCAAATGTTGCAAATTCATCTTCATGTTGAGTAGCTTCAGGATGACATGAGTGTTGATCCCATGACATGGTGGGGACACAGGTATTCTGTTCAATGAGACTCAGCTGATTTTCATTGTTCGGCTGATTTTCTTGCCCCAAGTCTCCTAGGCACGGCTGCCAGATAGGCAGGCCATCCATCGGGCCATAGTAATTGTGGTCAAAGTTGTCTTTCATTAGAGTGTCCTCCTCTAATGAATTTGGCGGAGCACGACATCCTTCCGGATCACAATCCCCGTATATCATTTCGACATCTGACCGTGGTATAAATCTCGGACTCTGTGCGAGAAAGCAAAAAGGAGTTTGCGTCTCGTCCTGAGACATATAACCGTCCTTGTTAAGATAGGACTCCCACTCTTCCTCTGTGTCAGAGGGATCTTCCTCATTGATAGCATGGACTGCTTGAGGGACTAGGTGAAGAAAACCTCCACTGTGGAAGAAATCCTAAATGGGATGAAGACTTTCATCGTTGGCAGCTGTCCGGGTACAGGTTGCAGAAAAACCAAGACCCTTCTTTGTTTTATTGTCAATAGGAATGACAAGCGGTCCCCATCCGATTGTATCAGTACTCTCAACTGTTTTGATAGCATCTTTGTATGAGGAAATTGAGGTTCCTCCTCGGGATTGATTGTCCTTGCTCACCGACAGTGCTTGGAACTGAGTTCCAATAACCTCCTCGGGTTCTACACAAGTAGGTGATGATAAGTTACTCACGAGCAAGGCCTGTTCTCGACAGACTGTGACAAGTTGATCGTTCTGGACGAATTTTAGCTTTTGGTGGAGGGTCGAAGTGACCGCTCCAGCCTGATGTATCCAAGGTCTTCCTAATAAACAACTGTATGTTGCCCGGATGTCCATGACCTGGAAAGTAACTTGGAAAGTATGAGGACCAATAGTTATGGGAAGATCAACTTCGCCGATAACCATTTTTCTGGATCCGTCGAACGCTTTAACGACGATCTCGCTGGTTCTCATCGGAGGGCCTTTGAATGATAATTGCATCAAAGTGGACTTCGGCATAACATTCAGGGCTGACCCTGTGTCTACCAGTACGCTGGCTAAAGCATCGTCCTGGCAGTTAATTGTGATATTGAGCGCCATGTTATGACGACGACCCTCTTCAGGTAATTCCTCATCACTAAATCCCAAATTGTTGCAGGAAGTGATGTTAAAGACAATGCTATCGAATTGTCTAATTGTTACATCCTGTTCCATAAAGGCTTGCTCCAAGACTTTCTGTAGAGCCTCCCTATGCGCTTCTGAACTAAGTAACAGTGATAACACCGAGATCTTTGAAGGAGTTTGTAACAGTTGATCAACAATGTTGTATTCACTCCTTTGGACGAGCTTCAGTATCTCATCATCATTCTTCGAAAGGTCGGGATTACTGGATTGACCGACTGATGGATCGGGAAGTTCTGTCTGAAGTTCCTTTTCTTTGTTAAGTTCCCCAACCCCTCGGTTGAAGATTCTACCACTCCGTGTTACACGACTGATGTCTACAATATTCACGATGGAGGGTAATGGAATTTCCTTTCCATTTTCAACTATTGTTGTACCGTACTTGTAAGGGATCGCCTTAGCTGATTCATACGATAGTGGTTCCGGTAGATAGATGACTATGGGAACCTTCTAATTATTCTGACCATCATAAGTAATCTCGATCCGTTCCTGGTTAGGAACTTTAGATTTGTCAAGTAGAGGGATGATGGCAAAAGCATCCCTGGTCTGGTGACGACCAGAGATTGTGACAACATCCTCGACTTGATCGGCAAGGTAGTTCGGCGTCCAGTTGATGGGTCCAGAACCCGGATATGGGCGAATCTCTCCATGATCCACCTGCCCCTGAAGAGCTGCTCTCACAAGGTAACACCCTTGGTTACTTTCTGAACAGACACTACAACGGTCATAATTGTGTGGTGGCACCTGGCCACGCCCACTTTGAATACAATGTAACCTCACTAGGTTAGCTTCCATTGATCAGACATCCTGACTCTGACGTCGAGTAGGATTCCTGTTACTGATACTAATTTGCTGAGTATCTTCATCCATATAAATTGGCATCCACCAGTGATTTAACAAGTGCTGAAGTGCCTCCTGGACAAGGGTACAACCTCGATCATTTTCGCAACCCGCTTTACAGCTTTGATAGTCATGTGATATTAAGAATCCGAGTCAGACCTGCTCAGCATGTAACTCTACCAAGTTGGTATTCATCACGCGAATATCGAAGATCTGAACCATGTTGATCTGATAAGGGTTCCTATCATGGTAGTCTTGGATCCATCCAAGATCCATCTGACGCTGGAGGGCCTCTTGTATGAAAGAGCATCCCTGTTTGTTTACCGAGCAAGTCAGACAAGAACTGTAATCATGCCGCGGCAGATTATGATACTGGCTTTGCCTTGAGTGCATTGCCACCAAGTTGGCATTCATCGCACGGATGTCGTGGTTTTGAATGATGTTGGAATTCGTGTAAACCATGTTAACTGCACAAACTCGATGCTCTTGGATCCATCCGAGATCCATTTGTTCCTATAGAGCTGCTTGCACCACAGAACATCCCTGGTTGTCTTTAGAGCAGATATCACACTGGTGATAGCTATGAGGTGGCACATGGCCATATCCACTCTGTCTGCAATGCATCTTGACCAGATTGGTCTTTAACAAGAGTACATCGTGAATTTGATAGACATTGTTAGTCTCTTTCTCAATCAGATTGACTGCAGCTTTCTCATGTTGAGGCAGCGGGTTCGTGAGAACATTAGGATTTGTATCCTTGAAGGATAAGACCCCGCTCCTAACAAGTTTTTGCACGTCGGACTTGAAATTGAGACAATTCTCTATGTTATGCCCTGATCCTCCTTGATGATAAGGGCAAGCTTGATCCACCTTAAACAAAAAAGGCGGACTTTTCGGTACTGTAAGAGGGGACTTAGTCTGGATGTGCCCCTTAGCCAGTAGTAACGGAAATAGTTCTGCGTACAACATGGGTATAGGATCAAACCCTGATGGTCGTGTTGTACGATTGTTGTTGTATGGAGGACGAGCCTGCTGAAGAGGTTGTTGTGTCCTTTGCTCATTAGGTTGGCTCTGCGCAACCTGAGGTTGATACGTAGGAATAGGCGCAGGGCTGATAGCAGGAGTTACAGCTGCTACCGGTTGATAACGTCGCCTTTGCTTTCCGAGAGAGATATTCCCAATATATTACTCTTTTTTCTTAGGGAGAACACTACCGTATTTTTTAGTACCGCTCGATGATCCAGCGTCTTTTGCCAAACGTCCTTCTCGGACGGCTTCCTCAAGACGAACGCCCATGCCCACCATCTCGGTGAAATCACTGGGTGCACTGGCAACCATTCGGTCATAGTAAAATGAGCTTAAGGTTTTTAAGAAGATCTTTGTCATCGCTTTTTCCTCAAGAGGTGGACAAATTTGAGCGGCAATCTCACGCCACCTTTGAGCATACTCCTTAAAGGTTTCCTTGTCCTTTTGTGACATTGATCTGAGTTGATCTCTGTCCGGTGCCATGTCCAAATTGTATTTGTATTATTGGATGAAGGTAGTGCCAAGATCTCTGAATGTACTGATCGAGGCACGGTTTAAACCCATGTACCATTTGAGTGTGGCACTGGTTAAACTATCCTGGAAGTAGTGAATCAGTAGGTCCTGATTCTCCGTCTGAGCTGACATCCGCCGAGCGTACATCACCAGATGGCTTTAAGGGCAAGAGTTACCCTTGTATTTTTCAAAGTCGGGCACTTGAAATTTGTGCGGAAATTTTACATTGGGGACCAGACAAAGGTATGCGGTGTCATTTCCAAATAAATCCTGACCGCGAATGGCTTACAGCTCCTTCTGCATTTCCAGAAACTGCTCCTGGAATTCATCCATTCTATCGAACATGGTTTCCGTCTTACCAGAAGGTATCTGTGGAATCTGTCCTTCCGGGACAGTGTGCACCACAGGGGGTGGTACCGTGACTACGGCAGTGAGTCTTGGCGTTTCCCGAAGTTTGTAACCTTCAGGAGTCTTCAGTATGCCTCTGGAATCTTCGCTTTCCTGAAGTTTGTAACCTTCAGGCCCAGCGGCTTCTGTCGCGATTCCATGATCTTCAGTGATCGGCGGAACATATCCTTTCGGGATATAGTTAACAGGCATGCCCCAAGGACGATCTTTCGGTATTTGATACCTAGGATCATACTTCTCCACTATGGGCGTTGAGGTGATCTCTGAGATCACAGTCCTCTGTAGCTGAGCTTCTGCCATGGCTTGCATGTCGTTACGAAGCTTTCTCATATCCTCTCTCAGAGCGTCGATCTCTTCTTTCAACTCTCTGTTTTCTTCCTCAAGATCATCCATCTTTTTCTGACGATTGGCCCGAGTATTATATGAATGAGACAATTTGACTCTAGAATCGAGACACGGACGTGAGATTCGTAGGTAAGAAGAATACACGATGTGAGAATGATGAATGCAATGATTATATTAATTATTTTTTTGGTATAATCAAAATAAACTTCGACAATTAGATTGCAAATATCAAACAGTGGGGAAACCCCTTTTTATTGAATTCCAAGGATTGCGGAAACGAAAATACAGTAGATTACAAAGTGCAGAGACAGAAACCTAAGCTAATGGGTCCCGAGTCCTCTCTGAAGAGAAATCGGGTGCTGACTCTGGTACTTTCCTTTTCTTTGACCGGGGCTCTTGAGCCGTTTTCGGGTTGTCATTCCTTTGCCAGGTGAAAGGAGTGAGCAAATTCCTTTGTTCATCTTGGTTATCCACAGCATGTTGCTCCAAAATTTCAATCAGAGCATCTTTCTCTTTCAGTAGTTGATGTATTTTGATGCACTCTACGTTGAGGGTGCGGTACTTGTTCTTCCAAGACCTTCTCTCCTTTTGAACTTTGTTGAGAGTAACCTGAAGCTTTTCAGTCTCAGTCATGAAGTACATGACAGATTCCCTCGGCGGAAGAATTCTGTAACGAGGATAGGGCATTTTTAGCTTGAGAGCTCTAGTTTGTACCCAATGGAGATAAGGCTTCATCGAGACACAGTCCGGTTTTCCTAGAGACTCTCGTCCTTTCTTATGAACGTGTTTCCAAGCATGCACTATTTTCATCTTTAGTGCTCTGTCATTTTCTCCTTCCTTGAAGAAGAGACCTTCCAGATGAACACCCCGTGGGACGTGTCTCATCGGGTATCCAAATTGACGATGAACCAATATCGGATGATAGTTGATTCCTCCCTTAGTTCCTATAAGGGGTACGTTGGGGAAGTTTCCACAACGGTCAATGATCCTGATTCCATCATAAATCCTATTACACCAATCTATGTCAGAGTTGGTGAGAGACATGATCTTCTGCGACCAACGTAAGGCGCTCTTGCAATCCCAAAAAGCAGCAGACTTGGGCAGGTGAGAGATAAACCATTTGTAAAGCAAAGGTACACAGCATGTGATCTCCCCTCCGCTGTACAAATTTCCCAAGTGTATAGAATGATACGCATCTGCGAGCAAAGTCAGCACAGGGTTTTCAATGAGAAAAACCTTAATGGAGTTGATATCGACGAAGTTATTGATGTTGGGAAACAAAAATAACCCGTAGGTGAGCAAGACAAAGATGCTTTCAAAAGCAGTTACGTTTCCTATACTAGCAAAATACAGGGCCTTCTTTGTCACGAACTGGGCTGGCAAACCTTGGATGCCACCCTTAGCGGTCATGTGAGTCCTGACCTCAGACTCGTCTAGATGAATTACTCTTGCAATGGTCTGATTCTTTGGAATTTCTTCCAGTCCAGAAAATGGAGCTCGATCAGTAATGTGTAGATCAATCAGATGAGAATACTCCTCCAGCGTTGGTGCGAGCTGGTAATCCGGGAATGTGAAACAGTGACAAACTGGATCATAAAACTGAATGAGCGCATCCATGATTCCCTCAATCACATGGACTCTTAACAGTGGTAGCAAACCTCCGTACTTGGCTCTGAAAGCCTCTTGGTTTGTGATCATCCTCGCCAAACCTCTTAAATCCTCTAGCTTTGGAACCTTGAAGGTGTATGTATGAGTTCTCCTTCTACCGAAATCCATTAGCACAATCCTTTTCTTTGATATTTGCAATCACAGTCTTAGTTTAATTTGAAAAACAGAGAGACTAGAAGAGAAATTTTTTTTGTTGTTTTAATGTTTTTTAAATGAATGCATGAATGCAGCACACAAAAACATAGAAAAAACATGGGGTCAAAGGGGTCGTTGTCATGAAGTCAAGGCTCTACCCATCCCCAAAGGTTTATACTAAGGTGATTTTTGTACCTGTACTCATTATCATCATCTCCTCCCAGGAAAGCAAAACAACAAGCGGATCGCCAGCGAGTTGTAGAGCAATCTTAGAGTAAGTGCCATTCACCGAGAATAGATCACCAGCCTCAAATGAGGGTAGTATCGCGTGACAACTATTTCCGATAGTTTCCGCACTACAAAAGGGTTTGGCTCCTCAGCTTCTCAGACATCACAATCGGCCCATTGTCTAGGTGAGATAATGGGTTGCATTGGTCAGCCTCCACTGAGGTTGATGGTCGACCTCGTTGCCATCACTTATCTTAAGTGTATACTCAATCTTTCCACATGCGGCATCACACGCATTCCCATTAGCAGAAAAATAAACAGGTATAGCAATTAGGAAAAGTAGTATATATATTTGTCCTAAACATCCTAGACCTTTAAAGCTATGAATCCTAAGTTCCTGACAGAAAATGGGTTCCCCGGCAGAAGCCCCAATCTGTGGTATTGATTCGCGTGTCGCGCACGGATCAAAAACGAGTATTTTTGAAAATGTAGTAAAGCGACAATGTAACTCGGATATCGTTCACAAGGATTCTTGATTATTACTAATCGAATAAAAGGGGGGGGTGGTCATTTTCGATTGAGATTATTGAAATGACAAAAGTGATTATTGAAATAAGCTGTTGTGAAATAAGTGATTGTGAAATAAGCCAGTCTACCGATTCGGTTCCTACTATCATCGATTGTTATAATTTTAATATCCTAAGCGTTCATTCCTATCTGGATACAAACTCAATGACAAGCGCGATAGGGTTTGCAAGATGTATGATCCTATTGTCCGAATTAAGCAAACGGTATAAATTTTCATGAATTAAGCAAACATGATTATTCAGACACAAAAACGAATTAAGCAAACGTAAAAGTGTCTATGTTAGGATCATACAATCAACCAAATTGAATCAATATATTTCATGCAATTGAATTAAGCATACAAGAATATGAAATATCATTGAACGGAATTAAACAAAAGATAACATTATAACAATCTCAAGTGTTAGAACCTGAATTACGGTAGACCGACTCAAAAGCGATTAGTTCTCCATCGTTCTTTCAAGCGTAAGAAAAATTATGAAAAATCGTGAATAGTGCAAAGGTGCGTGAACAGTACCACGGCTGTTGGTATTAGGGGAAAACCCAACAACCCGCTTACAACCCAACTGGGTCAAATACATAACCTAGGCCCAAAACAAGTGACCCAAAACAAAAATATTTCTAATGCTGCAACTTCAACGACTTTTTCAGGTCTGCTACAGTCCGATTCAGCTTCTTCGTCCAACATAAAAGTTGTAGATCTTTTTCTTATCTTTCCGAAGAATGGTAGAACGTCTCAAACCGATTCCCGTAGCTCCAGATATGATCATTTTAGTGCAGACTACTAATGCTGAAAATAAAGTGCGAAAATCAAATAAGTGCAAAAATAAATTAATTTATAAAAACACATTAAAATAGAAAAATAACCAAAGTAAAGTATGAAAATGTATAAGTATAAACATAGAGGAATGTGCATCAAAATGCACTGATCAAATTCCCCCACACTTGAACTTTTGCACTCCGAGCAAAATAAAATCAAAAGAAACACAACAGCACATTCGTTACTTATTCTAGGCTACAAGTCTTCTTCGGTTAAGTTTGCATTGATAGGTACTAATCTTACATACTAAGGATATCGTAGGAACACTAATCCACAATTGTGCAGTCATAAACCTCCTGAATATACAAATTAACTCGAATCATGTTATTATGCTAAAGCCTAACTTACTCTTCCTCCTTTTTGCTCTTTTTCATTCAGGCGCAATCACATTAAGCCCGTTATCTCCACACACTCATAGCAAGGCGACCGGTTAGTGACTCTAATCCTTTTTGCATGGGGTTCTGGTACTTACGTGGCATAACCCTTTGCTTACTCAGTTGTAGTTGCGGGGGATAGGACCGTAATCCTCCCTACCAAGTTCAGCACCAGAAACCGCTGAACCAACTAACAACGAGGATTTTTTATCAACTTTTTTTTTTAAGGTTCTACATCCGTTGGGTTAAGTGACCGGGTGAGGGTCACCAAACTTAGAAGGTGTATTCCTTTTCTTTTTCTTTTTTTTTTTTTCAAACTAAAAATTGGATCACTCACTTATGTTCATCGGCTTCCCTGCGTAGAGTGTGTGTGAGATGGTGCCGACTGCTGAAATAAACTACTCAAGAGCTGTCAGAGAATGAGAATTTAAGGCTAAAACATAATAAGAATTCAAATCAATTTCCATATGCATGAGACTTACGGTGTTAAGACGATACCGATCTTGTGAATTTTTCCCAAGTCTCCGCAAACTAATCTCAAATTAGACTATAGCCTCAAACTTTCAAGAAGATGCATCTTTTAATTTTTTTTTTTTTTAAACTGAAAACACAACAAAACAAGAAAACAAAACAAAAGCAAATAAACAAGAGCTACGACTTTCTTGTTGGAGTCGAAGTCAGATTCGGAGCTCATAATTCCAGAATTTCGTTTGAAGGGAACCTATGGTTTTCATTTTGTTTTCTTTGTTTTTGTTTATTTCTTTTTCAATAAAAAAAAGAAAAATGGAATTTGCATGCTTTCTTGTTAGTTATTTTGCTACATCTGTGAATATTCTCTCTGTCCTTGGTCGAAAGATTTGTGGTGTGATGTGATTTACTCTTTTTGTGCATTCTTGGTATATATGTTTAACTAAGCTCTAAATTGTACATCATTGGTGGTAGATCACTAAACCTTGTGAGATTTTGAGCCTAATAATTGATATACATAAAACATCCATTCCTTTTCTTTCTTGTGTGTTTCACTCATGTTTGTTAGTCTCTAGAATTTGAATTGACTCTGTTGAAACTTTTTGTTTACTTGTGCACATTGATATGATAAAGGCAACTTGTTTTTGTTTTATTTTCAACCACTTAGCCAAAAAGCCAACCTTGAAAAATATTATCCCTTGTTTGAAACTCCTTTGAGCCTATTTATCCTTTTTTGTGATTAACTCATTACAAGCCGAAAAGTGAAAAACAAAATTATCACCTTAATCAAAGGTTGAAAGAGTCTTGTATGGAGTTGTGGGGTTGGACTTCATTTTTGTGATGTTGTTGTGCTATTTCAAATGTTGGCAGAAAAAGAAAAAAAAAAGAGAAAAAAAAATTGAAAAAAAATATAGAGAAGGATTTCATTACATAATCCTTCCGAAAAAAAGAGAAGAGAAATAAGTTGTGAGGTTGTTGTTTGAAAGCCATTGTTTGAAAGCCATTGAAAAGAGAAGGATTTCATTACATGCTCTGTTTCATTTTTATTTTGAAGTTTTTCTGTTTTGAATTTTTTATTTTGCTCGGAGTGCAAAAGTTTAAGTGTGGGGGAATTTGATCAGTGCATTTTGATGCACATTCCTCTATGTTTATACTTATACATTTCCATACTTTACTTTGGTTTTTTTTCTATTTTAATGTGTTTTTATAAATTAGTTTATTTTTGCACTTATTTGATTTTCGCACTTTATTTTCAGCATTAGCAGTCTGCACTAAAATGATCATATCTGGAGCTACGGGAATCAGTTTGAGACGTTCTACCATTTGTCGGAAATATAAGAAAAAGATCTACAACTTTTATGTTGGACGAAGAACCTGAATCGGACTGTAGCACACCTGAAAAAGTCGTTGAAGTTGCAGCATTAGAAATATTTTTGTTTTGGGTCACTTGTTTTGGGCCTGGGTTATGTATTTGACCCAGTTGGGTTGTAAACCGAATTCCCTTCTCTTGTATAAGGGGAGAAGCGTGTGACTTTGTCACTCTCTCTTCTTTTAACGAATTTTACTTTTGGCTTTTGTACGATTACGATGAAGAACTAATCTTTCTGAGTCGATCTGCTGTAATTCAGGTTCCAACACTTGAGATTATTATAATGTTAATTTTAGTTTAATTCCTTTCAATGATATTTTGTGTTCTTGTATGCTTAATTCAATTGCATGAAATATATTGATTCAATTTGGTTGATTGTATGACCCTAACATTGGCACGACATGTTTGCTTAATTCGTTTTTGTGCCTGATCGATCATGTTTGCTTAATCCATGAAAACTTATTCCGTTTGCTTAATCCGGACAATAGGATCATACATCTCACGAACTTCACCGCGCTTGTCACTGAGTTTTTATCCAAATAGGAATAGACAATCCGCTTAGGGTATTAAAATTATAATAATCGATGATAGTAGGGACTGAATCGGTAGATTGACTTATTTCATAATCACTTTTGTTAATCACTTTTGTTAATCACTTTTTCTCAATCGAACACCAAACCAAACCCCCCTAATTCGATTTACCTTTGGTTAGTAATAATCAAGAATCCTTGTGAGAACGATATCCGAGTTACAGTTGTCGCTAAACTACCGTTTGAAAATCACTCGTTTTGATCCGCGCGCGACAGCGGATCAAATTTCAAAGAAGAATCTCACTGCTTTTCTTTCATCTTCAATCGAGGTCCATCCAATTCCCTTCTTTTGTTTCTTCAAAACCTGCAAAAGCTTGTTTTCTTGATCGAAATCAAGGTTAGAAGAAATAATAACAGGGAGTTTTTCATTACTCTCCAAGTAAGCGTATTTCAGGTTTCCAGGGAGCTCTTTTAGCTCTAAGGACGGGGGCTGCTCGATGGATGGAGTGTTTGGGGCAGCCGGGATGTCAAGAGTATCAGCTGCAAAAATAGCTTCATCGGTAACAGCTTCACCTGTAGGAAATATATCAGCCTGCAAGGCAGCATCAATCTCAGCACACACAACACAAAGGTTAGTGTCAGTACAATCAGAACATGAATAAACATCATCAAAACCAGAGAGAGATGGAAAATTAAGTGAAAATAATTCAGAACAAGTGTCCTCAACCAGCTCAGATATCAATCCAATATGAAAAATGGAATGCTCCTCCAATGGATGTTTCATGGCATCAAAAATGTTGAATTTTGCGACAATGTCACCAAACTCCATGGACATGCTTCCATCATCAACATCAATTTTCGTTTTTGCCGTTTTCATGAACGGTCTTCCTAAAATGATGGGAGCTCTGCTGGACTTTGTTTCTCCTTCCATGTCAAGAATGTAAAAATCTGCAGGAAAAATGAAATCGTTAACTTGAACAAGGACATCTTCGACTATGCCGGCAGGGCGAGTGTTGCTCCTGTTCGCCAACTGAATGATTAAACCTGTAGGCTGCAAAGGACCAAGACAAAGGTTATTATAAACAGAAGTAGGCATAACATTAATGCTCGCTCCTAAATCAAGCATGCAGTCATCGAATTTACTATTCCCGATGGTACAAGGAATAGCAAAAGTTACCGGGTCCTTGCACTTTTGTGGCAAGACCGGAGTAGTGAGGGCTGAAACATTTTCGGATGACCTAGGCTGAATAAAGGAAGAAATATTTCTTCCCAAATTGACTCTCTCACTTCCCTTCATCCTCCTTTTGTTTGTACACAAATCCTTTAGAAACTTTGCATACTTAGGAACCTGTTTAATGACATCAAGAAGCGGAATGTTTACTGCCACTTTTTTTAACACATCCAAAATCTCCCCTAATTCGATTTACCTTTGGTTAGTAATAATCAAGAATCCTTGTGAGAACGATATCCGAGTTACAGTTGTCGCTAAACTACCGTTTGAAAATCACTCGTTTTTGATCCGTGCGCGACACGTGGATCAAATTGGCACCGTTGCCGGGGATTCTTGTCATTATTAATCGATATTAGAGTCATAGGTTTAGTGTTGTTGAGCTTAGGCCCTAGGTTCCCCACGTTTTTGGCCTTCTCGCGTCTAGAGTCGAAAAAATCGGTTTTTGAAAAAATTGTGTCCGATCGTAAAACTGTTTCGCCTACCTGAAACAGAAAAATCGTCCGATCATTAGTAGGAATACCTGGAGTCCACCCTCCGAATCGCCAAAAAACCCTTTTTTCTATTTTTTATGAATTTTTTACTGTTTTCATAGAGTCTAAAAATATCAAAAAAATTCTCAAAATTATATTTTTAAGTCATTAGATTAATTCCGGTGTCAGTTTATTTTTCTGAAATTATTTTAATCAATTTCCTTCTTTGTGTTTGTTTCTGACTTTTAGGGACATTGTAGGTATTTTCTTAATTGTTACTGCATTGCTGAGTTAGTTATGTGTTTTTTTTTTCTTTGTTGATTTTTTTTCTTATTAAATTTAACATGGATAATCAAAAAACTCTTAGAGAATTTGCAGCTCCTGATGTTCATTACAATGGTTTATGTATTGAATATACTGATTTTGCTGTACCTTTTGAATGGAATTCTGGTTTAATACACTTGTTGCCAAGCTTTAATGGTCTTGCAGGTGAGGATCCGAATAAGCATCTGGAGGAATTCCAAATTGTGTGCACTACACCTTCCGAACCTTCACTAGAGGACCTTGTCAAGCAAATGGCTATAAATGATCTCCAGTTTCAGCAGCGAACAGATTCTAGCATTCAGGCCTTGCAGACTCAGATTGGACAACTTGCTATCTCTATAAATGCCATGCTGCAAGCTCAAGAATTAAACCAACAAGCTTCTAAAACAGTAGTGAATCCAAAAGATTTGCCTTCTGAAATTGTTGATGATTCTTGTACTGATTTGTTTGCAGCTGATTTTCTATCATTGTCTGATTTTGATGATGTCTACTCTTGTGATGTATGTACTAACACTAATGTTTGCTCTGTTTGTGCCGAAATAAATGTTGCTCTGCAGGCTGAAGTTTTTCATGTGGATGAGGCTATAGATGAAGTGGTTTGTGCGACTGAGGCTCTGGACATCCCTGCTGCCCCGACCATTCCATCCATTGAGCAGCCCCCTATTTTAGACCTCAAACCTCTTCCAGAAAATCTCAAATATGCCTACTTAGACATAAATGATAAACTTTCTGTTATTATTTCATCTAACCTTGATTTCGATCAAGAAAGTAGGCTTTTGCAGGTTTTAAAGTGGCACAAAAAAGCAATTGGGTGGACCTTGGCGGACATTCCCGGTATTAGCCCTTCCATGTGCATGCATCAGATTTTGCTTGAAGAAGGAGAAAAAACGGTGAGGTAGCCCCAAAGTTGGTCTAACTTAGTGAGTTTGGATGCTATTAAAAATGAGATCTACATTGCACCAGAGGACAAAGAGAAGGCCATTTTCACTTGTTCGTTTGACACTTTTACCTATAGAAGAAGGTTCTTTGATCCTGGAATAAAAGGCAATAATAGAAACTTCAAGGTCGATGGTTGCTACCTAAAGATCCTCCCCACTTTGGAAGAGGAGCCTACAGAAGATCTCTCTTTGGGAAAGGCTGCTTATGTGATCACCTATCCACCTTGACTCCTCGGGTGTGTCCTTTCCTATCTCTCCTCACTCTTATTTTATTTTTCTGTTCTTTCATTGAGGACAATGTATGTTTTAAGTGTGAGGGAGGGAACCTATGGTTTTCATTTTGTTTTCTTTGTTTTTGTTTATTTCTTTTTCAATAAAAAAAAGAAAAATGGAATTTGCATGCTTTCTTGTTAGTTATTTTGCTACATCTGTGAATATTCTCTCTGTCCTTGGTCGAAAGATTTGTGGTGTGATGTGATTTACTCTTTTTGTGCATTCTTGGTATATATGTTTAACTAAGCTCTAAATTGTACATCATTGGTGGTAGATCACTAAACCTTGTGAGATTTTGAGCCTAATAATGGATATACATAAAACATCCATTCCTTTTCTTTCTTGTGTGTTTCACTCATGTTTGTTAGTCTCTAGAATTTGAATTGACTCTGTTGAAGCTTTTTGTTTACTTGTGCACATTGATATGATAAAGGCAACTTGTTTTTGTTTTATTTTTAACCACTTAGCCAAAAAGCCAACCTTGAAAAATATTATCCCTTGTTTGAAACCCCTTTGAGCCTATTTATCCTTTTTTGTGATTAACTCATTACAAGCCGAAAAGTGAAAAACAAAATTATCACCTTAATCAAAGGTTGAAAGAGTCTTGTATGGAGTTGTGGGGTTGAACTTCATTTTTGTGATGTTGTTGTGCTATTTCAAATGTTGGCAGAAAAAGAAAAAAAAAAGAGAAAAAAAAAATTGAAAAAAAATATAGAGAAGGATTTCATTACATAATCCTTCCGAAAAAAAAGAGAAGAGAAATAAGTTGTGAGGTTGTTGTTTGAAAGCCATTGATGTATCCTATAGTTCAACTCCCGCAATTCTTTCAATTTTCTTTTAACTCTTTGAACTTTAGCCTAGTACCCCCTTAGGATGTATCTCACCCTACCCTTGACCAAGTTACAACCTTAATAAAAGTCCTTTTGATCTTTGTGTGCGATGTATTTAAATTGTGAATGTTAGAGTCTTTTCAAGCTTAAGGTAGTACTAACTCTCATGTTTTGCTTTGAGTGTAAACATTGATCTAAACACTTGAGAGTTGAGTGTAAACAGTTTATCTTGTGAGGATCTTGATACTTTTGATGTACTTTTTGGTAATCTGTTTTTCATACTTACTTTGAATGTCACAGTTGAATTTCTCACTAATGTCATGTCTTGAAGCTTAGACTTAGAAGTGTGTTTGCATCTTGTGTCCTGAAAACTTTTGAGTTTACATGCTCTGTTTCATTTTTGTTTTGAAGTTTTTCTGTTTTTAATTTTTAATTTTGCTCGGAGTGCAAAAGTTTAAGTGTGGGGGAATTTGATCAGTGCATTTTGATGCATATTCCTCTATGTTTATACTTATACATTTCCATACTTTACTTTGGTTATTTTTCTATTTTAATGTGTTTTTATAAATTAGTTTATTTGTGCACTTATTTGATTTTCGCACTTTATTTTCAGCATTAGCAGTCTGCACTAAAATGATCATATCTGGAGCTACGAGAATCGGTTTGAGACGTTCTACAATTCGTCGGAAAGATAAGAAAAAGATCTACAACTTTTATGTTGGAAGAAGAAGCTGAGTCGGTTTGTAGAAGACCTGAAAAAGTCGTTGAAGTTGCAGCATTAGAAATATTTTTGTTTTGGGTCACTTGTTTTGGTCCTGGGTTATGTATTTGACCCAGTTGGGTTGTAAACCGAATTCCCTTCTCTTGTATAAGGGGAGAAGAGTGTGACTTTGTCACTCTCTCTTCTTTTCACGAATTTTACTTTTGGCTTTTGTACGATTACGATGAAGAACTAATCTTTCTGAGTCGATCTGCTGTAATTCAGGTTCCAACACTTGAGATTATTATAATGTTAATTTTAGTTTAATTCCTTTCAATGATATTTTGTGTTCTTGTATGCTTAATTCAATTGCATGAAATATATTGATTAAATTTGGTTGATTGTATGACCCTAACATTGGCACGACACGTTTGCTTAATTCGTTTTTGTGCCTGATCGATCATGTTTGCTTAATCCATGAAAACTTATTCCGTTTGCTTAATCCGGACAATAGGATCATACATCTCACGAACTTCACCGCGCTTGTCACTGAGTTTGTATCCAAATAGGAATAGACAATCCGCTTAGGGTATTAAAATTATAATAATCGATGATAGTAGGGACTGAATCGGTAGATTGACTTATTTCATAATCACTTTTGTTAATCACTTTTGTTAATCACTTTTTCTCAATCGAACACCAAACCAAACCCCCCCTAATTCGATTTACCTTTGGTTAGTAATAATCAAGAATCCTTGTGAGAACGATATCCGAGTTACAGTTGTCGCTAAACTACCGTTTGAAAATCACTCGTTTTGATCCGCGCGCGACAGCGGATCAAATTAATTTGATCAGTGCATTTTGATGCACATTCATCTATGTTTGTAGTTATGCATTTCCATGGTTTGTTTAGCTCATTTTTATATTTTATAATGTTTTTCTATTTCAATTTATATTTACCTTTATTTGATTTTCGCACTTTATTTTCAGCATTAGCAGTCTGCACTAAAATGATCATATCTGGAGCTACGGGAATCAGTTTGAGACGTTCTACCATTCTTCGGAAAGATAAAAAAAAGATCTACAACTTTTATGTTGGACGAAGAAGCTGTATCGGAATGTAGCAGACCTGAAAAAGTCGTTGAAGTTGCAGCATTAGTTTTTATTTAGTTTTGGGTCACTTGTTTTGGGCCTGGGTTATGTATTTGACCCAGTTGGATTGTAAACCGAACTCCCTTCTCTTGTATAAGGGGAGAAGCGTGTGACTTTGTCACTCTCTCTTCTTTTCACGAATTTTACTTTTGGCTTTTGTACGATTACGATGAAGAACTAATCTTTCTGAGTCGATCTGCTGTAATTCAGGTTCCAACACTTGAGATTGTTATAATGTTAATTTTAGTTTAATTCCTTTCAATGATATTTTGTGTTCTTGTATACTTAATTCAATTGCATGAAATATATTGATTCAATTTGGTTGATTGTATGACCCTAACATTGGCACGACACGTTTGCTTAATTCGTTTTTGTGCCTGATCGATCATGTTTGCTTAATCCATGAAAACTTATTCCGTTTGCTTAATCCGGACAATAGGATCATACATCTCACGAACTTCACCGCGCTTGTCACTGAGTTTGTATCCAAATAGGAATAGACAATCCGCTTAGGGTATTAAAATTATAATAATCGATGATAGTAGGGACTGAATCGGTAGATTGACTTATTTCATAATCACTTTTGTTAATCACTATTGTTAATCACTTTTTCTCAATCGAACACCAAACCAAACCCCCCCTAATTCGATTTACCTTTGGTTAGTAATAATCAAGAATCCTTGTGAGAACGATATCCGAGTTACAGTTGTCGCTAAACTACCGTTTGAAAATCACTCGTTTTGATCCGCGCGCGACAGCGGATCAAATTAATTTGATCAGTGCATTTTGATGCACATTCCTCTATGTTTGTAGTTATGCATTTCCATGGTTTGTTTAGCTCATTTTTATATTTTATAATGTTTTTCTATTTCAGTTTATATTTACCTTTATTTGATTTTCGCACTTTATTTTCAGCATTAGCAGTCTGCACTAAAATGATCATATCTGGAGCTACGGGAATCAGTTTGAGACGTTCTACAATTCTTCAGAAAGATAAAAAAAAGATCTACAACATTTATGTCTGACGAAAAAGCTGAATCGGACTGTAGTAGACCTGAAAAAGTCGTTGAAGTTGCAGAATTAGTTTTTATTTAGTTTTGGGTCACTTGTTTTGGGCCTGGGTTATGTATTTGACCCAGTTGGATTGTAAACCGAACTCCCTACTCTTGTATAATGGGAGAAGCGTGTCACTTTGTCACTCTCTCTTCTTTTCACGAATTTTACTTTTGGCTTTTGTACGATTACGATGAAGAACTAATCTTTCTGAGTCGATCTGCTGTAATTCAGGTTCCAACACTTGAGATTATTATAATGTTAATTTTAGTTTAATTCCTTTCAATGATATTTTGTGTTCTTGTATGCTTAATTACATTGAATGAAATATATTGATTCAATTTGGTTGATTGTATGACCCTAACATTGGCACGACACGTTTGCTTAATTCGTTTTTGTGCCTGATCGATCATGTTTGCTTAATCCATGAAAACTTATTCCGTTTGCTTAATCCGGACAATAGGATCATACATCTCACGAACTTCACCGCGCTTGGCACTAAGTTTGTATCCAAATAGGAATAGACAATCGGCTTAGGGTATTAAAATTATAATAATCGATGATAGTAGGGACTGAATCGGTAAATTGACTTATTTCATAATCACTTTTGTTAATCACTTTTGTTAATCACTTTTTCTCAATCGAACACCAAACCAAACCCCCCCTAATTCGATTTACCTTTGGTTAGTAATAATCAAGAATCCTTGTGAGAACGATATCCGAGTTACAGTTGTCGCTAAACTACCGTTTGAAAATCACTCGTTTTGATCCGCGCGCGACAGCGGATAAAATTAATTTGATCAGTGCATTTTGATGCACATTCCTCTATGTTTGTAGTTATGCATTTCCATGGTTTGTTTAGCTCATTTTTATATTTTATAATGTTTTTCTATTTCAGTTTATATTTACCTTTATTTGATTTTCGCACTTTATTTTCAGCATTAGCAGTCTGCACTAAAATGATCATATCTGGAGCTACGGGAAACGGTTTGAGACGTTCTACCATTATTATGAAAGATAAAAAAAAGATCAACAACTTTTATGTTGGACGAAGAAGCTGAATCGGACTGTAGCAGACCTGAAAAAGTCGTTGAAGTTGCAGCATTAGTTTTTATTTAGTTTTGGGTCACTTGTTTTGGGCCTGGGTTATGTATTTGACCCAGTTGGATTGTAAACCGAACTCCCTTCTCTTGTATAAGGGGAGAAGCGTGTGACTTTGTCACTCTCTCTTCTTTTCACGAATTTTACTTTTGGCTTTTGTACGATTACGATGAAGAACTAATCTTTCTGAGTCGATCTGCTGTAATTCAGGTTCCAACACTTGAGATTATTATAATGTTAATTTTAGTTTAATTCCTTTCAATGATATTTTGTGTTCTTGTATGCTTAATTCAATTGCATGAAATATATTGATTCAATTTGGTTGATTGTATGACCCAAACATTGGCACGACACGTTTGCTTAATTCGTTTTTGTGCCTGATCGATCATGTTTGCTTAATCCATGAAAACTTATTCCGTTTGCTTAATCCGGACAATAGGATCATACATTTCACGAACTTCACCGCGCTTGTCACTGAGTTTGTATCCAAATAGGAATAGACAATCCGCTTAGGGTATTAAAATTATAATAATCGATGATAGTAGGGACTGAATCGGTAGATTGACTTATTTCATAATCACTTTTGTTAATCACTTTTGTTAATCACTTTTTCTCAATCGAACACCAAACCAAACCCCCCCTAATTCGATTTACCTTTGGTTAGTAATAATCAAGAATCCTTGTGAGAACGATATCCGAGTTACAGTTGTCGCTAAACTACCGTTTGAAAATCACTCGTTTTGATCCGCGCGCGACAGCGGATCAAATTAATTTGATCAGTGCATTTTGATGCACATTCCTCTATGTTTGTAGTTATGCATTTCCATGGTTTGTTTAGCTCATTTTTATATTTTATAATGTTTTTCTATTTCAGTTTTTATTTACCTTTATTTGATTTTCGCACTTTATTTTCAGCATTAGCAGTCTGCACTAAAATGATCATATCTAGAGCTACGGGAATCGGTTTGAGACGTTCTACAATTATTCGGAAAGATAAAAAAAAGATCTACAACTTTTATGTTGGACGAAGAAGCTGAATCGGACTTTAGTAGACCTGAAAAAGTCGTTGAAGTTGCAGCATTAGTTTTTATTTAGTTTTGGGTCACTTGTTTTGGGCCTGGGTTATGTATTTGACCCAGTTGGATTGTAAACCGAACTCCCTACTCTTGTATAATGGGAGAAGCGTGTCACTTTGTCACTCTCTCATCTTTTCACGAATTTTACTTTTGGCTTTTGTACGATTACGATGAAGAACTAATCTTTCTGAGTCGATCTGCTGTAATTCAGGTTCCAACACTTGAGATTATTATAATGTTAATTTTAGTTTAATTCCTTTCAATGATATTTTGTGTTCTTGTATGCTTAATTCAATTGCATGAAATATATTGATTCAATTTGGTTGATTGTATGACCCTAACATTGGCACGACACGTTTGCTTAATTCGTTTTTGTGCCTGATCGATCATGTTTGCTTAATCCATGAAAACTTATTCTGTTTGCTTAATCCGGACAATAGGATCATACATTTCACGAACTTCACCGCGCTTGTCACTGAGTTTGTATCCAAATAGGAATAGACAATCCGCTTAGGGTATTAAAATTATAATAATCGATGATAGTAGGGACTGAATCGGTAGATTGACTTATTTCATAATCACTTTTGTTAATCACTTTTGTTAATCACTTTTTCTCAATCGAACACCAAACCAAACCCCCCTAATTCGATTTACCTTTGGTTAGTAATAATCAAGAATCCTTGTGAGAACGATATCCGAGTTACAGTTGTCGCTAAACTACCGTTTGAAAATCACTCGTTTTGATCCGCGCGCGACAGCGGATCAAATTAATTTGATCAGTGCATTTTGATGCACATTCCTCTATGTTTGTAGTTATGCATTTCCATGGTTTGTTTAGCTCATTTTTATATTTTATAATGTTTTTCTATTTCAGTTTATATTTACCTTTATTTGATTTTTGCACTTTATTTTCAGCATTAGCAGTCTGCACTAAAATGATCATATCTGGAGCTACGTGAAACGGTTTGAGACGTTCTACCATTCTTATGAAAGATAAAAAAAAGATCAACAACTTTTATGTTGGACGAAGAAGCTGAATCGGAATGTAGCAGACCTGAAAAAGTCGTTGAAGTTGCAGCATTAGTTTTTATTTAGTTTTGGGTCACTTGTTTTGGGCCTGGGTTATGTATTTGACCCAGTTGGATTGTAAACCGAACTCCCTTCTCTTGTATAAGGGGAGAAGCGTGTGACTTTGTCACTCTCTCTTCTTTTCACGAATTTTACTTTTGGCTTTTGTACGATTACGATGAAGAACTAATCTTTCTGAGTCGATCTGCTGTAATTCAGGTTCCAACACTTGAGATTATTATAATGTTAATTTTAGTTTAATTCCTTTCAATGATATTTTGTGTTCTTGTATGATTAATTCAATTGCATGTAATATATTGATTCAATTTGGTTGATTGTATGACCATAACATTGGCAAGACACGTTTGCTTAATTCGTTTTTGTGCCTGATCGATCATGTTTGCTTAATCCATGAAAACTTATTCCGTTTGCTTAATCCGGACAATAGGATCATACATTTCACGAACTTCACCGCGCTTGTCACTGAGTTTGTATCCAAATAGGAATAGACAATCCGCTTAGGGTATTAAAATTATAATAATCGATGATAGTAGGGACTGAATCGGTAGATTGACTTATTTCATAATCACTTTTGTTAATCACTTTTGTTAATCACTTTTTCTCAATCGAACACCAAACCAAACCCCCCCTAATTCGATTTACCTTTGGTTAGTAATAATCAAGAATCCTTGTGAGAACGATATCCGAGTTACAGTTGTCGCTAAACTACCGTTTGAAAATCACTCGTTTTGATCCGCGCGCGACAGCGGATCAAATTAATTTGATCAGTGTATTTTGATGCACATTCCTCTATGTTTGTAGTTATGCATTTCCATGGTTTGTTTAGCTCATTTTTATATTTTATAATGTTTTTCTATTTCAGTTTATATTTACCTTTATTTGATTTTCGCACTTTATTTTCAGCATTAGCAGTCTGCACTAAAATGATCATATCTGGAGCTACGGGAAACGGTTTGAGACGTTCTACCATTCTTATGAAAGATAAAAAAAAGATCAACAACTTTTATGTTGGACGAAGAAGCTGAATCGGACTGTAGCAGACCTGAAAAAGTCGTTGAAGTTGCAGCATTAGTTTTTATTTAGTTTTGGGTCACTTGTTTTGGGCCTGGGTTATGTATTTGACCCAGTTGGATTGTAAACCGAACTCCCTTCTCTTGTATAAGGGGAGAAGCGTGTGACTTTGTCACTCTCTCTTCTTTTCACGAATTTTACTTTTGGCTTTTGTACGATTACGATGAAGAACTAATCTTTCTGAGTCGATCTGCTGTAATTCAGGTTCCAACACTTGAGATTATTATAATGTTAATTTTAGTTTAATTCCTTTCAATGATATTTTGTGTTCTTGTATGCTTAATTCAATTGCATGAAATATATTGATTCAATTTGGTTGATTGTATGACCCAAACATTGGCACGACACGTTTGCTTAATTCGTTTTTGTGCCTGATCGATCATGTTTGCTTAATCCATGAAAACTTATTCCGTTTGCTTAATTCGGATAATAGGATCATACATTTCACGAACTTCACCGCGCTTGTCACTGAGTTTGTATCCAAATAGGAATAGACAATCCGCTTAGGGTATTAAAATTATAATAATCGATGATAGTAGGGACTGAATCGGTAGATTGACTTATTTCATAATCACTTTTGTTAATCACTTTTGTTAATCACTTTTTCTCAATCGAACACCAAACCAAACCCCCCCTAATTCGATTTACCTTTGGTTAGTAATAATCAAGAATCCTTGTGAGAACGATATCCGAGTTACAGTTGTCGCTAAACTACCGTTTGAAAATCACTCGTTTTGATCCGCGCGCGACAGCGGATCAAATTAATTTGATCAGTGCATTTTGATGCACATTCCTCTATGTTTGTAGTTATGCATTTCCATGGTTTGTTTAGCTCATTTTTATATTTTATAATGTTTTTCTATTTCAGTTTATATTTACCTTTATTTGATTTTCGCACTTTATTTTCAGCATTAGCAGTCTGCACTAAAATGATCATATCTAGAGCTACGGGAATCGGTTTGAGACGTTCTACAATTATTCGGAAAGATAAAAAAAAGATCTACAACTTTTATGTTGGACGAAGAAGCTGAATCGGACTTTAGTAGACCTGAAAAAGTCGTTGAAGTTGCAGCATTAGTTTTTATTTAGTTTTGGGTCACTTGTTTTGGGCCTGGGTTATGTATTTGACCCAGTTGGATTGTAAACCGAACTCCCTACTCTTGTATAATGGGAGAAGCGTGTCACTTTGTCACTCTCTCTTCTTTTCACGAATTTTACTTTTGGCTTTTGTACGATTACGATGAAGAACTAATCTTTCTGAGTCGATCTGCTGTAATTCAGGTTCCAACACTTGAGATTATTATAATGTTAATTTTAGTTTAATTCCTTTCAATGATATTTTGTGTTCTTGTATGCTTAATTCAATTGCATGAAATATATTGATTCAATTTGGTTGATTGTATGACCCTAACATTGGCACGACACGTTTGCTTAATTCGTTTTTGTGCCTGATCGATCATGTTTGCTTAATCCATGAAAACTTATTCCGTTTGCTTAATCCGGACAATAGGATCATACATCTCACGAACTTCACCGCGCTTGTCACTGAGTTTGTATCCAAATAGGAATAGACAATCCGCTTAGGGTATTAAAATTATAATAATCGATGATAGTAGGGACTGAATCGGTAGATTGACTTATTTCATAATCACTTTTGTTAATCACTTTTGTTAATCACTTTTTCTCAATCGAACACCAAACCAAACCCCCCTAATTCGATTTACCTTTGGTTAGTAATAATCAAGAATCCTTGTGAGAACGATATCCGAGTTACAGTTGTCGCTAAACTACCGTTTGAAAATCACTCGTTTTGATCCGCGCGCGACAGCGGATCAAATTAATTTGATCAGTGCATTTTGATGCACATTCCTCTATGTTTGTAGTTATGCATTTCCATGGTTTGTTTAGCTCATTTTTATATTTTATAATGTTTTTCTATTTCAGTTTATATTTACCTTTATTTGATTTTTGCACTTTATTTTCAGCATTAGCAGTCTGCACTAAAATGATCATATCTGGAGCTACGTGAAACGGTTTGAGACGTTCTACCATTCTTATTTAAGATAAAAAAAAGATCAACAACTTTTATGTTGGACGAAGAAGCTGAATCGGAATGTAGCAGACCTGAAAAAGTCGTTGAAGTTGCAGCATTAGTTTTTATTTAGTTTTGGGTCACTTGTTTTGGGCCTGGGTTATGTATTTGACCCAGTTGGATTGTAAACCGAACTCCCTTCTCTTGTATAAGGGGAGAAGCGTGTGACTTTGTCACTCTCTCTTCTTTTCACGAATTTTACTTTTGGCTTTTGTACGATTACGATGAAGAACTAATCTTTCTGAGTCGATCTGCTGTAATTCAGGTTCCAACACTTGAGATTATTATAATGTTAATTTTAGTTTAATTCCTTTCAATGATATTTTGTGTTCTTGTATGATTAATTCAATTGCATGTAATATATTGATTCAATTTGGTTGATTGTATGACCATAACATTAGCAAGACACGTTTGCTTAATTCGTTTTTGTGCCTGATCGATCATGTTTGCTTAATCCATGAAAACTTATTCCGTTTGCTTAATCCGGACAATAGGATCATACATTTCACGAACTTCACCGCGCTTGTCACTGAGTTTGTATCCAAATAGGAATAGACAATCCGCTTAGGGTATTAAAATTATAATAATCGATGATAGTAGGGACTGAATCGGTAGATTGACTTATTTCATAATCACTTTTGTTAATCACTTTTGTTAATCACTTTTTCTCAATCGAACACCAAACCAAACCCCCCCTAATTCGATTTACCTTTGGTTAGTAATAATCAAGAATCCTTGTGAGAACGATATCCGAGTTACAGTTGTCGCTAAACTACCGTTTGAAAATCACTCGTTTTGATCCGCGCGCGACAGCGCATCAAATTAATTTGATCAGTGCATTTTGATGCACATTCCTCTATGTTTGTAGTTATGCATTTCCATGGTTTGTTTAGCTCATTTTTATATTTTATAATGTTTTTCTATTTCAGTTTATATTTACCTTTATTTGATTTTCGCACTTTATTTTCAGCATTAGCAGTCTGCACTAAAATGATCATATCTGGAACTACGGGAATCGGTTTGAGACGTTCTACAATTATTCCGAAAGATAAAAAAAAGATCTACAACTTTTATGTTGGACGAAGAAGCTGAATCGGACTTTAGTAGACCTGAAAAAGTCGTTGAAGTTGCAGCATTAGTTTTTATTTAGTTTTGGGTCACTTGTTTTGGGCCTGGGTTATGTATTTGACCCAGTTGGATTGTAAACCGAACTCCCTTCTCTTGTATAAGGGGAGAAGCGTGTGACTTTGTCACTCTCTCTTCTTTTCACGAATTTTACTTTTGGCTTTTGTACGATTACGATGAAGAACTAATCTTTCTGAGTCGATCTGCTGTAATTCAGGTTCCAACACTTGAGATTATTATAATGTTAATTTTAGTTTAATTCCTTTCAATGATATTTTGTGTTCTTGTATGATTAATTCAATTGCATGTAATATATTGATTCAATTTGGTTGATTGTATGACCATAACATTGGCAAGACACGTTTGCTTAATTCGTTTTTGTGCCTGATCGATCATGTTTGCTTAATCCATGAAAACTTATTCCGTTTGCTTAATCCGGACAATAGGATCATACATTTCACGAACTTCACCGCGCTTGTCACTGAGTTTGTATCCAAATAGGAATAGACAATCCGCTTAGGGTATTAAAATTATAATAATCGATGATAGTAGGGACTGAATCGGTAGATTGACTTATTTCATAATCACTTTTGTTAATCACTTTTGTTAATCACTTTTTCTCAATCGAACACCAAACCAAACCCCCCCTAATTCGATTTACCTTTGGTTAGTAATAATCAAGAATCCTTGTGAGAACGATATCCGAGTTACAGTTGTCGCTAAACTACCGTTTGAAAATCACTCGTTTTGATCCGCGCGCGACAGCGGATCAAATTAATTTGATCAGTGTATTTTGATGCACATTCCTCTATGTTTGTAGTTATGCATTTCCATGGTTTGTTTAGCTCATTTTTATATTTTATAATGTTTTTCTATTTCAGTTTATATTTACCTTTATTTGATTTTCGCACTTTATTTTCAGCATTAGCAGTCTGCACTAAAATGATCATATCTGGAGCTACGGGAAACGGTTTGAGACGTTCTACCATTCTTATGAAAGATAAAAAAAAGATCAACAACTTTTATGTTGGACGAAGAAGCTGAATCGGACTGTAGCAGACCTGAAAAAGTCGTTGAAGTTGCAGCATTAGTTTTTATTTAGTTTTGGGTCACTTGTTTTGGGCCTGGGTTATGTATTTGACCCAGTTGGATTGTAAACCGAACTCCCTTCTCTTGTATAAGGGGAGAAGCGTGTGACTTTGTCACTCTCTCTTCTTTTCACGAATTTTACTTTTGGCTTTTGTACGATTACGATGAAGAACTAATCTTTCTGAGTCGATCTGCTGTAATTCAGGTTCCAACACTTGAGATTATTATAATGTTAATTTTAGTTTAATTCCTTTCAATGATATTTTGTGTTCTTGTATGCTTAATTCAATTGCATGAAATATATTGATTCAATTTGGTTGATTGTATGACCCAAACATTGGCACGACACGTTTGCTTAATTCGTTTTTGTGCCTGATCGATCATGTTTGCTTAATCCATGAAAACTTATTCCGTTTGCTTAATTCGGATAATAGGATCATACATTTCACGAACTTCACCGCGCTTGTCACTGAGTTTGTATCCAAATAGGAATAGACAATCCGCTTAGGGTATTAAAATTATAATAATCGATGATAGTAGGGACTGAATCGGTAGATTGACTTATTTCATAATCACTTTTGTTAATCACTTTTGTTAATCACTTTTTCTCAATCGAACACCAAACCAAACCCCCCCTAATTCGATTTACCTTTGGTTAGTAATAATCAAGAATCCTTGTGAGAACGATATCCGAGTTACAGTTGTCGCTAAACTACCGTTTGAAAATCACTCGTTTTGATCCGCGCGCGACAGCGGATCAAATTAATTTGATCAGTGCATTTTGATGCACATTCCTCTATGTTTGTAGTTATGCATTTCCATGGTTTGTTTAGCTCATTTTTATATTTTATAATGTTTTTCTATTTCAGTTTATATTTACCTTTATTTGATTTTCGCACTTTATTTTCAGCATTAGCAGTCTGCACTAAAATGATCATATCTAGAGCTACGGGAATCGGTTTGAGACGTTCTACAATTATTCGGAAAGATAAAAAAAAGATCTACAACTTTTATGTTGGACGAAGAAGCTGAATCGGACTTTAGTAGACCTGAAAAAGTCGTTGAAGTTGCAGCATTAGTTTTTATTTAGTTTTGGGTCACTTGTTTTGGGCCTGGGTTATGTATTTGACCCAGTTGGATTGTAAACCGAACTCCCTACTCTTGTATAATGGGAGAAGCGTGTCACTTTGTCACTCTCTCTTCTTTTCACGAATTTTACTTTTGGCTTTTGTACGATTACGATGAAGAACTAATCTTTCTGAGTCGATCTGCTGTAATTCAGGTTCCAACACTTGAGATTATTATAATGTTAATTTTAGTTTAATTCCTTTCAATGATATTTTGTGTTCTTGTATGCTTAATTCAATTGCATGAAATATATTGATTCAATTTGGTTGATTGTATGACCCTAACATTGGCACGACACGTTTGCTTAATTCGTTTTTGTGCCTGATCGATCATGTTTGCTTAATCCATGAAAACTTATTCCGTTTGCTTAATCCGGACAATAGGATCATACATCTCACGAACTTCACCGCGCTTGTCACTGAGTTTGTATCCAAATAGGAATAGACAATCCGCTTAGGGTATTAAAATTATAATAATCGATGATAGTAGGGACTGAATCGGTAGATTGACTTATTTCATAATCACTTTTGTTAATCACTTTTGTTAATCACTTTTTCTCAATCGAACACCAAACCAAACCCCCCTAATTCGATTTACCTTTGGTTAGTAATAATCAAGAATCCTTGTGAGAACGATATCCGAGTTACAGTTGTCGCTAAACTACCGTTTGAAAATCACTCGTTTTGATCCGCGCGCGACAGCGGATCAAATTAATTTGATCAGTGCATTTTGATGCACATTCCTCTATGTTTGTAGTTATGCATTTCCATGGTTTGTTTAGCTCATTTTTATATTTTATAATGTTTTTCTATTTCAGTTTATATTTACCTTTATTTGATTTTTGCACTTTATTTTCAGCATTAGCAGTCTGCACTAAAATGATCATATCTGGAGCTACGTGAAACGGTTTGAGACGTTCTACCATTCTTATTTAAGATAAAAAAAAGATCAACAACTTTTATGTTGGACGAAGAAGCTGAATCGGAATGTAGCAGACCTGAAAAAGTCGTTGAAGTTGCAGCATTAGTTTTTATTTAGTTTTGGGTCACTTGTTTTGGGCCTGGGTTATGTATTTGACCCAGTTGGATTGTAAACCGAACTCCCTTCTCTTGTATAAGGGGAGAAGCGTGTGACTTTGTCACTCTCTCTTCTTTTCACGAATTTTACTTTTGGCTTTTGTACGATTACGATGAAGAACTAATCTTTCTGAGTCGATCTGCTGTAATTCAGGTTCCAACACTTGAGATTATTATAATGTTAATTTTAGTTTAATTCCTTTCAATGATATTTTGTGTTCTTGTATGATTAATTCAATTGCATGTAATATATTGATTCAATTTGGTTGATTGTATGACCATAACATTGGCAAGACACGTTTGCTTAATTCGTTTTTGTGCCTGATCGATCATGTTTGCTTAATCCATGAAAACTTATTCCGTTTGCTTAATCCGGACAATAGGATCATACATTTCACGAACTTCACCGCGCTTGTCACTGAGTTTGTATCCAAATAGGAATAGACAATCCGCTTAGGGTATTAAAATTATAATAATCGATGATAGTAGGGACTGAATCGGTAGATTGACTTATTTCATAATCACTTTTGTTAATCACTTTTGTTAATCACTTTTTCTCAATCGAACACCAAACCAAACCCCCCCTAATTCGATTTACCTTTGGTTAGTAATAATCAAGAATCCTTGTGAGAACGATATCCGAGTTACAGTTGTCGCTAAACTACCGTTTGAAAATCACTCGTTTTGATCCGCGCGCGACAGCGGATCAAATTAATTTGATCAGTGCATTTTGATGCACATTCCTCTATGTTTGTAGTTATGCATTTCCATGGTTTGTTTAGCTCATTTTTATATTTTATAATGTTTTTCTATTTCAGTTTATATTTACCTTTATTTGATTTTCGCACTTTATTTTCAGCATTAGCAGTCTGCACTAAAATGATCATATCTGGAACTACGGGAATCGGTTTGAGACGTTCTACAATTATTCCGAAAGATAAAAAAAAGATCTACAACTTTTATGTTGGACGAAGAAGCTGAATCGGACTTTAGTAGACCTGAAAAAGTCGTTGAAGTTGCAGCATTAGTTTTTATTTAGTTTTGGGTCACTTGTTTTGGGCCTGGGTTATGTATTTGACCCAGTTGGATTGTAAACCGAACTCCCTACTCTTGTATAATGGGAGAAGCGTGTCACTTTGTCACTCTCTCTTCTTTTCACGAATTTTACTTTTGGCTTTTGTACGATTACGATGAAGAACTAATCTTTCTGAGTCGATCTGCTGTAATTCAGGTTCCAACACTTGAGATTATTATAATGTTAATTTTAGTTTAATTCCTTTCAATGATATTTTGTGTTCTTGTATGCTTAATTCAATTGCATGAAATATATTGATTCAATTTGGTTGATTGTATGACCCTAACATTGGCACGACACGTTTGCTTAATTCGTTTTTGTGCCTGATCGATCATGTTTGCTTAATCCATGAAAACTTATTCCGTTTGCTTAATCCGGACAATAGGATCATACATCTCACGAACTTCACCGCGCTTGTCACTGAGTTTGTATCCAAATAGGAATAGACAATCCGCTTAGGGTATTAAAATTATAATAATCGATGATAGTAGGGACTGAATCGGTAGATTGACTTATTTCATAATCACTTTTGTTAATCACTTTTGTTAATCACTTTTTCTCAATCGAACACCAAACCAAACCCCCCTAATTCGATTTACCTTTGGTTAGTAATAATCAAGAATCCTTGTGAGAACGATATCCGAGTTACAGTTGTCGCTAAACTACCGTTTGAAAATCACTCGTTTTGATCCGCGCGCGACAGCGGATCAAATTAATTTGATCAGTGCATTTTGATGCACATTCCTCTATGTTTGTAGTTATGCATTTCCATGGTTTGTTTAGCTCATTTTTATATTTTATAATGTTTTTCTATTTCAGTTTATATTTACCTTTATTTGATTTTTGCACTTTATTTTCAGCATTAGCAGTCTGCACTAAAATGATCATATCTGGAGCTACGGGAAACGGTTTGAGACGTTCTACCATTCTTATGAAAGATAAAAAAAAGATCAACAACTTTTATGTTGGACGAAGAAGCTGAATCGGACTGTAGCAGACCTGAAAAAGTCGTTGAAGTTGCAGCATTAGTTTTTATTTAGTTTTGGGTCACTTGTTTTGGGCCTGGGTTATGTATTTGACCCAGTTGGATTGTAAACCGAACTCCCTTCTCTTGTATAAGGGGAGAAGCGTGTGACTTTGTCACTCTCTCTTCTTTTCACGAATTTTACTTTTGGCTTTTGTACGATTACGATGAAGAACTAATCTTTCTGAGTCGATCTGCTGTAATTCAGGTTCCAACACTTGAGATTATTATAATGTTAATTTTAGTTTAATTCCTTTCAATGATATTTTGTGTTCTTGTATGATTAATTCAATTGCATGAAATATATTGATTCAATTTGGTTGATTGTATGACCCTAACATTGGCACGACACGTTTGCTTAATTCGTTTTTGTGCCTGATCGATCATGTTTGCTTAATCCATGAAAACTTATTCCGTTTGCTTAATCCGGACAATAGGATCATACATTTCACGAACTTCACCGCGCTTGTCACTGAGTTTGTATCCAAATAGGAATAGACAATCCGCTTAGGGTATTAAAATTATAATAATCGATGATAGTAGGGACTGAATCGGTAGATTGACTTATTTCATAATCACTTTTGTTAATCACTTTTGTTAATCACTTTTTCTCAATCGAACACCAAACCAAACCCCCCTAATTCGATTTACCTTTGGTTAGTAATAATCAAGAATCCTTGTGAGAACGATATCCGAGTTACAGTTGTCGTTAAACTACCGTTTGAAAATCACTCGTTTTGATCCGCGCGCGACAGCGGATCAAATTAATTTGATCAGTGCATTTTGATGCACATTCCTCTATGTTTGTAGTTATGCATTTCCATGGTTTGTTTAGCTCATTTTTATATTTTATAATGTTTTTCTATTTCAGTTTATATTTACCTTTATTTGATTTTTGCACTTTATTTTCAGCATTAGCAGTCTGCACTAAAATGATCATATCTGGAGCTACGGGAAACGGTTTGAGACGTTCTACCATTCTTATGAAAGATAAAAAAAAGATCAACAACTTTTATGTTGGACGAAGAAGCTGAATCGGACTGTAGCAGACCTGAAAAAGTCGTTGAAGTTGCAGCATTAGTTTTTATTTAGTTTTGGGTCACTTGTTTTGGGCCTGGGTTATGTATTTGACCCAGTTGGATTGTAAACCGAACTCCCTTCTCTTGTATAAGGGGAGAAGCGTGTGACTTTGTCACTCTCTCTTCTTTTCACGAATTTTACTTTTGGCTTTTGTACGATTACGATGAAGAACTAATCTTTCTGAGTCGATCTGCTGTAATTCAGGTTCCAACACTTGAGATTATTATAATGTTAATTTTAGTTTAATTCCTTTCAATGATATTTTGTGTTCTTGTATGATTAATTCAATTGCATGAAATATATTGATTCAATTTGGTTGATTGTATGACCCTAACATTGGCACGACACGTTTGCTTAATTCGTTTTTGTGCCTGATCGATCATGTTTGCTTAATCCATGAAAACTTATTCCGTTTGCTTAATCCGGACAATAGGATCATACATTTCACGAACTTCACCGCGCTTGTCACTGAGTTTGTATCCAAATAGGAATAGACAATCCGCTTAGGGTATTAAAATTATAATAATCGATGATAGTAGGGACTGAATCGGTAGATTGACTTATTTCATAATCACTTTTGTTAATCACTTTTGTTAATCACTTTTTCTCAATCGAACACCAAACCAAACCCCCCCTAATTCGATTTACCTTTGGTTAGTAATAATCAAGAATCCTTGTGAGAACGATATCCGAGTTACAGTTGTCGCTAAACTACCGTTTGAAAATCACTCGTTTTGATCCGCGCGCGACAGCGGATCAAATTAATTTGATCAGTGTATTTTGATGCACATTCCTCTATGTTTGTAGTTATGCATTTCCATGGTTTGTTTAGCTCATTTTTATATTTTATAATGTTTTTCTATTTCAGTTTATATTTACCTTTATTTGATTTTCGCACTTTATTTTCAGCATTAGCAGTCTGCACTAAAATGATCATATCTGGAGCTACGGGAAACGGTTTGAGACGTTCTACCATTCTTATGAAAGATAAAAAAAAGATCAACAACTTTTATGTTGGACGAAGAAGCTGAATCGGACTGTAGCAGACCTGAAAAAGTCGTTGAAGTTGCAGCATTAGTTTTTATTTAGTTTTGGGTCACTTGTTTTGGGCCTGGGTTATGTATTTGACCCAGTTGGATTGTAAACCGAACTCCCTTCTCTTGTATAAGGGGAGAAGCGTGTGACTTTGTCACTCTCTCTTCTTTTCACGAATTTTACTTTTGGCTTTTGTACGATTACGATGAAGAACTAATCTTTCTGAGTCGATCTGCTGTAATTCAGGTTCCAACACTTGAGATTATTATAATGTTAATTTTAGTTTAATTCCTTTCAATGATATTTTGTGTTCTTGTATGCTTAATTCAATTGCATGAAATATATTGATTCAATTTGGTTGATTGTATGACCCAAACATTGGCACGACACGTTTGCTTAATTCGTTTTTGTGCCTGATCGATCATGTTTGCTTAATCCATGAAAACTTATTCCGTTTGCTTAATTCGGATAATAGGATCATACATTTCACGAACTTCACCGCGCTTGTCACTGAGTTTGTATCCAAATAGGAATAGACAATCCGCTTAGGGTATTAAAATTATAATAATCGATGATAGTAGGGACTGAATCGGTAGATTGACTTATTTCATAATCACTTTTGTTAATCACTTTTGTTAATCACTTTTTCTCAATCGAACACCAAACCAAACCCCCCCTAATTCGATTTACCTTTGGTTAGTAATAATCAAGAATCCTTGTGAGAACGATATCCGAGTTACAGTTGTCGCTAAACTACCGTTTGAAAATCACTCGTTTTGATCCGCGCGCGACAGCGGATCAAATTAATTTGATCAGTGCATTTTGATGCACATTCCTCTATGTTTGTAGTTATGCATTTCCATGGTTTGTTTAGCTCATTTTTATATTTTATAATGTTTTTCTATTTCAGTTTATATTTACCTTTATTTGATTTTCGCACTTTATTTTCAGCATTAGCAGTCTGCACTAAAATGATCATATCTAGAGCTACGGGAATCGGTTTGAGACGTTCTACAATTATTCGGAAAGATAAAAAAAAGATCTACAACTTTTATGTTGGACGAAGAAGCTGAATCGGACTTTAGTAGACCTGAAAAAGTCGTTGAAGTTGCAGCATTAGTTTTTATTTAGTTTTGGGTCACTTGTTTTGGGCCTGGGTTATGTATTTGACCCAGTTGGATTGTAAACCGAACTCCCTACTCTTGTATAATGGGAGAAGCGTGTCACTTTGTCACTCTCTCTTCTTTTCACGAATTTTACTTTTGGCTTTTGTACGATTACGATGAAGAACTAATCTTTCTGAGTCGATCTGCTGTAATTCAGGTTCCAACACTTGAGATTATTATAATGTTAATTTTAGTTTAATTCCTTTCAATGATATTTTGTGTTCTTGTATGCTTAATTCAATTGCATGAAATATATTGATTCAATTTGGTTGATTGTATGACCCTAACATTGGCACGACACGTTTGCTTAATTCGTTTTTGTGCCTGATCGATCATGTTTGCTTAATCCATGAAAACTTATTCCGTTTGCTTAATCCGGACAATAGGATCATACATCTCACGAACTTCACCGCGCTTGTCACTGAGTTTGTATCCAAATAGGAATAGACAATCCGCTTAGGGTATTAAAATTATAATAATCGATGATAGTAGGGACTGAATCGGTAGATTGACTTATTTCATAATCACTTTTGTTAATCACTTTTGTTAATCACTTTTTCTCAATCGAACACCAAACCAAACCCCCCTAATTCGATTTACCTTTGGTTAGTAATAATCAAGAATCCTTGTGAGAACGATATCCGAGTTACAGTTGTCGCTAAACTACCGTTTGAAAATCACTCGTTTTGATCCGCGCGCGACAGCGGATCAAATTAATTTGATCAGTGCATTTTGATGCACATTCCTCTATGTTTGTAGTTATGCATTTCCATGGTTTGTTTAGCTCATTTTTATATTTTATAATGTTTTTCTATTTCAGTTTATATTTACCTTTATTTGATTTTTGCACTTTATTTTCAGCATTAGCAGTCTGCACTAAAATGATCATATCTGGAGCTACGTGAAACGGTTTGAGACGTTCTACCATTCTTATTTAAGATAAAAAAAAGATCAACAACTTTTATGTTGGACGAAGAAGCTGAATCGGAATGTAGCAGACCTGAAAAAGTCGTTGAAGTTGCAGCATTAGTTTTTATTTAGTTTTGGGTCACTTGTTTTGGGCCTGGGTTATGTATTTGACCCAGTTGGATTGTAAACCGAACTCCCTTCTCTTGTATAAGGGGAGAAGCGTGTGACTTTGTCACTCTCTCTTCTTTTCACGAATTTTACTTTTGGCTTTTGTACGATTACGATGAAGAACTAATCTTTCTGAGTCGATCTGCTGTAATTCAGGTTCCAACACTTGAGATTATTATAATGTTAATTTTAGTTTAATTCCTTTCAATGATATTTTGTGTTCTTGTATGATTAATTCAATTGCATGTAATATATTGATTCAATTTGGTTGATTGTATGACCATAACATTGGCAAGACACGTTTGCTTAATTCGTTTTTGTGCCTGATCGATCATGTTTGCTTAATCCATGAAAACTTATTCCGTTTGCTTAATCCGGACAATAGGATCATACATTTCACGAACTTCACCGCGCTTGTCACTGAGTTTGTATCCAAATAGGAATAGACAATCCGCTTAGGGTATTAAAATTATAATAATCGATGATAGTAGGGACTGAATCGGTAGATTGACTTATTTCATAATCACTTTTGTTAATCACTTTTGTTAATCACTTTTTCTCAATCGAACACCAAACCAAACCCCCCCTAATTCGATTTACCTTTGGTTAGTAATAATCAAGAATCCTTGTGAGAACGATATCCGAGTTACAGTTGTCGCTAAACTACCGTTTGAAAATCACTCGTTTTGATCCGCGCGCGACAGCGGATCAAATTAATTTGATCAGTGCATTTTGATGCACATTCCTCTATGTTTGTAGTTATGCATTTCCATGGTTTGTTTAGCTCATTTTTATATTTTATAATGTTTTTCTATTTCAGTTTATATTTACCTTTATTTGATTTTCGCACTTTATTTTCAGCATTAGCAGTCTGCACTAAAATGATCATATCTGGAACTACGGGAATCGGTTTGAGACGTTCTACAATTATTCCGAAAGATAAAAAAAAGATCTACAACTTTTATGTTGGACGAAGAAGCTGAATCGGACTTTAGTAGACCTGAAAAAGTCGTTGAAGTTGCAGCATTAGTTTTTATTTAGTTTTGGGTCACTTGTTTTGGGCCTGGGTTATGTATTTGACCCAGTTGGATTGTAAACCGAACTCCCTACTCTTGTATAATGGGAGAAGCGTGTCACTTTGTCACTCTCTCTTCTTTTCACGAATTTTACTTTTGGCTTTTGTACGATTACGATGAAGAACTAATCTTTCTGAGTCGATCTGCTGTAATTCAGGTTCCAACACTTGAGATTATTATAATGTTAATTTTAGTTTAATTCCTTTCAATGATATTTTGTGTTCTTGTATGCTTAATTCAATTGCATGAAATATATTGATTCAATTTGGTTGATTGTATGACCCTAACATTGGCACGACACGTTTGCTTAATTCGTTTTTGTGCCTGATCGATCATGTTTGCTTAATCCATGAAAACTTATTCCGTTTGCTTAATCCGGACAATAGGATCATACATCTCACGAACTTCACCGCGCTTGTCACTGAGTTTGTATCCAAATAGGAATAGACAATCCGCTTAGGGTATTAAAATTATAATAATCGATGATAGTAGGGACTGAATCGGTAGATTGACTTATTTCATAATCACTTTTGTTAATCACTTTTGTTAATCACTTTTTCTCAATCGAACACCAAACCAAACCCCCCTAATTCGATTTACCTTTGGTTAGTAATAATCAAGAATCCTTGTGAGAACGATATCCGAGTTACAGTTGTCGCTAAACTACCGTTTGAAAATCACTCGTTTTGATCCGCGCGCGACAGCGGATCAAATTAATTTGATCAGTGCATTTTGATGCACATTCCTCTATGTTTGTAGTTATGCATTTCCATGGTTTGTTTAGCTCATTTTTATATTTTATAATGTTTTTCTATTTCAGTTTATATTTACCTTTATTTGATTTTTGCACTTTATTTTCAGCATTAGCAGTCTGCACTAAAATGATCATATCTGGAGCTACGGGAAACGGTTTGAGACGTTCTACCATTCTTATGAAAGATAAAAAAAAGATCAACAACTTTTATGTTGGACGAAGAAGCTGAATCGGACTGTAGCAGACCTGAAAAAGTCGTTGAAGTTGCAGCATTAGTTTTTATTTAGTTTTGGGTCACTTGTTTTGGGCCTGGGTTATGTATTTGACCCAGTTGGATTGTAAACCGAACTCCCTTCTCTTGTATAAGGGGAGAAGCGTGTGACTTTGTCACTCTCTCTTCTTTTCACGAATTTTACTTTTGGCTTTTGTACGATTACGATGAAGAACTAATCTTTCTGAGTCGATCTGCTGTAATTCAGGTTCCAACACTTGAGATTATTATAATGTTAATTTTAGTTTAATTCCTTTCAATGATATTTTGTGTTCTTGTATGATTAATTCAATTGCATGAAATATATTGATTCAATTTGGTTGATTGTATGACCCTAACATTGGCACGACACGTTTGCTTAATTCGTTTTTGTGCCTGATCGATCATGTTTGCTTAATCCATGAAAACTTATTCCGTTTGCTTAATCCGGACAATAGGATCATACATTTCACGAACTTCACCGCGCTTGTCACTGAGTTTGTATCCAAATAGGAATAGACAATCCGCTTAGGGTATTAAAATTATAATAATCGATGATAGTAGGGACTGAATCGGTAGATTGACTTATTTCATAATCACTTTTGTTAATCACTTTTGTTAATCACTTTTTCTCAATCGAACACCAAACCAAACCCCCCTAATTCGATTTACCTTTGGTTAGTAATAATCAAGAATCCTTGTGAGAACGATATCCGAGTTACAGTTGTCGTTAAACTACCGTTTGAAAATCACTCGTTTTGATCCGCGCGCGACAGCGGATCAAATTAATTTGATCAGTGCATTTTGATGCACATTCCTCTATGTTTGTAGTTATGCATTTCCATGGTTTGTTTAGCTCATTTTTATATTTTATAATGTTTTTCTATTTCAGTTTATATTTACCTTTATTTGATTTTTGCACTTTATTTTCAGCATTAGCAGTCTGCACTAAAATGATCATATCTGGAGCTACGGGAAACGGTTTGAGACGTTCTACCATTCTTATGAAAGATAAAAAAAAGATCAACAACTTTTATGTTGGACGAAGAAGCTGAATCGGACTGTAGCAGACCTGAAAAAGTCGTTGAAGTTGCAGCATTAGTTTTTATTTAGTTTTGGGTCACTTGTTTTGGGCCTGGGTTATGTATTTGACCCAGTTGGATTGTAAACCGAACTCCCTTCTCTTGTATAAGGGGAGAAGCGTGTGACTTTGTCACTCTCTCTTCTTTTCACGAATTTTACTTTTGGCTTTTGTACGATTACGATGAAGAACTAATCTTTCTGAGTCGATCTGCTGTAATTCAGGTTCCAACACTTGAGATTATTATAATGTTAATTTTAGTTTAATTCCTTTCAATGATATTTTGTGTTCTTGTATGATTAATTCAATTGCATGAAATATATTGATTCAATTTGGTTGATTGTATGACCCTAACATTGGCACGACACGTTTGCTTAATTCGTTTTTGTGCCTGATCGATCATGTTTGCTTAATCCATGAAAACTTATTCCGTTTGCTTAATCCGGACAATAGGATCATACATTTCACGAACTTCACCGCGCTTGTCACTGAGTTTGTATCCAAATAGGAATAGACAATCCGCTTAGGGTATTAAAATTATAATAATCGATGATAGTAGGGACTGAATCGGTAGATTGACTTATTTCATAATCACTTTTGTTAATCACTTTTGTTAATCACTTTTTCTCAATCGAACACCAAACCAAACCCCCCCTAATTCGATTTACCTTTGGTTAGTAATAATCAAGAATCCTTGTGAGAACGATATCCGAGTTACAGTTGTCGCTAAACTACCGTTTGAAAATCACTCGTTTTGATCCGCGCGCGACAGCGGATCAAATTAATTTGATCAGTGCATTTTGATGCACATTCCTCTATGTTTGTAGTTATGCATTTCCATGGTTTGTTTAGCTCATTTTTATATTTTATAATGTTTTTCTATTTCAGTTTATATTTACCTTTATTTGATTTTCGCACTTTATTTTCAGCATTAGCAGTCTGCACTAAAATGATCATATCTGGAGCTACGGGAATCGGTTTGAGACGTTATACAATTCTTCGGAAAGATAAAAAAAAGATCTACAACTTTTATGTTGGACGAAGAAGCTGAATCGGAATTTAGTAGACCTGAAAAAGTCGTTGAAGTTGCAGCATTAGTTTTTATTTAGTTTTGGGTCACTTGTTTTGGGCCTGGGTTATGTATTTGACCCAGTTGGATTGTAAACCGAACTCCCTACTCTTGTATAATGGGAGAAGCGTGTGACTTTGTCACTCTCTCTTCTTTTCACGAATTTTACTTTTGGCTTTTGTACGATTACGATGAAGAACTAATCTTTCTGAGTCGATCTGCTGTAATTCAGGTTCCAACACTTGAGATTATTATAATGTTAATTTTAGTTTAATTCCTTTCAATGATATTTTGTGTTCTTGTATGCTTAATTCAATTGCATGAAATATATTGATTCAATTTGGTTGATTGTATGACCCTAACATTGGCACGACACGTTTGCTTAATTCGTTTTTGTGCCTGATCGATCATGTTTGCTTAATCCATGAAAACTTATTCCGTTTGCTTAATCCGGACAATAGGATCATACATCTCACGAACTTCACCGCGCTTGTCACTGAGTTTGTATCCAAATAGGAATAGACAATCCGCTTAGGGTATTAAAATTATAATAATCGATGATAGTAGGGACTGAATCGGTAGATTGACTTATTTCATAATCACTTTTGTTAATCACTTTTTCTCAATCGAACACCAAACCAAACCCCCCTAATTCGATTTACCTTTGGTTAGTAATAATCAAGAATCCTTGTGAGAACGATATCCGAGTTACAGTTGTCGCTAAACTACCGTTTGAAAATCACTCGTTTTGATCCGCGCGCGACAGCGGATCAAATTAATTTGATCAGTGCATTTTGATGCACATTCCTCTATGTTTGTAGTTATGCATTTCCATGGTTTGTTTAGCTCATTTTTATATTTTATAATGTTTTTCTATTTCAGTTTATATTTACCTTTATTTGATTTTCGCACTTTATTTTCAACATTAGCAGTCTGCACTAAAATGATCATATCTGGAGCTACGGGAAACGGTTTGAGACGTTCTACCATTCTTATGAAAGATAAAAAAAAAGATCTAAAACTTTTATGTTGGACGAAGAAGCTGAATCGGACTGTAGCAGACCTGAAAAAGTCGTTGAAGTTGCAGCATTAGTTTTTATTTAGTTTTGGGTCACTTGTTTTGGGCCTGGGTTATGTATTTGACCCAGTTGGATTGTAAACCGAACTCCCTTCTCTTGTATAAGGGGAGAAGCGTGTGACTTTGTCACTCTCTCTTCTTTTCACGAATTTTACTTTTGGCTTTTGTACGATTACGATGAAGAACTAATCTTTCTGAGTCGATCTGCTGTAATTCAGGTTCCAACACTTGAGATTATTATAATGTTAATTTTAGTTTAATTCCTTTCAATGATATTTTGTGTTCTTGTATGCTTAATTCAATTGCATGAAATATATTGATTCAATTTGGTTGATTGTATGACCCTAACATTGGCACGACACGTTTGCTTAATTCGTTTTTGTGCCTGATCGATCATGTTTGCTTAATCCATGAAAACTTATTCCGTTTGCTTAATCCGGACAATAGGATCATACATCTCACGAACTTCACCGCGCTTGTCACTGAGTTTGTATCCAAATAGGAATAGACAATCCGCTTAGGGTATTAAAATTATAATAATCGATGATAGTAGGGACTGAATCGGTAGATTGACTTATTTCATAATCACTTTTGTTAATCACTTTTGTTAATCACTTTTTCTCAATCGAACACCAAACCAAACCCCCCTAATTCGATTTACCTTTGGTTAGTAATAATCAAGAATCCTTGTGAGAACGATATCCGAGTTACAGTTGTCGCTAAACTACCGTTTGAAAATCACTCGTTTTGATCCGCGCGCGACAGCGGATCAAATTAATTTGATCAGTGCATTTTGATGCACATTCCTCTATGTTTGTAGTTATGCATTTCCATGGTTTGTTTAGCTCATTTTTATATTTTATAATGTTTTTCTATTTCAGTTTATATTTACCTTTATTTGATTTTCGCACTTTATTTTCAGCATTAGCAGTCTGCACTAAAATGATCATATTTGGAGCTACGGGAATCGGTTTGAGACGTTCTACAATTCTTCGGAAAGATAAAAAAAAGATCTACAACTTTTATGTTGGACGAAGAAGCTGAATCGGAATGTAGCAGACCTGAAAAAGTCGTTGAAGTTGCAGCATTAGTTTTTATTTAGTTTTGGGTCACTTGTTTTGGGCCTGGGTTATGTATTTGACCCAGTTGGATTGTAAACCGAACTCCCTTCTCTTTTATAATGGGAGAAGCGTGTGACTTTGTCACTCTCTCTTCTTTTCACGAATTTTACTTTTGGCTTTTGTACGATTACGATGAAGAACTAATCTTTCTGAGTCGATCTGCTGTAATTCAGGTTCCAACACTTGAGATTATTATAATGTTAATTTTAGTTTAATTCCTTTCAATGATATTTTGTGTTCTTGTATGCTTAATTCAATTGCATGAAATATATTGATTCAATTTGGTTGATTGTATGACCCTAACATTGGCACGACACGTTTGCTTAATTCGTTTTTGTGCCTGATCGATCATGTTTGCTTAATCCATGAAAACTTATTCCGTTTGCTTAATCCGGACAATAGGATCATACATCTCACGAACTTCACCGCGCTTGTCACTGAGTTTGTATCCAAATAGGAATAGACAATCCGCTTAGGGTATTAAAATTATAATAATCGATGATAGTAGGGACTGAATCGGTAGATTGACTTATTTCATAATCACTTTTGTTAATCACTTTTGTTAATCACTTTTTCTCAATCGAACACCAAACCAAACCCCCCCTAATTCGATTTACCTTTGGTTAGTAATAATCAAGAATCCTTGTGAGAACGATATCCGAGTTACAGTTGTCGCTAAACTACCGTTTGAAAATCACTCGTTTTGATCCGCGCGCGACAGCGGATCAAATTAATTTGATCAGTGCATTTTGATGCACATTCCTCTATGTTTGTAGTTATGCATTTCCATGGTTTGTTTAGCTCATTTTTATATTTTATAATGTTTTTCTATTTCAGTTTATATTTACCTTTATTTGATTTTCGCACTTTATTTTCAGCATTAGCAGTCTGCACTAAAATGATCATATCTGGAGCTACGGGAATCGGTTTGAGACGTTCTACAATTCTTCGGAAAGATAAAAAAAAGATCTACAACTTTTATGTTGGACGAAAAAGCTGAATCGGACTGTAGCAGACCTGAAAAAGTCGTTGAAGTTGCAGCATTAGTTTTTATTTAGTTTTGGGTCACTTGTTTTGGGCCTGGGTTATGTATTTGACCCAGTTGGATTGTAAACCGAACTCCCTTCTCTTGTATAAGGGGAGAAGCGTGTGACTTTGTCACTCTCTCTTCTTTTCACGAATTTTACTTTTGGCTTTTGTACGATTACGATGAAGAACTAATCTTTCTGAGTCGATCTGCTGTAATTCAGGTTCCAACACTTGAGATTATTATAATGTTAATTTTAGTTTAATTCCTTTCAATGATATTTTGTGTTCTTGTATGCTTAATTCAATTGCATGAAATATATTGATTCAATTTGGTTGATTGTATGACCCTAACATTGGCACGACACGTTTGCTTAATTCGTTTTTGTGCCTGATCGATCATGTTTGCTTAATCCATGAAAACTTATTCCGTTTGCTTAATCCGGACAATAGGATCATACATCTCACGAACTTCACCGCGCTTGTCACTGAGTTTGTATCCAAATAGGAATAGACAATCCGCTTAGGGTATTAAAATTATAATAATCGATGATAGTAGGGACTGAATCGGTAGATTGACTTATTTCATAATCACTTTTGTTAATCACTTTTTCTCAATTGAACACCAAACCAAACCCCCCCTAATTCGATTTACCTTTGGTTAGTAATAATCAAGAATCCTTGTGAGAACGATATCCGAGTTACAGTTGTCGCTAAACTACCGTTTGAAAATCACTCGTTTTGATCCGCGCGCGACAGCGGATCAAATTAATTTGATCAGTGCATTTTGATGCACATTCCTCTATGTTTGTAGTTATGCATTTCCATGGTTTGGTTAGCTCATTTTTATATTTTATAATGTTTTTCTATTTCAGTTTATATTTACCTTTATTTGATTTTCGCACTTTATTTTCAGCATTAGCAGTCTGCACTAAAATGATAATATCTGGAGCTACGGGAAACGGTTTGAGACGTTCTACCATTCTTATGAAAGATAAAAAAAAGATCTACAACTTTTATGTTGGACGAAGAAGCTGAATCGGACTGTAGCAGACCTGAAAAAGTCGTTGAAGTTGCAGCATTAGTTTTTATTTAGTTTTGGGTCACTTGTTTTGGGCCTGGGTTATGTATTTGACCCAGTTGGATTGTAAACCGAACTCCCTTCTCTTGTATAAGGGGAGAAGCGTGTGACTTTGTCACTCTCTCTTCTTTTCACGAATTTTACTTTTGGCTTTTGTACGATTACGATGAAGAACTAATCTTTCTGAGTCGATCTGCTGTAATTCAGGTTCCAACACTTGAGATTATTATAATGTTAATTTTAGTTTAATTCCTTTCAATGATATTTTGTGTTCTTGTATGCTTAATTCAATTGCATGAAATATATTGATTCAATTTGGTTGATTGTATGACCCTAACATTGGCACGACACGTTTGCTTAATTCGTTTTTGTGCCTGATCGATCATGTTTGCTTAATCCATGAAAACTTATTCCGTTTGCTTAATCCGGACAATAGGATCATACATCTCACGAACTTCACCGCGCTTGTCACTGAGTTTGTATCCAAATAGGAATAGACAATCCGCTTAAGGTATTAAAATTATAATAATCGATGATAGTAGGGACTGAATCGGTAGATTGACTTATTTCATAATCACTTTTGTTAATCACTTTTTCTCAATCGAACACCAAACCAAACCCCCCCTAATTCGATTTACCTTTGGTTAGTAATAATCAAGAATCCTTGTGAGAACGATATCCGAGTTACAGTTGTCGCTAAACTACCGTTTGAAAATCACTCGTTTTGATCCGCGCGCGACAGCGGATCAAATTAATTTGATCAGTGCATTTTGATGCACATTCCTCTATGTTTGTAGTTATGCATTTCCATGGTTTGTTTAGCTCATTTTTATATTTTATAATGTTTTTCTATTTCAGTTTATATTTACCTTTATTTGATTTTCGCACTTTATTTTCAGCATTAGCAGTCTGCACTAAAATGATCATATCTGGAGCTACGGGAAACGGTTTGAGACGTTCTACCATTCTTATGAAAGATAAAAAAAAATATCTACAACTTTTATGTTGGACGAAGAAGCTGAATCGGACTGTAGCAGACCTGAAAAAGTCGTTGAAGTTGCAGCATTAGTTTTTATTTAGTTTTGGGTCACTTGTTTTGGGCCTGGGTTATGTATTTGACCCAGTTGGATTGTAAACCGAACTCCCTTCTCTTGTATATGGGGAGAAGCGTGTGACTTTGTCACTCTCTCTTCTTTTCACGAATTTTACTTTTGGCTTTTGTACGATTACGATGAAAAACTAATCTTTCTGAGTCGATCTGCTGTAATTCAGGTTCCAACACTTGAGATTATTATAATGTTAATTTTAGTTTAATTCCTTTCAATGATATTTTGTGTTCTTGTATGCTTAATTCAATTGCATGAAATATATTGATTCAATTTGGTTGATTGTATGACCCTAACATTGGCACGACACGTTTGCTTAATTCGTTTTTGTGCCTGATCGATCATGTTTGCTTAATCCATGAAAACTTATTCCGTTTGCTTAATCCGGACAATAGGATCATACATTTCACGAACTTCACCGCGCTTGTCACTGAGTTTGTATCCAAATAGGAATAGACAATCCGCTTAGGGTATTAAAATTATAATAATCGATGATAGTAGGGACTGAATCGGTAGATTGACTTATTTCATAATCACTTTTGTTAATCACTTTTGTTAATCACTTTTTCTCAATCGAACACCAAACCAAACCCCCCCTAATTCGATTTACCTTTGGTTAGTAATAATCAAGAATCCTTGTGAGAACGATATCCGAGTTACAGTTGTCGCTAAACTACCGTTTGAAAATCACTCGTTTTGATCCGCGCGCGACAGCGGATCAAATTAATTTGATCAGTGCATTTTGATGCACATTCCTCTATGTTTGTAGTTATGCATTTCCATGGTTTGTTTAGCTCATTTTTATATTTTATAATGTTTTTCTATTTCAGTTTATATTTACCTTTATTTGATTTTCGCACTTTATTTTCAGCATTAGCAGTCTGCACTAAAATGATAATATCTGGAGCTACGGGAAACGGTTTGAGACGTTCTACCATTCTTATGAAAGATAAAAAAAAGATCTACAACTTTTATGTTGGACGAAGAAGCTGAATCGGACTGTAGCAGACCTGAAAAAGTCGTTGAAGTTGCAGCATTAGTTTTTATTTAGTTTTGGGTCACTTGTTTTGGGCCTGGGTTATGTATTTGACCCAGTTGGATTGTAAACCGAACTCCCTTCTCTTGTATAAGGGGAGAAGCGTGTGACTTTGTCACTCTCTCTTCTTTTCACGAATTTTACTTTTGGCTTTTGTACGATTACGATGAAGAACTAATCTTTCTGAGTCGATCTGCTGTAATTCAGGTTCCAACACTTGAGATTATTATAATGTTAATTTTAGTTTAATTCCTTTCAATGATATTTTGTGTTCTTGTATGCTTAATTCAATTGCATGAAATATATTGATTCAATTTGGTTGATTGTATGACCCTAACATTGGCACGACACGTTTGCTTAATTCGTTTTTGTGCCTGATCGATCATGTTTGCTTAATCCATGAAAACTTATTCCGTTTGCTTAATCCGGACAATAGGATCATACATCTCACGAACTTCACCGCGCTTGTCACTGAGTTTGTATCCAAATAGGAATAGACAATCCGCTTAGGGTATTAAAATTATAATAATCGATGATAGTAGGGACTGAATCGGTAGATTGACTTATTTCATAATCACTTTTGTTAATCACTTTTTCTCAATCGAACACCAAACCAAACCCCCCCTAATTCGATTTACCTTTGGTTAGTAATAATCAAGAATCCTTGTGAGAACGATATCCGAGTTACAGTTGTCGCTAAACTACCGTTTGAAAATCACTCGTTTTGATCCGCGCGCGACAGCGGATCAAATTAATTTGATCAGTGCATTTTGATGCACATTCCTCTATGTTTGTAGTTATGCATTTCCATGGTTTGTTTAGCTCATATTTATATTTTATAATGTTTTTCTATTTCAGTTTATATTTACCTTTATTTGATTTTCGCACTTTATTTTCAGCATTAGCAGTCTGCACTAAAATGATCATATCTGGAGCTACGGGAAACGGTTTGAGACGTTCTACCATTCTTATGAAAGATAAAAAAAAAGATCTACAACTTTTATGTTGGACGAAGAAGCTGAATCGGACTGTAGCAGACCTGAAAAAGTCGTTGAAGTTGCAGCATTAGTTTTTATTTAGTTTTGGGTCACTTGTTTTGGGCCTGGGTTATGTATTTGACCCAGTTGGATTGTAAACCGAACTCCCTTCTCTTGTATAAGGGGAGAAGCGTGTGACTTTGTCACTCTCTCTTCTTTTCACGAATTTTACTTTTGGCTTTTGTACGATTACGATGAAAAACTAATCTTTCTGAGTCGATCTGCTGTAATTCAGGTTCCAACACTTGAGATTATTATAATGTTAATTTTAGTTTAATTCCTTTCAATGATATTTTGTGTTCTTGTATGCTTAATTCAATTGCATGAAATATATTGATTCAATTTGGTTGATTGTATGACCCTAACATTGGCACGACACGTTTGCTTAATTCGTTTTTGTGCCTGATCGATCATGTTTGCTTAATCCATGAAAACTTATTCCGTTTGCTTAATCCGGACAATAGGATCATACATTTCACGAACTTCACCGCGCTTGTCACTGAGTTTGTATCCAAATAGGAATAGACAATCCGCTTAGGGTATTAAAATTATAATAATCGATGATAGTAGGGACTGAATCGGTAGATTGACTTATTTCATAATCACTTTTGTTAATCACTTTTGTTAATCACTTTTTCTCAATCGAACACCAAACCAAACCCCCCCTAATTCGATTTACCTTTGGTTAGTAATAATCAAGAATCCTTGTGAGAACGATATCCGAGTTACAGTTGTCGCTAAACTACCGTTTGAAAATCACTCGTTTTGATCCGCGCGCGACAGCGGATCAAATTAATTTGATCAGTGCATTTTGATGCACATTCCTCTATGTTTGTAGTTATGCATTTCCATGGTTTGTTTAGCTCATTTTTATATTTTATAATGTTTTTCTATTTCAGTTTATATTTACCTTTATTTGATTTTCGCACTTTATTTTCAGCATTAGCAGTCTGCACTAAAATGATAATATCTGGAGCTACGGGAAACGGTTTGAGACGTTCTACCATTCTTATGAAAGATAAAAAAAAGATCTACAACTTTTATGTTGGACGAAGAAGCTGAATCGGACCGTAGCAGACCTGAAAAAGTCGTTGAAGTTGCAGCATTAGTTTTTATTTAGTTTTGGGTCACTTGTTTTGGGCCTGGGTTATGTATTTGACCCAGTTGGATTGTAAACCGAACTCCCTTCTCTTGTATAAGGGGAGAAGCGTGTGACTTTGTCACTCTCTCTTCTTTTCACGAATTTTACTTTTGGCTTTTGTACGATTACGATGAAGAACTAATCTTTCTGAGTCGATCTGCTGTAATTCAGGTTCCAACACTTGAGATTATTATAATGTTAATTTTAGTTTAATTCCTTTCAATGATATTTTGTGTTCTTGTATGCTTAATTCAATTGCATGAAATATATTGATTCAATTTGGTTGATTGTATGACCCTAACATTGGCACGACACGTTTGCTTAATTCGTTTTTGTGCCTGATCGATCATGTTTGCTTAATCCATGAAAACTTATTCCGTTTGCTTAATCCGGACAATAGGATCATACATCTCACGAACTTCACCGCGCTTGTCACTGAGTTTGTATCCAAATAGGAATAGACAATCCGCTTAGGGTATTAAAATTATAATAATCGATGATAGTAGGGACTGAATCGGTAGATTGACTTATTTCATAATCACTTTTGTTAATCACTTTTTCTCAATCGAACACCAAACCAAACCCCCCCTAATTCGATTTACCTTTGGTTAGTAATAATCAAGAATCCTTGTGAGAACGATATCCGAGTTACAGTTGTCGCTAAACTACCGTTTGAAAATCACTCGTTTTGATCCGCGCGCGACAGCGGATCAAATTAATTTGATCAGTGCATTTTGATGCACATTCCTCTATGTTTGTAGTTATGCATTTCCATGGTTTGTTTAGCTCATTTTTATATTTTATAATGTTTTTCTATTTCAGTTTATATTTACCTTTATTTGATTTTCGCACTTTATTTTCAGCATTAGCAGTCTGCACTAAAATGATCATATCTGGAGCTACGGGAAACGGTTTGAGACGTTCTACCATTCTTATGAAAGATAAAAAAAAAGATCTACAACTTTTATGTTGGACGAAGAAGCTGAATCGGACTGTAGCAGACCTGAAAAAGTCGTTGAAGTTGCAGCATTAGTTTTTATTTAGTTTTGGGTCACTTGTTTTGGGCCTGGGTTATGTATTTGACCCAGTTGGATTGTAAACCGAACTCCCTTCTCTTGTATAAGGGGAGAAGCGTGTGACTTTGTCACTCTCTCTTCTTTTCACGAATTTTACTTTTGGCTTTTGTACGATTACGATGAAAAACTAATCTTTCTGAGTCGATCTGCTGTAATTCAGGTTCCAACACTTGAGATTATTATAATGTTAATTTTAGTTTAATTCCTTTCAATGATATTTTGTGTTCTTGTATGCTTAATTCAATTGCATGAAATATATTGATTCAATTTGGTTGATTGTATGACCCTAACATTGGCATGACACGTTTGCTTAATTCGTTTTTGTGCCTGATCGATCATGTTTGCTTAATCCATGAAAACTTATTCCGTTTGCTTAATCCGGACAATAGGATCATACATTTCACGAACTTCACCGCGCTTGTCACTGAGTTTGTATCCAAATAGGAATAGACAATCCGCTTAGGGTATTAAAATTATAATAATCGATGATAGTAGGGACTGAATCGGTAGATTGACTTATTTCATAATCACTTTTGTTAATCACTTTTGTTAATCACTTTTTCTCAATCGAACACCAAACCAAACCCCCCCTAATTCGATTTACCTTTGGTTAGTAATAATCAAGAATCCTTGTGAGAACGATATCCGAGTTACAGTTGTCGCTAAACTACCGTTTGAAAATCACTCGTTTTGATCCGCGCGCGACAGCGGATCAAATTAATTTAATCAGTGCATTTTGATGCACATTCCTCTATGTTTGTAGTTATGCATTTCCATGGTTTGTTTAGCTCATTTTTATATTTTATAATGTTTTTCTATTTCAGTTTATATTTACCTTTATTTGATTTTCGCACTTTATTTTCAGCATTAGCAGTCTGCACTAAAATGATAATATCTGGAGCTACGGGAAACGGTTTGAGACGTTCTACCATTCTTATGAAAGATAAAAAAAAGATCTACAACTTTTATGTTGGACGAAGAAGCTGAATCGGACTGTAGCAGACCTGAAAAAGTCGTTGAAGTTGCAGCATTAGTTTTTATTTAGTTTTGGGTCACTTGTTTTGGGCCTGGGTTATGTATTTGACCCAGTTGGATTGTAAACCGAACTCCCTTCTCTTGTATAAGGGGAGAAGCGTGTGACTTTGTCACTCTCTCTTCTTTTCACGAATTTTACTTTTGGCTTTTGTACGATTACGATGAAGAACTAATCTTTCTGAGTCGATCTGCTGTAATTCAGGTTCCAACACTTGAGATTATTATAATGTTAATTTTAGTTTAATTCCTTTCAATGATATTTTGTGTTCTTGTATGCTTAATTCAATTGCATGAAATATATTGATTCAATTTGGTTGATTGTATGACCATAACATTGGCACGACACGTTTGCTTAATTCGTTTTTGTGCCTGATCGATCATGTTTGCTTAATCCATGAAAACTTATTCCGTTTGCTTAATCCGGACAATAGGATCATACATCTCACGAACTTCACCGCGCTTGTCACTGAGTTTGTATCCAAATAGGAATAGACAATCCGCTTAGGGTATTAAAATTATAATAATCGATGATAGTAGGGACTGAATCGGTAGATTGACTTATTTCATAATCACTTTTGTTAATCACTTTTTCTCAATCGAACACCAAACCAAACCCCCCCTAATTCGATTTACCTTTGGTTAGTAATAATCAAGAATCCTTGTGAGAACGATATCCGAGTTACAGTTGTCGCTAAACTACCGTTTGAAAATCACTCGTTTTGATCCGCGCGCGACAGCGGATCAAATTAATTTGATCAGTGCATTTTGATGCACATTCCTCTATGTTTGTAGTTATGCATTTCCATGGTTTGTTTAGCTCATTTTTATATTTTATAATGTTTTTCTATTTCAGTTTATATTTACCTTTATTTGATTTTCGCACTTTATTTTCAGCATTAGCAGTCTGCACTAAAATGATCATATCTGGAGCTACGGGAAACGGTTTGAGACGTTCTACCATTCTTATGAAAGATAAAAAAAAAGATCTACAACTTTTATGTTGGACGAAGAAGCTGAATCGGACTGTAGCAGACCTGAAAAAGTCGTTGAAGTTGCAGCATTAGTTTTTATTTAGTTTTGGGTCACTTGTTTTGGGCCTGGGTTATGTATTTGACCCAGTTGGATTGTAAACCGAACTCCCTTCTCTTGTATAAGGGGAGAAGCGTGTGACTTTGTCACTCTCTCTTCTTTTCACGAATTTTACTTTTGGCTTTTGTACGATTACGATGAAAAACTAATCTTTCTGAGTCGATCTGCTGTAATTCAGGTTCCAACACTTGAGATTATTATAATGTTAATTTTAGTTTAATTCCTTTCAATGATATTTTGTGTTCTTGTATGCTTAATTCAATTGCATGAAATATATTGATTCAATTTGGTTGATTGTATGACCCTAACATTGGCATGACACGTTTGCTTAATTCGTTTTTGTGCCTGATCGATCATGTTTGCTTAATCCATGAAAACTTATTCCGTTTGCTTAATCCGGACAATAGGATCATACATTTCACGAACTTCACCGCGCTTGTCACTGAGTTTGTATCCAAATAGGAATAGACAATCCGCTTAGGGTATTAAAATTATAATAATTGATGATAGTAGGGACTGAATCGGTAGATTGACTTATTTCATAATCACTTTTGTTAATCACTTTTGTTAATCACTTTTTCTCAATCGAACACCAAACCAAACCCCCCCTAATTCGATTTACCTTTGGTTAGTAATAATCAAGAATCCTTGTGAGAACGATATCCGAGTTACAGTTGTCGCTAAACTACCGTTTGAAAATCACTCGTTTTGATCCGCGCGCGACAGCGGATCAAATTAATTTGATCAGTGCATTTTGATGCACATTCCTCTATGTTTGTAGTTATGCATTTCCATGGTTTGTTTAGCTCATTTTTATATTTTATAATGTTTTTCTATTTCAGTTTATATTTACCTTTATTTGATTTTCGCACTTTATTTTCAGCATTAGTAGTCTGCACTAAAATGATAATATCTGGAGCTACGGGAAACGGTTTGAGACGTTCTACCATTCTTATGAAAGATAAAAAAAAGATCTACAACTTTTATGTTGGACGAAGAAGCTGAATCGGACTGTAGCAGACCTGAAAAAGTCGTTGAAGTTGCAGCATTAGTTTTTATTTAGTTTTGGGTCACTTGTTTTGGGCCTGGGTTATGTATTTGACCCAGTTGGATTGTAAACCGAACTCCCTTCTCTTGTATAAGGGGAGAAGCGTGTGACTTTGTCACTCTCTCTTCTTTTCACGAATTTTACTTTTGGCTTTTGTACGATTACGATGAAGAACTAATCTTTCTGAGTCGATCTGCTGTAATTCAGGTTCCAACACTTGAGATTATTATAATGTTAATTTTAGTTTAATTCCTTTCAATGATATTTTGTGTTCTTGTATGCTTAATTCAATTGCATGAAATATATTGATTCAATTTGGTTGATTGTATGACCCTAACATTGGCACGACACGTTTGCTTAATTCGTTTTTGTGCCTGATCGATCATGTTTGCTTAATCCATGAAAACTTATTCCGTTTGCTTAATCCGGACAATAGGATCATACATCTCACGAACTTCACCGCGCTTGTCACTGAGTTTGTATCCAAATAGGAATAGACAATCCGCTTAGGGTATTAAAATTATAATAATCGATGATAGTAGGGACTGAATCGGTAGATTGACTTATTTCATAATCACTTTTGTTAATCACTTTTTCTCAATCGAACACCAAACCAAACCCCCCCTAATTCGATTTACCTTTGGTTAGTAATAATCAAGAATCCTTGTGAGAACGATATCCGAGTTACAGTTGTCGCTAAACTACCGTTTGAAAATCACTCGTTTTGATCCGCGCGCGACAGCGGATCAAATTAATTTGATCAGTGCATTTTGATGCACATTCCTCTATGTTTGTAGTTATGCATTTCCATGGTTTGTTTAGCTCATTTTTATATTTTATAATGTTTTTCTATTTCAGTTTATATTTACCTTTATTTGATTTTCGCACTTTATTTTCAGCATTAGCAGTCTGCACTAAAATGATAATATCTGGAGCTACGGGAAACGGTTTGAGACGTTCTACCATTCTTATGAAAGATAAAAAAAAGATCTACAACTTTTATGTTGGACGAAGAAGCTGAATCGGACTGTAGCAGACCTGAAAAAGTCGTTGAAGTTGCAGCATTAGTTTTTATTTAGTTTTGGGTCACTTGTTTTGGGCCTGGGTTATGTATTTGACCCAGTTGGATTGTAAACCGAACTCCCTTCTCTTGTATAAGGGGAGAAGCGTGTGACTTTGTCACTCTCTCTTCTTTTCACGAATTTTACTTTTGGCTTTTGTACGATTACGATGAAGAACTAATCTTTCTGAGTCGATCTGCTGTAATTCAGGTTCCAACACTTGAGATTATTATAATGTTAATTTTAGTTTAATTCCTTTCAATGATATTTTGTGTTCTTGTATGCTTAATTCAATTGCATGAAATATATTGATTCAATTTGGTTGATTGTATGACCCTAACATTGGCACGACACGTTTGCTTAATTCGTTTTTGTGCCTGATCGATCATGTTTGCTTAATCCATGAAAACTTATTCCGTTTGCTTAATCCGGACAATAGGATCATACATCTCACGAACTTCACCGCGCTTGTCACTGAGTTTGTATCCAAATAGGAATAGACAATCCGCTTAGGGTATTAAAATTATAATAATCGATGATAGTAGGGACTGAATCGGTAGATTGACTTATTTCATAATCACTTTTGTTAATCACTTTTTCTCAATCGAACACCAAACCAAACCCCCCCTAATTCGATTTACCTTTGGTTAGTAATAATCAAGAATCCTTGTGAGAACGATATCCGAGTTACAGTTGTCGCTAAACTACCGTTTGAAAATCACTCGTTTTGATCCGCGCGCGACAGCGGATCAAATTAATTTGATCAGTGCATTTTGATGCACATTCCTCTATGTTTGTAGTTATGCATTTCCATGGTTTGTTTAGCTCATTTTTATATTTTATAATGTTTTTCTATTTCAGTTTATATTTACCTTTATTTGATTTTCGCACTTTATTTTCAGCATTAGCAGTCTGCACTAAAATGATCATATCTGGAGCTACGGGAAACGGTTTGAGACGTTCTACCATTCTTATGAAAGATAAAAAAAAAGATCTACAACTTTTATGTTGGACGAAGAAGCTGAATCGGACTGTAGCAGACCTGAAAAAGTCGTTGAAGTTGCAGCATTAGTTTTTATTTAGTTTTGGGTCACTTGTTTTGGGCCTGGGTTATGTATTTGACCCAGTTGGATTGTAAACCGAACTCCCTTCTCTTGTATAAGGGGAGAAGCGTGTGACTTTGTCACACTCTCTTCTTTTCACGAATTTTACTTTTGGCTTTTGTACGATTACGATGAAAAACTAATCTTTCTGAGTCGATCTGCTGTAATTCAGGTTCCAACACTTGAGATTATTATAATGTTAATTTTAGTTTAATTCCTTTCAATGATATTTTGTGTTCTTGTATGCTTAATTCAATTGCATGAAATATATTGATTCAATTTGGTTGATTGTATGACCCTAACATTGGCATGACACGTTTGCTTAATTCGTTTTTGTGCCTGATCGATCATGTTTGCTTAATCCATGAAAACTTATTCCGTTTGCTTAATCCGGACAATAGGATCATACATTTCACGAACTTCACCGCGCTTGTCACTGAGTTTGTATCCAAATAGGAATAGACAATCCGCTTAGGGTATTAAAATTATAATAATCGATGATAGTAGGGACTGAATCGGTAGATTGACTTATTTCATAATCACTTTTGTTAATCACTTTTGTTAATCACTTTTTCTCAATCGAACACCAAACCAAACCCCCCCTAATTCGATTTACCTTTGGTTAGTAATAATCAAGAATCCTTGTGAGAACGATATCCGAGTTACAGTTGTCGCTAAACTACCGTTTGAAAATCACTCGTTTTGATCCGCGCGCGACAGCGGATCAAATTAATTTAATCAGTGCATTTTGATGCACATTCCTCTATGTTTGTAGTTATGCATTTCCATGGTTTGTTTAGCTCATTTTTATATTTTATAATGTTTTTCTATTTCAGTTTATATTTACCTTTATTTGATTTTCGCACTTTATTTTCAGCATTAGCAGTCTGCACTAAAATGATAATATCTGGAGCTACGGGAAACGGTTTGAGACGTTCTACCATTCTTATGAAAGATAAAAAAAAGATCTACAACTTTTATGTTGGACGAAGAAGCTGAATCGGACTGTAGCAGACCTGAAAAAGTCGTTGAAGTTGCAGCATTAGTTTTTATTTAGTTTTGGGTCACTTGTTTTGGGCCTGGGTTATGTATTTGACCCAGTTGGATTGTAAACCGAACTCCCTTCTCTTGTATAAGGGGAGAAGCGTGTGACTTTGTCACTCTCTCTTCTTTTCACGAATTTTACTTTTGGCTTTTGTACGATTACGATGAAGAACTAATCTTTCTGAGTCGATCTGCTGTAATTCAGGTTCCAACACTTGAGATTATTATAATGTTAATTTTAGTTTAATTCCTTTCAATGATATTTTGTGTTCTTGTATGCTTAATTCAATTGCATGAAATATATTGATTCAATTTGGTTGATTGTATGACCATAACATTGGCACGACACGTTTGCTTAATTCGTTTTTGTGCCTGATCGATCATGTTTGCTTAATCCATGAAAACTTATTCCGTTTGCTTAATCCGGACAATAGGATCATACATTTCACGAACTTCACCGCGCTTGTCACTGAGTTTGTATCCAAATAGGAATAGACAATCCGCTTAGGGTATTAAAATTATAATAATCGATGATAGTAGGGACTGAATCGGTAGATTGACTTATTTCATAATCACTTTTGTTAATCACTTTTTCTCAATCGAACACCAAACCAAACCCCCCCTAATTCGATTTACCTTTGGTTAGTAATAATCAAGAATCCTTGTGAGAACGATATCCGAGTTACAGTTGTCGCTAAACTACCGTTTGAAAATCACTCGTTTTGATCCGCGCGCGACAGCGGATCAAATTAATTTGATCAGTGCATTTTGATGCACATTCCTCTATGTTTGTAGTTATGCATTTCCATGGTTTGTTTAGCTCATTTTTATATTTTATAATGTTTTTCTATTTCAGTTTATATTTACCTTTATTTGATTTTCGCACTTTATTTTCAGCATTAGCAGTCTGCACTAAAATGATCATATCTGGAGCTACGGGAAACGGTTTGAGACGTTCTACCATTCTTATGAAAGATAAAAAAAAAGATCTACAACTTTTATGTTGGACGAAGAAGCTGAATCGGACTGTAGCAGACCTGAAAAAGTCGTTGAAGTTGCAGCATTAGTTTTTATTTAGTTTTGGGTCACTTGTTTTGGGCCTGAGTTATGTATTTGACCCAGTTGGATTGTAAACCGAACTCCCTTCTCTTGTATAAGGGGAGAAGCGTGTGACTTTGTCACTCTCTCTTCTTTTCACGAATTTTACTTTTGGCTTTTGTACGATTACGATGAAAAACTAATCTTTCTGAGTCGATCTGCTGTAATTCAGGTTCCAACACTTGAGATTATTATAATGTTAATTTTAGTTTAATTCCTTTCAATGATATTTTGTGTTCTTGTATGCTTAATTCAATTGCATGAAATATATTGATTCAATTTGGTTGATTGTATGACCCTAACATTGGCATGACACGTTTGCTTAATTCGTTTTTGTGCCTGATCGATCATGTTTGCTTAATCCATGAAAACTTATTCCGTTTGCTTAATCCGGACAATAGGATCATACATTTCACGAACTTCACCGCGCTTGTCACTGAGTTTGTATCCAAATAGGAATAGACAATCCGCTTAGGGTATTAAAATTATAATAATCGATGATAGTAGGGACTGAATCGGTAGATTGACTTATTTCATAATCACTTTTGTTAATCACTTTTGTTAATCACTTTTTCTCAATCGAACACCAAACCAAACCCCCCCTAATTCGATTTACCTTTGGTTAGTAATAATCAAGAATCCTTGTGAGAACGATATCCGAGTTACAGTTGTCGCTAAACTACCGTTTGAAAATCACTCGTTTTGATCCGCGCGCGACAGCGGATCAAATTAATTTGATCAGTGCATTTTGATGCACATTCCTCTATGTTTGTAGTTATGCATTTCCATGGTTTGTTTAGCTCATTTTTATATTTTATAATGTTTTTCTATTTCAGTTTATATTTACCTTTATTTGATTTTCGCACTTTATTTTCAGCATTAGTAGTCTGCACTAAAATGATAATATCTGGAGCTACGGGAAACGGTTTGAGACGTTCTACCATTCTTATGAAAGATAAAAAAAAGATCTACAACTTTTATGTTGGACGAAGAAGCTGAATCGGACTGTAGCAGACCTGAAAAAGTCGTTGAAGTTGCAGCATTAGTTTTTATTTAGTTTTGGGTCACTTGTTTTGGGCCTGGGTTATGTATTTGACCCAGTTGGATTGTAAACCGAACTCCCTTCTCTTGTATAAGGGGAGAAGCGTGTGACTTTGTCACTCTCTCTTCTTTTCACGAATTTTACTTTTGGCTTTTGTACGATTACGATGAAGAACTAATCTTTCTGAGTCGATCTGCTGTAATTCAGGTTCCAACACTTGAGATTATTATAATGTTAATTTTAGTTTAATTCCTTTCAATGATATTTTGTGTTCTTGTATGCTTAATTCAATTGCATGAAATATATTGATTCAATTTGGTTGATTGTATGACCCTAACATTGGCACGACACGTTTGCTTAATTCGTTTTTGTGCCTGATCGATCATGTTTGCTTAATCCATGAAAACTTATTCCGTTTGCTTAATCCGGACAATAGGATCATACATCTCACGAACTTCACCGCGCTTGTCACTGAGTTTGTATCCAAATAGGAATAGACAATCCGCTTAGGGTATTAAAATTATAATAATCGATGATAGTAGGGACTGAATCGGTAGATTGACTTATTTCATAATCACTTTTGTTAATCACTTTTTCTCAATCGAACACCAAACCAAACCCCCCCTAATTCGATTTACCTTTGGTTAGTAATAATCAAGAATCCTTGTGAGAACGATATCCGAGTTACAGTTGTCGCTAAACTACCGTTTGAAAATCACTCGTTTTGATCCGCGCGCGACAGCGGATCAAATTAATTTGATCAGTGCATTTTGATGCACATTCCTCTATGTTTGTAGTTATGCATTTCCATGGTTTGTTTAGCTCATTTTTATATTTTATAATGTTTTTCTATTTCAGTTTATATTTACCTTTATTTGATTTTCGCACTTTATTTTCAGCATTAGCAGTCTGCACTAAAATGATCATATCTGGAGCTACGGGAAACGGTTTGAGACGTTCTACCATTCTTATGAAAGATAAAAAAAAAGATCTACAACTTTTATGTTGGACGAAGAAGCTGAATCGGACTGTAGCAGACCTGAAAAAGTCGTTGAAGTTGCAGCATTAGTTTTTATTTAGTTTTGGGTCACTTGTTTTGGGCCTGGGTTATGTATTTGACCCAGTTGGATTGTAAACCGAACTCCCTTCTCTTGTATAAGGGGAGAAGCGTGTGACTTTGTCACTCTCTCTTCTTTTCACGAATTTTACTTTTGGCTTTTGTACGATTACGATGAAAAACTAATCTTTCTGAGTCGATCTGCTGTAATTCAGGTTCCAACACTTGAGATTATTATAATGTTAATTTTAGTTTAATTCCTTTCAATGATATTTTGTGTTCTTGTATGCTTAATTCAATTGCATGAAATATATTGATTCAATTTGGTTGATTGTATGACCCTAACATTGGCATGACACGTTTGCTTAATTCGTTTTTGTGCCTGATCGATCATGTTTGCTTAATCCATGAAAACTTATTCCGTTTGCTTAATCCGGACAATAGGATCATACATTTCACGAACTTCACCGCACTTGTCACTGAGTTTGTATCCAAATAGGAATAGACAATCCGCTTAGGGTATTAAAATTATAATAATCGATGATAGTAGGGACTGAATCGGTAGATTGACTTATTTCATAATCACTTTTGTTAATCACTTTTGTTAATCACTTTTTCTCAATCGAACACCAAACCAAACCCCCCCTAATTCGATTTACCTTTGGTTAGTAATAATCAAGAATCCTTGTGAGAACGATATCCGAGTTACAGTTGTCGCTAAACTACCGTTTGAAAATCACTCGTTTTGATCCGCGCGCGACAGCGGATCAAATTAATTTGATCAGTGCATTTTGATGCACATTCCTCTATGTTTGTAGTTATGCATTTCCATGGTTTGTTTAGCTCATTTTTATATTTTATAATGTTTTTCTATTTCAGTTTATATTTACCTTTATTTGATTTTCGCACTTTATTTTCAGCATTAGTAGTCTGCACTAAAATGATAATATCTGGAGCTACGGGAAACGGTTTGAGACGTTCTACCATTCTTATGAAAGATAAAAAAAAGATCTACAACTTTTATGTTGGACGAAGAAGCTGAATCGGACTGTAGCAGACCTGAAAAAGTCGTTGAAGTTGCAGCATTAGTTTTTATTTAGTTTTGGGTCACTTGTTTTGGGCCTGGGTTATGTATTTGACCCAGTTGGATTGTAAACCGAACTCCCTTCTCTTGTATAAGGGGAGAAGCGTGTGACTTTGTCACTCTCTCTTCTTTTCACGAATTTTACTTTTGGCTTTTGTACGATTACGATGAAGAACTAATCTTTCTGAGTCGATCTGCTGTAATTCAGGTTCCAACACTTGAGATTATTATAATGTTAATTTTAGTTTAATTCCTTTCAATGATATTTTGTGTTCTTGTATGCTTAATTCAATTGCATGAAATATATTGATTCAATTTGGTTGATTGTATGACCCTAACATTGGCACGACACGTTTGCTTAATTCGTTTTTGTGCCTGATCGATCATGTTTGCTTAATCCATGAAAACTTATTCCGTTTGCTTAATCCGGACAATAGGATCATACATCTCACGAACTTCACCGCGCTTGTCACTGAGTTTGTATCCAAATAGGAATAGACAATCCGCTTAGGGTATTAAAATTATAATAATCGATGATAGTAGGGACTGAATCGGTAGATTGACTTATTTCATAATCACTTTTGTTAATCACTTTTTCTCAATCGAACACCAAACCAAACCCCCCCTAATTCGATTTACCTTTGGTTAGTAATAATCAAGAATCCTTGTGAGAACGATATCCGAGTTACAGTTGTCGCTAAACTACCGTTTGAAAATCACTCGTTTTGATCCGCGCGCGACAGCGGATCAAATTAATTTGATCAGTGCATTTTGATGCACATTCCTCTATGTTTGTAGTTATGCATTTCCATGGTTTGTTTAGCTCATTTTTATATTTTATAATGTTTTTCTATTTCAGTTTATATTTACCTTTATTTGATTTTCGCACTTTATTTTCAGCATTAGCAGTCTGCACTAAAATGATCATATCTGGAGCTACGGGAAACGGTTTGAGACGTTCTACCATTCTTATGAAAGATAAAAAAAAAGATCTACAACTTTTATGTTGGACGAAGAAGCTGAATCGGACTGTAGCAGACCTGAAAAAGTCGTTGAAGTTGCAGCATTAGTTTTTATTTAGTTTTGGGTCACTTGTTTTGGGCCTGGGTTATGTATTTGACCCAGTTGGATTGTAAACCGAACTCCCTTCTCTTGTATAAGGGGAGAAGCGTGTGACTTTGTCACTCTCTCTTCTTTTCACGAATTTTACTTTTGGCTTTTGTACGATTACGATGAAAAACTAATCTTTCTGAGTCGATCTGCTGTAATTCAGGTTCCAACACTTGAGATTATTATAATGTTAATTTTAGTTTAATTCCTTTCAATGATATTTTGTGTTCTTGTATGCTTAATTCAATTGCATGAAATATATTGATTCAATTTGGTTGATTGTATGACCCTAACATTGGCATGACACGTTTGCTTAATTCGTTTTTGTGCCTGATCGATCATGTTTGCTTAATCCATGAAAACTTATTCCGTTTGCTTAATCCGGACAATAGGATCATACATTTCACGAACTTCACCGCGCTTGTCACTGAGTTTGTATCCAAATAGGAATAGACAATCCGCTTAGGGTATTAAAATTATAATAATCGATGATAGTAGGGACTGAATCGGTAGATTGACTTATTTCATAATCACTTTTGTTAATCACTTTTGTTAATCACTTTTTCTCAATCGAACACCAAACCAAACCCCCCCTAATTCGATTTACCTTTGGTTAGTAATAATCAAGAATCCTTGTGAGAACGATATCCGAGTTACAGTTGTCGCTAAACTACCGTTTGAAAATCACTCGTTTTGATCCGCGCGCGACAGCGGATCAAATTAATTTGATCAGTGCATTTTGATGCACATTCCTCTATGTTTGTAGTTATGCATTTCCATGGTTTGTTTAGCTCATTTTTATATTTTATAATGTTTTTCTATTTCAGTTTATATTTACCTTTATTTGATTTTCGCACTTTATTTTCAGCATTAGTAGTCTGCACTAAAATGATAATATCTGGAGCTACGGGAAACGGTTTGAGACGTTCTACCATTCTTATGAAAGATAAAAAAAAGATCTACAACTTTTATGTTGGACGAAGAAGCTGAATCGGACTGTAGCAGACCTGAAAAAGTCGTTGAAGTTGCAGCATTAGTTTTTATTTAGTTTTGGGTCACTTGTTTTGGGCCTGGGTTATGTATTTGACCCAGTTGGATTGTAAACCGAACTCCCTTCTCTTGTATAAGGGGAGAAGCGTGTGACTTTGTCACTCTCTCTTCTTTTCACGAATTTTACTTTTGGCTTTTGTACGATTACGATGAAGAACTAATCTTTCTGAGTCGATCTGCTGTAATTCAGGTTCCAACACTTGAGATTATTATAATGTTAATTTTAGTTTAATTCCTTTCAATGATATTTTGTGTTCTTGTATGCTTAATTCAATTGCATGAAATATATTGATTCAATTTGGTTGATTGTATGACCCTAACATTGGCACGACACGTTTGCTTAATTCGTTTTTGTGCCTGATCGATCATGTTTGCTTAATCCATGAAAACTTATTCCGTTTGCTTAATCCGGACAATAGGATCATACATCTCACGAACTTCACCGCGCTTGTCACTGAGTTTGTATCCAAATAGGAATAGACAATCCGCTTAGGGTATTAAAATTATAATAATCGATGATAGTAGGGACTGAATCGGTAGATTGACTTATTTCATAATCACTTTTGTTAATCACTTTTTCTCAATCGAACACCAAACCAAACCCCCCCTAATTCGATTTACCTTTGGTTAGTAATAATCAAGAATCCTTGTGAGAACGATATCCGAGTTACAGTTGTCGCTAAACTACCGTTTGAAAATCACTCGTTTTGATCCGCGCGCGACAGCGGATCAAATTAATTTGATCAGTGCATTTTGATGCACATTCCTCTATGTTTGTAGTTATGCATTTCCATGGTTTGTTTAGCTCATTTTTATATTTTATAATGTTTTTCTATTTCAGTTTATATTTACCTTTATTTGATTTTCGCACTTTATTTTCAGCATTAGCAGTCTGCACTAAAATGATCATATCTGGAGCTACGGGAAACGGTTTGAGACGTTCTACCATTCTTATGAAAGATAAAAAAAAAGATCTACAACTTTTATGTTGGACGAAGAAGCTGAATCGGACTGTAGCAGACCTGAAAAAGTCGTTGAAGTTGCAGCATTAGTTTTTATTTAGTTTTGGGTCACTTGTTTTGGGCCTGGGTTATGTATTTGACCCAGTTGGATTGTAAACCGAACTCCCTTCTCTTGTATAAGGGGAGAAGCGTGTGACTTTGTCACTCTCTCTTCTTTTCACGAATTTTACTTTTGGCTTTTGTACGATTACGATGAAAAACTAATCTTTCTGAGTCGATCTGCTGTAATTCAGGTTCCAACACTTGAGATTATTATAATGTTAATTTTAGTTTAATTCCTTTCAATGATATTTTGTGTTCTTGTATGCTTAATTCAATTGCATGAAATATATTGATTCAATTTGGTTGATTGTATGACCCTAACATTGGCATGACACGTTTGCTTAATTCGTTTTTGTGCCTGATCGATCATGTTTGCTTAATCCATGAAAACTTATTCCGTTTGCTTAATCCGGACAATAGGATCATACATTTCACGAACTTCACCGCGCTTGTCACTGAGTTTGTATCCAAATAGGAATAGACAATCCGCTTAGGGTATTAAAATTATAATAATCGATGATAGTAGGGACTGAATCGGTAGATTGACTTATTTCATAATCACTTTTGTTAATCACTTTTGTTAATCACTTTTTCTCAATCGAACACCAAACCAAACCCCCCCTAATTCGATTTACCTTTGGTTAGTAATAATCAAGAATCCTTGTGAGAACGATATCCGAGTTACAGTTGTCGCTAAACTACCGTTTGAAAATCACTCGTTTTGATCCGCGCGCGACAGCGGATCAAATTAATTTGATCAGTGCATTTTGATGCACATTCCTCTATGTTTGTAGTTATGCATTTCCATGGTTTGTTTAGCTCATTTTTATATTTTATAATGTTTTTCTATTTCAGTTTATATTTACCTTTATTTGATTTTCGCACTTTATTTTCAGCATTAGCAGTCTGCACTAAAATGATAATATCTGGAGCTACGGGAAACGGTTTGAGACGTTCTACCATTCTTATGAAAGATAAAAAAAAGATCTACAACTTTTATGTTGGACGAAGAAGCTGAATCGGACTGTAGCAGACCTGAAAAAGTCGTTGAAGTTGCAGCATTAGTTTTTATTTAGTTTTGGGTCACTTGTTTTGGGCCTGGGTTATGTATTTGACCCAGTTGGATTGTAAACCGAACTCCCTTCTCTTGTATAAGGGGAGAAGCGTGTGACTTTGTCACTCTCTCTTCTTTTCACGAATTTTACTTTTGGCTTTTGTACGATTACGATGAAGAACTAATCTTTCTGAGTCGATCTGCTGTAATTCAGGTTCCAACACTTGAGATTATTATAATGTTAATTTTAGTTTAATTCCTTTCAATGATATTTTGTGTTCTTGTATGCTTAATTCAATTGCATGAAATATATTGATTCAATTTGGTTGATTGTATGACCCTAACATTGGCACGACACGTTTGCTTAATTCGTTTTTGTGCCTGATCGATCATGTTTGCTTAATCCATGAAAACTTATTCCGTTTGCTTAATCCGGACAATAGGATCATACATCTCACGAACTTCACCGCGCTTGTCACTGAGTTTGTATCCAAATAGGAATAGACAATCCGCTTAGGGTATTAAAATTATAATAATCGATGATAGTAGGGACTGAATCGGTAGATTGACTTATTTCATAATCACTTTTGTTAATCACTTTTTCTCAATCGAACACCAAACCAAACCCCCCCTAATTCGATTTACCTTTGGTTAGTAATAATCAAGAATCCTTGTGAGAACGATATCCGAGTTACAGTTGTCGCTAAACTACCGTTTGAAAATCACTCGTTTTGATCCGCGCGCGACAGCGGATCAAATTAATTTGATCAGTGCATTTTGATGCACATTCCTCTATGTTTGTAGTTATGCATTTCCATGGTTTGTTTAGCTCATTTTTATATTTTATAATGTTTTTCTATTTCAGTTTATATTTACCTTTATTTGATTTTCGCACTTTATTTTCAGCATTAGCAGTCTGCACTAAAATGATCATATCTGGAGCTACGGGAAACGGTTTGAGACGTTCTACCATTCTTATGAAAGATAAAAAAAAAGATCTACAACTTTTATGTTGGACGAAGAAGCTGAATCGGACTGTAGCAGACCTGAAAAAGTCGTTGAAGTTGCAGCATTAGTTTTTATTTAGTTTTGGGTCACTTGTTTTGGGCCTGGGTTATGTATTTGACCCAGTTGGATTGTAAACCGAACTCCCTTCTCTTGTATAAGGGGAGAAGCGTGTGACTTTGTCACTCTCTCTTCTTTTCACGAATTTTACTTTTGGCTTTTGTACGATTACGATGAAAAACTAATCTTTCTGAGTCGATCTGCTGTAATTCAGGTTCCAACACTTGAGATTATTATAATGTTAATTTTAGTTTAATTCCTTTCAATGATATTTTGTGTTCTTGTATGCTTAATTCAATTGCATGAAATATATTGATTCAATTTGGTTGATTGTATGACCCTAACATTGGCACGACACGTTTGCTTAATTCGTTTTTGTGCCTGATCGATCATGTTTGCTTAATCCATGAAAACTTATTCCGTTTGCTTAATCCGGACAATAGGATCATACATTTCACGAACTTCACCGCGCTTGTCACTGAGTTTGTATCCAAATAGGAATAGACAATCCGCTTAGGGTATTAAAATTATAATAATCGATGATAGTAGGGACTGAATCGGTAGATTGACTTATTTCATAATCACTTTTGTTAATCACTTTTGTTAATCACTTTTTCTCAATCGAACACCAAACCAAACCCCCCCTAATTCGATTTACCTTTGGTTAGTAATAATCAAGAATCCTTGTGAGAACGATATCCGAGTTACAGTTGTCGCTAAACTACCGTTTGAAAATCACTCGTTTTGATCCGCGCGCGACAGCGGATCAAATTAATTTGATCAGTGCATTTTGATGCACATTCCTCTATGTTTGTAGTTATGCATTTCCATGGTTTGTTTAGCTCATTTTTATATTTTATAATGTTTTTCTATTTCAGTTTATATTTACCTTTATTTGATTTTCGCACTTTATTTTCAGCATTAGCAGTCTGCACTAAAATGATAATATCTGGAGCTACGGGAAACGGTTTAAGACGTTCTACCATTCTTATGAAAGATAAAAAAAAGATCTACAACTTTTATGTTGGACGAAGAAGCTGAATCGGAATGTAGCAGACCTGAAAAAGTCGTTGAAGTTGCAGCATTAGTTTTTATTTAGTTTTGGGTCACTTGTTTTGGGCCTGGGTTATGTATTTGACCCAGTTGGATTGTAAACCGAACTCCCTTCTCTTGTATAAGGGGAGAAGCGTGTGACTTTGTCACTCTCTCTTCTTTTCACGAATTTTACTTTTGGCTTTTGTACGATTACGATGAAGAACTAATCTTTCTGAGTCGATCTGCTGTAATTCAGGTTCCAACACTTGAGATTATTATAATGTTAATTTTAGTTTAATTCCTTTCAATGATATTTTGTGTTCTTGTATGCTTAATTCAATTGCATGAAATATATTGATTCAATTTGGTTGATTGTATGACCCTAACATTGGCACGACACGTTTGCTTAATTCGTTTTTGTGCCTGATCGATCATGTTTGCTTAATCCATGAAAACTTATTCCGTTTGCTTAATCCGGACAATAGGATCATACATCTCACGAACTTCACCGCGCTTGTCACTGAGTTTGTATCCAAATAGGAATAGACAATCCGCTTAGGGTATTAAAATTATAATAATCGATGATAGTAGGGACTGAATCGGTAGATTGACTTATTTCATAATCACTTTTGTTAATCACTTTTTCTCAATCGAACACCAAACCAAACCCCCCCTAATTCGATTTACCTTTGGTTAGTAATAATCAAGAATCCTTGTGAGAACGATATCCGAGTTACAGTTGTCGCTAAACTACCGTTTGAAAATCACTCGTTTTGATCCGCGCGCGACAGCGGATCAAATTAATTTGATCAGTGCATTTTGATGCACATTCCTCTATGTTTGTAGTTATGCATTTCCATGGTTTGTTTAGCTCATTTTTATATTTTATAATGTTTTTCTATTTCAGTTTATATTTACCTTTATTTGATTTTCGCACTTTATTTTCAGCATTAGCAGTCTGCACTAAAATGATCATATCTGGAGCTACGGGAAACGGTTTGAGACGTTCTACCATTCTTATGAAAGATAAAAAAAAAGATCTACAACTTTTATGTTGGACGAAGAAGCTGAATCGGACTGTAGCAGACCTGAAAAAGTCGTTGAAGTTGCAGCATTAGTTTTTATTTAGTTTTGGGTCACTTGTTTTGGGCCTGGGTTATGTATTTGACCCAGTTGGATTGTAAACCGAACTCCCTTCTCTTGTATAAGGGGAGAAGCGTGTGACTTTGTCACTCTCTCTTCTTTTCACGAATTTTACTTTTGGCTTTTGTACGATTACGATGAAAAACTAATCTTTCTGAGTCGATCTGCTGTAATTCAGGTTCCAACACTTGAGATTATTATAATGTTAATTTTAGTTTAATTCCTTTCAATGATATTTTGTGTTCTTGTATGCTTAATTCAATTGCATGAAATATATTGATTCAATTTGGTTGATTGTATGACCCTAACATTGGCACGACACGTTTGCTTAATTCGTTTTTGTGCCTGATCGATCATGTTTGCTTAATCCATGAAAACTTATTCCGTTTGCTTAATCCGGACAATAGGATCATACATTTCACGAACTTCACCGCGCTTGTCACTGAGTTTGTATCCAAATAGGAATAGACAATCCGCTTAGGGTATTAAAATTATAATAATCGATGATAGTAGGGACTGAATCGGTAGATTGACTTATTTCATAATCACTTTTGTTAATCACTTTTGTTAATCACTTTTTCTCAATCGAACACCAAACCAAACCCCCCCTAATTCGATTTACCTTTGGTTAGTAATAATCAAGAATCCTTGTGAGAACGATATCCGAGTTACAGTTGTCGCTAAACTACCGTTTGAAAATCACTCGTTTTGATCCGCGCGCGACAGCGGATCAAATTAATTTGATCAGTGCATTTTGATGCACATTCCTCTATGTTTGTAGTTATGCATTTCCATGGTTTGTTTAGCTCATTTTTATATTTTATAATGTTTTTCTATTTCAGTTTATATTTACCTTTATTTGATTTTCGCACTTTATTTTCAGCATTAGCAGTCTGCACTAAAATGATAATATCTGGAGCCACGGGAAACGGTTTAAGACGTTCTACCATTCTTATGAAAGATAAAAAAAAGATCTACAACTTTTATGTTGGACGAAGAAGCTGAATCGGAATGTAGCAGACCTGAAAAAGTCGTTGAAGTTGCAGCATTAGTTTTTATTTAGTTTTGGGTCACTTGTTTTGGGCCTGGGTTATGTATTTGACCCAGTTGGATTGTAAACCGAACTCCCTTCTCTTGTATAAGGGGAGAAGCGTGTGACTTTGTCACTCTCTCTTCTTTTCACGAATTTTACTTTTGGCTTTTGTACGATTACGATGAAGAACTAATCTTTCTGAGTCGATCTGCTGTAATTCAGGTTCCAACACTTGAGATTATTATAATGTTAATTTTAGTTTAATTCCTTTCAATGATATTTTGTGTTCTTGTATGCTTAATTCAATTGCATGAAATATATTGATTCAATTTGGTTGATTGTATGACCCTAACATTGGCACGACACGTTTGCTTAATTCGTTTTTGTGCCTGATCGATCATGTTTGCTTAATCCATGAAAACTTATTCCGTTTGCTTAATCCGGACAATAGGATCATACATCTCACGAACTTCACCGCGCTTGTCACTGAGTTTGTATCCAAATAGGAATAGACAATCCGCTTAGGGTATTAAAATTATAATAATCGATGATAGTAGGGACTGAATCGGTAGATTGACTTATTTCATAATCACTTTTGTTAATCACTTTTTCTCAATCGAACACCAAACCAAACCCCCCCTAATTCGATTTACCTTTGGTTAGTAATAATCAAGAATCCTTGTGAGAACGATATCCGAGTTACAGTTGTCGCTAAACTACCGTTTGAAAATCACTCGTTTTGATCCGCGCGCGACAGCGGATCAAATTAATTTGATCAGTGCATTTTGATGCACATTCCTCTATGTTTGTAGTTATGCATTTCCATGGTTTGTTTAGCTCATTTTTATATTTTATAATGTTTTTCTATTTCAGTTTATATTTACCTTTATTTGATTTTCGCACTTTATTTTCAGCATTAGCAGTCTGCACTAAAATGATCATATCTGGAGCTACGGGAATCGGTTTGAGACGTTCTACAATTCTTCGGAAAGATAAAAAAAAGATCTACAACTTTTATGTTGGACGAAGAAGCTGAATCGGATTGTAGCAGACCTGAAAAAGTCGTTGAAGTTGCAGCATTAGTTTTTATTTAGTTTTGGGTCACTTGTTTTGGGCCTGGGTTATGTATTTGACCCAGTTGGATTGTAAACCGAACTCCCTTCTCTTGTATAAGGGGAGAAGCGTGTGACTTTGTCACTCTCTCTTCTTTTCACGAATTTTACTTTTGGCTTTTGTACGATTACGATGAAAAACTAATCTTTCTGAGTCGATCTGCTGTAATTCAAGTTCCAACACTTGAGATTATTATAATGTTAATTTTAGTTTAATTCCTTTCAATGATATTTTGTGTTCTTGTATGCTTAATTCAATTGCATGAAATATATTGATTCAATTTGGTTGATTGTATGACCCTAACATTGGCACGACACGTTTGCTTAATTCGTTTTTGTGCCTGATCGATCATGTTTGCTTAATCCATGAAAACTTATTCCGTTTGCTTAATCCGGACAATAGGATCATACATTTCACGAACTTCACCGCGCTTGTCACTGAGTTTGTATCCAAATAGGAATAGACAATCCGCTTAGGGTATTAAAATTATAATAATCGATGATAGTAGGGACTGAATCGGTAGATTGACTTATTTCATAATCACTTTTGTTAATCACTTTTGTTAATCACTTTTTCTCAATCGAACACCAAACCAAACCCCCCCTAATTCGATTTACCTTTGGTTAGTAATAATCAAGAATCCTTGTGAGAACGATATCCGAGTTACAGTTGTCGCTAAACTACCGTTTGAAAATCACTCGTTTTGATCCGCGCGCGACAGCGGATCAAATTAATTTGATCAGTGCATTTTGATGCACATTCCTCTATGTTTGTAGTTATGCATTTCCATGGTTTGTTTAGCTCATTTTTATATTTTATAATGTTTTTCTATTTCAGTTTATATTTACCTTTATTTGATTTTCGCACTTTATTTTCAGCATTAGCAGTTTGCACTAAAATGATCATATCTGGAGCTACGGGAATCGGTTTGAGACTTTCTACAATTCTTCGGAAAGATAAAAAAAAGATCTACAACTTTTATGTTGGACGAAGAAGCTGAATCGGACTTTAGTAGACCTGAAAAAGTCGTTGAAGTTGCAGCATTAGTTTTTATTTAGTTTTGGGTCACTTGTTTTGGGCCTGGGTTATGTATTTGACCCAGTTGGATTGTAAACCGAACTCCCTACTCTTGTATAATGGGAGAAGCGTGTGACTTTGTCACTCTCTCTTCTTTTCACGAATTTTACTTTTGGCTTTTGTACGATTACGATGAAGAACTAATCTTTCTGAGTCGATCTGCTGTAATTCAGGTTCCAACACTTGAGATTATTATAATGTTAATTTTAGTTTAATTCCTTTCAATGATATTTTGTATTCTTGTATGCTTAATTCAATTGCATGAAATATATTGATTCAATTTGGTTGATTGTATGACCCTAACATTGGCACGACAAGTTTGCTTAATTCGTTTTTGTGCCTGATCGATCATGTTTGCTTAATCCATGAAAACTTATTCCGTTTGCTTAATCCGGACAATAGGATCATACATCTCACGAACTTCACCGCACTTGTCACTGAGTTTGTATCCAAATAGGAATAGACAATCCGCTTAGGGTATTAAAATTATAATAATCGATGATAGTAGGGACTGAATCGGTAGATTGACTTATTTCATAATCACTTTTGTTAATCACTTTTTCTCAATCGAACACCAAACCAAACCCCCCCTAATTCGATTTACCTTTGGTTAGTAATAATCAAGAATCCTTGTGAGAACGATATCCGAGTTACAGTTGTCGCTAAACTACCGTTTGAAAATCACTGGTTTTGATCCGCGCGCGACAGCGGATCAAATTAATTTGATCAGTGCATTTTGATGCACATTCCTCTATGTTTGTAGTTATGCATTTCCATGGTTTGTTTAGCTCATTTTTATATTTTATAATGTTTTTCTATTTCAGTTTATATTTACCTTTATTTGATTTTCGCACTTTATTTTCAGCATTAGCAGTCTGCACTAAAATGATCATATCTGGAGCTACGGGAAATGGTTTAAGACGTTCTACCATTCTTATGAAAGATAAAAAAAATATCTACAACTTTTATGTTGGACGAAGAAGCTGAATCGGAATGTAGCAGACCTGAAAAAGTCGTTGAAGTTGCAGCATTAGTTTTTATTTAGTTTTGGGTCACTTGTTTTGGGCCTGGGTTATGTATTTGACCCAGTTGGATTGTAAACCGAACTCCCTTCTCTTGTATAATGGGAGAAGCGTGTGACTTTGTCACTCTCTCTTCTTTTCACGAATTTTACTTTTGGCTTTTGTACGATTACGATGAAGAACTAATCTTTCTGAGTCGATCTGCTGTAATTCAGGTTCCAACACTTGAGATTATTATAATGTTAATTTTAGTTTAATTCCTTTCAATGATATTTTGTGTTCTTGTATGCTTAATTCAATTGCATGAAATATATTGATTCAATTTGGTTGATTGTATGACCCTAACATTGGCACGACACGTTTGCTTAATTCGTTTTTGTGCCTGATCGATCATGTTTGCTTAATCCATGAAAACTTATTTTGTTTGCTTAATCCGGACAATAGGATCATACATCTCACGAACTTCACCGCGCTTGTCACTGAGTTTGTATCCAAATAGGAATAGACAATCCGCTTAGGGTATTAAAATTATAATAATCGATGATAGTAGGGACTGAATCGGTAGATTGACTTATTTCATAATCACTTTTGTTAATCACTTTTGTTAATCACTTTTTCTCAATCGAACACCAAACCAAACCCCCCCTAATTCGATTTACCTTTGGTTAGTAATAATCAAGAATCCTTGTGAGAACGATATCCGAGTTACAGTTGTCGCTAACCTACCGTTTGAAAATCACTCGTTTTGATCCGCGCGCGACAGCGGATCAAATTAATTTGATCAGTGCATTTTGATGCACATTCCTCTATGTTTGTAGTTATGCATTTTCATGGTTTGTTTAGCTCATTTTTATATTTTATAATGTTTTTCTATTTCAGTTTATATTTACCTTTATTTGATTTTCGCACTTTATTTTCAGCATTAGCAGTCTGCACTAAAATGATCATATCTGGAGCTACGGGAATCGGTTTGAGACGTTCTACAATTCTTCGGAAAGATAAAAAAAAGATCTACAACTTTTATGTTGGACGAAGAAGCTGAATCGGACTGTAGCAGACCTGAAAAAGTCGTTGAAGTTGCAGCATTAGTTTTTATTTAGTTTTGGGTCACTTGTTTTGGGCCTGGGTTATGTATTTGACCCAGTTGGATTGTAAACCGAACTCCCTTCTCTTGTATAATGGGATAAGCGTGTGACTTTGTCACTCTCTCTTCTTTTCACGAATTTTACTTTTGGCTTTTGTACGATTACGATGAAGAACTAATCTTTCTGAGTCGATCTGCTGTAATTCAGGTTCCAACACTTGAGATTATTATAATGTTAATTTTAGTTTAATTCCTTTCAATGATATTTTGTGTTCTTGTATGCTTAATTCAATTGCATGAAATATATTGATTCAATTTGGTTGATTGTATGACCCTAACATTGGCACGACACGTTTGCTTAATTCGTTTTTGTGCCTGATCGATCATGTTTGCTTAATCCATGAAAACTTATTCTGTTTGCTTAATCCGGACAATAGGATCATACATCTCACGAACTTCACCGCGCTTGTCACTGAGTTTGTATCCAAATAGGAATAGACAATCCGCTTAGGGTATTAAAATTATAATAATCGATGATAGTAGGGACTGAATCGGTAGATTGACTTATTTCATAATCACTTTTGTTAATCACTTTTGTTAATCACTTTTTCTCAATCGAACACCAAACCAAACCCCCCCTAATTCGATTTACCTTTGGTTAGTAATAATCAAGAATCCTTGTGAGAACGATATCCGAGTTACAGTTGTCGCTAACCTACCGTTTGAAAATCACTCGTTTTGATCCGCGCGCGACAGCGGATCAAATTAATTTGATCAGTGCATTTTGATGCACATTCCTCTATGTTTGTAGTTATGCATTTCCATGGTTTGTTTAGCTCATTTTTATATTTTATAATGTTTTTCTATTTCAGTTTATATTTGCCTTTATTTGATTTTCGCACTTTATTTTCAGCATTAGCAGTCTGCACTAAAATGATCATATCTGGAGATACGGGAATCGGTTTGAGACGTTCTACAATTCTTCGGAAAGATAAAAAAAAGATCTACAACTTTTATGTTGGACGAAGAAGCTGAATCGGAATGTAGCAGACCTGAAAAAGTCGTTGAAGTTGCAGCATTAGTTTTTATTTAGTTTTGGGTCACTTGTTTTGGGCCTGGGTTATGTATTTGACCCAGTTGGATTGTAAACCAAACTCCCTTCTCTTGTATAATGGGAGAAGCGTGTGACTTTGTCACTCTCTCTTCTTTTCACGAATTTTACTTTTGGCTTTTGTACTATTACGATGAAGAACTAATCTTTCTGAGTCGATCTGCTGTAATTCAGGTTCCAACACTTGAGATTATTATAATGTTAATTTTAGTTTAATTCCTTTCAATGATATTTTGTGTTCTTGTATGCTTAATTCAATTGCATGAAATATATTGATTCAATTTGGTTGATTGTATGACCCTAACATTGGCACGACACGTTTGCTTAATTCGTTTTTGTGCCTGATCGATCATGTTTGCTTAATCCATGAAAACTTATTCCGTTTGCTTAATCCGGACAATAGGATCATACATCTCACGAACTTCACCGCACTTGTCACTGAGTTTGTATCCAAATAGGAATAGACAATCCGCTTAGGGTATTAAAATTATAATAATCGATGATAGTAGGGACTGAATCGGTAGATTGACTTATTTCATAATCACTTTTGTTAATCACTTTTTCTCAATCGAACACCAAACCAAACCCCCCCTAATTCGATTTACCTTTGGTTAGTAATAATCAAGAATCCTTGTGAGAACGATATCCGAGTTACAGTTGTCGCTAAACTACCGTTTGAAAATCACTGGTTTTGATCCGCGCGCGACAGCGGATCAAATTAATTTGATCAGTGCATTTTGATGCACATTCCTCTATGTTTGTAGTTATGCATTTCCATGGTTTGTTTAGCTCATTTTTATATTTTATAATGTTTTTCTATTTCAGTTTATATTTACCTTTATTTGATTTTCGCACTTTATTTTCAGCATTAGCAGTCTGCACTAAAATGATCATATCTGGAGCTACGGGAAATGGTTTAAGACGTTCTACCATTCTTATGAAAGATAAAAAAAATATCTACAACTTTTATGTTGGACGAAGAAGCTGAATCGGAATGTAGCAGACCTGAAAAAGTCGTTGAAGTTGCAGCATTAGTTTTTATTTAGTTTTGGGTCACTTGTTTTGGGCCTGGGTTATGTATTTGACCCAGTTGGATTGTAAACCGAACTCCCTTCTCTTGTATAATGGGAGAAGCGTGTGACTTTGTCACTCTCTCTTCTTTTCACGAATTTTACTTTTGGCTTTTGTACGATTACGATGAAGAACTAATCTTTCTGAGTCGATCTGCTGTAATTCAGGTTCCAACACTTGAGATTATTATAATGTTAATTTTAGTTTAATTCCTTTCAATGATATTTTGTGTTCTTGTATGCTTAATTCAATTGCATGAAATATATTGATTCAATTTGGTTGATTGTATGACCCTAACATTGGCACGACACGTTTGCTTAATTCGTTTTTGTGCCTGATCGATCATGTTTGCTTAATCCATGAAAACTTATTTTGTTTGCTTAATCCGGACAATAGGATCATACATCTCACGAACTTCACCGCGCTTGTCATTGAGTTTGTATCCAAATAGGAATAGACAATCCGCTTAGGGTATTAAAATTATAATAATCGATGATAGTAGGGACTGAATCGGTAGATTGACTTATTTCATAATCACTTTTGTTAATCACTTTTGTTAATCACTTTTTCTCAATCGAACACCAAACCAAACCCCCCCTAATTCGATTTACCTTTGGTTAGTAATAATCAAGAATCCTTGTGAGAACGATATCCGAGTTACAGTTGTCGCTAACCTACCGTTTGAAAATCACTCGTTTTGATCCGCGCGCGACAGCGGATCAAATTAATTTGATCAGTGCATTTTGATGCACATTCCTCTATGTTTGTAGTTATGCATTTCCATGGTTTGTTTAGCTCATTTTTATATTTTATAATGTTTTTCTATTTCAGTTTATATTTACCTTTATTTGATTTTCGCACTTTATTTTCAGCATTAGCAGTCTGCACTAAAATGATCATATCTGGAGCTACGGGAATCGGTTTGAGACGTTCTACAATTCTTCGGAAAGATAAAAAAAAGATCTACAACTTTTATGTTGGACGAAGAAGCTGAATCAGACTGTAGCAGACCTGAAAAAGTCGTTGAAGTTGCAGCATTAGTTTTTATTTAGTTTTGGGTCACTTGTTTTGGGCCTGGGTTATGTATTTGACCCAGTTGGATTGTAAACCGAACTCCCTTCTCTTGTATAATGGGATAAGCGTGTGACTTTGTCACTCTCTCTTCTTTTCACGAATTTTACTTTTGGCTTTTGTACGATTACGATGAAGAACTAATCTTTCTGAGTCGATCTGCTGTAATTCAGGTTCCAACACTTGAGATTATTATAATGTTAATTTTAGTTTAATTCCTTTCAATGATATTTTGTGTTCTTGTATGCTTAATTCAATTGCATGAAATATATTGATTCAATTTGGTTGATTGTATGACCCTAACATTGGCACGACACGTTTGCTTAATTCGTTTTTGTGCCTGATCGATCATGTTTGCTTAATCCATGAAAACTTATTCTGTTTGCTTAATCCGGACAATAGGATCATACATCTCACGAACTTCACCGCGCTTGTCACTGAGTTTGTATCCAAATAGGAATAGACAATCCGCTTAGGGTATTAAAATTATAATAATCGATGATAGTAGGGACTGAATCGGTAGATTGACTTATTTCATAATCACTTTTGTTAATCACTTTTGTTAATCACTTTTTCTCAATCGAACACCAAACCAAACCCCCCCTAATTCGATTTACCTTTGGTTAGTAATAATCAAGAATCCTTGTGAGAACGATATCCGAGTTACAGTTGTCGCTAACCTACCGTTTGAAAATCACTCGTTTTGATCCGCGCGCGACAGCGGATCAAATTAATTTGATCAGTGCATTTTGATGCACATTCCTCTATGTTTGTAGTTATGCATTTCCATGGTTTGTTTAGCTCATTTTTATATTTTATAATGTTTTTCTATTTCAGTTTATATTTACCTTTATTTGATTTTCGCACTTTATTTTCAGCATTAGCAGTCTGCACTAAAATGATCATATCTGGAGATACGGGAATCGGTTTGAGACGTTCTACAATTCTTCGGAAAGATAAAAAAAAGATCTACAACTTTTATGTTGGAAGAAGAAGCTGAATCGGAATGTAGCAGACCTGAAAAAGTCGTTGAAGTTGCAGCATTAGTTTTTATTTAGTTTTGGGTCACTTGTTTTGGGCCTGGGTTATGTATTTGACCCAGTTGGATTGTAAACCAAACTCCCTTCTCTTGTATAAGGGGAGAAGCGTGTGACTTTGTCACTCTCTCTTCTTTTCACGAATTTTACTTTTGGCTTTTGTACTATTACGATGAAGAACTAATCTTTCTGAGTCGATCTGCTGTAATTCAGGTTCCAACACTTGAGATTATTATAATGTTAATTTTAGTTTAATTCCTTTCAATGATATTTTGTGTTCTTGTATGCTTAATTCAATTGCATGAAATATATTGATTCAATTTGGTTGATTGTATGACCCTAACATTGGCACGACACGTTTGCTTAATTCGTTTTTGTGCCTGATCGATCATGTTTGCTTAATCCATGAAAACTTATTCTGTTTGCTTAATCCGGACAATAGGATCATACATCTCACGAACTTCACCGCGCTTGTCACTGAGTTTGTATCCAAATAGGAATAGACAATCCGCTTAGGGTATTAAAATTATAATAATCGATGATAGTAGGGACTGAATCGGTAGATTGACTTATTTCATAATCACTTTTGTTAATCACTTTTGTTAATCACTTTTTCTCAATCGAACACCAAACCAAACCCCCCCTAATTCGATTTACCTTTGGTTAGTAATAATCAAGAATCCTTGTGAGAACGATATCCGAGTTACAGTTGTCGCTAACCTACCGTTTGAAAATCACTCGTTTTGATCCGCGCGCGACAGCGGATCAAATTAATTTGATCAGTGCATTTTGATGCACATTCCTCTATGTTTGTAGTTATGCATTTCCATGGTTTGTTTAGCTCATTTTTATATTTTAAAATGTTTTTCTATTTCAGTTTATATTTACCTTTATTTGATTTTCGCACTTTATTTTCAGCATTAGCAGTCTGCACTAAAATGATCATATCTGGAGCTACGGGAATCGGTTTGAGACGTTCTACAATTCTTCGGAAAGATAAAAAAAAGATCTACAACTTTTATGTTGGACGAAGAAGCTGAATCGGATTGTAGCAGACATGAAAAAGTCGTTGAAGTTGCAGCATTAGTTTTTATTTAGTTTTGGGTCACTTGTTTTGGGCCTGGGTTATGTATTTGACCCAGTTGGATTGTAAACCGAACTCCCTTCTCTTGTATAAGGGGAGAAGCGTGTGACTTTGTCACTCTCTCTTCTTTTCACGAATTTTACTTTTGGCTTTTGTACGATTACGATGAAGAACTAGTCTTTCTGAGTCGATCTGCTGTAATTCAGGTTCCAACACTTGAGATTATTATAATGTTAATTTTAGTTTAATTCCTTTCAATGATATTTTGTGTTCTTGTATGCTTAATTCAATTGCATGAAATATATTGATTCAATTTGGTTGATTGTATGACCCTAACATTGGCACGACACGTTTGCTTAATTCGTTTTTGTGCCTGATCGATCATGTTTGCTTAATCCATGAAAACTTATTCCGTTTGCTTAATCCGGACAATAGGATCATACATCTCACGAACTTCACCGCGCTTGTCACTGAGTTTGTATCCAAATAGGAATAGACAATCCGCTTAGGGTATTAAAATTATAATAATCGATGATAGTAGGGACTGAATCGGTAGATTGACTTATTTCATAATCACTTTTGTTAATCACTTTTGTTAATCACTTTTTCTCAATCGAACACCAAACCAAACCCCCCCTAATTCGATTTACCTTTGGTTAGTAATAATCAAGAATCCTTGTGAGAACGATATCCGAGTTACAGTTGTCGCTAACCTACCGTTTGAAAATCACTCGTTTTGATCCGCGCGCGACAGCGGATCAAATTAATTTGATCAGTGCATTTTGATGCACATTCCTCTATGTTTGTAGTTATGCATTTCCATGGTTTGTTTAGCTCATTTTTATATTTTATAATGTTTTTCTATTTCAGTTTATATTTACCTTTATTTGATTTTCGCACTTTATTTTCAGCATTAGCAGTCTGCACTAAAATGATCATATCTGGAGCTACGGGAATCGGTTTGAGACGTTCTACAATTCTTCGGAAAGATAAAAAAAAGATATACAACTTTTATGTTGGACGAAGAAGCTGAATCGGAATGTAGCAGACCTGAAAAAGTCGTTGAAGTTGCAGCATTAGTTTTTATTTAGTTTTGGGTCACTTGTTTTGGGCCTGGGTTATGTATTTGACCCAGTTGGATTGTAAACCGAACTCCCTTCTCTTGTATAAGGGGAGAAGCGTGTGACTTTGTCACTCTCTCTTCTTTTCACGAATTTTACTTTTGGCTTTTGTACGATTACGATGAAGAACTAATCTTTCTGAGTCGATCTGCTGTAATTCAGGTTCCAACACTTGAGATTATTATAATGTTAATTTTAGTTTAATTCCTTTCAATGATATTTTGTGTTCTTGTATGCTTAATTCAATTGCATGAAATATATTGATTCAATTTGGTTGATTGTATGACCCTAACATTGGCACGACACGTTTGCTTAATTCGTTTTTGTGCCTGATCGATCATGTTTGCTTAATCCATGAAAACTTATTCCGTTTGCTTAATCCGGACAATAGGATCATACATCTCACGAACTTCACCGCGCTTGTCACTGAGTCTGTATCCAAATAGGAATAGACAATCCGCTTAGGGTATTAAAATTATAATAATCGATGATAGTAGGGACTGAATCGGTAGATTGACTTATTTCATAATCACTTTTGTTAATCACTTTTGTTAATCACTTTTTCTCAATCGAACACCAAACGAAACCCCCTATAATTCGATTTACCTTTGGTTAGTAATAATCAAGAATCCTTGTGAGAACGATATCCGAGTTACAGTTGTCGCTAACCTACCGTTTGAAAATCACTCGTTTTGATCCGCGCGCGACAGCGGATCAAATTAATTTGATCAGTGCATTTTGATGCACATTCCTCTATGTTTGTAGTTATGCATTTCCATAGTTTGTTTAGCTCATTTTTATATTTTATAATGTTTTTCTATTTCAGTTTATATTTACCTTTATTTGATTTTCGCACTTTATTTTCAGCATTAGCAGTCTGCACTAAAATGATCATATCTGGAGCTACGGGAATCGGTTTGAGACGTTCTACATTTCTTCGGAAAGATAAAAAAAAGATCTACAACTTTTATGTTGGACGAAGAAGCTGAATCGGATTGTAGCCGACCTGAAAAAGTCGTTGAAGTTGCAGCATTAGTTTTTATTTAGTTTTGGGTCACTTGTTTTGGGCCTGGGTTATGTATTTGACCCAGTTGGATTGTAAACCGAACTCCCTTCTCTTGTATAAGGGGAGAAGCGTGTGACTTTGTCACTCTCTCTTCTTTTCACGAATTTTACTTTTGGCTTTTGTACGATTACGATGAAGAACTAATCTTTCTGAGTCGATCTGCTGTAATTCAGGTTCCAACACTTGAGATTATTATAATGTTAATTTTAGTTTAATTCCTTTCAATGATATTTTGTGTTCTTGTATGCTTAATTCAATTGCATGAAATATATTGATTCAATTTGGTTGATTGTATGACCCTAACATTGGCACGACACGTTTGCTTAATTCGTTTTTGTGTCTGATCGATCATGTTTGCTTAATCCATGAAAACTTATTCCGTTTGCTTAATCCGGACAATAGGATCATACATTTCACGAACTTCACCGCGCTTGTCACTGAGTTTGTATCCAAATAGGAATAGACAATCCGCTTAGGGTATTAAAATTATAATAATCGATGATAGTAGGGACTGAATCGGTAGATTGACTTATTTCATAATCACTTTTGTTAATCACTTTTGTTAATCACTTTTTCTCAATCGAACACCAAACCAAACCCCCCTAATTCGATTTACCTTTGGTTAGTAATAATCAAGAATCCTTGTGAGAACGATATCCGAGTTACAGTTGTCGCTAAACTACCGTTTGAACATCACTCGTTTTGATCCGCGCGCGACAGCGGATCAAATTAATTTGATCAGTGCATTTTGATTCACATTCCTCTATGTTTGTAGTTATGCATTTCCATGGTTTGTTTAGCTCATTTTTATATTTTATAATGTTTTTCTATTTCAGTTTATATTTACCTTTATATGATTTTCGCACTTTATTTTCAGCATTAGCAGTCTGCACTAAAATGATCATATCTGGAGCTACGTGAATCGGTTTGAGATGTTCTACCATTCTTCGGAAAGATTAAAAAAGGATCTACAACTATTATGTTGGACGAAGAAGCTGAATCGGAATGTAGCAGACCTGAAAAAGTCGTTGAAGTTGCAGCATTAGTTTTTATTTAGTTTTGGGTAACTTGTTTTGGGCCTGGGTTATGTATTTGACCCAGTTGGATTGTAAACCGAACTCCCTTCTCTTGTATAATGGGAGAAGCGTGTGACTTTGTCACTCTCGCTTCTTTTCACGAATTTTAATTTTGGCTTTTGTACGATTACGATGAAGAACTAATCTTTCTGAGTCGATCTGCTGTAATTCAGGTTCCAACACTTGAGATTATTATAATGTTAATTTTAGTTTAATTCCTTTCAATGATATTTTGTGTTCTTGTATGCTTAATTCAATTGCATGAAATATATTGATTCAATTTGGTTGATTGTATGACCCTAACATTGAAACGACACGTTTGCTTAATTCGTTTTTGTGCCTGATCGATCATGTTTGCTTAATCCATGAAAACTTATTCCGTTTGCTTAATCCGGACAATACGATCATACATTTCACGAACTTCACCGCGCTTGTCACTGAGTTTGTATCCAAATAGGAATAGACAATCCGCTTAGGGTATTAAAATTATAATAATCGATGATAGTAGGGACTGAATCGGTAGATTGACTTATTTCATAATCACTTTTGTTAATCACTTTTGTTAATCACTTTTTCTCAATCGAACACCAAACCAAACCCCCCTAATTCGATTTACCTTTGGTTAGTAATAATCAAGAATCCTTGTGAGAACGATATCCGAGTTACAGTTGTCGCTAAACTACCGTTTGAAAATCACTCGTTTTGATCCGCGCGCGACAGCGGATCAAATTAATTTGATCAGTGCATTTTGATTCACATTCCTCTATGTTTGTAGTTATGCATTTCCATGGTTTGTTTAGCTCATTTTTATATTTTATAATGTTTTTCTATTTCAGTTTATATTTACCTTTATATGATTTTCGCACTTTATTTTCAGCATTAGCAGTCTGCACTAAAATGATCATATCTGGAGCTACGTGAATCGGTTTGAGATGTTCTACCATTCTTCGGAAAGATTAAAAAAGGATCTACAACTTTTATGTTGGACGAAGAAGCTGAATCGGAATGTAGCAGACCTGAAAAAGTCGTTGAAGTTGCAGCATTAGTTTTTATTTAGTTTTGGGTAACTTGTTTTGGGCCTGGGTTATGTATTTGACCCAGTTGGATTGTAAACCGAACTCCCTTCTCTTGTATAATGGGAGAAGCGTGTGACTTCTCACTCTCTCTTCCTTTCACGAATTTTACTTTTGGCTTTTGTACGATTACGATGAAGAACTAATCTTTCTGAGTCGATCTGCTGTAATTCAGGTTCCAACACTTGAGATTATTATAATGTTAATTTTAGTTTAATTCCTTTCAATGATATTTTGTGTTCTTGTATGCTTAATTCAATTGCATGAAATATATTGATTCAATTTGGTTGATTGTATGACCCTAACATTGGCACGACACGTTTGCTTAATTCGTTTTTGTGCCTGATCAATCATGTTTGCTTAATCCATGAAAACTTATTCCGTTTGCTTAATCCGGACAATAGGATCATACATCTCACGAACTTCACCGCGCTTGTCACTGAGTTTGTATCCAAATAGGAATAGACAATCCGCTTAGGGTATTAAAATTATAATAATCGATGATAGTAGGGACTGAATCGGTAGATTGACTTATTTCATAATAACTTTTGTTAATAACTTTTGTTAATCACTTTTTCTCAATCGAACACTAAACCAAACCCCTCCTAATTCGATTTACCTTTGGTTAGTAATAATCAAGAATCCTTGTGAGAACGATATCCGAGTTACAGTTGTCGCTAACCTACCGTTTGAAAATCACTCGTTTTGATCCGCGCGCGACAGCGGATCAAATTAATTTGATCAGTGCATTTTGATGCACATTCCTCTATGTTTGTAGTTATGCATTTCCATGGTTTGTTTAGCTCATTTTTATATTTTATAATGTTTTTCTATTTCAGTTTATATTTACCTTTATTTGATTTTCGCACTTTATTTTCAGCATTAGCAGTCTGCACTAAAATGATCATATCTGGTGCTACATGAATCGGTTTGAGACGTTCTACATTTCTTCGGAAAGATAAAAAAAAGATCTACAACTTTTATGTTGGACGAAGAAGCTGAATCGGACTGTAGCAGACCTGAAAAAGTCGTTGAAGTTGCAGCATTAGTTTTTATTTAGTTTTGGGTCACTTGTTTTGGGCCTGGGTTATGTATTTGACCCAGTTGGATTGTAAACCGAACTCCCTTCTCTTGTATAAGGGGAGAAGCGTGTGACTTTGTCACTCTCTCTTCTTTTCACGAATTTTACTTTTGGCTTTTGTACGATTACGATGAAGAACTAATCTTTCTGAGTCGATCTGCTGTAATTCAGGTTCCAACACTTGAGATTATTATAATGTTAATTTTAGTTTAATTCCTTTCAATGATATTTTGTGTTCTTGTATGCTTAATTCAATTGCATGAAATATATTGATTCAATTTGGTTGATTGTATGACCCTAACATTGGCACGACACGTTTGCTTAATTCGTTTTTGTGCCTGATCGATCATGTTTGCTTAATCCATGAAAACTTATTCCGTTTGCTTAATCCGGACAATAGGATCATACATTTCACGAACTTCACCGCGCTTGTCACTGAGTTTGTATCCAAATAGGAATAGACAATCCGCTTAGGGTATTAAAATTATAATAATCGATGATAGTAGGGACTGAATCGGTAGATTGACTTATTTCATAATCACTTTTGTTAATCACTTTTGTTAATCACTTTTTCTCAATTGAACACCAAACCAAACCCCCCTAATTCGATTTACCTTTGGTTAGTAATAATCAAGAATCCTTGTGAGAACGATATCCGAGTTACAGTTGTCGCTAAACTACCGTTTGAAAATCACTCGTTTTGATCCGCGCGCGACAGCGGATCAAATTAATTTGATCAGTGCATTTTGATTCACATTCCTCTATGTTTGTAGTTATGCATTTCCATGGTTTGTTTAGCTCATTTTTATATTTTATAATGTTTTTCTATTTCAGTTTATATTTACCTTTATATGATTTTCGCACTTTATTTTCAGCATTAGCAGTCTGCACTAAAATGATCATATCTGGAGCTACGTGAATCGGTTTGAGATGTTCTACCATTCTTCGGAAAGATTAAAAAAGGATCTACAACTTTTATGTTGGACGAAGAAGCTGAATCGGAATGTAGCAGACCTGAAAAAGTCGTTGAAGTTGCAGCATTAGTTTTTATTTAGTTTTGGGTAACTTGTTTTGGGCCTGGGTTATGTATTTGACCCAGTTGGATTGTAAACCGAACTCCCTTCTCTTGTATAATGGGAGAAGCGTGTGACTTTGTCACTCTCTCTTCTTTTCACGAATTTTACTTTTGGCTTTTGTACGATTACGATGAAGAACTAATCTTTCTGAGTCGATCTGCTGTAATTCAGGTTCCAACACTTGAGATTATTATAATGTTAATTTTAGTTTAATTCCTTTCAATGATATTTTGTGTTCTTGTATGCTTAATTCAATTGCATGAAATATATTGATTCAATTTGGTTGATTGTATGACCCTAACATTGGCACGACACGTTTGCTTAATTCGTTTTTGTGCCTGATCGATCATGTTTGCTTAATCCATGAAAACTTATTCCGTTTGCTTAATCCGGACAATAGGATCATACATTTCACGAACTTCACCGCGCTTGTCACTGAGTTTGTATCCAAATAGGAATAGACAATCCGCTTAGGGTATTAAAATTATAATAATCGATGATAGTAGGGACTGAATCGGTAGATTGACTTATTTCATAATCACTTTTGTTAATCACTTTTGTTAATCACTTTTTCTCAATCGAACACCAAACCAAACCCCCCTAATTCGATTTACCTTTGGTTAGTAATAATCAATAATCCTTGTGAGAACGATATCCGAGTTACAGTTGTCGCTAAACTACCGTTTGAAAATCACTCGTTTTGATCCGCGCGCGACAGCGGATCAAATTAATTTGATCAGTGCATTTTGATTCACATTCCTCTATGTTTGTAGTTATGCATTTCCATGGTTTGTTTAGCTCATTTTTATATTTTATAATGTTTTTCTATTTCAGTTTATATTTACCTTTATATGATTTTCGCACTTTATTTTCAGCATTAGCAGTCTGCACTAAAATGATCATATCTGGAGCTACGTGAATCGGTTTGAGATGTTCTACCATTCTTCGGAAAGATTAAAAAAGGATCTACAACTTTTATGTTGGACGAAGAAGCTGAATCGGAATGTAGCAGACCTGAAAAAGTCGTTGAAGTTGCAGCATTAGTTTTTATTTAGTTTTGGGTAACTTGTTTTGGGCCTGGGTTATGTATTTGACCCAGTTGGATTGTAAACCGAACTCCCTTCTCTTGTATAATGGGAGAAGCGTGTGACTTTGTCACTCTCTCTTCTTTTCACGAATTTTACTTTTGGCTTTTGTACGATTACGATGAAGAACTAATCTTTCTGAGTCGATCTGCTGTAATTCAGGTTCCAACACTTGAGATTATTATAATGTTAATTTTAGTTTAATTCCTTTCAATGATATTTTGTGTTCTTGTATGCTTAATTCAATTGCATGAAATATATTGATTCAATTTGGTTGATTGTATGACCCTAACATTGGCACGACACGTTTGCTTAATTCGTTTTTGTGCCTGATCGATCATGTTTGCTTAATCCATGAAAACTTATTCCGTTTGCTTAATCCGGACAATAGGATCATACATTTCACGAACTTCACCGCGCTTGTCACTGAGTTTGTATCCAAATAGGAATATACAATCCGCTTAGGGTATTAAAATTATAATAATCGATGATAGTATGGACTGAATCGGTAGATTGACTTATTTCATAATCACTTTTGTTAATCACTTTTGTTAATCACTTTTTCTCAATCGAACACCAAACCAAACCCCCCTAATTCGATTTACCTTTGGTTAGTAATAATCAATAATCCTTGTGAGAACGATATCCGAGTTACAGTTGTCGCTAAACTACCGTTTGAAAATCACTCGTTTTGATCCGCGCGCGACAGCGGATCAAATTAATTTGATCAGTGCATTTTGATTCACATTCCTCTATGTTTGTAGTTATGCATTTCCATGGTTTGTTTAGCTCATTTTTATATTTTATAATGTTTTTCTATTTCAGTTTATATTTACCTTTATATGATTTTCGCACTTTATTTTCAGCATTAGCAGTCTGCACTAAAATGATCATATCTGGAGCTACGTGAATCGGTTTGAGATGTTCTACCATTCTTCGGAAAGATTAAAAAAGGATCTACAACTTTTATGTTGGACGAAGAAGCTGAATCGGAATGTAGCAGACCTGAAAAAGTCGTTGAAGTTGCAGCGTTAGTTTTTATTTAGTTTTGGGTAACTTGTTTTGGGCCTGGGTTATGTATTTGACCCAGTTGGATTGTAAACCGAACTCCCTTCTCTTGTATAATGGGAGAAGCGTGTGACTTTGTCACTCTCTCTTCTTTTCACGAATTTTACTTTTGGCTTTTGTACGATTACGATGAAGAACTAATCTTTCTGAGTCGATCTGCTGTAATTCAGGTTCCAACACTTGAGATTATTATAATGTTAATTTTAGTTTAATTCCTTTCAATGATATTTTGTGTTCTTGTATGCTTAATTCAATTGCATGAAATATATTGATTCAATTTGGTTGATTGTATGACCCTAACATTGGCACGACACGTTTGCTTAATTCGTTTTTGTGCCTGATCGAGCATGTTTGCTTAATCCATGAAAACTTATTCCGTTTGCTTAATCCGGACAATAGGATCATACATCTCACGAACTTCACCGCGCTTGTCACTGAGTTTGTATCCAAATAGGAATAGACAATCCGCTTAGGGTATTAAAATTATAATAATCGATGATAGTAGGGACTGAATCGGTAGATTGACTTATTTCATAATCACTTTTGTTAATCACTTTTGTTAATCACTTTTTCTCAATCGAACACTAAACCAAACCCCCCCTAATTCGATTTACCTTTGGTTAGTAATAATCAAGAATCCTTGTGAGAACGATATCCGAGTTACAGTTGTCGCTAACCTACCGTTTGAAAATCACTCGTTTTGATCCGCGCGCGACAGCGGATCAAATTAATTTGATCAGTGCATTTTGATGCACATTCCTCTATGTTTGTAGTTATGCATTTCCATGGTTTGTTTAGCTCATTTTTATATTTTATAATGTTTTTCTATTTCAGTTTATGTTTACCTTTATTTGATTTTCGCACTTTATTTTCAGCATTAGCAGTCTGCACTAAAATGATCATATCTGGAGCTACGGGAATCGGTTTGAGACGTTCTACAATTCTTCGGAAAGATAAAAAAAAAGATCTACAACTTTTATGTTGGACGAAGAAGCTGAATCGGACTGTAGCAGACCTGAAAATGTCGTTGAAGTTGCAGCATTAGTTTTTATTTAGTTTTGGGTCACTTGTTTTGGGCCTGGGTTATGTATTTGACCCAGTTGGATTGTAAACCGAACTCCCTTCTCTTGTATAAGGGGAGAAGCGTGTGACTTTGTCAGTCTCTCTTCTTTTCACGAATTTTACTTTTGGCTTTTTTACGATTACGATGAAGAACTAATCTTTCTGAGTCGATCTGCTGTAATTCAGGTTCCAACACTTGAGATTATTATAATGTTAATTTTAGTTTAATTCCTTTCAATGATATTTTGTGTTCTTGTATGCTTAATTCAATTGCATGAAATATATTGATTCAATTTGGTTGATTGTATGACCCTAACATTGGCACGACACGTTTGCTTAATTCGTTTTTGTGCCTGATCGATCATGTTTGCTTAATCCATGAAAACTTATTCCGTTTGCTTAATCCGGACAATAGGATCATACATTTCACGAACTTCACCGCGCTTGTCACTGAGTTTGTATCCAAATAGGAATAGACAATCCGCTTAGGGTATTAAAATTATAATAATCGATGATAGTAGGGACTGAATCGGTAGATTGACTTATTTCATAATCACTTTAGTTAATCACTTTTGTTAATCACTTTTTCTCAATCGAACACCAAACCAAACCCCCCCCCCCCCCCCCCTAATTCGATTTACCTTTGGTTAGTAATAATCAAGAATCCTTGTGAGAACGATATCCGAGTTACAGTTGTCGCTAAACTACCGTTTGAAAATCACTCGTTTTGATCCGCGCGCGACAGCGGATCAAATTAATTTGATCAGTGCATTTTGATGCACATTCCTCTATGTTTGTAGTTATGCATTTCCATGGTTTGTTTAGCTCATTTTTATATTTTATAATGTTTTTCTATTTCAGTTTATATTTACCTTTATATGATTTTCGCACTTTATTTTCAGCATTAGCAGTCTGCACTAAAATGATCATATCTGGAGCTACGTGAATCGGTTTGAGATGTTCTACCATTCTTCGGAAAGATTAAAAAAGGATCTACAACTTTTATGTTGGACGAAGAAGCTGAATCGGAATGTAGCAGACCTGAAAAAGTCGTTGAAGTTGCAGCATTAGTTTTTATTTAGTTTTGGGTAACTTGTTTTGGGCCTGGGTTATGTATTTGACCCAGTTGGATTGTAAACCGAACTCCCTTCTCTTGTATAATGGGAGAAGCGTGTGACTTTGTCACTCTCTCTTCTTTTCACGAATTTTACTTTTGGCTTTTGTACGATTACGATGAAGAACTAATCTTTCTGAGTCGATCTGCTGTAATTCAGGTTCCAACACTTGAGATTATTATAATGTTAATTTTAGTTTAATTCCTTTCAATGATATTTTGTGTTCTTGTATGCTTAATTCAATTGCATGAAATATATTGATTCAATTTGGTTGATTGTATGACCCTAACATTGGCACGACACGTTTGCTTAATTCGTTTTTGTGCCTGATCGATCATGTTTGCTTAATCCATGAAAACTTATTCCGTTTGCTTAATCCGGACAATAGGATCATACATCTCACGAACTTCACCGCGCTTGTCACTGAGTTTGTATCCAAATAGGAATAGACAATCCGCTTAGGGTATTAAAATTATAATAATCGATGATAGTAGGGACTGAATCGGTAGATTGACTTATTTCATAATCACTTTTGTTAATCACTTTTTCTCAATCGAACACTAAACCAAACCCCCCCTAATTCGATTTACCTTTGGTTAGTAATAATCAAGAATCCTTGTGAGAACGATATCCGAGTTACAGTTGTCGCTAACCTACCGTTTGAAAATCACTCGTTTTGATCCGCGCGCGACAGCGGATCAAATTAATTTGATCAGTGCATTTTGATGCACATTCCTCTATGTTTGTAGTTATGCATTTCCATGGTTTGTTTAGCTCATTTTTATATTTTATAATGTTTTTCTATTTCAGTTTATGTTTACCTTTATTTGATTTTCGCACTTTATTTTCAGCATTAGCAGTCTGCACTAAAATGATCATATCTGGAGCTACGGGAATCGGTTTGAGACGTTCTACAATTCTTCGGAAAGATAAAAAAAAAGATTTACAACTTTTATGTTGGACGAAGAAGCTGAATCGGACTGTAGCAGACCTGAAAATGTCGTTGAAGTTGCAGCATTAGTTTTTATTTAGTTTTGGGTCACTTGTTTTGGGCCTGGGTTATGTATTTGACCCAGTTGGATTGTAAACCGAACTCCCTTCTCTTGTATAAGGGGAGAAGCGTGTGACTTTGTCACTCTCTCTTCTTTTCACGAATTTTACTTTTGGCTTTTGTACGATTACGATGAAGAACTAATCTTTCTGAGTCGATCTGCTGTAATTCAGGTTCCAACACTTGAGATTATTATAATGTTAATTTTAGTTTAATTCCTTTCAATGATATTTTGTGTTCTTGTATGCTTAATTCAATTGCATGAAATATATTGATTCAATTTGGTTGATTGTATGACCCTAACATTGGCACGACACGTTTGCTTAATTCGTTTTTGTGCCTGATCGATCATGTTTGCTTAATCCATGAAAACTTATTCCGTTTGCTTAATCCGGACAATAGGATCATACATTTCACGAACTTCACCGCGCTTGTCACTGAGTTTGTATCCAAATAGGAATAGACAATCCGCTTAGGGTATTAAAATTATAATAATCGATGATAGTAGGGACTGAATCGGTAGATTGACTTATTTCATAATCACTTTTGTTAATCACTTTTGTTAATCACTTTTTCTCAATCGAACACCAAACCAAACCCCCCCTAATTCGATTTACCTTTGGTTAGTAATAATCAAGAATCCTTGTGAGAACGATATCCGAGTTACAGTTGTCGCTAAACTACCGTTTGAAAATCACTCGTTTTGATCCGCGCGCGACAGCGGTTCAAATTAATTTGATCAGTGCATTTTGATGCACATTCCTCTATGTTTGTAGTTAAGCATTTCCATGGTTTGTTTAGCTCATTTTTATATTTTATAATGTTTTTCTATTTCAGTTTATATTTACCTTTATATGATTTTCGCACTTTATTTTCAGCATTAGCAGTCTGCACTAAAATGATCATAGCTGGAGCTACGTGAATCGGTTTGAGATGTTCTACCATTCTTCGGAAAGATTAAAAAAAGATCTACAACTTTTATGTTGGACGAAGAAGCTGAATCGGAATGTAGCAGACCTGAAAAAGTCGTTGAAGTTGCAGCATTAGTTTTTATTTAGTTTTGGGTCACTTGTTTTGGGCCTGGGTTATGTATTTGACCCAGTTGGATTGTAAACCGAACTCCCTTCTCTTGTATAATGGGAGAAGCGTGTGACTTTGTCACTCTCTCTTCTTTTCACGAATTTTACTTTTGGCTTTTGTACGATTACGATGAAGAACTAATCTTTCTGAGTCGATCTGCTGTAATTCAGGTTCCAACACTTGAGATTATTATAATGTTAATTTTAGTTTAATTCCTTTCAATGATATTTTGTGTTCTTGTATGCTTAATTCAATTGCATGAAATATATTGATTCAATTTGGTTGATTGTATGACCCTAACATTGGCACGACACGTTTGCTTAATTCGTTTTTGTGCCTAATCGATCATGTTTGCTTAATCCATGAAAACTTATTCCGTTTGCTTAATCCGGACAATAGGATCATACATCTCACGAACTTCACCGCGCTTGTCACTGAGTTTGTATCCAAATAGGAATAGACAATCCGCTTAGGGTATTAAAATTATAATAATCGATGATAGTAGGGACTGAATCGGTAGATTGACTTATTTCATAATCACTTTTGTTAATCACTTTTTCTCAATCGAACACCAAACCAAACCCCCCCTAATTCGATTTACCTTTGGTTAGTAATAATCAAGAATCCTTGTCAGAACGATATCCGAGTTACAGTTGTCGCTAAACTACCGTTTGAAAATCACTCGTTTTGATCCGCGCGCGACAGCGGATCAAATTAATTTGATCAGTGCATTTTGATGCACATTCCTCTATGTTTGTAGTTATGCATTTCCATGGTTTGTTTAGCTCATTTTTATATTTTATAATGTTTTTCTATTTCAGTTTATATTTACCTTTATTTGATTTTCGCACTTTATTTTCAGCATTAGCAGTCTGCACTAAAATGATCATATCTGGAGCTACGGGAAACGGTTTGAGACGTTCTACCATTATTATGAAAGATAAAAAAAAGAACTACAACTTTTATGTTGGACGAAGAAGCCGAATTGGACTGTAGCAGACCTGAAAAAGTTGTTGAAGTTGCAGCATTAGTTTTTATTTAGTTTTGGGTCACTTCTTTTGGGCCTGGGTTATGTATTTGACCCAGTTGGATTGTAAACCGAACTCCCTTCTCTTGTATAATGGGAGAAGCGTGTGACTTTGTCACTCTCTCTTCTTTTCACGAATTTTACTTTTGGCTTTTGTACGATTACGATGAAGAACTAATCTTTCTGAGTCGATCTGTTGTAATTCAGGTTCCAACACTTGAGATTATTATAATGTTAATTTTAGTTTAATTCCTTTCAATGATATTTTGTGTTCTTGTATGCTTAATTCAATTGCATGAAATATATTGATTCAATTTGGTTGATTGTATGACCCTAACATTGGCACGACACGTTTGCTTAATTCGTTTTTGTGCCTGATCGATCATGTTTGCTTAATCCATGAAAACTTATTCCGTTTGCTTAATCCGGACAATAGGATCATACATCTCACGAACTTCACCGCGCTTGTCACTGAGTTTGTATCCAAATAGGAATAGACAATCCGCTTAGGGTATTAAAATTATAATAATCGATGATAGTAGGGACTGAATCGGTAGATTGACTTATTTCATAATCACTTTTGTTAATCACTTTTGTTAATCACTTTTTCTCAATCGAACACTAAACCAAACCCCCCCTAATCCGATTTACCTTTGGTTAGTAATAATCAAGAATCCTTGTGAGAACGATATCCGAGTTACAGTTGTCGCTAACCTACCGTTTGAAAATCACTCGTTTTGATCCGCGCGCGACAGCGGATCAAATTAATTTGATCAGTGCATTTTGATGCACATTCCTCTATGTTTGTAGTTATGCATTTCCATGGTTTGTTTAGCTCATTTTTATATTTTATAATGTTTTTCTATTTCAGTTTATATTTACCTTTATTTGATTTTCGCACTTTATTTTCAGCATTAGCAGTCTGCACTAAAATGATCATATTTGGAGCTACGGGAATCGGTTTGAGACGTTCTACAATTTTTCGGAAAGATAAAAAAAAAGATCTACAACTTTTATGTTGGACGAAGAAGCTGAATCGGACTGTAGCAGACCTGAAAAAGTCGTTGAAGTTGCAGCATTAGTTTTTATTTAGTTTTGGGTCACTTGTTTTGGGCCTGGGTTATGTATTTGACCCAGTTGGATTGTAAACCGAACTCCCTTCTCTTGTATAAGGGGAGAAGCGTGTGACTTTGTCACTCTCTCTTCTTTTCACGAATTTTACTTTTGGCTTTTGTACGATTACGATGAAGAACTAATCTTTCTGAGTCGATCTGCTGTAATTCAGGTTCCAACACTTGAGATTATTATAATGTTAATTTTAGTTTAATTCCTTTCAATGATATTTTGTGTTCTTGTATGCTTAATTCAATTGCATGAAATATATTGATTCAATTTGGTTGATTGTATGACCCTAACATTGGCACGACACGTTTGCTTAATTCGTTTTTGTGCCTGATCGATCATGTTTGCTTAATCCATGAAAACTTATTCCGTTTGCTTAATCCGGACAATAGGATCATACATTTCACGAACTTCACCGCGCTTGTCACTGAGTTTGTATCCAAATAGGAATAGACAATCCGCTTAGGGTATTAAAATTATAATAATCGATGATAGTAGGGACTGAATCGGTAGATTGACTTATTTCATAATCACTTTTTTTAATCACTTTTGTTAATCACTTTTTCTCAATCGAACACCAAACCAAACCCCCCCCTAATTCGATTTACCTTTGGTTAGTAATAATCAAGAATCCTTGTGAGAACGATATCCGAGTTACAGTTGTCGCTAAACTACCGTTTGAAAATCACTCGTTTTGATCCGCGCGCGACAGCGGATCAAATTAATTTGATCAGTGCATTTTGATGCACATTCCTCTATGTTTGTAAGTTAAGCATTTCCATGGTTTGTTTAGCTCATTTTTATATTTTATAATGTTTTTCTATTTCAGTTTATATTTACCTTTATATGATTTTCGCACTTTATTTTCAGCATTAGCAGTCTGCACTAAAATGATCATAGCTGGAGCTACGTGAATCGGTTTGAGATGTTCTACCATTCTTCGGAAAGATTAAAAAAAGATCTACAACTTTTATGTTGGACGAAGAAGCTGAATCGGACTGTAGCAGACCTGAAAAAAGTCGTTGAAGTTGCAGCAATAGTTTTTATTTAGTTTTGGGTCACTTGTTTTGGGCCTGGGTTATGTATTTGACCCAGTTGGATTGTAAACCGAACTCCCTTCTCTTGTATAATGGGAGAAGCGTGTGACTTTGTCACTCTCTCTTCTTTTCACGAATTTTACTTTTGGCTTTTGTACGATTACGATGAAGAACTAATCTTTCTGAGTCGATCTGCTGTAATTCAGGTTCCAACACTTGAGATTATTATAATGTTAATTTTAGTTTAATTCCTTTCAATGATATTTTGTGTTCTTGTATGCTTAATTCAATTGCATGAAATATATTGATTCAATTTGGTTGATTGTATGACCCTAACATTGGCACGACACGTTTGCTTAATTCGTTTTTGTGCTTGATCGATCATGTTTGTTTAATCCATGAAAACTTATTCCGTTTGCTTAATCCGGACAATAGGATCATACATCTCACGAACTTCACCGCGCTTGTCACTGAGTTTGTATCCAAATAGGAATAGACAATCCGCTTAGGGTATTAAAAGTATAATAATCGATGATAGTAGGGACTGAATCGGTAGATTGACTTATTTCATAATCACTTTTGTTAATCACTTTTTCTCAATCGAACACCAAACCAAACCCCCCCTAATTCGATTTACCTTTGGTTAGTAATAATCAAGAATCCTTGTGAGAACGATATCCGAGTTACAGTTGTCGCTAAACTACCGTTTGAAAATCACTCGTTTTGATCCGCGCGCGACAGCGGATCAAATTAATTTGATCAGTGCATTTTGATGCACATTCCTCTATGTTTGTAGTTATGCATTTCCATGGTTTGTTTAGCTCATTTTTATATTTTATAATGTTTTTCTATTTGAGTTTATATTTACCTTTATTTGATTTTCGCACTTTATTTTCAGCATTAGCAGTCTGCACTAAAATGATCATATCTGGAGCTACGGGAATCGGTTTGAGACATTCTACAATTCTTCGGAAAGATAAAAAAAAGATCTACAACTTTTATGTTGGACGAAGAAGCTGAATCGGAATGTAGCAGACCTGAAAAAGTCGTTGGAGTTGCAGCATCAGTTTTTATTTAGTTTTGGGTCACTTGTTTTGGGCCTAGGTTATGTATTTGACCCAGTTGGATTGTAAACCGAACTCCCTTCTCTTGTATAATGGGAGAAGCGTGTGACTTTGTCACTCTCTCTTCTTTTCACGAATTTTGTTTTTGGCTTTTGTACGATTACGATGAAGAACTAATCTTTCTGAGTTGATCTGCTGTAATTCAGGTTCCAACACTTGAGATTATTATAATGTTAATTTTAGTTTAATTTCTTTCAATGATATTTTGTGTTCTTGTATGCTTAATTCAATTGCATGAAATATATTGATTCAATTTGGTTGATTGTATGACCCTAACATTGGCACGACACGTTTGCTTAATTCGTTTTTGTGCCTGATCGATCATGTTTGCTTAATCCATGAAAACATATTCCGTTTGCTTAATCCGGACAATAGGATCATACATCTCACGAACTTCACCGCGCTTGTCACTGAGTTTGTATCCAAATAGGAATAGACAATCCGCTTAGGGTATTAAAATTATAATAATCGATGATAGTAGGGACTGAATCGGTAGATTAACTTATTTCATAATCACTTTTGTTAATCACTTTTGTTAATCACTTTTTCTCAATCGAACACCAAACCAAACCCCCCCTAATTAGATTTACCTTTGGTTAGTAATAATCAAGAATCCTTGTGAGAACGATATCCGAGTTACAGTTGTCGCTAAACTACCGTTTGAAAATCACTCGTTTTGATCCGCGCGCGACAGCGGATCAAATTAATTTGATCAGTGCATTTTGACGCACATTCCTCTATGTTTGTAGTTATGCATTTCCATGGTTTGTTTAGCTCATTTTTATATTTTATAATGTTTTTCTATTTCAGTTTATATTTACCTTTATTTGATTTTCGCACTTTATTTTCAGCATTAGCAGTTTGCACTAAAATGATCATATCTGGAGCTATGGGAATCGGTTTGAGACGTTCTACAATTCTTCGGAAAGATAAAAAAAAAGATCTACAACTTTTATGTTGGACGAAGAAGCTGAATCGGACTGTAGCAGACCTGAAAAAGTCGTTGAAGTTGCAGCATTAGTTTTTATTTAGTTTTGGGTCACTTGTTTTGGGCCTAGGTTATGTATTTGACCCAGTTGGATTGTAAACCGAACTCCCTTCTCTTGTATAATGGGAGAAGCGTGTGACTTTGTCACTCTCTCTTCTTTTCACGAATTTTACTTTTGGCTTTTGTACGATTACGATGAAGAACTAATCTTTCTGAGTCGATCTGCTGTAATTCAGGTTCCAACACTTGAGATTATTATAATGTTAATTTTAGTTTAATTCCTTTCAATGATATTTTGTGTTCTTGTATGCTTAATTCAATTGCATGAAATATATTGATTCAATTTGGTTGATTGTATGACCCTAACATTGGCACGACACGTTTGCTTAATTCGTTTTTGTGCCTGATCGATCATGTTTGCTTAATCCATGAAAACTTATTCCGTTTGCTTAATCCGGACAATAGGATCATACATCTCACGAACTTCACCGCGCTTTTCACTGAGTTTGTATCCAAATAGGAATAGATAATCCGCTTAGGGTATTAAAATTATAATAATCGATGATAGTAGGGACTGAATCGGTAGATTGACTTATTTCATAATCACTTTTGTTAATCACTTTTGTTAATCACTTTTTCTCAATCGAACACCAAACCAAACCCCCCCTAATTCGATTTACCTTTGGTTAGTAATAATCAAGAATCCTTGTGAGAACGATATCCGAGTTACAGTTTTCGCTAAACTACCGTTTGAAAATCACTCGTTTTGATCCGCGCGCGACAGCGGATCAAATTAATTTGATCAGTGCATTTTGATGCACATTCCTCTATGTTTGTAGTTATGCATTTCCATGGTTTGTTTAGCTCATTTTTATATTTTATAATGTTTTTCTATTTCAGTTTATATTTACCTTTATTTGATTTTCGCACTTTATTTTCAGCATTAGCAGTCTGCACTAAAATGATCATATCTGGAGCTACGGGAATCGGTTTGAGACGTTCTACAATTTTTCGGAAAGATAAAAAAAAAGATCTACAACTTTTATGTTGGACGAAGAAGCTGAATCGGACTGTAGCAGACCTGAAAAAGTCGTTGAAGTTGCAGCATTAGTTTTTATTTAGTTTTGGGTCACTTGTTTTGGGCCTGGGTTATGTATTTGACCCAGTTGGATTGTAAACCGAACTCCCTTCTCTTGTATAAGGGGAGAACCGTGTGACTTTGTCACTCTCTCTTCTTTTCACGAATTTTACTTTTGGCTTTTGTACGATTACGATGAAGAACTAATCTTTCTGAGTCGATCTGCTGTAATTCAGGTTCCAACACTTGAGATTATTATAAGGTTAATTTTAGTTCAATTCCTTTCAATGATATTTTGTGTTCTTGTATGCTTAATTCAATTGCATGAAATATATTGATTCAATTTGGTTGATTGTATGACCCTAACATTGGCACGACACGTTTGCTTAATTCGTTTTTGTGCCTGATCGATCATGTTTGCTTAATCCATGAAAACTTATTCCATTTGCTTAATCCGGACAATAGGATCATACATTTCACGAACTTCATCGCGCTTGTCACTGAGTTTGTATCCAAATATGAATAGACAATCCGCTTAGGGTATTAAAATTATAATAATCGATGATAGTAGGGACTGAATCGGTAGATTGACTTATTTCATAATCACTTTTGTTAATCACTTTTGTTAATCACTTTTTCTCAATCGAACACCAAACCAAACCCCCCCTAATTCGATTTACCTTTGGTTAGTAATAATCAAGAATCCTTGTGAGAACGATATCCGAGTTACAGTTGTCGCTAAACTACCGTTTGAAAATCACTCGTTTTGATCCGCGCGCGACAGCGGATCAAATTAATTTGATCAGTGCATTTTGATGCACATTCCTCTATGTTTGTAGTTATGCATTTCCATGGTTTGTTTAGCTCATTTTTATATTTTATAATGTTTTTCTATTTCAGTTTATATTTACCTTTATTTGATTTTCGCACTTTATTTTCAGCATTAGCAGTCTGCACTAAAATGATCATATCTGGAGCTACGGGAATCGGTTTAAGACGTTCTACCATTTTTCGGAAAGATAAAAAAAAGATCTACAACTTTTATGTTGGACGAAGAAGCTGAATCCGAGTGTAGAAGACCTGAAAAAGTCGTTGAATTTGCAGCATTAGTTTTTATTTAGTTTTGGGTCACTTGTTTTGGGCCTGGGTTATGTATTGACCCAGTTGGATTGTAAAATGAACTCCCTTCTCTTGTATAAGGGGAGAAGCGTGTGACTTTCTCACTCTCTCTTCTTTTCACGAATTTTACTTTTGGCTTTTGTACGATTACGATGAAGAACTAATCTTTCTGATTCGATCTGCTGTAATTCAGGTTCCAACACTTGAGATTATTATAATGTTAATTTTAGTTTAATTCCTTTCAATGATATTTTGTGTTCTTGTATGCTTAATTCAATTGCATGAAATATATTGATTCAATTTGGTTGATTGTATGACCCTAACATTGGCACGACACGTTTGCTTAATTCGTTTTTGTGCCTGATCGATCATGTTTGCTTAATCCATGAAAACTTATTCCGTTTGCTTAATCCGGACAATAGGATCATACATCTCACGAACTTCACCGCACTTGTCACTGAGTTTGTATCCAAATAGGAATAGACAAACCGCTTAGGGTATTAAAATTATAATAATCGATGATAGTAGGGACTGAATCGGTAGATTGACTTATTTCATAATCACTTTTGTTAATCACTTTTGTTAATCACTTTTTCTCAATCGAACACCAAACCAAACCCCCCCTAATTCGATTTACCTTTGGTTAGTAATAATCAAGAATCCTTGTGAGAACGATATCCGAGTTACAGTTGTCGCTAAACTACCGTTTGAAAATCACACGTTTTGATCCGCGCGCGACAGCGGATCAAATTAATTTGATCAGTGCATTTTGACGCACATTCCTCTATGTTTGTAGTTATGCATTTCCATGGTTTGTTTAGCTCATTTTTATATTTTATAATGTTTTTCTATTTCAGTTTATATTTACCTTTATTTGATTTTCGCACTTTATTTTCAGCATTAGCAGTTTGCACTAAAATTATCATATCTGGAGCTACGGGAATCGGTTTGAGACGTTCTACAATTCTTCGGAAAGATAAAAAAAAGATCTACAACTTTTATGTTGGACGAAGAAGCTGAATCGGACTGTAGCAGACCTGAAAAAGTCGTTGAAGTTGCAGCATTAGTTTTTATTTAGTTTTGGGTCACTTGTTTTGGGCCTAGGTTATGTATTTGACCCAGTTGGATTGTAAACCGAACTCCCTTCTCTTGTATAATGGGAGAAGCGTGTGACTTTGTCACTCTCTCTTCTTTTCACGAATTTTACTTTTGGCTTTTGTACGATTACGATGAAGAACTAATCTTTCTGAGTCAATCTGCTGTAATTCAGGTTCCAACACTTGAGATTATTATAATGTTAATTTTAGTTTAATTCCTTTCAATGATATTTTGTGTTCTTGTATGCTTAATTCAATTGCATGAAATATATTGATTCAATTTGGTTGATTGTATGACCCTAACATTGGCACGACACGTTTGCTTAATTCGTTTTTGTGCCTGATCGATCATGTTTGCTTAATCCATGAAAACTTATTCCGTTTGCTTAATCCGGACAATAGGATCATACATCTCACGAACTTCACCGCGCTTTTCACTGAGTTTGTATCCAAATAGGAATAGACAATCCGCTTAGGGTATTAAAATTATAATAATCGATGATAGTAGGGACCGAATCGGTAGATTGACTTATTTCATAATCACTTTTGTTAATCACTTTTGTTAATCACTTTTTCTCAATCGAACACCAAACCAAACCCCCCCTAATTCGATTTACCTTTGGTTAGTAATAATCAAGAATCCTTGTGAGAACGATATCCGAGTTACAGTTGTCGCTAAACTACCGTTTGAAAATCACTCGTTTTGATCCGCGCGCGACAGCGGATCAAATTAATTTGATCAGTGCATTTTGACGCACATTCCTCTATGTTTGTAGTTATGCATTTCCATGGTTTGTTTAGCTCATTTTTATATTTTATAATGTTTTTCTATTTCAGTTTATATTTACCTTTATTTGATTTTCGCACTTTATTTTCAGCATTAGCAGTCTGCACTAAAATGATCATATCTGGAGCTACGGGAATCGGTTTGAGACGTTCTACAATTCTTCGGAAAGATAAAAAAAAGATCTACAACTTTTATGTTGGACGAAGAAGCTGAATCGGATTGTAGCAGACCTGAAAAAGTCGTTGAAGTTGCAGCATTAGTTTTTATTTAGTTTTGGGTCACTTGTTTTGGGCCTAGGTTATGTATTTGACCCAGTTGGATTGTAAACCGAACTCCCTTCTCTTGTATAATGGGAGAAGCCTGTGACTTTGTCACTCTCTCTTCTTTTCACGAATTTTACTTTTGGCTTTTGTACGATTACGATGAAGAACTAATCTTTCTGAGTCGATCTGCTGTAATTCAGGTTCCAACACTTGAGATTATTATAATGTTAATTTTAGTTTAATTCCTTTCAATGATATTTTGTGTTCTTGTATGCTTAATTCAATTGCATGAAATATATTGATTCAATTTGGTTGATTGTATGACCCTAACATTGGCACGACACGTTTGCTTAATTCGTTTTTGTGCCTGATCGATCATGTTTGCTTAATCCATGAAAACTTATTCCGTTTGCTTAATCCGGACAATAGGATCATACATCTCACGAACTTCACCGCGCTTTTCACTGAGTTTGTATCCAAATAGGAATAGACAATCCGCTTAGGGTATTAAAATTATAATAATCGATGATAGTAGGGACTGAATCGGTAGATTGACTTATTTCATAATCACTTTTGCTAATCACTTTTGTTAATCACTTTTTCTCAATCGAACACCAAACCAAACTCCCCCTAATTCGATTTACCTTTGGTTAGTAATAATCAAGAATCCTTGTGAGAACAATGTCCGAGTTACAGTTGTCGCTAAACTACCGTTTGAAAATCACTCGTTTTGATCCGCGCGCGGCAGCGGATCAAATTAATTTGATCAGTGCATTTTGATGCACATTCCTCTATGTTTGTAGTTATGCATTTCCATGGTTTGTTTAGCTCATTTTTATATTTTATAATGTTTTTCTATTTCAGTTTATATTTACCTTTATTTGATTTTCGCACTTTATTTTCAGCATTAGCAGTCTACACTAAAATGATCATATCTGGAGCGACGGGAATCGGTTTGAGACGTTCTACAATTCTTCGGAAAGATAAAAAAAAGATCTACAACTTTTATGTTGGACGAAGAAGCTGAATCGGACTGTAGAAGACCTGAAAAAGTCGTTGAAGTTACAGCATTAGTTTTTATTTAGTTTTGGGTCACTTGTTTTGGGCCTCGGTTATGTATTTGACCCAGTTGGATTGTAAACCGAACTCCCTTCTCTTGTATAATTGGAGAAGCGTGTGACTTTGTCACTCTCTCTTCTTTTCACGAATTTTACTTTTGGCTTTTGTACGATTACGATGAAGAACTAATCTTTCTGAGTCGATCTGCTGTAATTCAGGTTCCAACACTTGAGATTATTATAATGTTAATTTTAGTTTAATTCCTTTCAATGATATTTTGTGTTCTTGTATGCTTAATTCAATTGCATGAAATATATTGATTCAATTTGGTTGATTGTATGACCCTAACATTGGCACGACACGTTTGCTTAATTCGTTTTTGTGCCTGATCGATCATGTTTGCTTAATCCATGAAAACTTATTCCGTTTGCTTAATCCGGACAATAGGATCATACATCTCACGAACTTCACCGCGCTTTTCACTGAGTTTGTATCCAAATAGGAATAGACAATCCGCTTAGGGTATTAAAATTATAATAATCGATGATAGTAGGGACTGAATCGGTAGATTGACTTATTTCATAATCACTTTTGCTAATCACTTTTGTTAATCAGTTTTTCTCAATCGAACACCAAACCAAACCCCCCCTAATTCGATTTACCTTTGGTTAGTAATAATCAAGAATCCTTGTGAGAACGATATCCGAGTTACAGTTGTCGCTAAACTACCGTTTGAAAATCACTCGTTTTGATCCGCGCGCGACAGCGGATCAAATTAATTTGATCAGTGCATTTTGATGCACATTCCTCTATGTTTGTAGTTATGCATTTCCATGGTTTGTTTAGCTCATTTTTATATTTTATAATGTTTTTCTATTTCAGTTTATATTTACCTTTATATGATTTTCGCACTTTATTTTCAGCATTAGCAGTCTGCACTAAAATGATCATCTCTGGAGCTACGGGAATCGGTTTGAGACGTTCTACCATTCTTCGGAAAGATTAAAAAAAGATCTACAACTTTTATGTTGGACGAAGAAGCTGAATCGGACTGTAGCAGACCTGAAAAAGTCGTTGAAGTTGCAGCATTAGTTTTTATTTAGTTTTGGGTCACTTGTTTTGGGCCTGGGTTATGTATTTGACCCAGTTGGATTGTAAACCGAACTCCCTTCTCTTGTATAATGGGAGAAGCGTGTGACTTTGTCACTCTCTCTTCTTTTCACGAATTTTACTTTTGGCTTTTGTACGATTACGATGAAGAACTAATCTTTCTGAGTCGATCTGCTGTAATTCGGGTTCCAACACTTGAGATTATTATAATGTTAATTTTAGTTTAATTTCTTTCAATGATATTTTGTGTTCTTGTATGCTTAATTCAATTGCATGAAATATATTGATTCAATTTGGTTGATTGTATGACCCTAACATTGGCACGACACGTTTGCTTAATTCGTTTTTGTGCCTGATCGATCATGTTTGCTTAATCCATGAAAACTTATTCCGTTTGCTTAATCCGGACAATAGGATCATACATCTCACGAACTTCACCGCGCTTGTCACTGAATTTGTATCCAAATAGGAATAGACAATCCGCTTAGGGTATTAAAATTATAATAATCGATGATAGTAGGGACTGAATCGGTAGATTGACTTATTTCATAATCACTTTTCTTAATCACTTTTGTTAATCACTTTTTCTCAATCGAACACCAAACCAAACCCCCCCTAATTCGATTTACCTTTGGTTAGTAATAATCAAGAATCCTTGTGAGAACGATATCCGAGTTACAGTTGTCGCTAAACTACCGTTTGAAAATCACTCGTTTTGATCCGCGCGCGACAGCGGATCAAATTAATTTGATCAGTGCATTTTGACGCACATTCCTCTATGTTTGTAGTTATGCATTTCCATGGTTTGTTTAGCTCATTTTTATATTTTATAATGTTTTTCTATTTCAGTTTATATTTACCTTTATTTGATTTTCGCACTTTATTTTCAGCATTAGCAGTTTGCACTAAAATGATCATATCTGGATCTACGGGAATCGGTTTGAGACGTTCTACAATTCTTCGGAAAGATAAAAAAAAGATCTACAACTTTTATGTTGGACGAAGAAGCTGAATCGGACTGTAGCAGACCTGAAAAAGTCGTTGAAGTTGCAGCATTAGTTTTTATTTAGTTTTGGGTCACTTGTTTTGGGCCTAGGTTATGTATTTGACCCAGTTGGATTGTAAACCGAACTCCCTTCTCTTGTATAATGGGAGAAGCGTGTGACTTTGTCACTCTCTCTTCTTTTCACGAATTTTACTTTTGGCTTTTGTACGATTACGATGAAGAACTAATCTTTCTGAGTCGATCTGCTGTAATTCAGGTTCCAACACTTGAGATTATTATAATGTTAATTTTAGTTTAATTCCTTTCAATGATATTTTGTGTTCTTGTATGCTTAATTCAATTGCATGAAATATATTGATTCAATTTGGTTGATTGTATGACCCTAACATTGGCACGACACGTTTGCTTAATTCGTTTTTGTGCCTGATCGATCATGTTTGCTTAATCCATGAAAACTTATTCCGTTTGCTTAATCCGGACAATAGGATCATACATCTCACGAACTTCATCGCGCTTGTCACTGAGTTTGTATTCAAATAGGAATAGACAATCCGCTTAGGGTATTAAAATTATAATACTCGATGATAGTAGGGACTGAATCGGTAGATTGACTTATTTCATAATCACTTTTGTTAATCACTTTTGTTAATCACTTTTTCTCAATCGAACACCAAACCAAACCCCCCCTAATTCGATTTACCTTTGGTTAGTAATAATCAAGAATCCTTGTGAGAACGATATCCGAGTTACAGTTGTCGCTAAACTACCGTTTGAAAATCACTCGTTTTGATCCGCGCGCGACAGCGGATCACATTAATTTGATCAGTGCATTTTGATGCACATTCCTCTATGTTTGTAGTTATGCATTTCCATGGTTGGTTTAGCTCATTTTTATATTTTATAATGTTTTTCTATTTCAGTTTATATTTACCTTTATTTGATTTTCGCACTTTATTTTCAGCATTAGCAGTCTGCACTAAAATGATCATATCTGGAGCTAAGTGAAACGGTTTGAGACGTTCTACCATTCTTAGGAAAGATAAAAAAAAGATCTACAACTTTTATGTTGGACGAAGAAGCTGATTCGGACTGTAGCAGACCTGAAAAAGTCGTTGAAGTTGCAGCATTAGTTTTTATTTAGTTTTGGGTCACTTGTTTTGGGCCTGGGTTATGTATTTGACCCAGTTGGATTGTAAACCGAACTCCCTTCTCTTGTATAAGGGGAGAAGCGTGTGACTTTGTCACTCTCTCTTCTTTTCACGAATTTTACTTTTGGCTTTTGTACGATTACGATGAAGAACTAATCTTTCTGAGTCGATCTGCTGTAATTCAGGTTTCAACACCTGAGATTATTATAATGTTAATTTTAGTTTAATTCCTTTCAATGATATTTTGTGTTCTTGTATGCTTAATTCAATTGCATGAAATATATTGATTCAATTTGGTTGATTGTATGACCCTAACATTGGCACGACACGTTTGCTTAATTCGTTTTTGTGCCTGATCGATCATGTTTGCTTAATCCATGAAAACTTATTCCATTTGCTTAATCCGGACAATAGGATCATACATTTCACGAACTTCATCGCGCTTGTCACTGAGTTTGTATCCAAATAGGAATAGACAATCCGCTTAGGGTATTAAAATTATAATAATCGATGATAGTTGGGACTGAATCGGTAGATTGACTTATTTCATAATCACTTTTGTTAATCACTTTTGTTAATCACCTTTTCTCAATCGAACACCAAACCAAACCCCCCCTAATTCGATTTACCTTTGGTTAGTAATAATCAAGACTCCTTGTGAGAACGATATCCGAGTTACAGTTGTCGATAAACTACCGTTTGAAAATCACTCGTTTTGATCCGCGCGCGACAGCGGATCAAATTAATTTGATCAGTGCATTTTGATGCACATTCCTCTATGTTTGTAGTTATGCATTTCCATGGTTTGTTTAGCTCATTTTTATATTTTATAATGTTTTTCTATTTCAGTTTATATTTACCTTTATTTGATTTTCGCACTTTATTTTCAGCATTAGCAGTCTGCACTAAAATGATCATATCTGGAGCTACGGGAATCGGTTTAAGACGTTCTACCATTTTTCGGAAAGATAAAAAAAAGATCTACAACTTTTATGTTGGACGAAGAAGCTGAATCGGAGTGTAGCAGACCTGAAAAAGTCGTTGAATTTGCAGCATTAGTTTTTATTTAGTTTTGGGTCACTTGTGTTGGGCCTGGGTTATGTATTTGACCCAGTTGGATTGTAAACCGAACTCCCTTCTCTTGTATAAGGGGAGAAGCGTGTGACTTTGTCACTCTCTCTTCTTTTCACGAATTTTACTTTTGGCTTTTGTACGATTACGATGAAGAACTAATCTTTCTGAGTCGATCTGCTGTAATTCAGGTTCCAACACTTGAGATTATTATAATGTTAATTTTAGTTTAATTCCTTTCAATGATATTTTGTGTTCTTGTATGCTTAATTCAATTGCATGAAATATATTGATTCAATTTGGTTGATTGTATGACCCTAACATTGGCACGACACGTTTGCTTAATTCGTTTTTGTGCCTGATCGATCATGTTTGCTTAATCCATGAAAACTTATTTTGTTTGCTTAATTCGGACAATAGGATCATACATCTCACGAACTTCACCGCACTTGTCACTGAGTTTGTATCCAAATAGGAATAGACAAACCGCTTAAGGTATTAAAATTATAATAATCGATGATAGTAGGGACTGAATCGGTAGATTGACTTATTTCATAATCACTTTTGTTAATCACTTTTGTTAATCACTTTTTCTCAATCGAACACCAAACCAAACCCCCCCTAATTCGATTTACCTTTGGTTAGTAATAATCAAGAATCCTTGTGAGAACGATATCCGAGTTACAGTTGTCGCTAAACTACCGTTTGAAAATCACTCGTTTTGATCCGCGCGCGACAGCGGATCAAATTAATTTGATCAGTGCATTTTGATGCACATTCCTCTATGTTTGTAGTTATGCATTTCCATGGTTTGTTTAGCTCATTTTTATATTTAATAATGTTTTTCTATTTCAGTTTATATTTACCTTTATTTGATTTTCGCACTTTATTTTCAGCATTAGCAGTTTGCACTAAAATGATCATATATGGAGCTACGGGAATCGGTTTGTGACGTTCTACAATTCTTCGGAAAGATAAAAAAAAGATCTACAACTTTTATGTTGGACGAAGTAGCTGAATCGGAATGTAGCAGACCTGAAAAAGTCGTTGAAGTTGCAGCATTAGTTTTTATTTAGTTTTGGGTCACTTGTTTTGGGCCTAGGTTATGTATTTGACCCAGTTGGATTGTAAACCGAACTCCCTTCTCTTGTATAATGGGAGAAGCGTGTGACTTTTTCACTCTCTCTTCTTTTCACGAATTTTACTTTTGGCTTTTGTACGATTACGATGAAGAACTAATCTTTCTGAGTCGATCTGCTGTAATTCAGGTTCCAACACTTGAGATTATTATAATGTTAATTTTATTTTAATTCCTTTCAATGATATTTTGTGTTCTTGTATGCTTAATTCAATTGCATGAAATATATTGATTCAATTTGGTTGATTGTATGACCCTAACATTGGCACGACACGTTTGCTTAATTCGTTTTTGTGCCTGATCGATCATGTTTGCTTAATCCATGAAAACTTATTCCGTTTGCTTAATCCGGACAATAGGATCATACATCTCACGAACTTCACCGCGCTTGTCACTGAGTTTGTATCCAAATAGGAATAGACAATCCGCTTAGGGTATTAAAATTATAATAATCGATGATAGTAGGGACTGAATCGGTAGATTGACTTATTTCATAATCACTTTTGTTAATCACTTTTTCTCAATCGAACACCAAACCAAACCCCCCCTAATTTGATTTACCTTTGGTTAGTAATAATCAAGAATCCTTGTGAGAACGATATCCGAGTTACAGTTGTCGCTAAACTACCGTTTGAAAATCACTCGTTTTGATCTGCGCGCGACAGCGGATCAAATTAATTTGATCAGTGCATTTTGATGCACATTCCTCTATGTTTGTAGTTATGCATTTCCATGGTTTGTTTAGCTCATTTTTATATTTTATAATGTTTTTCTATTTCAGTTTAAATTTACCTTTATTTGATTTTCGCAATTTATTTTCAGCATTAGCAGTCTGCACTAAAATGATCATATCTGGAGCTAAGGGAAACGGTTAGAGACGTTCTACCATTCATAGGAAAGATAAAAAAAAGATCAACAACTTTTATGTTGGACGAAGAAGCTGAATCGGACTGTAGCAGACCTGAAAAAGTCGTTGAAGTTGCAGCATTAGTTTTTATTTAGTTTTGGGTCACTTGTTTTGGGCCTGGGTTATGTATTTGACCCAGTTGGATTGTAAACCGAACTCCCTTCTCTTGTATAAGGGGAGAAGCGTGTGACTTTGTCACTCTCTCTTCTTTTCACGAATTTTACTTTTGGCTTTTGTACGATTACGATGAAGAACTAATCTTTCTGAGTCGATCTGCTGTAATTCAGGTTCCAACACTTGAGATTATTATAATGTTAATTTTAGTTTAATTCCTTTCAATGATATTTTGTGTTCTTGTATGCTTAATTCAATTGCATGAAATATATTGATTCAATTTGGTTGATTGTATGACCCTAACATTGGCACGACACGTTTGCTTAATTCGTTTTTGTGCCTGGTCGATCATGTTTGCTTAATCCATGAAAACTTATTCCGTTTGCTTAATCCGGACAATAGGATCATACATTTCACGAACTTCACCGCGCTTGTCACTGAGTTTGTATCCAAATAGGAATAGACAATCCGCTTAGGGTATTAAAATTATAATAATCGATGATAGTAGGGACTGAATCGGTAGATTGACTTATTTCATAATCACTTTTGTTAATCACTTTTGTTAATCACTTTTTCTCAATCGAACACCAAACCAAACCCCCCCTAATTCGATTTACCTTTGGTTAGTAATAATCAAGAATCCTTGTGAGAACGATATCCGAGTTACAGTTGTCGCTAAACTACCGTTTGAAAATCACTCGTTTTGATCCGCGCGCGACAGCGGATCAAATTAATTTAATCAGTGCATTTTGATGCACATTCCTCTATGTTTGTAGTTATGCATTTCCATGGTTTGTTTAGCTCATTTTTATATTTTATAATGTTTTTCTATTTCAGTTTATATTTACCTTTATTTGATTTTCGCACTTTATTTTCAGCATTAGCAGTCTGCACAAAAATGATCATATCTGGAGTTACGGGAATCGGTTTGAGACGTTCTACCATTCTTCGGAAAGATAAAAAAAAGATCTACAACTTTTATGTTGGACGATAAAGCTGAATCGGAGTGTAGCAGACCTGAAAAAGTCGTTGAAGTTGCAGCATTAGTTTTTATTTAGTTTTGGGTCACTTGTTTTGGGCCTGGGTTATGTATTTGACCCAGTTGGATTGTAAACCGAACTCCCTTTTCTTGTATAATGGGAGAAGCGTGTGACTTTGTCACTCTCTCTTCTTTTCACGAATTTTACTTTTGGCTGTTGTACGATTACGATGAAGAACTAATCTTTCTGAGTCGATCTGCTGTAATTCAGGTTCCAACACTTGAGATTATTATAATGTTAATTTTAGTTTAATTCCTTTCAATGATATTTTGTGTTCTTGTATGCTTAATTCAATTGCATGAAATATATTGATTCAATTTGGTTGATTGTATGACCCTAACATTGGCACGACACGTTTGCTTAATTCGTTTTTGTGCCTGATCGATCATGTTTGCTTAATCCATGAAAACTTATTCCGTTTGCTTAATCCGGACAATAGGATCATACATCTCACGAACTTCACCGCACTTGTCACTGAGTTTGTATCCAAATAGGAATAGACAATCCGCTTAGGGTATTAAAATTATAATAATCGATGATAGTAGGGACTGAATCGGTAGATTGACTTATTTCATAATCACTTTTGTTAATCACTTTTGTTAATCACTTTTTCTCAATCGAACACCAAACCAAACCCCCCCTAATTCGATTTACCTTTGGTTAGTAATAATCAAGAATCCTTTTGAGAACGATATCCGAGTTACAGTTGTCGCTAAACTACCGTTTGAAAATCACTCGTTTTGATCCGCGCGCGACAGCGGATCAAAATAATTTGATCAGTGCATTTTGATGCACATTCATCTATGTTTGTAGTTATGCATTTCCATGGTTTGTTTAGCTCATTTTTATATTTTATAATGTTTTTCTATTTCAGTTTATATTTACCTTTATTTGATTTTCGCACTTTATTTTCAGCATTAGTAATATGCACTAAAATGATCATATCTGGAGCTACGGGAAACGGTTTGAGACGTTCTACCATTATTAGGAAAGATAAAAAAAAGATCTACAACCTTTATGTTGGACGAAGAAGCTGAATCGGACTGTAGCAGACCTGAAAAAGTCGTTGAAGTTGCAGCATTAGTTTTTATTTAGTTTTGGGTCACTTGTTTTGGGCCTGGGTTATGTATTTGACCCAGTTGGATTGTAAACCGAACTCCCTTCTCTTGTATAATGGGAGAAGCGTGTGAATTTGTTACTCTCTCTTCTTTTCACGAATTTTACTTTTGGCTTTTGTACGATTACGATGAAGAACTAATCTTTCTGAGTCGATCTGCTGTAATTCAGGTTCCAACACTTGAGATTATTATAATGTTAATTTTAGTTTAATTCCTTTCAATGATATTTTCTGTTCTTGTATGCTTAATTCAATTGCATGAAATATATTGATTCAATTTGGTTGATTGTATGACCCTAACATTGGCATGACACGTTTGCTTAATTCGTTTTTGTGCCTGATCGATCATGTTTGTTTAATCCATGAAAACTTATTCCGTTTGCTTAATCCGAACAATAGGATCATACATTTCACGAACTTCACCGCGCTTGTCACTGAGTTTGTATCCAAATAGGAATAGACAATCCGCTTAGGGTATTAAAATTATAATAATCGATGATAGTAGGGACTGAATCGTTAGATTGACTTATTTCATAATCACTTTTATTAATCACTTTTGTTAATCACTTTTTCTCAATCGAACACCAAACCAAACCCCCCCTAATTCGATTTACCTTTGGTTAGTAATAATCAAGAATCCTTGTGAGAACGATATCCGAGTTACAGTTGTCGCTAAACTACCGTTTGAAAATCACTCGTTTTGATCCGCGCGCGACAGCGGATCAAATTAATTTGATCAGTGCATTTTGATGCACATTCCTCTATGTTTGTAGTTATGCATTTCCATGGTTTGTTTAGCTCATTTTTATATTTTATAATGTTTTTCTATTTCAGTTTATATTTACCTTTATTTGATTTTCGCACTTTATTTTCAGCATTAGCAGTCTGCACTAAAATGATCATATCTGGAGCTACGGGAATCGGTTTAAGACGTTCTACCATTCTTCGGAAAGATAAAAAAAAGATCTACAACTTTTATGTTGGACGAAGAAGCTGAATTGGAGTGTAGAAGACCTGAAAAAGTCGTTGAAGTTGCAGCATTAGTTTTTATTTAGTTTTGGGTCACTTGTTTTGGGCCTGGGTTATGTATTTGACCCAGTTGGATTGTAAACCGAACTCCCTTCTCTTGTATAATGGGAGAAGCGTGTGACTTTGTCACTCTCTCTTCTTTTCACGAATTATACTTTTGGCTTTTGTACGATTACGATGAAGAACTAATCTTTCTGAGTCGATCTGCTGTAATTCAGGTTCCAACACTTGAGATTATTATAATGTTAATTTTAGTTTAATTCCTTTCAATGATATTTTGTGTTCTTGTATGCTTAATTCAATTGCATGAAATATATTGATTCAATTTGGTTGATTGTATGACCCTAACATTGGCACGACACGTTTGCTTAATTCGTTTTTGTGCCTGATCGATCATGTTTGCTTAATCCATGAAAACTTATTCCGTTTGCTTAATCCGGACAATAGGATCATACATCTCACGAACTTCACCGCACTTGTCACTGAGTTTGTATCCAAATAGGAATAGAGAATCCGCTTAGGGTATTAAAATTATAATAATCGATGATAGTAGGGACTGAATCGGTAGATTGACTTATTTCATAATCACTTTTGTTAATCACTTTTGTTAATCACTTTTTCTCAATCGAACACCAAACCAAACCCCCCATAATTCGATTTACCTTTGGTTAGTAATAATCAAGAATCCTTGTGAGAACGATATCCGAGTTACAGTTGTCGCTAAACTACCGTTTGAAAATCACTCGTTTTGATCCGCGCGCGACAGTGATCAAATTAATTTGATCAGTGCATTTTGATGCACATTCCTCTATGTTTGTAGTTATGCATTTCCATGGTTTGTTTAGCTCATTTTTATATTTTATAATGTTTTTCTATTTCAGTTTATATTTACCTTTATTTGATTTTCGCACTTTATTTTCAGCATTAGCAGTCTGCACTAAAATGATCATATCTGGAGCTACGGGAAACGGTTTGAGACGTTATACCATTCTTAGGAAAGATAAAAAAAAGATCTACAACTTTTATGTTGGACGAAGAAGCTGAATCGGACTGTAGAAGACCTGAAAAAGTCGTTGAAGTTGCAGCATTAGTTTTTATTTAGTTTTGGGTCACTTGTTTTGGGCCTGGGTTATATATTTGACCCAGTTGGATTGTAAACCGAACTCCCTTCTCTTGTATAAGGGGAGAAGCGTGTGAATTTGTCACTCTCTCTTCTTTTCACGAATTTTACTTTTGGCTCTTGTACGATTACGATGAAGAACTAATCTTTCTGAGTCGATCTGCTGTAATTCAGGTTCCAACACTTGAGATTATTATAATGTTAATTTTAGTTTAATTTCTTTCAATGATATTTTGTGTTCTTGTATGCTTAATTCAATTGCATGAAATATATTGATTCAATTTGGTTGATTGTATGACCCTAACATTGGCACGACACGTTTGCTTAATTTGTTTTTGTGCCTGATCGATCATGTTTGCTTAATCCATGAAAACTTATTCCGTTTGCTTAATCCGGACAATAGGATCATACATCTCACGAACTTCACCGCGCTTGTCACTGAGTTTGTATCCAAATAGGAATAGACAATCCGCTTAGGGTATTAAAACTATAATAATCGATGATAGTAGGGACTGAATCGGTAGATTGACTTATTTCATAATCACTTTTGTTAATCACTTTTTCTCAATCGAACACCAAACCAAACCCCCCCTAATTCGATTTACCTTTGGTTAGTAATAATCAAGAATTCTTGTGAGAACGATATCCGAGTTACAGTTGTCGCTAAACTACCGTTTGAAAATCACTCGTTTTGATCCGGGCGCGACAGCGGATCAAATTAATTTGATCAGTGCATTTTGATGCACATTTCTCTATGTTTGTAGGTATGCATTTCCATGGTTTGTTTAGCTCATTTTTATATTTTATAATGTTTTTCTATTTCAGTTTATATTTACCTTTATTTGATTTTCGCACTTTATTTTCAGCATTAGCAGTCTGCACTAAATTGATCATATCTGGAGCTACGGGAATCGGTTTGAGACGTTATACCATTCTTAGGAAAGATAAAAAAAAGATCTACAACGTTTATGTTGGACGAAGAAGCTGAATCGGAATGTAGCAGACCTAAAAAAGTCGTTGAAGTTGCAGCATTAGTTTTTATTTAGTTTTGGGTCACTTGTTTTGGGCCTGGGTTATGTATTTGACCCAGTTGGATTGTAAACCGAACTCCCTTCTCTTGTATAAGGGGAGAAGCGTGTGACTTTGTCACTCTCTCTTCTTTTCACGAATTTTACTTTTGGCTTTTGTACGATTACGATGAAGAACTAATCTTTCTGAGTCGATCTGCTGTAATTCAAGTTCCAACACTTGAGATTATTATAATGTTAATTTTAGTTTAATTCCTTTCAATGATATTTTGTGTTCTTGTATGCTTAATTCAATTGCATGAAATATATTGATTCAATTTGGTTGATTGTATGACCCTAACATTGGCACGACACGTTTGCTTAATTCGTTTTTGTGCCTGATCGATCATGTTTGCTTAATCCATGAAAACTTATTCCGTTTGCTTAATCCGGACAATAGGATCATACATTTCACGAACTTCACCGCGCTTGTCACTGAGTTTGTATCCAAATAGGAATAGACAATCCGCTTAGGGTATTAAAATTATAATAATCGATGATAGTAGGGACTGAATCGGTAGATTGACTTATTTCATAATCACTTTTGTTAATCACTTTTGTTAATCACTTTTTCTCAATCGAACACCAAACCAAACCCCCCCTAATTCGATTTACCTTTGGTTAGTAATAATCAAGAATCCTTGTGAGAACGATATCCGAGTTACAGTTGTCGCTAAACTACCGTTTGAAAATCACTCGTTTTGATCCGCGCGCGACAGTGGTCAAATTAATTTGATCAGTGCATTTTGATGCACATTCCTCTATGTTTGTAGTTATGCATTTCCATGGTTTGTTTAGCTCATTTTTATATTTTATAATGTTTTTCTATTTCAGTTTATATTTACCTTTATTTGATTTTCGCACTTTATTTTCAGCATTAGCAGTCTGCACTAAAATGATCATATCTGGAGCTACGGGAAACGATTTGAGACGTTCTACAATTCTTAGGAAAGATAAAAAAAAGATCTACAACTTTTATGTTGGACGAAGAAGCTGAATCGGACTGTAGAAGACCTGAAAAAGTCGTTGAAGTTGCAGCATTAGTTTTTATTTAGTTTTGGGTCACTTGTTTTGGGCCTGGGTTATGTATTTGACCCAGTTGGATTGTAAACCGAACTCCCTTCTCTTGTATAAGGGGAGAAGCGTGTGAATTTGTCACTCTCTCTTCTTTTCACGAATTTTACTTTTGACTCTTGTACGATTACGATGAAGAACTAATCTTTCTGAGTAGATCTGCTGTAATTCAGGTTCCAACACTTGAGATTATTATAATGTTAATTTTAGTTTAATTCCTTTCAATGATATTTTGTGTTCTTGTATGCTTAATTCAATTGCATGAAATATATTGATTCAATTTGGTTGATTGTATGACCCTAACATTGGCACGACACGTTTGCTTAATTTGTTTTTGTGCCTGATCGATCATGTTTGCTTAATCCATGAAAACTTATTCCGTTTGCTTAATCCGGACAATAGGATCATACATCTCACGAACTTCACCGCGCTTGTCACTGAGTTTGTATCCAAATAGGAATAGACAATCCGCTTAGGGTATTAAAACTATAATAATCGATGATAGTAGGGATTGAATCGGTAGATTGACTTATTTCATAATCACTTTTGTTAATCACTTTTTCTCAATCGAACACCAAACCAAACCCCCCCTAATTCGATTTACCTTTGGTTAGTAATAATCAAGAATTCTTGTGAGAACGATATCCGAGATACAGTTGTCGCTAAACTACCGTTTGAAAATCACTCGTTTTGATCCGGGCGCGACAGCGGATCAAATTAATTTGATCAGTGCATTTTGATGCACATTCCTCTATGTTTGTAGTTATGCATTTCCATGGTTTGTTTAGCTCATTTTTATATATTATAATGTTTTTCTATTTTATAATGTTTTTCTATTTCAGTTTATATTTACCTTTATTTGATTTTCGCACTTTATTTTCAGCATTAGCAGTCTGCACTAAATTGATCATATCTGGAGCTACGGGAATCGGTTTGAGACGTTATACCATTCTTAGGAAAGATAAAAAAAAGATCTACAACGTTTATGTTGGACGAAGAAGCTGAATCGGAATGTAGCAGACCTAAAAAAGTCGTTGAAGTTGGAGCATTAGTTTTTATTTAGTTTTGGGTCACTTTTTTTGGGCCTGGGTTATGTATTTGACCCAGTTGGATTGTAAACCGAACTCCCTTCTCTTGTATAAGGGGAGAAGCGTGTGACTTTGTCAATCTCTCTTCTTTTCACGAATTTTACTTTTGGCTTTTGTACGATTACGATGAAGAACTAATCTTTCTGAGTCGATCTGCTGTAATTCAGGTTCCAACACTTGAGATTATTATAATGTTAATTTTAGTTTAATTCCTTTCAATGATATTTTGTGTTCTTGTATGCTTAATTCAATTGCATGAAATATATTGATTCAATTTGGTTGATTGTATGACCCTAACATTGGCACGACACGTTTGCTTAATTCGTTTTTGTGCCTGGTCGATCATGTTTGCTTAATCCATGAAAACTTATTCCGTTTGCTTAATCCGGACAATAGGATCATACATTTCACGAACTTCACCGCGCTTGTCACTGAGTTTGTATCCAAATAGGAATAGACAATCCGCTTAGGGTATTAAAATTATAATAATCGATGATAGTAGGGACTGAATCGGTAGATTGACTTATTTCATAATCACTTTTGTTAATCACTTTTGTTAATCACTTTTTCTCAATCGAACACCAAACCAAACCCCCCCTAATTCGATTTACCTTTGGTTAGTAATAATCAAGAATCCTTGTGAGAACGATATCCGAGTTACAGTTGTCGCTAAACTACCGTTTGAAAATCACTCGTTTTGATCCGCGCGCGACAGCGGATCAAATTAATTTAATCAGTGCATTTTGATGCACATTCCTCTATGTTTGTAGTTATGCATTTCCATGGTTTGTTTAGCTCATTTTTATATTTTATAATGTTTTTCTATTTCAGTTTATATTTACCTTTATTTGATTTTCGCACTTTATTTTCAGCATTAGCAGTCTGCACTAAATTGATCATATCTGGAGCTACGGGAATCGGTTTGAGACGTTATACCATTCTTAGGAAAGATAAAAAAAAGATCTACAACGTTTATGTTGGACGAAGAAGCTGAATCGGACTGTAGCAGACCTAAAAAAGTCGTTGAAGTTGCAGCATTAGTTTTTATTTAGTTTTGGGTCACTTGTTTTGGGCCTGGGTTATGTATTTGACCCAGTTGGATTGTAAACCGAACTCCCTTCTCTTGTATAAGGGGAGAAGCGTGTGACTTTGTCACTCTCTCTTCTTTTCACGAATTTTACTTTTGGCTTTTGTACGATTACGATGAAGAACTAATCTTTCTGAGTCGATCTGCTGTAATTCAGGTTCCAACACTTGAGATTATTATAATGTTAATTTTAGTTTAATTCCTTTCAATGATATTTTGTGTTCTTGTATGCTTAATTCAATTGCATGAAATATATTGATTCAATTTGGTTGATTGTATGACCCTAACATTGGCACGACACGTTTGCTTAATTCGTTTTTGTGCCTGATCGATCATGTTTGCTTAATCCATGAAAACTTATTCCGTTTGCTTAATCCGGACAATAGGATCATACATCTCACGAACTTCACCGCACTTGTCACTGAGTTTGTATCCAAATAGGAATAGACAATCCGCTTAGGGTATTAAAATTATAATAATCGATGATAGTAGGGACTGAATCGGTAGATTGACTTATTTCATAATCACTTTTGTTAATCACTTTTTCTCAATCGAACACCAAACCAAACCCCCCCTAATTCGATTTACCTTTGGTTAGTAATAATCAAGAATTCTTGTGAGAACGATATCCGAGTTACAGTTGTCGCTAAACTACCGTTTGAAAATCACTCGTTTTGATCCGCGCGCGACAGCGGATCAAATTAATTTGATCAGTGCATTTTGATGCACATTCCTCTATGTTTGTAGTTATGCATTTCCATGGTTTGTTTAGCTCATTTTTATATTTTATAATGTTTTTCTATTTCAGTTTATATTTACCTTTATTTGATTTTCGCACTTTATTTTCAGCATTAGCAGTCTGCACTAAAATGATCATATCTGGAGCTACGGGAATCGGTTTAAGACGTTCTACCATTTTTCGGAAAGATAAAAAAAAGATCTACAACTTTTATGTTGGACGAAGAAGCTGAATTGGAGTGTAGAAGACCTGAAAAAGTCGTTGAAGTTGCAGCATTAGTTTTTATTTAGTTTTGGGTCACTTGTTTTGGGCCTGGGTTATGTATTTGACCCAGTTGGATTGTAAACCGAACTCCCTTCTCTTGTATAATGGGAGAAGCGTGTGACTTTGTCACTCTCTCTTCTTTTCACGAATTATACTTTTGGCTTTTGTACGATTACGATGAAGAACTAATCTTTCTGAGTCGATCTGCTGTAATTCAGGTTCCAACACTTGAGATTATTATAATGTTAATTTTAGTTTAATTCCTTTCAATGATATTTTGTGTTCTTGTATGCTTAATTCAATTGCATGAAATATATTGATTCAATTTGGTTGATTGTATGACCCTAACATTGGCACGACACGTTTGCTTAATTCGTTTTTGTGCCTGATCGATCATGTTTGCTTAATCCATGAAAACTTATTCCGTTTGCTTAATCCGGACAATAGGATCATACATCTCACGAACTTCACCGCACTTGTCACTGAGTTTGTATCCAAATAGGAATAGAGAATCCGCTTAGGGTATTAAAATTATAATAATCGATGAAAGTAGGGACTGAATCGGTAGATTGACTTATTTCATAATCACTTTTGTTAATCACTTTTTCTCAATCGAACACCAAACCAAACCCCCCATAATTCGATTTACCTTTGGTTAGTAATAATCAAGAATCCTTGTGAGAACGATATCCGAGTTACAGTTGTCGCTAAACTACCGTTTGAAAATCACTCGTTTTGATCCGCGCGCGACAGCGGATCAAATTAATTTGATCAGTGCATTTTGATGCACATTCCTCTATGTTTGTAGTTATGCATTTCCATGGTTTGTTTAGCTCATTTTTATATTTTATAATGTTTTTCTATTTCAGTTTATATTTACCTTTATTTGATTTTCGCACTTTATTTTCAGCATTAGCAGTCTGCACTAAAATGATCATATCTGGAGCTACGGGAATCGGTTTAAGACGTTCTACCATTCTTCGGAAAGATAAAAAAAAGATCTACAACTTTTATGTTGGACGAAGAAGCTGAATTGGAGTGTAGAAGACCTGAAAAAGTCGTTGAAGTTGCAGCATTAGTTTTTATTTAGTTTTGGGTCACTTGTTTTGGGCCTGGGTTATGTATTTGACCCAGTTGGATTGTAAACCGAACTCCCTTCTCTTGTATAATGGGAGAAGCGTGTGACTTTGTCACTCTCTCTTCTTTTCACGAATTATACTTTTGGCTTTTGTACGATTACGATGAAGAACTAATCTTTCTGAGTCGATCTGCTGTAATTCAGGTTCCAACACTTGAGATTATTATAATGTTAATTTTAGTTTAATTCCTTTCAATGATATTTTGTGTTCTTGTATGCTTAATTCAATTGCATGAAATATATTGATTCAATTTGGTTGATTGTATGACCCTAACATTGGCACGACACGTTTGCTTAATTCGTTTTTGTGCCTGATCGATCATGTTTGCTTAATCCATGAAAACTTATTCCGTTTGCTTAATCCGGACAATAGGATCATACATCTCACGAACTTCACCGCACTTGTCACTGAGTTTGTATCCAAATAGGAATAGAGAATCCGCTTAGGGTATTAAAATTATAATAATCGATGATAGTAGGGACTGAATCGGTAGATTGACTTATTTCATAATCACTTTTGTTAATCACTTTTTCTCAATCGAACACCAAACCAAACCCCCCATAATTCGATTTACCTTTGGTTAGTAATAATCAAGAATCCTTGTGAGAACGATATCCGAGTTACAGTTGTCGCTAAACTACCGTTTGAAAATCACTCGTTTTGATCCGCGCGCGACAGTGATCAAATTAATTTGATCAGTGCATTTTGATGCACATTCCTCTATGTTTGTAGTTATGCATTTCCATGGTTTGTTTAGCTCATTTTTATATTTTATAATGTTTTTCTATTTCAGTTTATATTTACCTTTATTTGATTTTCGCACTTTATTTTCAGCATTAGCAGTCTGCACTAAAATGATCATATCTGGAGCTACGGGAAACGGTTTGAGACGTTATACCATTCTTAGGAAAGATAAAAAAAAGATCTACAACTTTTATGTTGGACGAAGAAGCTGAATCGGACTGTAGAAGACCTGAAAAAGTCGTTGAAGTTGCAGCATTAGTTTTTATTTAGTTTTGGGTCACTTGTTTTGGGCCTGGGTTATGTATTTGACCCAGTTGGATTGTAAACCGAACTCCTTTCTCTTGTATAAGGGGAGAAGCGTGTGAATTTGTCACTCTCTCTTCTTTTCACGAATTTTACTTTTGGCTCTTGTACGATTACGATGAAGAACTAATCTTTCTGAGTCGATCTGCTGTAATTCAGGTTCCAACACTTGAGATTATTATAATGTTAATTTTAGTTTAATTTCTTTCAATGATATTTTGTGTTCTTGTATGCTTAATTCAATTGCATGAAATATATTGATTCAATTTGGTTGATTGTATGACCCTAACATTGGCACGACACGTTTGCTTAATTTGTTTTTGTGCCTGATCGATCATGTTTGCTTAATCCATGAAAACTTATTCCGTTTGCTTAATCCGGACAATAGGATCATACATCTCACGAACTTCACCGCGCTTGTCACTGAGTTTGTATCCAAATAGGAATAGACAATCCGCTTAGGGTATTAAAACTATAATAATCGATGATAGTAGGGACTGAATCGGTAGATTGACTTATTTCATAATCACTTTTGTTAATCACTTTTTCTCAATCGAACACCAAACCAAACCCCCCCTAATTCGATTTACCTTTGGTTAGTAATAATCAAGAATTCTTGTGAGAACGATATCCGAGTTACAGTTGTCGCTAAACTACCGTTTGAAAATCACTCGTTTTGATCCGGGCGCGACAGCGGATCAAATTAATTTGATCAGTGCATTTTGATGCACATTCCTCTATGTTTGTAGTTATGCATTTCCATGGTTTGTTTATCTCATTTTTATATTTTATAATGTTTTTCTATTTCAGTTTATATTTACCTTTATTTGATTTTCGCACTTTATTTTCAGCATTAGCAGTCTGCACTAAATTGATCATATCTGGAGCTACGGGAATCGGTTTGAGACGTTATACCATTCTTAGGAAAGATAAAAAAAAGATCTACAACGTTTATGTTGGACGAAGAAGCTGAATCGGACTGTAGCAGACCTAAAAAAGTCGTTGAAGTTGCAGCATTAGTTTTTATTTAGTTTTGGGTCACTTGTTTTGGGCCTGGGTTATGTATTTGACCCAGTTGGATTGTAAACCGAACTCCCTTCTCTTGTATAAGGGGAGAAGCGTGTGACTTTGTCACTCTCTCTTCTTTTTACGAATTTTACTTTTGGCTTTTGTACGATTACGATGAAGAACTAATCTTTCTGAGTCGATCTGCTGTAATTCAGGTTCCAACACTTGAGATTATTATAATGTTAATTTTAGTTTAATTCCTTTCAATGATATTTTGTGTTCTTGTATGCTTAATTCAATTGCATGAAATATATTGATTCAATTTGGTTGATTGTATGACCCTAACATTGGCACGACACGTTTGCTTAATTCGTTTTTGTGCCTGATCGATCATGTTTGCTTAATCCATGAAAACTTATTCCGTTTGCTTAATCCGGACAATAGGATCATACATTACACGAACTTCACCGCGCTTGTCACTGAGTTTGTATCCAAATAGGAATAGACAATCCGCTTAGGGTATTAAAATTATAATAATCGATGATAGTAGGGACTGAATCGGTAGATTGACTTATTTCATAATCACTTTTGTTAATCACTTTTGTTAATCACTTTTTCTCAATCGAACACCAAACCAAACCCCCCCTAATTCGATTTACCTTTGGTTAGTAATAATCAAGAATCCTTGTGAGAACGATATCCGAGTTACAGTTGTCGCTAAACTACCGTTTGAAAATCACTCGTTTTGATCCGCGCGCGACAGTGATCAAATTAATTTGATCAGTGCATTTTGATGCACATTCCTCTATGTTTGTAGTTATGCATTTCCATGGTTTGTTTAGCTCATTTTTATATTTTATAATGTTTTCCTATTTCAGTTTATATTTACCTTTATTTGATTTTCGCACTTTATTTTCAGCATTAGCAGTCTGCACTAAAATGATCATATCTGGAGCTACGGGAAACGATTTGAGACGTTCTACCATTCTTAGGAAAGATAAAAAAAAGATCTACAACTTTTTTGTTGGACGAAGAAGCTGAATCGGACTGTAGAAGACCTGAAAAAGTCGTTGAAGTTGCAGCATTAGTTTTTATTTAGTTTTGGGTCACTTGTTTTGGGCCTGGGTTATGTATTTGACCCAGTTGGATTGTAAACCGAACTCCCTTCTCTTGTATAAGGGGAGAAGCGTGTGAATTTGTCACTCTCTCTTCTTTTCACGAATTTTACTTTTGGCTCTTGTACGATTACGATGAAGAACTAATCTTTCTGAGTCGATCTGCTGTAATTCAGGTTCCAACACTTGAGATTATTATAATGTTAATTTTAGTTTAATTCCTTTCAATGATATTTTGTGTTCTTGTATGCTTAATTCAATTGCATGAAATATATTGATTCAATTTGGTTGATTGTATGACCCTAACATTGGCACGACACGTTTGCTTAATTCGTTTTTGTGCCTGATCGATCATGTTTGCTTAATCCATGAAAACTTATTCCGTTTGCTTAATCCGGACAATAGGATCATACATCTCACGAACTTCACCGCACTTGTCACTGAGTTTGTATCCAAATAGGAATAGAGAATCCGCTTAGGGTATTAAAATTATAATAATCGATGATAGTAGGGACTGAATCGGTAGATTGACTTATTTCATAATCACTTTTGTTAATCACTTTTGTTAATCACTTTTTCTCAATCGAACACCAAACCAAACCCCCCCTAATTCGATTTACCTTTGGTTAGTAATAATCAAGAATCCTTGTGAGAACGATATCCGAGTTACAGTTGTCGCTAAACTACCGTTTGAAAATCACTCGTTTTGATCCGCGCGCGACAGTGATCAAATTAATTTGATCAGTGCATTTTGATGCACATTCCTCTATGTTTGTAGTTATGCATTTCCATGGTTTGTTTAGCTCATTTTTATATTTTATAATGTTTTCCTATTTCAGTTTATATTTACCTTTATTTGATTTTCGCACTTTATTTTCAGCATTAGCAGTCTGCACTAAAATGATCATATCTGGAGCTACGGGAAACGATTTGAGACGTTCTACCATTCTTAGGAAAGATAAAAAAAAGATCTACAACTTTTTTGTTGGACGAAGAAGCTGAATCGGACTGTAGAAGACCTGAAAAAGTCGTTGAAGTTGCAGCATTAGTTTTTATTTAGTTTTGGGTCACTTGTTTTGGGCCTGGGTTATGTATTTGACCCAGTTGGATTGTAAACCGAACTCCCTTCTCTTGTATAAGGGGAGAAGCGTGTGAATTTGTCACTCTCTCTTCTTTTCACGAATTTTACTTTTGGCTCTTGTACGATTACGATGAAGAACTAATCTTTCTGAGTCGATCTGCTGTAATTCAGGTTCCAACACTTGAGATTATTATAATGTTAATTTTAGTTTAATTTCTTTCAATGATATTTTGTGTTCTTGTATGCTTAATTCAATTGCATGAAATATATTGATTCAATTTGGTTGATTGTATGACCCTAACATTGGCACGACACGTTTGCTTAATTCGTTTTTGTGCCTGATCGATCATGTTTGCTTAATCCATGAAAACTTATTCCGTTTGCTTAATCCGGACAATAGGATCATACATCTCACGAACTTCACCGCACTTGTCACTGAGTTTGTATCCAAATAGGAATAGAGAATCCGCTTAGGGTATTAAAATTATAATAATCGATGATAGTAGGGACTGAATCGGTAGATTGACTTATTTCATAATCACTTTTGTTAATCACTTTTTCTCAATCGAACACCAAACCAAACCCCCCATAATTCGATTTACCTTTGGTTAGTAATAATCAAGAATCCTTGTGAGAACGATATCCGAGTTACAGTTGTCGCTAAACTACCGTTTGAAAATCACTCGTTTTGATCCGCGCGCGACAGTGATCAAATTAATTTGATCAGTGCATTTTGATGCACATTCCTCTATGTTTGTAGTTATGCATTTCCATGGTTTGTTTAGCTCATTTTTATATTTTATAATGTTTTTCTATTTCAGTTTATATTTACCTTTATTTGATTTTCGCACTTTATTTTCAGCATTAGCAGTCTGCACTAAAATGATCATATCTGGAGCTACGGGAAACGGTTTGAGACGTTATACCATTCTTAGGAAAGATAAAAAAAAGATCTACAACTTTTATGTTGGACGAAGAAGTTGAATCGGACTGTAGAAGACCTGAAAAAGTCGTTGAAGTTGCAGCATTAGTTTTTATTTAGTTTTGGGTCACTTGTTTTGGGCCTGGGTTATGTATTTGACCCAGTTGGATTGTAAACCGAACTCCCTTCTCTTGTATAAGGGGAGAAGCGTGTGAATTTGTCACTCTCTCTTCTTTTCACGAATTTTACTTTTGGCTCTTGTACGATTACGATGAAGAACTAATCTTTCTGAGTCGATCTGCTGTAATTCAGGTTCCAACACTTGAGATTATTATAATGTTAATTTTAGTTTAATTCCTTTCAATGATATTTTGTGTTCTTGTATGCTTAATTCAATTGCATGAAATATATTGATTCAATTTGGTTGATTGTATGACCCTAACATTGGCACGACACGTTTGCTTAATTCGTTTTTGTGCCTGATCGATCATGTTTGCTTAATCCATGAAAACTTATTCCGTTTGCTTAATCCGGACAAAAGGATCATACATCTCACGAACTTCACCGCACTTGTCACTGAGTTTGTATCCAAATAGGAATAGACAATCCGCTTAGGGTATTAAAATTATAATAATCGATGATAGTAGGGACTGAATCGGTAGATTGACTTATTTCATAATCACTTTTGTTAATCACTTTTTCTCAATCGAACACCAAACCAAACCCCCCCTAATTCGATTTACCTTTGGTTAGTAATAATCAAGAATTCTTGTGAGAACGATATCCGAGTTACAGTTGTCGCTAAACTACCGTTTGAAAATCACTCGTTTTGATCCGCGCGCGACAGCGGATCAAATTAATTTGATCAGTGCATTTTGATGCACATTCCTCTATGTTTGTAGTTATGCATTTCCATGGTTTGTTTAGCTCATTTTTATATTTTATAATGTTTTTCTATTTCAGTTTATATTTACCTTTATTTGATTTTCGCACTTTATTTTCAGCATTAGCAGTCTGCACTAAAATGATCATATCTGGAGCTACGGGAATCGGTTTAAGACGTTCTACCATTTTTCGGAAAGATAAAAAAAAGATCTACAACTTTTATGTTGGACGAAGAAGCTGAATTGGAGTGTAGAAGACCTGAAAAAGTCGTTGAAGTTGCAGCATTAGTTTTTATTTAGTTTTGGGTCACTTGTTTTGGGCCTGGGTTATGTATTTGACCCAGTTGGATTGTAAACCGAACTCCCTTCTCTTGTATAATGGGAGAAGCGTGTGACTTTGTCACTCTCTCTTCTTTTCACGAATTATACTTTTGGCTTTTGTACGATTACGATGAAGAACTAATCTTTCTGAGTCGATCTGCTGTAATTCAGGTTCCAACACTTGAGATTATTATAATGTTAATTTTAGTTTAATTCCTTTCAATGATATTTTGTGTTCTTGTATGCTTAATTCAATTGCATGAAATATATTGATTCAATTTGGTTGATTGTATGACCCTAACATTGGCACGACACGTTTGCTTAATTCGTTTTTGTGCCTGATCGATCATGTTTGCTTAATCCATGAAAACTTATTCCGTTTGCTTAATCCGGACAATAGGATCATACATCTCACGAACTTCACCGCACTTGTCACTGAGTTTGTATCCAAATAGGAATAGAGAATCCGCTTAGGGTATTAAAATTATAATAATCGATGATAGTAGGGACTGAATCGGTAGATTGACTTATTTCATAATCACTTTTGTTAATCACTTTTTCTCAATCGAACACCAAACCAAACCCCCCATAATTCGATTTACCTTTGGTTAGTAATAATCAAGAATCCTTGTGAGAACGATATCCGAGTTACAGTTGTCGCTAAACTACCGTTTGAAAATCACTCGTTTTGATCCGCGCGCGACAGTGATCAAATTAATTTGATCAGTGCATTTTGATGCACATTCCTCTATGTTTGTAGTTATGCATTTCCATGGTTTGTTTAGCTCATTTTTATATTTTATAATGTTTTTCTATTTCAGTTTATATTTACCTTTATTTGATTTTCGCACTTTATTTTCAGCATTAGCAGTCTGCACTAAAATGATCATATCTGGAGCTACGGGAAACGGTTTGAGACGTTATACCATTCTTAGGAAAGATAAAAAAAAGATCTACAACTTTTATGTTGGACGAAGAAGCTGAATCGGACTGTAGAAGACCTGAAAAAGTCGTTGAAGTTGCAGCATTAGTTTTTATTTAGTTTTGGGTCACTTGTTTTGGGCCTGGGTTATGTATTTGACCCAGTTGGATTGTAAACCGAACTCCTTTCTCTTGTATAAGGGGAGAAGCGTGTGAATTTGTCACTCTCTCTTCTTTTCACGAATTTTACTTTTGGCTCTTGTACGATTACGATGAAGAACTAATCTTTCTGAGTCGATCTGCTGTAATTCAGGTTCCAACACTTGAGATTATTATAATGTTAATTTTAGTTTAATTTCTTTCAATGATATTTTGTGTTCTTGTATGCTTAATTCAATTGCATGAAATATATTGATTCAATTTGGTTGATTGTATGACCCTAACATTGGCACGACACGTTTGCTTAATTTGTTTTTGTGCCTGATCGATCATGTTTGCTTAATCCATGAAAACTTATTCCGTTTGCTTAATCCGGACAATAGGATCATACATCTCACGAACTTCACCGCGCTTGTCACTGAGTTTGTATCCAAATAGGAATAGACAATCCGCTTAGGGTATTAAAACTATAATAATCGATGATAGTAGGGACTGAATCGGTAGATTGACTTATTTCATAATCACTTTTGTTAATCACTTTTTCTCAATCGAACACCAAACCAAACCCCCCCTAATTCGATTTACCTTTGGTTAGTAATAATCAAGAATTCTTGTGAGAACGATATCCGAGTTACAGTTGTCGCTAAACTACCGTTTGAAAATCACTCGTTTTGATCCGGGCGCGACAGCGGATCAAATTAATTTGATCAGTGCATTTTGATGCACATTCCTCTATGTTTGTAGTTATGCATTTCCATGGTTTGTTTATCTCATTTTTATATTTTATAATGTTTTTCTATTTCAGTTTATATTTACCTTTATTTGATTTTCGCACTTTATTTTCAGCATTAGCAGTCTGCACTAAATTGATCATATCTGGAGCTACGGGAATCGGTTTGAGACGTTATACCATTCTTAGGAAAGATAAAAAAAAGATCTACAACGTTTATGTTGGACGAAGAAGCTGAATCGGACTGTAGCAGACCTAAAAAAGTCGTTGAAGTTGCAGCATTAGTTTTTATTTAGTTTTGGGTCACTTGTTTTGGGCCTGGGTTATGTATTTGACCCAGTTGGATTGTAAACCGAACTCCCTTCTCTTGTATAAGGGGAGAAGCGTGTGACTTTGTCACTCTCTCTTCTTTTTACGAATTTTACTTTTGGCTTTTGTACGATTACGATGAAGAACTAATCTTTCTGAGTCGATCTGCTGTAATTCAGGTTCCAACACTTGAGATTATTATAATGTTAATTTTAGTTTAATTCCTTTCAATGATATTTTGTGTTCTTGTATGCTTAATTCAATTGCATGAAATATATTGATTCAATTTGGTTGATTGTATGACCCTAACATTGGCACGACACGTTTGCTTAATTCGTTTTTGTGCCTGATCGATCATGTTTGCTTAATCCATGAAAACTTATTCCGTTTGCTTAATCCGGACAATAGGATCATACATTACACGAACTTCACCGCGCTTGTCACTGAGTTTGTATCCAAATAGGAATAGACAATCCGCTTAGGGTATTAAAATTATAATAATCGATGATAGTAGGGACTGAATCGGTAGATTGACTTATTTCATAATCACTTTTGTTAATCACTTTTGTTAATCACTTTTTCTCAATCGAACACCAAACCAAACCCCCCCTAATTCGATTTACCTTTGGTTAGTAATAATCAAGAATCCTTGTGAGAACGATATCCGAGTTACAGTTGTCGCTAAACTACCGTTTGAAAATCACTCGTTTTGATCCGCGCGCGACAGTGATCAAATTAATTTGATCAGTGCATTTTGATGCACATTCCTCTATGTTTGTAGTTATGCATTTCCATGGTTTGTTTAGCTCATTTTTATATTTTATAATGTTTTCCTATTTCAGTTTATATTTACCTTTATTTGATTTTCGCACTTTATTTTCAGCATTAGCAGTCTGCACTAAAATGATCATATCTGGAGCTACGGGAAACGATTTGAGACGTTCTACCATTCTTAGGAAAGATAAAAAAAAGATCTACAACTTTTATGTTGGACGAAGAAGCTGAATCGGACTGTAGAAGACCTGAAAAAGTCGTTGAAGTTGCAGCATTAGTTTTTATTTAGTTTTGGGTCACTTGTTTTGGGCCTGGGTTATGTATTTGACCCAGTTGGATTGTAAACCGAACTCCCTTCTCTTGTATAAGGGGAGAAGCGTGTGAATTTGTCACTCTCTCTTCTTTTCACGAATTTTACTTTTGGCTCTTGTACGATTACGATGAAGAACTAATCTTTCTGAGTCGATCTGCTGTAATTCAGGTTCCAACACTTGAGATTATTATAATGTTAATTTTAGTTTAATTTCTTTCAATGATATTTTGTGTTCTTGTATGCTTAATTCAATTGCATGAAATATATTGATTCAATTTGGTTGATTGTATGACCCTAACATTGGCACGACACGTTTGCTTAATTCGTTTTTGTGCCTGATCGATCATGTTTGCTTAATCCATGAAAACTTATTCCGTTTGCTTAATCCGGACAATAGGATCATACATCTCACGAACTTCACCGCACTTGTCACTGAGTTTGTATCCAAATAGGAATAGAGAATCCGCTTAGGGTATTAAAATTATAATAATCGATGATAGTAGGGACTGAATCGGTAGATTGACTTATTTCATAATCACTTTTGTTAATCACTTTTTCTCAATCGAACACCAAACCAAACCCCCCATAATTCGATTTACCTTTGGTTAGTAATAATCAAGAATCCTTGTGAGAACGATATCCGAGTTACAGTTGTCGCTAAACTACCGTTTGAAAATCACTCGTTTTGATCCGCGCGCGACAGTGATCAAATTAATTTGATCAGTGCATTTTGATGCACATTCCTCTATGTTTGTAGTTATGCATTTCCATGGTTTGTTTAGCTCATTTTTATATTTTATAATGTTTTTCTATTTCAGTTTATATTTACCTTTATTTGATTTTCGCACTTTATTTTCAGCATTAGCAGTCTGCACTAAAATGATCATATCTGGAGCTACGGGAAACGGTTTGAGACGTTATACCATTCTTAGGAAAGATAAAAAAAAGATCTACAACTTTTATGTTGGACGAAGAAGCTGAATCGGACTGTAGAAGACCTGAAAAAGTCGTTGAAGTTGCAGCATTAGTTTTTATTTAGTTTTGGGTCACTTGTTTTGGGCCTGGGTTATGTATTTGACCCAGTTGGATTGTAAACCGAACTCCCTTCTCTTGTATAAGGGGAGAAGCGTGTGAATTTGTCACTCTCTCTTCTTTTCACGAATTTTACTTTTGGCTCTTGTACGATTACGATGAAGAACTAATCTTTCTGAGTCGATCTGCTGTAATTCAGGTTCCAACACTTGAGATTATTATAATGTTAATTTTAGTTTAATTTCTTTCAATGATATTTTGTGTTCTTGTATGCTTAATTCAATTGCATGAAATATATTGATTCAATTTGGTTGATTGTATGACCCTAACATTGACACGACACGTTTGCTTAATTTGTTTTTGTGCCTGATCGATCATGTTTGCTTAATCCATGAAAACTTATTCCGTTTGCTTAATCCGGACAATAGGATCATACATCTCACGAACTTCACCGCGCTTGTCACTGAGTTTGTATCCAAATAGGAATAGACAATCCGCTTAGGGTATTAAAACTATAATAATCGATGATAGTAGAGACTGAATCGGTAGATTGCCTTATTTCATAATCACTTTTGTTAATCACTTTTTCTCAATCGAACACCAAACCAAACCCCCCCTAATTCGATTTACCTTTGGTTAGTAATAATCAAGAATTCTTGTGAGAACGATATCCGAGTTACAGTTGTCGCTAAACTACCGTTTGAAAATCACTCGTTTTGATCCGGGCGCGACAGCGGATCAAATTAATTTGATCAGTGCATTTTGATGCACATTCCTCTATGTTTGTAGTTATGCATTTCCATGGTTTGTTTATCTCATTTTTATATTTTATAATGTTTTTCTATTTCAGTTTATATTTACCTTTATTTGATTTTCGCACTTTATTTTCAGCATTAGCAGTCTGCACTAAATTGATCATATCTGGAGCTACGGGAATCGGTTTGAGACGTTATACCATTCTTAGGAAAGATAAAAAAAAGATCTACAACGTTTATGTTGGACGAAGAAGCTGAATCGGAATGTAGCAGACCTAAAAAAGTCGTTGAAGTTGCAGCATTAGTTTTTATTTAGTTTTGGGTCACTTGTTTTGGGCCTGGGTTATGTATTTGACCCAGTTGGATTGTAAACCGAACTCCCTTCTCTTGTATAAGGGGAGAAGCGTGTGACTTTGTCACTCTCTCTTCTTTTCACGAATTTTACTTTTGGCTTTTGTACGATTACGATGAAGAAATAATCTTTCTGAGTCGATCTGCTGTAATTCAGGTTCCAACACTTGAGATTATTATAATGTTAATTTTAGTTTAATTCCTTTCAATGATATTTTGTGTTCTTGTATGCTTAATTCAATTGCATGAAATATATTGATTCAATTTGGTTGATTGTATGACCCTAACATTGGCACGACACGTTTGCTTAATTCGTTTTTGTGCCTGATCGATCATGTTTGCTTAATCCATGAAAACTTATTCCGTTTGCTTAATCCGGACAATAGGATCATACATTTCACGAACTTCACCGCGCTTGTCACTGAGTTTGTATCCAAATAGGAATAGACAATCCGCTTAGGGTATTAAAATTATAATAATCGATGATAGTAGGGACTGAATCGGTAGATTGACTTATTTCATAATCACTTTTGTTAATCACTTTTGTTAATCACTTTTTCTCAATCGAACACCAAACCAAACCCCCCCTAATTCGATTTACCTTTGGTTAGTAATAATCAAGAATCCTTGTGAGAACGATATCCGAGTTACAGTTGTCGCTAAACTACCGTTTGAAAATCACTCGTTTTAATCCGCGCGCGACAGTGATCAAATTAATTTGATCAGTGCATTTTGATGCACATTCCTCTATGTTTGTAGTTATGCATTTCCATGGTTAGTTTAGCTCATTTTTATATTTTATAATGTTTTTCTATTTCAGTTTATATTTACCTTTATTTGATTTTCGCACTTTATTTTCAGCATTAGCAGTCTGCACTAAAATGATCATATCTGGAGCTACGGGAAACGATTTGAGACGTTCTACCATTCTTAGGAAAGATAAAAAAAAGATCTACAACTTTTATGTTGGACGAAGAAGCTGAATCGGACTGTAGAAGACCTGAAAAAGTCGTTGAAGTTGCAGCATTAGTTTTTATTTAGTTTTGGGTCACTTGTTTTGGGCCTGGGTTATGTATTTGACCCAGTTGGATTGTAAACCGAACTCCCTTCTCTTGTATAAGGGGAGAAGCGTGTGAATTTGTCACTCTCTCTTCTTTTCACGAATTTTACTTTTGGCTCTTGTACGATTACGATGAAGAACTAATCTTTCTGAGTCGATCTGCTGTAATTCAGGTTCCAACACTTGAGATTATTATAATGTTAATTTTAGTTTAATTTCTTTCAATGATATTTTGTGTTCTTGTATGCTTAATTCAATTGCATGAAATATATTGATTCAATTTGGTTGATTGTATGACCCTAACATTGGCACGACACGTTTGCTTAATTTGTTTTTGTGCCTGATCGATCATGTTTGTTTAATCCATGAAAACTTATTCCGTTTGCTTAATCCGGACAATAGGATCATACATCTCACGAACTTCACCGCGCTTGTCACTGAGTTTGTATCCAAATAGGAATAGACAATCCGCTTAGGGTATTAAAACTATAATAATCGATGATAGTAGGGACTGAATCGGTAGATTGACTTATTTCATAATCACTTTTGTTAATCACTTTTTCTCAATCGAACACCAAACCAAACCCCCCCTAATTCGATTTACCTTTGGTTAGTAATAATCAAGAATTCTTGTGAGAACGATATCCGAGTTACAGTTGTCGCTAAACTACCGTTTGAAAATCACTCGTTTTGATCCGGGCGCGACAGCGGATCAAATTAATTTGATCAGTGCATTTTGATGCACATTCCTCTATGTTTGTAGTTATGCATTTCCATGGTTTGTTTAGCTCATTTTTATATATTATAATGTTTTTCTATTTTATAATGTTTTTCTATTTCAGTTTATATTTACCTTTATTTGATTTTCGCACTTTATTTTCAGCATTAGCAGTCTGCACTAAATTGATCATATCTGGAGCTACGGGAATCGGTTTGAGACGTTATACCATTCTTAGGAAAGATAAAAAAAAGATCTACAACGTTTATGTTGGACGAAGAAGCTGAATCGGACTGTAGAAGACCTAAAAAAGTCGTTGAAGTTGCAGCATTAGTTTTTATTTAGTTTTGGGTCACTTGTTTTGGGCCTGGGTTATGTATTTGACCCAGTTGGATTGTAAACCGAACTCCCTTCTCTTGTATAAGGGGAGAAGCGTGTGAATTTGTCACTCTCTCTTCTTTTCACGAATTTTACTTTTGGCTCTTGTACGATTACGATGAAGAACTAATCTTTCTGAGTCGATCTGCTGTAATTCAGGTTCCAACACTTGAGATTATTATAATGTTAATTTTAGTTTAATTCCTTTCAATGATATTTTGTGTTCTTGTATGCTTAATTCAATTGCATGAAATATATTGATTCAATTTGGTTGATTGTATGACCCTAACATTGGCACGACACGTTTGCTTAATTCGTTTTTGTGCCTGATAGATCATGTTTGCTTAATCCATGAAAACTTATTCCGTTTGCTTAATCCGGACAATAGGATCATACATCTCACGAACTTCACCGCGCTTGTCACTGAGTTTGTATCCAAATAGGAATAGACAATCCGCTTAGGGTATTAAAACTATAATAATCGATGATAGTAGGGACTGAATCGGTAGATTGACTTATTTCATAATCACTTTTGTTAATCACTTTTTCTCAATCGAACACCAAACCAAACCCCCCCTAATTCGATTTACCTTTGGTTAGTAATAATCAAGAATTCTTGTGAGAACGATATCCGAGTTACAGTTGTCGCTAAACTACCGTTTGAAAATCACTCGTTTTGATCCGGGCGCGACAGCGGATCAAATTAATTTGATCAGTGCATTTTGATGCACATTCCTCTATGTTTGTAGTTATGCATTTCCATGGTTTGTTTATCTCATTTTTATATTTTATAATGTTTTTCTATTTCAGTTTATATTTACCTTTATTTGATTTTCGCACTTTATTTTCAGCATTAGCAGTCTGCACTAAATTGATCATATCTGGAGCTACGGGAATCGGTTTGAGACGTTATACCATTCTTAGGAAAGATAAAAAAAAGATCTACAACGTTTATGTTGGACGAAGAAGCTGAATCGGACTGTAGCAGACCTAAAAAAGTCGTTGAAGTTGCAGCATTAGTTTTTATTTAGTTTTGGGTCACTTGTTTTGGGCCTGGGTTATGTATTTGACCCAGTTGGATTGTAAACCGAACTCCCTTCTCTTGTATAAGGGGAGAAGCGTGTGACTTTGTCACTCTCTCTTCTTTTCACGAATTTTACTTTTGGCTTTTGTACGATTACGATGAAGAAATAATCTTTCTGAGTCGATCTGCTGTAATTCAGGTTCCAACACTTGAGATTATTATAATGTTAATTTTAGTTTAATTCCTTTCAATGATATTTTGTGTTCTTGTATGCTTAATTCAATTGCATGAAATATATTGATTCAATTTGGTTGATTGTATGACCCTAACATTGGCACGACACGTTTGCTTAATTCGTTTTTGTGCCTGATCGATCATGTTTGCTTAATCCATGAAAACTTATTCCGTTTGCTTAATCCGGACAATAGGATCATACATTTCACGAACTTCACCGCGCTTGTCACTGAGTTTGTATCCAAATAGGAATAGACAATCCGCTTAGGGTATTAAAATTATAATAATCGATGATAGTAGGGACTGAATCGGTAGATTGACTTATTTCATAATCACTTTTGTTAATCACTTTTGTTAATCACTTTTTCTCAATCGAACACCAAACCAAACCCCCCCTAATTCGATTTACCTTTGGTTAGTAATAATCAAGAATCCTTGTGAGAACGATATCCGAGTTACAGTTGTCGCTAAACTACCGTTTGAAAATCACTCGTTTTGATCCGCGCGCGACAGTGATCAAATTAATTTGATCAGTGCATTTTGATGCACATTCCTCTATGTTTGTAGTTATGCATTTCCATGGTTAGTTTAGCTCATTTTTATATTTTATAATGTTTTTCTATTTCAGTTTATATTTACCTTTATTTGATTTTCGCACTTTATTTTCAGCATTAGCAGTCTGCACTAAAATGATCATATCTGGAGCTACGGGAAACGATTTGAGACGTTCTACCATTCTTAGGAAAGATAAAAAAAAGATCTACAACTTTTATGTTGGACGAAGAAGCTGAATCGGACTGTAGAAGACCTGAAAAAGTCGTTGAAGTTGCAGCATTAGTTTTTATTTAGTTTTGGGTCACTTGTTTTGGGCCTGGGTTATGTATTTGACCCAGTTGGATTGTAAACCGAACTCCCTTCTCTTGTATAAGGGGAGAAGCGTGTGAATTTGTCACTCTCTCTTCTTTTCACGAATTTTACTTTTGGCTCTTGTACGATTACGATGAAGAACTAATCTTTCTGAGTCGATCTGCTGTAATTCAGGTTCCAACACTTGAGATTATTATAATGTTAATTTTAGTTTAATTTCTTTCAATGATATTTTGTGTTCTTGTATGCTTAATTCAATTGCATGAAATATATTGATTCAATTTGGTTGATTGTATGACCCTAACATTGGCACGACACGTTTGCTTAATTTGTTTTTGTGCCTGATCGATCATGTTTGTTTAATCCATGAAAACTTATTCCGTTTGCTTAATCCGGACAATAGGATCATACATCTCACGAACTTCACCGCGCTTGTCACTGAGTTTGTATCCAAATAGGAATAGACAATCCGCTTAGGGTATTAAAACTATAATAATCGATGATAGTAGGGACTGAATCGGTAGATTGACTTATTTCATAATCACTTTTGTTAATCACTTTTTCTCAATCGAACACCAAACCAAACCCCCCCTAATTCGATTTACCTTTGGTTAGTAATAATCAAGAATTCTTGTGAGAACGATATCCGAGTTACAGTTGTCGCTAAACTACCGTTTGAAAATCACTCGTTTTGATCCGGGCGCGACAGCGGATCAAATTAATTTGATCAGTGCATTTTGATGCACATTCCTCTATGTTTGTAGTTATGCATTTCCATGGTTTGTTTAGCTCATTTTTATATATTATAATGTTTTTCTATTTTATAATGTTTTTCTATTTCAGTTTATATTTACCTTTATTTGATTTTCGCACTTTATTTTCAGCATTAGCAGTCTGCACTAAATTGATCATATCTGGAGCTACGGGAATCGGTTTGAGACGTTATACCATTCTTAGGAAAGATAAAAAAAAGATCTACAACGTTTATGTTGGACGAAGAAGCTGAATCGGAATGTAGCAGACCTAAAAAAGTCGTTGAAGTTGCAGCATTAGTTTTTATTTAGTTTTGGGTCACTTTTTTTGGGCCTGGGTTATGTATTTGACCCAGTTGGATTGTAAACCGAACTCCCTTCTCTTGTATAAGGGGAGAAGCGTGTGACTTTGTCACTCTCTCTTCTTTTCACGAATTTTACTTTTGGCTTTTGTACGATTACGATGAAGAACTAATCTTTCTGAGTCGATCTGCTGTAATTCAGGTTCCAACACTTGAGATTATTATAATGTTAATTTTAGTTTAATTCCTTTCAATGATATTTTGTGTTCTTGTATGCTTAATTCAATGGTATGAAATATATTGATTCAATTTGGTTGATTGTATGACCCTAACATTGGCACGACACGTTTGCTTAATTCGTTTTTGTGCCTGATAGATCATGTTTGCTTAATCCATGAAAACTTATTCCGTTTGCTTAATCCGGACAATAGGATCATACATCTCACGAACTTCACCGCACTTGTCACTGAGTTTGTATCCAAATAGGAATAGACAATCCGCTTAGGGTATTAAAATTATAATAATCGATGATAGTAGGGACTGAATCGGTAGATTGACTTATTTCATAATCACTTTTGTTAATCACTTTTGTTAATCACTTTTTCTCAATCGAACACCAAACCAAACCCCCCTAATTCGATTTACCTTTGGTTAGTAATAATCAAGAATCCTTGTGAGAACGATATCCGAGTTACAGTTGTCGCTAAACTACCGTTTGAAAATCACTCGTTTTGATCCGCGCGCGACAGCGGATCAAATTAATTTGATCAGTGCATTTTGATGCACATTCCTCTATGTTTGTAGTTATGCATTTCCATGGTTTGTTTAGCTCATTTTTATATTTTATAATGTTTTTCTATTTCAGTTTATATTTACCTTTATTTGATTTTCGCACTTTATTTTCAGCATTAGCAGTCTGCACTAAAATGATCATATCTGGAGCTACGGGAAACGGTTTGAGACGTTCTACCATTCTTCGGAAAGATAAAAAAAAGATCTACAACTTTTATGTTGGACGAAGAAGCTGAATCGGAGTGTAGCAGACCTGAAAAAGTCGTTGAAGTTGCAGCATTAGTTTTTATTTAGTTTTGGGTCACTTGTTTTGGGCCTGGGTTATGTATTTGACCCAGTTAGATTGTAAACCGAACTCCCTTCTCTTGTATAATGGGAGAAGCGTGTGACTTTGTCACTCTCTGTTCTTTTCACGAATTTTACTTTTGGCTTTTGTACGATTACGATGAAGAACTAATCTTTCTGAGTCGATCTGCTGTAATTCAGGTTCCAACACTTGAGATTATTATAATGTTAATTTTAGTTTAATTCCTTTCAATGATATTTTGTGTTCTTGTATGCTTAATTCAATTGTATGAAATATATTGATTCAATTTGGTTGATTGTATGACCCTAACATTGGCACGACACGTTTGCTTAATTCGTTTTTGTGCCTGATCGATCATGTTTGCTTAATCCATGAAAACTTATTCCGTTTGCTTAATCCGGACAATAGGATCATACATCTCACGAACTTCACCACACTTGTCACTGAGTTTGTATCCAAATAGGAATAGACAATCCGCTTAGGGTATTAAAATTATAATAATCGATGATAGTAGGGACTGAATCGGTAGATTGACTTATTTCATAATCACTTTTGTTAATCACTTTTGTTAATCACTTTTTCTCAATCGAACACCAAACCAAACCCTCCTAATTCGATTTACCTTTGGTTAGTAATAATCAATAATCCTTGTGAGAACGATATCCGAGTTACAGTTGTCGCTAAACTACCGTTTGAAAATCACTCGTTTTGATCCGCGCGCGACAGCGGATCAAATTAATTTGATCAGTGCATTTTGATGCACATTCCTCTATGTTTGTAGTTATGCATTTCCATGGTTTGTTTAGCTCATTTTTATATTTTATAATGTTTTTCTATTTCAGTTTATATTTACCTTTATTTGATTTTCGCACTTTATTTTCAGCATTAGCAGTATGCACAAAAATGATCATATCTGGAGCTACGGGAATCGTTTTAAGACGTTCTACCATTCTTCGGAAAGATAAAAAAAAGATCTACAACTTTTATGTTGGATGATGAAGCTGAATCGGAGTGTAGCAGACCTGAAAAAGTCGTTGAAGTTGCAGCATTAGTTTTTATTTAGTTTTGGGTCACTTGTTTTGGGCCTGGGTTATGTATTTGACCCAGTTGGATTGTAAACCGAACTCCCTTCTCTTATATAATGGGAGAAGAGTGTGAATTTGTCACTCTCTCTTCTTTTCACGAATTTTACTTTTGGCTTTTGTACGATTACGATGAAGAACTAATCTTTCTGAGTCGATCTGCTGTAATTCAGGTTCCAACACTTGAGATTATTATAATGTTAATTTTAGTTTAATTCCTTTCAATGATATTTTCTGTTCTTGTATGCTTAATTCAATTGCATGAAATATATTGATTCAATTTGGTTGATTGTATGACCCTAACATTGGCATGACACGTTTGCTTAATTCGTTTTTGTGCCTGATCGATCATGTTTGCTTAATCCATAAAAACTTATTCCGTTTGCTTAATCCGAACAATAGGATCATACATTTCACGAACTTCACCGCGCTTGTCACTGAGTTTGTATCCAAATAGGAATAGACAATCCGCTTAGGGGATTAAAATTATAATAATCGATGATAGTAGGGACCGAATCGGTAGATTGACTTATTTCATAATCACTTTTGTTAATCACTTTTTCTCAATCGAACACCAAACCAAACCCCCCCTAATTCGATTTACCTTTGGTTAGTAATAATCAAGAATCCTTGTGAGAACGATATCCGAGTTACAGTTGTCGCTAAACTACCGTTTGAAAATCACTCGTTTTGATCCGCGCGCGACAGCGGATCAAATTAATTTGATCAGTGCATTTTGATGCACATTCCTCTATGTTTGTAGTTATGCATTTCCATGGTTTGTTTAGCTCATTTTTATATTTTATAATGTTTTTCTATTTCAGTTTATATTTACCTTTATTTGATTTTCGCACTTTATTTTCAGCATTAGCAGTATGCACAAAAATGATCATATCTGGAGCTACGGGAATCGTTTTAAGACGTTCTACCATTCTTCGGAAAGATAAAAAAAAGATCTACAACTTTTATGTTGGATGATGAAGCTGAATCGGAGTGTAGCAGACCTGAAAAAGTCGTTGAAGTTGCAGCATTAGTTTTTATTTAGTTTTGGGTCACTTGTTTTGGGCCTGGGTTATGTATTTGACCCAGTTGGATTGTAAACCGAACTCCCTTCTCTTATATAATGGGAGAAGAGTGTGAATTTGTCACTCTCTCTTCTTTTCACGAATTTTACTTTTGGCTTTTGTACGATTACGATGAAGAACTAATCTTTCTGAGTCGATCTGCTGTAATTCAGGTTCCAACACTTGAGATTATTATAATGTTAATTTTAGTTTAATTCCTTTCAATGATATTTTCTGTTCTTGTATGCTTAATTCAATTGCATGAAATATATTGATTCAATTTGGTTGATTGTATGACCCTAACATTGGCATGACACGTTTGCTTAATTCGTTTTTGTGCCTGATCGATCATGTTTGCTTAATCCATAAAAACTTATTCCGTTTGCTTAATCCGAACAATAGGATCATACATTTCACGAACTTCACCGCGCTTGTCACTGAGTTTGTATCCAAATAGGAATAGACAATCCGCTTAGGGGATTAAAATTATAATAATCGATGATAGTAGGGACTGAATCGGTAGATTGACTTATTTCATAATCACTTTTGTTAATCACTTTTTCTCAATCGAACACCAAACCAAACCCCCCCTAATTCGATTTACCTTTGGTTAGTAATAATCAAGAATCCTTGTGAGAACGATATCCGAGTTACAGTTGTCGCTAAACTACCGTTTGAAAATCACTCGTTTTGATCCGCGCGCGACAGCGGATCAAATTAATTTGATTAGTGCATTTTGATGCACATTCCTCTATGTTTGTAGTTATGCATTTCCATGGTTTGTTTAGCTCATTTTTATATTTTATAATGTTTTTCTATTTCAGTTTATATTTACCTTTATTTGATTTTCGCACTTTATTTTCAACATTAGCAGTCTGCACAAAAATGATCATATCTGGAGCTACGGGAATCGGTTTGAGACGTTCTACCATTCTTCGGAGAGATAAAAAAAAGATCTACAACTTTTATGTTGGACGAAGAAGCTGAATCGGAGTGTAGTAGACCTGAAAAAGTCGTTGAAGTTGCAGCATTAGTTTTTATTTAGTTTTGGGTCACTTGTTTTGGGCCTGGGTTATGTATTTGACCCAGTTAGATTGTAAACCGAACTCCCTTCTCTTGTATAATGGGAGAAGCGTGTGACTTTGTCACTCTCTCTTCTTTTCACGAATTTTACTTTTGGCTTTTGTACGATTACGATGAAGAACTAATCTTTCTGAGTCGAACTGCTGTAATTCAGGTTCCAACACTTGAGATTATTATAATGTTAATTTTAGTTTAATTCCTTTCAATGATATTTTGTGTTCTTGTATGCTTAATTCAATTGTATGAAATATATTGATTCAATTTGGTTGATTGTATGACCCTAACATTGGCACGACACGTTTGCTTAATTCGTTTTTGTGCCTGATAGATCATGTTTGCTTAATCCATGAAAACTTATTCCGTTTGCTTAATCCGGACAATAGGATCATACATCTCACGAACTTCACCGCACTTGTCACTGAGTTTGTATCCAAATAGGAATAGACAATCCGCTTAGGGTATTAAAATTATAATAATCGATGATAGTAGGGACTGAATCGGTAGATTGACTTATTTCATAATCACTTTTGTTAATCACTTTTTCTCAATCGAACACAAAACCAAACCCCCCTAATTCGATTTACCTTTGGTTAGTAATAATCAAGAATCCTTGTGAGAACGATATCCGAGTTACAGTTGTCGCTAAACTACCGTTTGAAAATCACTCGTTTTGATCCGCGCGCGACAGCGGATCAAATTAATTTGATTAGTGCATTTTGATGCACATTCCTCTATGTTTGTAGTTATGCATTTCCATGGTTTGTTTAGCTCATTTTTATATTTTATAATGTTTTTCTATTTCAGTTTATATTTACCTTTATTTGATTTTCGCACTTTATTTTCAGCATTAGCAGTCTGCACTAAAATGATCATATCTGGAGCTACGGGAAACGGTTTGAGACGTTCTACCATTTTTAGGAAAGATAAAAAAAAGATCTACAACTTTTATGTTGGACGAAGAAGCTGAATCGGAGTGTAGCAGACCTGAAAAAGTCGTTGAAGTTGCAGCATTAGTTTTTATTTAGTTTTGGGTCACTTGTTTTGGGCCTGGGTTATGTATTTGACCCAGTTAGATTGTAAACCGAACTCCCTTCTCTTGTATAATGGGAGAAGCGTGTGACTTTGTCACTCTCTCTTCTTTTCACGAATTTTACTTTTGGCTTTTGTACGATTACGATGAAGAACTAATCTTTCTTAGTCGATCTGCTGTAATTCAGGTTCCAACACTTGAGATTATTATAATGTTAATTTTAGTTTAATTCCTTTCAATGATATTTTCTGTTCTTGTATGCTTAATTCAATTGCATGAAATATATTGATTCAATTTGGTTGATTGTATGACCCTAACATTGGCATGACACGTTTGCTTAATTCGTTTTTGTGCCTGATCGATCATGTTTGCTTAATCCATGAAAACTTATTCCGTTTGCTTAATCCGAACAATAGGATCATACATTTCACGAACTTCACCGCGCTTGTCACTGAGTTTGTATCCAAATAGGAATAGACAATCCGCTTAGGGGATTAAAATTATAATAATCGATGATAGTAGGGACTGAATCGGTAGATTGACTTATTTCATAATCACTTTTGTTAATCACTTTTTCTCAATCGAACACCAAACCAAACCCCCCCTAATTCGATTTACCTTTGGTTAGTAATAATCAAGAATCCTTGTGAGAACGATATCCGAGTTACAGTTGTCGCTAAACTACCGTTTGAAAATCACTCGTTTTGATCCGCGCGCGACAGCGGATCAAATTAATTTGATCAGTGCATTTTGATGCACATTCCTCTATGTTTGTAGTTATGCATTTCCATGGTTTGTTTAGCTCATTTTTATATTTTATAATATTTTTCTATTTCAGTTTATATTTACCTTTATTTGATTTTCGCACTTTATTTTCAATATTAGCAGTCTGCACAAAAATGATCATATCTGGAGCTACGGGAATCGGTTTGAGATGTTCTACCATTCTTCGGAGAGATAAAAAAAAGATCTACAACTTTTATGTTGGACGAAGAAGCTGACTCGGAGTGTAGTAGACCTGAAAAAGTCGTTGAAGTTGCAGCATTAGTTTTTATTTAGTTTTGGGTCACTTGTTTTGGGCCTGGGTTATGTATTTGACCCAGTTAGATTGTAAACCGAACTCCCTTCTCTTGTATAATGGGAGAAGCGTGTGACTTTGTCACTCTCTCTTCTTTTCACGAATTTTACTTTTGGCTTTTGTACGATTACGATGAAGAACTAATCTTTCTGAGTCGAACTGCTGTAATTCAGGTTCCAACACTTGAGATTATTATAATGTTAATTTTAGTTTAATTCCTTTCAATGATATTTTGTGTTCTTGTATGCTTAATTCAATTGTATGAAATATATTGATTCAATTTGGTTGATTGTATGACCCTAACATTGGCACGACACGTTTGCTTAATTCGTTTTTGTGCCTAATAGATCATGTTTGCTTAATCCATGAAAACTTATTCCGTTTGCTTAATCCGGACAATAGGATCATACATCTCACGAACTTCACCGCACTTGTCACTGAGTTTGTATCCAAATAGGAATAGACAATCCGCTTAGGGTATTAAAATTATAATAATCGATGATAGTAGGGACTGAATCGGTAGATTGACTTATTTCATAATCACTTTTGTTAATCACTTTTTCTCAATCGAACACCAAACCAAACCCCCCTAATTCGATTTACCTTTGGTTAGTAATAATCAAGAATCCTTGTGAGAACGATATCCGAGTTACAGTTGTCGCTAAACTACCGTTTGAAAATCACTCGTTTTGATCCGCGCGCGACAGCGGATCAAATTAATTTGATTAGTGCATTTTGATGCACATTCCTCTATGTTTGTAGTTATGCATTTCCATGGTTTGTTTAGCTCATTTTTATATTTTATAATGTTTTTCTATTTCAGTTTATATTTACCTTTATTTGATTTTCGCACTTTATTTTCAGCATTAGCAGTCTGCACTAAAATGATCATATCTGGAGCTACGGGAAACGGTTTGAGACGTTCTACCATTTTTAGGAAAGATAAAAAAAAGATCTACAACTTTTATGTTGGACGAAGAAGCTGAATCGGAGTGTAGCAGACCTGAAAAAGTCGTTGAAGTTGCAGCATTAGTTTTTATTTAGTTTTGGGTCACTTGTTTTGGGCCTGGGTTATGTATTTGACCCAGTTAGATTGTAAACCGAACTCCCTTCTCTTGTATAATGGGAGAAGCGTGTGACTTTGTCACTCTCTCTTCTTTTCACGAATTTTACTTTTGGCTTTTGTACGATTACGATGAAGAACTAATCTTTCTTAGTCGATCTGCTGTAATTCAGGTTCCAACACTTGAGATTATTATAATGTTAATTTTAGTTTAATTCCTTTCAATGATATTTTCTGTTCTTGTATGCTTAATTCAATTGCATGAAATATATTGATTCAATTTGGTTGATTGTATGACCCTAACATTGGCATGACACGTTTGCTTAATTCGTTTTTGTGCCTGATCGATCATGTTTGCTTAATCCATGAAAACTTATTCCGTTTGCTTAATCCGAACAATAGGATCATACATTTCACGAACTTCACCGCGCTTGTCACTGAGTTTGTATCCAAATAGGAATAGACAATCCGCTTAGGGGATTAAAATTATAATAATCGATGATAGTAGGGACTGAATCGGTAGATTGACTTATTTCATAATCACTTTTGTTAATCACTTTTTCTCAATCGAACACCAAACCAAACCCCCCCTAATTCGATTTACCTTTGGTTAGTAATAATCAAGAATCCTTGTGAGAACGATATCCGAGTTACAGTTGTCGCTAAACTACCGTTTGAAAATCACTCGTTTTGATCCGCGCGCGACAGCGGATCAAATTAATTTGATCAGTGCATTTTGATGCACATTCCTCTATGTTTGTAGTTATGCATTTCCATGGTTTGTTTAGCTCATTTTTATATTTTATAATGTTTTTCTATTTCAGTTTATATTTACCTTTATTTGATTTTCGCACTTTATTTTCAATATTAGCAGTCTGCACAAAAATGATCATATCTGGAGCTACGGGAATCGGTTTGAGACGTTCTACCATTCTTCGGAGAGATAAAAAAAAGATCTACAACTTTTATGTTGGACGAAGAAGCTGCCTCGGAGTGTAGTAGACCAGAAAAAGTCGTTGAAGTTGCAGCATTAGTTTTTATTTAGTTTTGGGTCACTTGTTTTGGGCCTGGGTTATGTATTTGACCCAGTTAGATTGTAAACCGAACTCCCTTCTCTTGTATAATGGGAGAAGCGTGTGACTTTGTCACTCTCTCTTCTTTTCACGAATTTTACTTTTGGCTTTTGTACGATTACGATGAAGAACTAATCTTTCTGAGTCGAACTGCTGTAATTCAGGTTCCAACACTTGAGATTATTATAATGTTAATTTTAGTTTAATTCCTTTCAATGATATTTTGTGTTCTTGTATGCTTAATTCAATTGTATGAAATATATTGATTCAATTTGGTTGATTGTATGACCCTAACATTGTCACGACACGTTTGCTTAATTCGTTTTTGTGCCTGATAGATCATGTTTGCTTAATCCATGAAAACTTATTCCGTTTGCTTAATCCGGACAATAGGATCATACATCTCACGAACTTCACCGCACTTGTCACTGAGTTTGTATCCAAATAGGAATAGACAATCCGCTTAGGGTATTAAAATTATAATAATCGATGATAGTAGGGACTGAATCGGTAGATTGACTTATTTCATAATCACTTTTGTTAATCACTTTTGTTAATCACTTTTTCTCAATCGAACACCAAACCAAACCCCCCTAATTCGATTTACCTTTGGTTAGTAATAATCAAGAATCCTTGTGAGAACGATATCCGAGTTACAGTTGTCGCTAAACTACCGTTTGAAAATCACTCGTTTTGATCCGCGCGCGACAGCGGATCAAATTAATTTGATCAGTGCATTTTGATGCACATTCCTCTATGTTTGTAGTTATGCATTTCCATGGTTTGTTTAGCTCATTTTTATATTTTATAATGTTTTTCTATTTCAGTTTATATTTACCTTTATTTGATTTTCGCACTTTATTTTCAGCATTAGCAGTCTGCACTAAAATGATCATATCTGGAGCTACGGGAAACGGTTTGAGACGTTCTACCATTTTTAGGAAAGATAAAAAAAAGATCTACAACTTTTATGTTGGACGAAGAAGCTGAATCGGAGTGTAGCAGACCTGAAAAAGTCGTTGAAGTTGCAGCATTAGTTTTTATTTAGTTTTGGGTCACTTGTTTTGGGCCTGGGTTATGTATTTGACCCAGTTAGATTGTAAACCGAACTCCCTTCTCTTGTATAATGGGAGAAGCGTGTGACTTTGTCACTCTCTCTTCTTTTCACGAATTTTACTTTTGGCTTTTGTACGATTACGATGAAGAACTAATCTTTCTGAGTCGAACTGCTGTAATTCAGGTTCCAACACTTGAGATTATTATAATGTTAATTTTAGTTTAATTCCTTTCAATGATATTTTGTGTTCTTGTATGCTTAATTCAATTGTATGAAATATATTGATTCAATTTGGTTGATTGTATGACCCTAACATTGGCACGACACGTTTGCTTAATTCGTTTTTGTGCCTGATAGATCATGTTTGCTTAATCCATGAAAACTTATTCCGTTTGCTTAATCCGGACAATAGGATCATACATCTCACGAACTTCACCGCACTTGTCACTGAGTTTGTATCCAAATAGGAATAGACAAGCCGCTTAGGGTATTAAAATTATAATAATCGATGATAGTAGGGACTGAATCGGTAGATTGACTTATTTCATAATCACTTTTGTTAATCACTTTTGTTAATCACTTTTTCTCAATCGAACACCAAACCAAACCCCCCTAATTCGATTTACCTTTGGTTAGTAATAATCAAGAATCCTTGTGAGAACGATATCCGAGTTACAGTTGTCGCTAAACTACCGTTTGAAAATCACTCGTTTTGATCCGCGCGCGACAGCGGATCAAATTAATTTGATCAGTGCATTTTGATGCACATTCCTCTATGTTTGTAGTTATGCATTTCCATGGTTTGTTTAGCTCATTTTTATATTTTATAATGTTTTTCTATTTCAGTTTATATTTACCTTTATTTGATTTTCGCACTTTATTTTCAGCATTAGCAGTCTGTACTAAAATGATCATATCTGGAGCTACGGGAAACGGTTTGAGACGTTCTACCATTTTTAGGAAAGATAAAAAAAAGATCTACAACTTTTATGTTGGACGAAGAAGCAGAATCGGAGTGTAGCAGACCTGAAAAAGTCGTTGAAGTTGCAGCATTAGTTTTTATTTAGTTTTGGGTCACTTGTTTTGGGCCTGGGTTATGTATTTGACCCAGTTAGATTGTAAACCGAACTCCCTTCTCTTGTATAATGGGAGAAGCGTGTGACTTTGTCACTCTCTCTTCTTTTCACGAATTTTACTTTTGGCTTTTGTACGATTACGATGAAGAACTAATCTTTCTTAGTCGATCTGCTGTAATTCAGGTTCCAACACTTGAGATTATTATAATGTTAATTTTAGTTTAATTCCTTTCAATGATATTTTCTGTTCTTGTATGCTTAATTCAATTGCATGAAATATATTGATTCAATTTGGTTGATTGTATGACCCTAACATTGGCATGACACGTTTGCTTAATTCGTTTTTGTGCCTGATCGATCATGTTTGCTTAATCCATGAAAACTTATTCCGTTTGCTTAATCCGAACAATAGGATCATACATTTCACGAACTTCACCGCGCTTGTCACTGAGTTTGTATCCAAATAGGAATAGACAATCCGCTTAGGGGATTAAAATTATAATAATCGATGATAGTAGGGACTGAATCGGTAGATTGACTTATTTCATAATCACTTTTGTTAATCACTTTTTCTCAATCGAACACCAAACCAAACCCCCCCTAATTCGATTTACCTTTGGTTAGTAATAATCAAGAATCCTTGTGAGAACGATATCCGAGTTACAGTTGTCGCTAAACTACCGTTTGAAAATCACTCGTTTTGATCCGCGCGCGACAGCGGATCAAATTAATTTGATCAGTGCATTTTGATGCACATTCCTCTATGTTTGTAGTTATGCATTTCCATGGTTTGTTTAGCTCATTTTTATATTTTATAATGTTTTTCTATTTCAGTTTATATTTACCTTTATTTGATTTTCGCACTTTATTTTCAACATTAGCAGTCTGCACAAAAATGATCATATCTGGAGCTACGGGAATCGGTTTGAGACGTTCTACCATTCTTCGGAGAGATAAAAAAAAGATCTACAACTTTTATGTTGGACGAAGAAGCTGAATCGGAGTGTAGTAGACCTGAAAAAGTCGTTGAAGTTGCAGCATTAGTTTTTATTTAGTTTTGGGTCACTTGTTTTGGGCCTGGGTTATGTATTTGACCCAGTTAGATTGTAAACCGAACTCCCTTCTCTTGTATAATGGGAGAAGCGTGTGACTTTGTCACTCTCTCTTCTTTTCACGAATTTTACTTTTGGCTTTTGTACGATTACGATGAAGAACTAATCTTTCTGAGTCGAACTGCTGTAATTCAGGTTCCAACACTTGAGATTATTATAATGTTAATTTTAGTTTAATTCCTTTCAATGATATTTTGTGTTCTTGTATGCTTAATTCAATTGTATGAAATATATTGATTCAATTTGGTTGATTGTATGACCCTAACATTGGCACGACACGTTTGCTTAATTCGTTTTTGTGCCTGATAGATCATGTTTGCTTAATCCATGAAAACTTATTCCGTTTGCTTAATCCGGACAATAGGATCATACATCTCACGAACTTCACCGCACTTGTCACTGAGTTTGTATCCAAATAGGAATAGACAATCCGCTTAGGGTATTAAAATTATAATAATCGATGATAGTAGGGACTGAATCGGTAGATTGACTTATTTCATAATCACTTTTGTTAATCACTTTTGTTAATCACTTTTTCTCAATCGAACACCAAACCAAACCCCCCTAATTCGATTTACCTTTGGTTAGTAATAATCAAGAATCCTTGTGAGAACGATATCCGAGTTACAGTTGTCGCTAAACTACCGTTTGAAAATCACTCGTTTTGATCCGCGCGCGACAGCGGATCAAATTAATTTGATCAGTGCATTTTGATGCACATTCCTCTATGTTTGTAGTTATGCATTTCCATGGTTTGTTTAGCTCATTTTTATATTTTATAATGTTTTTCTATTTCAGTTTATATTTACCTTTATTTGATTTTCGCACTTTATTTTCAGCATTAGCAGTCTGCACTAAAATGATCATATCTGGAGCTACGGGAAACGGTTTGAGACGTTCTACCATTTTTAGGAAAGATAAAAAAAAGATCTACAACTTTTATGTTGGACGAAGAAGCTGAATCGGAGTGTAGCAGACCTGAAAAAGTCGTTGAAGTTGCAGCATTAGTTTTTATTTAGTTTTGGGTCACTTGTTTTGGGCCTGGGTTATGTATTTGACCCAGTTGGATTGTAAACCGAACTCCCTTCTCTTGTATAATGGGAGAAGAGTGTGAATTTGTCACTCTCTCTTCTTTTCACGAATTTTACTTTTGGCTTTTGTACGATTACGATGAAGAACTAATCTTTCTGAGTCGATCTGCTGTAATTCAGGTTCCAACACTTGAGATTATTATAATTTTAATTTTAGTTTAATTCCTTTCAATGATATTTTCTGTTCTTGTATGCTTAATTCAATTGCATGAAATATATTGATTCAATTTGGTTGATTGTATGACTCTAACATTGGCAAGACACGTTTGCTTAATTCGTTTTTGTGCCTGATCGATCATGTTTGCTTAATCCATGAAAACTTATTCCGTTTGCTTAATCCGAACAATAGGATCATACATTTCACGAACTTCACCGCGTTTGTCACTGAGTTTGTATCCAAATAGGAATAGACAATCCGCTTAGGGGATTAAAATTATAATAATCGATGATAGTAGGGACTGAATCGGTAGATTGACTTATTTCATAATCACTTTTGTTAATCACTTTTGTTAATCACTTTTTCTCAATCGAACACCAAACCAAACCCTCCTAATTCGATTTACCTTTGGTTAGTAATAATCAAGAATCCTTGTGAGAACGATATCCGAGTTACAGTTGTCGCTAAACTACCGTTTGAAAATCACTCGTTTTGATCCGCGCGCGACAGCGGATCAAATTAATTTGATCAGTGCATTTTGATGCACATTCCTCTATGTTTGTAGTTATGCATTTCCATGGTTTGTTTAGCTCATTTTTATATTTTATAATGTTTTTCTATTTCAGTTTATATTTACCTTTATTTGATTTTCGCACTTTATTTTCAACATTAGCAGTCTGCACAAAAATGATCATATCTGGAGCTACGGGAATCGGTTTGAGACGTTCTACCATTCTTCGGAGAGATAAAAAAAAGATCTACAACTTTTATGTTGGACGAAGAAGCTGAATCGGAGTGTAGTAGACCTGAAAAAGTCGTTGAAGTTGCAGCATTAGTTTTTATTTAGTTTTGGGTCACTTGTTTTGGGCCTGGGTTATGTATTTGACCCAGTTAGATTGTAAACCGAACTCCCTTCTCTTGTATAATGGGAGAAGCGTGTGACTTTGTCACTCTCTCTTCTTTTCACGAATTTTACTTTTGGCTTTTGTACGATTACGATGAAGAACTAATCTTTCTGAGTCGAACTGCTGTAATTCAGGTTCCAACACTTGAGATTATTATAATGTTAATTTTAGTTTAATTCCTTTCAATGATATTTTGTGTTCTTGTATGCTTAATTCAATTGTATGAAATATATTGATTCAATTTGGTTGATTGTATGACCCTAACATTGGCACGACACGTTTGCTTAATTCGTTTTTGTGCCTGATAGATCATGTTTGCTTAATCCATGAAAACCTATTCCGTTTGCTTAATCCGGACAATAGGATCATACATCTCACGAACTTCACCGCACTTGTCACTGAGTTTGTATCCAAATAGGAATAGACAATCCGCTTAGGGTGTTAAAATTATAATAATCGATGATAGTAGGGACTGAATCGGTAGATTGACTTATTTCATAATCACTTTTGTTAATCACTTTTGTTAATCACTTTTTCTCAATCGAACACCAAACCAAACCCCCCTAATTCGATTTACCTTTGGTTAGTAATAATCAAGAATCCTTGTGAGAACGATATCCGAGTTACAGTTGTCGCTAAACTACCGTTTGAAAATCACTCGTTTTTATCCGCGCGCGTCAGCGGATCAAATTAATTTGATCAGTGAATTTTGATGCACATTCCTCTATGTTTGTAGTTATGCATTTCCATGGTTTGTTTAGCTCATTTTTATATTTTATAATGTTTTTCTATTTCAGTTTATATTTACCTTTATTTGATTTTCGCACTTTATTTTCAGCATTAGCAGACTGCACTAAAATGATCATATCTGGAGCTACGGGAAACGGTTTGAGACGTTCTACCATTTTTAGGAAAGATAAAAAAAAGATCTACAACTTTTATGTTGGACGAAGAAGCTGAATCGGAGTGTAGCAGACCTGAAAAAGTCGTTGAAGTTGCAGCATTAGTTTTTATTTAGTTTTGGGTCACTTGTTTTGGGCCTGGGTTATGTATTTGACCCAGTTAGATTGTAAACCGAACTCCCTTCTCTTGTATAATGGGAGAAGCGTGTGACTTTGTCACTCTCTCTTCTTTTCACGAATTTTACTTTTGGCTTTTGTACGATTACGATGAAGAACTAATCTTTCTTAGTCGATCTGCTGTAATTCAGGTTCCAACACTTGAGATTATTATAATGTTAATTTTAGTTTAATTCCTTTCAATGATATTTTCTGTTCTTGTATGCTTAATTCAATTGCATGAAATATATTGATTCAATTTGGTTGATTGTATGACCCTAACATTGGCATGACACGTTTGCTTAATTCGTTTTTGTGCCTGATCGATCATGTTTGCTTAATCCATGAAAACTTATTCCGTTTGCTTAATCCGAACAATAGGATCATACATTTCACGAACTTCACCGCGCTTGTCACTCAGTTTGTATCCAAATAGGAATAGACAATCCGCTTAGGGGATTAAAATTATAATAATCGATGATAGTAGGGACTGAATCGGTAGATTGACTTATTTCATAATCACTTTTGTTAATCACTTTTTCTCAATCGAACACCAAACCAAACCCCCCCTAATTCGATTTACCTTTGGTTAGTAATAATCAAGAATCCTTGTGAGAACGATATCCGAGTTACAGTTGTCGCTAAACTACCGTTTGAAAATCACTCGTTTTGATCCGCGCGCGACAGCGGATCAAATTAATTTGATCAGTGCATTTTGATGCACATTCCTCTATGTTTGTAGTTATGCATTTCCATGGTTTGTTTAGCTCATTTTTATATTTTATAATGTTTTTCTATTTCAGTTTATATTTACCTTTATTTGATTTTCGCACTTTATTTTCAACATTAGCAGTCTGCACAAAAATGATCATATCTGGAGCTACGGGAATCGGTTTGAGACGTTCTACCATTCTTCGGAGAGATAAAAAAAAAATCTACAACTTTTATGTTGGACGAAGAAGCTGAATCGGAGTGTAGTAGACCTGAAAAAGTCGTTGAAGTTGCAGCATTAGTTTTTATTTAGTTTTGGGTCACTTGTTTTGGGCCTGGGTTATGTATTTGACCCAGTTAGATTGTAAACCGAACTCCCTTCTCTTCTATAATGGGAGAAGCGTGTGACTTTGTCACTCTCTCTTCTTTTCACGAATTTTACTTTTGGCTTTTGTACGATTACGATGAAGAACTAAACTTTCTGAGTCGAACTGCTGTAATTCAGGTTCCAACACTTGAGATTATTATAATGTTAATTTTAGTTTAATTCCTTTCAATGATATTTTGTGTTCTTGTATGCTTAATTCAATTGTATGAAATATATTGATTCAATTTGGTTGATTGTATGACCCTAACATTGGCACGACACGTTTGCTTAATTCGTTTTTGTGCCTGATAGATCATGTTTGCTTAATCCATGAAAACTTATTCCGTTTGCTTAATCCGGACAATAGGATCATATATCTCACGAACTTCACCGCACTTGTCACTGAGTTTGTATCCAAATAGGAATAGACAATCCGCTTAGGGTATTAAAATTATAATAATCGATGATAGTAGGGACTGAATCGGTAGATTGACTTATTTCATAATCACTTTTGTTAATCACTTTTGTTAATCACTTTTTCTCAATCGAACACCAAACCAAACCCCCCTAATTCGATTTACCTTTGGTTAGTAATAATCAAGAATCCTTGTGAGAACGATATCCGAGTTACAGTTGTCGCTAAACTACCGTTTGAAAATCACTCGTTTTGATCCGCGCGCGACAGCGGATCAAATTAATTTGATCAGTGCATTTTGATGCACATTCCTCTATGTTTGTAGTTATGCATTTCCATGGTTTGTTTAGCTCATTTTTATATTTTATAATGTTTTTCTATTTCAGTTTATATTTACCTTTATTTGATTTTCGCACTTTATTTTCAGCATTAGCAGTCTGCACTAAAATGATCATATCTGGAGCTACGGGAAACGGTTTGAGACGTTCTACCATTTTTAGGAAAGATAAGAAAAAGATCTACAACTTTTATGTTGGACGAAGAAGCTGAATCGGAGTGTAGCAGACCTGAAAAAGTCGTTGAAGTTGCAGCATTAGTTTTTATTTAGTTTTGGGTCACTTGTTTTGGGCCTGGGTTATGTATTTGACCCAGTTGGATTGTAAACCGAACTCCCTTCTCTTGTATAATGGGAGAAGAGTGTGAATTTGTCACTCTCTCTTCTTTTCACGAATTTTACTTTTGGCTTTTGTACGATTACGATGAAGAACTAATCTTTCTGAGTCGATCTGCTGTAATTCAGGTTCCAACACTTGAGATTATTATAATGTTAATTTTAGTTTAATTCCTTTCAATGATATTTTCTGTTCTTGTATGCTTAATTCAATTGCATGAAATATATTGATTCAATTTGGTTGATTGTATGACTCTAACATTGGCAAGACACGTTTGCTTAATTCGTTTTTGTGCCTGATCGATCATGTTTGCTTAATCCATGAAAACTTATTCCGTTTGCTTAATCCGAACAATAGGATCATACATTTCACGAACTTCACCGCGTTTGTCACTGAGTTTGTATCCAAATAGGAATAGACAATCCGCTTAGGGGATTAAAATTATAATAATCGATGATAGTAGGGACTGAATCGGTAGATTGACTTATTTCATAATCACTTTTGTTAATCACTTTTGTTAATCACTTTTTCTCAATCGAACACCAAACCAAACCCTCCTAATTCGATTTACCTTTGGTTAGTAATAATCAAGAATCCTTGTGAGAACGATATCCGAGTTACAGTTGTCGCTAAACTACCGTTTGAAAATCACTCGTTTTGATCCGCGCGCGACAGCGGATCAAATTAATTTGATCAGTGCATTTTGATGCACATTCCTCTATGTTTGTAGTTATGCATTTCCATGGTTTGTTTAGCTCATTTTTATATTTTATAATGTTTTTCTATTTCAGTTTATATTTACCTTTATTTGATTTTCGCACTTTATTTTCAATATTAGCAGTCTGCACAAAAATGATCATATCTGGAGCTACGGGAATCGGTTTGAGACGTTCTACCATTCTTCGGAGAGATAAAAAAAAGATCTACAACTTTTATGTTGGACGAAGAAGCTGCCTCGGAGTGTAGTAGACCTGAAAAAGTCGTTGAAGTTGCAGCATTAGTTTTTATTTAGTTTTGGGTCACTTGTTTTGGGCCTGGGTTATGTATTTGACCCAGTTAGATTGTAAACCGAACTCCCTTCTCTTGTATAATGGGAGAAGCGTGTGACTTTGTCACTCTCTCTTCTTTTCACGAATTTTACTTTTGGCTTTTGTACGATTACGATGAAGAACTAATCTTTCTGAGTCGAACTGCTGTAATTCAGGTTCCAACACTTGAGATTATTATAATGTTAATTTTAGTTTAATTCCTTTCAATGATATTTTGTGTTCTTGTATGCTTAATTCAATTGTATGAAATATATTGATTCAATTTGGTTGATTGTATGACCCTAACATTGGCATGACACGTTTGCTTAATTCGTTTTTGTGCCTGATAGATCATGTTTGCTTAATCCATGAAAACTTATTCCGTTTGCTTAATCCGGACAATAGGATCATACATCTCACGAACTTCACCGCACTTGTCACTGAGTTTGTATCCAAATAGGAATAGACAATCCGCTTAGGGTATTAAAATTATAATAATCGATGATAGTAGGGACTGAATCGGTAGATTGACTTATTTCATAATCACTTTTGTTAATCACTTTTGTTAATCACTTTTTCTCAATCGAACACCAAACCAAACCCCCCTAATTCGATTTACCTTTGGTTAGTAATAATCAAGAATCCTTGTGAGAACGATATCCGAGTTACAGTTGTCGCTAAACTACCGTTTGAAAATCACTCGTTTTGATCCGCGCGCGACAGCGGATCAAATTAATTTGATCAGTGCATTTTGATGCACATTCCTCTATGTTTGTAGTTATGCATTTCCATGGTTTGTTTAGCTCATTTTTATATTTTATAATGTTTTTCTATTTCAGTTTATATTTACCTTTATTTGATTTTCGCACTTTATTTTCAGCATTAGCAGTCTGCACTAAAATGATCATATCTGGAGCTACGGGAAACGGTTTGAGACGTTCTACCATTTTTAGGAAAGATAAGAAAAAGATCTACAACTTTTATGTTGGACGAAGAAGCTGAATCGGAGTGTAGCAGACCTGAAAAAGTCGTTGAAGTTGCAGCATTAGTTTTTATTTAGTTTTGGGTCACTTGTTTTGGGCCTGGGTTATGTATTTGACCCAGTTGGATTGTAAACCGAACTCCCTTCTCTTGTATAATGGGAGAAGAGTGTGAATTTGTCACTCTCTCTTCTTTTCACGAATTTTACTTTTGGCTTTTGTACGATTACGATGAAGAACTAATCTTTCTGAGTCGATCTGCTGTAATTCAGGTTCCAACACTTGAGATTATTATAATGTTAATTTTAGTTTAATTCCTTTCAATGATATTTTCTGTTCTTGTATGCTTAATTCAATTGCATGAAATATATTGATTCAATTTGGTTGATTGTATGACTCTAACATTGGCAAGACACGTTTGCTTAATTCGTTTTTGTGCCTGATCGATCATGTTTGCTTAATCCATGAAAACTTATTCCGTTTGCTTAATCCGAACAATAGGATCATACATTTCACGAACTTCACCGCGTTTGTCACTGAGTTTGTATCCAAATAGGAATAGACAATCCGCTTAGGGGATTAAAATTATAATAATCGATGATAGTAGGGACTGAATCGGTAGATTGACTTATTTCATAATCACTTTTGTTAATCACTTTTGTTAATCACTTTTTCTCAATCGAACACCAAACCAAACCCTCCTAATTCGATTTACCTTTGGTTAGTAATAATCAAGAATCCTTGTGAGAACGATATCCGAGTTACAGTTGTCGCTAAACTACCGTTTGAAAATCACTCGTTTTGATCCGCGCGCGACAGCGGATCAAATTAATTTGATCAGTGCATTTTGATGCACATTCCTCTATGTTTGTAGTTATGCATTTCCATGGTTTGTTTAGCTCATTTTTATATTTTATAATGTTTTTCTATTTCAGTTTATATTTACCTTTATTTGATTTTCGCACTTTATTTTCAGCATTAGCAGTCTGCACTAAAATGATCATATCTGGAGCTACGGGAAACGGTTTGAGACGTTCTACCATTTTTAGGAAAGATAAGAAAAAGATCTACAACTTTTATGTTGGACGAAGAAGCTGAATCGGAGTGTAGCAGACCTGAAAAAGTCGTTGAAGTTGCAGCATTAGTTTTTATTTAGTTTTGGGTCACTTGTTTTGGGCCTGGGTTATGTATTTGACCCAGTTAGATTGTAAACCGAACTCCCTTCTCTTGTATAATAGGAGAAGCGTGTGACTTTGTCACTCTCTCTTCTTTTCACGAATTTTACTTTTGGCTTTTGTACGATTACGATGAAGAACTAATCTTTCTTAGTCGATCTGCTGTAATTCAGGTTCCAACACTTGAGATTATTATAATGTTAATTTTAGTTTAATTCCTTTCAATGATATTTTCTGTTCTTGTATGCTTAATTCAATTGCATGAAATATATTGATTCAATTTGGTTGATTGTATGACCCTAACATTGGCATGACACGTTTGCTTAATTCGTTTTTGTGCCTGATCGATCATGTTTGCTTAATCCATGAAAACTTATTCCGTTTGCTTAATCCGAACAATAGGATCATACATTTCACGAACTTCACCGCGCTTGTCACTGAGTTTGTATCCAAATAGGAATAGACAATCCGCTTAGGGGATTAAAATTATAATAATCGATGATAGTAGGGACTGAATCGGTAGATTGACTTATTTCATAATCACTTTTGTTAATCACTTTTTCTCAATCGAACACCAAACCAAACCCCCCCTAATTCGATTTACCTTTGGTTAGTAATAATCAAGAATCCTTGTGAGAACGATATCCGAGTTACAGTTGTCGCTAAACTACCGTTTGAAAATCACTCGTTTTGATCCGCGCGCGACAGCGGATCAAATTAATTTGATCAGTGCATTTTGATGCACATTCCTCTATGTTTGTAGTTATGCATTTCCATGGTTTGTTTAGCTCATTTTTATATTTTATAATGTTTTTCTATTTCAGTTTATATTTACCTTTATTTGATTTTCGCACTTTATTTTCAACATTAGCAGTCTGCACAAAAATGATCATATCTGGAGCTACGGGAATCGGTTTGAGACGTTCTACCATTCTTCGGAGAGATAAAAAAAAGATCTACAACTTTTATGTTGGACGAAGAAGCTGAATCGGAGTGTAGTAGACCTGAAAAAGTCGTTGAAGTTGCAGCATTAGTTTTTATTTAGTTTTGGGTCACTTGTTTTGGGCCTGGGTTATGTATTTGACCCAGTTAGATTGTAAACCGAACTCCCTTCTCTTGTATAATGGGAGAAGCGTGTGACTTTGTCACTCTCTCTTCTTTTCACGAATTTTACTTTTGGCTTTTGTACGATTACGATGAAGAACTAATCTTTCTGAGTCGAACTGCTGTAATTCAGGTTCCAACACTTGAGATTATTATAATGTTAATTTTAGTTTAATTCCTTTCAATGATATTTTGTGTTCTTGTATGCTTAATTCAATTGTATGAAATATATTGATTCAATTTGGTTGATTGTATGACCCTAACATTGGCACGACACGTTTGCTTAATTCGTTTTTGTGCCTGATAGATCATGTTTGCTTAATCCATGAAAACTTATTCCGTTTGCTTAATCCGGACAATAGGATCATACATCTCACGAACTTCACCGCACTTGTCACTGAGTTTGTATCCAAATAGGAATAGACAATCCGCTTAGGGTATTAAAATTATAATAATCGATGATAGTAGGGACTGAATCGGTAGATTGACTTATTTCATAATCACTTTTGTTAATCACTTTTGTTAATCACTTTTTCTCAATCGAACACCAAACCAAACCCCCCTAATTCGATTTACCTTTGGTTAGTAATAATCAAGAATCCTTGTGAGAACGATATCCGAGTTACAGTTGTCGCTAAACTACCGTTTGAAAATCACTCGTTTTGATCCGCGCGCGACAGCGGATCAAATTAATTTGATCAGTGCATTTTGATGCACATTCCTCTATGTTTGTAGTTATGCATTTCCATGGTTTGTTTAGCTCATTTTTATATTTTATAATGTTTTTCTATTTCAGTTTATATTTACCTTTATTTGATTTTCGCACTTTATTTTCAGCATTAGCAGTCTGCACTAAAATGATCATATCTGGAGCTACGGGAAACGGTTTGAGACGTTCTAGCATTTTTAGGAAAGATAAGAAAAAGATCTACAACTTTTATGTTGGACGAAGAAGCTGAATCGGAGTGTAGCAGACCTGAAAAAGTAGTTGAAGTTGCAGCATTAGTTTTTATTTAGTTTTGGGTCACTTGTTTTGGGCCTGGGTTATGTATTTGACCCAGTTAGATTGTAAACCGAACTCCCTTCTCTTGTATAATGGGAGAAGCGTGTGACTTTGTCACTCTCTCTTCTTTTCACGAATTTTACTTTTGGCTTTTGTACGATTACGATGAAGAACTAATCTTTCTTAGTCGATCTGCTGTAATTCAGGTTCCAACACTTGAGATTATTATAATGTTAATTTTAGTTTAATTCCTTTCAATGATATTTTCTGTTCTTGTATGCTTAATTCAATTGCATGAAATATATTGATTCAATTTGGTTGATTGTATGACCCTAACATTGGCATGACACGTTTGCTTAATTCGTTTTTGTGCCTGATCGATCATGTTTGCTTAATCCATGAAAACTTATTCCGTTTGCTTAATCCGAACAATAGGATCATACATTTCACGAACTTCACCGCGCTTGTCACTGAGTTTGTATCCAAATAGGAATAGACAATCCGCTTAGGGGATTAAAATTATAATAATCGATGATAGTAGGGACTGAATCGGTAGATTGACTTATTTCATAATCACTTTTGTTAATCACTTTTTCTCAATCGAACACCAAACCAAACCCCCCCTAATTCGATTTACCTTTGGTTAGTAATAATCAAGAATCCTTGTGAGAACGATATCCGAGTTACAGTTGTCGCTAAACTACCGTTTGAAAATCACTCGTTTTGATCCGCGCGCGACAGCGGATCAAATTAATTTGATCAGTGCATTTTGATGCACATTCCTCTATGTTTGTAGTTATGCATTTCCATGGTTTGTTTAGCTCATTTTTATATTTTATAATGTTTTTCTATTTCAGTTTATATTTACCTTTATTTGATTTTCGCACTTTATTTTCAACATTAGCAGTCTGCACAAAAATGATCATATCTGGAGCTACGGGAATCGGTTTGAGACGTTCTACCATTCTTCGGAGAGATAAAAAAAAGATCTACAACTTTTATGTTGGACGAAGAAGCTGAATCGGAGTGTAGTAGACCTGAAAAAGTCGTTGAAGTTGCAGCATTAGTTTTTATTTAGTTTTGGGTCACTTGTTTTGGGCCTGGGTTATGTATTTGACCCAGTTAGATTGTAAACCGAACTCCCTTCTCTTGTATAATGGGAGAAGCGTGTGACTTTGTCACTCTCTCTTCTTTTCACGAATTTTACTTTTGGCTTTTGTACGATTACGATGAAGAACTAATCTTTCTGAGTCGAACTGCTGTAATTCAGGTTCCAACACTTGAGATTATTATAATGTTAATTTTAGTTTAATTCCTTTCAATGATATTTTGTGTTCTTGTATGCTTAATTCAATTGTATGAAATATATTGATTCAATTTGGTTGATTGTATGACCCTAACATTGGCACGACACGTTTGCTTAATTCGTTTTTGTGCCTGATAGATCATGTTTGCTTAATCCATGAAAACTTATTCCGTTTGCTTAATCCGGACAATAGGATCATACATCTCACGAACTTCACCGCACTTGTCACTGAGTTTGTATCCAAATAGGAATAGACAATCCGCTTAGGGTGTTAAAATTATAATAATCGATGATAGTAGGGACTGAATCGGTAGATTGACTTATTTCATAATCACTTTTGTTAATCACTTTTGTTAATCACTTTTTCTCAATCGAACACCAAACCAAACCCCCCTAATTCGATTTACCTTTGGTTAGTAATAATCAAGAATCTTTGTGAGAACGATATCCGAGTTACAGTTGTCGCTAAACTACCGTTTGAAAATCACTCGTTTTGATCCGCGCGCGACAGCGGATCAAATTAATTTGATCAGTGCATTTTGATGCACATTCCTCTATGTTTGTAGTTATGCATTTCCATGGTTTGTTTAGCTCATTTTTATATTTTATAATGTTTTTCTATTTCAGTTTATATTTACCTTTATTTGATTTTCGCACTTTATTTTCAGCATTAGCAGTCTGCACTAAAATGATCATATCTGGAGCTACGGGAAACGGTTTGAGACGTTCTACCATTTTTAGGAAAGATAAAAAAAAGATCTACAACTTTTATGTTGGACGAAGAAGCTGAATCGGAGTGTAGCAGACCTGAAAAAGTCGTTGAAGTTGCAGCATTAGTTTTTATTTAGTTTTGGGTCACTTGTTTTGGGCCTGGGTTATGTATTTGACCCAGTTAGATTGTAAACCGAACTCCCTTCTCTTGTATAATGGGAGAAGCGTGTGACTTTGTCACTCTCTCTTCTTTTCACGAATTTTACTTTTGGCTTTTGTACGATTACGATGAAGAACTAATCTTTCTTAGTCGATCTGCTGTAATTCAGGTTCCAACACTTGAGATTATTATAATGTTAATTTTAGTTTAATTCCTTTCAATGATATTTTCTGTTCTTGTATGCTTAATTCAATTGCATGAAATATATTGATTCAATTTGGTTGATTGTATGACCCTAACATTGGCATGACACGTTTGCTTAATTCGTTTTTGTGCCTGATCGATCATGTTTGCTTAATCCATGAAAACTTATTCCGTTTGCTTAATCCGAACAATAGGATCATACATTTCACGAACTTCACCGCGCTTGTCACTCAGTTTGTATCCAAATAGGAATAGACAATCCGCTTAGGGGATTAAAATTATAATAATCGATGATAGTAGGGACTGAATCGGTAGATTGACTTATTTCATAATCACTTTTGTTAATCACTTTTTCTCAATCGAACACCAAACCAAACCCCCCCTAATTCGATTTACCTTTGGTTAGTAATAATCAAGAATCCTTGTGAGAACGATATCCGAGTTACAGTTGTCGCTAAACTACCGTTTGAAAATCACTCGTTTTGATCCGCGCGCGACAGCGGATCAAATTAATTTGATCAGTGCATTTTGATGCACATTCCTCTATGTTTGTAGTTATGCATTTCCATGGTTTGTTTAGCTCATTTTTATATTTTATAATGTTTTTCTATTTCAGTTTATATTTACCTTTATTTGATTTTCGCACTTTATTTTCAACATTAGCAGTCTGCACAAAAATGATCATATCTGGAGCTACGGGAATCGGTTTGAGACGTTCTACCATTCTTCGGAGAGATAAAAAAAAGATCTACAACTTTTATGTTGGACGAAGAAGCTGAATCGGAGTGTAGTAGACCTGAAAAAGTCGTTGAAGTTGCAGCATTAGTTTTTATTTAGTTTTGGGTCACTTGTTTTGGGCCTGGGTTATGTATTTGACCCAGTTAGATTGTAAACCGAACTCCCTTCTCTTGTATAATGGGAGAAGCGTGTGACTTTGTCACTCTCTCTTCTTTTCACGAATTTTACTTTTGGCTTTTGTACGATTACGATGAAGAACTAATCTTTCTGAGTCGAACTGCTGTAATTCAGGTTCCAACACTTGAGATTATTATAATGTTAATTTTAGTTTAATTCCTTTCAATGATATTTTGTGTTCTTGTATGCTTAATTCAATTGTATGAAATATATTGATTCAATTTGGTTGATTGTATGACCCTAACATTGGCACGACACGTTTGCTTAATTCGTTTTTGTGCCTGATAGATCATGTTTGCTTAATCCATGAAAACTTATTCCGTTTGCTTAATCCGGACAATAGGATCATATATCTCACGAACTTCACCGCACTTGTCACTGAGTTTGTATCCAAATAGGAATAGACAATCCGCTTAGGGTATTAAAATTATAATAATCGATGATAGTAGGGACTGAATCGGTAGATTGACTTATTTCATAATCACTTTTGTTAATCACTTTTGTTAATCACTTTTTCTCAATCGAACACCAAACCAAACCCCCCTAATTCGATTTACCTTTGGTTAGTAATAATCAAGAATCCTTGTGAGAACGATATCCGAGTTACAGTTGTCGCTAAACTACCGTTTGAAAATCACTCGTTTTGATCCGCGCGCGACAGCGGATCAAATTAATTTGATCAGTGCATTTTGATGCACATTCCTCTATGTTTGTAGTTATGCATTTCCATGGTTTGTTTAGCTCATTTTTATATTTTATAATGTTTTTCTATTTCAGTTTATATTTACCTTTATTTGATTTTCGCACTTTATTTTCAGCATTAGCAGTCTGCACTAAAATGATCATATCTGGAGCTACGGGAAACGGTTTGAGACGTTCTACCATTTTTAGGAAAGATAAGAAAAAGATCTACAACTTTTATGTTGGACGAAGAAGCTGAATCGGAGTGTAGCAGACCTGAAAAAGTCGTTGAAGTTGCAGCATTAGTTTTTATTTAGTTTTGGGTCACTTGTTTTGGGCCTGGGTTATGTATTTGACCCAGTTAGATTGTAAACCGAACTCCCTTCTCTTGTATAATAGGAGAAGCGTGTGACTTTGTCACTCTCTCTTCTTTTCACGAATTTTACTTTTGGCTTTTGTACGATTACGATGAAGAACTAATCTTTCTTAGTCGATCTGCTGTAATTCAGGTTCCAACACTTGAGATTATTATAATGTTAATTTTAGTTTAATTCCTTTCAATGATATTTTCTGTTCTTGTATGCTTAATTCAATTGCATGAAATATATTGATTCAATTTGGTTGATTGTATGACCCTAACATTGGCATGACACGTTTGCTTAATTCGTTTTTGTGCCTGATCGATCATGTTTGCTTAATCCATGAAAACTTATTCCGTTTGCTTAATCCGAACAATAGGATCATACATTTCACGAACTTCACCGCGCTTGTCACTGAGTTTGTATCCAAATAGGAATAGACAATCCGCTTAGGGGATTAAAATTATAATAATCGATGATAGTAGGGACTGAATCGGTAGATTGACTTATTTCATAATCACTTTTGTTAATCACTTTTTCTCAATCGAACACCAAACCAAACCCTCCTAATTCGATTTACCTTTGGTTAGTAATAATCAAGAATCCTTGTGAGAACGATATCCGAGTTACAGTTGTCGCTAAACTACCGTTTGAAAATCACTCGTTTTGATCCGCGCGCGACAGCGGATCAAATTAATTTGATCAGTGCATTTTGATGCACATTCCTCTATGTTTGTAGTTATGCATTTCCATGGTTTGTTTAGCTCATTTTTATATTTTATAATGTTTTTCTATTTCAGTTTATATTTACCTTTATTTGATTTTCGCTCTTTATTTTCAGCATTAGCAGTATGCACAAAAATGATCATATCTGGAGCTACGGGAATCGGTTTAAGACGTTCTACCATTCTTCGGAAAGATAAAAAAAATATCTACAACTTTTATGTTGGACGATGAAGCTGAATCGGAGTGTAACAGACCTGAAAAAGTCGTTGAAGTTGCAGCATTAGTTTTTATTTAGTTTTGGGTCACTTGTTTTGGGCCTGGGTTATGTATTTGACCCAGTTGGATTGTAAACCGAACTCCCTTCTCTTGTATAATGGGAGAAGAGTGTGAATTTGTCACTCTCTCTTCTTTTCACGAATTTTACTTTTGGCTTTTGTACGATTACGATGAAGAAATAATCTTTCTGAGTCGATCTGCTGTAATTCAGGTTCCAACACTTGAGATTATTATAATGTTAATTTTAGTTTAATTCCTTTCAATGATATTTTCTGTTCTTGTATGCTTAATTCAATTGCATGAAATATATTGATTCAATTTGGTTGATTGTATGACCCTAACATTGGCATGACACGTTTGCTTAATTCGTTTTTGTGCCTGATCGATCATGTTTGCTTAATCCATGAAAACTTATTCCGTTTGCTTAATCCGAACAATAGGATCATACATTTCACGAACTTCACCGCGCTTGTCACTGAGTTTGTATCCAAATAGGAATAGACAATCCGCTTAGGGGATTAAAATTATAATAATCGATGATAGTAGGGACTGAATCGGTAGATTGACTTATTTCATAATCACTTTTGTTAATCACTTTTTCTCAATCGAACACCAAACCAAACCCCCCCTAATTCGATTTACCTTTGGTTAGTAATAATCAAGAATCCTTGTGAGAACGATATCCGAGTTACAGTTGTCGCTAAACTACCGTTTGAAAATCACTCGTTTTGATCCGCGCGCGACAGCGGATCAAATTAATTTGATCAGTGCATTTTGATGCACATTCCTCTATGTTTGTAGTTATGCATTTCCATGGTTTGTTTAGCTCATTTTTATATTTTATAATGTTTTTCTATTTCAGTTTATATTTACCTTTATTTGATTTTCGCACTTTATTTTCAACATTAGCAGTCTGCACAAAAATGATCATATCTGGAGCTACGGGAATCGGTTTGAGACGTTCTACCATTCTTCGGAGAGATAAAAAAAAGATCTACAACTTTTATGTTGGACGAAGAAGCTGAATCGGAGTGTAGTAGACCTGAAAAAGTCGTTGAAGTTGCAGCATTAGTTTTTATTTAGTTTTGGGTCACTTGTTTTGGGCCTGGGTTATGTATTTGACCCAGTTAGATTGTAAACCGAACTCCCTTCTCTTGTATAATGGGAGAAGCGTGTGACTTTGTCACTCTCTCTTCTTTTCACGAATTTTACTTTTGGCTTTTGTACGATTACGATGAAGAACTAATCTTTCTGAGTCGAACTGCTGTAATTCAGGTTCCAACACTTGAGATTATTATAATGTTAATTTTAGTTTAATTCCTTTCAATGATATTTTGTGTTCTTGTATGCTTAATTCAATTGTATGAAATATATTGATTCAATTTGGTTGATTGTATGACCCTAACATTGGCACGACACGTTTGCTTAATTCGTTTTTGTGCCTGATAGATCATGTTTGCTTAATCCATGAAAACTTATTCCATTTGCTTAATCCGGACAATAGGATCATATATCTCACGAACTTCACCGCACTTGTCACTGAGTTTGTATCCAAATAGGAATAGACAATCCGCTTAGGGTATTAAAATTATAATAATCGATGATAGTAGGGACTGAATCGGTAGATTGACTTATTTCATAATCACTTTTGTTAATCACTTTTGTTAATCACTTTTTCTCAATCGAACACCAAACCAAACCCCCCTAATTCGATTTACCTTTGGTTAGTAATAATCAAGAATCCTTGTGAGAACGATATCCGAGTTACAGTTGTCGCTAAACTACCGTTTGAAAATCACTCGTTTTGATCCGCGCGCGACAGCGGATCAAATTAATTTGATCAGTGCATTTTGATGCACATTCCTCTATGTTTGTAGTTATGCATTTCCATGGTTTGTTTAGCTCATTTTTATATTTTATAATGTTTTTCTATTTCAGTTTATATTTACCTTTATTTGATTTTCGCACTTTATTTTCAGCATTAGCAGTCTGCACTAAAATGATCATATCTGGAGCTACGGGAAACGGTTTGAGACGTTCTACCATTTTTAGGAAAGATAAGAAAAAGATCTACAACTTTTATGTTGGACGAAGAAGCTGAATCGGAGTGTAGCAGACCTGAAAAAGTCGTTGAAGTTGCAGCATTAGTATTTATTTAGTTTTGGGTCACTTGTTTTGGGCCTGGGTTATGTATTTGACCCAGTTAGATTGTAAACCGAACTCCCTTCTCTTGTATAATGGGAGAAGCGTGTGACTTTGTCACTCTCTCTTCTTTTCACGAATTTTACTTTTGGCTTTTGTACGATTACGATGAAGAACTAATCTTTCTTAGTCGATCTGCTGTAATTCAGGTTCCAACACTTGAGATTATTATAATGTTAATTTTAGTTTAATTCCTTTCAATGATATTTTCTGTTCTTGTATGCTTAATTCAATTGCATGAAATATATTGATTCAATTTGGTTGATTGTATGACCCTAACATTGGCATGACACGTTTGCTTAATTCGTTTTTGTGCCTGATCGATCATGTTTGCTTAATCCATGAAAACTTATTCCGTTTGCTTAATCCGAACAATAGGATCATACATTTCACGAACTTCACCGCGCTTGTCACTGAGTTTGTATCCAAATAGGAATAGACAATCCGCTTAGGGGATTAAAATTATAATAATCGATGATAGTAGGGACTGAATCGGTAGATTGACTTATTTCATAATCACTTTTGTTAATCACTTTTTCTCAATCGAACACCAAACCAAACCCCCCCTAATTCGATTTACCTTTGGTTAGTAATAATCAAGAATCCTTGTGAGAACGATATCCGAGTTACAGTTGTCGCTAAACTACCGTTTGATAATCACTCGTTTTGATCCGCGCGCGACAGCGGATCAAATTAATTTGATCAGTGCATTTTGATGCACATTCCTCTATGTTTGTAGTTATGCATTTCCATGGTTTGTTTAGCTCATTTTTATATTTTATAATGTTTTTCTATTTCAGTTTATATTTACCTTTATTTGATTTTCGCACTTTATTTTCAACATTAGCAGTCTGCACAAAAATGATCATATCTGGAGCTACGGGAATCGGTTTGAGACGTTCTACCATTCTTCGGAGAGATAAAAAAAAGATCTACAACTTTTATGTTGGACGAAGAAGCTGAATCGGAGTGTAGTAGACCTGAAAAAGTCGTTGAAGTTGCAGCATTAGTTTTTATTTAGTTTTGGGTCACTTGTTTTGGGCCTGGGTTATGTATTTGACCCAGTTAGATTGTAAACCGAACTCCCTTCTCTTGTATAATGGGAGAAGCGTGTGACTTTGTCACTCTCTCTTCTTTTCACGAATTTTACTTTTGGCTTTTGTACGATTACGATGAAGAACTAATCTTTCTGAGTCGAACTGCTGTAATTCAGGTTCCAACACTTGAGATTATTATAATGTTAATTTTAGTTTAATTCCTTTCAATGATATTTTGTGTTCTTGTATGCTTAATTCAATTGTATGAAATATATTGATTCAATTTGGTTGATTGTATGACCCTAACATTGGCACGACACGTTTGCTTAATTCGTTTTTGTGCCTGATAGATCATGTTTGCTTAATCCATGAAAACTTATTCCGTTTGCTTAATCCGGACAATAGGATCATATATCTCACGAACTTCACCGCACTTGTCACTGAGTTTGTATCCAAATAGGAATAGACAATCCGCTTAGGGTATTAAAATTATAATAATCGATGATAGTAGGGACTGAATCGGTAGATTGACTTATTTCATAATCACTTTTGTTAATCACTTTTGTTAATCACTTTTTCTCAATCGAACACCAAACCAAACCCCCCTAATTCGATTTACCTTTGGTTAGTAATAATCAAGAATCCTTGTGAGAACGATATCCGAGTTACAGTTGTCGCTAAACTACCGTTTGAAAATCACTCGTTTTGATCCGCGCGCGACAGCGGAACAAATTAATTTGATCAGTGCATTTTGATGCACATTCCTCTATGTTTGTAGTTATGCATTTCCATGGTTTGTTTAGCTCATTTTTATATTTTATAATGTTTTTCTATTTCAGTTTATATTTACCTTTATTTGATTTTCGCACTTTATTTTCAGCATTAGCAGTCTGCACTAAAATGATCATATCTGGAGCTACGGGAAACGGTTTGAGACGTTCTACCATTTTTAGGAAAGATAAGAAAAAGATCTACAACTTTTATGTTGGACGAAGAAGCTGAATCGGAGTGTAGCAGACCTGAAAAAGTCGTTGAAGTTGCAGCATTAGTTTTTATTTAGTTTTGGGTCACTTGTTTTGGGCCTGGGTTATGTATTTGACCCAGTTAGATTGTAAACCGAACTCCCTTCTCTTGTATAATGGGAGAAGCGTGTGACTTTGTCACTCTCTCTTCTTTTCACGAATTTTACTTTTGGCTTTTGTACGATTACGATGAAGAACTAATCTTTCTTAGTCGATCTGCTGTAATTCAGGTTCCAACACTTGAGATTATTATAATGTTAATTTTAGTTTAATTCCTTTCAATGATATTTTCTGTTCTTGTATGCTTAATTCAATTGCATGAAATATATTGATTCAATTTGGTTGATTGTATGACCCTAACATTGGCATGACACGTTTGCTTAATTCGTTTTTGTGCCTGATCGATCATGTTTGCTTAATCCATGAAAACTTATTCCGTTTGCTTAATCCGAACAATAGGATCATACATTTCACGAACTTTACCGCGCTTGTCACTGAGTTTGTATCCAAATAGGAATAGACAATCCGCTTAGGGGATTAAAATTATAATAATCGATGATAGTAGGAACTGAATCGGTAGATTGACTTATTTCATAATCACTTTTGTTAATCACTTTTGTTAATCACTTTTTCTCAATCGAACACCAAACCAAACCCTCCTAATTCGATTTACCTTTGGTTAGTAATAATCAAGAATCCTTGTGAGAACGATATCCGAGTTACAGTTGTCGCTAAACTACCGTTTGAAAATCACTCGTTTTGATCCGCGCGCGACAGCGGATCAAATTAATTTGATCAGTGCATTTTGATGCACATTCCTCTATGTTTGTAGTTATGCATTTCCATGGTTTGTTTAGCTCATTTTTATATTTTATAATGTTTTTCTATTTCAGTTTATATTTACCTTTATTTGATTTTCGCACTTTATTTTCAGCATTAGCAGTATGCACAAAAATGATCATATCTGGAGTTACGGGAATCGGTTTAAGACGTTCTACCATTCTTCGGAAAGATAAAAAAAATATCTACAACTTTTATGTTGGACGATGAAGCTGAATCGGAGTGTAGCAGACCTGAAAAAGTCGTTGAAGTTGCAGCATTAGTTTTTATTTAGTTTTGGGTCACTTGTTTTGGGCCTGGGTTATGTATTTGACCCAGTTGGATTGTAAACCGAACTCCCTTCTCTTGTATAATGGGAGAAGAGTGTGAATTTGTCACTCTCTCTTCTTTTCACGAATTTTACTTTTGGCTTTTGTACGATTACGATGAAGAACTAATCTTTCTGAGTCGATCTGCTGTAATTCAGGTTCCAACACTTGAGATTATTATAATGTTAATTTTAGTTTAATTCCTTTCAATGATATTTTCTGTTCTTGTATGCTTAATTCAATTGCATGAAATATATTGATTCAATTTGGTTGATTGTATGACCCTAACATTGGCATGACACGTTTGCTTAATTCGTTTTTGTGCCTGATCGATCATGTTTGCTTAATCCATGAAAACTTATTCCGTTTGCTTAATCCGAACAATAGGATCATACATTTCACGAACTTCACCGCGCTTGTCACTGAGTTTGTATCCAAATAGGAATAGACAATCCGCTTAGGGGATTAAAATTATAATAATCGATGATAGTAGGGACTGAATCGGTAGATTGACTTATTTCATAATCACTTTTGTTAATCACTTTTTCTCAATCGAACACCAAACCAAACCCCCCCTAATTCGATTTACCTTTGGTTAGTAATAATCAAGAATCCTTGTGAGAACGATATCCGAGTTACAGTTGTCGCTAAACTACCGTTTGAAAATCACTCGTTTTGATCCGCGCGCGACAGCGGATCAAATTAATTTGATCAGTGCACTTTGATGCACATTCCTCTATGTTTGTAGTTATGCATTTCCATGGTTTGTTTAGCTCATTTTTATATTTTATAATGTTTTTCTATTTCAGTTTATATTTACCTTTATTTGATTTTCGCACTTTATTTTCAACATTAGCAGTCTGCACAAAAATGATCATATCTGGAGCTACGGGAATCGGTTTGAGACGTTCTACCATTCTTCGGAGAGATAAAAAAAAGATCTACAACTTTTATGTTGGACGAAGAAGCTGAATCGGAGTGTAGTAGACCTGAAAAAGTCGTTGAAGTTGCAGCATTAGTTTTTATTTAGTTTTGGGTCACTTGTTTTGGGCCTGGGTTATGTATTTGACCCAGTTAGATTGTAAACCGAACTCCCTTCTCTTGTATAATGGGAGAAGCGTGTGACTTTGTCACTCTCTCTTCTTTTCACGAATTTTACTTTTGGCTTTTGTACGATTACGATGAAGAACTAATCTTTCTGAGTCGAACTGCTGTAATTCAGGTTCCAACACTTGAGATTATTATAATGTTAATTTTAGTTTAATTCCTTTCAATGATATTTTGTGTTCTTGTATGCTTAATTCAATTGTATGAAATATATTGATTCAATTTGGTTGATTGTATGACCCTAACATTGGCACGACACGTTTGCTTAATTCGTTTTTGTGCCTGATAGATCATGTTTGCTTAATCCATGAAAACTTATTCCGTTTGCTTAATCCGGACAATAGGATCATACATCTCACGAACTTCACCGCACTTGTCACTGAGTTTGTATCCAAATAGGAATAGACAATCCGCTTAGGGTATTAAAATTATAATAATCGATGATAGTAGGGACTGAATCGGTAGATTGACTTATTTCATAATCACTTTTGTTAATCACTTTTGTTAATCACTTTTTCTCAATCGAACACCAAACCAAACCCCCCTAATTTGATTTACCTTTGGTTAGTAATAATCAAGAATCCTTGTGAGAACGATATCCGAGTTACAGTTGTCGCTAAACTACCGTTTGAAAATCACTCGTTATGATCCGCGCGCGACAGCGGATCAAATTAATTTGATCAGTGCATTTTGATGCACATTCCTCTATGTTTGTAGTTATGCATTTCCATGGTTTGTTTAGCTCATTTTTATATTTTATAATGTTTTTCTATTTCAGTTTATATTTACCTTTATTTGATTTTCGCACTTTATTTTCAGCATTAGCAGTCTGCACTAAAATGATCATATCTGGAGCTACGGGAAACGGTTTGAGACGTTCTACCATTTTTAGGAAAGATAAAAAAAAGATCTACAACTTTTATGTTGGACGAAGAAGCTGAATCGGAGTGTAGCAGACCTGAAAAAGTCGTTGAAGTTGCAGCATTAGTTTTTATTTAGTTTTGGGTCACTTGTTTTGGGCCTGGGTTATGTATTTGACCCAGTTAGATTGTAAACCGAACTCCCTTCTCTTGTATAATGGGAGAAGCGTGTGACTTTGTCACTCTCTCTTCTTTTCACGAATTTTACTTTTGGCTTTTGTACGATTACGATGAAGAACTAATCTTTCTTAGTCGATCTGCTGTAATTCAGGTTCCAACACTTGAGATTATTATAATGTTAATTTTAGTTTAATTCCTTTCAATGATATTTTCTGTTCTTGTATGCTTAATTCAATTGCATGAAATATATTGATTCAATTTGGTTGATTGTATGACCCTAACATTGGCATGACACGTTTGCTTAATTCGTTTTTGTGCCTGATCGATCATGTTTGCTTAATCCATGAAAACTTATTCCGTTTGCTTAATCCGGACAATAGGATCATACATCTCACGAACTTCACCACACTTGTCACTGAGTTTGTATCCAAATAGGAATAGACAATCCGCTTAGGGTATTAAAATTATAATAATCGATGATAGTAGGGACTGAATCGGTAGATTGACTTATTTCATAATCACTTTTGTTAATCACTTTTTCTCAATCGAACACCAAACCAAACCCTCCTAATTCGATTTACCTTTGGTTAGTAATAATCAAGAATCCTTGTGAGAACGATATCCGAGTTACAGTTGTCGCTAAACTACCGTTTGAAAATCACTCGTTTTGATCCGCGCGCGACAGCGGATCAAATTAATTTGATCAGTGCATTTTGACGCACATTCCTCTATGTTTGTAGTTATGCATTTCCATGGTTTGTTTAGCTCATTTTTATATTTTATAATGTTTTTCTATTTCAGTTTATATTTACGTTTATTTGATTTTCGCACTTTATTTTCAGCATTAGCAGTATGCACAAAAATGATCATATCTGGAGCTACGGGAATCGGTTTGAGACGTTTTACCATTCTTCGGAAAGATAAAAAAAAGATCTACAACTTTAATGTTGGACGATGAAGCTGAATCGGAGTGTAGCAGACCTGAAAAAGTCGTTGAAGTTGCAGCATTAGTTTTTATTTAGTTTTGGGTCACTTGTTTTGGGCCTGGGTTATGTATTTGACCCAGTTGGATGGTAAACCGAACTCCCTTCTCTTGTATAATGGGAGAAGCGTGTGACTTTGTCACTCTCTCTTCTTTTCACGAATTTTACTTTTGGCTTTTGTACGATTACGATGAAGAACTAATCTTTCTGAGTCGATCTGCTGTAATTCAGGTTCCAACACTTGAGATTATTATAATGTTAATTTTAGTTTAATTCCTTTCAATGATATTTTGTGTTCTTGTATGCTTAATTCAATTGCATGAAATATATTGATTCAATTTGGTTGATTGTATGACCCTAACATTGGCACGACACGTTTGCTTAATTCGTTTTTGTGCCTGATCGATCATGTTTGCTTAATCCATGAAAACTTATTCCGTTTGCTTAATCCGGACAATAGGATCATACATCTCACGAACTTCACCGCACTTGTCACTGAGTTTGTATCCAAATAGGAATAGACAATCCGCTTAGGGTATTAAAATTATAATAATCGATGATAGTAGGGACTGAATCGGTAGATTGACTTATTTCATAATCACTTTTGTTAATCACTTTTGTTAATCACTTTTTCTCAATCGAACACCAAACCAAACCCCCCTAATTCGATTTACCTTTGGTTAGTAATAATCAAGAGTCCTTCTGAGAACGATATCCGAGTTACAGTTGTCGCTAAACTACCGTTTGAAAATCACTCGTTTTGATCCGCGCGCGACAGCGGATCAAATTAATTTGATCAGTGCATTTTGATGCACATTCCTCTATGTTTGTAGTTATGCATTTCCATGGTTTGTTTAGCTCATTTTTATATTTTATAATGTTTTTCTATTTCAGTTTATATTTACCTTTATTTGATTTTCGCACTTTATTTTCAGCATTAGCAGTCTGCACTAAAATGATCATATCTGGAGCTACGGGAAACGGTTTGAGACGTTCTACCATTCTTAGGAAAGATAAAAAAAAGATCTACAACTTTTATGTTGGACGAAGAAGCTGAATCGGAGTGTAGCAGACCTGAAAAAGTCGTTGAAGTTGCAGCATTAGTTTTTATTTAGTTTTGGGTCACTTGTTTTGGGCCTGGGTTATGTATTTGACCCAGTTGGATTGTAAACCGAACTCCCTTCTCTTGTATAATGGGAGAAGAGTGTGAATTTGTCACTCTCTCTTCTTTTCACGAATTTTACTTTTGGCTTTTATACGATTACGATGAAGAACTAATCTTTCTGAGTCGATCTGCTGTAATTCAGGTTCCAACACTTGAGATTATTATAATGTTAATTTTAGTTTAATTCCTTTCAATGATATTTTCTGTTCTTGTATGCTTAATTCAATTGCATGAAATATATTGATTCAATTTGGTTGATTGTATGACCCTAACATTGGCATGACACGTTTGCTTAATTCGTTTTTGTGCCTGATCGATCATGTTTGCTTAATCCATGAAAACTTATTCCGTTTGCTTAATCCGAACAATAGGATCATACATTTCACGAACTTCACCGCGCTTGTCACTGAGTTTGTATCCAAATCGGAATAGACAATCCGCTTAGGGTATTAAAATTATAATAATCGATGATAGTAGGGACTGAATCGGTAGATTGACTTATTTCATAATCACTTTTGTTAATCACTTTTGTTAATCACTTTTTCTCAATCGAACACCAAACCAAACCCCCCCTAATTCGTTTTACCTTTGGTTAGTAATAATCAAGAATCCTTGTGAGAACGATATCCGAGTTACAGTTGTCGCTAAACTACCGTTTGAAAATCACTCATTTTGATCCGCGCGCGACAGCGGATTAAATTAATTTGATCAGTGCATTTTGATGCACATTCCTCTATGTTTGTAGTTATGCATTTCCATGGTTTGTTTAGCTCATTTTTATATTTTATAATGTTTTTCTATTTCAGTTTATATTTACCTTTATTTGATTTTCGCAATTTATTTTCAGCATTAGCAGTCTGCACTAAAATGATCATATCTGGAGCTACGGGAAACGGTTTGAGACGTTCTACCATTCTTAGCAAAGATAAAAAAAAGATCTACAACTTTTATGTTGGACGAAGAAGCTGAATCGGAATGTAGCAGACCTGAAAAAGTCGTTGAAGTTGCAGCATTAGTTTTTATTTAGTTTTGGGTCACTTGTTTTGGGCCTGGGTTATGTATTTGATCCAGTTGGATTGTAAACCGAACTCCCTTCTCTTGTATAATGGGAGAAGCGTATGAATTTGTCACTCTCTCTTCTTTTCACGAATTTTACTTTTGGCTTTTGTACGATTAGGATGAAGAACTAATCTTTCTGAGTCGATCTGCTGTAATTCAGGTTCCAACACTTGAGATTATTATAATGTTAATTTTAGTTTAATTCCTTTCAATGATATTTTGTGTTCTTGTATGCTTAATTCAATTGCATGAAATATATTGATTCAATTTGGTTGATTGTATGACCCTAACATTGGCACGACACGTTTGCTTAATTCGTTTTTGTGCCTGATCGATCATGTTTGCTTAATCCATGAAAACTTATTCCGTTTGCTTAATCCGGACAATAGGATCATACATCTCACGAACTTCACCGCGCTTGTCACTGAGTTTGTATCCAAATAGGAATAGACAATCCGCTTAGGGTATTAAAATTATAATAATCGATGATAGTAGGGACTGAATCGGTAGATTGACTTATTTCATAATCACTTTTGTTAATCACTTTTGTTAATCACTTTTTCTCAATCGAACACCAAACCAAACCCCCCCTAATTCGATTTACCTTTGGTTAGTAATAATCAAGAATCCTTGTGAGAACGATATCCGAGTTACAGTTGTCGCTAAACTACCGTTTGAAAATCACTATTTTGATCCGCGCGCGACAGCGGATCAAATTAATTTGATCAGTGCATTTTGATGCACATTCCTCTATGTTTGTAGTTATGCATTTCCTTGGTTTGTTTAGCTCATTTTTATATTTTATAATGTTTTTCTATTTCAGTTTATATTTACCTTTATTTGATTTTCGCACTTTATTTTCAGCATTAGCAGTCTGCACTAAATTGATCATATCTGGAGCTACGGGAATCGGTTTAAGACGTTCTACAATTCTTCGGAAAGATAAAAACAAGATCTACAACTTTTATGTTGGACGAAGAAGCTGAATCGGACTGTAGCAGACCTGAAAAAGTCGTTGAAGTTGCAGCATTAGTTTTTATTTAGTTTTAGGTCACTTGTTTTGGGCCTGGGTTATGTATTTGACCCAGTTGGATTGTAAACCGAACTCCCTTCTCTTGTATAATGGGAGAAGCGTGTGACTTTGTCACTCTCTCTTCTTTTCACGAATTTTACTTTTGGCTTTTGTACGATTACGATGAAGAACTAATCTTTCTGAGTCGATCTGCTGTAATTCAGGTTCCAACACTTGAGATTATTATAATGTTAATTTTAGTTTAATTCCTTTCAATGATATTTTGTGTTCTTGTATGCTTAATTCAATTGCATGAAATATATTGATTCAATTTGGTTGATTGTATGACCCTAACATTGGCACGACACGTTTGCTTAATTCGTTTTTGTGCCTGATCGATCATGTTTGCTTAATCCATGAAAACTTATTCCGTTTGCTTAATCCGGACAATAGGATCATACATCTCACGAACTTCACCGCGCTTGTCACTGAGTTTGTATACAAATAGGAATAGACAATCCGCTTAGGGTATTAAAATTATAATAATCGATGATAGTAGGGACTGAATCGGTAGATTGACTTATTTCATAATCACTTTTGTTAATCACTTTTGTTAATCACTTTTTCTCAATCGAACACCAAGCCAAACCCCCCCTAATTCGATTTACCTTTGGTTAGTAATAATCAAGAATCCTTGTGAGAACGATATCCGAGTTACAGTTGTCGCTAAACTACCGTTTGAAAATCACTCGTTTTGATCCGCGCGCGACAACGGATCAAATTAATTTGATCAGTGCATTTTGATGCACATTCCTCTATTTGTAGTTATGCATTTCCATGGTTTGTTGAGCTCATTTTTATATTTTATAATGTTTTTCTATTTCAGTTTATATTTACCTTTATTTCATTTTCGCACTTTATTTTCAGCATTAGCAGTCTACACTAAAATGATCATATATGGAGCTACGGGTATCGGTTTGAGACGTTCTGCCATTCTTCGGGAAGATAAAAAAAAGATCTACAACTTTTATGTTGGACGAAGAAGCTGAATCGGATTGTAGCAGATCTGAAAAAGTCGATGAAGTTGCAGCGTTAGTTTTTATTTAGTTTTGGGTCACTTGTTTTGGGCCTGGGTTATGTATTTGACCCAGTTGGGTTGTAAACCGAACTCCCTTCTCTTGTATAAGGGGAGAAGCGTGTGACTTTGTCACTCTCTCTTCTTTTCACGAATTTTACTTTTCGCTTTTGTACGATTACGATGAAGAACTAATCTTTCTGAGTCGATCTGCTGTAATTCAGGTTCCAACACTTGAGATTATTATAATGTTAATTTTAGTATAATTCCTTTCAATGATATTTTGTGTTCTTGTATGCTTAATTCAATTGCATGAAATACATTGATTCAATTTGGTTGATTGTATGACCCTAACATTGGCACGACACGTTTGCTTAATTCGTTTTTGTGCCTGATCGATCATATTTGCTTAATCCATGAAAACTTATTCCGTTTGCTTAATTTGGACAATAGGATCATACATCTCACGAACTTCACCGCGCTTGTCACTGAGTTTGTATCCAAATAGGAATAGACAATCCGCTTAGGGTATTAAAATTATAATAATCGATGATAGTAGGGACTGAATCGGTAGATTGACTTATTTCATAATCACTTTTGTTAATCACTTTTTCTCAATCGAACACCAAACCAAACCCCCCTAATTCGATTTACCTTTGGTTAGTAATAATCAAGAATCCTTGTGAGAACGATATCCGAGTTACAGTTGTCGCTAAACTACCGTTTGAAAATCACTCGTTTTGATCCGCGCGCGACAGCGGATCAAATTAATTTGATCAGTGCATTTTGAAGCACATTCCTCTATGTTTGTAGTTATCCATTTCCATGGTTTGTTTAGCTCATTTTTATATTTTATAATGTTTTTCTATTTCAGTTTATATTTACCTTTATTTGATTTTCGCACTTTATTTTCAGCATTAGCAGTCTGCACTAAAATGATCATATCTGGAGCTACGGGAATCGGTTTGAGACGTTCTACCATTATTCGGAAAGATAAAAAAAAGATATACAACTTTTATGTTGGACGAAGAAGCTGAATAGGATTGTAGTAGACCTGAAAAAGTCGTTGAAGTTGCAGCATTAGTTTTTATTTAGTTTTGGGTCACTTGTTTTGGGCCTGGGTTATGTATTTGACCCAGTTGGATTGTAAACCGAACTCCCTTCTCTTGTATAAGGGGAGAAGCGTGTGACTTTGTCACTCTCTCTTCTTTTCACGAATTTTACTTTTGGCTTTTGTACGATTACGATGAAGAACTAATCTTTCTGAGTCGATCTGCTGTAATTCAGGTTCCAACACTTGAGATTATTATAATGTTAATTTTAGTTTAATTCCTTTCAATGATATTTTGTGTTCTTGTATGCTTAATTCAATTGCATGAAATATATTGATTCAATTTGGTTGATTGTATGACCCTAACATTAGCACGACACGTTTACTTAATTCGTTTTTGTGCCTGATCGATCATGTTTGCTTAATCCATGAAAACTTATTCCGTTTGCTTAATCCGGACAATAGGATCATACATCTCACGAACTCACCGCGCTTGTCACTGAGTTTGTATCCAAATAGGAATAGACAATCCGCTTAGGGTATTAAAATTATAATAATCGATGATAGTAGGGACTGAATCGGTAGATTGACTTATTTCATAATCACTTTTGTTAATCACTTTTTCTCAATCGAACACCAAACCAAACCCCCCTAATTCGATTTACCTTTGGTTAGTAATAATCAAGAATCCTTGTGAGAATGATATCCGAGTTACAGTTGTCGCTAAACTACCGTTTGAAAATCACTCGTTTTGATCCGCGCGCGACAGCGGATCAAATTAATTTGATCAGTGCATTTTGAAGCACATTCCTCTATGTTTGTAGTTATGCATTTCCATGGTTTGTTTAGCTCATTTTTATATTTTATAATGTTTTTCTATTTCAGTTTATATTTACCTTTATTTGATTTTCGCACTTTATTTTCAGCATTAGCATTCTGCACTAAAATGATCATATCTGGAGCTACGGGAATCGGTTTGAGACGTTCTACCATTATTCGGAAAGATAAAAAAAAGATATACAACTTTTATGTTGGACGAAGAAGCTGAATAGGATTGTAGTAGACCTGAAAAAGTCGTTGAAGTTGCAGCATTAGTTTTTATTTAGTTTTGGGTCACTTGTTTTGGGCCTGGGTTATGTATTTGACCCAGTTGGATTGTAAACCGAACTCCCTTCTCTTGTATAAGGGGAGAAGCGTGTGACTTTGTCACTCTCTCTTCTTTTCACGAATTTTACTTTTGGCTTTTGTACGATTACGATGAAGAACTAATCTTTCTGAGTCGATCTGCTGTAATTCAGGTTCCAACACTTGAGATTATTATAATGTTAATTTTAGTTTAATTCCTTTCAATGATATTTTGTGTTCTTGTATGCTTAATTCAATTGCATGAAATATATTGATTCAATTTGGTTGATTGTATGACCCTAACATTAGCACGACACGTTTACTTAATTCGTTTTTGTGCCTGATCGATCATGTTTGCTTAATCCATGAAAACTTATTCCGTTTGCTTAATCCGGACAATAGGATCATACATCTCACGAACTTCACCGCGCTTGTCACTGAGTTTGTATCCAAATAGGAATAGACAATCCGCTTAGGGTATTAAAATTATAATAATCGATGATAGTAGGGACTGAATCGGTAGATTGACTTATTTCATAATCACTTTTGTTAATCACTTTTTCTCAATCGAACACCAAACCAAACCCCCCTAATTCGATTTACCTTTGGTTAGTAATAATCAAGAATCCTTGTGAGAACGATATCCGAGTTACAGTTGTCGCTAAACTACCGTTTGAAAATCACTCGTTTTGATCCGCGCGCGACAGCGGATCAAATTAATTTGATCAGTGCATTTTGAAGCACATTCCTCTATATTTGTAGTTATGCATTTCCATGGTTTGTTTAGCTCATTTTTATATTTTATAATGTTTTTCTATTTCAGTTTATATTTACCTTTATTTGATTTTCGCACTTTATTTTCAGCATTAGCATTCTGCACTAAAATGATCATATCTGGAGCTACGGGAATCGGTTTGAGACGTTCTACCATTATTCGGAAAGATAAAAAAAAGATATACAACTTTTATGTTGGACGAAGAAGCTGAATAGGACTGTAGTAGACCTGAAAAAGTCGTTGAAGTTGCAGCATTAGTTTTTATTTAGTTTTGGGTCACTTGTTTTGGGCCTGGGTTATGTATTTGACCCAGTTGGATTGTAAACCGAACTCCCTTCTCTTGTATAAGGGGAGAAGCGTGTGACTTTGCCACTCTCTCTTCTTTTCACGAATTTTACTTTTGGCTTTTGTACGATTACGATGAAGAACTAATCTTTCTGAGTCGATCTGCTGTAATTCAGGTTCTAACACTTGAGATTATTATAATGTTAATTTTAGTTTAATTCCTTTCAATGATATTTTGTGTTCTTGTATGCTTAATTCAATTGCATGAAATATATTGATTCAATTTGGTTGATTGTATGACCCTAACATTAGCACGACACGTTTACTTAATTCGTTTTTGTGCCTGATCGATCATGTTTGCTTAATCCATGAAAACTTATTCCGTTTGCTTAATCCGGACAATAGGATCATACATCTCACGAACTTCACCGCGCTTGTCACTGAGTTTGTATCCAAATAGGAATAGACAATCCGCTTAGGGTATTAAAATTATAATAATCGATGATAGTAGGGACTGAATCGGTAGATTGACTTATTTCATAATCACTTTTGTTAATCACTTTTTCTCAATCGAACACCAAACCAAACCCCCCTAATTCGATTTACCTTTGGTTAGTAATAATCAAGAATCCTTGGGAGAATGATATCCGAGTTACAGTTGTCGCTAAACTACCGTTTGAAAATCACTCGTTTTGATCCGCGCGCGACAGCGGATCAAATTAATTTGATCAGTGCATTTTGAAGCACATTCCTCTATGTTTGTAGTTATGCATTTCCATGGTTTGTTTAGCTCATTTTTATATTTTATAATGTTTTTCTATTTCAGTTTATATTTACCTTTATTTGATTTTCGCACTTTATTTTCAGCATTAGCATTCTGCACTAAAATGATCATATCTGGAGCTACGGGAATCGGTTTGAGACGTTCTACCATTATTCGGAAAGATAAAAAAAAGATATACAACTTTTATGTTGGACGAAGAAGCTGAATAGGATTGTAGTAGACCTGAAAAAGTCGTTGAAGTTGCAGCATTAGTTTTTATTTAGTTTTGGGTCACTTGTTTTGGGCCTGGGTTATGTATTTGACCCAGTTGGATTGTAAACCGAACTCCCTTCTCTTGTATAAGGGGAGAAGCGTGTGACTTTGTCACTCTCTCTTCTTTTCACGAATTTTACTTTTGGCTTTTGTACGATTACGATGAAGAACTAATCTTTCTGAGTCGATCTGCTGTAATTCAGGTTCCAACACTTGAGATTATTATAATGTTAATTTTAGTTTAATTCCTTTCAATGATATTTTGTGTTCTTGTATGCTTAATTCAATTGCATGAAATATATTGATTCAATTTGGTTGATTGTATGACCCTAACATTAGCACGACACGTTTACTTAATTCGTTTTTGTGCCTGATCGATCATGTTTGCTTAATCCATGAAAACTTATTCCGTTTGCTTAATCCGGACAATAGGATCATACATCTCACGAACTTCACCGCGCTTGTCACTGAGTTTGTATCCAAATAGGAATAGACAATCCGCTTAGGGTATTAAAATTATAATAATCGATGATAGTAGGGACTGAATCGGTAGATTGACTTATTTCATAATCACTTTTGTTAATCACTTTTTCTCAATCGAACACCAAACCAAACCCCCCTAATTCGATTTACCTTTGGTTAGTAATAATCAAGAATCCTTGTGAGAACGATATCCGAGTTACAGTTGTCGCTAAACTACCGTTTGAAAATCACTCGTTTTGATCCGCGCGCGACAGCGGATCAAATTAATTTGATCAGTGCATTTTGAAGCACATTCCTCTATATTTGTAGTTATGCATTTCCATGGTTTGTTTAGCTCATTTTTATATTTTATAATGTTTTTCTATTTCAGTTTATATTTACCTTTATTTGATTTTCGCACTTTATTTTCAGCATTAGCATTCTGCACTAAAATGATCATATCTGGAGCTACGGGAATCGGTTTGAGACGTTCTACCATTATTCGGAAAGATAAAAAAAAGATATACAACTTTTATGTTGGACGAAGAAGCTGAATAGGACTGTAGTAGACCTGAAAAAGTCGTTGAAGTTGCAGCATTAGTTTTTATTTAGTTTTGGGTCACTTGTTTTGGGCCTGGGTTATGTATTTGACCCAGTTGGATTGTAAACCGAACTCCCTTCTCTTGTATAAGGGGAGAAGCGTGTGACTTTGCCACTCTCTCTTCTTTTCACGAATTTTACTTTTGGCTTTTGTACGATTACGATGAAGAACTAATCTTTCTGAGTCGATCTGCTGTAATTCAGGTTCTAACACTTGAGATTATTATAATGTTAATTTTAGTTTAATTCCTTTCAATGATATTTTGTGTTCTTGTATGCTTAATTCAATTGCATGAAATATATTGATTCAATTTGGTTGATTGTATGACCCTAACATTAGCACGACACGTTTACTTAATTCGTTTTTGTGCCTGATCGATCATGTTTGCTTAATCCATGAAAACTTATTCCGTTTGCTTAATCCGGACAATAGGATCATACATCTCACGAACTTCACCGCGCTTGTCACTGAGTTTGTATCCAAATAGGAATAGACAATCCGCTTAGGGTATTAAAATTATAATAATCGATGATAGTAGGGACTGAATCGGTAGATTGACTTATTTCATAATCACTTTTGTTAATCACTTTTTCTCAATCGAACACCAAACCAAACCCCCCTAATTCGATTTACCTTTGGTTAGTAATAATCAAGAATCCTTGTGAGAACGATATCCGAGTTACAGTTGTCGCTAAACTACCGTTTGAAAATCACTCGTTTTTATCCGCGCGCGACAGCGGATCAAATTAATTTGATCAGTGCATTTTGATGCACATTCCTCTATGTTTGTAGTTATGCATTTCCATGGTTTGTTTAGCTCATTTTTATATTTTATAATGTTTTTCTATTTCAGTTTATATTTACCTTTATTTGATTTTCGCACTTTATTTTCAGCATTAGCAGTCTGCACTAAAATGATCATATCTGGAGCTACGGGAATCGGTTTGAGAAGTTCTACCATTATTCAGAAAGATAAAAAAAATATATACAACTTTTATGTTGGACGAAGAATCTGAATCGGAGTGTAGCAGACCTGAAAAAGTCATTGAAGTTGCAGCGTTAGTTTTTATTTAGTTTTGGGTCACTTGTTTTGGGCCTGGGTTATGTATTTGACCCAGTTGGATTGTAAACCGAACTCCCTTCTCTTGTATAAGGGGAGAAGCGTGTGACTTTGTCACTCTCTCTTCTTTGCACGAATTTTACTTTTGGCTTTTGTACGATTACGATGAAGAACTAATCTTTCTGAGTCGATCTGCTGTAATTCAGGTTCCAACACTTGAGATTATTATAATGTTAATTTTAGTTTAATTCCTTTTATTGATATTTTGTGTTCTTGTATGCTTAATTCAATTGCATGAAATATATTGATTCAATTTGGTTGATTGTATGACCCTAACATTGGCACGACACGTTTGCTTAATTCGTTTTTGTGCCTGATCGATCATGTTTGCTTAATCCATGAAAACTTATTCCGTTTGCTTAATCCGGACAATAGGATCATACATCTCACAAACTTCACCGCGCTTGTCACTGAGTTTGTATCCAAATAGGAATAGACAATCCGCTTAGGGTATTAAAATTATAATAATCGATGATAGTAGGGACTGAATCGGTAGATTGACTTATTTCATAATCACTTTTGTTAATCATTTTTTCTCAATCGAACACCAAACCAAACCCCCCCTAATTCGATTTACCTTTGGTTAGTAATAATCAAGAATCCTTGTGAGAACGATATCCGAGTTACAGTTGTCGCTAAACTACCGTTTGAAAATCACTCGTTTTGATCCGCGCGCGACAGCGGATCAAATTAATTTGATCAGTGCATTTTGATGCACATTCCTCTATGTTTGTAGTTATGCATTTCCATGGTTTGTTTAGCTCATTTTTATATTTTATAATGTTTTTCTATTTCAGTTTATATTTACCTTTATTTGATTTTCGCACTTTATTTTCAGCATTAGTATTCTGCACTAAAATGATCATATCTGGAGCTACGTGAATCGGTTTGAGATATTCTACCATTCTTCGGAAAGATAAAAAAAAGATCTACAACTTTTATGTTGGACGAAGAAGCTGAATCGGACTGTAGAAGACCTGAAAAAGTCGTTGAAGTTGCAGCATTAGTTTTTATTTAGTTTTGGGTCACTTGTTTTGGGCCTGGGTTATGTATTTGACCCAGTTGGATTGTAAACCGAACTCCCTTCTCTTGTATAAGGGGAGAAGCGTGTGACTTTGTCACTCTCTCTTCTTTTCACGAATTTTACTTTTGGCTTTTGTACGATTACGATGAAGAACTAATCTTTCTGAGTCGATCTGCTGTAATTCAGGTTCCAACACTTGAGATTATTATAATGTTAATTTTAGTTTAATTCCTTTCAATGATATTTTGTGTTCTTGTATGCTTAATTCAATTGCATGAAATATATTGATTCAATTTGGTTGATTGTATGACCCTAACATTGGCACGACACGTTTGCTTAATTCGTTTTTGTGCCTGATCGATCATGTTTGCTTAATCCATGAAAACTTATTCCGTTTGCTTAATCCGGACAATAGGATCATACATCTCACGAACTTCACCGCGCTTGTCACTGAGTTTGTATCCAAATAGGAATAGACAATCCGCTTAGGGTATTAAAATTATAATAATCGATGATAGTAGGGACTGAATCGGTAGATTGACTTATTTCATAATCACTTTTGTTAATCACTTTTTCTCAATCGAACACCAAACCAAACCCCCCCTAATTCGATTTACCTTTGGTTAGTAATAATCAAGAATCCTTGTGAGAACGATATCCGAGTTACAGTTGTCGCTAAACTACCGTTTGAAAATCACTCGTTTTGATCCGCGCGCGACAGCGGATCAAATTAATTTGATCAGTGCATTTTGATGCACATTCCTCTATGTTTGTAGTTATTCATTTTAATGGTTTGTTTAGCTCATTTTTATATTTTATAATGTTTTTCTATTTCAGTTTATATTTACCTTTATTTGATTTTCGCACTTTATTTTCAGCATTTGCTGTCTGCACTAAAATGATCATATCTGGAGCTACGGGAATCGGTTTGAGACGTTCTACCATTCTTCGGAAAGATAAAAAAAATATCTACATCTTTTATGTTGGACGAAGAAGCTGAATCGGAATGTAGCAGACCTAAAAAAGTCGTTGAAGTTGCAGCATTAGTTTTTATTTAGTTTTGGGTCACTTGTTTTGGGCCTGGGTTATGTATTTGACCCAGTTGGATTGTAAACCGAACTCTCTTCTCTTGTATAAGGGGAGAAGCGTGTGACTTTGTCACTCTCTCTTCTTTTCACGAATTTTACTTTTGGCTTTTGTACGATTACGATGAAGAACTAATCTTTCTGAGTCGATCTGCTGTAATTCAGGTTCCAACACTTGAGATTATTATAATGTTAATTTTAGTTTAATTCCTTTCAATGATATTTTGTGTTCTTGTATGCTTAATTCAATTGCATGAAATATATTGATTCAATTTGGTTGATTGTATGACCCTAACATTGGCACGACACGTTTGCTTAATTCGTTTTTGTGCCTGATCGATCATGTTTGCTTAATCCATGAAAACTTATTCCGTTTGCTTAATCCGGACAATAGGATCATACATCTCACGAACTTCACCGCGCTTGTCACTGAGTTTGTATCCAAATAGGAATAGACAATCCGCTTAGGGTATTAAAATTATAATAATCGATGATAGTAGGGACTGAATCGGTAGATTGACTTATTTCATAATCACTTTTGTTAATCACTTTTTCTCAATCGAACACCAAACCAAACCCCCCCTAATTCGATTTACCTTTGGTTAGTAATAATCAAGAATCCTTGTGAGAACGATATCCGAGTTACAGTTGTCGCTAAACTACCGTTTGAAAATCACTCGTTTTGATCCGCGCGCGACAGCGGATCAAATTAATTTGATCAGTGCATTTTGATGCACATTCCTCTATGTTTGTAGTTATGCATTTTAATGGTTTGTTTAGCTCATTTTTATATTTTATAATGTTTTTCTATTTCAGTTTATATTTACCTTTATTTGATTTTCGCACTTTATTTTCAGCATTAGCTGTCTGCACTAAAATGATCATATCTGGAGCTACGGGAATCGGTTTGAGACGTTCTACCATTCTTCGGAAAGATAAAAAAAGATCTACAACTTTTATGTTGGACGAAGAAGCTGAATCGGACTGTAGAAGACCTGAAAAATTCGTTGAAGTTGCAGCATTAGTTTTTATTTAGTTTTGGGTCACTTGTTTTGGGCCTGGGTTATGTATTTGACCCAGTTGGATTGTAAACCGAACTCTCTTCTCTTGTATAAGGGGAGAAGCGTGTGACTTTGTCACTCTCTCTTCTTTTCACGAATTTTACTTTTGGCTTTTGTACGATTACGATGAAGAACTAATCTTTCTGAGTCGATCTGCTGTAATTCAGGTTCCAACACTTGAGATTATTATAATGTTAATTTTAGTTTAATTCCTTTCAATGATATTTTGTGTTCTTGTATGCTTAATTCAATTGCATGAAATATATTGATTCAATTTGGTTGATTGTATGACCCTAACATTGGCACGACACGTTTGCTTAATTCGTTTTTGTGCCTGATCGATCATGTTTGCTTAATCCATGAAAACTTATTCCGTTTGCTTAATCCGGACAATAGGATCATACATCTCACGAACTTCACCGCGCTTGTCACTGAGTTTGTATCCAAATAGGAATAGACAATTCGCTTAGGGTATTAAAATTATAATAATCGATGATAGTAGGGACTGAATCGGTAGATTGACTTATTTCATAATCACTTTTGTTAATCACTTTTTCTCAATCGAACACCAAACCAAACCCCCCCTAATTCGATTTACCTTTGGTTAGTAATAATCAAGAATCCTTGTGAGAACGATATCCGAGTTACAGTTGTCGCTAAACTACCGTTTGAAAATCACTCGTTTTGATCCGCGCGCGACAGCGGATCAAATTAATTTGATCAGTGCATTTTGATGCACATTCCTCTATGTTTGTAGTTATGCATTTTAATGGTTTGTTTAGCTCATTTTTATATTTTATAATGTTTTTCTATTTCAGTTTATATTTACCTTTATTTGATTTTCGCACTTTATTTTCAGCATTAGCTGTCTGCACTAAAATGATCATATCTGGAGCTACGGGAATCGGTTTGAGACGTTCTACCATTCTTCGGAAAGATAAAAAAAGATCTACAACTTTTATGTTGGACGAAGAAGCTGAATCGGACTGTAGAAGACCTGAAAAATTCGTTGAAGTTGCAGCATTAGTTTTTATTTAGTTTTGGGTCACTTGTTTTGGGCCTGGGTTATGTATTTGACCCAGTTGGATTGTAAACCGAACTCTCTTCTCTTGTATAAGGGGAGAAGCGTGTGACTTTGTCACTCTCTCTTCTTTTCACGAATTTTACTTTTGGCTTTTGTACGATTACGATGAAGAACTAATCTTTCTGAGTCGATCTGCTGTAATTCAGGTTCCAACACTTGAGATTATTATAATGTTAATTTTAGTTTAATTCCTTTCAATGATATTTTGTGTTCTTGTATGCTTAATTCAATTGCATGAAATATATTGATTCAATTTGGTTGATTGTATGACCCTAACATTGGCACGACACGTTTGCTTAATTCGTTTTTGTGCCTGATCGATCATGTTTGCTTAATCCATGAAAACTTATTCCGTTTGCTTAATCCGGACAATAGGATCATACATCTCACGAACTTCACCGCGCTTGTCACTGAGTTTGTATCCAAATAGGAATAGACAATCCGCTTAGGGTATTAAAATTATAATAATCGATGATAGTAGGGACTGAATCGGTAGATTGACTTATTTCATAATCACTTTTGTTAATCACTTTTTCTCAATCGAACACCAAACCAAACCCCCCCTAATTCGATTTACCTTTGGTTAGTAATAATCAAGAATCCTTGTGAGAACGATATCCGAGTTACAGTTGTCGCTAAACTACCGTTTGAAAATCACTCGTTTTGATCCGCGCGCGACAGCGGATCAAATTAATTTGATCAGTGCATTTTGATGCACATTCCTCTATGTTTGTAGTTATGCATTTTAATGGTTTGTTTAGCTCATTTTTATATTTTATAATGTTTTTCTATTTCAGTTTATATTTACCTTTATTTGATTTTCGCACTTTATTTTCAGCATTAGCTGTCTGCACTAAAATGATCATATCTGGAGCTACGGGAATCGGTTTGAGACGTTCTACCATTCTTCGGAAAGATAAAAAAAGATCTACAACTTTTATGTTGGACGAAGAAGCTGAATCGGACTGTAGAAGACCTGAAAAATTCGTTGAAGTTGCAGCATTAGTTTTTATTTAGTTTTGGGTCACTTGTTTTGGGCCTGGGTTATGTATTTGACCCAGTTGGATTGTAAACCGAACTCTCTTCTCTTGTATAAGGGGAGAAGCGTGTGACTTTGTCACTCTCTCTTCTTTTCACGAATTTTACTTTTGGCTTTTGTACGATTACGATGAAGAACTAATCTTTCTGAGTCGATCTGCTGTAATTCAGGTTCCAACACTTGAGATTATTATAATGTTAATTTTAGTTTAATTCCTTTCAATGATATTTTGTGTTCTTGTATGCTTAATTCAATTGCATGAAATATATTGATTCAATTTGGTTGATTGTATGACCCTAACATTGGCACGACACGTTTGCTTAATTCGTTTTTGTGCCTGATCGATCATGTTTGCTTAATCCATGAAAACTTATTCCGTTTGCTTAATCCGGACAATAGGATCATACATCTCACGAACTTCACCGCGCTTGTCACTGAGTTTGTATCCAAATAGGAATAGACAATCCGCTTAGGGTATTAAAATTATAATAATCGATGATAGTAGGGACTGAATCGGTAGATTGACTTATTTCATAATCACTTTTGTTAATCACTTTTTCTCAATCGAACACCAAACCAAACCCCCCCTAATTCGATTTACCTTTGGTTAGTAATAATCAAGAATCCTTGTGAGAACGATATCCGAGTTACAGTTGTCGCTAAACTACCGTTTGAAAATCACTCGTTTTGATCCGCGCGCGACAGCGGATCAAATTAATTTGATCAGTGCATTTTGATGCACATTCCTCTATGTTTGTAGTTATGCATTTTAATGGTTTGTTTAGCTCATTTTTATATTTTATAATGTTTTTCTATTTCAGTTTATATTTACCTTTATTTGATTTTCGCACTTTATTTTCAGCATTAGCTGTCTGCACTAAAATGATCATATCTGGAGCTACGGGAATCGGTTTGAGACGTTCTACCATTCTTCGGAAAGATAAAAAAAGATCTACAACTTTTATGTTGGACGAAGAAGCTGAATCGGACTGTAGAAGACCTGAAAAATTCGTTGAAGTTGCAGCATTAGTTTTTATTTAGTTTTGGGTCACTTGTTTTGGGCCTGGGTTATGTATTTGACCCAGTTGGATTGTAAACCGAACTCTCTTCTCTTGTATAAGGGGAGAAGCGTGTGACTTTGTCACTCTCTCTTCTTTTCACGAATTTTACTTTTGGCTTTTGTACGATTACGATGAAGAACTAATCTTTCTGAGTCGATCTGCTGTAATTCAGGTTCCAACACTTGAGATTATTATAATGTTAATTTTAGTTTAATTCCTTTCAATGATATTTTGTGTTCTTGTATGCTTAATTCAATTGCATGAAATATATTGATTCAATTTGGTTGATTGTATGACCCTAACATTGGCACGACACGTTTGCTTAATTCGTTTTTGTGCCTGATCGATCATGTTTGCTTAATCCATGAAAACTTATTCCGTTTGCTTAATCCGGACAATAGGATCATACATCTCACGAACTTCACCGCGCTTGTCACTGAGTTTGTATCCAAATAGGAATAGACAATCCGCTTAGGGTATTAAAATTATAATAATCGATGATAGTAGGGACTGAATCGGTAGATTGACTTATTTCATAATCACTTTTGTTAATCACTTTTTCTCAATCGAACACCAAACCAAACCCCCCCTAATTCGATTTACCTTTGGTTAGTAATAATCAAGAATCCTTGTGAGAACGATATCCGAGTTACAGTTGTCGCTAAACTACCGTTTGAAAATCACTCGTTTTGATCCGCGCGCGACAGCGGATCAAATTAATTTGATCAGTGCATTTTGATGCACATTCCTCTATGTTTGTAGTTATGCATTTTAATGGTTTGTTTAGCTCATTTTTATATTTTATAATGTTTTTCTATTTCAGTTTATATTTACCTTTATTTGATTTTCGCACTTTATTTTCAGCATTAGCTGTCTGCACTAAAATGATCATATCTGGAGCTACGGGAATCGGTTTGAGACGTTCTACCATTCTTCGGAAAGATAAAAAAAGATCTACAACTTTTATGTTGGACGAAGAAGCTGAATCGGACTGTAGAAGACCTGAAAAATTCGTTGAAGTTGCAGCATTAGTTTTTATTTAGTTTTGGGTCACTTGTTTTGGGCCTGGGTTATGTATTTGACCCAGTTGGATTGTAAACCGAACTCTCTTCTCTTGTATAAGGGGAGAAGCGTGTGACTTTGTCACTCTCTCTTCTTTTCACGAATTTTACTTTTGGCTTTTGTACGATTACGATGAAGAACTAATCTTTCTGAGTCGATCTGCTGTAATTCAGGTTCCAACACTTGAGATTATTATAATGTTAATTTTAGTTTAATTCCTTTCAATGATATTTTGTGTTCTTGTATGCTTAATTCAATTGCATGAAATATATTGATTCAATTTGGTTGATTGTATGACCCTAACATTGGCACGACACGTTTGCTTAATTCGTTTTTGTGCCTGATCGATCATGTTTGCTTAATCCATGAAAACTTATTCCGTTTGCTTAATCCGGACAATAGGATCATACATCTCACGAACTTCACCGCGCTTGTCACTGAGTTTGTATCCAAATAGGAATAGACAATCCGCTTAGGGTATTAAAATTATAATAATCGATGATAGTAGGGACTGAATCGGTAGATTGACTTATTTCATAATCACTTTTGTTAATCACTTTTTCTCAATCGAACACCAAACCAAACCCCCCCTAATTCGATTTACCTTTGGTTAGTAATAATCAAGAATCCTTGTGAGAACGATATCCGAGTTACAGTTGTCGCTAAACTACCGTTTGAAAATCACTCGTTTTGATCCGCGCGCGACAGCGGATCAAATTAATTTGATCAGTGCATTTTGATGCACATTCCTCTATGTTTGTAGTTATGCATTTTAATGGTTTGTTTAGCTCATTTTTATATTTTATAATGTTTTTCTATTTCAGTTTATATTTACCTTTATTTGATTTTCGCACTTTATTTTCAGCATTAGCTGTCTGCACTAAAATGATCATATCTGGAGCTACGGGAATCGGTTTGAGACGTTCTACCATTCTTCGGAAAGATAAAAAAAGATCTACAACTTTTATGTTGGACGAAGAAGCTGAATCGGACTGTAGAAGACCTGAAAAATTCGTTGAAGTTGCAGCATTAGTTTTTATTTAGTTTTGGGTCACTTGTTTTGGGCCTGGGTTATGTATTTGACCCAGTTGGATTGTAAACCGAACTCTCTTCTCTTGTATAAGGGGAGAAGCGTGTGACTTTGTCACTCTCTCTTCTTTTCACGAATTTTACTTTTGGCTTTTGTACGATTACGATGAAGAACTAATCTTTCTGAGTCGATCTGCTGTAATTCAGGTTCCAACACTTGAGATTATTATAATGTTAATTTTAGTTTAATTCCTTTCAATGATATTTTGTGTTCTTGTATGCTTAATTCAATTGCATGAAATATATTGATTCAATTTGGTTGATTGTATGACCCTAACATTGGCACGACACGTTTGCTTAATTCGTTTTTGTGCCTGATCGATCGTGTTTGCTTAATCCATGAAAACTTATTCCGTTTGCTTAATCCGGACAATAGGATCATACATCTCACGAACTTCACCGCGCTTGTCACTGAGTTTGTATCCAAATAGGAATAGACAATCCGCTTAGGGTATTAAAATTATAATAATCGATGATAGTAGGGACTGAATCGGTAGATTGACTTATTTCATAATCACTTTTGTTAATCACTTTTTCTCAATCGAACACCAAACCAAACCCCCCCTAATTCGATTTACCTTTGGTTAGTAATAATCAAGAATCCTTGTGAGAACGATATCCGAGTTACAGTTGTCGCTAAACTACCGTTTGAAAATCACTCGTTTTGATCCGCGCGCGACAGCGGATCAAATTAATTTGATCAGTGCATTTTGATGCACATTCCTCTATGTTTGTAGTTATGCATTTTAATGGTTTGTTTAGCTCATTTTTATATTTTATAATGTTTTTCTATTTCAGTTTATATTTACCTTTATTTGATTTTCGCACTTTATTTTCAGCATTAGCTGTCTGCACTAAAATGATCATATCTGGAGCTACGGGAATCGGTTTGAGACGTTCTACCATTCTTCGGAAAGATAAAAAAAATATCTACATCTTTTATGTTGGACGAAGAAGCTGAATCGTAATGTAGAAGACCTAAAAAAGTCGTTGAAGTTGCAGCATTAGTTTTTATTTAGTTTTGGGTCACTTGTTTTGGGCCTGGGTTATGTATTTGACCCAGTTGGATTGTAAACCGAACTCTCTTCTCTTGTATAAGGGGAGAAGCGTGTGACTTTGTCACTCTCTCTTCTTTTCACGAATTTTACTTTTGGCTTTTGTACGATTACGATGAAGAACTAATCTTTCTGAGTCGATCTGCTGTAATTCAGGTTCCAACACTTGAGATTATTATAATGTTAATTTTAGTTTAATTCCTTTCAATGATATTTTGTGTTCTTGTATGCTTAATTCAATTGCATGAAATATATTGATTCAATTTGGTTGATTGTATGACCCTAACATTGGCACGACACGTTTGCTTAATTCGTTTTTGTGCCTGATCGATCGTGTTTGCTTAATCCATGAAAACTTATTCCATTTGCTTAATCCGGACAATAGGATCATACATCTCACGAACTTCACCGCGCTTGTCACTGAGTTTGTATCCAAATAGGAATAGACAATCCGCTTTTGGTATTAAAATTATAATAATCGATGATAGTAGGGACTGAATCGGTAGATTGACTTATTTCATAATCACTTTTGTTAATCACTTTTTCTCAATCGAACACCAAACCAAACCCCCCCTAATTCGATTTACCTTTGGTTAGTAATAATCAAGAATCCTTGTGAGAACGATATCCGAGTTACAGTTGTCGCTAAACTACCGTTTGAAAATCACTCGTTTTGATCCGCGCGCGACAGCGGATCAAATTAATTTGATCAGTGCATTTTGATGTACATTCCTCTATGTTTGTAGTTATGCATTTCCATGGTTTGTTTAGCTCATTTTTATATTTTATAATGTTTTTCTATTTCAGTTTATATTTACCTTTATTTGATTTTCGCACTTTATTTTCAGCATTAGCATTCTGCACTAAAAAGATCATATCTAGAGCTACGTGAATCGGTTTGAGATATTCTACCATTCTTCAGAAAGATAAAAAAAAGATCTACAACTTTTATGTTGGACGAAGAAGCTGAATCGGAATGTAGCAGACCTGAAAAAGTCGTTGAAGTTGCAGCATTAGTTTTTATTTAGTTTTGGGTCACTTGTTTTGGGCCTGGGTTATGTATTTGACCCAGTTGGATTGTAAACCGAACTCCCTTCTCTTGTATAAGGGGAGAAGCGTGTGACTTTGTCACTCTCTCTTCTTTTCACGAATTTTACTTTTGGCTTTTGTACGATTACGATGAAGAACTAATCTTTCTGAGTCGATCTGCTGTAATTCAGGTTCCAACACTTGAGATTATTATAATGTTAATTTTAATTTAATTCCTTTCAATGATATTTTGTGTTCTTGTATGCTTAATTCAATTGCATGAAATATATTGATTCAATTTGGTTGATTGTATGACCCTAACATTGGCACGACACGTTTGCTTAATTTGTTTTTGTGCCTGATCGATCATGTTTGCTTAATCCATGAAAACTTATTCCGTTTGCTTAATCCGGACAATAAGATCATACATCTCACGAACTTCACCGCGCTTGTCACTGAGTTTGTATCCAAATAGGAATAGACAATCCGCTTAGGGTATTAAAATTATAATAATCGATGATAGTAGGGACTGAATCGGTAGATTGACTTATTTCATAATCACTTTTGTTAATCACTTTTTCTCATTCGAACACCAAACCAAACCCCCCCTAATTCGATTTACCTTTGGTTAGTAATAATCAATAATCCTTGTGAGAACGATATCCGAGTTACAGTTGTCGCTAAACTACCGTTTGAAAATCACTCGTTTTGATCCGCGCGCGACAGCGGATCAAATTAATTTGATCAGTGCATTTTGATGCACATTCCTCTATGTTTGTAGTTATGCATTTCCATGGTTTCTTTAGCTCATTTTTATATTTTATAATGTTTTTCTATTTCAGTTTATATTTACCTTTATTTGATTTTCGCACTTTATTTTCAGCATTAGCATTCTGCACTAAAAAGATCATATCTAGAGCTACGTGAATCGGTTTGAGATATTCTACCATTCTTCAGAAAGATAAAAAAAAGATCTACAACTTTTATGTTGGACGAAGAAGCTGAATCGGAGTGTAGCAGACCTGAAAAAGTCGTTGACGTTGCAGCATTAGTTTTTATTTAGTTTTGGGTCACTTGTTTTGGGCCTGGGTTATGTATTTGACCCAGTTGGATTGTAAACCGAACTCCCTTCTCTTGTATAAGGGGAGAAGCGTGTGACTTTGTCACTCTCTCTTCTTTTCACGAATTTTACTTTTGGCTTTTGTACGATTACGATGAAGAATTAATCTTTCTGAGTCGATCTGCTGTAATTCAGGTTCCAACACTTGAGATTATTATAATGTTAATTTTAGTTTAATTCCTTTCAATGATATTTTGTGTTCTTGTATGCTTAATTCAATTGCATGAAATATATTGATTCAATTTGGTTGATTGTATGACCCTAACATTGGCACGACACGTTTGCTTAATTCGTTTTTGTGCCTGATCGATCATGTTTGCTTAATCCATGAAAACTTATTCCGTTTGCTTAATCCGGACAATAAGATCATACATCTCACGAACTTCACCGCGCTTGTCACTGAGTTTGTATCCAAATAGGAATAGACAATCCGCTTAGGGTATTAAAATTATAATAATCGATGATAGTAGGGACTGAATCGGTAGATTGACTTATTTCATAATCACTTTTGTTAATCACTTTTTCTCAATCGAACACCAAACCAAACCCCCCTAATTCGATTTACCTTTGGTTAGTAATAATCAAGAATCCTTGTGAGAACGATATCCGAGTTACAGTTGTCGCTAAACTACCGTTTGAAAATCACTCGTTTTGATCCGCGCGCGACAGCGGATCAAATTAATTTGATCAGTGCATTTTGATGCACATTCCTCTATGTTTGTAGTTATGCATTTTAATGGTTTGTTTAGCTCATTTTTATATTTTATAATGTTTTTCTATTTCAGTTTATATTTACCTTTATTTGATTTTCGCACTTTATTTTCAGCATTAGCTGTCTGCACTAAAATGATCATATCTGGAGCTACGGGAATCTTTTTGAGACGTTCTACCATTCTTCGGAAAGATAAAAAAAAGATCTACATCTTTTATGATGGACGAAGAAGGTGAATCGGAATGTAGCAGACCTGAAAAAGTCGTTGAAATTGCAGCATTAGTTTTTATTTAGTTTTGGGTCACTTGTTTTGGGCCTGGGTTATGTATTTGACCCTGTTGGATTGTAAACCGAACTCCCTTCTCTTGTATAAGGGGAGAAGCGTGTGACTTTGTCACTCTCTCTTCTTTTCACGAATTTTACTTTTGGCTTTTGTACGATTACGATGAAGAACTAATCTTTCTGAGTCGATCTGCTGTAATTCAGGTTCCAACACTTGAGATTATTATAATGTTAATTTTAGTTTAATTCCTTTCAATGATATTTTGTGTTCTTGTATGCTTAATTCAATTGCATGAAATATATTGATTCAATTTGGTTGATTGTATGACCCTAACATTGGCACGACACGTTTGCTTAATTCGTTTTTGTGCCTGATCGATCATGTTTGCTTAATCCATGAAAACTTATTCCGTTTGCTTAATCCGGACAATAGGATCATACATCTCACGAACTTCACCGCGCTTGTCACTGAGTTTGTATCCAAATAGGAATAGACAATCCGCTTAGGGTATTAAAATTATAATAATCGCTACAACAGATAAGACCTTAGACAGCGCTTTTTTTGCCCTTAGACAGCGCTTTTAAGCGCTGTCTAAACCTGCGCTGCTATAGGTTTAGACAGCGCTTTGAGTAATACCAAAAGCGCTGTCTAAAGGGGGGTATATTTAATGAAAAGCGTTGTCTATGGTACCTTTAGACAACGCTTTTTGACATTATAAGGTATACCTTAGACAGCGCTTTCAGCAAAAGCGCTGTCTAAGCCCTACCTTTTTTGACATTTTTTTTGGTATACCTTAGACAGCGCTTTCACCAAAAGCGCTGTCTAATCCCCACCTTAGACAGCGCTTTTGTCAAAAGCGCTTTCTAATCCCCACCTTAGACAGCGCTTTCACCAAAAGCGCTGTCTAAGGTATACGAAAAATTTTATATAAATTTTTTTAAACCACAATTTTTACCAGGTTTTTTCAACCAGAATTTGACCTGTTTTTCAACCAGCAATTTTTTTTAGAAAAATTCCACAATTTGGAGATTCAAATCAATCCAATTTATCCTATTTAAATGTACCAATTTACACCAAAATTATATATCCAAAACAATTGGCAATTCAAACCAATATATATATTTAAAATTACAAACCAAAATTATATATACACCTATTTATAATTACAAATCATTACATTTTTTCTACAAATGCACATATTACTTATACTAGTACTTTTGCATCCAACCAAAGCATTGCTTCAAATCTACATTATAGGTCCTGAAAACACAAAGATTGTAATTCAATTAAAAGAATACATAAACAAAGTTACACATATTTAAATTCCATAGTATAGAAGTGCCTCTTTCCTTTCTCATATACATCACACTAATAACATCATCATTAAAACAAACAGCACACTGATATTGGTCTTCAAAAAATTAAGAAACAAATTTCAGAACCTTATTAGGTGCATTTGTTATGAGAAAAAGTTCGAGAATGAGTGATAGTCCACTCCACACTATAAGCTACGTAAAATTAACTGATGAGTCAAGAGCCTAAAACATATGCGAACACATAAAGCTGACTTAAGAAGCATAACATATGCAAACACATAAAGCTGACTTGAGAAGTATATCCATGGTGAAACATATCAAAATTAGGTTCATTAATTATCTGCCAAACTGCCACAATTTATATAAAAAATAAGCAAGCAAATCGTCTAGAGCAAGCGAACAAACAAGGTTGGTAGATCACTACTGCATAAAGAAGCTAGCCAAAGTATTCAGCTATCAACAAAACGGTGGGAAAATTACAAAGCCAGTATTACTTAAACAAATCAATGAAAAAGACCAATATGTTTGCTAATAAAATCAGTAAAGTTTTTGGAGAACACAGGAATAGTCAGTCAAAAAAGTGCATAAATGACTTTAAAGAGTATAACACGAATTAATGACTTAGAATGAAAAATAAAAGTAACTCAAAGTTAATATAAAGGAATTCAAAGTTAATGAACTAAGCTTTTGCTACCTGGATTCCAGCAAATAATTCATTTAATTTGAAATTCCAAAAGAAAAGTAATTACAAGTTTATAACAATAAGGATAAAGAAGCAGCTTTCTGAAATTTACTCACAGGTAAGCTGGTGTGTATAAGTATTTGTTCAAGCTCAGCCAGCATATTCTTCAGCAGTTCTTTGCTCTCATCATCACCATTACTTCCCACACCACCTTTGTTTTCAAAATTGAACATCTGGGGCAGCAAAAATATTAAACCTCCCAGAGGCTTGCCAGCAACAATGTACTCTGTCGTATCAGTCAAACAAAATTGTAATAATCTTGATAACTTAATAAGGATGAAAGAAATCTCATCCTTCAAATAATGATCAATATAAAGTAGTAATGACTATTTTCAAAGTTTGACAAGATACTTTATCTATAACATTAAATGAACCATAACATTCCATCGTGTATTTCTTATACTTTGTTTTTTTGTCCCAAACTAAGAATTATTATCCAAATTTATATTTCCATAATCAAACGAGAGAAAGTGAAAACCAAAATCAACAACTTCAAAAAAAAATAGCATTGAACACGGAAACACCGCAATAACTTTGTAGCCGTTTCGCAAACACTGTCCGTAACTTGCGTAATTCAGTAATTCAAAACCGTTAAGTCCCAGTAAAAGAAACCAAAAAATCAATTACAAAATTAAAAAACGACTAGAGTAATAAGAACCTTGAACGAAGGACATGTTGAGTTCACGAAGAGGTATAAGAAGAACAGTGCGAGAGAGATCGGCGTGAGAAGAGAAGTGGAGAGAAGCGGCGTGGTGATTGAGGCTAGCGAGTCGAGATCCGAAAGGAACACCGGACATGTCGTATTGGATTAGGCGGTAAACGTCAACAATAGTAGCGCCGTCACAGAAGTCGACGCAGGCGACGAGGATGAAGACGAGAGCGATGACGGAGTCGAAAAGCATTTCACGGTTGCGAGGTTTTCGTGCCGCCATGGTCATGGAGTTGAGATCTGATCTGACTAGGGTTTCAGAGTAGAGAGAAAACGGCGATGCCGATCTACTCTTAAATAAAATACTTTTAAGGAAAACGCTGTCTAATATTTTTCTTTAATTTTTTTTTTAAATTAATAAAACTTTAGAAAGCGCTTTTGACCGAAGCGCTGTCTAAGGTCTTATATTTTTTTTAAATTTATAAGACCTTAGAAAGCGCTTTTAACTAAAGCGCTGTCTAATATTTTCCATTAAATTTTTTTTTTTTTAAATTTATAAGACCTTATAAAGCGCTTTTGACCAAAGCGCTGTCTAAGGTCTTATATTTTTTTGCGCTTTTATTTTTTTAAATGAATAGTTTCCTTGTTTTTAACTTATAGCAGCGCTTTTGTATTAAAGCGCTGTCTAAGGTGCGATGTTATAACTTACTTTTGTTGTAGTGAATCGATGATAGTAGGGACTGAATCGGTATATTGACTTATTTCATAATCACTTTTGTTAATCACTTTTTCTCAATCGAACACCAAACCAAACCCCCCTAATTCGATTTACCTTTGGTTAGTAATAATCAAGAATCCTTGTGAGAACGATATCCGAGTTACAGTTGTCGCTAAACTACCGTTTGAAAATCACTCGTTTTGATCCGCGCGCGACAGCGATCAAATTGGCTCCGTTGCCGGGGAACGAACCCGGGTCACCCGCGTAACAGGCGGGAATACTTACCACTATACTACAACGACAAGAATCCCCGGCAACGGCGCCAATTTGATCCGCGTGTCGCGCACGGATCAAAAACGAGTATTTTTGAAAACGTAGTAAAGCGACAATGTAACTCGGATATCGTTCACAAGGATTCTTGATTATTACTAATCGAATATAAGGGGGGGGGGGGGGGTTGGTCGTTTTCGATTGAGATTATTGAAATGACAAAAGTGATTATTGAAATAAGCTGTTGTGAAATAAGTGATTGTGAAATAAGCCAGTCTACCGATTCGGTTCCTACTATCATCGATTGTTATAATTTTAATATCCTAAGCGTTCATTCCTATCTGGATACAAACTCAATGACAAGCGCGATAGGGCTTGCAAGATGTATGATCCTATTGTCCGAATTAAGCAAACGGTATAAATTTTCCTGAATTAAACAAACATGATTATTCAGACACAAAAACGAATTAAGCAAACGTAAAAGTGTCTATGTTAGGATCATACAATCAACCAAATTGAATCAATATATTTCATGCAATTGAATTAAGCATACAAGAATATGAAATATCATTGAACGGAATTAAACAAAAGTTAACATTATAACAATCTCAAGTGTTAGAACCTGAATTACGGTAGACCGACTCAAAAGCGATTAGTTCTCCATCGTTCTTTCAAGCGTAAGAAAAATTATGAAAAATTGTGAATAGTGAAAAGGTGCGTGAACAGTACCGCGGCTGTTGGTATTAGGGGAAAACCCAACAACCCGCTTACAACCCAACTGGGTCAAATACATAACCCAGGCCCAAAACAAGTGACCCAAAACAAAAATATTTCTAATGCTGCAACTTCAACGACTTTTTCAGGTCTTCTACAGTCCGATTCAGCTTCTTCGTCCAACATAAAAGTTGTAGATCTTTTTCTTATCTTTCCGAAGAATGGTAGAACATCTCAAACCGATTCCCGTAGCTCCAGATATGATCATTTTAGTGCAGACTGCTAATGCTGAAAATAAAGTGCGAAAATCAAATAAGTACAAAAATAAACTAATTTATAAAAACACATTAAAATAGAAAATTAACCAAAGTAAAGTATGGAAATGTATAAGTATAAACATAGAGGAATGTGCATCAAATGCACTGACCAGGTATTCACACAAGTGAAGAGAAAAAAGGTTAGAGGGCCCCACGGTGGGCGCCACTTTTAAAGTTTCCACCTAAGAGATGGGAAGAGAACAAGATCTCGCTACAAAGGTGAGATAGATCCTAATGACAGATCCCCAGCAGTGATGTAATCGTCCCCAGCAGAGTCGCCATTTTTCTGTAGCGAGCGATTTTGGACGCGGTTGCGAAGCGCTATCGCTCTTTGGTGCCTACAGCTCGATTCATTTTTTATCCTATTAAAGCTGATGAAGGAAGGGAAATAGATGTCTCAAATTAGCCCTTCTTGCAAACTGAGGTTAAACAGCGGTCTGTTAGGTTACAGATGCTACAAAGATTCGGGGTCTCTATTGGGTGTATTTTTTTAAAAGTGGTGTTTGGTCAATTGGTGGGAGGTTTAGATATTAGGACGGATATATGAAAGTATGGGATTTTGGGTTTTTGTTTAGTGTGCTCGCTAAGATCTTTTCTTTCGATCTTATGCCTACGTATTCCCGTTTACCGAAATAGGGAAATCAGAGCATTCGTAGTTCCTCCTATTCTATGGGAGGAAATGGTGTTTGGTGTCTTGTTCAAAGCCCAAGACGTGAAGCGAAAGGTGGTTTGTATCTTGTTCAAAGCCCAAGATGTGAAGCTGAAAGGTCTATTTGTATCTTGTTCAAAGCCCAAGATATGAAGCTAAAGGTTTGACTTTAGAGAGAATTTGTCATCTCTAAAGAGGGGGTTGTATGTCACAACTGTTTATAAAGGAGAATTACTTTAACCGGGATATGTGAATCCGACAATGCCATAATTTCCTTTATAGGGGGTTTCTAACCTAAAGGAGAAGACTTTAACTCAGTGTAGAGCAATGCTATCTTTTCTTAGGAATTTCTCATGCTAAAAGAGGGACAGTGGCATGGATGTAGATGATCCAGAGGCTTGCCGCTTACAGCAATTAGATGAAGGGGAAGGAGTTGTTGATGTTTGTGTACTGTGAATGAGGCACAGCTTTGATGCTAAAAGGTTGATTGGATCAACCAGTGGTTTTCTTATACAAAGCCTAAGAGGAGGCTAATATGTGTCTCGTACAAAGCCCGAGAGAGAGGCTAAAAGGTTTTGACTCGACGATGGAGTCTTTTGGTATCTCGTATAAAGCCCGAGATGAAGGCTACTTGACTTAACAAGAGAGATTTTGTATCTCGTACGAAGCCTGAGATGGAGGTTGCAATTTGTTTGGCTCAATAAGAACCTTTTTGTATCTCGTATAAAGCCCGAGATGGAGGCGAAAAAGGTGATTGACTCAACGAGGGAGTCTCTTATGTGTCTCGTACAAAGCCCGAGAGAGAGGTTAAACGTTGTTTGACTCCGCTGTGGAGAATCATTGTATAAAGCCCAAGAGAGAGGCTGTTATTCATTTGATTCTGTGGTTGGCATTTATTTTGCTAAAACTATTATAGAAGCAAGATGTTGACACATGATGTTCTAGGTGGCTGCATTCAACATGTCGAATGAAGATGTCCCATACCTGCTCATAGGACATCGCGTCTGGATTCAGTTTTAAAGAAGATTCTGTTTCTGTGAATTGTTACTAAATATTCTGTGAATATTTGGTTATCCTATGTGGCATCCAAAGCATTTTTGGACTATGTTTATTTGTTGTTCTTTCGGATTTTCAGCTGTTTCTAATTATGGAGATATATTAGGAAACTTTGGATTGAAGACCTATTTTGTTGGAGTTTATTTTGCAGATTTGTGAGCAGTCTATTTGCTGCGTTTTTGAAGCCCAATTCAGTCTAGATTAAATGCTATATATTGACTGATGTAAACCTAGTTTAGGTGTGGAACTTACATGTGTTTTTGTTAGGGTTTCGAGTGTATTTTGTGAGCCTAACTAGTATAATTCTGATAACAGTATAAGGACAGGTTTTTGTGTTGTAAGTTCTGTCAATTCTCATAAGCTTTGAAGTATTGAGAATTGTGTGTTTTTGAAAGTGTGACTTTCGGTTTGTTACTTGTGTGGAAAGATACCAATCACGGGTTGTGGTTGCAGAGGGATTTGAGGAGGGCCTCATACCTAGGTGAGTCTTAGGGAGAAGTCATAGGAAGGGTAGTGATTAAGTGAGCAGATTATTCGGTAATTGTATGATCTGTGAATTGATACTATCGTATATTGGTTTCGTCCCTGGCTTGGTAGCCCCCAGAGTAGGATTGTTGATCCGAACTGGGTAAACATATCACTGTGTTATTTACTTTCTGCACTGTTATTTTTATTGCTATCTTGTTCATTGTGTTGGATATCAGTGTCTCAACATCTGTGTAGGACATCTGATATCTGTGCCAGAATTTCAATTGGTATCAGAGCTTGCACCCTTCTTTTGGTTCTGGGTGAGATTCAGGGAAGGTACTTTCTGGTACAATGGACAAGGATGGAGGATTTTTGAACAAACCACCTCTGCTTGATGGTTCTAACTATGATTATTGGAAACCAAGGATGATAACATTCATCAAATCCATGGATGATCAAGCATGGAAAGCTGTTATAAAAGGATGGGAGCCCCCAAAGGTTAAAGATGAAAAAGGTACCGCTACTGATGTGGTGAAGGAAGAGGAAGACTGGGATGATGCAGATTACAAAGGGTCCGTGGGAAATTCCAAAGCCATGAATGCATTGTTTAATGGTGTTAGCAAAAATATCTTCAGGTTGATTGAACATTGCACCATTGCAAAAGAGGCGTGGGAGGTCTTGAAGGTTGCTCATGAAGGGACTTCAAAGGTGAAGATGTCAAAACTTCAGCTTCTTACTAGCAAGTTTGAGAGTTTGAAGATGAAGGAGGATGAGAGCATTCATGATTTTCACATGAATATTATTGAGATAGCTAATGCCTCTAGTGCCCTAGGTGAAAAGATGTCTGACAGCAAACTGGTCAGAAAAATCCTCAGATCTCTACCTAAGAGATTTGACATGAAAGTGACTGCTATAGAGGAAGCTCAGGATATAGACAAGATGAAAGTGGATGAACTGGTGGGATCTCTTCAAACATTTGAATTAGGGATCAGTGAAAAATCTGAAAAGAAGAAGAGCATAGCTTTTGTGTCTAATGCTGGTGACTCATAAGATGAAGGTGACCTGGTCAGAGATGAATGGGTGTCTAAAGATCTGGTATTGCTTGGAAAACAATTTAACAAAGTGTTGAAAAGGATTGACTGGAAGTCGAGAGAAAATGCTCAGAACAAGTCACTCGACATCAGTAAAAACCAGGATGGAGGCAGAAGATCCAGAACTGAAGAAGACTCCAATCAAGGGAAGAGAGTTCAGTGTTTTGAATGTGAGGGATATGGGCACATAAAGATTGAGTGTCCCACGTATCTCAAAAGGCAGAAGAAGGGCTTATCCGTGTCTTGGTCAGAAGGAGAGTCTGAGAGTGATCTTGAAGAAGAATCAGCAAAATTGGTGACAGATTTGACTGGGATCTGTAAGGCCGATGGAGAAACTACTTGTGAGTCGGACTCTGACAAAGAATCCTATATTGGAGAACTCACTAAGGAAGAAGTCTTCACAGGGTTCTCAGAGTTGTGTATCAAGAATGAAGAAAGATGCCAGATAATATTAGAACAGAAGGTTCTGATAGCTCAACTAGAAGCTGAGAAGGAAGAACATCTGTCAACCATTGCTGATCTGAAAGAGGAGGTTGAATGGCAAAAGTCAAAACTTGACAATATGACCAAATCTATAAGAATGCTAGCAATGGTACCACGCAGCTGGATGAGATTCTTCAGACTGGGAAAGATGCTGGAAATGTGCAAGGTCTTGGTTTTAACAAACAAGCAGAGACTTACAAGAAGCCTGTATTGAAGTTTGTTCCTCAGAAAATAACGCAAGAAGAGGGGATGTCAAATCACATGTTCCAACATCAGATGAAGCATCAGAAAAGAGTTTGTAGATCAAAGTATAAACCATGGAGGTGCCATTACTGTGGAAAGATTGGTCACTTAAAGTCCTTTTGCTACAAGTTGCACGACTATCCCAAAACTGCTCAGAAACAAAATAAAGGACAGAGTTGGGGTAAAGTAAAGAGAATATGGACTCCTAGAAAAATGATGGCTGGTCTCATAGCACATACCTCTCTTAGAGCATCTGCAAGAGAAGATTGGTACTTTGATAGTGGTTGTTCAAGACACATGACTGGTGTGAAGAAATTCTTGTCAGATATCAAGCCTCACTCCACCAATTATGTCACTTTTGGGGATGGATCAAAGGGTGAAATAAAAGGTGTTGGAAAGCTGGACTACACAGGACAACCAAATCTGGATCGTGTTCTATTTGTTAAAGGGCTGACCGCAAATTTAATTAGTATAAGCCAACTGTGCGATGTAGGTCTCAAAGTAAATTTCACCATCTGAATGTCTAGTAACCAATGAGAAAGATGAAGTTGTTATGAAGGGAACCAGGTCTAAGGATAACTGCTATCTGTGGAATCCTCAAGAACCGGAAAGTTTGTCTACTTGTTTGATGTCAAAGGAAGATGAAATCAAACTGTGGCATCAGAAATTGGGTCACTTACACCTGAAAGGGATGAAGAAAGTTATGTCAAGTGAAGTTGTTAGAGGTATTCCCAAGCTGAAGATTGATGAGGATAAAATATGTGGTGAATGTCAAGTTGGGAAGCAAACAAGGGTGTCACACAAGAGGCTTCAACATCTTACCACAACTTCTAGAGTTCTGGAACTACTTCACATGGACTTAATGGGACCTATGCAGGTTGAAAGTCTTGGTGGGAAGAAGTATGCCTATGTTGTCGTAGATGACTACTCCAGATTCACTTGGATAAGTTTTATCAGAGAAAAGTCTGAAGTATTTGTAGCCTTCAAAGAGTTGTGTCAAAGGATTCAACGGGAAAATGATTGTGGTGTTGTTCGGATCAGAAGTGACCATGGGAAAGAATTCGAAAATAGCAGGTTTGAAGAGTTCTGCTTATCTGAGGGAATCACTCATGAATTCTCATCACCGATCACTCCTCAGCAGAATGGTGTGGTGGAACGCAAGAACAGGACTATACAAGAGTGTGCAAGAGTCATGATTCATGCCAAAAAGCTTCCATATCATTTTTGGGCTGAAGCCATGAATACTGCTTGCTATTTACACAATAGGGTGACTATCAGATCAGGTACTTCTGTCACTCTTTATGAGCTATGGAAAGGTAGAAAGCCAAATGTGAAGTATTTCCATGTGTTTGAGAGTAAGTGCTACATCTTGGCGGATCGTGAGCAGAGGCGAAAGATGGATCCTAAGAGTGAGGAAGGAATATTTCTGGAATACTCCACAAATAGTAAACCATATAGGGTATTTAATTCCAGAACTAAGGTGATGATGGAATCCATAAATGTGGTGGTTGATGACTCTGGCAAAGACGAAGATGTCCCAGATGATGTTGGAGCATGTCTTCCTATGAACAATGAAATCTCCCAAGACATTGAGTCTGTAGAAGATAATGCTCAAGAAACTGACACTAGACCTGAGAATGAAGAGGTAGAGGATGCTAACAGGGGACCCTCTATAAGGATTCAGAAGGACCACCCTAAGGAATTAATTATTGGAGATCTGAATGAAGGTGTAAGAACCAGAACGAGGGAGACTGTGTCAAATGCATGCTTTGTTTCAAAGATTGAACCAAAGAATGTCAAAGAAGCATTGACAGATGAGTTCTGGATAAGTGTTATGCAAGATGAACTTTGTCAATTCAAGAGGAATAAAGTCTGGGAACTGGTACCACGACCAGCAGGTACAAATGTGATTGGAACAAAATGGGTTTATAAGAATAAGTCTGATGAACAAGGAGTTGTTACCAGGAACAAAGCCAGATAAGTTGCTCAAGGATACACACAGATAGAAGGAGTAGACTTCGATGAAACATTTGCTCCTGTGGCTCGATTGGAATCCATCAAATTGCTGCTAGGAGTGGCATGTTTGTTGAAATTCAGATTATTTCAAATGGATGTCAATAGTGCCTTTCTGAATGGCTATCTTAATGAGGAAGTCTATGTTGAGCAGCCTAAAGGGTTTGTGGATCCAAATTTTCCTGATCATGTTTTCAAGCTAAAGAAGGCTTTGTATGGCCTGAAACAAGCTCCTCGAGCTTGGTATGAAAGACTGACTGAGTTCTTAGTCAACAATGGATACAGGAAGGGTGGCATTGATAAAATGCTTTTTGTCAAGGATAAAAATGGGAAACTAATGATCGCTCAGATTTATGTGGATGATATTGTGTTTGGTGGGATGTCGGATGAAATGGTTCAACATTTTGTCAACCAAATGCAATCTGAATTTGAGATGAGCTTGGTAGGTGAATTGACCTACTTCCTTGGATTACAAGTCAAGCAGATGGAAGATTCCATTTTTATCTGTCAGAGCAAATATGCGAGGAACATTGTGAAGAAGTTTGGACTGGATAATGCCAAGCATAAGATAACTCCGGCTCCTACTCACTTGAAGTTATCCAAAGATGAAAAGGGAGTGAATGTTGAACAAAGTCTGTACAGAAGTATGATTGGCAGTCTGCTGTATCTTACAACAAGTAGGCCAGACATAACATTTGCTGTTGGTGTGTGCGCAAGATATCAAGTAGAACCTAAGGTCAGTCACATCAATCAAGTTAAGTGAATTCTTAAGTATGTGAGTGGTACATGTGATTATGGGTTGTTGTACTCCCATGACTCAAGTCCCATTTTAGTAGGTTACTGTGATGCTGATTGGGCTGGAAGTGCTGATGATAGGAAGAGTACCTCTGGAGGATGTTTCTTTTTGGGAAATAATCTTATTTCATGGTTTAGTAAGAAGCAAAATTCTGTACCTCTTTCTACTGCTGAAGCTGAGTACATAGCAGCTGGTAGTAGTTGCGCTCAACTGGTATGGATGAAGCAGATGTTATCTGAGTATAATGTCACACAAGATGTCATGACATTGTTTTGTGACAACCTGAGCGCTATTAATATTTCCAAAAATCCCATTCAACATAGCAGGACTAAGCACATTGGCATCAGGCATCACTTCTTCAGAGAACTTATGGAGGACAAAGTCATAACTCTTGAGCATGTGAGCACAGAAAATCAGCTTGCTGACATATTTACCAAGGCTCTGGATGCAGTTCAGTTTGAAAACCTGAGGAGCAGACTTGGGGTTTGCATTCATGAAGAACTATAGTAATTAATGTTCATTCTGGATGCCAGATTGGAAAGAGTAAAGGAGGTTCTGGTAGTGCAGTGTGTGAATGAAGGGAAAACGCTGAAGTTTGTGCATGACATTTGGGAATGTGATGTGGTGTGCATCTACTCTCTGATGCAGTTTACTCTGGTTTAATTTTACTTTTACTTGTTCTACTTGCCTTTGTCATATTTATGGCTAAAAAGGGGAAGTAGTATGTTTGTGTGTTGTGTGCTTGTGCTGGTGCTGCAGCTGAGGGGGAGAATGTGGAATATATGTGTTGCTGCAGTTGAGGGGGAGTTTTGCTATGATGTGTTGTATGCAGTTGAAGGGGAGTGCTGCTATGCTGGATGTTTTTTTGCTGTGTGCTGTTGGTAACTGTTGGTGTTTTCACTGCTGTCCGATATATGGATATTTTTTTTGTGCTTCTTTGAAAGTTGTTTTTGGTGTGTAGTTTTAGCCAAAATAAGCCAAAGGGGGAGATTGTTATTTCTTTGATTCTGTGGTTGGCATTTATTTTGCTAAAACTATTATAGCAGCAAGATGTTGAAACATGATGTTCTAGGTGGCTGCATTCAACATGTCGAATGAAGATGTCCCATACCTGCTCATAGGACATCGCGTCTGGATTTAGTTTTAAAGCAGATTCTATTTCTGTGAATTGTTACTAAATATTCTGTGAATATTTGGTTATCCTATGTGGCATCCAAAGCATTTTTGGACTATGTTTATTTGTTGGTCTTTCGGATTTTCAGCTGTTTCTAATTATGGAGACATATTAGGAAACTTTGGATTGAAGACCTATTTTGTTAGAGTTTATTTTGCAGATTTGTGAGCAGTCTATTTGCTGCGTTTTTGAAGCCCAATTCAGTCCAGATTAAATGCTATATATTGACTGATGTAAACCTAGTTTAGGTGTGGAACTTACATGTGTTTTTGTTAGGGTTTCGAGTGTATTTTGTGAGCCTAACTGGTATCATTCTGATAACAGTATAAGGACTGGTTTTTGTGTTGTAAGTTCTGTCAATTCTCATAAGCTTTGAAGTATTGAGAATTGTGTGTTTTTGAAAGTGTGACTTTCGGTTTGTTACTTGTGTGGAAAGATACCAATCACGGGTTGTGGTTGCAGAGGGATTTGAGGAGGGCCTCATACCTAGGTGAGTCTTAGGTAGAAGTCATAGGAAGGGTAGTGATTAAGTGAGCAGATTATTCGGTAATTGTATGATCTGTGAATTGATACTATCGTATATTGGTTTCGTACCTGGCTTGGTAGCCCCCAGAGTAGGATTGTTGATCCGAACTGGGTAAACATATCACTGTGTTATTTACTTTCTGCACTGTTATTTTTATTGCTATCTTGTTCATTGTGTTGGATATCAATGTCTCAACATCTGTGTAGGACATCTGATATCTGTGCCAGAATTTCAGAGGCTAACTTCACTGGAGAAGGATCATTATACAAAGCCTAAGAGGAGTCTATTGTTACTGTTCAGTTAAGTGACGGGTCCAGTATACTGATTTAAAGAGAAAATCAGTTCTTATATGAGTAACACTGTACTCAAGGATTTGATTCAAGGATCCGGGTTATTCCCGTTCTTTAAGGAATTGGGAAATCCGAAGGGTATTGAGACTGTCCGAGTCTATGGGTTTTCTTCCTATTTTTGAAGGGGTCACTTGAGAATGTCTTTGAGACTCAAGGATATTAGACTGTCCGTGTCTAGAGTTTCATCTTTTGTACTATGCTTTGAGAAACAGTAGTAGACTCTTGGAAAAGACTGTTCTATGAAGATGACTAAGTTCTGTTCCTATACCTCTAGGAGGTCGTCGGGACAATTTGTACGAAGCCCAAGAGGAGGCTGGAAACTTTTAAGAAGCCGACAGGTCCTTGTACGAAGCCCAAAAGGAAGCTATCATTCCCGGAGGAAGAGATCATTATACGAAGCCTAAGAGGAGGCTGTGAATACTTCTAAGAAGCCGGCGGGTCCTTGTACTAAGCCCAAGAGGAGGCGGGGTTGCTTTTAGGAAGCCTGTGGGTCCTTGTACGATGCCCAAGAGAAGGCCGATGCTTTTAAGAAGCCGATGGGTCCCTAAACCCCGAGAAATTCAAGACAGGCTATTCACGAGGAATAGATCAAGCCAGGAAAGTTCGAGAATTTGGTAGAAACTCAAGAGATGCCATTCACGGAGAAAAGATCATCTCTGGGGAGTAGAGTTTCTTGACAAGTGCTTTTAAGAAGCCTGTGGGTCCCCAAACCCCAAGAAATTCAAGACATGCCATTCACCGAGAATAGATCAAGCCAGGAAAGTCCGAGAATTTGGAAGAAACTCAAGAGATGCCATTCACGGAGAAAAGATCATCTCTGGGGAATAGAGTTTCTTTGACAACTTCTACGAGTGACAATCAATGAAAGGGTTCACTGAGAATGCTTCCTTTCATATCTCCATATTGTTTAACCCCAAGAGGAGGGAAGACTGTGTCTGGTAATCTTATGGGGATCTAGTTTTGACTATTTAAGAGTGATCAACGGGCTTAATGCTAGACGTAGTTGCCGAGGAAACTCTAAATATCTATACTATTATTACACAGTTGATATGAGTTTATGAAAGAAGACTTACAGCGAAACAGCCCCACAATACAGTTATATGTATATGAAAGCGGTAAATGAAAGCGTATAAACACTTACTCGGTTGTAGAGCTTCCATGCTGTTTGGTTAGTTGTTCAACAAAGAAAGATTGAAAATAACAGTATATTCAAAATCAAAGGAGAAAGTGCTTTGAAAAAGAAAGATTTGGGGCTTACAGCTCAAGGAGAGGCCCAGGGTTTTATCAGTGAGCGCACTGTTTGAATTTGTACATAGGGACTTATACAAGTGACTGTGGCCCAAAAAAGTTTTCTGTACAAAGGGATGGGTCTTACACTCTCTCAAGAGGCCCAAAAGGTTTAAAGAAAAAGAGTGGGGCTTATAACACGAGGGTAGGCCCAGTTGACTTTTCGTTAAAAATGGCGATCGCGCCGAGGTTTTCTTTTAACGCGAAGGGGCTTATACAATATCTGAGGCCCAAATGATTTTGGTTAAAAGGGGGTTGGGTCTTATACTCTATTAGAGGCCCAAAAATTTTGAATTAGTCTTATAGCTCAAGGAGAGGCCCAAGGTTATTTTTAAAATGGCGACGATCGCGTCGTTTATTTGAAAATGTACAGAGGGACTTATACAACGAATGAGGCCCAAAAAGTTTATGTACAAGAGGGTTGGGTCTTACACTCTAATAGAGGCCCAAAAAGCTTTGAAAATGATTTATGAGGGTTGAATTAATCCAAAAACCCTAATTTGTTTTCAAAATGTGTTTTAATTGAATAAAAATTCAATTAAAATGATCAAAATTGTTTAACATATGGAAAACAAATTGTGATCTTGGATTAATGCTTCAAAAATTAAGTATTGACCTACAAAATAATTAGAAAGCATTAAAAGTTGCAAAATTAAGGTGGAAAAAATATTTTAAATGTTAAAAAGAATTAAAACATTAATTCTTTGCAAAAATATCAATTATACAAAATAAATAATATTTTTGGGATTTTTTGGGAAAATAAAATATTTTAACATTTTTGTGAATTATTAAAAAAAGAATTAACTCAAAATCATTAAAACTCAAAGAGAAATTAATTTTTGAATCAATTAAATAAAATCACAAAATTCAAATATTCAAATATTCAAAAAATGGCGCCAAGAACACGTGCGTGTTCTGGGTTTGCCCAGATTTGCATTTTCTCTCCAATCTCACTGAATACTTAATCATATCATGCAATCCACATACCAATCAACTCGTTTCAACCTCACGATCATGTCTATGGTATTTAATTTCATTTAAATTAAACATATAACAAGAAATTATGAAAAATCCTCAAGAACCCTAATTTCTGCATGAAGGCTAGGATTTTTGATACACGATTCAAACAATGCAATTAATTGAGGGGAAACATTCCATGCATGATTATGAACATATGGCCAAATTATTGTGCAGCAAAAATTGCATGGATCATAGAGTTAGAAGAGCTCATGCTTACCACTTGTAGCTGGTGATCGTGATTTGTGTTGGAGGTGTTACAACTAGGTCCCAATGATCTGGATAGCTTCCCTAGGTGCCATGGAGTGTGTCTGGATGCTTGGAATAGATTGAAATGGTTTGGAGTTGAAGATGGTACCTCAACTGCAAAACTGTCAAGAACTTGAGCAATTGGCTGGTGATTTTGTGAAATCTGTGTTCCAGTTGTTGTTTAAGTGTTTGGATCACTTCTATATGATGTATGTGAGGTATGTGTGTGATTGGTTTGGTTGGAAAAGCTCTCTAACTCAAAACCCGATAGTGACTTGCCTTAGAAGGCAAAATTGGAGTGAAAGAAGAGATTTTGAGGAAAGCATCTGTTTGATGGCTTTGGTGTACTCAAACTGATCACAATTGAGCTCTATTTATAGTAGAGCAAGTTTGTTTTGGGATCCACAGTGAATGGCAACTGCAGCAGAGGTTTGGCCAATGTTGTCCAATGGAAATCCAAGTCTCCTCTAGCCATTGACTAGAGGTTAGGGCACAGGGCTGTGGTTCCCTTGGTCTTGGATAAGTCTTGACTGAATTCAGTTGAGAGTGGCTCAGTCCATGCCACCTTGATGCTTCCATTGAATGCTCCAATCCAAAATTGGAGTCTTGTCCCTATTTTGGCAATTCTAGGTTCAACATGTTATTTCTTGTTCCAAAGACTTTGGAGGCTTGGCTCAGTGATTGTCCCCTTTAGATTCAATCCTCAGAGGTGTCCAAGTGGATAGGAGCATTTGGATTTGGCTGATTTTGGCAAATCGAGCAAAAATGCAAAATCTGCCTTGCCTTGACAGATTTCACCGAGGCAACTTGCCAATGTTGTATTTCATGACTCAAATTGAATTTGGTAATGTTCTTGGTCATTTTGGAAAGCCCTTACATGATACAACAACTGTTTGAACATGTTTGGTTTTGATCTCTTTTGAATCCAAGTGAAAAATCCCCCTACATTTGGCAAAAAGTAAGGTAAAATCTGACTTAGTGAAATTTTCACTAAGTGTTGGAACAAAGTGACTTTTCTTGATTTTGATCACTCCATAACTCAAAATCCATGAGGAATTTGGACATAGGTCAGTATGAAGCTTTTGTAGAGGGTAATGAGATCTACAAATCAACCTTTGAATGGGGAACAATGGCCTTGTGGTTTAGGAGTTATGATCCTCCAAAGTTGGCACATTAGTGTCACTTTTTCCATAACTTAGAAATTTTTCTAAGTTTTTATGGTTACCCCTTTTACAAGTTATCCCACTTTCTTTGATTTTTCTTGATGAATGATGATTCAAATCATACATTAACATCATTTTAGGGTTAAAAATCCATTTTGGTGAAAAATCTCAAAAAGTCAAAGTTGACTTTTGTGCACAGTTGACTTTTTATCAGATGAATTCCAAACTGTGCAATTCTTCATGAAATCATGTCCTTGACCTAAATCAAACTTGATGGACATGTTCCATGGGTGTCATAGGGTATATTGATTCATGTCCTAGGTCTTGGGAGCATGTCCAGGTCAAAAGTCAAAGTTACAGTTGACTTTCCTCGCGAAACCCTAATTGTGGTGCAGATGAAATTGAGACTTGTTGCTCAAGCTTCTTGGATTAATCCATTATTACAAATGGATCAATATAGTTCATTAGAGACCCTCAAACCCTCTCTTGAGGTCTTGGCTCATGATTTTCCCTAAAAGTCAACTTAGGGGTGAATTAGGTCAAGAAACCCTAATTCTTGATTTTTGATGTATGCATCCCCTGAGGCAAAATTGACTTGATGATTGGGTCCTTGAGGTCCCATGAAGTATATTAGGTTATGTTTTGGATCATTGGCTTGTTCCCAGATGAAAAATTTCCATTTGGAGGCCCTGGTCGACCAAAACCCTAATTTGGTGACACTGTCGATCTTGAGACTTGATCCACCTAGAAGGGAGCAGCCTTGTGCTTAATCCTTGAAGTGGGAGTCCTTTTGATCCATTGTGGATGTTTGAGAAGTTAGACAAGTTGAAGATCATGTCATTCCTTGATTGATCCTTTGTCTAAGAACTCTGAGAGGGCTTGAAACCCTAATTCTTGATAGTAGTGAATGCTCAACAATCCTTGAGGAGATTGATGAGGCATGAAGGTACATCCATATTATGATGATGACTTGCACAATGATGGGAAATCTAAGTGGTCAAAATTTGGGGTATGACACAACTAGGATCTCATTCCAAGAAAATATTCATTTTCTTCAGAAGTCAGAACACAAGCTTATCTTGAAGAACCCAAGAAACATCTGCAGCTTACTCGGAAATAGGCAGAATCAGAAAGATGCTCAAAGATTCAGAAGTCAGAAAGGAATACTTTCACGAAAAGGCTTAGTTAAAAGATTCTCTTCAAAAGTTAAGTATCCCTAAGGTACACTTTCTCTATCTCTTATAATCTGAAAACCCATAAAATACTTTTATAAATTGTCATGACTAGTTAAATGTTTAGGACTCATTACAAACCTCTTTAGGAAAATTTTGCTAAAAAAAAATTATCTGTTAAAATGTAGCTAGAGAAAAGAAAAATCCTTTAACAAAATCTACACGCAAAGTAGCATCATAATAAATGCGAATCTTTTGAAAACACAACACTAACCTATATCTTCCCTAGACTAGGCATAAGTTTACCTACTTATTCTATAAAATCATGTCTCCCTTTTCATACATCTTATACTCAAAACCCTAAAGTTCTAAGCCTCTTTATTCATCCATTATCATGCCTCCACTAACCTTTCTCGGTAATCCAAATCTTCTTGAACTCATTCCTGAGAAACGGCTCTCATTCTTTACTCCTTCACTCTCAAGAGGCACTGCTTGTAATATAGCAGATATCTTATATACTCAACAATGGACCAGGTACTCCATGATGCTAGAAAAACCTATCTATGTAAACCTTGTCAAAGATTTCTGGAAACATGCCAATCTTGATATTGAAGAAAATTGCATCACCTCCTATATCTTTGAGATCCCTATTGTCATCAATCAATTCTCAGTCACTCTTGCAACAGGATGTGAGGATGTTGGAATTCATGTTAATTTTGACATACACAAATTATTTCCTGCTAGAAATTTTGCCTCCCTTCATGATCTAACCTCCAGATACAATCCTTACAATCCTGAAAATCTTTTACCTATTCCCTAAGTTTGGTACAAACTTATGCTGACAAATTTTCTTCCCAGAGGAGAAAGTACTGACAAAATCAGGTTTCATGACCATGAGTTTATTTACCTTCTTATTAATAATTGTCGAATAAATTTACCATAAACCATCTTCAACTGTCTCTGGAAGACTATCTCTGAATCCAGAAATCTCGCAAAGTCCTACATCCCTTATGGAAGAGTTTTGTCTGAGATTTTCTTCAGGGATGGGATCGTTGATATGATCAAAGGAAGAATTGAGGAAGATGGGTCTGATATCCTTCCAGAAATCTGCTTGTTAAAGATTAATTGCGAAACCTTTGGTAGCTAGGAAACTGTTCAAATTCTGTTTGAACTTTGTAACTAGCTCAAATCTCTTTTCTGTCGAAATGGTTATTTCTGCTATTGTTCTAGTTCACAAAGTCGTACTAAAACGGGGTCTCTCTGAATACTATCAGTGTATTAAAATTAAAAGTTCTAATTAAACATAAAGTGTCTTGTCACTATCATTAAAACTTTTTCGCGGCTCACGAAATCATCATTAATATATCAAATCTTATGATAAATGAATGCAAAACAGCTACTAACCTTTCACTCTTCCCAATAAAGAAGTAAATACTCCGATTCCTTCTCACACACGATTACATCCGTCTATATACTCAACTAATCATAACATATCTAGAAAATAGTAAATCAGATCCGTTACACTAAGATCATTCATCCTAATCGTTCTATAAATGCTAGGATTGTCTCTCTCCTCAGATCTACATCCAAATCCATTCTTACTTTCTCAATACTATCCCTTCACTAGAACAATGAACTCTCAAAGGAGTGGACCAACCTTCCTTGGAAACAAAGAAAATCTTCACCTTATTCCTGAGAAGAAACTCAACCTTGCTCATCCCGGAGACAATGGTTTGGAGATACTCAGAAGCATGCAAGCCTAGTCTTGGAAGGGCTATTACGCTCTCCTATATGGTCCCGTCTATCCAAACCTTGTCAAAGAGTTCTGGAAATATGCTAGAGTTAGCAACGACGGAAAAACTATCTGGTCAGAAGTCTACCTTCAACCCATTGCCGTCTCTGTCTCCTCGATAGAGAAAATCACTAGATGTGTCTCCTCCGGAGCTACTATTGATGAGTATCAATCAAACCTAAATTTGGTGGACCAGTGCAAAATTTTATTTGACGACTCAGTCCCTTACGAACCAAATAACCCTAAGGGGCTTCTCCCTTTTCCAAAAACATGGTTCAAATTTTCCTTGACTAACCTTCGTCCTCGTATGGCTCCTGAGAATATCTTAACGCACAACGACAGAATCCTTATCTTTCTTCTAACACATCATGTTACAATAGATCTCCCTAAAACCATTTTTAACCATATGAAATATTCTATCAAAGTCTCTAGAAACAAAGTGCAGGCCTTCATTCCGTACGGAAGAATAATATCGGAAATACTTCTACAAGAAAAGGCCTGGGATTTAATTATCAGGCTTGAACCTGGTACTTCTCATGTTGAAATCAGTTGTGAAAATATAGACAGTACTGAGGATTTTGATAATCAAAGTCATGATGATCTTCTAGCAGTTGCTATGTTGTGAAAATTACAGTCTTTTAGTGTTTAATGTACAATCACCCTTGAATCAATGAAAATGCGTTACTAGTCTCATATGGAAATTTTCAAACTTAACTCCTTCACTCTTTCTCATAAAGTCCTTTAGATAATTCAACCAGTATTAGAAATCATAATGGAAGAAACTCATTAATTTATCCCTTCCAGGAATTGCATACAAAAGGCTACTCCCTTATTTCACCCTAGAAATTTTGCAGCCGTTCAATTCTCTTGAAGTACGCATACAGTCGTTCGACTGATAAACTATTGAGGAATATCTCAATCCTTCATAACACGGAAATACGTGACTCTAAAAGTTCTCAAATTAGTTTCGTGTAGATCTGTATGTCTTGATGAAATTCGTCCGTAATACAATCTTTATCTAATGCAATCTATGTTTTTTTACACTATAAATTAATCTATGAACCTCTATGTTTAGATGCAGTTGTCCTTCAGATTAATTAAGCCATAACGAAAAATTAGTAAAATAAACCTAAGTGTTTTTTAAAATGCCTGAACACCAGTTTCACGTCCTTCAATTAGTATCACCTTCAATTGGTATCATTCATATACTTGATTGAAAGACATATGCTTAAATGCTTAAATGCCCTGATACTTTTTGATGATGTCAAAACGGGGGAGAAATATAAAGATTTTGATTGAAAAGAAGAAATCTTAAAGAATGCAGAACTCAAACAAAGTACGTACTCATATAAAATGCGTTGCTACTAACGTTTGTTGTTTGATGTTTATCCGAGGAACTCTGAAAAAGTTCATTAGGCATTCTAAGAATAGGTTAAGCTGTAAGCTATCTAAGAAGTATGAGATTCAGAATGTCAAGATCAGAAGCAGTAAAAAAAACTCTGAAAGTAGTACACACTCTCAAGATGCTTATTCAGAGGATCTGTGCAAATCAGAAGTCAAGAACTGTCTGAAGATCCGGATTGAAGATCCAAGAAGAAGTCGTTCTGATGGTTACCATCGTTCTGATGTTTACCAGAAACAAATTTAAATGAAAACGATTTGGTATTAGACTAAATCAACAATTGGTATCAGACTCAGTACACAAAGATTAGTATCAGACTCATCAATCAGAGTAAAGATGTGGATTACTGTCAAAATACCTTCATTGGTATCAATATCAGCACACTAATGAAATACCTCTCAAGTGTATGAGAAGAAGTCCTTCACTTGGTATCAGACTCAACATACTCTGGAATAAGACTCAGCACATCACGTGATATCAGACCAAATTAAATCACGAGTACTAGATTCCGAATCAAGCATTGATTGATCACTTTAATTAAACCTTCAATTAGTATCTGATCAGAAATTAAGCTTTGATAAACCACTGAGTGTGACAATAACAAGGTTCTGAGATGAAGACCTGTGTTCAAAAGTCAAACTCTGAAAAGTCATGTTCCACATTGGTGATTAAAATCTTACAACTCTGAATCTCGATTCTGAAGATCCCAATATATGACTTATGGTAATTAGGGGGAGACTACCCAGAAGATGAAAATATAAAGTAAAAAAAATCTTCATATAGTCTGAAACTCAGGGGGAGTTTCCTTTAAAGACAGTGTCTGTCTCTGATAGATAGCAAGGCTATGACTATCAATCAAGAACTGTTTTGATCCTATGCTTAATGGAATCTGCTGAAAAGTAGAAATGCTTCAGATGTCTCTGAAGATAATATGCTCTGATACGACAACAAAGAAAACTGAGTTCTAAAGATCTGAAGATGGAAGTTATGATGAACTAGTCCAGATGCTAAAGACTCTTCGTTTTCATAAAGAAAAGATAGAGAAGTAACTCTTTTCTATTACTGTTCTGACAACTCAAGTTTTTACTCTGTATATCTTTGGATTATATAAAATCCTAGATGATATCAGATAAAGCTTTGAGGATAACTCATTCAGGGGGAGCTGTTGTTCCAAACTCTGTATTTGTTTGCTATTACCTTGTATAAAATGTTCAATCAAAATACTTGGTTTTGTCATCATAAAAAAGGGGGAGATTGTGAGAGCAAGAATTGTCTCTACAAGTCAATATATCTTTTAATGATAACAATAAGTATTTGTGAAAGAACCACTTTATGGTCTAACGTGTGTTGTGTGCAGATCATAAGAACTAAAGACATCAGAATCAACATGCATCATCTGAAGAAGTACACTCTGAAAGAACCAAAGGGCGGAAGACTCCTATGACTTGAAGTTCTGATGGCTGAAGGCACTAAAGACCAAGTGCAGAAAGAATCTGAAGACTTATGGGTTCTGAAGATCAAGGTTTCAAATATCAAGTTCTGAAGACTCTGAAGATAGGTTCTGAAGATTCGGAAGACTTGAAGCAGAAAATAATAGCGTTCTTAAAGACCAAGTACTGAAGTTCTGAAGACTGATTCCTAATGGACTTCTTCAATCGACTGAAGACTTGAAGCATCAGACATTCTGCTATGAAGACTCTACTCATGCTTCATCAAATTAACATCAGAAGCCACTGACGTTTTGAAGTCTAAATATTACCGTTGTGAGTTAAATGTACACACTGCCCAAGAAAAGATGTCCGGTCACTTCTCCTTCTGCAAAAAGGAGATGTGTCAGTACAACTCATTATATCACAACGTCTCTTTTCCAAACAGCCAACAGTATTCTCAAACGGCTATATTTCCACTGGTTATTTAATGGAAAGAGTTTTTGCTTCTGAGGTGTCGATCACTTTTAGAATCACGACCTCAATGTTCATCTACAAAATTGACCAAGTCATTATGAAGATAGCAACAACGATGAGTTATCGTTGTAACACTTAACATATTCAGAGCTATCATTACTTCACTAATGGCAATTGTTGTTGAAACTCAAGAAGACAAATCAACACAACAACAACAATCAAGAACATAAGTTGTTGATGAAGAAGACAACATTGAAGACCTGTCAAGTCATCAACTCACTTTCTCGTCAGGACTACATTGAAGATCTGAAGCAAGGAGCTGCTGCTCAAAGCTTGCTCAACCAGAATACGAAGAAGAAGAAGATCTAATAGATGTCAACAATTGTAATATCTAAATACATCTTTGTAGTTTCTTAAGAAAGCAAGGAGATGATTGCTCAAATCTTGCTTGAACACATGTGTGTGTTCTTTGTACTTAAACTTAGGAGAAACTTGCTTATTAAGAAGCATAATCTGTAATCTCCAGTTTGCCAATTCAACTAAAGGAATTGTGACTCCTCCAGTGAATGTTATATCTTGAACGGATCCCTGAATGGTTCAACTGTGAGTTGTGGCCCTTGAGTAGATCATGAGGTGATCAGATACCTGAGATGACAATGGCTGAGGGTCATTGTGGAAAATCCTCAAATATGGTCAGTAGCGTTATATTCATTATGATTAATCCCTGAACGTGTAGCTGTGAAATCCCAGCAAGGGGTCTGCTCGGTCAATGAACGTTATATCATGTTGGATCCCTGAACGGTTCATTGGGTTGTTAGTCACAGTGCGGCTGTGCAAGTTGTTAGTCACCGGCATGGCCCGTGCAAGTGTAATCATGATTTGGTTATAGTGGATTAAGTCCTTGTGTTCAAGGCGAAATCACCTGAGGAGGGTGGACTGGATTAGCCCGTGTGGTGAACCAGGATATATCGTGTGTCCTTTACTCTCTTGCTTAGTATCCATATTTATGTTTCTGCATTGAATATCAGAACCTCATGTTAAGCAAAGTCAGAACCTTGCAGTCTATCTCTGATAAGTTTCCGCACTGCAAGTTCTGAGTATCGTAACTTATGATCAGAACCTATCCGGTTCTCATGCTCCATAGTTAAGAGATCATAATCTCTCAACGAACATTGGAGGTTCTTGAGCATCTCTTTAACAAGATGCGAAAAGTTGCAAAAGAGTAAATTCACAATTCAAACCCCCCCTTTCTTGTGTCTTTCTCGCACCTTCAGTCACTTCTTCTCCACCCATTCTTCAATTTTCAAAACTCTCTCCCTTTTTCAAGACTTTCTTGATTTCAAACTATCTTCTCTTTCATAAACAAACCTTGACTTTGTCAAGTGATTTTACTCTTTCCCTTTCATTTCTTAACAAATGCTAAACTACATAAGCATGTTGACACCTTTTTCAAAAGACTTTAAAAAACATCAAACTCATCAAACTCTTTTTGTGCCCTCGTGCAATTTTCCTTTAACTTTTTCATAAGTTTAGACGTGATTCATTTCTTTAAGCGGAATTATTCGCTTGGAAATGACGACTTGTCTTCACATTTAAAAACAACCAAAATAAACAAATTTTCATTCTTTGTACCACGAACTACGGGGTTTTGATCCTACATTGCACATCGTGGGTACGTAGGCATGAGATGACAAGTCTCTCCAAACACAAAAATCTAAAAAAACAATTTCTCTTCTCATCTCCTCAATCACTTTTCAAGCAAACCTTTTTCAGACCAAAAGCGGTAGATATTTCAAAGGGTTCCTATAGAGTACTATAGACGTTTTGGGTGCTAACACATTCCCATTGCATAACCAACCCCCCTTATCCAATCTCTCTTCACGTGTTCTTGTTGTAGAGCTTGTGTAGGTTTTGTTCGCTCTTTTTCCTTTCCTTTTTTGGATAAAATAAAAGTGCGGTGGCGACTCTTGCTTTTCGAGTTAAGTTAATTAATAGCTTACACTCACAATTTTGCCGCTACAGGAAAAGTGGCGACTCTGCTGGGGAATTTATCTCCCTTGAGGGGTTTAGCATACTTTGATTTATTTACTGCCTTTTGCCTGATTTGCTTATTACTTGATTGTTCTGCTTTGGAGTTCCTCTGTGTGTGTAAGATATGTCCTATACCCATACCAGAGTGTACTTTGAGATAGGACAATGGTATAGTCAAGGGAGATTTGAGGGAGTCAAATCCTGAAAAAGCAGAACTTGAGAATCCATCCACTCGGTGGTTGCCTCTTTGGAATTACTGATGCCGATCGAGCAATCGTGAAGGCATTACTTTTTCCATAGAAGCCTATAACACTGAGGACCGTAGTAACCCTTAACCCATCTTAGCCTTTTTAGGATCGTGGCGCGGAAGCTATGAAGATGCAAATCTGACTTAGCTGTTACGCGATGCCACACTCAGATTAGATTCTCTTGAGGATAACTACTAACCTCCGAGCAAATCGGTGCGCTGGTGTGTCTGATAGTGAATTGTGGACCCTAGGCACTCTGTTAGAACCGCTGTTTTCTACAGGTACAATGAAGACAAACCTTAGCACATACCTTTTGTGGGTTGGTTCTTAACCTTGGTTTCATACTCGGACCTTTGAACCCGTGTGCTTTGAGTGATCTTGTTTGTGGTTGTTGCATCCATGCACTCTTGCATCCATGAGCATACATATGCATTTCTTCCGAGTTGTCCCAGAAACTCATTTCAACTATCTCCTTCTTCAGTTATCTATTCACCGTTAAGTTGTTTCCTCAACACAACTACGGAACTAGAGCTGCTGTCAGATTGAGAATGGAAAACTAAGAACAACATAATGCCGAAGTCAGAATGGAAATTGATGAGTTGAAGGTCGACATGACCAAACTCATAGAAATGCTGCAAGTTCTGATTGCTAGAGGTGAAGCACCTCAGAGGACTGTGATTGTTAAAACTTCACTTGCTGCATTTGACCCTCCACTGACTCAGCAACCAGCTTCTACTTGGCCAGAATTTGTGTTACCTCCGAATTACTCGCCACCCTTTGTAACTACTCTTGTGTTTGTCTCTCCAGTATCTTCAGCTCCATTGTTCACTGAACCTCAGCCTATTGTGCATTCTATTGCTCAAGCTAGTCCTGAGAATCCTTTCGTGTACCATGCTGTTGGTCCACAATCTGAAAGTCAGGGAGAACCTGGATACATTGAAGAAGTCAGAGAGCAATGGCAAACTCTAGACAAAAGGATAAGAGCCGTGGAAGGAAGTGATGTCTTTAATGCTGCTGCAATGGACATGTGCTTGGTTTCCGACTTGGTTATACCTGCAAAATTCAAAACTCCTGATTTTGAGAAATACAAGGAGCAAACCTGTCCCAGAACCCACTTGGTGATGTATTGCCGCAAGATGGCTGCTCATGCCAAAAATGACAAACTGCTCATTCACTGTTTCCAAGACAGCTTGAGTGGGGCTTCAATGAAATGGTATATGGGACTTGATAAGAACTGTATCCAAAGCTGGAAGGACTTGGGTGATGCTTTCTTAAAGCAATATAAGTACAATCTGGACATGGCACCTGATCACCGTCAATTGCAAAACATGTCTCAGAAAGGAAAAGAATCCTTCAAGGAATATGCTCAGCGCTGGATAGAGCTAGCTGCTTAAGTGGAGCCACCCTTGGCTGAAAAAGAATTGACTGGTTTGTTCATGGACACTCTTCAGCCACTCTTTTGGGAAAAGATGATAGGCAGTGTATCATCTGGTTTTGCTGACCTAGTCACTATTGGAGAAATACTAGAAGAAGGTATCAAGAAAGGAAGGATTGCTAATGCTGAAGCCTTTAATGGTGCTAAAAAGTATGCTGTGAATTTTCAAAAGAAAAAGGATGGCGACACCCATGCTGTTTCAGTTGAAGGGAAACCTCGTCAAAGACAACAATATGTAGCTACAGTTGCTCCTGTTGTCAATGCTCAACCAGTTCAAGCTCCTCGTCATACTGTTAGACAAAATCAAAATCGCAATAGGGTTAACTTTGATCCTATCCCGATGTCCTACATTGAGCTGTATCCATGTCTTGTTCAGAAAGGTTTAATTACAACGAGGGATCTATCTCCTCCTCCAAATCCTCTCCCAGCCGGCTATAGGGCTGATCTTCACTGTGATTTCCATCGAGGCGGGGCAGGCCATAACTTGGAAGGTTGCTATGCATTGAAAGCTAGAGTACAAGAATCGGTAAACTCAAAGATTCTGACTTTTCTTGATGAGAATCCCAATGTTGTCAACAATCCTTTGCCAGAGCATGCCAAGTGAAGTTTGAGTCAGTTCAGACGGATCATCTCCTAAAGCCAGTGTTTCAGACAGGACAACTCATCCTTGTTGCTGATTAGTCACTAGGCCTTGTTTCTTTCTGTTTGCATTTTTCTTTAATTGTATTGACTGTTTGCTTTTGAACTTTATTTGCACTTTCATGGTAATTTCAATGAAATGAGCATTGCAATGTTTTGATTCAAATTCATTTATATTCACTGTGTGCATCTTTATGCTTTCTTTTTCACATAACAAAAAATATATCTCTTGTTCACTTTCTTTATTCAGCTTTTGTTTATGCAAAGATTGGAGGGAGGATGATGAAAACAAAATACCTAAAATTGATGAACTGTATGCTTTCATTTAAAACTTGGCTGATGATATACAGGCATTGTTTCAACTCCCAAACACTGGAGAAATAAGGAAGTTAATCCTTTGTCAACCCCTTTGAGCCTATAAGTTGGAGTTTCTTTCTGTACGAAAAAACCCGCAATCTTAACCTGGGGATGGGTAGTTCTCAGTTAATTTGATTGTGCATGCAAGACACCTTTCAATAAAGGTTACAATCACAAGCTTTCCTTCGCACACATCAAAGAAGTGTCGAAGATGTCTTTCAAATGAAAAGCCAATGATGGTTCACCGTAATCATTAAGCCAGGCAGTCATTACATTTCAAATAAAAAAGAGATGAAAAAAAATTGAATGAAAAGCCCGCTAAGTCAAAACCTATGAAGGAGACTTAGGAAAAAATTAGGGCATCCCGCTGACTGTAACCTTAAATGACACAGTTCAGGCAAAATTTAGGGATAACAAAAATCAATCAAGAGGTTGCCAAAATCCTCAAAGACAAAATGAGTTGACTAAGGTCCTCATCAAAAACAACAAAATGTTGTAAGAAAGAGTGACTGCCATCTCAAAAATCCCTTGAGCCATCATCATAATAGTGTTGCAATTCCAAAAGCACTTGGAACCTGAATGCATAGTTTGAATTAACTGAGCATAGGACTGAAGGTCATCACGAAGAATGGGATGGGCACAAATAAACTTTGAGCTTATATCCTTTGTTTCAAAAACCGTGAACCAGACCACGTTACAACCTTCAAAATACCTAATTGAAGCTAGGTTTCTTTTGAAAGCATACTACAGCAAGGTTGCGTAAACTGACTCCTATGTTTGTTGCCAATCATTTGCTTTGATGTCATACCTTTGCTTTCTCTTTCACTTTGCATGTTTAAACCACCGTGTATTGACAAGTGATTCATTTTGCTTTACATCAATAATATCATTCCAAAAATGATTTTTGATTTCAAAATTGCATTAGGCTTTGCATTAAAATTATCATGTTTGTTTGAATAATCCTATTTGCAGGTAAACTGTCCTCATCAAGAATTTTCAAATAGTTGAGAAACTTGGTCAGTGATCCTATCTGGGGCACATTACTTCCAGATCCTATTGTGAATTAACTCAAGATTTGTTGCTCAGTGCAAGTTATTCACTGAATTGGTTAACCAGAAGATCTCCTTCAAGACCCATACTGAGTTTAGCCTTCTCAATAGTCATTTCAAGAACTGAAGCCATGCTCAGTTCATCCCCAACAATAGCAACTGAAGCCATGATCAGTTTATCCTCAGCAATCATTTCAAGAATTGAAGCCATGATCAGTTCATTCTTCACCTGCAGCAGTCAAGCTGAAGCTATGATCAGTTTATTTTCATCAGTCAATCAATCTGGGGCAATCTTCTTCAAGAATCCTCAAGATGTCTTTCCTCAAAAGACCATCAGTCTGATACAATTCATAAGTGTGACAGAGATGTATTCAACATTTTCTCTCCAAGCAGAATGGGTAGTGTTCCTTGTGTTGAGGAATCAGAGTTCCATTCTTCCCTCACAAAAGAGTCTATCTCAGTTGTCTCTATCATTTGCATTGCATACATAAATCATTCATATATCATTGCATAGAAATATTTTCATAGCTCGAAGTGTGCTTCGCGCTCATATGCATTTTTTCGAGGTCCTATTGTTATCAACATCTTACCTTGTGATCAAAGTCCAACTTACTTGGCACCTACCAAAACTTTTACCTGCCTTTTCATTCAGTACCATTCCTGAATGTTGTCGTTTATCTGTCTTCTTTCATTCCAGTGCTATTCCTGGATGTCTTGTTTATTTTCTTTCTTTCCAGTGCCATTCCTGGATGTTGTTGTTTCCTTGTGCATCCAGTGTTATTCCTGGATATCCTGCTTGTCTTCTTTCTTTCCAGTGCCATTCCTGGATATTGTCGTTTCCCTGTGCATCTTGTCCTATTGTTAGATGTTTTGTTTCGTTCCAGTGCTATTCCTGGATGTCTAGTTTGTCTCCTTTCATTCCAGTGCCATTCCTGGATCTTTGTTTTTCTCTCACTCCAGTGCCATTCCTGGATGTCTGTCCTTTTGATCTCCAGTGCCATTCCTGGATACCTTGTTCCTCTTGTTTCTCTCAGTGCTATTCCTGGAAGTTGTGCCTCTGTTCTATAATCCACAACAGATTTGCTTGGATATCATTCAGTGCCATTCGTGAATGAGTTTTCTCCTTTGCATTCAGTGCCATTCCTGGATGTCTTTCTCACTATCATTCAATGCCATTCATGAATATAGTGATTTACCTTTACTTTCAGTGCCATTCCTGAAAGTCCTTCCTTTATCTAATGCCATTCTTGGATATCTTTTCCTCAACAGAGTCCAATGCCATTCTTGGATACTTCTGATATATTTTCCAGAACTTTTCTCACTTCATTCAATGCCATTCTTGGATGTTGAGATTCTTTTGTCCAATGACATTCTTGGACACCTTTTCCTCATCCAAGTTCAATGCTATTCTTGGATATTTTTGTTATTTAACCTTGCCATCCAATGCTATTCTTGGATGTCCCCGATGAAGTTGTTCAAATGGAATTTTGTTTATATCTAATGCTATTCTTGGATGACTCTGATGTTTACTGTTGCCTTATTCAATGTCATTCTTGAATGTTGTAGTTCCTTTTATCCAATGCCATTCTTGGATATCTTATCCCCAATAGAATGTTTTTCAGCTCCATCCAATACTATTCTTGGATGACGTTGTTGTTTTTACCAGAAACTTTCTTGTTGTTGTCCAATGCCATTCTTGGACATCTTTTGACAAACCTTTTGTCTCGTTCGTAGTGTCCATTCAATGCCATTCTTGGATATCACTACATGTCCTCCCAGGGTCTTGTCCATCTCTTTCCAACTATTGTTGGATACTTCTTGTCACCTTGACAGATCTCCAGAAATAGCTTGTGTTCCCCGACGTGCCTTTTCGCGTCTTCTATCTCAATTTACCATATCTTTTATTTCAATTTTCCCCGCAGTCTGTCTCATTCTTTGCATTCATATTATCTTGTGGCATCTTAGGGCTTAAAAATGTGGCTTTTTGTATTTAAGTATCTTCATATCTCCCGATAGAAGAGACCTAAATAGGGGCAGCTGTAAGACCCTAATTTTTGACCCCTAAGATTCCACATATCATTCACATCTCATTTTGCATCCTTACCACGAACAAGATCACACATTGGTTCCCTTGTCCCTCTCATTCTTTGGCTTTATGCCTTGCAGGGTTTACCGAGCATCTGTGTGTTTCTTATTCACTTTATTGCTTTATTTGTTTATATTTTACTAACCTTAACCAAAACCCAAAAATATTTTGTTTTCTTTCACTAACATTTTCAAGGGAAGAACAGGTTAAAAATGCCAAAACAACAGTCCCTCAGCTCGAATGAATTTCATCCTGACAAAGTCAAAGTTGATCTGTAAACAATTCAAAAATTCATCTGATCAAAAGTCTCCGAGATTTAATTGATTTTTATTCCAGAGACTCCAAGGTTCATGTGTTTATTTCCATGCATTCTTTGACAAGCAAGAAAAATCGAGCCAGAACCAAGACAACACATCAAAAAGCCAAATTTCCCAAATTTTCACTGTGTTAATCGATTAACACATTGGTTAATCAGTTAACGCGTGCGAATTTTGAAAAAAATGGCAGCAAATTCAAATTCTGCTGCAATTAGCACCAATTGGCATCAATTTTCATCATTTTGGAATATTCCATACCACCTCATATTAATTCCCTACATCACTTTGATCATTTCCTACCATACACCTTCACTAATCACCACTCTTTTATGAATTTCCCTCCAAATTCAAATTCCAAGCCTAACTTTCATTTCCAAACCAAACTCCAATCCACCAAATTTTCCAAGCCTAAACTCTATAAATAGAGGCTTCATTTCACTCATTCTTCAAGCTTTTGAGATCCAAATTCACCTTGTCAAAATTCTTCTTGACTCTTTCAATCTTCTCAAACCAAAAATTCACCAAAGCTCTTCTTTCTTCTTTTGAAAGTTAGTAAGAATTCACATTGATTCTTGCTTAACTTTGAGCTAAACCTTCATCCATTCACTTTTTCATCATCAATTTCAGTAGATGAAGACTTTGGAGTTTAGATCTTGGAGTAATTTGAAGCAATTTCCAGATTTGGAGTGGTAATCCATTTTCCACCATTGTTAAAGCTTCATATTCATCATTCAAGATGTAGATCCTTGGTTCTTCTTGTTGTTGATCCTTTGGATCATATACTGTTGCTTGATTGCAGGTTTCTTTGTCTATTTTTACTTTAAAATTCGTGCAAATTTAGTTCATGATCATAAGGTGTTTGAAAAATGTTTTGAAAGAGATTCATGCTGAATTTTGCACATTTTTTTTGCTTCTGATGTAGTGTTAACCGATTAACCAAACATAGTGTAAATTGGTTAACCGATTAACACCATGTTTTGCGCAGAAATTCAAAATCTGCACTGGTTAACCGATTAACCAGTGTCCAGAATGCTATTTTGGGACTGTTTTGGGACTGTTTTGGTTCTTTTTCCATTTTCTTCCCTTTTCCTTTATTCTTAGCCTTGGATCACATAATTGTGTGGTTTAATTTGGCTTTCTCTTCATCTATTTTTCTTTTCTTTGGATTGATGAAAGTCTTATGGATCATGGAATTTCTTTGTTGAATTCTTGATTAAGACGAGATTGTTACCTTCTTTTCTTTTCGTGCGGTATTGCTTTCGAATGACGATCTACATATCGTTCATCTAGCATGCATTAGCACAAAGAGCTATTGACCGGCCTCATTGTAGGGTAATTACTCCGTAAATTACTCGGCGATTGCTTAACATAGCGCAACATTATGTCCCGTATCGGAAAATAACTCAATGTTGATTGATTCTTTTGTATTAGGTTCAAAATCTATGAAGCTTGTTGTTGTAGAGGCTTTGATTCTATCAATCTTCAAACAAGTCTTCATTAACCTTGACCTAAGTACATTATTCAATCATTATTGATCACTCACTCAAACATTAATAAAGGCCTAAACCTCTAAAAACTTGTGCTTCTAATCTTGGACTATGGTTACTATCCTTTGCAATGGACATGGAATTTTGTACCTAGACCTTGGACTTCAATGCTATTCTTGAATCCTTGAACTTAGACCTTGGACATCCAATGCAATTCTTGGAACCTTGGACTTAGAATTAGGACCTTTCTCCCTTTGCTTTGGAATTATGGTTCGAAGACTTCGAAGACTTGTGCTTTTGCATGGTTTATGGTGAAAACAACTACATTTGTGGTTAGATCTTTCTTATCCTTAGCTTTTACTTTATTCTTTAGGATAGTCACTTCTTCTCCACCCATTCTTCAACTTTCAAAACTCTCTCCCTTTTTCAAAACTTTTTTGATTTCAAACTATCATCTCTTTCATAAACAAACCTTGACTTTGTCAAGTGATTTTACTCTTTTCCTTTCATTTCCTAACAAATGCTAAACTACATAAGCATGTTGACACCTTTTTCAAAAGACTTTAAAAAACATCAAACTCATCAAACTCTTTTTGTGCCCTCGTGCACTTTTCCTTTAACTTTTTCATAAGTTTAGACATGATTCATTTCTTTAAGCGGAATTATTCGCTTGGAAATGACGACTTGTCTTCACATTTAAAAACAACCAAAACAAATAAATTTTCATTCTTTGTACCACAAACTATGGGGTTTTGATCCTACATTGCACATCGCGGGTACGTAGGCATGAGACGACAAGTCTCTCCAAACACAAAAATCTAAAAAAACAATTTCTCTTCTCATCTCCTCAATCACTTTTCAAGCAAACCTTTTTCAGACCAAAAACGGTAGATATTTCAAAGGGCTCCTATAGAGTACTATAGACATTTTGGGTGCTAACACCTTCCCATTGCGTAACCAACCCCCCATATCCAGTCTCTCTTCACTTGTTCTCGTTGTAGAGCTTGTGTAGGTTTTGTCCGCTCTTTTTCCTTTCCTTTTTTGTATAAAATAAAAGTGTGGTGGCGAATCTTTCTTTTCGAGTTAAATTAATCAATAGCTTATACTCACGATTTTGCCACTACTGATATGATCCTCAGAGAGCGGATTGTAGCAATTTCCAAGTCGTCAGCAGTACTATTCTAATGGTTCATAACTTCAGAATCAAAGGGAGCAGCAGTCTCCATTAGATTTTCTACGGAACCTGGAGAGTCAGATTCAAAGTCACTTTCAGAAGTGAGAATCTCGTTATAAAACTTATCCATGGCTCGCCTATACTCTTCTACCCCTACGGAATACATCATCTCTTGCATATTTTCCTCCCATAGTCTTTTTCTCTCATCGTTATTCTTACGAATAACCCTACCCTCGTTATCACACTCCCTAAGAACTACCATTTCTGTGTTAAAAAGAAAATTGAGGAAAATCAAGAAAGAAACCAAAAAGAAAATATACCTGAAGTACGAAGCGGTTGAAGATGGAATCAGATGCACTTAAAGAAAAACGCAGGAATGAAGAAAAGAGAAGACTATCTTAAATAAAAAAAACCCAACGTTCGAAAAAATGGCTAGCGACTAGCCACTCATGAGATATTAAAATCATCATAATGTTAGAGCAGTTCAAGAGACATGACCGTTTGAGAATTTTTGACACGTAAGAACCTGAGAAGAAAGGTCGATCTACAACTCAGCACCTAGCAAATACATCCGGGCTTGTGTCACTTCCGAGTACTACATCCCTATGAGCGGATATAGTACTCGGGGGGCTTATGTAAATCCTAAATATATTTGATGTCGAGTTGAGTATTCGGATAAGGGTGAACACGGACCAGACGATAGTAGCAGGAGAAATCGTACAATGAAGAGAGCTAGACAAGCCTCGTGCACAACCCAGACCGAGCATGGAGCCCGATTCCCACCATGCTGAGTTATCACGAGGCCGGGTACTTCACTCTACTCGGCATCGATGCCAGACACATGCTCTTCAAGTGTCACTCCATCTTCTGTAACGGAGGCGGCGCATCAATACAGACGTTTTCAAGGGCTTCAAAGCATATATTCATGGATGAAGGTTACGACAATGATGGCCACAAAACGCTAGAAGTCCAAGAAGCTTCTCTTAATGGCTTGAATTAAAGAACATATTATATAATGGGGCTCTCGTAGGAGGATAAAGCAAGACATTCATCTTGAGGCAACATACAACGCTTGTATAGCCCTCAAATCCCCAGATATTCATCCCAACACATTCAATATAATAGACAACATAACTCTCTTCGTCCAAAGAGAAGGAGAGTTAGCACTTTTGGTGGTCTAACCATTTTTGGCTCGAACATAAATAATTGCCACTTATCAGCTTAATTATACCAATAAACCTCAACTTTAGTGTATGTTTTGTGTAGTTTATATTATATTGTGTAATATGCGTAATCATGTACATATCTTTAAGTTTGATAGTTTTTCTCTCATTTTTGTAGGTATACAAGCAATGATATTTTGTCATTGTTTTATAGAGCATTGAATAAGCTTTCTAATACTACTGACCGCGCATAAAACGAAGTTACGGTTCTCATGTTATGGTCGAAACAAGTTCTGAGTTTGCTGTCATGTTTGCTGTGCGAACTCTAGGTGAACCAAAATTGCTCAGAAGCGTGGAAAAACACTGTTTTAGGCAGCGGTTATTATTGGTATGTTCGTAGTGCAAACCGGAGTTCGCAGTGCGACCACGGGAACCCATTTTTTTCCTATAAAGTCACATTTTCGATTTTTTTAGGTTATCTTTTGGGAACCTTTGGGCCCAATTGATCAGATGCTTATTCTTTAGTAGTTTTAGCTTAGAAACAACACATGGATGATGCATCTAGATGATTCGGAGCTAAATCATACTTCAATCGGAGATGACAAACCGTGAGAAGTTCAATCAAAGATGACAAACCGTGAGAAATTTGTTCTTCTTCCTTCTTTTCTTTGTATTTTTCATTGTGTTGGGGTTGTTGTATGTATGTTTACTTAGATTGTATGTTCATCTATGGATCTTTGTATATAATCCCTTTTACAAATATTAATCGATTTTATCTTTGATTTACTATTTATCTTAATGGGTTTGGATCACTGTAGACATATAATTTTCAAACTCACCCTAAGATGATGATCTATTGGCTATGGGAAATGGTATAAATATTCACGCGTGTGTGTCGGAGCTTAATGCTCTGTGTTATTTTGTCGCGTGAGATATCACCTTCGAAAGAACACGGTTGATCTCTCGGACTTTGCGTTTGACATAACCTCCGTTTGTGAGAGATATGTGGGGGGTTTTACGAGTATTAGGGTGAGTACATTTTATCGATAGGTTTTCTCTCGTACATGATGGGTATAAGGAAATGCAACACCTGGTGAGTTTCTCCTTTCTAAAAAATGTGTTTATTTATTTGCTTTTATGCTTTTAATTCCGCATGTTACCCTTGGAGAACCATTTCAAACCCAAGCTTAGATACGTGGAGATTGTCGAACGACATTCTTTCCCTCGAACCGATCCATGTGGAGACGATAAATCCTGGAATTCTTCCAAACATAATTTTTGCTTGCCGCTTAATTTTTTATATTGAATCGCATTGCGATAATTTCTATATTTCTAAGCTTTGTACATAATTGTCTATATTGTATATATGCTTGTACAAATACTTGTTTTGCTTTTGTTTTCCATCCTTTTATATAATTATTTTCCATTATGTTTGTTCAAGTGTTGTATATATTTTGTTCCCGTAACGTTTGTTCAAGTGTTTGGTTAGGAAACTTTCTTTAGGTTTGTGCTTTGAAGAAAAGCATCTCATGTTAGTGAGGAAGTTACTAGCAAACCACAATATAGGCGTCGAGCTAACGACGTGAAACAAGCGCTGGTTGGGAAGCAACTCAACAGTTTTTGAGTTTGTATAGCTTTATGTTTATTTAGTTTGATTCAATTTTTGTTAGGTTGTTAGAAATTTTTTTGTGTTTTATCTCAAGCTTTGTTTTTTATTAGCTTGAGGATACATGTTGTGATTGTTCAAGTTTAATTGTTTCAACAAGAAAATGTTATGGTAGTGTGAAAAGTTTAAAGAAAGTTGCATTGCTATGGTTTGTGTTTATTGTTTTTCTAGAACATAATATGTTTATGAACCTTAGACTCTGCACAACTTACATGTCATTCATTCTCTTGCAATTTTTGTTCATTTGTGAATCATTTTAGTTCATTGCCCATTGTGAGAAACCTCCATTGTTTACTAAATGCTTGGATGACTGATAAATTTGTTTAATTCGTTTGATTCATGCTTAATCTTTTGATTATTGTGATTTTGTGGAAGCATTAGACATGATCAAGGCCTTTGTTTATATTGAGCACAACCATATCTAAAAGTAACTTACCCGTGAGTAGTGAGTATTCGCTAACCCCTTTGAGCATTAACATATTAGATCCTAATTTGGTGATGAACTTGGTGTGTGTACAAAAATTAAAATTTAAGTTCATCATTGAATTTTGTAGGATTCTAAAATATTTTCTTAAAATCTTTGAACAATGTTTTCAATTGATTTCCTTGTCATAAAAAACAAGGAGCATTCACTTGAGGTTTGATGGTATTCAAGTTAGGGAGAATTAAAGGAAATGGTAGGTTACAAAAAAAATTGAAAAATTTTGAACAATCATAAGAAAATTGTAAATATGAATGTGAAAAACAAAAGAAAAAATGCTTGTTTGAAAAGAAAAAAATAGAAAATGAAAAATAATTGTGCAAAGGAAGTTTGGAAAGGGTTAGCAATTGAGAAGAGAAATTGGTGAATGAATTTGTGCTGTGTAAATACCATGTGTCATACCCCAAATTTTGACCACTAGGATTTCCCATCATTGTGCAAATCATCATCACAATATGGATGGGCCATCATACTTCATCAGTCTCCCCAAAGATGGGTGAGCATCCACTACAATCAAGAATTAGGGTTTCAAGCCCTCTCAGAGTTCTTAGACAAAGGATCAATCAAGGAATGACATGATCTTCAACTTGCCTAACCTCTCAAACATCCACAATGGATCAAAAGGACTCCCACTTCAAGGATCAAGCACAAGGCTGCTCCCTTCTAGATGGATCAAGTCTCATGATCGACAGTGTCACCAAATTAGGGTTTTGGTCGACCAGGGCCTCCAGATGGAAATTTTTCATCTGGGCACAAGCCAATGATCCAAAACCTAACCTAATATACTCCATGGGACCTCATGGACCCATTCATCAAGTCAATTTTGCCTCAGGGGATGCATTCATCAAAAATCAGGAATTAGGGTTTCTTGACCTAATTCACCCCTAAGTTGACTTTTAGGGAAAATCATGAGCCAAGACCTCAAGAGAGGGTTTGAGGGTCTCTAATGAACTATATTGATCCATTTGCAACAATGGATTAATCCAAGAAGCTTGACCAACAAGTCTCAATTTCATCTGCACCACAGTTAGGGTTTTAAGGAAAAGCCAACTGTAACTTTGACTTTTGACCAGGACATGCTCCCAAGCCCTATGACATGCATCAATATACCCTATGACACCCATGGAACATGTCCATCAAGTTTGATTTAGGTCAAGGACATGATTTCCTGAAGAATTGCACAGTTTGGAATTCATCTAATAAAAAGTCAACTGTGCACAAAAGTCAACTTTGACTTTTTGAGATTTTTCACCAAAATGGATTTTTAACTCTAAAATGATGTTAATGTATGATTTGAATCATCATTCATCAAGAAAAATCAAGAAAACTTGGGTAATTTGTAAAAGGGGTAACCATAAAAAACTTAGAAAATTTTCTAAGTTAAAAATAAAGTGGCTAGGGTACTAACTTTGGAGGGTCATAACTCCTAAACCACAAAGCCATTTTCTCCCATCCAAGGTTTGATTTGTAGATCTCATTGCCCTCTACAAAAACTTCAACTAGACCTAATTCCAACTCCTCATGGATTTTGAGTTATGGAGTGATCAAAATCAAGAAAAGTCACTTTGTTCCAACACTTAGTGAAAATTTCACTAAGTCAGATTTTACCCTACTTTTTGCCAAATGTAGGGGGATTTTTCACTTGGATTCAAAAGAGATCAAAACCAAATATGTTTAAACAGTTGTTGTAGCATGTAAGGGCTTTCCAAAATGACCAAGAACATTACCAAATTCAATTTGAGTCATGAGATATGACATTGGAAAGTTGCCTTGCTGAAATCTGCCAAGGCAAGGCAGAATTTACATTTTTGCTTGATTTGTCAAAATCAGCCAAATCCAAATGCTCCTATCCACTTGGACACCTCTGAGGATTGAATCTAAAGGGGACAATCACTGAGCCAAGCCTCCAAAGTCTTTGGAACAAGAAATAGCATGTTGAACCTAGAATGGCCAAAATAGGGACAAGACTCCAATTTTGGATTGGAGCATTCAATGGAAGCATCAAGGTGGCATGGACTGAGCCCTTTGCAACTGAATTCAGTCAAGACTTATCCAAGACCAAGGGAACCACAGCCCTGTGCCCTAACCTCTAGTCAATGGCTAGAGGAGACTTGGATTTCCATTGGCCAACATTGAACAAACACCTGCTACAGTTGCCATTCACTATGGATCCCAAAACAAACTTGCTCTACTATAAATAGAGCTCAATTGTGATCAGTTTGAGTACACCAAAGGCCTACAACACTTGCCTTTCTCAAAAACCACTTCTCACTCTCAAAAATGCTTTTCTTAGCAAGTCACTATCGGGTTTTTCATTAGAGAGCAATTCCACTCAAACCAATCACACACACACACCTCATATACATCATATGTGAGCTGATCAAACACTTAAACAACAACTGGAACACTGATTTCTCAGAATCACCAGTCAATTGCTCAAGGTTTTAACCAAAGTGCAGTTGAGATGCCATGAAGTGATCCAGCCATTCTCAGTCAAGTCCAAGCATTCAAACACACTCCATAGGGTGTAGGGAAGCTGTTCAGATCATCATAATTCATCTGTAACACCTCCTACTTTGAAATCAATTTGCTCTTGCTGTCACGACCTAGAGGTAAGCTTAAACTTGGTCATCTCTCAATCTATGCATATTTCCTCGCACAATACTTTTGCCAAATGTTCATAATCATGCATGGAATGTTTCCCCTCAAGTAATTGCTTTGTTTAAATCGTGTATCAAAAATCCCAGCCTTCATGCAGAAATTAGGGTTCATAAGGATTTATCGTGATTTCTTGTTTTATTCTTGATTTAAATGAAATTAATTGTCATAAACATGATCGTGAGGTTGAGACGAGCATATTGATATGTGGATTGCTTGATATAATCAAGTATTCAGTGAGATTGGATAGAAAATGCAAATCTGGGCAAGGCAGAAAACGCGCGTGTTCTTGGTCCATGTTCTTGGCGCCATTTTCATAAATTCAAATATTTTAATTTTGTGATTTTATTTAATTGATTCAAAAATTAATTTCTCTCTGAGTTCTAATGATTTTGAGTTGATTCTTTTTTTAATAATTCACAAAAATGTTAAAATATTTTAGTTTCCCAAAAAATCCCAAAAATATTATTTATTTTGTATAATTGATATTTTTGCAAAGAATTAATGTTTTAATTGTTTTTAACATTTAAAATATTTTTTCCACCTTGATTTTGCAACTTTTAATGCTTTCTAATTATTTTGTAGGTCAATACTTAATTTTTGAAGAATTAATCCAATATTACAATTTGTTTTTCCTATGTTAAACAATTTTGATCATTTTAATTGAATTTTTATTCAATTAAAACACATTTTGAAAACAAATTAGGGTTTTTGGATTAATTCAACCCTCATAAATCATTTTCAAAACACTTTGGGCCTCTAATAGAGTGTAAGACCCAATCCTTTTTTGACCAAACCATTTTTGGGCCTCAGTGTATTGTATAAGTCCCAATACCATAAAAAACAAATGGCGCGATCGTCGCCTTTTGAAAAATAACCTTTTGGGCCTCTCCTCGAGCTATAAGACCCATTTAAAACTTTTTGGGCCTCTAATAGAGTGTAAGACCCAATCCCCTTTTAACCAAAAACTTTGGGCCTCACTTATTGTATAAGTCCCTTCTGCGTTAAAAGAAAACCTCGGCGCGATCGCCATTTCAAACGGAAAAATCATCTGGGCCTACCCTCGTATTATAAGCCCCACTCTTTTTTCTTTAAAACTTTTTGGGCCTCTTGAGAGAGGGTAAGACCCATCCTTTTGTACAGAAAACCTTTCTTGGGCCACAGTCACTTGTATAAGTCTCTCTGTACAAATTCAAACAGTGCGCTCATTGATAAAACCCTGGGCCTCTCCTTGAGCTGTAAGCCCCAAATCTTTCTTTTTCAAAACACTTTCTCCTTTGATTTTGAATATACTGTTGTTTTCAATCTTTCTTTGTTGAACAACTAACCAAACAGCATGGAAGCTCTACAACCGAGTAAGTGTTTATACGCTTTCATTTACCGCTTTCATATACATATAACTGTATTGTGGGGCTGTTTCACTGTAAGTCTTCTTTCATAAACTCATATCAACTGTGTAATAATAGTATAGATATTTAGAGTTTTCCCGGACACTACGTCTAGAACTAGGTGACGCCGTTTCGTTTATTCGTAGAAATAGTCAAAACTAGATCCCCATAGGATTACTAGACACAGTCTTCACTCCTCTTGGGGTTAAACAATATGGAGATATGAAAGGCAACATTCTCAGTGAACCCTTTCATAGACTGTCACTCGTAGAAGTTGTCAAAGAAACTCTACTCCCCAGAGATGATCTCTTCTCCGTGAATTGCATCTCTTGAGTTTCTTCCAAATTCTCGAACTTTCCTGGCTTGATCTATTCCTCGTGAATAACCTGTCTTGAACTTCTCGGGGTTTGGGGACCCACGGGCTTCTTAAAAGTATCGGCCTCCTCTTGGGCATCGTACAAGGACCTACAGGCTTCCTAAAAGCGACCCCGCATCCTCTTGGGCTTAGTACAAGAACCCTACGGCTTCTTAGAAGTATTTACAGCCTCCTCTTAGGCTTCGTATAATGATCTCTTCCTCCGGGAATGATAGCCTCCTCTTGGGCATCATACAAGGACCGATCGGCTTCTTAAAAGTTTCCAGCCTCCTCTTGGGCTTCGTACAAATTGTCCCGACGACCTCCTAGAGGTATAGGAACAGAAATTAGTCATCTGTATAGAACAGTCCTTTCAAAGAGTCTAGTACTGTTTCTCAAAGCATGGTACAAAAGATGAAACTCTAGACACGGACAGTCTAAAATCCTTGAGTTTTCCAGACATTCTCAAGTGACCCCTTCGTTAAATAGGAAGAAAACCCGTAGACTCGGACAGTCTCAATACCCTTCGAATTTCCCAATTCCTTAAAGAACAGGAATAGCCCTGATCCTCGAATCAAATCCTCGAGTACAGTATTGCTCATATAAGAACTGATTTTCTCTTTAAATCAGCATACTGGACCTGTCACTCAACTGAAACAGTAACCATAGCCTCCTCTTAGGCTTTGTATAATGATTCTTCTCCAGTTACAATAGCCTCTCTCTTGGGCTTTATACAATGATTCTCCCCAGCGGAGTCAAACAACGTTTAGCCTCTTTCTCGGGCTTTGTATGAGACACATAAAAGACTCTCTCATTGAGTCAATCATCCTTTCGTCTCCATCTCGGGCTTCGTACGAGATACAAAAAAAACTCTCTTGTTGAGTCAAATAGCCTCCATCTCGGGCTTTATACGAGATACCAGAAGATTTCCTCGTAGAGTCAAAACCTTTTAGCCTCTCTTTCGGGCTTTGTACGAGACACGTAATAGCCTTTTCTTAGGCTTTGTATAAGAAAACCATTGGTTGGTCCAATCAACCTTTTAGCATCAAAGTTGTGCCTCGTTCACAGTACACAAACTTCAACAACTCTTACTCCTCCATCTAATCGCTGTAAGCGGCAAGCCTCTGGATCATCTACATCCATGCCACTGTCCCTCTTTTAGCATGAGAAATTCCTAAGGAAAGATGGCATTGCTCTAAACTGAGTTAAAGTCTTCTCCTTCAGGTTGAAATCCCCTATAAAGGAAATTATGGCATTGCCGGATTCACAAATCCCGGTTATAGTAATTCTCCTTTATAAACAGTCATAACAGACAACCCCCTCTTTAGAGATGACAAATCCTCTCTAAAGTCAAACCCTTTTAGCTTCACATCTTGGGCTTTAAACAAGATACAAATAAACGTTTTAGCTTCACATCGTGGGCTTTAAACAAGATACAAGCCACCTTTCGCTTCACGTCTTGGGCTTTGAACAAGACACCAAAACAACCATTTCCTCCGAACTACGAACGCTCTGATTTCCCTGTTTCGGTAAACGGGAATACGTAGGCATAAGATCGAAAGAAAAGATCTTAGCGAACACACTAAACAAAAACCCAAAATCTCATACTTTCATATACATTCGTCCTAACATCCTAACCAATAGCCTAAAAGCACCCCTCGTCAACAAAATATCCTAGGACAAACCCCGAATCTTTGTAGCATCTGTAAACCAACAATTTTGACTGTTTAACCTCAGTATGCAAGCAGGGTTAATTGGAGACATCTATTTCCCTTTCTTCATCAGCTTTAATAGGATAAAAAATGAATCGAACTGAAGTACTAGAGCGATCGTGCTTCATAACCACATCCAAAAATCACTCGCTACAGATAAATGGCGACTCTAATGGGGAATGTGCGAGTCTCTTTAGGGATCTTGTTCTTTTTTGTCCCCTAGGTGGAAACCTTGACGTCACTAGGATCTTAGGTCAAAACGCCGTTAATTTGGAATGAAACCACAGATTGGTGACTCCGCCGGGAAACCATTTTCTGTCAGGAACTTAAGATTCTTAGCTTTTAAAAGTCTAGGATGATTAGGAAAAATATATATACTGCTTTTCCTAATTGCTATACGTGTTTATTTTTCTGCTAATGGGAATGCGTGTGATGCCGCATGTGGAAAGATCGAGTATACACTTAAGATAAGTGATGGCGACGAGGTCGACCATCAACCTCAGTGGAGGCTGACCAATGCAACCCATTCTCTCACCTAGACAATGGGCCGATTGTGATGTCTGAGAAGCTGAGGAGCCAAACCCTTTTGTAGTGCAGAAACTATCGGGAATAGTTGTTACACGATACTACCCTCATTTGAGGCTGGTGATCTATTCTCGGTGAATGGAACTTACTCTAAGATTGCTCTACAACTCGCTGGCGATCCGCTTGTTGTTTTGCTTTCCTGGGAGGAGCTGATGATAATGAGTACAGGTACAAAAATCACCCTAGTATAAACCTTTGGGGATGGGTAGAGCCTTGACTTCATGACAACGACCCTTTGACCCCATGTTTTTTCTATGTTTTTGTGTGCTGCATTCATGCATTCATTTAAAAAACATTAAAAACATTCAAAAAATTTCTCTTCTAGTCTCTCTGTTTTTCAAATTAAACTGAGACTGTGATTGCAAATATCAGAGAAAAGGATTGCACTAATGGATTTCGGTAGAAGGAGAACTCATAGTTACACCTTCAAGGTTCCAAAGCTAGAGGATTTAAGAAGGTTAGCAAGGATGATCACAAACCTAGAGGCTTTCAGAGCCAAGCACGGAGGTTTGCTACCACTGTTAAGAGTCCATGTGATTGAGGGAATCATGGATGCGCTCATTCAGTTTTATGATCTAGTTTATCACTGTTTCACATTCCCGGATTACCAGCTCGTACCAACGCTGGAGGAGTATTCTCATCTGATTGATCTACACATTACTGATCGAGCTCCATTTTCTGGACTGGAAGAAATTCCAAAGAATCAGACCATTGCAAGAGCAATTCATTTGGACGAGTCTGAGGTTAGGATTCACCTAACCACTAAGGGTGGCATCCAAGGTTTTCCAGCCCAGTTCTTGACAAAGAAGGCCTTGTATTTTGCCAGTATAGGAAACGTGACTGCTTTTGAAAGCGTCTTTGTCTTGCTCACCTACGGGTTATTTTTGTTTCCCAACATCAATAACTTCGTCGATATTAACTCCATTAAGGTTTTTATCATTGGAAACCCTGTGCCGACTTTGCTCGCAGATGCGTATCATTCTGTACACTTGGGCAATTTGTACAGCGGAGGGGAGATCACATGTTGTGTACCTCTGCTTTACAAATGGTTTATCTCTCACTTGCCCAAGTCTGCTGCTTTTTGGGATTGTAAGAGTGCCTTACGTTGGTCGCAGAAGATCATGTCCCTTACCAACTCTGATATAGATTGGTGTAATAGGATCTATGATGGAATCAGGATCATTGATCGTTGTGGAAACTTCCCCAATGTACCCCTTATAGGAACTAAAGGAGGAATCAACTATTATCCAGTTCTCGTTCATCGTCAATTTGGATACCCAATGAGACACGTCCCACGGGGTGTTCATCTGGAAGGTCTTTTCTTCAAGGAAGGAGAAAATGACAGAGCATTAAAGATGGAAATAGTGCACGCTTGGAAACATGTTCATAAGAAAGGACGAGAGTCTCTGGGAAAACCAGACTGTGTCTCGGTGGAGCCTTATCTCCATTGAGTACAAACTAGAGCTCTCAAGCTAAAGATGCCTTATCCTCGTTACGGAATTCTTCCGCCGAGGGAATCTGTCATGTACTTCATGACGGAAACTGAAAAGCTTCAGGTTACTCTCAACAAAGTTCAACGGGAGAGGAGGTCTTGGAAGAACAAGTACCGCACCCTCGACGTAGAGTGCATCAAAATACAGCAATTACTAAAAGATAAGGATGCTCTGATTGAAATTTTGGAGCAACATGTTGTGGGTAATCGAGATGACCAAAGGAATTTGCTCGCTCCTTTCACCTGGCAAAGGAATGACAACCCGACAACGGCCCAAGAGCCCCGGTCATAGAAAAGGAAGATACCAGAATCAGCACCCGATTTCACTTCAGAGAGGACTCGGGACCCATTAGTTTAGGTTTTTGTTTCTGTACTTTGTAATCTACTGTATTTCCATTTCTGTAATCCTTTGAATTCAATAAAAAAGGGGTTTCCCCACCGTTTGATATTTGCAATCTAATTGTCGAAGTTTATTTTGATTAAACCTTAAACAATTAATATAATCATTGCATTCATCATTCTCACATCGCGTATTCTTCTTACCTACGAATCTCACGTTTGTGTCTCGATTCTAGAGTCAAACTGTCTCATTCGTATAATACTCGGGCCAATCGTCAGAAAAAGATGGATGATCTTGAGGAAGAAAACAGAGAGTTGAAAGAAGAGATCGACGCTCTGAGAGAGGATATGAGGAAGCTTCGTAACGACATGCAAGCCATGGCAGAAGCTCAGCTACAACGACCTGTGATCTCAGAGATCACCTCGACGCCCATAGTGGAGAAGTATGATCCTAGGTATCAAATACCGAAAGATCGTCCTTGGGGCATGCCTGTTAACTATATCCCGGAAGGATATGTTCCACCGATCACTGAAGATCAAGGAATCACAACAGAAGCCGCTGGGCCTGAAGGTTACAAACTTCGGGAAAGCGAAGATGCCAGAGGCATACTGAAGACTCCTGAAGGTTACAAACTTCGGGAGACACCAAGACTCACTACCGTAGTCACGGTACCACCCCCTGTGGTGCACACTGTCCCGGAAGGACAGATTCCACAGACACATTCTGGTAAGAAGGAAACTATGTTTGACAGAATGGAGGAAGTCCAGGAGCATTTCTTGGAAATGCAGAAGGAACTGCAAGCCACTCGCAGTCAGGATCTATTTGGAAAGGAAGCCGCAGATCTCTGCTTGGTCCCAAATGTGAAAGTCCTGCACAAATTTCAAGTGCCCGACTTTGAAAAGTACAAGGGTAACTCTTGCTCTCAGAGCCATCTGGTGATGTACGCTCGGCGGATGTTAGCTCAGACGGAGAATCAGGACCTACTGATTCATTACTTTCAGGATAGTTTAACCGGTGCCGCACTCAAATGGTACATGGGTTTAAACCGTGCCACGATCAACACATTCAGAGATCTTGGCACTGCCTTCGTCCAACAATACAAATACAATTTGGACATGGCACCCGACAGAGATCAACTCAGATCGATGTCGCAAAAGGACAAGGAAACCTTTAAGGAGTACGCTCAAAGGTGGCGTGAGATTGCCGCTCAAATTTGTCCACCTCTTGAGGAAAAAGAGATGACAAAGATCTTCTTAAAGACCTTAAGCTCATTTTACTATGACCGAATGGTTGCCAGCGCGCCCAGTGATTTCACCGAAATGGTTGGCATGGGGGTACGTCTTGAGGAAGCCGTCCGAGAAGGACGTTTGGTAAAAGACACTGGATCGACGAGTGGTACTAAAAAATACGGTAGTGCTCTCCCTAAGAAAAAAGAGCAAGATATTGGGAATATCTCTCTCGGAAAGCAAAGGCGACGTTATCAACCGGTAGCAGTTGTGACTCCTGTTATCAACCCTGCGTCTATTCCTACGTATCAACCTCAGGTTGCGCAGAGCCAACCTGATCAACAAAGGACACAACAGCCTCTTCAGCAGGCTCGTCCTCCATACAACAACAACCGTACAACACGGCCACCAGGATTTGATCCTATACCCGTGTCGTACGCAGAGCTGTTCCATTACTACTGGCTAAGGGGCACATTCAGACTAAATCTCCTCTTACAGTACCGGAAAATCCGCGTTTTTGGTTTAAGGTGGATCAAACTTGCCCTTATCATCAAGGAGGTCCAGGGCATAACATAGAGACTTGTCTCAATTTCAAGTCCGACGTGCAAAAACTTGTTAGGAGCGGGGTCTTATCCTTCAAGGATACAAATCCTAATGTTCTCACAAACCCGCTGCCTCAACATGAGAAGGCTACAGTCAATTTGATAGAAGGAGAGACTAACGATGTCTATCAAATTCACGATGTACTCTTGTTGAAAACCAATCTGGTCAAGATGCATTGTAGACAGAGTGGATATGGCCATGTGCCACCTCATAACTATCATCAGTGTGATATCTGCTCTAATCAGGGATGTTCTATGGTGCAAGCAGCTCTACAGGAACAGATGGATCTCGGATGGATCCAAGAGCACCGATTTCGTGAAGTTAACATGGTTTACACGAATTCTAACGTCATTCAGAACCACGATATCCGTGCAATGAATGTCAACTTGGTGGTGATGCACTCAAGGCAAAGCCAGTATCATAATCTGCCACGGCACGATTACAATTCCTGTCTGATTTGCTCGGTAAACAAACAGGGATGCTCTTTCATACAAGAGGCCCTCCAGCGTCAGATGGATCTTGGATGGATCCAAGACTACCATGATAGGAATTCCTATTAGATCAATATGGTTCAGATCTTCGATATTCGCGTAATGAATACCAACCTGGTAGAGTTACATGTTGAGCAGGTCCGACTCAGATTCTTAACATCACATGACTATCAAAGCTGTAAGGCAGGTTGCGAAAACGAGTGAGGTTGTACCCTTGTCCAGGAGGTACTTCAACACTTGTTAAATCACTGGTGGATGCCAATTTATATGGATGAAGATACTCAGCAGATTAGTATCAATAACAGAAACCCCACTTGGCGTCAGAGTCAGGATGTCCGATCTGTGGAAGCTAACCTAGTGAGTTTACATTGTATTCAAAGTGGGTGTGGCTAGGTGCCACCACACAATTATGAACGTTGTAGTGTCTATTCAGAAAGTAACCAAGGGTGTTACCTTGTGAGAGTAGCTCTTCAGGGTCAGGTGGATCGTGGAGAGATTCGTCCATATCCGGGTTCTGGACCCATCAACTGGACGCCGAACTACCTTGCCGAGCAAGTTGAGGATGTTGTCACGATCTCTGGTCATCACAGGACCAGGGATGTTTTTGCCATTATCCCTCTACTTGACGAATCTAAAGTTCCCAATCGGGAACGGATCTAGATTAATTATGATGGTCAGAAAAATCAGAAGGTTCCCATAGTCATCTATCTGCCGGGACCACTACCGTATGAATCAGCTAAGGCGATCCCTTACAAATACGGTGCAACGACAATTGAAAATGGAAAGGAATTCCATTACCCTCCGTTGTGAATATTGCAGACATCAGTCGTGTAACACGGAGTGGTAGAATCTTCAACCGAGGGGTTGGGGAAGCTAACAAAGAAAAGGAACTTCAGACGAAAACTCTTGATCTACCAGTCGGTCAATCCAGTAATCCCGACCTTTCGAAAAATAATGATGAGATGCTGAAGCTCATCCAAAGGAGTGAATATAACATTGTTGATCAACTGTTACAAACTCCTTCAAAGATCTCGGTATTATCGTTGTTACTCAGTTCAGAAGCCCACAGGGAGGCTCTACATAAAGTCTTGGAGCAAGCTTTTGTGGAACATGATGTAACAATCAGACAGTTCGATAGTATTGTCTCTAACATCACTTCCTACAACAATTTGGGATTTAGTGATGAGGAATTACCCGAAGAGGGCCGCCGTCATAACATGGCGCTCAATATCACAGTTAACTGCCAGGACGATGCTTTAGCCAGCGTACTGGTAGACACAGGGTCAGCCCTGAATGTTATGCCAAAGTCCACTTTGATGCAATTATCATTCAAAGGCCCTCTGATGAGAATCAGCGAGGTTGTCTTCAAAGCATTCGACGGATCCAGAAAAAAAGTTATCGGCGAAGTTGATCTTCCCATAACTATTGGTCCTCACACTTTCCAAGTCACTTTCCAGGTCATGGACATCCGGGCAACGTACAGTTGTTTATTAGGAAGACCTTGGATACATCAGGCTGGAGCGGTCACTTCGACCCTCCACCGAAAGCTAAAGTTCGTCAAGAACGATCAACTTGTCACAGTTTGTGGGGAATAAGCCTTGCTTGTAAGCAACTTGTCATCATCTACTGGCATAGAACCCGAGGAGGTTATTGGAACTCAGTTCCAAGCACTGTCGGTAAGCAAGAACAATCAATTCAAAGGAGGAACCTCGATTTCCTCATACAAAGATGCTATCTGTGACGCCCCCAATCTACACCCCCAATTAACATGCATTTAAAGCACTAAAAGAAAATTCGAAATTTCGTCAGAGTACATTTGAATTCGCGGCATAGAAAGGGAGGAATCACATCAACTGTAACAAAACATAGCATACAACACCTGACCATAAAGATATGCAACTGTGGGGTAGCAATCAACAGAGGAAACTTAGTTCCTTACACCCACTTTTCAGAAATTAGAATTAAAGCGGAAAATCTAAAATCTGAACAACATATATACATATAAACATGTCTATCCTACATTCAGTTATACATATACAACCACAATATATCATCGTATATACAAAATAATCGCAAACGGCCACCCTAGCTACCCGGAGTCACATATCAGAGCCGACCGACAAAAGAATGAAGACGCAAAGCTTCACAAAAAGAAATACCTCCAGCAACTCTAATCTGCAACGCCTCATAGAGCGTTATAAAATAGCAGAAGGGTGAGAAAAACAACCATAATATAATTGAATAAAATTATATACATAAACACAAAAATGTACAAGTAACACATTCTCACCACAACTACATATAACATAATACCGCACAATTCTCAAGCATCGAATACCATTACACATACACATATACCATACAATCATCAATCACATTCACACATTCACACACAATTAATTCATGATTTATGAAATGCACATAGACCGACACAACGACTCTATGCACATGCCATGCGGTACCGACTTCCATTGTCTCATGTCTCATCATCAGTTCACTCAGGAACTATTGGAACCATCGCTCGTTACTGAGAATCTCAAGTAACTCCCCGTCGGGCCTACGATGTTCACCCGTCGCTTTAGGTCCTCAGGCATCGCCTCATATTTTCGAGGCACACGACGTTAAGGATTGCTTTAAGTCTCCAAAGGAGCCCACAATCGTCTATAACCACCGCTTTAGGTCCTCAGACATCGCCTCATATTTTCGAGGCACACGATGTTATAGCAATTTCCCTCAGGAATTAAACCGTCACTCAGGACGTTCAACAATGCACACTATGATGCTTGGCATACAATGACTCATGACATTCACATTGCATCCATACACACATTCATAATCATGCACATTTATCAAATACCACACTTAGCATTTCCTTGCCTTTCGGCCACAAAGCATCATCACAACAGCACATAAGTCATCTCACGTACAAAACAACAACACACGGCATAATACACGTCAATTCCACATCATTAAAATGACAAAAATCGATAACCGAAACTATTCACATTTCCCGACATAATTTAATCGGCTAACAATTCTCAAAACATCATAATCATAAAGTACAACTCGATACCTTTCCAACGACACCAAGAATTCAAAAATCGGATAATCGGAACCAAAGTTACGGACAAAACCGAAAACACATTTTGAAAAATCACATTTTTGACATTCTCCTGCCCATACGCGTAACCATATTCCCATACGCGTATTGACAGAACAATTTCTCTTCACAAAATCACGTTTCAAAAATCCATACGCGTACGCCCATAGCCCTTACGCGTATCACCAGAGGGCCGGTAAAACATGCATTTCATACGCGTATTGGCCCAAAACCACGCCATTGTTACGCGTAACGCCTAGACTCTTACGCGTATTGGCAAGTCCCTTACGCGTATGGCCAGGACAGATCCAGAAAAATTCTGCAGAACATTTTCTGCGTTTTTCAAACCCCAATCAACCAAATCTTCACCTAAACTCAGAAAATCACCAATTTGAATTGCAATAACACACAACCCACATGTATAGACAATCTAAAACACAATCAACACAAGTTTTGACACATTCAAATCAATTTCTAATCAATTATACCAAATATGGGTTTTACTCATTTTCTTCCAATTCAATCCAAAACAACAACAAACACACATACATAATCGTATACAATCATAGAATAATCGAGTTTCGCACCCTTACCCGATTAATCGATTCTTAGAAATTGTTCTTGATGATTCTTTCCACTCTTTCTCCAATTTTCTCTCTTCTCCTCTTTTCTTCCATTTTTCCTTCTTTCTTCTTTCTTTCTCTCTATTTTTCTTTCTTTCCCTTTTCTATTTTCTATTTTCTTTTCTTACTAACTTAACAAAATATCTATGAAATGTCCAAAATACCCCCACACTCAAAAATCTCGTAAATGTTCCCAAAACGCGATAAAATATATTCACGACTAAAAATAACATATTTTCACACAAAAGTCGAAAATAAAATAAAATAATAATAAAATAATAATAAAATAATCAAAAGACTCAATGGAATAAAATTGGCAAAACGGGGCGTTACAATTCTCCCCCACTTAGAAATTTTCGTCCTCGAAAATCTTACCTGATACAAACAACTCTGGATACGACTCCCGCATCCTACTCTCCAACTCCCACGTCAAATTACCCTCAGCAACGCCTCCCCACGCCACTTTCACAAGTGCAATCTCTTTGCCCCTCAACCGCTTCACCTCGCGATCCAAAATACTAACCGGTAAAGTCTCGACCGTAAGGTTATCCCTTACCTCAACCTCGTCCATCGGAATCACATGTGAAGGGTCCGGAACATACTTCCGTAGCTGTGAAACATGAAACACATCATGCAAATTTGACAGATTCGGCGGTAACACCACACGATACGCCACAGCACCAACTCTCGCAGATATCTGGTAAGGACCAATAAATCGAGAAGTAAGCTTCTTAGATTTCAAAGCACGACCAACACCCGTTACCGGCGTAACCCTCAGAAATACGTGATCACCCTCTCGAAACTCAAGATCCTTCCGTCTCCGATCATGATAACTCTTTTGTCTACTCTGAGAAGCCTTCATTTTCTCACGAATAAACTTTACCTTTTCCGTCATTTGTTGCACCAAATCCGGTCCAACCACCGAACTTTCACCCGTTTCGTGCCAACACAACGGCGTTCGACATCTTCGTCCATATAAGGCCTCAAAAGGTGCCATTCCAATACTAGAATGGAAACTGTTATTATACGTGAACTCAATCAAAGCAAGATAACCGTACCACGCACCACCTTGTTCCAAAACACACGCTCTCAACAAATCCTCCAACGACTGAATCGTTCTTTCGGTCTGACCATCAGTCTGCGGATGATAAGCCGAACTCAACCTCAATCTAGAACCCAAAGCCTTCTGTAAACTTTCCCAAAATCTCGATGTAAACCTAGGATCTCGATCCGAAACAATACTCAATGGAATCCCATGCAATTTCACAACCACACTGATATAGATCTCAGCTAACCGTTCCAAAGAAAAACTGATGTCAATCGGAATAAAATGCGCCGATTTAGTCAGCCTGTCCACAATCACCCAAATAGCATTATGCCCACGCTGAGTGTTCGGTAATCCCGTCACAAAATCCATCGAAATGCTATCCCATTTCCACTCAGGAATATCCAACGGTTGCAACAAACCACTAGGTCTCAAATGTTCCACTTTCGATTTCTGACAAGTCAAACATGTGTACACAAACTGAGCCACATCTCTTTTCAAACCAGACCACCAGAAAATCTTCTTTAAATCTTGGTACATCTTATTCGCACCCGGATGAATACTTAAATTACTCTGGTGTCCTTCCTCCAAAATCATTCTTTTCAACTCCGCATCATCAGGTATACAAATACGACCACGGAATCTCAAAACACCAAAATTATCCACCTTGAAATCCATAGTCTCATTCCTAATCAAATCAACGAATTTCAAATCCAACTCTTGTTTCTCACTAACCGACCTCAAAAATTCATTAGTAACTTTCAACATTCCAAGCCTGACGCTAACCGACGTCACTTCACAAACCAAACTCAAATCTCTGAACGATTCCAAAAGTTCCAACTCTTTCACCATCAATGCGGACATATGCAACGATTTCTGACTCAATGCATCGGCTACCACATTAGCTTTACCAGGATGGTAATTCAAGCCAAAGTTGTAGTCTTTCAAGAATTCCAACCATCTCCGCTGCCTCATGTTCAACTCTTTCTGATCAAATAAATATTTCAAGCTTTTATGATCACTAAAGACTTCGAACCTTGCACCATAGAGACAGTGCCTCCAAATCTTCAACACAAAAACTACCGCCGCTAACTCAAGATCATGAGTAGGATAGTTTTTCTCATGAACTCTTAATTGCCTTGAAGCATAAGCTACAACTTTACCTTCCTGCATCAGAACACCACCCAAACCAATTAAAGAAGCATCGCAATACACAACAAATGGTTCATTAGGATTAGGTAAAATCAGAATCGGAGTTGTCGTCAATCTTCTCTTCAGCTCACAAAAACTCTCTTCACATTGAATATCCCAAATGAACGCTTTGCCCTTACAAGTCAACTGCGTCAAAGGAAGAGCTAGCTTAGAAAACCCTTCAATGAACCTCCGGTAATAACCAGCCAAACCCAAAAAGCTTCGAATCTCGGTAACGGATCTAGGAGCCTCTCATTGTAGAACTGCTTCTACTTTAGATGGATCCACAGCAATACCATTACCTGAAATCACGTGCCCAAGAAAACTCACCTCAGACAACCAGAATTCACACTTGGACAATTTGGCAAAAAGCTTCCTTTCCTTCAAAACCTGCAAAACAATACGCAAATGCTCTGCATGTTCCTCACGAGACTTAGAATAGATTAAAATATCATCAATAAACACCACCACAAAACGATCCAAATGCTCGTGGAAAATCCGATTCATGTATTCCATAAACACACCAGGCGCATTAGAAACCCCGAACGGCATCACTGAATATTCATAATGACCGTAACGTGTTCTAAAGGCCGTCTTCTGAATATCCTCTTCTTTCACCCTTATCTGATGATAACCCGATCTCAAATCAATCTTACTAAATACACAAGCACCAACCAACTGATCCATCAGATCATCAATCCTTGGAAGCGGATATTTGTTCTTAATCGTCACTTTGTTCAACTGGCGATAATCAATACATAATCGCATACTCCCATCTTTCTTTTTCACTAACAAAACTGGAGCACCCCAAGGAGAAACACTTGGCCTCACGAACCTCTTTTCCAACAACTCACTTAACTGCTTTTTCAACTCCACCAATTCAGATGCCGACATTCGATAAGGTGGCATAGAAACAGGTCTAGTACCAGGAACTAGATCTATCGAAAATTCCACCTCTCTCTCTGGCGGCACATCTGAAATATCCTCAGGAAACACCTCAGGAAATTCGCACACAACAGGAAACACCTCCAATGAAACTTGACTATCCACAGTCAAAGATGCAAACAAACCAAACAACTGAGCTTCATCCGCTAAAAGTCTCTTCAACTCTTTAGTAGACAAGAAACTCGAGTCTTCGTCTTCCTCAAGAGAAGGAAACCTTACAAGCTTATGATAATAGTCAATGTGAACCCGATTGAATTGCAACCAATTCATACCCAACACCACATCTAAACCTTCCAACGGTAAACACACCAAATCCATCTCAAAGTCTTTACCATAAATGGCTAAAGGACAACTCAAACACACCAAAGAAGTAGTTACTGACCCCATCGCTGGAGTATCAATAACCATCTCACCGTCCATCGAAGACAACCCAAGATTCAAACGTTCCACGCACTCAGACAAAATAAACGAATGAGTCGCTCCAGTATCAATAATAGCAATTAAAGGCATATTATTAATAAAGCAAGTACCTCTTATCAGACGATCTGCACTTGAAGTCTGAGTTCCCGCCAATGAAAACACTTTGCCACTAGTTGGAGCTTTCTTCTGATTCGGACACTTCGAGCTAATGTGACCAGGTTCCCCACAGTTATAACACTTCACTACATTCTTCCTTTTACAATCAGCTAAAACATGTCCGATACCACCACAATTAGAACACTTATCCACTTTCTTCCTACATTCCATCTGGCGATGACCCAATTCACCACATTTAAAACACCTAGGAGCATTAGACATACCTCCTCCACCTGACCTTCGATCAAAATTACCCCTTTGTTTACCTTTATCAGCCGGTGACACATACGGACCACCACGGAACTGTTGTTTCCCTTTCCTGTCACTTACACTTTTATAGTGAGCAGAACGAGCCTTACTATCTTCATCATAAATCCTACAGCATTCCACCAAATCAGCAAACCTTCGAATCCTCTGATAACCAATAGCCTGCTTTATCTCAGGACGCAAGCCACTTTCATACTTCACACACTTTGAAAATTCAGCAGTCGCTTCCACATAATGAGGATAAAACTGCACAAGTTCCACAAACTTAGCAGTATAGTCAATAACCGACATATTACCTTGTTTTAGCTCTAGAAACTCAATCTCCTTCTTTCCTCGGACATCCTCCGGAAAATACTTCCTTAGAAACTCTCGGCTAAACACCTCCCAAGTAATCTCTTCTTCTTCCTCCTCAGCTTCCAACACCTGACGAGTACTGATCCACCAATCGTCAGCCTCTTCGTGTAACATATGAGTGCCCAGCCTCACCTTATCATCATCGTCATCACAATCCATCACCCTGAAAATCCTCTCAATCTCTTTCAACCACAACTGCGCACCATCCGGATCATGCCTCCCTTTAAAGACCGACGGCTTATTCTTTCTAAACTCATCATTTCCTGCAGCATTCGGTGCACCCTGCACAGCTCGTGCCATCGCTTCCATCGCAGCAGCCAAAGCAGCATCATTACGACCAGCCATATTCTGTTCGTCTAAACACAGAAACTATGGTTAAACAACAACTTGCTCAACACAACTCGCCCAATACGCCAGACACAACCGACACGGACTGGCTCTGATACCACTTAATGTGACGCCCCCAATCTACACCCCCAATTAACATGCATTTAAAGCACTAAAAGAAAATTCGAAATTTCGTCAGAGTAAATTTGAATTCGCGGCATAGAAAGGGAGGAATCACATCAACTGTAACAAAACATAGCATACAACACCTGACCATAAAGATATGCAACTGTGGGGTAGCAATCAACAGAGGAAACTTAGTTCCTTACACCCACTTTTCAGAAATTAGAATTAAAGCGGAAAATCTAAAATCTGAACAACATATATACATATAAACATGTCTATCCTACATTCAGTTATACATATACAACCACAATATATCATCGTATATACAAAATAATCGCAAACGGCCACCCTAGCTACCCGGAGTCACATATCAGAGCCGACCGACAAAAGAATGAAGACGCAAAGCTTCACAAAAAGAAATACCTCCAGCAACTCTAATCTGCAACGCCTCATAGAGCGTTATAAAATAGCAGAAGGGTGAGAAAAACAACCATAATATAATTGAATAAAATTATATACATAAACACAAAAATGTACAAGTAACACATTCTCACCACAACTACATATATCATAATACCGCACAATTCTCAAGCATCGAATACCATTACACATACACATATACCATACAATCATCAATCACATACGCCATTGTTACGCGTAACGCCTAGACTCATACGCGTATTGGCAAGTCCCTTACGCGTATGGCCAGGACAGATCCAGAAAAATTCTGCAGAACATTTTCTGCGTTTTTCAAACCCCAATCAACCAAATCTTCACCTAAACTCAGAAAATCACCAATTTGAATTGCAATAACACACAACCCACATGTATAGACAATCTAAAACACAATCAACACAAGTTTTGACACATTCAAATCAATTTCTAATTAATTATACCAAATATGGGTTTTACTCATTTTCTTCCAATTCAATCCAAAACAACAACAAACACACATACATAATCGTATACAATCATAGAATAATCGAGTTTCGCACCCTTACCCGATTAATCGATTCTTAGAAATTGTTCTTGATGATTCTTTCCACTCTTTCTCCAATTTTCTCTCTTCTCCTCTTTTCTTCCCTTTTTCCTTCTTTCTTCTTTCTTTCTCTCTATTTTTCTTTCTTTCCCTTTTCTATTTTCTATTTTCTTTTCTTACTAACTTAACAAAATATCTATGAAATGTCCAAAATACCCCCACACTCAAAAATCTCACAAATGTTCCCAAAACGCGATAAAATATATTCACGACTAAAAATAACATATTTTCACACAAAATTCGAAAATAAAATAAAATAATAATAAAATAATCAAAAGACTCAATGGATTAAAATTGGCAAAACGGGGCGTTACACTATCAAAGCGGTCGAGAGTACCGATACAACGGGATGGGGACAACTTGTCATTCCTATTGACAATAAAACAAAGAAGGGTGTTGGTTTTTCTGCAACCTGTACCCAGGCAGCTGCCAACGATGAATGTTTTCATCCCCTTCAAAACTTCTTCCACAGTGGATGTTTTCTTCACCCAGTGTCTCAGGCAGTACATGCTATCAATGAGGAAGATCCCTCTGACACAGATGAAGAATGGAAGTCCTATCTTAATGAGGACGGTTATATGTCTCAGGAAGAGGTGCCTACACCATTTTGCTATCCCGCACAGAGTCCGAGATTTATACCAAGGTCAGACGTCAAAATGATCTATGGAGATTGTGATCCGGAAGGATGTCGTGCTCCGCCAAATTCATTAGAGGAGGACACTCTGATGAAAGACAACTTTGACCACAATTACTATGGCCCAATGGATGGTCTGCCAATGTGGCAGCCTTACCCAGGAACCTTGGGGCAAGAGAGTCAGCCGAATAATGAAAATCAGCTGACCGTTTTTGAACAGAATACCTGTGTCCCCAACATGTCATGGGATCAACACTCAGGTCATTCAGAAACTACTCAACATGAAGATGAATTCGCAATGTTTGCAGGACTTAAATTCATCAACTATGCTTTTCCTGAGGTTAACGTCATCGAGAGAGATGACTCCTCCAGTTCGAAAGAAGTGTGGGACACCTTGGGACAACCGAGTGGAAAATACGACTATATGGTCAACTACACCGCTCCCGAAAGCTCTCGTATCAGACTCAAAGACATCCAGCCAACTGGATGGGGAGATACAGCTGAGAGCACAAATGCTATGCAAATTGCAACTGAGGAATTCTCCTACGACAATTCTGCCTGGGAGACAGATTCCAATGATCCCGCTCCGCCAGAAATCAGCGTTATTTCTGAAGACAAATCAAGGAAGGTGCCAAACTTTGTGATTCACCGAGGGGTTCGCCGCCAATGGGTTGCCGTCGAGGTTCCGAAGATCGTTCATCAGTCAAAGTAATTGCCATCTTTAACCTTTCACCCTGCCCAGGTGAAACGGATGTTTTGATAGGGCTCGCTTTCTGTAAAATTTCCCTCTTCGCTTAGCCCAAAGCGACAGAGTTTTGTTTTATAGGGCTGTAGTTTCAAGGAATCGACTTGTTCATTAATAAAATAACGCCGTTCTGTAATTTCCGCATTAATTGCTGTTTTCTCTTTTCGTTTTTCAGAAAATGGTAATCCTAAAAAACAATTCAAATAAAAACAAGCAGTAAAATAAATACACTGCACACACTTGCATTTTCTCTATTTCTTCTAAACACGAATCATCACGTCATGCAGATTGCTTGTTTTAAACCCCGTTGAAACATACGATCTGATGCCTTCTCCCAACTTTGAGTTCCCGATATTTGGGGCTGAAGAAGAAGTCGACAACGAAATTCCAGAAGAGATCTCCCGACTACTCAGACAAGAGGAAAGGTCCATTGAACCTCACAAAGAGTCGTTGGAAACGGTAAACTTGGGTTCAGAAAAAGAGAGAAAAGAAATCAGGATTGGGGCACTGCTCAGTCCAACTGCCAAAGAGAGTTTAATAAAGCTTCTCAAAGAATTTCCCGATGTATTCGCTTGGTCCTATCAGGATATGCCAGGGTTGGATACCACCATCGTGGAACATCACCTACCGTTGAGATCGGAATGTCCGCCAGTAAAGCAAAGGTTGAGACGCACTCACCCGGACATGGCCATCAAAATCAAAGAGGAGGTGCAGAAACAGATTGACGCGGGTTTCCTCGCCACATCTGAATATCCTCAATGGTTAGCCAACATTGTACCTGTTCCCAAAAAGGACGGAAAGGTCAGAATGTGTGTCGACTACAGGGATCTAAACAAGGCTAGTCCAAAGGACGACTTTCCTTTACCACACATTGACATGCTGGTAGACAGTACAACAAAGTTCAAAGTCTTCTCCTTCATGGATGGATTCTCGGGCTATAACCAGATCAAAATGACACCGAAAGACATGGAGAAAACTTTGTTCATTACCCCATGGGGCACCTTTTATTACAAGGTAATTCCGTTCGGTTTGAAGAACACCGGGGCAACCTATCAAAGGGCCATGACTACTCTTTTTCATGACATGATACACAAAGAAATCGAAGTGTATGTCGATGATATGATTGCAAAATCTAAAACAGAGAGTGAGCACGTTGAACATCTGTCAAAATTGTTCGAACGTCTAAGAAAATTCAAGCTCTGCTTGAATCCCAACAAGTGCACCTTCGGTGTCCGTTCAGGGAAACTACTAGGGTTCATCGTCAGCCAGAAAGGAATTGAGGTTGATCCTGACAAGGTCAAGGCCATTCAAGAAATGCCTTCTCCAAAAACTGAAAAACAAGTCAGGGGATTCCTGGGACGTTTGAACTACATCTCCAGATTCATATTCCTTATGACCGCTACGTGTGCGCCGATTTTCAAATTACTCAAAAAGAACCAGGATTGCATTTGGTCAGAAGACTGCCAAACCGCCTTCGACAGTATCAAGGAATATCTGTTGAATCCACCGATTCTATCACCTCCAGTGTAAGGAAGACCACTGATCATCTACCTCACAGTCCTAGAGGACTCAATGGGATGTGTACTTGGCCAACAAGACGAAACCAAAAGGAAAGAGTCTGCCATTTACTATTTGAGCAAGAAATTCACCGACTGCGAAACTCGGTACACGATGCTTGGGAAAACTTGTTGTGCTTTGGCTTGGGCAGCCAAACGTCTTCGCCAATACATGATTTTGCGTACTACTTGGTTAATCTCAGAAATGGATCCAATCAAGTATGTCTTCGAAAAGCCTGCTCTCACGGGAAGGATTGCCCGTTGGCAGATGTTGTTATCAGAATATGACATAGAGTACCACGCTCAGAAAGCCGTCAAAGGAAGTATTTTAGCCGATCATTTGGCTCATCAACCGATTGACGATCAGGAATCAATCAGGTTTGACTTCCCAGACAAAGATGTCATGTATCTAAAAATGAAAGATTGTGATGAACCGTTACCCAGTGAAGGGCCAGAACCAGGTTCCCAATGGGGACTAATCTTTGACGGAGCAGTTAATCATTATGGAAACGGAATTGGGGCAATAATTGTTACCCCTCAGGGTACCCACATTCCTTTCACCACCAGACTTACGTTCAAATGTACGAACAACGAGGCCGAATACGAAGCTTGTATTATGGGTCTCGAAGAAGCAATTGATTTAAGGATCAAAAACTTGGACGTATACGGTAACTCAGCCTTGGTTATCAATCAGATAAAAGGAGATTGGAACACATACCAATCAGGATTGATTCCTTACAAAGACTATGCAAGAAGGTTGTTACCCTTCTTTAACAGAGTCCAGTTTCATCACATCCCTCGTGAGGAGAATCACATGGCTGATGCATTAGCCACTCTCTCTTCCATGATTAGTGTAGGTCAATGGAACGACCTACCTAAGATCGACATAATGCGCCTTGAACGGCCCGCTTACATCTTCACGATTGAAGCAGTCATAGACGACAAACCTTGGTATCACGATATCAAATGCTTCCTTCAGAAACAGGAGTACCCATCTGGGGCACTCAGAAAAGATAGAAAAACCCTCAGAAGATTGGCTGGAAACTTCTTCCTGAGCGGTGACACTCTCTATAAGAGAAATTTTGACATGGTCTTGCTCCGATGCGTAGACAGACCAGAAGCAGACATGCTTATGAAAGAAATTCATGAAGGGTCCTTTGGCACTCATGCCAACGGACACACAATGGCGAGAAAAATTTTAAGAGCAGGGTACTATTGGTTGACAATGGAATCCGACTGCTATAAGTACATGAGGAGGTGTCACAAGTGTCAGATATACTCCGACAAAATTCATGTACCGCCATCACATCTCAAAGTTCTCTCTTCCCCATGGCCATTTTCCATATGGGGAATCGACATGATTGGCATGATTGAGCCCAAGGCTTCAAATGGACATCGGTTCATCCAGGTAGCCATTGACTATTTCACCAAGTGGGTCGAAGCAGCGTCATTCGCCAATGTAACCCGACAAGTGGTGGTCCGATTTATCAAAAACAATATCATCTGCCGTTATGGTGTTCCAAGCGAGATCATTACTGATAACGGATCTAACTTGAACAAAAAGATGATGAAAGAGTTGTGTGCAGAGTTCAAGATCGAACACCATAAATCATCTCCCTACCGACCTAAGATGAACGGAGCGGTAGAAGCGGCTAACAAGAACATCAAGAAGATCGTTCAAAAGATGGTTGTAACCTACAAAGATTGGCACGAGATGCTACCCTTTGCTCTTCACGGTTATCGCACATCTGTCCGCACTTCAACAGGGGCAACCCCTTTCTCTCTAGTGTATGGCATGGAAGCAGTGCTCCCCATCGAAGTAGAGATCCCATCAATCCGGGTATTAATGGAAGCAAAGCTTACCGAAGCTGAATGGTGTCAAAGCCGACACGACGAATTGAATCTGATCGAGGAGAAGCGAATAACGGCATTATGCCATGGTCAATTGTATCAACAGAGAATGAAGAGGGCGTTTGACAAAAGGGTCCGACCTCGTGTCTTCAGAAAAGGAAACCTCGTGCTCAAGAAGATCCAGTCATTTCTCACTGATTCTCGGGGTAAATGGACTCCGAATTATGTTGGCCCCTATGTGGTCACGAAAGCTTTCTCAGGCGGTGCCTTGAGACTTGCGACCATGGACGGAGAGGAATTTGCCTACCCCACGAATGTTGATGTAGTCAAGAAATACTTCGCCTAAACTAAAAAAAAAAAAAGTCTCGGTGGATTGAAAACCCGAAAGGGCGGTCTAGGCAAAAGTTAGAGACATGAAAAAAATCATCCCAATGGATTGGAAACATCATAGTACAATCCAGGCAAAAATTAGGGATAATGGCAAGTAACTATGTTCAACAGAGGCAAGTCCCTCAGCAGCAGTTACATCATCCGCCAGAAAACTCCAGTCAAGGTCATCTTCGACAGAAGCTCAGGATGTCCCGAATTCAAAGTTGGTAGAAGGATAGTGGTCGTTATGTTTCAACGTAGCCCTTTTCCCTGTAAATTACCATTTTCTAACTTTGTAAATACTCTTTGGAATCGCGCGTTTGGCTGATCTCCATCTTATCAATAAAATTTGAGCCCTTGTGCTTTTGTTTGTAATTCTTATTTGTTTTAGCTTTACATGATGGCGTTGTTAACATGATTGACGATTCTTGAAATAAAACAAAAATGAATTTACTTGTTAAAGTTTTTTCTGCTTTTAAAATAAAGACGGTAATTTCTTTTGACTGTTGAACATCAGAAGAACATCGGTCGCTTCTCCAGAAGTAATCGAACCTCAAAGTGCAAAATCAAAGTACTCCTTCTAACCCAGTACGCCTGAATGAAGGGATCAACTGTGTCAGAGACCTTGTTTTATCTGACACGCCTCGGCCGAGTTCTCATCTCCTAAGCCCGATCAACATAGCTCCCAACAGGGACTATCTCTCCTAAGCAAGGTGGAATTGCTATTCTGAACCAACGGTACTTCTTCGTCCCGCGATGGCCGAGTATCCAGTCGTGTTCACCTGTCAGTTTGTATGTCGCGTCAGTTTTGTCAGCATATACATACATACATCATGCATTATTGATTTGCATTTAAATTTCATATTGCATCACTATCACTCTAGTCGGTCTTGTCCCCTAGTGATAATAGTCTCTCAATCGAGTTGTCAGTTCTTGCCTCGTCAGGAAACGCTACGTTTGAACAACCTCGCCTCCAGTTTATTTCTGGAAGGAAGTTGGCCCTTGACCACTTTGATAACTTGAACCTCTGAAAGACCAGAGAGCTCTCAATTAACATCACTCTTCGCCATTGAAGATGATATCCTTATTTTCCCGGATTAAAGAAAATTCTGAGAGAAAGCCTCTTAAATCGGAGATTCGGTGATACGGCAGTTTTTCTCCAAAAAACCCACTGATGAAAAGGTCATCGGCACCTCAAAATTGGATCACATCATATGGCATTTCTCCGGGAAAATCCCGAGAAAAGTATGATGTAATATCCCCAAGCGAATGCAGTCTCTCAAGGGACTCACATTCCCCAAGTAGAGTCAACAAATGGCATCTCCAACAGAGAAGTTTGTACACCTCTACAACTCAGACGACTGGGTTCCCCAGCAAGTCTGACATTGAAACTTTTTCCACTCAAATGGCATCTCTCCAGGAAAATTCGGCGAGAAGTTTGAAGGAAAGCCGCTACGAATAACGTCCCTTGTCAGTAAAGTTTATTGACGAAAGAAACTAAGACCAGTTCCTTGGTAGGAAACCAGGATCGAGGGGAAGTTTACATCAGAAACTAAGACCAGTTCTTTGGTAGGAAACCAGGATCGAGGGGAAGTTTAAATCAGAAACTAAGACCAGTTCCATGGTAGGAAACCAGGATCGAGGGGAAGTTTATTTAAGAAAGCTGAGACCAGTTCCTTAGCTGAAGACCAGGATCGAGGGGAAGTTTATCTTTTCTAATCATCATTGCTTAGCTAAAGAAGATGAATGTGTAAGCTACCATTCATAACCACCAACAAAATTTCGGGTATTCCGATATTTAATCCTCTTGCACCCCGAATGCCCAAATACCTTCGTCATTCACACCTTCGTGTCCAAGAAGATTAAATAGGGGCATCTGTCATACCCTAAATTTTGACCACTAGGATTTCCCATAATTGTACAAATCATCATCACAATATGGATGGGCCATCATACTTCATCAGTCTCCCCAAAGATGGGTGAGCATCCACTACAATCAAGAATTAGGGTTTCAAGCCCTCTCAGAGTTCTTAGACAAAGGATCAATCAAGGAATGACATGATCTTCAACTTGCCTAACCTCTCAAACATCCACAATGGATCAAAAGGACTCCCACTTCAAGGATCAAGCACAAGGCTGCTCCCTTCTAGATGGATCAAGTCTCATGATCGACAGTGTCACCAAATTAGGGTTTTGGTCGACCAGGGCCTCCAGATGGAAAATTTTCATCTGGGCACAAGCCAATGATCCAAAACCTAACCTAATATACTCCATGGGACCTCATGGACCCATTCATCAAGTCAATTTTGCCTCAGGGGATGCATTCATCAATAATCAGGAATTAGGGTTTCTTGACCTAATTCACCCCTAAGTTGACTTTTAGGGAAAATCATGAGCCAAGACCTCAAGAGAGGGTTTGAGGGTCTCTAATGAACTATATTGATCCATTTGCAACAATGGATTAATCCAAGAAGCTTGAGCAACAAGTCTCAATTTCATCTGCACCACAGTTAGGGTTTTAAGGAAAAAGTCAACTGTAACTTTGACTTTTGACCAGGACATGCTCCCAAGCCCTATGAAATGCATCAATATACCCTATGACACCCATGGAACATGTCCATCAAGTTTAATTTAGGCCAAGGACATGATTTCCTGAAGAATTGCACAGTTTGGAATTCATCTAATAAAAAGTCAACTGTGCACAAAAGTCAACTTTGACTTTTTGAGATTTTCCACCAAAATGGATTTTTAACCCTAAAATGATGTTAATGTATGATTTGAATCATCATTCATCAAGAAAAATCAAGAAAATTTGGGTAACTTGTAAAAGGGGTAACCATAAAAAACTTAGAAAATTTTCTAAGTTAAAAATAAAGTGGCTAGGGTACTAACTTTGGAGGGTCATAACTCCTAAACCACAAAGCCATTTTCTCCCATCCAATGCTTGATTTGTAGATCTCATTTCCCTCTACAAAAACTTCAACTAGACCTAATTCCAACTCCTCATGGATTTTGAGTTTTGGAGTGATCAAAATCAAGAAAAGTCACTTTGTTCCAACACTTAGTGAAAATTTCACTAAGTCAGATTTTACCTACTTTTTGCCAAATGTAGGGGGATTTTTCACTTGGATTCAAAATAGATCAAAACCAAATATATTCAAACAGTTGTTGTAGCATGTAAGGGCTTTCCAAAATGACCAAGAACATTACCAAATTCAATTTGAGTCATGAGATATGACATTGGAAAGTTGCCTTGCTGAAATCTGCCAAGGCAAGGCAGAATTTGCATTTTTGCTCGATTTGTCAAAATCAGCCAAATCCAAATGCTCCTATCCACTTGGACACCTCTGAGGATTGAATCTAAAGGGGACAATCACTGAGCCAAGCCTCCAAAGTCTTTGGAACAAGAAATAGCATGTTGAACCTAGAATGGCCAAAATAGGGACAAGACTCCAATTTTGGATTGAAGCATCAAGGTGGCATGGACTGAGCCATTTGCAACTGAATTCAGTCAAGACTTATCCAAGACCAAGGGAACCACAACCCTGTGCCCTAACCTCTAGTCAATGGCTAGAGGAGACTTGGATTTCCATTGGCCAACATTGAACAAACACCTGCTGCAGTTGCAATTCACTGTGGATCCCAAAACAAACTTGCTCTACTATAAATAGAGCTCAATTGTGATCAGTTTGAGCACACCAAAGGCCAACAACACTTGCCTTTCTCAAAAACCACTTCTCACTCTCAAAAATGCCTTTCTTAGCAAGTCACTATCGGGTTTTTCATTAGAGAGCAATTCCACTCAAACCAATCACACACACACCTCATATACATCATATGTGAGCTGATCAAACACTTAAACAACAACTGGAACACTGATTTCTCAGAATCACAAGTCAATTGCTCAAGGTTTTAACCAAAGTGCAGTTGAGATGCCATGAAGTGATCCAGCCATTCTCAGTCAAGTCCAAGCATTCAAACACACTCCATATGGTGTAGGGAAGCTGTTCAGATCATCACAATTCATCTGTAACACCTCCTACTCAGAAATCAATTTGCTCTTGCTGTCACGACCTAGAGGTAAGCTTAAACTTGGTCATCTCTCAATCTATGCATATTTCTTCGCACAATACTTTTGCCAAATGTTCATAATCATGCATGGAATGTTTCCCCTTAAGTAATTGCTTTGTTTAAATCGTGTATCAAAAATCCCAGCCTTCATGCAGAAATTAGGGTTCATAAGGATTTATCGTGATTTCTTGTTTTATGCTTAATTTAAATGAAATTAATTGTCATAAACATGATCGTGAGGTTGAAACGAGCATATTGATATGTGGATTGCATGATATAATCAAGTATTCAGTGAGATTGGATAGAAAATGCAAATCTGGGAAAGGCAGAAAACGCGCGTGTTCTTGGTCCATGTTCTTGGCGCCATTTTCATAAATTCAAATATTTGAATTTTGTGATTTTATTTAATTGATTCAAAAATTAATTTCTCTCTGAGTTCTAATGATTTTGAGTTGATTCTTTTTTTAATAATTTACAAAAATGTTAAAATATTTTATTTTCCCAAAAAATCCCTAAAATATTATTTATTTTGTATAATTGATATTTTTGCAAAGAATTAATGTTTTAATTGTTTTTAACATTTAAAATATTTTTTCCACCTTGATTTTGCAACTTTTAATGCTTTCTAATTATTTTGTAGGTCAATACTTAATTTTTTAAGCATTAATCCAATATTACAATTTGTTTTTCCTATGTTAAACAATTTTGATCATTTTAATTGAATTTTTATTCAATTAAAACACATTTTGAAAACAAATTAGGGTTTTTGGATTAATTCAACCCTCATAAATCATTTTCAAAACACTTTGGGCCTCTAATAGAGTGTAAGACCCAATCCTTTTTTGACCAAACCATTTTTGGGCCTCAGTGTATTGTATAAGTCCCGATACCGTCAAAAACAAATGGCGCGATCGTCGCCTTTTGAAAAATAACCTTTTGGGCCTCTCCTCGAGCTATAAGACCCATTTAAAACTTTTTGGGCCTCTAATAGAGTGTAAGACCCAATCCCCTTTTAACCAAAAACTTTGGGCCTCACTTATTGTATAAGTCCCTTCTGCGTTAAAAGAAAACCTTGGCGCGATCGCCATTTCAAACGGAAAAATCATCTGGGCCTACCCTCGTGTTATAAGCCCCACTCTTTTTTCTTTAAAACTTTTTGGGCCTCTTGAGAGAGTGTAAGACCCATCCCTTTGTACAGAAAACCTTTCTTGGGCCACAGTCACTTGTATAAGTCACTCTGTACAAATTCAAACAGTGCGCTCACTGATAAAACCCTGGGCCTCTCCTTGAGCTGTAAGCACCAAATCTTTCTTTTTCAAAACACTTTCTCCTTTGATTTTGAATATACTGTTGTTTTCAATCTTTCTTTGTTGAACAACTAACCAAATAGCATGGAAGCTCTACAACCGAGTAAGTGTTTATACGCTTTCATTTACCGCTTTCATATACATATAACTGTATTGTGGGGCTGTTTCACTGTAAGTCTTCTTTCATAAACTCATATCAACTGTGTAATAATAGTATAGATATTTAGAGTTTTCCCGGCCACTACGTCTAGAATTAGGTGACGCCGTTTCGTTTATTCGTAGAAATAGTCAAAACTAGATCCCCATAGGATTACCAGACACAGCCTTCCCTCCTCTTGGGGTTAAACAATATGGAGATATGAAAGGCAGCATTCTCAGTGAACCCTTTCATAGACTGTCACTCGTAGAAGTTGTCAAAGAAACTCTACTCCCCAGAGATGATATCTTCTCCGTGAATTGCATCTCTTGAGTTTCTTCCAAATTCTCGAACTTTCCTGGCTTGATCTATTCCTCGTGAATAACCTGTCTTGAACTTCTCGGGGTTTGGGGGACCTACGGGCTTCTTAAAAGCATCGGCTTCCTCTTGGGCATCGTACAAGGACCCGCAGGCTTCCTAAAAGCGACCCGCCTCCTCTTGGGCTTAGTACAAGGACCCTACGGCTTCCTAGAAGTATTTACAGCCTCCTCTTAGGCTTCGTATAATGATCTCTTCCTCCGGGAATGATAGCCTCCTCTTGGGCATCATACAAGGACCGATCGGCTTCATAAAAGTTTCCAGCCTCCTCTTGGGCTTCGTACAAATTATCCCGACGACCTCCTAGAGGTATAGGAACAGAAATTAGTCATCTGCATAGAACAGTCCTTTCAAAGAGTCTAGTATTGTTTCTCAAAGCATGGTACAAAAGATGAAACTCTAGACACGGACAGTCTAATCTCCTTGAGTTTTCCAGACATTCTCAAGTGACCCCTTCGTTAAATAGGAAGAAAACCTGTAGACTCGGACAGTCTCAATACCCTTCGGATTTCCCAATTCCTTAAAGAACAGGAATAGCCCGGATCCTCGAATCAAATCCTCGAGTACAATATTGCTCATATAAGAACTGATTTTCTCTTTAAATCAGCATACTGGACCTGTCACTCAACTGAAACAGTAACCATAGCCTCCTCTTAGGCTTTGTATAATGATCCTTATCCAGTTACAATAGCCTCTCTCTTGGGCTTTATACAATGATTCTCCCCAGCGGAGTCAAACAACGTTTTGCCTCTTTCTCGGGCTTTGTACGAGACACATAAGAGACTCTCTCGTTGAGTCAATCACCCTTTCGCCTCCATCTCGGGCTTCGTACGAGATACAAAAAAAACTCTCTTGTTGAGTCAAATAGCCTCCATCTCGGGCTTTATACGAGATACCAGAAGATTCCCTCGTTGAGTCAAAACCTTTTAGCCTCTCTCTCGGGCTTTGTACGAGACACGTAATAGCCTTCTCTTAGGCTTTGTATAAGAAAACCATTGGTTGGTCCAATCAACCTTTTAGCATCAAAGTTGTGCCTCGTTCACAGTACACAAACTTCAACAACTCTTACTCCTCCATCTAATCGCTGTAAGCGGCAAGCCTCTGGATCATCTACATCCATGCCACTGTCCCTCTTTTAGCATGAGAAATTCCTAAGGAAAGATGGCATTGCTCTAAACTGAGTTAAAGTCTTGTCCTTCAGGTTGAAATCCCCTATAAAGGAAATTATGGCATTGCCGGATTCACAAATCCCGGTTAAAGTAATTCTCCTTTATAAACAGTCATAACAGATAACCCCCTCTTTAGAGATGACAAATCCTCTCTAAAGTCAAACCCTTTTAGCTTCACATCTTGGGCTTTAAACAAGATACAAGCCACCTTTCGCTTCACGTCTTGGGCTTTGAATAAGACACCAAAACAACCATTTCCTCCCATAGAATAGGAGGAACTATGAACGCTCTGATTTCCCTGTTTCGGTAAATGGGAATACGTAGGCATAAGATCGAAAGAAAAGATCTTAGCGAGCACACTAAACAAAAACCCAAAATCCCATACTTTCATATACATTCATCCTAACATCCTAACCAATAGCCTAAAAGCACCCCTCGTCAACAAAATAACCTAGGACAAACCCCGAATCTTTATAGCATCTGTAAACCAACAGTTTTGATTGTTTAACCTCAGTATGCAAGCAGGGTTAATTGGAGACATCTATTTCCCTTCCTTCATCAGCTTTAATAGGATAAAAAATGAATCGAACTGTAGTACTAGAGCGATCGTGCTTCGTAACCACGTCCAAAAATCACTTGCTACACCATGTATAATGAATGTTTCTTTTGTGTGGCAACTTTGATTCAATAGCCTAAGAAATGATCTTTTGTCGTGAAACCTGGCCAAGCTACAACCTTTCAAGCCTTTAGTGATCTTTTTGCTTTCATGATTTCATTTATCATTGTTAGATGAATGTATGAATTAAACTGTGGTTATCATTGTTTTCAGATGAGTGTAATTGTCTCGCGGTTGCACACCCGTAAATTTCTTCATCCTTATTCTGAAGAGGAGTGTTAGGATTGATTCGTTCGTGAACATTTGTATTGCTTTAGAATTTTTGATATGTGTTTTGTGCTTAAACTTTGTTTCATAATCGTGGATGTGTTGTAGTTTAGTGGTAAGCATTGCTTTGCATGTACTTTTGATATTTGTACCATATGTTTGTTTTTCGTATGTAAACACTTGTTGAGCATAATTTCTTGATAATTTCTTTTGTTTCTTCGAGTTGATTGATTCTTGTTTGAGGACAAACAAGTTTAAGTTGGGGACAGTTTGATAAGTGCTAAATTGTAATGATTTTAAGTGTAAATAATTGGCATTTATCAGCTTAACTATACCAATAAACCTCAACTTTAGTGTATGTTTTGTGTAGTTTACATTATAGTGTGTAATATGCATAATCATTTACATATCTTTGAGTTTGATAGTTTTTCTCTCATTTTTTTAGGGATACAAGCAATGATATTTTTTCATTGCCTTATAGAATATTTAATAATCTTTCCAACGCTTCCAACCGCGCGTAAAACGGAGTTACGGTTCTCAAGTTATGGTCGAAAGAAGTTTTGAGTTTCTTGTCATGTTCGTTGTGCGAACTGGAGGCGAGCAAGCTCACTAAGAATTCGCACTGCGAACTCAATGCGAACCAAAATTTTCTAGAAGCATGGAAAAAAACTGTTTTAGGCAATAACTATGTTTGGTATGTTCATAGTGCGAACCGGAGTTCGCAGTACGAGCACGGGAACCCATTTTTACCTATAAAGTCACATTTTCAGTTTTTGTAGGTTATCTTTTGGGAACCTTTGGACCCTATTGATCAGAACCATATTATTTTTTAGTAGTTTTAGCTTAGAAACAACACATGGATTATCCATCTAGATGATTCACAGCCAAATCATACTTCAATCGGAGATGATAAAACGTGAGATGTTCAATCAGAGATGACAAACCGTGAGAAATTTGTTCTTCTTCCTTCTTCTCTTTGTATTTTTCATTGTGTTGGGGTTGTTGTATGTATGTTTACTTAGATTATATATTCATCTATAGATCTTTGTATAAAATCCCTTTGACAAATCTTAATTGATGTTATCTTTGATTTAATATCTATCTTAATGGGTTTCGATCGCTGTAGACATATACTTTTCAAAGTCGACCTAAGATGATGATCTAATGGCAATAGGAAATGGTCTAAATATTCGCGCGTGTGTGTCGGAGCTTAATGCTTCGGGTTGTTTTGTCGCGTGAGATATCACCTTTGAAAGAACGCGGTTGATCTCTCGAACTTTGCGTTAGACATAACCTCCGTTTGTGAGCGATACGTGGGGGTTTTGACGAGTATTAGGGTGAGTGCATTTGATCGATAGGCTTTCTCTCGTACATGATGGGTATAAGGAAATGCAACTCCTGATGAGTTTCTCCTTTCTAAAGAATGTGTTTATCTATTTTCTTTTATGCATTTAGTTTCCGCATGTTACCTTGGAGAACCATTTCAAACCCAAGCTTAGATACCTGGAGATTGTCGAACGACATTCTTTCCCTCAAACGGATCCATGTGGAGACGAAAAATCCTGGAATTCTTCCAAACTTATATTTTGCTTGCCATTTTACCGCACCAACACGTGTGCAGAGGAATACCAGGTTGATTCACATTTTAAGGTGGTTAAGGAGTCTAGGAACCATTTGCCTCGGCTAGATGATTCCGTTGATGAGGAGAATTCTGAAGCTTTGATTGGGAGAACTCTGGCAAATTTTATTGACAAGGATCAGGGCACGTGTCTCGAAGCTGGGCGTGAAGTGGCATGTAATGAAGTAGTTGGTATGGTGTTTTTGAATTTTCAGAAAGGTGGGACGCATTCTAATGGGAATGGGCCTCAGGTTAGAATGGTAACTTAGAAGGCCTGGTTACTTTCGACAAAGCCTGTTTGAGCTTGAGAGGATCTAGGCCCAAATAGAGGAAAGTTAGGAAGGTTGGGAATTTGGGGAAAAAGTAGAATTCAGACCATCATATTTTGCGTGCTTACTCACCAAAAATGCCGCAAATTCTTATCCAATTTCTTCATCTTCTAACGTGGCTAGTTATGAGAAGGTTGGCTCCTCAGGCGATGATGCTCGCAGAGGTACGTCTTTGACAGACTCAGGGGTTAATCGTTGCAATTCGAGAATTCAGAGGAACGATCACTCATCTGTTAGCAGAAGTGTCTGGGTTTCCATAACTAAGCTAGGGGTGGTCAATAAAAATAAGAAGGAAGACTCTATTCAGGTGGTGGAATTAATAGAGGCCAGAGATAAAGTAAGGTTGTCATCCAAGAAGGCGGAAACCAAATTATTTCCATGAATGTTGTGTCTCTCAATATTTGTGGAGGCAAAATTAGAGCGACACGCAAGAGAATTAGCTTTATAATACAATCAGGTGACACTGATTTATTTTTCTTCAAGAAACTAAGGTCACTTGTTTTGATGACAGACTTGCTTGGGAATTTGGGGCAATAATAATATGGAGTCGACAACTAGTAACTCTAGGGGTGCATCGCGTGGAATGGTTATCTTTTGGGGAATAGATTCTCTTATACTCAATTTTAGTTTCAAAGGTCTGGATTTTGTTATATCAATGTGATTTGGAAGGGTGTTATCTACAACTTCGTGAATGTCTATGCTTCTTGCAGTCTGGATCAGAGGAGGATTATTTGGAGTGAACTGTTGGCTTGGAAGCATTCGAGAAACATGGAAGAGTGGTGTCTTGGTGGTGATTTCAACTATGTATCTAACACGGAGGAAACGTTAGGGGTTGGGGTGTATGCAAATAGCAGATATATGATGGAGTTTGGTAATTTCATAGCTGATATGGATCTAGTAGATTTGTCATGCATATGGGGATGGTTTAATTGGTTTAAAAGAAGAGGTACAACTATGAGCATGCTCGATAGATTTTTATTGTCTAACAGCTTAACCTCGAATTGGAATTTATTTGATCAAAGGGTGGGAATTAGAGATGTTTCCGACCACTGTCCAATATGGCTGAAGTCTAGTATTCTCGATTGGGGACCGAAGCCTTTCATATTTTTCAATTGTTGGTTCAAGCATGAAGGTTTTGGCCATTTAATTAAAGATGAGTGGGCCGAGATCAAGATGGAAGGTAGAGGAGACTTTATTTTGTGCGAGAAACTAAAGTCTTTGAAGTCTAAGCTTAAAGCATGGAATATTGAGGTGTTTGGATGGTTAGACTTGCAGATGGACATATTGAATGATTTGAACAAACACTTGGTTGGTAATCATGGAGGTAACATCGATAACCTGGTGGAGGATAGGTACAAGGTGAATGGTGATTTATGGAAGAGTTTATCCCTGAAAAAAGGATTGCTAAGAATGAAATCTAGACAACTTTGGCTTGAGGAGGAGGACCTTAATTCTCACTTATTTCATCAATCTTTGAAGGATAGACATAGAAGGAATTCGATCAGGATGCTGGAGGGGGATGGTGGAAGTGTGGAAGGTGTGTCTGAGATAAAGGATACCATCAAACTTTACTTCGAAAGATTCTTTAAGGAAGTTGCAATTTGCAGACCTGTACCTGAGGGTATTACTTTTAATATGTTGAACTCTGATGACTATATGTGGCTAGAAAGGCCATTCACCGAAGATGAAATTAAGGATGCCATTTAGTCTTGTGACGGGAACAAATACACAGGTCTTGACGGTTTCACTCTTGAGTTCTACAAGAATGGTTGGGAAATGGATGTGATTCAGTTCGTAAACGATTTTCATAAGAATGTGAAACTCACCAAAGCTTATATTGCCTCTTTTCTTGCTTTGATATAGAATATCATCAACCCCCAATCTTTTGTGGATTATAGGCCCATTTTCCTTGTTTTATGCTGTTAGCTCCCAATTTCGACGGCTGATATTGGATTGATATTCTTATTCAAAAGAAATGAAATTTTTGGAGTTTCAGAAGACTTCGAAAGGAATGTTGTTTCCAGAAAGTCTAGTCGAAAAGTGTCCTTGTGTAGAGGACACATGGTTTATGGACTTAGAAATATTTCTAATAATTTGGAGATATGTTTCGACGGAAGCTTAACTGGTGACGTTCGATTGGAGATTCAAATTCAAATAATGGAGGGAACTTTGTCCTTATCCATTTGAGAGAAGATGACACGTATAGAGCAGTTGAAGGACGAAGCCATGCAGAATTACATTTGTCTCACTCTAATTAGTAGGTTGTTAGTGGGTAGTTATTTCTTACTATTATAAATAGCAAGTCTTAGTATTAGGATTTGTGTGTGTAAAGTTGTACAAATTTCTTAAATCACTCAAAGTATCCGTGTGTAGAGAAAAGAGTTTTTGAAGAAATGTACGTTTTATATAACACCATTTTTCTTATTCAATGCAATTCAATTAATCTTTGCCCAGAAATTTATCTTCTTGCCTTTACTTTGTTCAGTTATTTTCCAATGTACATTTAATTACTTCCTCGTATCATTTTCTTTGGTATTGTCGAAATAGCCCTTTTCTGAATTATGAAGACTGTCGAATTGTTTATCCTTTATCAAATACCCTTTTAAATTATTTTAGCACATGTCCTAGGATTTAGTTTGGTCGATCCTGCAAGTTACCCATTTTTTTGTATAAATTTGGTAGACCAGAGGTTGTTTGCTATTTTTCATAGTAAACAGTAGCATGTATAAAATTATGGATAAACTCATGACTTTGAGATTAAGAGCGATTATCGGGAAGGTGATTTCTCTATAGTAAACATGGCAACAAAACCCATACCCGCGGGTACCCACCCGAACCCGTCCCGAAGTTGACGGGGAAAACCTGCTTTGACTGGGTTTGGGTTCGGGTTTGGGTTTTCCCCGATTAAAAAAAATGGGGACGGGTCGGGTAATGGGGACACTAGTACCCACCCAGAACCCGTCCCCGAACTCGCCCCGTTTATTTTGTTATGTACATTATTATTTAATTTTGATAATTTGGAATATTAAATATGTGGCCAATGTTTTAACATTTTGATTTGTATTAATTATTTAAAATATTTAAAAAGTATGTAAGAATTTTATTTGAGATTTTTTTATTATTTGAAATGTAATTTGATTTTAGAAAAAATAAATATTTTCTATTAAAAAAAATGATTTTACTAAATAGATGGTGGTAGGGCGGGGATACCCGAACCCAACCCGAACCCGTTTGGGACGGGTTTGGGTTTTAATTCTTCATCCCCATTTGGGTTTGGGGTGGGGAACGGGGATTGTTTGGGGGTTCGGGTTTGGGTTTAGGGGAAGTAAAAATCGTCCCCGACCCGCCCCGTTGCCATGTCTACTCTATAGCAGTCAGCTTTCTTAGAGGGACGTAACATTGCGGACGGGATTCTTATGGTCAACGAGGTCATTGACGGCGAAAAGGGAAAAGCATAGTTGCTTCATGTTGAAAGTGGATTATGAGAAAGCATACGACAACATTAATTGGAACTTCTTGAGGTTTATGTTATCTAAAATTAGGTTTGGCGTTCGTTGGATCAAATGATGGAGAGCTTCATTTTCACTAGTTCTATGTCAGTCTTAGTCAATGGAAGTACCACCAAGGATTTCATACTGGAGAGAGGCCTACGTCAAGGCGACCCCTTGTCATCGTTTCTGTTTGTTATTGTCATGGAAGGTTTAACAGGATTGGTGAATAAGGTCGTGGAGATAAGGGAATTCAGAGGTTTCCACTTTAATGGTGAGGATTATGTGGATGCCTTGGAGTTGGTGGATGACACAATTATTTTGGGTGAAGGTAGTTGCGATTACCTTTAGAGTTTAAAAGAAATATTGAGGGGTTTCGAGATGATGTCGGGTTTGAAGGTTAATTTCTTTAAGAGCAAATTGTATGGCATTAACATAAGTGATTGTCTACTCAACGCGGCTTAATCCTTCTTGTCTTGCAATATTGACATCATGCCATTTAGATTTCTGGGAGTTTTGGTAGGTGACAGCCCTGGGAAGATTTCTATGTGGAAGGATTTAATTAAGTCATTGAGATGCAAGCTTGCTATTTGGAGAGGAAAGCACTTATCCAATGCGGGAAGTGTCGTCCTTATCAACTCAGTCATGAATGCTATTCCGGTTTATACTTTATCATTCTATAAAGCTCCTTCCAAGGTGTTACGTGAGATTCGTCGTATTCAAAGTAACTTTTTGTGGCGGGGAAGCGTTGAAAAAAGAACTTTCCATTGGGTAAGTTGGAGTGTTATGTGCAACCCTAAAGATAAGGGTGATCTTGGAGTCAAACACATTGAAGTGCCTAACAAAGGTCCGTTATTAAAATGGAAATGGAGAATATTGAAGGAGAAGGAAGCGTTTTGGTATAAGCTGTTACGTTTTAGATATGTGAACCCCGAGGTCAAAGTCTTAATTGGTGATAAATCTGTGTTGAGTAAAGGTGATATATTTTGTATGTTTTTTTACACCGTTGTGATATATATTGTATATTTTTTTTACACCGTTGTGATAAATCTGTCTTAATTGGTATAAGCTGTATACGGTTGTTTATTTACACCGTTGTGATATATTTTGTAAGTTTTTTTAATTTTTAATTCTAAATATAACTCGGGCGCTTTAATATGAAATTTCATTATGAAAGTAATATATCATAACGGTTTTATGGTGTTGAGGGTCGTAGTAGCTTTTCAATATACTCCAAGCTAGATAGTTTCATTATCTCTTCAGTATCCCTTTTTCCATTGAAAATAGAAACTAGACGAAACGATACACGATTTCAACCCTAAACCCAAATGTTCAATCCTGTGAAAAAACACACGATTCAACCAAAGCTTGCATCATCAGTATCCATTCTTCACCGTGTTGTTGTCATTTGTGTCATCATCATCACGATCGTTACGGAAGGAAGATTACGCATCTACCAACACCGTCGTCATCATCGTCACCGTCGAGAAGGAAGATAACAACAACATTGTCGTTGTCGTAAGGAAGGAAGACAACAACACCAACACCAACATAGTTTACTTAGTCATCACGTTTAGGGTACGTAAAATATTTTCCCTATGCATCTACAGTAAACTCATTTGCCATTGTTGTTCATGTTGTTGTTGTTTATGTTCTTGTTGTTCATATTCTTATTGTTCATGTTGTTGTTGTTCATGTTGTTGTTGTTGTTGTTGTTGTTTATGTTCTTGTTGTTCATTTTGACAAGGATAAAATCAATGGGAAGAGGTGATTCATGTTCAAGAGAGCTGCTTTGTAGGGAAATATTAAAATTATATATGGAATCCCATAATTTCATGTTGTTGTTGTTGTTGTTGTTGTTTATGTTCTTGTTGTTCATGTTGTTGTTGTTGTTTTTGAACATAGATGTCGACCTTGTCGAGTTCTACATCAGGAAGCAGCGAAGATGCTCAAACGATTGAGTGTTCTGCGAATACAACTCAAACGATTGATACTCAATCGAAAAGTTCACAAAGAGGTGTCACAATGATGCCCCAATTCACATCAATCCGCAACTCATCAGGTGTAAAAATTACGATCGAGTTTGATTCGCACTACAGATTAGTGGATTGTCCACATTACGCTACTTTTAGGAGTTATGTTGCATTCCTTGCACGTAGCAAAGTCAGTATACTGATTAATGTCAAAGACAGCATATGGACAGACGTTAAGGTATTTCATACTATAATTTTCATATATTTGATATCACTACCTATAGTTTCTAATTCATACTTATATATTAATTTAATGTAGTTGAATTTTGAGTTAACCGATGACCCAAAATTGAAAAGAAAGTGGATAACTTATGTCGGTGTTTGTTGGAGGGGATTTAAGTCACGACTCACGGCTGACTACATTACGAAGCCTAAGAGCGGTCTTCAACCTCCATGGATTCGGTATAGTTTTTTATCGATGAAGGTGTGGCACAAGTTTGCGAAGAAATTCCGTTCTGAGGATTTCAAGGTTAGTACTAGTCTTATATAACCTATAATGTTATGCTAATGAGTTATAGATACTAATCATACACATTTTTCACTATGTTAATAACAGGCTAAAAGCAAAGTAGGAATTCAGAACAAGGCAAAAAACATGTACCCCCATAGATTGTCTCGTGGGGGTTACAGAAAACTTGAGAAGAGGATCATGCAGGAAAAACAACAAGAAGGAGGAGATGGTGACATCCCATCTCCACCTTCAAGACATGAGAAATGGAAGAGGGCTCGATTAAGACCTAATGGAGATTACACCTCTGAGGTTTCAAGAGTAGTTGCTGAGAAAATTGTAAGTATATGTTTTCTTTTGCTTATGTTATTTAAATGTGTTTGCTTATGTAAGTTGCTCATGTTGTGTAGGATAATTTGGTTGTGGCGGCCCATGAAGGAACATTTGTTCCGGAAGCACGAAATGACATATTAGTCGAAGCTATCGGAACAGCTGAGCATGGAGGTTGTGTCTGTGGTGTTGGAGAAGGTGTCGGCTTGAGGTTATACTTTGGATCTCAAAGAAGAAGCACCGAAACCGCTGAATTTCTTGCTCAACGACAAAAGATTGAGAATGTTGAGAAGCAATTGGCAGAGCAAAGGAGGTTGTTTGAAGAGGAGAAGGAAAAAAGGGAGAAAGACGTGGAAAAGTTGCAAGAGTTGTATTCGGTATGTGCTTTACTTGAGATGTTAGTGTTTTATCGGAAATGTATGACATATATTATGCTTATATTTGTTTTATGTTCTAATTGAATGTTATGATGTAGAGATTAAGTGAAAACCTCGAACAACGAACTAATGAAGATCAATGTTGCGTTGGTGATAATCAAACTCCAAGTAGAAGTGTCGTAAATCGCGCTTCTACAAAAGGAAGTAATTGTACAGCCCCTCCCCCCTGTAGATAACCACAATGGGATATTGGACCCTAGTCCAAATGAAATAACAAGCTTATACTTGTCCATTGCAACAATAAACCTTGCGCAAGCTCTCCCGCTAGAACATTGCCCGAAATTGGATGTAGTGTATTACACTCCTGAAGATGTAAGGGAATTTCTCGCATGATTTAAGTGGCTTGACATAGCGATTTTGCAAGTTTAGTGCACGTAAGTATATAGTCGAATATACATGTCATTATAGAACATTATAATTTTTTGTATTTACTCCCTTAATTTATTCATTTTCTTTGACCATTTAGGTACATTCACCGTGTTTGTATATAATTGAATAAATCAAGTACCTATGGAATCTTGGAGCCAAGTTTTTTTTCTTGGCCGTATAATGATAAAATTATCAGAGAAAAGTACTTGAAAGGCCGGCTAAATGACGGAGGAAAAGAATGTTATCTTGCACCTTTCCTCTGTAGGTTAGTATTGTTGTAATTTATTTATATATTCTATATTTAGTTTTGTTTTAGTAACAACTAATAATATATATATATATATATATATATATATATATATATTCTCGTGTTCATTCAGTGGTCATTGGTAATTGATAATAATATCATTTATGACAAATACGGTGACATTACTGTGTTCCTTGCACGAACCACTCCACAAACCAATGAAAGATCTTATATTAACGTAAGTGTCTTTGTTTAATATCATTTTCTTTGGCATTAATTGTAATTAGTTTATCATGTAACATGTTTAATTCAATTTTCAATGTACAGTATTGTGGAGCAAGTTAATATAATGAGGAATGTTAGAAAAAAGCCCACATACCTTGCTCCTAAAGTAAGTGGCCCGATTACCTATTTCTTTCATTTACATTCATGTGTGGTTATATTCATGTTATTATATTCATGTAATTTGTAGACGAGGAAACAACCTAGGACTTACGAGTGTGGGTATTATGTCATGAAACATATGTTAAACATTGTCCTTGCCGGCATTGTTGATTCATGGGATAAGGTATATATGTCATAAAATGTTTACATATATTAATATATAAGTTGACTATTGAATTATTATCATGCATGATATTCAATTTTTTGCTCTTTCTTATGTAGATGTTTAATGACGAAACCCCATTCCCCGTTGAGGACTTTGTAGATCTTCGTAAATGTTGGGCGTATATCCACAATGCGTTTTAGGGTCCTCCTGTTGTTTGATATATCAGCAACCTTTTTTGATGCACATATTTTTGGTTTTTGATGCACATAATGTGAACAATAATTTTGATTTTTGATGCACATATTGTGTTTGATGTATTGGATATTGTGTTTGATGCACATAATGAAATCAATAATATTGGCTTTTGATGCACGTATTGTATTTGATTTAAACAATGTTAGCAGTTAGCTTTTGATGTAAATTTCTTTTGATTTAAATTCTCTGATTCATTTCTAAGGATAAAATATAGGAAGAATTGTGTTTGATGCACATATTGTGTTTGATGTAAACAGAAGTTGTTTTGACAGGATAAAATATAGGAAGAATTTGATAAGCAGATAATTTTTATATTTAAAACAGGTGTTTTTGGCAGCGGTTATAAAACCTAACCGTAGTTGTATGTCAAACGCTGACCAGAATAATATAAATAAAAAATGTTGTTGCTGAGAATCTAACTAAGACTGTCATTGTACGTACCGCATATACAACAACACTCTACATAACAACGCCTTCGCCCGCGTCATTATATGTCATTTCCAACCGTTGTTAAATGGGTTTTTCGTAGTAGTGGGAGCATTTAGTTAATGCGTAACGACATTCAGTTTAATGGGGTTGTTTTTAATTTCGATGTGTGCTTGACGGCAATTTTCTTTCTAATTTTAATTTCTACGATAGGCTTACTCTTCCTCTTCTTTGTAGTATGAGGTAGTGGTATTGTCTCTCTTTTGTATTTATTAGAGTACTTCTTATACTCCTTTTAATGAATGCATTAATTATTATATATATATATATATATATATATATATATATATATATATATATATATATATAATCGAATCTATTCAATCACAAATTTTTAAATTCTTCTTTTTTTTATAGCCAAACGAATGTGATTACTAGCGAAGCATTAGGGGAGCTCCAACCCGAATAAACGAGATACAAAATCACAAAAGCGACACAACAATACCCTGCGAGAAATGGTTAGGGTTTTTAGACCATTCTTACAAATTACAACGAAACGACGAGGTTGACCTAATCACCAACCAACTCCAAGATAAAGTAATCATCATATTCACCAACTCCCCCAGATTACAAAATGCATCTTCAAATATAATTTGATTCCGTATATTACAAATACACCAAGTTTTCGCAAACCAAATCGAAAATATAGATTCTTTAGAGCAATTCCTTCTTCAATCACAACAATTTCTATTGAGCTGAAAACTTATATTACATGTGAAACTGTTGCAATTTTTTCTTCTTCTTTTTACAAATAGTTTAGTTTGCTAAAATTAAATTGTTTGCATAACATGTGTCAACATAATGAAAAACGTAAAAAAAATAATTTGAGTTTTGTATTTAAAATAAAAACTTCACCTTTATCTTAGATGCCTCCAAGATAGTGTTTTAGCAAATATCCATCTTTCAAAATAAAAAATGAGAATTTGAATTTTCTATTTAAAATAAAAACTTTACCTTTATTTTAGCAAATATCAGTCTTTCAAAATAAGAAGTTTTATTTATATATCAGTGGCATGTTGTTGTTATCTATATATAGCACATAAGGTCCAACATCCATTGAAGCATACATCTATAATTTTTATCTATAATATAAGAACTTACAATGTTCTGGAAATCACCCCAATAACCTTCTTCTTAATGATGTCACGTCACTACTTTAGGGGCATTTTTTGTCTAATAGCAACTAAATCCAACCGGATTTATGTCTAATTGAAACACAACCACACTTTATGCGCTACATTTGCCACTTTTGTGTCAAAAAGTTAACTGACAGTAGCAAAAGCAACCAGTATTTGGCTTTTGTGTAACAATATTTACAATGAATTTTGGGAACAGAGCCCAAAACTACTCTTAATAAGATCACACTTAAACACACTTTATCATTTCCAATGTTGCAAAGCATCAATACCTACACATTTGGTTTCACCCCTTATCTTCATCTCTCCATATTTCTTTAGCAACAGAAAACTGGTCTTAGACAACTCCAAAAAATTCCACCTGCAACAAAGCACAACTCTGGAAAACATTTCTTTCCTCCATCTCAATCCTAATTTCTCTAAACTCTGAAGTTTCTTCTTAACTCCATCTATTTAATCTTCTAACTCAAAAGCACTATCAGCCCCTTTTAATCACATTGCTTTACTGTGCATGTAAAAAGTTTGGATGTGAATGCATTGTATGTTTCTCATATCTAGGTCAATCAAACTCAAAAGCAAAGACGTCGTACTTACATGGCTCATGGAAGAATCAATCGTATGAGAGTGAGGAATCAGATGTTGTGGAACACGATGTGAGTATCTTTTCTTTCCTTTATATAGATCTTCTTAGGATGAAACTAAAATTGATTGAGATGAAACTGGGAGGAGTCAAATGTAACAGCATTTGTAGTGATGATTAACCTTAATTATATCTATTTCTGGTGATTGAAAAATAGGTTAAGGTGTTTGTCATCTGTGGAGATGCTGGTCGTGAGGATTTATTGCCATATGTCAAGTTACCTTTCTTATATCTTTTTGCTGGTCATGAGAATTTATTACCAATATTTTGTTTTTCTGATGCCAAAGACACCCATATGTGAAAGTGGAGAAATAGAGCAAACAGATGAGAGAGCTATGAAAGTAAAGAGATTTGTTTTCTCTCCATTCGACTGTGTTTTTTCTTTTTCCTATTTTTTTAGTTTTTTTTTTGCGTTTAATGGCAATAATGGCCTGTTGGCCATCTTTTGTTTTTCCCCTTTTAATCTCTTCTCCTTTTTTAATATTATTAATATCAGCATTTATTATAATATATTTTGAATAGCTCCATGTTGAATGGTCACTTTCCTGTAATTAATGCATTTGCTGTCATAATCTATTAAGAAATAGAGCATTCATTGTTTAGTTTGGTTTCCCATTGCAAGAATACACTTGTTGGTGTGATATGTACAAATATATATATAATATAATGAATAATTATTTATGATAATCTTTTTTTTTTAAGTAAGGAATTCTCATTAAAAGCGAGAACAATGGGTTCTCGAAGCCAAACTACAAGAAGAGGCTACAAAACACAAAAAAGAAAATTACACCCAATTAAACCTTAAGCTAAGTAATATAAAAGAAATTTGCAAAACTCATAAAAGCTATAATTGGAACGAGTAATTTTCCCTATAAAAGACCACCTCCAAATCAAAGCCTTGATATTCCAAACTGAATCCAACACATTCCAACTCTCATTGTTAAAAATAATACCATTACGCAAAATCCACAAACACCAAGTCGTGGCCAACCAAACACAACCTTCTTTCCCTTTCTTCACTCTTTTAAGCTTAAAAAAAGTATACCAAGATAAGAAGCTTTCTTTAATATCATTAGCCCTCCAATTCTCAAACCCAAACCACTCGGCGATCTCCTTCCAAACCAAAGAAGAAACACCGCAAGACAACAAAATATGATCAAGAGATTCTACGCCCGAGTCGCAAAAGACACACCCCATCCCATTATTCGGAAACACACAACCTCGACATAAAAGAGCATCCTTAGTAGGAATCCTATTTAAAAAACATCTCCACCCAAAAGCCTTAATCTTAAATGGAACCACCACTTTCCAAATTAAAGAAAAAGCATCATCAAATTTATTGCAAGGACCAAGAGGAACATGAAACGATAAAATTAAATTGAAGAAACTACTAACCGAAAATTCTTCCGATGGGCTAGCCCTCCAAATCACCCTACCAACGTCACCGAGCTCCGGCCTCACTTGGTCCAAAAGTAACCGCAACTGATACAACTCCAATGCCGCATCACCATAAACCGGTCCGACCACCCCGAAGTCTCCCCATTCCCACATTTCCTCTTTCCAACCACCCATACACGCCACCGACACACCTTTAAGATGAGACAAGTGGAAAAGAATAGGAAAATAATCCTTTAGACAACGCTCCCCTATCCACCAAGAAAACCAAAAAGAGAGAGACGAACCATTACCCAAAGAAAAACTACAATTAGAGACAAAACAATTCTCCGGAACACTTTTTTCCAAACCACATAACTCCCTCCACCAAAAAGACGAGCTAGACTCCTTACTAATAGACTTTCCGGATTCCACCATTTTCAAATTAATGTCTCCATATCTAGCTTTTAGAACATAATGCCATAACGCTTTAGATTCCGATAAAATCCTCCATCTCCATTTATTAATTAGAGCCAAATTAAAATCATCTATCCTTCTCAAACCCAACCCCCCTTTTTCAAGAGGTAAACAAACCATATTCCAACTAACCCAATGGATTTTTCTCTTTTCCACGTTACTTCCCCAAAGAAAATTACTTTGGATACGAGTAATTTCTTTCACAACCTTCGTCGGCGCTTTATAGAATGAAAGCATGAAAATAGAGACACTAGAAAGCACCGCTTTTAATAAAGTTAGCATTCCTCCAAAACTAAGATACCGATTATTCCAACTAGAGAGTCTCCGCTTCATTTTTCCCACCAACTCCTTCAACAATACGCTACCATTATTGTTGAAACCAATAGGAATTCCAAGAAAAATAAAATTACTTTCCCCCTTCTTACAAGAGAGGAAAAAAGAAGGCAACTCCATGAACCTAGATCCAATATTCACACCAATGAGTTTGCTCTTATGAAAATTAATACTCAAACCGGATACTAGTTCAAAACCTCTCAAAACCGCTTTAATAGCCCAAAGATGCTTCCAAGAACCATCACCAAACAACAAAGTATCATCCGCAAATTGAAGTATGTCAACAAAGCACCTACCTCTAATGTTAAAAGATGATAATCTTATAATATATATATATATATATATATATATATATATATATATATATATATATATATTATATAAGACTATCATAAATAATTATTCATTCGATTCTAAAATATTATAATTTAATGTTTATTATTTTATAATAAGAAAATTATTTTTTACTAAAATTAATCTATAGACTATACGACAAGTCATAAACAAATATAACATGTCAAGTTATAGACTGTACCACAACTATTATAATTCATAGATTGTACCACAACTATTACATGGATTTAATTTTCCTGCTACTTTCTTCTAATCAAATGGACAACTCCCTATCACCTTTTCTAAAATTGGTTTCTTAAAAAACCAATTACATTCTAACCGCAAATTCCAATCAATTACATTATGATACCAACCCAAAACCAATTTCTTCTCCTCATATTAAATCACAATTTCTCAACCACTTGATCTCATTATCACCCACTAAAACAAATCATAACCACTCATCAGACAATTTTAAATAGTCTTTAAAATAGTCTTTGTAGGTTTAAAGAAGAGTTTACTTAAAATAATTTAATTCAATTTATTATTTTATTTATAAGTTTTTAAAGAGATTAATGAATTTATTTATAATCATTATAACTGAAAATTTAATTTTCTTTCAATTCAAGAAATATTATATAATTATTGTTTTTTTTAAATTATCTCTAGAGTATTAAATATGAGAAAATTTGTAATATTTGTTTTATTCTTTCTTAACTCATGACAAATAATAATCATAAAAATGTGGTAAATTTTAAAAATAATAAATTTTCTTGGTTAAATAATTAAAAAAAATATATGAATCTGAGCCCGGGCAAAATTTATTTATTTCTATTACTAATATTTATTTATACCATTAAAATAATATTTTTAAATACTATATTATTAGTTGATATTTATAAAACTAAATAATTACATATATTTGAAATTATTTTTAATATTGATTCTTTCTTTTTTTAATATAAATTATATTTTTTATATTTACTAATTTTTATTAACCCTATCTTCTTTTTTCTTTTAAAATTTAAATGTAAACAAATGCGCGTCACCAACCACTACCTGTACGAAGGTTTACTAAAAAAAAACTTTTACTCATAGATTTGATTAAAATGTTTACTCAAAACAACAAACAATATATTTAAAAAATATTAAATCGAAGAATTTATACCCAACAAAAAAATATTATCAACTTTGAATTCTCCATTACATTAAAAAATAACACAAAAAAAAAAAAAAAAAAAACGACGTCGTCATCGACTAAACAAATTACATAATATTAATTGCACCATTAGAGTGAGACGATTGAACATACAGTCTGGATAAGAGTAAGAAAAAGCAGCAATACAGCAGCTACACTTGATGCTATTTTCCAAGGAGTGTTGAAATACTCATGCACAAATATAGCCTTATACTTATTCATAGGGTTTTCATAGAAGCCATTTAACCTTTTAAATATAGACATATATTTTGAATTGAATGAAGGAATTACAACCTGATCGCAAAGATTGTTAACCACTTTAGCCAGATCATTAGCATCACCCAACCAATTCACAATAATTTTTTTATCAACCAAGATGCTTGCATCTTTTCCTGATTGAATAAGAAAATATAAGAAAACCAAGTACTGAGAAATGTAATGTGAATCTCTATCTGAAATGTGACATTCTTCAAATACTAATATATTCTTCATGTATGACTCAGTATCAACATTGACATTAAAACATGGCATTTTGAACACACCCTTCTCATCAAAATTCAAGTCAAGTAAGCATTTACTTTCACTTACTTCAAATACTAATCCTGCTTCTGATAATTGACTCGCACTGTATACAGAATCAATTTCATCTCCCTTTTCTGCTGGTTCAAAATCAAATGATGACGGCAGAAAAAATGTTCTTAACAGATCTGTGAAGTGTTTTGGACAATCTACTCTTTCCGAATTTATGTTCTGAAGGTTGAATATTCGAAAATAGTCCATGATAATTTCAAGAAATGAAGGAAATTCAGTACCAGCTAATTTGTATATATCTTCAAGAACAAAGAACGGTAGCTGATTTTCAAGGAGTAGTAAATCACGTTTAATGTCCGCTTGTAACCACTCCCTAAGAAATATAGGGTCATTATCCATCCATGTTCCGCCTTCAAAAAACCTAAGAAAATGTTCAATTATGAAGCATGCATCAATGATAATGATTTTTACAAAATCATTGCTGCTAAAGCTAAAAAGCCCTCCATAACAACTTTTGATTCTATTTTCCCACTCTTGAATTTTGAAAACTAAATTATCCACAGATAGTTTTGTTCTATTTAGAAATCCTTTGAAATATTTGAGTTTGAGCTGTTCCATTTGGTGCAGAATGTTGTCACTACTTGAATCATGTGGACTATGAAAAGGACTAATGGAAATAATTTGAGGTGTATAAGCTTTTGGACTAGCTGGCCTGACCTGAGATGCAAGTAGAATATGGATAACGATTCTGTTGCTGTCCCTCAACATAATCAGAAAAAATTACTACATTAAACAACATTTATTATAAATGCAAAAAATTAATCCTAGTAATAACCATGTATTCTCAAAACCATTATAGCCTATGTTAAAAGTGACAATGACTTGAACATATCTATATATCTTTATAAGTGGAGACATTGTATAATCATTCTTTAACATTAATACAATGAATAAATTATTTCCTTTTAATATTGTTCATGGATTCCAGACATTTCTGGAACAACCACTTCTTTAAGCATTTCATTCAGTTCACCCACACAACCTTTTGGTTTTGCCTCCATTCTCCTAAAATTAACCTATAAATTGTTTTCATCAACTATTTTGAAGAGTTAAGGAAAATAAATTAAAAACAGCTTATAAATGCTTTCAAATAAATCCTATCAAGATCAATTAATAACTATAACATACAATATAGTGTAATCATATCAATACCAAAAACAATTCATATATTATTGTTAAATTGCATTATATTTCATTCATTAAAACTAACCAAAAAAATAGTACCTTAAACAAATTGAGTATTTTACAATAGATCATGCTAACTAGTGCCTCGTTAAAAATTTCAAATAAAGAAAATGTGTTATATTTAGTTATTGAATACACACAATATTTTTTTTTTTAAATTAATTTTTTTTTCAATGTATTAAATACACATATATTTAAAAACATATATTTTTTTAATCTCTTAAATAATGTTGAACTTACCATTTTAATATTTTAATCAGTGTCTTTAGGGACATTTGTCAGCATTTCTTATTAAATAAATATTTTTTTTATATTATCTCTTGTTAGCTATATGATAAGTAGAAAAGAAAACTATAAAGCAGAACTTTTTACCTTAGAGTTTGACACCTTGAAAAAAAAGCTTGCTTATCTTAATATCTCTCCACAAGTCTTTAGTATTTGGTTCACAATCTTCAACAAGGATACAATATAAATACTACAGCAGGAAATCAAAAGACATGAACAACTTGATACTTGACTCTCAAACATTTCATAGGTATCGCTTCCTTTAGAAGTTTGTTTAATGCATATAATAAATATTTCTGAAAGCAATTTCTTGCCTTTAAAAAAAAAAGTAAAGACTTAAATAAGTAAAATGAACAAAATCAATACTTTGGTCTCAAACATTTCATAGGAATCGGTTTCTCTAGAAACTTGTTTAGTGCTTCTTACAATTCCTTAAAGCAATAAATAAAAAGTAAAAAATAAAGACTTAAATAAGTAAGCTTCAAATTTGTTTTTCAACTGTAGCTGGCCTGACCTGAGATGCAAGTAGGATATGGAGAATCTATCGCTCAACAGAATCAGAAAAAAAAAAAATTACTACATTAAACATTTATTATAAATGCAAAAAATTAATCCTAGTAATAATCATGTATTCTCAAAACCATTATAGCCTATGTTAAAAGTTCTATATTAGATGAGACAATGACTTGAACATATCTATATATTTTTATATGTGGAGACATTGTATAATCATTCTTTAACATTAATACAATGAATAAATTATTTCTTTTTAATATTGTATATGTATTTTGTTATAATTCCTTCTAATTAAAATGTATATGAATATATACATTTTATCTTCAATTTTTTAATACATTATCATTTAATTGTAATATACTCTAAATGAACATCCATTAGTTTATTTAAGGGTTAATAGTCATTTTGACCCCTGTCATACGTTCCCTTCCTTACCAGTAAGCCAATCCACTTCTTTTGTTATTGCATGCTTTTAAAATGTATATATTATATGTTTAGTATTTTTTTTTTCTATTAATATAAACTAAATTATTTTAACATTAGAATTTAGTATTTAGTTTAATAATTTCTAATAATACTAATAGTTTAATATTGCTATTCAATTTAGTTTTTATTTACTAATACGTTAGAATTTATTTATTCAATTTAGTTTAATACTAATAGTTTCTATTAATAGTTTAATAGTTTTTAATAATACTAATAAACTAATTTAATTTTTGTTACAGTAATTTAATTGAATATTTTCTAGTTTTATTTGAATATTTTGGGTTTTACTTAAAACATTATTAAACTAATATTATTACTAGTATATTAATTAGGTATGTTAATTTAGTATATTAATTTAGTAATGAAATGTTAATTTAGTAATAAAATATTAATTTAGTATGTTAATTTAGTATATTAATTTAGTATATTAATTTAGTATGTTAATATGGTACAGTAATTAACATTTCAATATAAATGTTAATATTAATTTAGTTAAAATATTTAAATATAAGCGTCAATATATTTTTAGTTAAATTAATTTTTGATTAATTTTCAGTATAGTAATTTTACAGTAATATTTTTAGTAATGTTTCCAAACTAATGTTAGAGTTTAGTATAAACTAATTTTCTTAACGTTTTATCTAATTTAATATATTTTTTAAACATTTTAACAAAATTAATATTAATATTAAAACACATTATATTTTAGTCATCACATTAATATATTTTAGTAATAATAACGATAATAACGTTAATAACGTTAAATAATATTAAATAATGAATAATATACTAAATAATATTTTAGTTACAATATATAACATATACTAAATAACATAATAGAAATATACTAAAGATTTCTCCCAATTTCGATGCCTAATATTGGATTGAGATTCTTTTTCAAAAGAAATGAAATTTTTGGAGTTTCAGAAGACTTCGACAGGAATGTTGTTTCCAGAAAGTCTAGTCGAAAAGTGTCCTTGTGTAGAGGAGACATGGTTTATGGACTTAGAAATATTTCTAATAATTTGGAGATATGTTTCGACGGAAGCATAACTGGTGACGTTCGATTGGAGATTTAAATTCAAATAATGGAGGGAACTTTGTCCTTATCCATTTGAGAGAAGAGGACACGTGTAGAGCAGTTGAAGGACGAAGCCATGCCGAATGACATTTGTCTCACTCTAATTAGTAGGCTGTTAGTGGGTAGTTATTTCTTACTATTATAAATAGCAAGTCTTAGTATTAGGATTTGTGTGTGTTAAAGTTGTAGAAATTTCTCAAATCACTCAAAGTATCCGTGTGTAGAGAAAAGAGTTTATGAAGAAATGTACGTTTTATGTAACACCATTTTTCTTATTCAATGCAATTCAATTAATCTTTGCCCGAAAATTTATCTTCTTGCCTTTACTTTGTTCAGTTATTTTCCAATGTACTTTTAATTACTTCCTCGTATCATTTTCTTTGGTATCTGAATTATGAAGACTGTCGAATTGTTTATCCTTTATCAAATACCCTTTTAAATTATTTTAGCACATGTCCTTGGATTTAGTTTGGTCGATCCTACAAGTTACCCATTTTTTTGTATAAATTTGGTAGACCAGAGGTTGTTTGCTATTTTTAACAGTAAACAAATTGGCACGCCCAGTGGGACAGTGCTAAAGCAATTTGTGAAAACAATTTTGTGTGTTCTCAAGAAACTTATAATTCTGCATTTAATTATCTTTTCTTTGTCAAAAACTTTGTTGTATGTTATTAAGAAGTGGTAAAGTAGCCACCACTAACGAAGATAGACCAAGGAGAAAATATGCGAGGAAAATGGCAAGTACAAACCAGTCAAGTAATTCGAACCCTCAACCAAATAGTTCGAATCATCAAACTACACCAAGTACTAACGTAGAACCAACCCCAGGATCTTCGACCAGGGGACCAACGGTTTCAGCGCCTGTTTCTGAAGCCATGCCATCTATGGCAAGTTCGATCCCTACACATTCGATTGCCCATACTCAGCCCATTCTGAGTTATGTTGGATCAAGGGGACCACTAAGGACTCCCCCACCAGTAGGAAATGCTAGTTTTCAACCATTTATTCCCCATGGATTCTCTATGTCTTTGCCTAGTCGAGACCCGCCTTATGGGATGCCAACTTCGATGATGGCAAACTTACAGAATGCTCCTCCAGTATTTACAGAACCTATAGTGACTTCGCCACTACAAGGGTCGGGATCTGGGATTAACATGGGTCGAAACAACCAATCCTTAGGAATGGGATATTCAACCCAAATGCCAAACTTGAAAAATACTACTGCAGCATACTTAAGGCAAAAAATGGATGAAAGTAACCATCAAATGACTCAAATGATGTCCCAAACTATGGGAGAAATCTTTCAACCTCTAATCCAAAATACCACCCAGACTAATCAGCAAATGGCTGCGCGGATGACGCGCCTTGCAGATTTCTTTGGTGTACCAAATCCTCCTCGATACCCATAAAGGGAATATATCACAGGAAACCAAGGGGACCCCACTATTAACCAAGTCCAACAAAACCCAGGAAATGCACCTCAGGCGAATTTAGCAAACCAGAGAGTAGTCGAACCCCCTAGGAATCAGCCACAAATTCCTATAGGAGAACAACCAAGGGTGGTTTTGGTAAATAGAAACTAGGACGCTGACAACGTTATACAACAGGTTCGACCCAATGACATGGCAACAAATAATAACTTGGCAGCCATGGTCGAAAGGATCATGGCGCAAAATGGAGTAAACTTTGGCCTTCGAAGGCCAAATTATACATCTACATTGTCAAAATATATCCTCCAGTCAAACTTACCCCCTAGAACGAAGATCCCTAAGTTCACTAAATTTTCTGGGGACACCACTGAGTCCACTGTCGAACACGTGGCCAGATATGTGATAAAAGCCGGAGAAATTGCGAATAATGAGAATCTTAGGGTAAAATATTTCCCAAGTTCTCTCACAAATAATGCTTTCACTTGGTTCACCACTTTGCCACCAAATTCGATCCATAATTGGACCCAGTTGGAACAGTTATTTCATGAGCAGTTCTATATGGGACAAACTAAGATTAGTCTAAAGGAGTTGGCTAGTATAAAACAAAAATTCACTAAGCCAATAGACGACTATTTGATCAGATTCTGACTACTCAAGGCCAGATGTTTTACACAAGTGCCAGAGCATGAGTTAGTCGAAATGGCCGCTGGAGGCCTTGATTATTCCATTAGGAAAAAATTGGATACCCAATATTTATGGGATATGGCCCAATTGGCTGATAGGGTTCAACAACTAGAACGTCTGAAAGAAGAAAATGCTAGGGCAAATAAGAATAAAAGGGTGGCCTACGTCGAAGTCAATGAAGAAGAAAACAAATATTATAATGAGCCAGTAAGTTTCGACGAAGGCGAGATTGATATTGCTGAATTGAAACAAGGCTCACCTTATTCTTGTAAGTTGTTGACCCCTTCGACTGGGAAAAACCCTGTCGAACCAGAAAAGAATGATAAATTTCCTAAGAAAACTTACAGTTTCGATGTTACTAAGTGTGACGAAATTTTCGATTTGTTAGTTAAGGACAGTCAAATGATAGTGCCTCTTGGTACTAAAATGCCTCCTTTAGAAAAAAGAAAAAAGAGAGGTTTTTGTAAGTATCATAATTTCTTGGGCCATAAAACTTCTCAATGTTTTCTTTTCAGGGATCTTGTCCAGAATGCTATCCAAGAAGGAAGGCTCAAGTTTGGTGAGAAGTCTAAAAGGCAGATGAAGATTGATGTTGATCCCTTACCGGTGGCTGACTGTAATACCCCGTATTTTTATTACTCCGGATAATATTATATTGTGATCGACTGAGCCCAGTGTACTCTGAGAAATTATTTGACAAAATAATTAGAGTAACTGTGGAACTTAGAATAAATCCAATTAATATTATCTGACTCTGAGGTATTTTATTAATTTGGACTTAAGAGACTTTTTGGATATTTAGTAGTATTATTTCTAATACTAAGTTTACTACTTATTCTTTTCCTCCCACTTTCCAAACACAAAAGAAAAAGTTAGTAAGAAAGGGAGAGAAAGAAGAAAGAAAGGAAAGGAAGGAGAGAAAAGTGGAGAAGAGGAAATTTGAAGAACTTCAAGAATAAACCATCATCCATTCATCAAGCTTCACCCAATCTTCTCATCATCTTCATCTTGCTCATCTCAAGGTGGGTTCTAGTTAGAAACCTCATTTTAGGTTTTTGGATAATATGAGTTTTTAGGTTAGAATGTTGATAACAATGTTTTAACGGTTGGAAATTGATATAAATCGAAATGAATGACCAATATACTTGTAGAAACATATATTGATGCTTGTTCTGATGTTTTGGTTACTTTGGATTGATTGGAAAATTATAGGGTTTGTAGAATTTTTGTGTTCTTGAGAAAATGTAGGTTTCAAGAATGTTGTTGTTCAAACCATGCTCAAACCATGTTATTGTACCTCTGTTGGTGGTTGATTGTGGTTTGGAAGAGGTTTGGAGGTGTAGGAGATTTCTGTTTTGCGGAAGCATTTTTTCTGAGTTTCACAGAGTGTGCTTAGCGCGTAGAAGCCCGCTCAGCGCGCAGTTGAAATCCTGCAACCCCAGAAGGCAGTGAGTTGCGCGCTTAGCGCGCTCAGGGGTGCGCTTAGCGCGACCTGGGACTTAAAGTTTTTCCTCCAAAACGAGATATTTCATAAATTTTGATTCGTTTATCGGAATCGGACTTTCTTTATATCGATGTAAAGCCGAGAAGATATTCTATGCAATGGAGATGAAATATGTCGATTTTATCGACCGATTAAATAATCGATAAAGTTCCAAAAGTGATATATTTATGTTTTAATTGTTATATATCATTCTACTATGCAATTATGACATGTCTTGCCTATCCTAATATTGTTTAACATGATTGTAATAGAGTATGCATGTTAATATGAAAATAAGATAGGAAGAGTGAGGAAACCTCAAACTTGAACTATAGGGGAATCTAGTAAGGAGCTAGAAATTGTAGACAACTCTGGATGGCGATGCTCGGGCACGTGTTGTTGGAAGATACATCCTTGCCGAGTATTGGCCTAGTTGAGAGTGAAACACTAGTATGGAACATGTGGTTAACCTTTGTGGGTTTGAAAAGGCATGAGAGGCCTTAAGGCATTATAGTCTTGTGATTGTCGAATACAATCGTATTGTTGTATGTGATCATGTAATCGTACTTCACAAGAGCATGAAGAGCATCTGAGAATTGTTTTATCCGTGTTACAAGAGAAGCAACTTTTTGCTAAGTTAAGCAAGTGTGAATTTTGGATGGCGGAAGTTAAGTTTCTTGGTCACGTTATATCACAAGGTGGTGTAGTAGTGGATCCGTCGAAGGTAGAAGCAGTGATAAATTGGGAGAGGCCGAGAAATGCTTCGGAAGTCAGAAGTTCCTTAGGACTGGTGGGTTATTATAGAAGGTTCATCGAGGGTTTCTCTCAGTTGGCTTTACCAATGACGAAACTTACCCGTAAAGATTTTGCTTTTGAGTGGGATTCGAGTTGCGAGCAAAGTTTCATGAAGTTGAAGGAAAGATTGACAACGGCTCCTGTGTTAATTATACCTGATCCTAATAACTCTTACGAAGTGTTTTGTGATGCTTCTAAGATGGTATGGGGAGGTGTTCTGATGCAAGGCGGTCAAGTAGTGGCTTATGCCTCCCGACAATTGAAAATTCATGAACAGAATTATCCAACTCATGATTTGGAATTGGCGGCAGTTGTGTTTACACTGAAGGTGTGGCGGCATTATTTGTATGGTGTACGTTTCGAAGTATTCAGTGACCATAAGAGTTTGAAGTATTTATTTGACCAAAAGGAGTTAAACATGCGACAACGAAGGTGGATGGAGTACTTAAAGGATTATGATTTAGAATTGAAGTATCATCCAGGAAAAGCAAATAAGGTAGCGGATGCTTTAAGTCAGAAAGTAGTTCATAGTGCGAAATTGATGGTATTGGAATATGCTTTGTTGGAGAATTTTAGAGATCTTAATCTTCAGTTTATGTGGACTCAAGATGGTGTAATTATGGGAAATTTGAATGTAAATTCTACTCTAAGAGTTGAGATTCAACAAGGTCAAACGTTGGATGAGAAGTTGCAAGAAGTGTTACTTCTACCGGGTTTTGTTCAGGCTACCGACGAAATTATTATGTTCGACCAAAGAATTTGTGTTCCGAATGATGCGGCATTGAAAAGAAGGATTTTGGAAGAAGCGCATAAAGGTGCTTTTACTATACATCCAGGTTCTTCAAAGATGTATCAAGATTTAAAGAAGGACTATTGGTGGTCCGGTATGAAAAGAGATGTTGCGGTCTTCGTGTCAGAATGTGCGGTGTACCAACAAGTTAAGATTGAACATCAAAGATCGGGTGGGTTGTTGCAACCTTTAGACATTCCAGTGTGGAAGTGGGACCATATTTCTATGGACTTTGCAGTAGGTTTACCCCGTACGTAAGGTGGTTATGATTCGATTTGATTGATTGTGGATCGACTAACGAAATCTGCGCATTTCTTAGCCGTGAAGACTACTTTCAAGGCAAGTCATCTCGCGAGGTTGTTTATTGCGGAAATTGTAAGATTGCACGGTATTCCCTCTAATATTGTGTCGGATAGAGATCCGAAGTTTACTTCAAGATTTTGGAAAGTTTTTCAACAAGCTATGGGTACGGAGTTGCGTTTGAGCCCGTCTAATCATCCTCAGACGGATGGTCAAACTGAACGAACAATACAAACAATGGAAGATATGTTGAGAGCTTGTGTACTAGAAAGTAAGGGTAATTGGAAAGAACTACTACCATTGATTGAGTTTTCTTATAACAATAGTTACCATGCGAGCATCAGAATGGCTCCTTATGAAGCTTTGTATGGAAGAAAATGTAGGACACCTTTGTGTTGGGCGGAAGTTAGGGAAGATAAAATCTTAGGACCCGAAATCATCCAAGAGACTACGGAAAAGATTCGAATGATCCGCGAGAAAATTAAGCAAGCACAAGATCGACAAAAGAGTTATGCGGACAATCGAAGGAGACCTTTAGAATTTGAAGGAGGTGACCATGTGTTTTTGAAAGTCACTCCTAGATTGAGATTGAAAGGACCGTTTAAGTCATGCAAGTTAAGCCCGAGATACGTGGGACTGTATCATATCTTAGAAAATATTGGTGAAGTAGCTTACAGATTGGCCTTACCGCCTTCTCTGTCAGAATTGCACGATGTTTTCCATGTATCTCAACTTCGGAGGTTTGTTCCAGATCCTCTTCAGTCGATTCTACCGGATACTGTTGAAATAGAAGCAGACTTAACATTTAAACCTCAACCGAGCCGCCTTGTGGGAAGAGAAACGAAAGTATTAAGGAACAAGGACATTTCTCTCGTTAAGGTGCAGTGGGATGTAACGCATCCGAGTGATGCAACTTGGGAACTTGAATCAGAAATGCGAGATGCTTACCCTCATCTGTTCAGGTAATCTTTAAATTCGAGGACAAATTTCTTTTTAGGGGGGAGGATGTAATACCCCGTATTTTTATTACTCCGGATAATATTATATTGTGATCGACTGAGCCCAGTGTACTCTGAGAAATTATTTGACAAAATAATTAGAGTAATTGTGGAACTTAGAATAAATCCAATTAATATTATCTGACTCTGAGGTATTTTATTAATTTGGACTTAAGAGACTTTTTGGACATTTAGTAGTATTATTTCTAATACTAAGTTTACTACTTATTCTTTTTCTCCCACTTTCCAAACACAAAAGGAAAAAGTTAGTAAGAAAGGGAGAGAAAGAAGAAAGAAAGGAAAGGAAGGAGAGAAAAGTGGAGAAGAGGAAATTTGAAGAACTTCAAGAATAAACCATCATCCATTCATCAAGCTTCACCCAATCTTCTCATCATCTTCATCTTGCTCATCTCAAGGTGGGTTCTAGTTAGAAACCTCATTTTAGGTTTTTGGATAATATGAGTTTTTAGGTTAGAATGTTGAAAACAATGTTTTAACGGTTGGAAATTGATATAAATCGAAATGAATGACCAATATACTTGTAGAAACATATATTGATGCTTGTTCTGATGTTTTGGTTACTTTGGATTGATTGGAAAATTATAGGGTTTGCAGAATTTGTGTTCTTGAGAAAATGAAGGTTTCAAGAATGTTGTTGTTCAAACCATGCTCAAACCATGTTATTGTACCTCTGTTGGTGGTTGATTGTGGTTTGGAAGAGGTTTGGAGGTGTAGGAGATTTCTGTTTTACTGAAGCATTTTTTCTGAGTTTCGCAGAGCGCGCTTAGCGTGTAAAAGTCCGCTCAGCGCACAGTTGAAATCCTGCAACCCCAGAAGGCAGTGAGTTGCGCGCTTAGCGCGCTCAGGGGTGCGCTTAGCGTGACTTGGGACTTAAAGTTTTTCCTCCAAAACGAGAAAATTCATAACTTTTGATTCGTTTATCGGAATCGGACTTTCTTTATATCGATGTAAAGCCGAGAAGATATTCTATACAATGGAGATGAAATATTTCAATTTTACCGACCGATTAAATAATCGAGAAAGTTCCAAAAGTGATATATTTATGTTTTAATTGTTATATATTATTCTACTATGCAATTATGACATGTCTTGCCTATCCTAATATTATTTAACATGATTGTAATAGAGTATGCATGTTAATATGAAAATAAGATAGGAAGAGCGAGGAAACCTCAAACTTGAACTATAGGGGAATCTAGTAAGGAGCTAGAAATTGTAGACAACTCTGGATGGCGATGCTCGGGCACGTGTTGTTGGAAGATACATCCTTGCCGAGTATTGGCCTAGTTGAGAGTGAAACACTAGTATGGAACATGTGGTTAACCTTTGTGGGTTTGAAAAGGCATGAGAGGCCTTAAGGCATTATAGCCTTGTGATTGTCGAATACAATCGTATTGTTGTATGTGATCATGTAATCGTAACCGGTATATTTTGAGTGTAGTTTCATGGGTCTCGAGCTCCTCTGAAACGGATACACAATTACTTGGTAGGTTTGAATTCCCTATGTGTAGTACGATTGGAGCCTATGCTATGGGTAGAGACTTGTGATGGTTAATAGGCCATGAGAAGTGACGGTTCACGGTTAACAGGCCGATGATCCCGAATCCAATTCGTATGCCAAGTAACTACAAGGATCTATGACTCGGGTCGCCTTCTAGACGTAGAAGCGGACGGGAAGACGAGATGTCTTGGTATGGTTATCGATTAGTGATGTTGTGAGTTAATGAACTCATGTCATGTTTCCATATAGTGTGAGAATTATAAAGTGTGAACTCAAGAGTCCTTTCCCTTTTCCCCGGACTTGAGTTAGGATTGTTAGAACCTTGTTAATCCGAGAGAATCCATAAGATAGGGAACTCACTGAGATTTGATGTATCTCACCCCACGTTGTTGATGTATTTCAGGTGCCTCAGGTTCCGAGAAGGGTAAGGATAAGGTCGTGTGATCTTTTCCCTGCCTGTTGATGGCTAGCTTCCGTAGCTGAGTTTATTTTGAGATCATTGTTGATCTAGTTCTTAGTTTTTATCTTTTGAACATCTTATGTATATTATGCCTTTAGAACTTTTAGTTGTTGTACTTTGGGGCATGTAATGTATATAATGTGTTAACTAGGAGCTTATGGTGTTTCAGTACCAAACACTTGGATTCATATATAACATTTATGCTTTGATGTATGAGTTTTATATATGGGTGTTACACTGACGCTCACTACGCAAAACCAACGGAGATTAATATGGTTGAGGTCGCTGGAGGTCTCGACAACAATGTCAACATGGTCGAAGTCGCTGACGACTTCAACAATGGAGCAGTCAACGTCAGGATAACAGAGGGTCTCGACCAAGAGTTCATGAAAAGTTTTGCTAGTGAGGCTGCCCAAGGTTTCACCAAAAACACTGTTGATGGTGTCAACATAGGAGTTACTGAAGAATCCGAAGAAGGAGTCACTCAGGATTCCCATTGGATGATGATAACCAAAGAAACCGCTGACGGTTTTGTTCAAATGGACAAGGCTGCTGAGGGCCTTCAGATGGAATTACATAAGCTTGACATCACTGTCGATGTCAAAATGGAAATCAACATGGTGGAGGTTTTGCAAGAGACACCCATGGAGGTCGATGACGAACATCGACAAGAAGAATACAACAAATTGGCCTTCCCAAAAGAGGAGGAAAATTTGATTGACTTCATACACAGGTGTCAAAAGAAGAGGTCAGAAGTCATGTTGTGTCCCAGATGCAGCGCTGTATTTGATAAAAAGGCAGTGCAAAATCTTGAGGGAGTTCAAAGGCCAAACAAAGGCGCGAGGAGAAAGCCCTTCACGGCCAGTGGAGTTTCGACCTAAGGAAATCTGCTTCGAAGCAAGAACAGCCGATGACAAGAGTTCCAGGGGCAATGCACGCCACTTTTAAACCATTTGCAGAACTTTCCAATGGCAAATGGATAAAATCGAATGAGAATAAGGAAAAGAGCCAACAGAAATGGCAGAGTTTTGATGTAGACAGATGCTCTTCGATGGCCTCAAAGAAACCATCCTACGTCTCAGAGAACTATAAAGGGAAAAACCCTATGTCCAGGTCCTAGTGGAGGAGGGAACAAATACGAAGGAAAACCCAGAGAGAAGCTGAGGCGAAAGCAGAATCCAGCATCAACGTGCCAGTTGACAGGAAGGAGCCAAATCCTGTCGAAAAGGCGCCTGCCACTACACAAGAGCAAGCAGCCAAAGAAGAGCACGATCGAAAGATTGCTGAGGACGAATTACTTACTGTTAATTTTGATTTAGGGTTAGAGCAGTCTCTCGACATTTTGGTTAACGTGGTATCTGTCCTACCAAGGGAATTCGACCAGATATGTGAAGTCAAAGAGACGGGGGATAACATTGATATAGAGATGGCCACACATAGGCCAGTTTGCTACTATATGATGAATAATGGGTGTGTCGAAGAACAAAATGCATTCTTCGAAAGACCCAGTGAGGCTATAAAAAGTCATCTAAAGCCTCTTTTTATAACTGGGAGGATTGAAGATGTACCAGTTAACAAAATTCTGGTAGATTGCGGCGCAATGGTAAACTTGATGTCGCACTTCATGTTGAGAAAAATAGGATAGTTCGATACCGACACCAAGCCCCACAATATGGTGTTGTCCAATCATGAAGGGAAGGTTGGAAACACATTGGGGGTGATTTAGGTTGATTTGACGGCAGAGACAACCACAAGATCAACCATGTTTATGGTTGTGGAGACGAAGGCCAACTACAACCTGTTATTGGGAAGAGAATGGATTCACGGAATATGAGCCATGCTATCTTCGATGCCTCAAAGAATCACCATTTGGCGAACAGATGGTATTGTTGAGAACATTGAAGCCGACCAGAAATATTTCCTGGCTTCGGTTAATCATGTCAATAGACGAAGCTTCGACAGAAATTTAGCTAGCATAGCTCCATGTAACCCAGCCAATTTTGCATTCACTCCAGAGGACAACGCGTACTGTTCACTGTACCTGCATCCAACAAATGGGTTTCAGTGGGACCGGGAAGTTGTAGAAGAAGATGACTTCGCTTACGAAGGGACATCCGGAGTTAACCCCACAGGTTGGGGAAGTGAATTTGACGATGATGCCTGAGTTTGAGGCGCTCAAAAGGATTTCGGCTTACATAGCCAAAAACAAACTACAAGCATCCCTGAAGGCCGAAGTTAAGCATATGGTTGTCGAAGCCAATAAAAGAGTAAACCAATAAGGTCCTGGTAAGGACTTCGATCCAGAACCACCTGATAAGGTTCAGGACGAAATGCAAAGCCAGAGGCTCGACGCCATTTACGATGACGAGCCTTTGGGTTTCGAGAAGGATCCGTTGGCAGCCAACATCAAAATGCTAGCGTAAGATCATTTGGAAGAAATTGACTTGGGAGAGGGGGCAACGAAAAGACCAACATATATCAGTGTAAATAACAGCCCACAACTCAAAGTCGAAGTGATCCAGTTGTTAAAGGAGTTTAAAGACTGCTTTGCGTGGGATTATGACGAGATGCCTGGCCTGAGCAAAGAGTTGGTCGAATTGAAACTGCCAATTAAATCTAGAAAGCAGCCGATCAAGCAGAATCCAAGGCAGTTTGCACCAGTAATTCTCTCGAAGATCAAGGAGGAAGTTGAAAGGCTTCTTCGTTGCAAATTTATTCGAACGGCCACGTATGTCAAATGGCTAGAAAATATTGTGCCTGTTATCGAAAAGAACGGTACTTTGAGGGTTTTCATAGATATTAGAGATCTAAATGCTGCGACCCCAAAGGACGGATACTCAATGCTTATGGCGGAAATGCTAGTCGATTCTGCCGCTGGCCATGAATACCTTAGTATGCTCAATGGGTATTCTGGATATAACCAGATATTCATTGCTGAAGAGGATGCCCCCAAAACGGAGTTTCGGTGCCCTGGGGCCTTAGGCACTTACGAGTGGGTAGTTATGCCTTTTGGCCTAAAAATACTGGGGCAACATACCAAAGAGCGATGAATACAATCTTCCATGATTATATAGAGACTTTTATGCAAATTTAAATTGACGATATTATTGTAAAGTCTATTTCAGGGAAGAATCACATTGACCATCTTCGACAATCATTCGAAAGGATGAGAAGCCATGGTCTGAAAATGAATCCTCTCAAATGTGCTTTTTGTGCAAAGGCGGGAGATTTCTTAGGCTTTGTGGCCCACAAGAAGGGAATCGAAATAAACTGGAATAAGACCAAGGCCATTATGGAGGTGAAAGCGCCATCAACAAAGAAGGAATTGCAGTCACTGCTGGGAGCACTAAATTTCTTAAGAAGATTCATCTCGAACCTCAGCGGAAAAACTCAAGCCTTTTCACCTCTGCTTCGATTAAACAAGGAAGGATTCGAATGGGGGCAAGCTCAGCAGGAAGCTTTCTACAAAATCAAGGAGTATTTGAGTCATCCTCCAATTCTAGCACCACCTTATAGAAATAGGAGCATGAGACTGTACATATCTGCGTTGGATAAAACTTTAGGGAGCATGTTGGCCCAAGAGGATGAAAATGGCGTCGAAAGAGCCATTTACTACCTTAGTAGGGTTTGAACGATGCAAAAACTAGGTATAGCATAGTTGAAAAATTATGTTTATGCTTGTATTTTTCTTGTACAAAGTTGAAGCATTATATAAAACCAGTTGACGTGTATGTTTCGTCTCATTTGGATATTATTAAACATATGTTGTCTAAACCAATTATGCACAGTCGAATTGGTAGATGGGCATTGGCTTTAACTGAGTATTCCCTAACTTACATGCCTTTAAAGATTGTTAAGGAACAAGTGATAGCAGACTTCATCGTCGACCACTCTATAAACGAAAACATGTCAAACTATCTTGAGCTTGAACCTTGGAAATTGTATTTCGACGGTTCTAGTCATAAAGATGGTATAGGCGTAGGAGTCCTGATCATTTCTCCTAATAAAATTCCAACAAAATTCAAGTATAAAGTCGAAGGTGTTTGTTTGAATAATGAGGCTGAATATGAGGCTTTAATAGTCGGACTTGAGATATTGTTGGAATTGGGGGCAACTCGAGTCGAAATAATGGGAGACTTAGAGTTAGTCATAAAACAAATTACAAGGGAGTACAAATGTGTCAAAGAAAATCTCATTATGTACTTCGTAATAGCCAATCGATTACTGAAAAAGTTCGAAGTAGTGAGCATTCGACACATACCCCGGTTATAAAATCAAGTGGCTAATGACTTGGCTCAGATTGCTTCTGGGTATTGAATGTCGAAGGAAAAATTAGAAGATGCAATCGAAGTCAGATGAAGAGTTGTATCAGCCACATTGTCCCCATCAACTTTGGAAACGACGAAGCTAGGATACGCTGATAAAGAGAATTTTGAAATCTTAGAGGTAGATAGCTTAACGGATGAAGACTGGAGGAAACCAATAATTGAATATTTACAGAATCCAACGACTTCCACTGATCGAAAAATCACGTATCGAGCTTTAAGTTATGTTCTTTTGGGTAATGAGTTATTTAAAAATACTCCTGAGGGAGTTTTGCTTAAGTGCCTTAGTGAGTCAGAAGCATACTTAGCCCTTTCGACTATTCATAGTGGGGCATGTGGGGCTCATCAGGTAGGCCACAAGATGAAATGGCTTTTATTCCGACAAGGGATGTATTGGCCTACTATGTTAAAGGATTGCATCGAATTCTCTAAGGGATGTCAAGAGTGCCAAGTGCAAGCAGGTATACAGCATATCCCTGCAAGCGAATTACATTATATAGTCAAGCCACGACCCTTTAGAGGTTGGGCTTTGGATCTGGTTGGCGAGATTCGACCAGCGTCATCTAAAAATCAAAGGTACATTTTGGTATGCATTGACTATTTTACGAAATGGATCGAAGTTGTACCACTGCCAAATGTTGACCAAGAAGACGTGATCGAGTTCATTAAAAAACACATTATCTATATGTTTGGAATCCCATAAACCATTACAAAAGATCAAGGATCAGTGTTCACTGGTCGAAAAATGCAAGAGTTTGCTAAAGAAATGGGTTTCAAACTGTTAACCTCTACACCTTATTACGCTTAGGCAAATGGTCAAGTTGAAGCAGCAAATAAAGTAGTGATTAGCTTAATTAAGAAACATGTGGGAAAGAAGCCTAGAAATTGGCACAAACCTTTGGACCAGGTTCTCTAGGCATGTCGAACTTCTCCCAAAGAGGTGACTAATTCTACACCATTTCGATTAACCTTTGGTCATGATGCAGTATTACTGGAACATGATGTTAGACGAATTGGTAGACTTAGATGAGGAAAGACTTAATGCTTTGGAGCTATTGAAAAGGCAGAAGAAGAGAGTAGAACAATCTTATAATAAGAAAGTTAAAGTTAAGACTTTTTCGCCTGAAGAGTTGGTTTAGAAAGTAGTTTTTCCTATGGATCGAAAACACAGATCTTTAGGGAAATGGTCTCCTAAGTGGGAAGGCCCTTTTCAAATCACACAAGTCTTTTCGAATGGTGCCTATGAGATCGAAGAGTTAGATGAAGATAGAAGAATCTTGAGGGTACATGGGAAGTATTTGAAGAAATACAAACATGCACTTCGAGAAGTAAAAATAGCCAAAGAGTAATTACGCATGCAAAATAATCGAAGCTAACATGGTAAAACAAAAATTGTTTGCCAAAATGGCTAAATTCGTTACAAACAAAAGAACCACGAAGGGTTCAAAAAAGTTATTACATAATTCGAAAAGTGATGATTAAATAAAAAGAATTAAAATGGAAAAGAGGCCTTTATGCTGAGGTATTTCGACTTCAGAAGATCCAGCCGCTTCTCACAGACGGATTTGACTGACCTTATGACCTCCAGTTCTGCTTCAAGCTTTTGAGCCTTATCAGCAAAGTCCAGTCCAACTTCAAGCTCTTTCGCCATTTGGGAGTTATCAAATTTCTAAAGCTCGATGTTCTGCTTTTGGCTTTCGAGATTTTGGCTTGAAGTTCTCTGATTTGTTCCTCCCAGGAAAAGATATTTCGATTGTTGGTCTCGATGGCAGCTTTGTTGTCTTCTTGGGCTTTCTCTAAGTCGGCTAAGCGATTGGTCGACTCTGAGGCAGCATCCCATGCAGCCGCTACAGAGCCAGTATAGCTTTTGATGTCCTTCGAGCTTTGCTTGATTTTAGCAACATCAACAGCGACTTGGTCGATCATAGAAATCAGTTCCAAGATAAAATTTGCAATTTCAGGGGAAGCTGTCAAAATGTCAAGTTTCTTAAGAAGACTCTTTAAAGCCAAAGGAGAAGTGGAATCTGATTCAATAAGTTGAAACAGGTCACCTTTGAAGATCTTTTCTTTGATCTTGGCAAGGTGTTCGTTAGCAAGGTTACTGGTCGTTCGACCACCAGACACTGAGGGAGAGCTAAGACTTTTTTTCAGACGAGCTTCCCCTAGAGCCAATTAAAGCCTTCAAGTATGCTCGAGGGTTGCTTTTCTTTAAGGCCGCCAATTCTTCTGTAGAAAGGGTCACGGAGGCGCTTATAGCGAGCGATTTTGGACGCGGTTCTTAAGCGCTGGTCGCTCTCTGCGGTTGAGCTTAAACTACAGGTCGATTCATTTTTTATCCTATTAAAGCTGATGAAGGAAGGGAAATAGATGTCTCCAATTAACCCTGCTTTGCATACTGAGTTTAAACAGTGGTCTGTTAGGTTACGGATGCTATCAATGTAGGGGCCTTTGTACTGGTTATTTGTATTTTCGCCAATACTGGTTTTTATCTAGACATAAGTTTTCTGGCGGGGAACAAGGATTAGGATGTTAGGACTAATGTTTTTTGATAGATACATGAGAGTAGGGGATTTTGGGTTTTTGTTTAGTGTGTTGTCTAAGATTTTTCTTTCAATCTTATGCCTACGTATTCCCGTTTACCGAAACAGGGAAATCAGAGCTTTCGTAGTTCCTCCTATTCTATGGGAGGAAATGGGTGTTTTGGTGTCTTGTTCAAAGCCCAAGACATGAAGCGAAAGGCAGTTTGTATCTTGATCAAAGCCCAAGATGTGAAGCTGAAAGAGTTTGACTTTAGAGACAATTTGTCATCTCTAAAGAGGTCTGTTTGTCACAACTGTTTATAAAGGAGAATTACTTTAACCGGGATACGCGGATCCGGTAATGCCATAATTTCCTTTAAAGGGGATTTCCAACCTGAAGGAGAAGACTTTAACTCAGTGTAGAGCAATGCTATCTTTCCTTAGGAATTTCTCATGCTAAAAGAGGGACAGTGGCATGGATGTAGATGATCCAGAGGCTTGCCGCTTACAGCAATTAGATGAAGGGGAAGGAGTTGTTGATGTTTGGGTACTGTGAACGAGGCACAACTTTGATGCTAAAAGGTTAATTGGATCAACCAGTGGTTTTCTTATATAAAGCCTAAGAGGAGGCTAATATGTGTCTCGTACAAAGCCCGAGAGAGAGGCGAAAAGGTTTTGACTCAACGAGGGAATCTTTTCGTATCTCGTATAAAGCCCGAGATGGAGGCTATTGTTTGTTTGGCTCAATAAGAACCCTTTTGTAACTCGTACAAAGCCCGAGATGGAGGCTAAAGGGGCGATTGACTCAACGAGGGAGTCTCTTACGTGTCTCGTACAAAGGCCGAGACAGAGGCTAAACGTTGGTTGACTCTGCTGGGGAGAATCATTGTATAAAGCCCAAGAGAAAGGCTAGGGTTACTGTTTCAGTTGAGTGAAAGGTCCAATATACTGATTGTAAAAGAGAAAATCAGTTCTTATATGAGTAACACTGTACTCAAGGATTTGGTTCGAGGACCCGGGTTATTCCTGTTCTTTAAGGAAGCGGGAAATCCGAAGGGTATTGAGACTGTCCGAGTCTGCGGGTTTCCTTCCTATCTTCGAAGGGGTCACTTGAGAATGTCTTTGAGACTCAAGGAAATTACACTGTCCAAGTCTAGAGTTTTATCTTTTGTATTATGTTTTGAGAAACAGTAGTAGATCTATGACAGGACTGTTTTATGAAGATGGCTAAGTTTTGTTCCTATACCTCTAGGAGGTCATCGGGACAATTTTTACGAAGCCCAAGAGGAGGCTGGAAGCTTTTAAGAAGCCGACGGGTCCTTGTACTAAGCCCAAGAGGAGGCTATCATTCCCGAAGGAAGAGATGATTATACGAAGCCTAAGAGGAGGCTGTGAATACTTCTAAGTAGCCGTAGGGTCCTTGTACTAAGCCCAAGAGGAGGCGGGGTTGCTTTTAGGAAGCCTGTGGGTCCTTGTACGATGCCCAAGAGGAGGCCGATGCTTTTAAGAAGCCCGTGGGTCCCCAAACCCCGAGAAATTCAAGGCAATGCTATTCACCGAGAATAGATCAAAGTCAGGAAAGTTTGAGAATTTGGAAGAAACTCAGAGATGCCATTCACGGAGAATACATTCATCTTGGGGAGTAGAGTTTCTTGATAATTCCTAGTGAGGACAGCCGAAGAGAAGACTGTATCTGGTGATCCTATTGGGGATCTAGTTGTCTATTTCTACGAATAAACGAAACGGCGTCACCTAGTTCTAGACGTAGTTGCCGGGGAAACTCGAAATATCTATACTATTATTACACAGTTGATATGAGTTTATGAAATAAGACTTACAGTAAAACAGCCCCACAATACAGTTATATGTATATGAAAGCGGTAAATGAAAGCAATAACCACTTACTCGGTTGTAGAGCTTCCATGCTGTTTAGTTAGTTATTCAACAAAGAAAGATTGAAAACAATAGTATATTCAAAATCAAAGGAGAAAGTGCTTTGAAAAAGAAAGATTTGGGGCTTACAGCTCGAGGAGAGGCCCAGGGTTTTATCAGTGAGCGCGCTGTTTGAATTTGTACAGAGGGACTTATACAAGTGACTGAGGCCCAAAAAAGGTTTTCTGTACAAAGGGATGGGTCTTACACTCTCTCAAGAGGCCCAAAAAGTTTTAAAGAAAAAGAGTGGGGCTTATAACATGAGGGTAGGCCCAGATGATTTTTCGTTTAAAAATGGCAATCGCGCCGAGGTTTTCTTTTAACGCAGAGGGACTTATACAATAAGTGAGGCCCAAAATGTTTTGGTTAAAAGGGGGTTGGGTCTTACACTCTAATAGAGGCCCAAAAGTTTTGAATGGGTCTTATAGCTCAAGGAGAGGCCCAAGATTATTTTTAAAAGGCGACGATCGCGCCGTTTGTTTTTTACGGTATCGGGACTTATACAATACACTGAGGCCCAAAAATGATTTGGTCAAAAAAAGGATTGGGTCTTACACTCTATTAGAGGCCCAAAAGTTTATTTTGAAAATGATTTATGAGGGTTGAATTAATCCAAAAACCCTAATTTGTTTTCAAAAATGTATTTAATTGAATAAAAATTCAATTAAAATGATCAAAATTGTTTATCATATGAAAAACAAATTGTGATCTTGGATTAATACTTCAAAAATTAAGTATTGACCTACAAAATAATTAGAAAGCATTAAAAGTTGCAAAATCAATGTAGAAAAAATATTCAAAATGTCAAAAACAATTAAAATATTAATTCTTTGCAAAAATATCAATTATATGAAATAAATAATATTTTTGGGAAAATAAAATATTTTAACATTTTTGTGAATTATTAAAAAAAGAATCAACTCAAAATCACTAAAACTCAGAGAGAAATTAATTTTTGAATCAATTAAAGAAAATCACAAAATTCAAATATTTGAAAATTCAAAAAAAGGCGCCAAGAACAGCTGAAGAACACGCGCGTGTTCTGGGTTTGGCTTATTTGCATTTTATATCCAATCTCCTTGAATACTTGATTATAACATGCAATCCACATATCATTATGCTCGTCTCAACCTCACGATCATGTCTATGTCCATTAATTTCATTTAAATTAAACATATAACAAGAAATCATGAAAAATCCTCAAGAACCCTAATTTCTGCATGAAGGCTAGGATTTTTTATACACGATTCAAACAATGCAATTAATTGAGGGGAAACATTCCATGCATGATTATGAACATATGGCCAAATTATTGTGCAGCAAAAATTGTGTGGATCATAGAGTTAGAAGAGCTCATGCTTACCACTTGCAGCTGGTGATCGTGATTTGTGTTGGAGGTGTTACAGCTAGGTTCCAATGGTGTGGATAGCTTCCCTAGGTACCAAGTGATGTGTCTGAGTGCTTGGAATGGACTGAAATGGTTTGGAATTGAAGATGGCACCTCAACTGCAAAACTGTCAAGAACTTGAGCAATTGGCTGGTGATTTTGTGAAATCTGTGTTCTAGATGTTATGTGAGTGTTTGGATCACTTTTATATGATGTATGTGAGGTGTGTGAGTGATTGGTTTGATTGGAAAAGCTATCAAACTCAAAACACGATAACTACCTTGCTAAGAAAGGCATTTTTGCCAAGAGAAAGAGATTTTGAGGAAAGCATCTGTTAGATGGCTTTGGTGTACTCAAACTGATCACAATTGAGCTCTATTTATAGTAGAGCAAGTTTGTTTTGCAAGGAATAGTGAATGGCAGCTGCTAAGTAGGTTTGGCCAATGTTGGCAAATGAAAATCCAAGTCTCCTCTAGCCATTGACTAGAGGTTAGGGCACAGAGCTTTGGTTCCCTTGGTCTTGGATAAGTCTTGACTGATTTCAGATGAGAATGGCCCAGTCCATGTCACCTTGATGCTTCCATTGAATGCTTCAATCCAAATTTGGAGTCTTGTCCCTATTTTGGCCATTCTAGGTTCAACATGCTATTTCTTGTTCCATGGACTTTGGAGGCTTGGCTCAGTGATTGTCCCCTTTAGATTCAATCCTCTGAGGTGTCCAAGTGGATAGGAGCATTTGAATTTGGCTGATTTTGGCAAATCGAGTAAAATTGCAAATTCTGCCTTGCCTTTGACAGATTTCAGCAAGGCAACTATCCAATGTCATATCTCATGACTCAAATGGAATTTGGCAATGTTCTTGGTCATTTTGGGAAGCCCTTACATGATACAACAACTGTTTGAACATGTTTGGTTTTGACATTTTCATTTTTTTGCCATTTTGATCACTCCATAACTTAAAATCCTTAATGAATTAGACTTAGGTCTAGTTTAAGTTTTTGTAGAGGGTAATGAGGGCTACAAATACATCTTTGGATGAGAAAAAATGGTCTTGTGGTTTAGGAGTTATGATCCCCCAAAGTTGGCACCCTTGTCACTTTATTTTTAACTTAGAAAATTTTCTAAGTTTTTATGGTTACCCCTTTTACAAGTTATCCAACTTTTCTTGATTTTCTTTGATGAATGATTATTCAAATCATACATTAACATCATTTTAGGGTTAAAAATCCATTTTGGTGAAAAATCTCAAAAAGTCAAAGTTGACTTTTGTGCACAGTTGACTTTTTATCAGATGAATTCCAAACTGTGCAATTCTTCAGGAAATCATGTCCTTGACCTAAATCAAACTTGATGGACATGTTTCATGGATGTCATAGGGTGTATTGAGGCATGTATTAGGGCTTAGGAGCATGTCCTGGTCAAAAGTCAAAGTTACAGTTGACTTTTTCCTTAAAACCCTAATCGTGGTGCAGATGAAATTGAGACTTGTTGCTCAAGCTTCTTGGATTAATCCATTGTTCCAAATGGATCAATATAGTTCATTAGAGACCTTCAAACCCTCTCTTGAGGTCTTGGTTCATGATTTACACCAAAAGTCAACTTAGGGGTGAATTAGGTCAAGAAACCCTAATTCCTGATTTTTGATGTATGCATCCCCTGAGGCAAAATTGACTTGGTGATTGGGTCCATGAGGTTCCATGGAGTATATTAGGTTATGTTTTGGATCATTGGCTCATGCCCAGATGAAAATTTCCATCTGAGGGCCCTGGTCGACCAAAACCCTAATTTGGTGACACTGTCGATCTTGAAGCTTGATCCACCTAGAAGGGAGCAACCTTGTGCTTAATCCTTGAAGTGGGAGTCCTCTTGATCCATTGTGAATGCTTGAGAGGTTATACAAGTTGAAGATCATGTCATTCCTTGATTGATCCTTTGTCTAAGCACTCGGAGAGGGCTTGAAACCCTAGTTTTGATTGTAGTGAATGCTCAACAACCCTTGAGGCTTTTGATGAGGAATGATGGTTCATCCATATTGTGATGATGATTTAAACAATGATGGGAAATCTTAGTGGTCAAAATTTAGGGTATGACAGATGCCCCTATTTAATCTTCTTGAACCCGAAGGTGTGAATAACGAAAGTATTCGGGCATTCGGGGTGCAAGAGGATTAAATATCGGAATACCCGAAATTTTGATGGTGGTTATGAATGGTAGCTTACACATTCATCTTCTTTAGCTAAGCGATGATGCTTAGAAAAGGTAAACTTCCCCTCGATCCTGGTCTTCAGCCAAGGAGCTGATCTCTGTTTTCTCCTGAAATAAACCTCCCCTCGATCCTGGTTTCCTACCAAGGAACTGGTCTTAGTTTCTTTTGTCAACTTCCCCTCGATCCTGGTTTCCTACCAAGGAACTGGTCTTAGTTTCTTTTGTCAACTTCCCCTCGATACTGGTTTCCTACCAAGGAACTGGTCTCGGTTTCTTTTGAGATGAACTTCCCCCCCGATCCTGGTTTCCTACCAAGGAACTGGTCTTAGTTTCTGAAATAAACTTCCCCTCGATCTTGGTTTCCTACCAAGGAACTGGTCTCAGTTTCTTTTGTCAATAAGCTTTATTGACAAGGGACGCTATTCGTAGCGGTTTTCCTCAAACTTCTCGCCGAATTTTCCTGGGGAGATGCCATTTGAGTAGAAAATGTTTTGATGTCAGACTTGCTGGGGAACCCAGTCGTCTGAGTTGTAGAGTTTGCACAAACTTCTCTGTTGGAGACGCCATTTGTTTCTACTGGGGAAAGCAAGTCTCTTGAGAGACTTTTTGCGCTTGGGGTCTTACATCATACTTTTTTCGGGATATTCCCAGAGAAATGCCATATGATGTGATCCAATTTTGAGGTGCCGATGATCTTTTCATCAGCGGGTTTTTCAGAGAAAAACTGTTGTACTGCCGAATCTCTGATTATGAGGCTTTCTCTGGGGATTTTCCTTAATCCGGGAAAGTAAGGATATCATCTTCAATGGCAAAGAGTGATGCTTATTGAACGTTCTCTGGTCTTTCAGAGGTTCAAGTTATCAAAGTGGTCGAGTGCCGACTCTAATCCAGAGATACACTGGAAGCGAGATTGTCCAAACGCAGCATTTCCTGACGAGGCAAGAACTGACAACTCGATTGAGAGGACTGTTATCACTAGGGGACAAGACCGACTAGAGTGATGGTGATGCAATATGAAATGTGAATGCAAATCAATAATGCATGATGTATGTATGTATATGCTGACAAAACTGACGCGACATACAAACTAAAAGATGAACATGACTGGATACTCGGCCATCGCGGGGCGTGTAGAGATATCGCTGGTTCAAGATAGCAATTCCACCTTGCTTAGGAGAGATAGTCCCTGTTGGGAGCTATGTTGGTCGGACTTAGGAGATGAGAACTCGGCCGAGGTGTGTCAGACGAAACAAGGTCTCTAACACAGTTGATTCCTTCATTCAGGCGTACTGGGCCTAGAAGGAGTACTTTTATTCTGCACTTTGAGGTTCGAACACCTTTGGAGACGCGATTGATGTTCTTTCGATGTTCAACAGTCAAAAGACATTGCCATCTCTATTTAGAAAAGCAGAAAATTTTTTATCAAGTAAATTCATTTTTGTTTTATTTCAAGAATCGTTGACCATGTTAAAAACGTCGTTCAGTAAAGCTAAAACAAATAAGAAGTACAAACAAAAGCACAAGGGCTCAAATTTTATTGATAAGATGGAGATCCGCCAAACGCATGATTCCAAAGAGTATATACAAAGTTAGAAAATGCTAATTCACAGGGAAAAGGGCTACGTTGAAACATAACGACCGCTATCCTTCTACCAACTTTGAATTCGGGGCATCCTGAGCTTCTGTCGAAGATGACCTTGGTTGGAGTTTTCTGACAGATGATGTAACTGCTGCTGCTGAGGGACTTGCCTCTGTTGAACATAGTTACTTGCCATTATCCCTAATTTTTGCCTAGATTGTACTTTGATGTTTTCAATCCACCGGGATGATTTTTTTTATTCTGTCTCTAACTTTTGCCTGGACCGCCCTTTCGGGTTTTCAATCCACCGAGACTTTTTTTTTTTTAGGCGTAGTATTTCTTGACTACATCAACGTTCGTCGGGTAGGCAAATTCCTCTCTGTCCATGGTTGCAAGTCTCAAGGCACCGCCTGAGAAAGCTTTCGTGACCACATAGGGGCCATCATAATTTGGAGTCCACTTGCCCCGGGAGTCAGTGAGAAATGATTGTATCTTTTTGAGCACAAGGTCTCATTTCCTAAAGATGCGAGGTCGGACCTTTTTGTCGAACGCCTTCTTCATTCTCTGTTGATACAACTGACCGTGGCATAATGCCGTGATTCGCTTTTCTCCGATCATATTCAGTTCATCGTGTTGGCTTTGACACCATTCAGCTTCGGTGAGCTTAGCTTCCATCAATACTCGGATTGATGGGATCTCTACTTCTATGGGGAGCACTGCTTCCATGCCATATACTAGAGAAAAAGGGGGTATCCCCTGTTGTAGTGCGAATAGATGTGCGATAACCGTGAAGAGCAAAGGGTAGCATTTTGTGCCAGTCTTTGTAGGTTACAACCATCTTTTGAATGATCCTCTTGATGTTCTTGTTAGCCGCTTCTACCGCTCCGTTCATCTTGGGTCGGTAGGGAGATGAGTTATGGTGTTCAATCTTGACCTCTGCACACAACTCTTTCATCATCCTATTGTTCAAGTTAGATCCATTATTAGTAATGATCTGGCTCGGAACACCATAACGGCAGATGATATTTTTTTTGATAAATTGGACCACCACTTATCGGGTTACATTGGCGTACGACGCTGCTTCGACCCACTTGGTGAAGTAGTCAATGGCTAAAAGGATGAACCGATGTCCGTTTGAAGCCTTAGGCTCAATCATGCCAATCATGTCGATTCCCCGTATGGAAAAAGGCCATGGGGAAGAAAGAACTTTGAGATGTGATGGTGGTACATGAATTTTGTCGGAGTATATCTGACACTTATGACACCTTCTCATGTACTTGTAGCAGTCGGATTCCATGGTCAACCAGTAGTACCCTGCTCTTAGAATTTTTCTCGCCATTGCGTGTCCATTGGCATGAGTGCCAAAGGATCCTTCATGAATTTCTTCATAAGCATGTCTGCTTCTGGTCTGTCTACGCATCGGAGCAAGACCATGTCAAAATTCCTCTTATAAAGAGTGTCACCACTCAGGAAGAAGTTTCCAGCCAATCTTCTGAGGGTTTTTCTGTCCTTCCTTAGTGCCCCAGGTGGGTACTCTTGTTTCTGAAGGAAGCATTTGACATCGTGATACCAAGGTTTGTCGTCTATGACCGCTTCGATCATGAAGATGTAAACGGGTCGTTCAAGGCGCATTATGTCAATCTTAGGTATGTCATTCCATTGACATACACTAATCATGGAAGATAGGGTGGCTAATGCATCAGCCATGTGATTCTCATCACGAGGGATGTGGTGAAACTCGACTCTGTTGAAGAAAGGTAGCAACCTTCTTGCGTAGTCTTTGTAAGGAATCAGTCCTGATTGGTACGTGTTCCAATCTCCTTTTATCTGATTGATAATCAAGGCTGAGTCGCCATATACGTCCAAGTTTTTTATCCTTAAATCAATTGCTTCCTCGAGACCCATAATACAAGCTTCGTATTCGGCCTCGTTGTTCGTACATTTGAATGTAAGTCTGGCGGTGAAAGGAATGTGGGTACCTTGAGGGGTAACAATGATTGCCCCAATTTCGTTTCCATAATGATTGACTGCTCCGTCAAAGATAAGTCCCCATTGGGAACCTGGTTCTGGCCCTTCACTGGGTAGCGGTTCATCGCAATCTTTAATTTTTAGATACATGACATCTTCGTCTGGGAAGTCAAACCTGACTGATTCTTGATCTTCAATCGGTTGATGAGCCAAATGATCGACTAAAATACTTCCTTTAACGGCTTTCTGAGCGTGGTACTCTATGTCATATTCTGATAACAGCATCTGCCAACGGGCAATCCTTCCCGTAAGAGCAGGTTTTTCGAAAACATACTTAATTGGATCCATTTCGGAGATTAACCAAGTAGTGTGACGAATCATGTATTGGCGAAGACGTTTGGCTGCCCAAGCCGAAGCATAACAAGTTTTCTCGAGCATCGTGTACTGAGTTTCACAGTCGGTGAATTTCTTGCTTAGATAGTAAATGGCAGACTCTTTCCGTTTGGTTTCGTCTTGTTGGCCAAGTACACATCCCATTGAGTCTTCCAAGACTGTGAGGTAAATGATCAGTGGTCTTCCTTCCACTGGAGGTGATAGAATTGGAGAATTCAACAGATATTCCTTGATACTGTCGAAGGCGGTTTGGCAGTCCTCTAACCAAACGCAATCCTGGTTCTTTTTGAGTAATTTGAAAATCGGCGCACATGTGGCGGTCATAAGGAATATGAATCTGGAGATGTAGTTCAAACGTCCCAGGAATCCTCTGACTTGTTTCTCAGTTTTCAGAGAAGGCATTTCTTAAATGGCCTTGACCTTGTCAGGATCAACCTCAATTCCTTTCTGGCTGATGATGAACCCTAGTAGTTTCCCTGAACGGACACCGAAGGTGCACTTGTTGGGATTCAAGCGGAGCTTGAATTTTCTTAGACGTTCGAACAATTTGGACAGATGTTCAACGTGCTCACTCTCTATTTTTGATTTTGCAATCATGTCATCGACATATACCTCGATTTCTTTGTGTATCATGTCATGAAACAGAGTAGTCATGGCCCTTTGATAGGTTACCCCGGCGTTCTTCAAACCGAACGGCATAACCTTGTAACAAAAGGTGCCCCATGGGGTAATGAACGAAGTTTTCTCCATGTCTTTCGGCGCCATTTTGATTTGGTTATAGCCCGAGAATCCATCCATGAAGGAGAAGACTTTGAACTTTGCTGTACTATCAACCAACATGTCAATGTGTGGTAAAGGAAAGTCGTCCTTTGGACTTGCCTTGTTCAGATCTCTGTAATCAACACACATTCTGACATTTCCGTCCTTTTTGGGAACGGGTACGATGTTGGCTAACCATTGAGGATATTCAGATGTAGCGAGGAAACCCGTGTCAATCTGTTTCTGTAACTCCTCTTTGATTTTGATGGCCATGTCCGGGTGAGTGCGTCTCAACCTTTGCTTTACTGGCGGACATTCCGACCTCAACGGTAAGTGATGTTCCACGATGCTGGTATCCAACCCTGGCATATCCTGATAGGACCAAGCGAATACATCCGGGAATTCTTTGAGAAGCATTATCAAACTCTCTTTGTCAGTTGGACTGAGCAGTGCCCCAATCTTGATTTCTTTTCTCTCTTGTTCTGAACCCAAGTTTACCATTTCCAACGGTTCTTTGTGAGGTTCAATGGACCTTCCCTCTTGTTTGAGTAGTCAGGAGATCTCTTCTGGAATTTTGTTGTCATTTTCTTCTTTAGCCTCGAATACCGGGAACTCAAAATTGGGAGAAGGCACCGGATCGTATGTTTCAACGGGGTTTAAAACAAGCAATCTGCATGACGTGATGATTCGTGTTTTGAGGAGATAGAGAAAATGCAAGTGTGTGCAGTGTTTTATTTTATTACTGCTTGTTTTTATTATTTGTTTTATTTTTTAGGATTACCATTTTCTGAGAAAAGCGAAAAGAGAAAACAACAATTAATGCGGAAATTACATAACGACGTTATTTTATTAATGAACAAGTCGATCCTTGAAACTACAGCCCTATAAAACAAAACTCTATCGCTTTGGGCGAAGCAAAGAGGGATATTTACAGAAAGCGAGCCCTATCAAAACATCTGTTTCACCTGGGCAGGGTGAAAGGTTAAGAGATGGTAATTACTTTGACTGATGAATAACCTGCGGAACATCGACAGCAATCCATTGGCGGCGAACTCCTCGGTGAATCACAAAGTCTGGCACCTTCCTCGATTTGTCTTCAGAAATAACACTGATTTCTGGTGGAGCAGGATCATTAGAGTCTGTCTCCCAGGCAGAGTTGTCGTAGGAGAATTCCTGAGTTGCATTTTGCAGAGCATTTGTGCTCTCAGCTGTATCTCCCCATCCAGTTAGTTGGATGTCTTCGAACCTGATACGAGAGCTTTCGGGCGCAGTGTACTTGACCATAAAGTCGTATTTTCCACTTGGTTCTCCCAGAGTGTCCCAAACTTCTTTGGAACTGGAGGAGTCATCCCTCTCGATGACGTTGACCTCGGGAAAAGCATAGTTGATGAATTCTAGTCCGGCGAACGTTGCAAATTCATCCTCATGTTGAGTAGTTTCTGAATGACCTGAGTGTTGATCCCATGACATGGTGGGGACATAGGTATTCTGTTCAATGACGGTCAGCTGAGTTTCATTGTTCGGCTGACTTTCTTGCCCCAAGTTTCCTGGGTAAGGCTACCACATTGGCAGACCATCCATTGGGTCGTAGTAGTTGTAGTCAAAGTTGTCTTTCATCGGAGTGTCCTCCTCTAATGAATTTGGTGGAGCACGACATCCTTCCGGATCACAATCTCCATATATCATTTCGACGTCTGACCTTGGTATAAATCTCGGACTCTGTGTGGGATAGCAAAATGGTATAGGCACCTCTTCTTGAGACATATAATCGTCCTCGTTAAGGTAGGACTTCCATTCTTCATCTGTGTTAGAGGGATCTTCCTCATTAATAGCATGTACTGCTTGAGATACTGGGTGAAGGAAACCTCCACTGTGGAAGAAGTTTTGAAGGGGATGAAGACTTTCGTTGTTGGCAGCTGTCTGGGTACAGGTTGTAGAAAAACCAAGACCCTTCTTTGTTTTATTGTCAATAGGAATGACAAGTTGTCCCCATCCGGTCGTATTGGTACTCTCGACCACTTTGATAGCATCATTGTATGAAGAAATGGAAGTTCCTTCTTTGAACTGATTGTTCTTGCTCACTGACAGTGCTTGGAACTGAGTTCCAATAACCTCCTCAGGCTCTACACTAGCAGATGATGACAAGTTACTCACAAGCAAGGCTTGTTCCCCACAAACCGTGACAAGTTGATCGTTCTTGATGAACTTTAGCTTTTGGTGGAGGGTTGAAGTAACTGCTCCAGCCTGATGTATCCAAGGTCTTCCTAATAAACAACTGTATGTTGCCCGGATGTCCATGACCTGGAAAGTGACTTGGAAAGTGTGAGGACCAATAGTTATGGGAAGATCAACTTCGCCGATAACCGTTTTTCTGGATCCGTCGAATGCTTTGACGACGACCTCGCTGATTCTCATCGGAGAGCCTTTGAATGATAACTTCATCAAAGTAGACTTCGGCATAACATTCAGGGTTGACCCTGTGTCTACCAGTACGCTGGCTAAAGCATCGTCCTGGCAGTTAATTGTGATATTGAGCGCCATGTTATGACGGCGACCCTCTTCGGGTAATTCCTCATCACTAAATCCCAAACTATTGCAGGAAGTGATGTTAGAGACAATACTATCGAACTGTCTGATTGTTACATCCTGTTCCACAAAGGCTTGCTCCAAGACTTTCTGTAGAGCCTCCCTATGCGCTTCTGAACTGAGTAACAGTGATAATACCGAGATCTTTGAAGGAGCTTGTAACAGTTGATCAACAATGTTGTATTCACTCCTTTGGATGAGCTTCAGCATCTCATCATTATTTTTTGAAAGGTCGGGATTACTGGATTGACCGACTGATAGATCGGGAGCTTCTGTCTGAAGTTCCTTTTCCTTGTTAGGTTCTCCAACTCCTCGGTTGAAGATTCTACCACTCCGTGTTACTCGACTGATGTCTGCAATATTCACGACGGAGGGTAATGGAATTTCCTTTCCATTCTCAATTATTGTCGCACCGTATTTGTAAGGGATAGCCTTAGTTGATTCATACGGTAGTGGTCCCGACAAATAGATGACTATGGGAACCTTCTGATTTTTCTGACCATCGTAAGTAATCTCGATTCGTTCCCGGTTGGGAACCTTAGATTCGTCAAGTAGAGGGATGATGGCAAAAACATCCCTGGTCCTGTGATGACCAGAGATTGTGACAACATCCTCAACTTGATCGGCAAGGTAATTTGGCAACCAGTTGTTGGGTCCAGAACCCGGATATGGACGAATTTCTCCACGGTCCACCTGCCCCTGGAGAGCTGCTCGCACAAGGTAGTACCCTTGGTTACTTTCCGAATAGACGCTACAACGGTCATAATTGTGTGGTGGCACCTGGCCACGCCCACTTTGAATACAATGTAACCTCACTAGGTTAGCTTCCATTGATCGGATATCCTGACTCTGACGTCGAGTAGGATTCCCGTTACTAATACTAATTTACTGAGTATCTTCATCCATATAAATCGGCATCCACCAGGGATTTAACAAGTGTTGAAGTGCCTCCTGGACAAGGGTACAACCTCGATCGTTTTTGCAACCCGCCTTACAGCTGTGATAATTATGTGATACCAGGAATCGGAGTCGGACCTGTTCAGCATGTAATTCTACCAGGCTGGTATTCATCACACGAATGTCAAAGATCTGAACCATGTTGATCTGATAGGAATTCCTATCATGGTAGTCTTGGATCCATCCAAGATCCATCTGACGCTGGAGGGCCTCTTGTATGAAAGAGCATCCCTGTTTGTTTACCGAGCAAGTCAGACAGGAACTGTAATCGTGCCGTGGCAGATTATGATACTGGCTTTGCCTTGAGTGCATTGCCACCAAGTTGACATTCATTGCACGGATATCGTGGTTCTGAATGACGTTAGAATTCGTGTAGACCATGTTAACTCCACGAACTCGGTGCTCTTGGATCCATCTGAGATCCATCTGTTCATGTAGAGCTGCTTGCACCACATAACATCCTTGATTATTTTTAGAGCAGATATCACACTGGTGATAGTTATAAGGTGGCACATGGCCATATCCACTCTATCTACAATGCATCTTGACTAGATTGGTTTTTAACAAGAGTACATCATGAATTTGATAGACGTTGTTAGTCTCCTTCTCAATCAGATTGACCGTAGCTTTCTCATGTTGAGGCAGCGGGTTCGTGAGAACATTGGGATTCGTATCTTTGAAAAATAGGACTCCGCTCCTAACAAGTTTTTGCACGTCAGACTTGAAATTGAGGCAAGTCTCTATGTTATGCCCTGATCCTCCTTGATGATAAGGGCATGTTTGATCCACCTTAAACCAAAAAGGCGGATTTTCCGGTACTGTAAGAGGGGACTTAGTCTGAATGTGCCCCTTGGCTAGCAGTAATGGAAACAGGTCTGCGTACATTATGGGTATAGGATCAAATCCTGGTGGTCGTGTTGTACGGTTGTTGTTATATGGAGGACGAGCCGGCTGAAGAAGTTGTTGTGTCCTTTGTTGATCAGGTTGGCTCTGCGCAACCTGAGGTTGATACGTAGAAATAGGCGCAGGATTGATAGCAGGAGTCACAGCTGCTACCAGTTGATAACGTCGCCTTTGCTTTCCGAGAGAGATATTTCCAATATCTTGCTATTTTTTCTTAGGGAGAGCACTACCATATTTTTTAGTACCGCTCGTCGATCCGGTGTCTTTTACCAAACGTCCTTCTCGGACGGCTTCCTCAAGACGTACGCCCATGCCCACCATTTCGGTGAAATCACTGGGTGCACTGGCAACCATTCGGTCATAGTAAAATGAGCTTAAGGTCTTTAAGAAGATTTTTGTCATCTCTTTTTCCTCAAGAGGCGGACAAATTTGAGCGGCAATTTCACGCCACCTTTGGTTTCCTTGTCCTTTTGCGACATTGATCTGAGTTGGTCTCTGTCGGGTGCCATGTCCAAATTGTATTTGTATTGTTGGACGAAGGCAGTACCGAGATCTCTGAATGTACTGATCGTAGTACGGTTTAAACCCATGTACCATTTTAATGCGGCACCGGTTAAACTATCCTGAAAGTAGTGAATCAGTAGGTCCTGATTCTCCGTCTGAGCTGACATCCGCCGAGCGTACATCACCAGATGGCTTTGAGGGCAAGAGTTACCCTTGTACTTTTCAAAGTCGGGCATTTGAAATTTGTGTGGGACTTTCACATTGGGGACCAAGCAGAGGTCTGCGGCGTCCTTTCCAAATAGATCCTGACCGCGAATGGCTTGCAGTTCTTTCTGCATTTCTAGGAACTGTTCCTGGAATTCATCCATTCTATCGAACATAGTTTCCTTCTTACCAGAAGGTGTTGGTGGAATCTGTCCTTCCGGGACAGTGTGCACGACAGGGGGTGGTACCGTGACTACGGTAGTGAATCTTGGCGTTTCCCGAAGTTTGTAACCTTCAGGAGTCTTCAGTATGCCCCTGGCATCTTCGCTTTCCCGAAGTTTGTAACCTTCAGGCCCAGCGGCTTCTGTTGTGATTCCCTGATCTTCAGTGATCAGCGGAACATATCCTTCCGGGATATAGTTAACAGGCATGCCCCAAGGACGATCTTTTGGTATCTGATACCTAGGATCATACTTCTCTACTATGGGCGTTGAGGTGATCTCCAAGATCACAGTCCTTTGTAGCTGAGCTTCTGCCATGGCTTGCATGTCGTTACGAAGCTTTCTCATATCCTCTCTCAGAGCGTCGATCTCTTCTTTCAACTCTCTATTTTCTTCCTCAAGATCATCCATCTTTTTCTGACGATTGGCCCGAGTATTGTACGAATGAGACAGTTTAAATCTAGAACCGAGACACAAACGTGAGATTCGTAGGTAAGAAGAATATGTGACGTGAGAATGATGAATGCAATGATTATATTAATTGTTTAAGGTTTAATCAAAATAAACTTCGACAATTAGATTGCAAATATCAAACAGTGGGGAAACCCCTTTTTATTGAATTCAAAGGATTACAGAAATGGAAATACAGTAGATTACAAGGTGCAAAAACAGAAACCTAGGCTAATGGGTCCCGAGTCCTCTCTGAAGAGAAATCGGGAGCTGATTCTGGTATCTTCCTTTTCTTTGACCGGGGCTCTTGGGCCGTTGTCGGGTTGTCATTCCTTTGCCAGGTGAAAGGAGCGAACAAATTCCTTTGGTCATCTTGATTTTCTACAGCAAGTTGCTCTAAAATCTCAATCAGAGCATCCTTTTCTTTCAGTAATTGCTGTATTTTGATGCACTCTACGTCGAGGGTGCGATACTTGTTCTTCCAAGACCTTCTTTCCCGTTGAACTTTGTTGAGAGTAACCTGAAGCTTTTCAGTCTCAGTCATGAAGTACATGACAGATTCCCTCGGCGGAAGAATTCCGTAACGAGGATAAGGCATCTTTAGCTTGAGAGCTCTAGTTTGTACTCAATGGAAATAAGGCTCCATTGAGACACGATCCGGTTTTCCTAGAGACTCTCGTCCTTTCTTATGAACATTCTTCCAAGCGTGGATTATTTCCATCTTTAGTGCTCTATCGTTTTCTCCTTCTTTGAAGAAAAGACCTTCCAGATGAACACCCAGTGGGACGTGTCTCATCGGGTATCCAAATTGACGGCGAACCAATACCGGATGGTAGTTGATTCCTCCCTTAGTTCCTATGAGGGGTACGTTGGGGAAGTTTCCACAACGGTCAATGATCCTGATTCCCTCATAAATCCTATTACACCAATCTATATCAGAGTTGGTAAGAGACATGATCTTCTGCGACCAATGTAAGGCACTCTTGCAATCCCAAAAAGCAGCAGACTTGGGCAAGTGAGAGATAAACCATTTATAAAGCAGAGGTACACAGCATGTGATCTCCCCTCCGCTGTACAAATTCCCCGAGTGTACAGAATGATACGCATCTGCGAGCAAAGTCGGCACAGGGTTTCCAATGAGAAAAACCTTAATGGAGTTAATATCGACGAAGTTATTGATGTTGGGGAACAAAAATAACCCGTAGGTGAGCAAGACAAAGATGCTTTCAAAAGCAGTCACGTTTCCTATACTGGCAAAATACAGGGCTTTCTTCGTCAAGAACTGGGCTGGCAGACCTTGGATGCCACCCTTAGCGGTCATGTGAGTCCTGACCTCAGACTCGTCCAAATGAATTGCTCTTGCAATGGTCTGATTCTTTGGAATTTCTTTCAGTCCAGAAAATGGAGCTCGATCAGTGATATGTAGATCAGTCAGATGAGAATACTCCTCCAGCGTTGGTGCAAGCTGGTAATCCAGAAATGTGAAACAGTGATACACTGGATCATAAAACTGAATGAGCACATCCATGGTTCCCTCAATCACATGGACTCTTAACAATGGTAGCAGACCTCCGTGCTTGGCTCTGAAAGCCTCAGGGTTTGTGATCATCCTTGCCAACCTTCTCAAATCCTCTAGTTTTGGAACCTTGAAGGTGTACTTATGAGTTCTCCTTCTACCGAAATCCATCAGTGCAATCCTTTTCTCTAATATTTGTAATCACAGTCTTAGTTTAATTTGAAAAACAGAGAGACTAGAAGAGAAATTTTTTTAATGTTTTAATGTTTTTTAAATGAATACATGAATGCAGCACACAAAAACATAGAAAAAACATGGGGTAAAAGGGTCGTTGTCATGAAGTCAAGGCTCTACTCATCCCCAAAGGTTTATACTAGGGTGATTTTTGTACCTGTACTCATTATCATCAGCTCCTCCCAGGAAAGCAAAACAACAAGCGGATCGCCAGCGATTTGTAGAGCAATCTTAGAGTAAGTGCCATTCACCGAGAATAGATCACCAGCCTCAAATGAGGGTAGTATCGCGTAATAACTATTTCCGATAGTTTCTGCACTACGAAAGGGTTTGGCTCCTCAGCTTCTCAGACTTAACAATAGGCCCATTGTCTAGGTGAGAGAATGGGCTGCATTGGCCAGCCTCCACTGAGGTTGATGGTCGACCCCGTCGCCATCACTTATCTTAAGTGTATACTCAATCTTTCCACATACGGCATCACCCGCATTCCCATTAGCAGAAAAATAAACACGTATAGCAATTAGGAAAAGCAGTATATATATTTGTCCTAAGCATCCTAGATCTCTAAAGCTATGAATCTTAAGTTCCTAACAGAAAATGGGTTCCCCGGTGGAAGCCCCAATCTGTGGTTTTTCACACAAGAGGTGAAAAGGAAAAAGGTCGTACCTAGATCTAACTTTGAAAGGCCCCACGGTGGGCGCCATTTTTCTGTAGCGAGCGATTTTGGACGCGGTTCTTAAGCGCTGGTCGCTCTCTGAGGTTGAGCTTAAACTACAGGTCGATTCATTTTTTATCCTATTAAAGCTGATGAAGGAAGGGAAATAGATGTCTCCAATTAACCCTGCTTTGCATACTGAGTTTAAACAGCGGTCTGTTAGGTTACGGATGCTATCAATGTGGGGGCCTTTGTACTGGTTATTTGTATTTTCGCTAATACCGGTTTTATCTAGACAGAAGTTTTCTGGCGGGGAACAAGGATTAGGATGTTAGGACTGATGCTTTTTGATAGATACATGAGAGTATGGGATTTTGGGTTTTTGTTTAGTGTGCTCGCTAAGATTTTTCTTTCAATCTTATGCCTACGTATTCCCATTTACCGAAACAGGGAAATCAGAGCGTTCGTAGTTCCTCCTATTCTATGGGAGGAAATGGGTGTTTTGGTGTCTTGTTCAAAGCCCAAAACATGAAGCGAAAGGCAATTTGTATCTTGATCAAAACCCAAGATGTGAAGCTGAAAGAGTTTGACTTTAGAGACAATTTGTCATCTCTAAAGAGGTCTGTTTGTCACAACTGTTTATAAAGGAGAATTACTTTAACCGGGATACGCGGATCCGGTAATGCCATAATTTCCTTTAAAGGGGATTTCCAACCTGAAGGAGAAGACTTTAACTCAGTGTAGAGCAATGCTATCTTTCCTTAGGAATTTCTCATGCTAAAAGAGGGACAGTGGCATGGATGTAGATGATCCAGAGGCTTGCCGCTTACAGCAATTAGATGAAGGGGAAGGAGTTGTTGATGTTTGGGTACTGTGAACGAGGCACAACTTTGATGCTAAAAGGTTAATTGGATCAACCAGTGGTTTTCTTATATAAAGCCTAAGAGGAGGCTAATATGTGTCTCGTACAAAGCCCGAGAGAGAGGCGAAAAGGTTTTGACTCAACGAGGGAATCTTTTCGTATCTCGTATAAAGCCCGAGATGGAGGCTATTGTTTGTTTGGCTCAATAAGAACCCTTTTGTATCTCGTACAAAGCCCGAGATGGAGGCTAAAGGGGTGATTGACTCAACGAGGAAGTCTTTTACGTGTCTCGTACAAAGCCCGAGAGAGAGGCTAAACGTTGGTTGACTCCGCTGGGGAGAATCATTGTATAAAGCCTAAGAGAGAGGCTAGGGTTACTGTTTCAGTTGAGTGACAGGTCCAATATACTGATTGTAAAAGAGAAAATCAGTTCTTATATGAGTAACACTGTACTCAAGGATTTGGTTCGAGGACCCGGGTTATTCCTGTTCTTTAAGGAAGCGGGAACTCTGAAGGGTATTGAGACTGTCCGAGTCTGCGGGTTTCCTTCCTATCTTCGAAGGGGTCACTTGAGAATGTCTTTGAGACTCAAGGAAATTACACTGTCCAAGTCTAGAGTTTTATCTTTTGTACTATGTTTTGAGAAACAGTAGTAGACTCTATGACAGGACTGTTCTATGAAGATGACTAAGTTCTGTTCCTATACCTCTAGGAGGTCATCGGGACAATTTGTACGAAGCCCAAGAGGAGGCTGGAAGCTTTTAAGAAGCCGACGGGTCCTTGTACTAAGCCCAAGAGGAGGCTATCATTCCCGAAGGAAGAGATCATTATACAAAGCCTAAGAGGAGGCTGTGAATACTTCTAAGAAGCCGTATGGTCCTTGTACTAAGCCCAATAGGAGGCGGGGTTGCTTTTAGGAAGCCTGTGGGTCCTTGTACGATGCCCAAGAGGAGGCCGATGCTTTTAAGAAGCCCGTGGGTCCCCAAACCCCGAGAAATTCAAGGCAATGCTATTCACCGAGAATAGATCAAAGTCGGGAAAGTTCGAGAATTTGGAAGAAACTCTAAGATGCCATTCACGGAGAATACATTCATCTTGGGGAGTAGAGTTTCTTGATAATTCCTAGTGAGGACCGCCGAAGAGAAGGTTGTATCTGGTGATCCTATTGGGGATCTAGTTGTCTATTTCTACGAATAAACGAAACGGCGTCACCTAGTTCTAGACGTAGTTGCCGGGGAAACTCAAAATATCTATACTATTATTACACAGTTGATATGAGTTTATGAAAGAAGACTTACAGTAAAACAGCCCCACAATACAGTTATATGTATATGAAAGCGGTAAATGAAAGCAATAATCACTTACTCGGTTGTAGAGCTTCCATGCTGTTTAGTTAGTTGTTCAACAACGAAAGATTGAAAACAACAGTATATTCAAAATCAAAGGAGAAAGTGCTTTGAAAAAGAAAGATTTAGGGCTTAAAGCTCGAGGAGAGGCCCAGGGTTTTATCAGTGAGCGCACTGTTTGAATTTATACAGAGGGACTTATACAAATGACTGAGGCCCAAAAAAGGTTTTCTGTACAAAGGGATGGGTTTTACACTCTCTCAAGAGGCCCAAAAAGTTTTAAAGAAAAAGAGTGGGGCTTATAACACGAGGGTAGGCCCAGATAATTTTTCGTTTAAAAATGGCGATCGCGCCGAGGTTTTCTTTTAACGCAGAGGGACTTATACAATAAGTGAGGCCCAAAATGTTTTGGTTAAAAGGGGGTTGGGTCTTACACTCTAATAGAGGCCCAAAAGTTTTGAATGGGTCTTATAGCTCAAAGAGAGGCCCAAGATTATTTTTAAAAGGGGACGATCGCGCCGTTTGTTTTTTACGGTATCGGGACTTATACAATACACTGAGGCCCAAAAATGATTTGGTCAAAAAAATGATTGGGTCTTACACTCTATTAGAGGCCCAAAAGTTTATTTTGAAAATGATTTATGAGGGTTGAATTAATCCAAAAACCCTAATTTGTTTTCAAAAATGTATTTAATTGAATAAAAATTTAATTAAAATGATCAAAATTGTTTATCATATGAAAAAAAAATTGTGATCTTGGATTAATACTTCAAAAATTAAGTATTGACCTACAAAATAATTAGAAAGCATTAAAAGTTGCAAAATCAATGTAGAAAAAATATTCAAAATGTCAAAAACAATTAAAATATTAATTCTTTGCAAAAATATCAATTATATGAAATAAATAATATTTTTGGGATTTTTTGGGAAAATAAAATATTTTGACATTTTTGTGAATTATTAAAAAAAGAATCAACTCAAAATCACTAAAACTCAGAGAGAAATTAATTTTTTAATAAATTAAAAAAAATCACAAAATTCAAATATTTGAAAATTCAAAAAAAGGCGCCAAGAACAGCTGAAGAACACGCGCGTGTTCTGGGTTTGGCTGATTTGCATTTTCTATCCAATCTCCTTGAATACTTGATTATAACATGCAATCCACATATCATTATGCTCGTCTCAACCTCACAATCATGTCTATGTCCATTAATTTCATTTAAATTAAACATATAACAAGAAATCATGAAAAATCCTCAAGAACCCTAATTTCTGCATGAAGGCTAGGATTTTTGATACACGATTCAAACAATGCAATTAATTGAGGGGAAACATTCCATGCATACTTATGAACATATGGCCAAATTATTGTGCAGCAAAAATTATGTGGATCATAGAGTTAGAAGAGCTCATGCTTACCACTTGCAGCTGGTGATCGTGATTTGTGTTGGAGGTGTTACAGCTAGGTTCCAATGGTGTGGATAGCTTCCCTAGGTACCAAGTGATGTGTCTGAGTGCTTGGAATGGATTGAAATGGTTTTGAATTGAAGATGGCACCTCAACTGCAAAACTGTCAAGAACTTGAGCAATTGGCTGGTGATTTTGTGAAATCTGTGTTCCAGATGTTATGTGAGTGTTTAGATCACTTCTATATGATGTATGTGAGGTGTGTGAGTGATTGGTTTGATTGGAAAAGCTCTCAAACTCAAAACCCGATAGCTACCTTGCTAAGAAAAGCATTTTTGCCAAGAGAAAGAGATTTTGAGGAAAGCATCTGTTAGATGGCTTTGGTGTACTCAAACTGATCACAATTGAGCTCTATTTATAGTAGAGCAAGTTTGTTTTGCAAGGAATAGTGAATGGCAGCTGCTAAGTAGGTTTGGCCAATGTTGGCAAATGAAAATCCAAGTCTCCTCTAGCCATTGACTAGAGGTTAGGGCACAGAGCTTTGGTTCCCTTGGTCTTGGATAAGTCTTGACTGATTTCAGATGAGAATGGCTCAGTCCATGCCACCTTGATGCTTCCATTGAATGCTTCAATCCAAATTTGGAGTCTTGTCCCTATTTTGGCCATTCTAGGTTCAACATGTTATTTCTTGTTCCATGGACTTTGGAGGCTTGGCTCAGTGATTGTCCCCTTTAGATTCAATCCTCTGAGGTGTCTAAGTGGATAGGAGCATTTGAATTTGGCTGATTTTGGCAAATCGAGTAAAATTGCAAATTATGCCTTGCCTTTGACAGATTTCAGCAAGGCAATTTTCCAATGTCATATCTCATGACTCAAATGGAATTTGGCAATGTTCTTGGTCATTTTGGAAAGCCCTTACATGATACAACAACTGTTTGAACATGTTTGGTTTTGATCTCTTTTGAATCCAAGTGAAAAATCCCCCTACATTTGGAAAAAAATGAAGACAGATTCCGACTTAGTGAAAATTTCACTAAGTGTTGGAAAAAGTGACATTTTCATTTTTTTGCCATTTTGATCACTCCATAACTCAAAATCCTTAATGAATTGGACTTAGGTCTAGTTGAAGTTTTTGTAGAGGGTAATGAGGGCTACAAATACATCTTTGGATGAGAAAAAATGGTCTTGTGGTTTAGGAGTTATGATCCCCCAAAGTTGGTACCCTTGTCACTTTATTTTTAACTTAGAAAATTTTCTAAGTTTTTATGGTTACCCCTTTTACAAGTTATCCAACTTTTCTTGATTTTATTTGATGAATGATGATTCAAATCATACATTAACATCATTTTAGGGTTAAAAATCCATTTTGGTGACAAATCTCAAAAAGTCAAAGTTGACTTTTGTGGACAGTTGACTTTTTATCAGATGAATTCCAAACTGTGCAATTCTTCAGGAAATCATGTCCTTGACCTAAATCAAACTTGATGGACATGTTTCATGGATGTTATAGGGTGTATTGAGGCATGTCTTAGGGCTTAGGAGCATGTCCTGGTCAAAAGTCAAAGTTACAGTTGACTTTTTCCTTAAAACCCTAATCGTGGTGCAGATGAAATTGAGACTTGTTGCTCAAGCTTCTTAGATTAATCCATTGTTCCAAATGGATCAATATAGTTTATTAGAGACCTTCAATCCCTCTCTTGAGGTCTTGGTTCATGATTTACACCAAAAGTCAACTTAGGGGTGAATTAGGTCAAGAAACCCTAATTCCTGATTTTTGATGTATGCATCCCCTTAGGCAAAATTGACTTGGTGATTGGGTCCATGAGGTTCCATGGAGTATATTAGGTTATGTTTTGGATCATTGGCTCATGCCCAGATGAAAATTTCCATCTGGGGGCCCTGGTCGACCAAAACCCTAATTTGGTGACACTGTCGATCTTGAAGCTTGATCCACCTAGAAGGGAGCAACCTTGTGCTTAATCCTTGAAGTGGGAGTCCTCTTGATCCATTGGGAATCCTTGATTGATCCTTTGTCTAAGCACTCAGAGAGGGCTTGAAACCCTAGTTTTGATTGTAGTGAATGCTCAACAACCCTTGAGGCTTTTGATGAGGCATGATGGTTCATCCATATTGTGATGATGATTTGCACAATGATGGGAAATCTTAGTGGTCAAAATTTGGGGTATGACAGCGCTGCCTGAATCTTTTGCAGTCGGCGGACCAAGATTAGGGTTCGGTTCGACGACTATTTCCTCATGAATGTCTTCATCATCTTTCTCCTCCTGCTTATTATCTTCCTCGGCACGTTCAGGATTATCCACGAATTCCTCAAGGTGCATTGAATAGTTCTGAAGTACAGAGTGAGTTTCCTTTTCTTCCATGTCATCATCCGGATCTGGCTGAGTGATCTCCATACGTTCGACCCTTGGATAGCCATCTTCAGCTTCATCTTCGATGGGAGCATGAGGGTTGTCCACTTTCGTGACTGCTTCAGTCTCCATATCCTTCTTCTGATTACCTTCGTGTTCTGAGCCACTAGTGTGAGAATTCTGAGTAGTCTTGGGTGGTGAAGTTTCGGTTGTTCCTTAACCATTTGATTGATTTATCTTATTGAGCTCTCCTCAGAATCCTTCATAGAAATGGGATGATATGTTGGTTCACCTTCACTTTTGAGGATTGTTGGGTTGGTTGATTCAGCGGCTGGTTGAGTTGAAACTCATGCATCGTCCTAAAAAATATAATCAAAGTCAGTAGTCGAACATGATTACCAAAATTACTAAGGAAAAATGAGGTATAAAAACTTAGTACCTTAGGAGCTTCTGCCCCAGGACTTGAGTTATCACTTTCAGGATGGTCTGCTGCCCTCTTCGACATCTCTTCAGGAGTTGGTTCCAAAATGGTTAAGTTGGTGGGTTTCTTTATGGAAACCTTCACACTTTTTGTTTGAGAATGGGCAAAGGCTTCGCTCATCTTGAGTTGTCTTCTCTTCTTCTTAAGGGGTTGTTCAGCAGTCGAAGATAAGTCTTCATCATCCGATTCGGCTATCACCAATGCGCCATCCCTTGCTTTCCTTTTCTGAGGAGTTAGGGGCAGCTTTCGAGCACCCTGAAAAGGAAAACGTTAGAGAATATTGGAATATAAAAAGTGGCGAAATTAATAGAGGGTGCGAAATACCTTTGTTGTCGTTGTTGTCTTGCTTCCTTCTTCTTCTTTCACTTATGCAGGCTTCCTAACTGGTGGTTTCTTTGGAGGAATCTTCGTGGCTAAAATAAAACAAAAAATAGTTATTATATGTGAAAGCAAATAAACAAGGAAATGTTGGGTCAAAATCCTCCCGTTCCACACCTTCATATATTTCATATTCGATGCAAACATCTTTGATCCCAATATGAAGATGCCTTTTGAAACTGTCCAGTGTATGTTTGGTCGGAACCACCCGCTGCACTTTTGATTCTAATTGCTGGTGAAGGATTTTGATAGAATCCCTACAGACGAACCAGTATGGAAATGGAGGGGAAAGGGCCACTCGAAAATCAGTGCTTGGCGGTCGAGGGAATTTGGGATGAAACATATTGAAAGTCGTTTTGTATCGTTTCTCAAGAGGAACGTACGAAGGAATCTTTAAGTTCTCCATTTTCTTTAAAAAAAATCCTTCAAAGTGACAGTTGCGTCGCGAACGGTTTGACCAAGATCATCTAGTCGATAAATAGTTTCAAAGTATTTTTGGAAGGCCTGGATTTCTTTAATGTGTGTCGAAGTACCTTTCTTCACTTTTTCCTGCACAGAGAGGAAAGCCTTGTTAAGGTGGTGTGTAAACACAGCCACGTCAAAAAATTCCTCGGCATAGTAAGCCTTCCACCAGTCATCAAATAGTTGAGTGCAGAGAAAGCTTGGTTCGAAAGCTACTGGAAGAAGCTGCATTCGACCAGCACAACGTGCGATTTGCTTAATAGCCACTACTTCAGTATGAATTGCGTTGTAAAGAAGGAGATCACTTTTCTTGTCATAAATTGGTAGGGGTAAGACTTGAACCAATCCAAACTGTCGAGCGACAAGATTTGGTTGGTAATTAATCAATGTGACTTGGCTTTTTGAGAGGTTAAATCTAAGGGTTAAGACCCTAAGAGTTAAGAAGGCTTCCTAAATTGTTGTAGATTCTGCTGTTTGAGCCTTCGACGGTGCTGGGAATGGCCTAGTGAACCATTCAGGACCATACTTCCTTGCTGCGAAAGGAGCCATGTTGGGTGTAAAATCATAACGTTTGGCGAACATCATGATGAAGTTGGTGAAAGCCAGTTGGACAGGGTAACCATCATCAGCAGGTGTCAGTTTCGTCAAATGCGGGCCTTCTACCCTTCGGTTCCTCACGTCATCAGCATCTTCATTAATTGGGTTCTTGTAGGAAGGCAAGCTTCTAACAAAGCATTCAACCACAGCTGAAGAAGCCAGAAGGGTCTAGAGAGGAGTAGATTTCCCTTGTCACCAAGGCATTTGAGTTGGGTGACCCCTTCGCTCATGGACTCGTAAAGGCTGGCTAAGATTAATTCACTCAAGCATAAGTCATGGCCAGAATGTAGTTGGTTCGCCATTGTCAGAAACTTTCTAGCAACCTGCAATAACTTCGAGCAGAAGACACAGCATGACAGCCACAGAGCTAGAAAATTTATATGTTCAACGTCTGACACTTCCTCTATTTTTTTATCATGATAGTGAGCTATGTGGGTCGAATAAGTTGCCTTAGAGGTAGAAAAACCTATGTTATCCTCAACCTTAAAGTCAGGATCGTAAGTTTTCCCAGTAGGTTTGTGCCCTGTGATAGCGGTTATGTCGAAAAGAGTGGTTGTCATCATGCCACATGGGAGATGGAGAGTATAGTGGGTGTTGTCCCAGAAGTATAAGGATGAAATAAGCATATTCGAGCAGTAGTCGGGTCCTACTTTCGACAACATGATCAGGTCATAAATACCCATTTTCTTCCAAACATCAGATTTTGTTTTTTCCAACTTGTTCAACCACCTTAAATAATCAGAGGGATCCTTAAAGGATGAACTCTCTCTAAAAACCCTAAAGTTATTCATGTATTTAAGGTCAATAGCCTCCTCAGTTGGAGGATTGCTTTGATTAGCAGGGTTTGGGTCTTCATTGCTAGCCCTGGGTTTCTTACATTGTCCTACGGGTTTGTATTTATGGTAAGAGGGGAAGAACTCCCTAAGCCTGCTAGAATCTACCTTTAAATCAGAAAAAGGACCAAATAAATCCAATGGCTTGTCAGAAACGGTTAAAGGAATAAGTACCTAGGAAGCATAAATTCTCATTTTCTCTTCAGCAAGAGGTTCAGGTAGATATTGTTGGTTTCCCACCATGGCAGGTCCAGAGATGGAATCAAATGGAGGAAGTTGAGAGATCTTTTTTGGATCTCTCGCAGGTTTGCCAGCATCCTTGGTGACCTTGGTGGCATCCTTGGTAGAGCGTATGGAAGAAGCCATTGTTGGAAGAAAGTGAAGAAGACTGAGTTTTGAAATGCAAGGGTTTCTGGAGAAATTTGAGAGTAAGGGAGCGTAAAAGTGAAAACAGTTATTAGAAAGGGTATTTATAAGTTGGGAAGTGGAAACGGTTTTAAAAATTGTTGTAATGTTGAAAATGATAGTGGGACGCGTGTCTTCCCCACGATTCCTGATGAAGCGGTGGTAATAAGTGCCTACTCCCCATGATCTCCTAGACTCTAGGAAAGGTAATAATGATGGAGATTCTTGCGTGATTTGAATAGACGTGACAGAAGTAGTAATAATGGATATGACGTCATAGGTCTGCTGAAAGGAAAGTGAACCGTTTGGAACTATAAGCAATCGTCGAAGCATCATAAGGACTGAATGAGGCGTCGAATGACATTCTCAAAAAATGCGTTTTTCTTCAATGGTGTCGAAAATGACATTTTTGGGGGGCAATTTGTTAGCTCTCAATTTCTACGCCTGATATTGGATTGAGATTCTTATTCAAAAGAAATGAAAATTTTGGAGTTTTAGAAGACTTCGACAGGAATGTTGTTTCCAGAAAGTCTAGTCGAAAAGTGTCCTTGTGTAGAGGAGACATGGTTTATGGACATAGAAATATTTCTAATAATTTGGAGATATGTTTCGACGGAAGCTTAACTGGTGACGCTCGATTGGAGATTCAAATTCAAATGATGGAGTGAACTTTGTCCTTATCCATTTGAGAGAAGAGGACACATGTTGAGCAGTTGAATGACGAAGCCATGCAGAATGACATTTGTCTCACTCTAATTAGTAGGCTGTTAGTGGGTAGTTATTTCTTACTATTATAAATAGCAAGTCTTAGTATTAGGATTTGTGTGTGTTAAAGTTGTACAAATTTCGCAAATCATTCAAAGTATTCGTGTGTAGAGAAAAGAGATTCTGAAGAAATGTACGTTTTATATAACACCATTTTTCTTATTCAATGCAATTCAATTAAACTTTGCCCAGAAATTTATCTTCTTGCCTTTACTTTGTTCAGTTATTTTCCAATGTACTTTTAATTACTTCTGTTAGTTCTTGTATTGGCTGCAATTTTGGTAAAACAATGTTGTTGTTGAAGATATCATTTGTCTGATGTCTTAACATGAGTTTCTAATGTTAAGTTATTTAGCGTTGCAGTTTTGTGTGCTGATGTTAAACATGATGTCTTGACATCAGTTGATAGAACATCGGAACATCAGTCTGTTGTGTTTTGTTAGGGTTGCGTGTATCAGTTTGGTTTGAGAGATCTGGTGGAGAGATTGCAGGTGAATATCATGGTATAGATATATTCTGGTGCAATCATTTGTGGAGCAGATCTTGTTGCTATTTTTAGGGATGAATGATATGAAAAGATTTGAGATAAAATCTGTTTTAATTTCAAATCAAATCAGAGATTTTCAAGGAGTCCAAGCCCAAGTCTGAGTTTTACTTAAAGCAGCCACAACCCTACTTGGAAGAGACGAAGACTAGAGAGTGTATACTGAGTATCAGTTGTTAGAGTTTTCGTTTGTGTTTTGTAAGCCATTCATACTTGAATTGGTATTGTTTGTTTGAGTTGTAATTGTCCTCTCTAAAGTTTTTAAGCACGAGAGTATTGTTCTTGATCAAAGCTTTTAAGCAAGATCAAGTTGTGAACTTTGTAATCTTTGAGTTGTATCACTGAGGTAATTAAGGGGGGTGAGTGGTATATCATATCTAAGAGGTTCTTAGGTAGAAGTATCATTGGGAAGTGATTAAGTTAGGAGATTGTCAACTGGGATTGTTGAGTCTGTAATTTAATACTACTAATAGTGAATTTCCTCCCTGGCTTGGTAGCCCCCAGACGTAGGTAGCTAGACCGAACTGGGTGAACAATTCATTGTGTTGATTGACTGTGTTATTGTCTTGTTCATTTAGCAGATTGTGTTGTTGTGACATCACACATCTGATACCAGAATTTCAATTGGTATCAGAGCAGGCATTCTGCTCTGCATCTGGGTGAGATCTAGGGCCGTTACTTTCTGGTACTATGGACAAGGAGAGTGGTGGATTTGTGAATAGACCCCCTATTCTAGATGGCTCAAATTATGATTATTGGAAACCTCGCATGGTTACCTTCTTGAAGTCCTTGGACAGCGGGGCTTGGATGGCTGTTTTAAAAGAATGGAAATATCCTGTTATTGTTGAAAAAGATGGAACATCAAAGCTGAAACCTGAGGAAGAGTGGACCAAGGAAGAAGATGAACTTGCGCTTGGAAATTCTAAGGCTTTGAATGCCATTTTTAATGGTATTGACAAGAACATCTTTAGGCTGGTCAACACTTGTGAAGTGGCTAAGGAAGCTTGGGATGTCTTGAAAACTACTCATGAAGGAACCCCCAAAGTCAAGATGTCAAGACTTCAACTGCTGACAACAAAGTTTGAAAATCTGAAGATGAAGGATGATGAGACCATTCATGATTTTCACATGAATATTCTTGAGCTGTCGAATGCTTCTAGTGCCCTTGGAGAGAAAATGACTGAAGAGAAGCTGGTAAGGAAGATTCTTAGATCCCTTCCCAAGAGATATAAAATGAAGGTGACTGCTATAGAAGAAGCTCAAGACATCAACAAGATGAGGGTGGATGAGTTGATTGGTTCTCTTCAAACTTTTGAATTAGGGATGGATGAGGAACCTAAAAAGAAGACCAAAAGCATAACTTTGGTATCTAGTTCTGAAGATGCTAAGAAAGAGAATAGTCCTGAGTCTCAGGAGGAGCTGTCCCAGACCATTGTTCTTCTAGGAAGACAGTTTAATAAGGTGTTAAAAAGAATGGACAGGAACTATAGACCCAATGTTAAGACCATCTCGTCTGACAAGAGAACTACAGTTGAGGAGAAGCCTAATCTTGACAAAGGAGTCCAATACTATGAGTGTGAAGGTTATGGTCATGTCAGAAAAGAATGTCCTACATATCTCAAGAAGCAGAAAAAGGGGTTATTTGTTTCCTGGTCTGATACTGAGAGTGAGAGTGATGAAGAGACTGCCAAGCATGTTAGGGCATTGACTAGAATATGTGCTTCTGATGGAGAGTCTAGTGATGATGATCTGACCTTTGAAGAGCTAGCAACCTCCTATAAAGAGTTGTGTCTGAAAAGTGAAGAGGTTTATCGAGAAAGGGAGAAGCAGAAGAAAATTATAATCCAGCTTAAGGCTGATAAAGCTGAACTTGAGAATGAAGTTCTGTTGTTAAAATCCCAGCTTGATCAAATGTCCAAATCCATCAGAATGTTGAATAGTGGAACTGACACTCTGGATGAAATCCTTCAGGCTGGAAAAGGAGCAAGTGATAAGACTGGTCTAGGATTTAATGGTGAAAAGAAATCTTCTCTAGATGCTAGTTCTTCTGGTAACAAACAGAACTAGTCCCATCAGATGTCTCAACATCAAGGGAAAGCTCATGTGTCAGGACCCAAGCAATATGTACCTCATCAGAAGAATCAACACCATGGGAAAGGTTATGCATCTAGACCTAAACATACCATGTCCCAACCTATGTCTCAACAGCATGGGAAAATGTATGGGCCTAATAATATTGTGCCTCACTATTATGGCAGAAGAAAGCCCCGCCATCATGGGAAAAGACAGCCTTATCATCATTACAGAAGACAACCTCATTATCATAGGAGACAGTCTCAATACTATGGGAGGAGACAGTCTCAATACTATGGGAGAAGGCAGCCTCAGCAGTATAACAGAAAACATCCTCAAGAAAGAAGGCATGTTAATCACTTCAGAGAAGAGTTTCAAAGCTGGAGATGTCACTATTGTGGAAGATTTGGTCACTTGAAATCTTTCTGTTTCAAGCTCTATGGATATCCTCAACCTAATCCCCAACCTAGACAGAATCAGGATAGTCCTACTATTGTTAAGCAATGGGTTCCCAAGGATGGTGCCACTTGTTTGTTAGCTCAGATGACCTTAACTGGTTCTGCCAAAGAGGACTGGTATTTTGATAGTGGTTGCTCTAGGAACATGACAAGTATGAAGAGTTTGTTGTTGAATGTTGAACATTATTCCAGCTGTGTAACTTTTGGAGATGGTGTCAAAGGAGAAATCAAGGGTGTGGGAAGACTGAACTGTGCAGGTGCTCCTAGACTAGATGATGTGTTATTGGTCAAAGGATTGAAGGCCAACTTGATTAGTATTAGTCAACTATGTGAGCAAGGACTTAAAGTTCACTTTACTAAAGTTGAATGTATTGTCACTAATGAGAAAGGTGAAGTTGTCATGAAGGGTGCTAAGTCCAAAGACAACTGCTATCTATGGGATAAAAAGGGAGAACATCTAGAAGTGAAACAAAGTCTGATTGATCGCAATGTCAAGCATGATGTCATGACATCCTACTGTGACATTCCAAGGATCACCAAACACTCTAGTGTTAATCTTAGGGAAAGCAAGATCATTGAGGTTGACCGTACAGGAAGGAGGTGTAATGACAGTTTCTCTAAGGATATATGTGCTGAACATTGTGATGTCGTAAGAAGAAAACTGGGTATGTGTAAAAATCAACAGATGTTAATGACTTGTGCTGAACATTTATTAAAATTCAAAATTTTGAAATGTTATACATTTTGGTGGGGGAATTACATTTATTGGCGTTTAAGTGCTCACATGTGGAAGTTTGTGTGTCAAAGAAGATTGGCTCTGGAAAGAGAGCTTGGCAAAGATGCTCTGGAGATTAAGGAAGTTATGGAGCTGATTAAGTTTGCTGGGTTGATGAAAACTGTTTCTGGGTTCTCCAAATGTTATGATGGGCTAGTTAAGGAGTTTGTGGTAAACATTCCTATGGACATTACTGACAGAAGGAGTGTGGACTTTAGAAAAGTATATGTGAGAGGTAAGTGTATTGACTTTTCTCCTGAGGTTATCAACACCTACCTAGGAAGAAGTGAGCAAGATTATAGAGAGCTGGAAGTTACTGACAATGAGGTGTGCAAGGAGATCACTGCAACTCAAGTGAAGGTTTGGCCTTTGAAAGGAAAGTTGTCTGCTAGTCTTCTTAGTGTCAAATATGTTGTCCTGCACAGGATAGGTGCTGCGAATTGCGTCCCTACTAATCACAAAACTACTATCTCTGTTGGCTTGGGGAAGATGATTTATGTTGTTGGGACAAAGAGAAACTTTGATTATGGGTCCTACATTTTTTATCAGACTGTGAAGCATGCTTCAACAAATGCTATTAAAATGCCTATAGCATTTCCTTCTCTCATTTGTGGAGTGATCCTGAAGCAACATCCTGGAATATTGACTACTTCAGATACTGCTTGCAAGAGGGAGTCTGCATTATCCTTGCATCCCAAGTTGTTTGTAGGGAATCATGTCCTAGATATTGTCTCAACATCAAGTTTTGGTGTCAAGAAGGCATGTACCAAAGCTGATATGATAGAAGAATTGAAATCTGCCTGCAAGGATCTAGATGTGGTGATCAGCACCAGCACTGCCAGGAAGATGAAACTTGAGCAGTTGATCAAGTCTTTGGAACAGGATGGAGATGATGAGGATGTCAACACAAATGTCAATGCTGAAGGTTCAGGTTCTGAGAAAGGTGATTCAACAACTGAGAATGAGGATAATGAAGATTTTCTACTGATGATTTTGATGAAGATTGATTAAGCTAGCTGTGCTGTTTCAATTTTTTGTTTTATCTTTTTCTGCACCTTGTGTATTTTTTTTGTATCATGGATAATGGTACTGTTATCTTTATCTGGTTTTTGTTCTATGATTTGTCTTGTCATGTGATACCTTTTTTTGACTGACAAGGAGAGCTAGCCTAGGACTAAATGGTAGTTTTTAACAATAGTGAGAGGGACTAACTGTTTGATGGTTGGCCAATTGTGGCTAAAAAGGGGGAGAGCTAGCCTAGTGTTGCAGTTGCCTAGCTTTTTGTCGTGGTTATAGTTTAGAGGGGGAGTTTATAGTTGTGCAGCTATTGGTAGTTGTTGATGTTGTTTGTGTGGTAAGAATGTTAGTTTGTTTTATCTGCTGCAGGTATCTCTAGTGTTGGCTGAGATTATTTTAGCCAAAATTAGCCAAAGGGGGAGATTGTTAGTTCTTGTCTTGGCTGCAATTTTGGTAAAACAATGTTGTTGTTGAAGATGTCATTTGTCTGATGTCTTAACATGAGTTTCTAATGTTAAGTTATTTAGGGTTGCAGTTTTGTGTGTTGATGTTAAACATGATGTCTTGACATCAGTTGACAGAACATCAGAACATCAGTCTGTTGTGTTTTGTTAGGGCTGCGTGTATCAGTTTGGTTTGAGAGATCTGGTGGAGAGATTGCATGTGAATATCTTGGTATAGATATATTCTGGTGCAATCATTTGTGAGCAGATCTTGTTGCTATTTTTAGGGCTGAATGATATGAAAAGATTTGAGATAAAATCTGTTTTAATTTCAAATCAAATCAGAGATTTTCAAGGAGTTCAAGCCCAAGTCTGAGTTTCTATTTAAAGCAGCCATAACCCTACTTGGAAGAGACGAAGACTAGAGAGTGTATAGTGAGTATCAGTTGTTAGAATTTTCGTTTGTGTTTTGTAAGCCATTCATACTTGAATTGGTATTGTTTGTTTGAGTTGTAATTGTCCTATCTAAAGCTTTTAAGCACGAGAGTATTGTTCTTGATCAAAGCTTTTAAGAAAGATCAAGTTGTGAACTTTGTAATCTTTGAGTTGTATCACTGAGGTGATTAAGGGGGGTGAGTGGTATCTCATATCTAAGAGGTTCTTAGGTAGAAGTATCATTGGGTAGTGATTAAGTTAGGAGATTGTCAACTGGGATTGTTGAGTCTGTAATTCAATACTACTAATAGTGAATTTCCTCCCTGGCTTGGTAGCCCCCAGACATAGGTAGTTAGACCGAACTGGGTGAACAATTCATTGTGTTGATTGACTGTGTTATTGTCTTGTTCATTTAGCAGATTGTGTTGTTGTGACATCACACATCTGATACCATAATTTCAACTTCCTCGTATCATTTTCTTTGGTATTGTCGAAATAGCCCTTTTCTGAATTATGAAGACTGTCGAATTGTTTATCCTTTATACCCTTTTAAATTATTTTAACACATGTCCTAGGATTTAGTTTGGTCGATCCTGCAAGTTACCCATTTTTTTGTATAAATTTGGTAGACCAGAGGTTGTTTGCTATTTTTCACAGTAAACAACATTAATAAAATTATGGATAAACTCATGACTTTGAGACTAAAAGCGATTATAGGGAAGCTGATTTCTCTATAGCAGTCAGCTTTCTTAGAGGGACGTAACATTGCGGACGGGATTCTTATGGTCAACGAGGTTAATGACTTGGCGAAAAGGGAAAAGCATAGTTGCTTCATGTTGAAAGTGGATTATGAGAAAGCATACGACAAAATTAATTGGAACTTCTTGAGGTTTATGTTATCTAAAATGGGGTTTGGCGTTCGTTGGATCGAATGGATGAAGAGCTTCATTTTCACTAGTTATATGTCAGTTTTAGTCAATGGAAGCACCACCAAGGATTTCATAGTGGAGAGAGGCCTACGTTAAGGCGAACCCTTGTCGTCGTTTATGTTTGTTATTGTCATGGAAGGTTTAACAGGATTGGTGAATAAGGCTGTGGAGATAAGGGAATTCAGAGATTTCTACTTTTATGGTGAGGATTAAGTGGATGTCTTGCAGTTCGCGGATGACACAATTATTTTGGGTGATGGTAGTTGCGATAACCTTTGGATTTTAAAAGCAATATTGAGGGTGTCATACCCCAAATTTTGACCACTAAGATTTCCCATCATGGTCCAAATCATCAGCACAATATGGATGTACCTTTGTACCTCATTAGTCTCCCCAAAGATGGGTGAACACTCACTATAATCAGAACTAAGGTTTTAAACCCTCTCAGAGCTCTTAGACAAAGGATCAATCAAGAAATGACATGATCTTCAACTTGTCTAGCCTCTCAAATATCCACAATGGATCAAGAGGACTCCCACTTCAAGGATTAAGCACAAGGTTGCTCCCTTCTAGGTGGATCAAGCCTCAGGATCGCCAGTATCACCAAATTAGGGTTTGGTCGACTAGGGCCTCCAAATGGAAATTTTCCTCTAGGAATGAGCCAATGCTTCAAAGCATATCCTAATACGCACCATGGAACATCATAAACCCCATCATCAAGTCAATTTAGCCTCAGGGGATGCATTTACCAGAAATCCGAAATTAGGGTTCCTTAACCTAATTCACCCCTAAGTTGACTTTTGGGACAAAACACGAGCCAAGGCCTCAAGAGAGGATTTGAGGATCCCTAACACACCACATTGATCCATTTACAACAATGGATTGATCCAAGAAGCTTGAGTAACAAGTTTCAATTTCATCTGAACCACAGTTAGGGTTTCGCGGGAAAAGTCAACTGTACCTTTGACTTTTGACCCAGGCATGCTCCCAAACCTTGGGACACGATTCAATACACCCTATAACACCTATGGAACATGTCCATCAAGTTTTATTTAGGTCAAGGACTTGATTTCATAAAGGATCGCACATTTTGGAATTCATCTGATAAAAAGTCAACTGTGCACAAAAGTCAAACTTTGACTTTTTGAGATTTTTCATAAAAATGGTTTTTTAACCCTAAAATGATGTTAATGTGTGATTGGAATCATCATTCATCAAGAAAATCAAGAAAAGTGGAATAACTTGAAAAAGGGGTAACCATAAAAACTTAGAAAATTTTCTAAGTTATGAAATAAAGTGGCAAGGGTACCAACTTTGGAGGATCATAACTCCTAAACCACAAAGCCATTTTTCCCCATCCAAAGCTTGATTTGTAGCCCTCATGGCCCTCTACAAAAGTGTCAACTACACCTCATCCCAATTCATCATGGATTTTGAGTTATGGTTGGATCAAAATGGCTAAAAACCTAAAATTGACATTTTTCAGCACTTAGCCAAAATTTGCCTTGTAATTTCAGCATGAAGTCCCAACTTCAAGGCTGTTTTTCTCCATGATCCAAGTTGAACTAGGTCTAGGGCCAAACATCAAAGTTGAAGTACGTCGTCTCAGCTTTCCAGAAAGTCCTAGAACGTCCATGTAGCATACTCGAGCAGGGAGTTATGGATTTTACAAAAAAGCTTGCTGCAACTGAATTTTTCAGGGCAGATTTGCACATTTCTTGTGCCACACGAATTTAAACCTTGTCATCATTTTGGACACATCTAAGGATCAAATCTAAGGGGGATGATCTGATCCATGAGCCTCCCAAGTCCAAGGAACCAAAACTAGCATGCCAAAACCTAGAAATCCCTAAAAGAGGGACAAGACTCCAATTTTGGTTTGGAGCATTTAATGGATGCTTAGAGGTGGCATGAACTGAGCTTCCTCCAACTGAATTCAGTCAAGATTCATCCAACAACTAGGGAACCAAAGGCCTGTGCTCTAACCTCTAGTCAATGGCTAGAGGAGACTTGGATTTTCATTGGCCAACATTTGCCAAATCTCTGTTGCAGCCACCATTCACTATTGCTTGCAAAACAAGCTTGCTCTACTATAAATAGAGCTCATTTGTGCTCAGTTTGAGTACACCAAAGCCATCAAGCAGATGCTTTCCTCAAATTCTCTCTTTCACTCCAAAATGCCTTCTTTAGTAAGGAAATTCTGAGTTTTTGAGTTAGAGAGCATTTCCATCACAGCTCATGATCCTAACACCTCATAAACATCATATGTAGGTGATCCAAACTCTCACAAGTGACCTATAACCCCAACATCACAAAGTCACCTCTCAAAACCTCAAAATTGGACTTTTTTGCATTTTTCAAACCATGTCTTGATTCAGTCACTTTCCAAACCAGATAAAATCTCAAACACACTCCAAATATCATCCTTGAACTGTCCCAAATGGTGCCACACATCTGGGACACCATTTGAGAGAGTTGGCATTTTGGCCACTTTTGCCCATTTTGCAAGAAAGTGCTCAAACTTGCTCCAGAGGTTTCCAGCTGATTCCAACCATCCTAAAAGCTTCTAAGAGGTCATTTGAGGGTGTCCAAAGCATCAAATCATTTCTGGAACAAATCACTTGGTAGGTTGCACAAAATCTCCAAAAAAGAGGTAAAATTCACAACTTGAATTCTTTGAATCATGCTTTCCTTTGTTGTCCATATACATGCATCATATTGAACAATTCTTGAAGCAAAAATGTAGTCCTTAATGTGTATGTTATGATCCTCCTACTATTTTCACTTTAACATGTTTATATGTGGAGTTTATGTTGTTTTAAAATCACAGTCCAGTTCTGGTTTTTTGCGTCGTACATTCTGTATGTTGAGTTTCAGTGTGTATGTGTGGTACCATTGGATTCCTTGCGAAAAATCGGTCAAGATAGGTTTTTACGGATTTTAAGTCCAATAAAAATTGAGAGAGTTACGCGCGTTGGAAGTTTGGCGTGAAACGACGTCGAAAAACACATAGCAGTTCTGGTTTTTTGCATCGTGTGTTTTGTACGTTGAGTTTCAGTGTGTATGTGCAGTACCATTGGATTCCTTGGGAAAAATTGGTCAAGATAGGCTCTTCCGGATCTTAATTCCGTTAAAAATCGAGAGAGTTACGCGTGTTGGAAATTTGACGCGAAACGACGTCGAATTAACGATCCAGTTCTGGTTTTTTAATTTGTGTGTTCTGTACATTAAGTTTCAGTGTGTATGAGTAATACCATTGGATTCCTTGCGAAAAAATGGTCAAGATAGGCTCTTCCGGATCTTAATTCCGTTAAAAATCGAGAGAGTTACGCGTGTTGGGAATTTGACGAGAAACGATGTTTTAAATTAATATAGCAGTTCTGGTTTTTTGATTCGCGTGTTTTGTACGTTGAGTTTCAGTGTGTATTTGTGGTACCATTGGATTCCTTGCGAAAAATCGGTCATGATAGGTACTTCCGTATTTTAATTCCGTTAAAAATTGAGAGAGTTATGAGTGTTTGAAATTTAATAAAAAATGTGTTAAAAACTAAAGTTTCAGTACTGGTTTTTTGCCCCATAAGAGATGTCGAAGATGATGTTGTGACATCTTTCCTCTTTTTCTTATTTTTATTTTCAAAACTCAACCAATTCTTTTACCTAGCAAAAATCATCATTTTTCAATTCATACCCCATAATATTTTAATCCATAAAAAATCACAAAAAAATATTATTTTTAGATTATTTTTAATATATTTAAAAATATTGTTTTAAATGCTTTTAAAATGATTTCTTTTTCTTGATTTTTAAAACCAAAATGATTTTAAATATTCATGTGGATAAAATACTTTTTCATAAACCTTAATCATTGTTTATAACATGATTAATGATTTTATTTGATATTTTTATCATTTTTTTACTTGATTTTTCTTTGAAAATGCCTTTAAAAATGAAATTGGGGTTTCTTTGATTTTCACCCTAACAAATCTTTTTTTCAAAAAAATTTGGGCCTCTAATAGAGTGTAAGACCCAACCCTTTTTGTACAAAAATATTTTGGGCCTCAGTTATTGTATAAGTCCCGATACGTTAAAAATCTCAGCGCGATCGCCATTTTCAAACTGAAAATCATCTGGGCCTCCCCTCGTGTTGTAAGCCCCATTTCTTTTTCTAAAATACACTTTGGGCCTCTAATAGAGTGTAAGTCCCACCTCTTTTTTAAATAAAATATTTTGGGCCTCAGATATTGTATAAGTCCCTCTGTACATTTACAAAGTTCGGCGCGATCGTCGCCTTTTAACAAAAAAGACCATTGGGCTTCTCCTTGAGCTATAAGTCCCATTTATTTTAATTTTTAAACCTTTGGGCCTCTAATAGAGTGTAAGACCCAATTCCTTTGTAAATACCAAAATTTTGGGCCTCAATCACTTGCATAAGTCTCACGGTGTTTCCAAAATCTCGGCGCGATCGTCGCCCTTTTCAAAATTAACCATTGGGCCTACCCTTGAGTAGTAAGACCCATTTCTTTTCTTAAAACTCACTTGGGCCTCTAATAGAGTGTAGGTCCCAACCCCCTTTTTTTACATAACCCATTTTGAGGCCTCACTTATTGTATAAGTCCCTCTGTACATTCTAAAACCTCGGCGTGATCGCCATTTTTTAAACAAAATCATCTGGGCCTACCCTCGAGTATTAAGACACACTTCTTTTCTCTAAATCATTTTTTTGGGCCTCTTGAGAGAGTGTAAGACCCATTCCCCTTGTACGAAAAACTTTTTGGGCCTCAGTCACTTGTATAAGTCCCACTATACAAACTCATATCACAGTGCAATCACTACTAAAACCCTGGGCCTCTCCTTGAGCTGTAAGCCCCAATCTTTCCTTTCAAAGCACTTTCTCCTTTGATTTTGAAATATACTGTTGTTTTCAATCTTTCTTTGTTGAACAACTAACCAAACAACATGGAAGCTCTACAACCGAATAAGTGTTTATATGCTTTCATTTACCGTTTTCATATACATATAACTGTATTGTGGGGCTGTTTCACTGTAAGTCTTCTTTCATAAACTCATATCGACTGTGTAATAATAGTATAGATATTTAGATTTTCCCCGGCAACTACGTCTAGCACTAGGTAAAGCCGTTTCGATCATTCTTAGAAATAGACAATACTAGATCCCCCATAGGAGCACCAGATACAGTCTTCTCTTCGGCTGTCCCCCTTAGGAATTGTCAAGAAATTCTACTCCCCCGAGATGATCTCTTCTCCGTGAATTGCATCCCTTGAGTTTCTTTCAAATTCTTAAACTTTCCTGGCTTGATATATTCTTTGTGAATAGCCTGTCTTGAACTTCTTGGGGTTTGGGGACCTTCGGGCTTCTTAAAAGCATCCCCGCCTCCTCTTGGGCGTTGTACAAGGACCCGTCGGCTTCTTAGAAGTATTCACAGCCTCCTCTTAGGCTTCGTATAAATGATTTCTTCCTCCGGGAATGATAGCCTCCTCTTGGGCTTCGTACAAATTGTCCCTCGGCTTTTTAAAAGTTTCCAGCCTCCTCTTGGGCTTCGTACAAATTGTCCCGACGACCTCCTAGAGGTATAGGAACAGAAATTAGTCATCTTAATAGAACAGTCTTTCAAAGAGTCTAGATCTTTCTACCGTAAACGTACTACTATTATTTCTTTAAGCATAGTACAAAAGATAAAACTCTAGACTTGGACAGTCTAATTTCCTTGAGTCTCAAAGACATTCTCATGTCCCTTACAAAAATAGGAAGACGCCCGCAGACTTGGACAGTCTCAAATACCCTTTGGATTCCCCGTTTCCTTAAAGAACAGGAAACAATCCCGATTCTCAGATCAAATCCATGAGTACAGTGTTACTCATATAAGAACTGATTTTCTCGTTGAACCAACATACTGGACCTGTCACTCAACTGAAATAGTACCCTTTTAGCCTCCATCTCGGGCTTCGTACGAGATACAAAGACTCTCTTGTTGAGTCAAACCTTGTAGCCTCCATCTCAGGCTTCATACGAGATACAAAGACTCTCTTGTTGAGTCAAAACTTTTAGCCTCCATCTCGGGCTTCGTACGAGATACCAAAACACTCTCTTGTTGAGTATAAAAGGCTCTCTTGTTGAGCCAATCTCCCTTTTAGCCTCTATCTCGGGCTTCGTACGAGATACTAAAACACTCTCTTGTTGAGTATAAAAGACTCTCTTGTTGAGCCAATCACCTTTTAGCCTCCATCTCGGGCTTCGTACGAGATACAAAATCACTCTCTTATTGAGTATAAAGCACTTTCTTGTTGAGTCAAAACCATTAACCTCCATCTTGGGCTTCGTACGAGATACAAAAACACTCTCTTGTTGAGTATAAAAGATTCTCCTGTTGAGTCAACCCTTTTAGCCTCTCTCTCGGGCTTCGTACGAGACACACAAAAACTCCCTCTTGTTGGGCCAATAGCCTCCTCTTAGGCTTTGTATAAGAAAACCCAGGTTGAGCCAATCAACCTTTTAGCATCAAAGTTGTGCCTCATTCACAATACACAAACATCAACAACTCCTTCCCCTTCATCTAATCGCTGTAAGCGGCAAGCCTCTGGATTATTAACATGCATGCCACTGTCCCTCTTTTAGCATGAAAAATTCCTAAGGAAAGATAGCATTGCTCTACACTGAGTTAAAGTCTTCTCCTTCAGGTTGGAACCCCCATATAAAGGAAATTATGGCATTGTTGGATTCACATATCCCAGTTAAAGTAATTCTCCTTTATAAACAGTTGTGACAAACAGACCCTCTTTAGAGATGACAAATTCTCTCTAAAGACAACACCTTTTAGCTTCACATCTTGGGCTTCGAACAAGATACAGATAGACACTTCAGCCTCAAATCTTGGGCTTTGAACAAGATACAAACCACCTTCAGCTTCACATCTTGGGCTTTGAACAAGATATAGATCACCTTTAGCTTCACGTCTTGGGCTTTGAACAAGACACCAAAACACCATTTCCTCCCATAGAATAGGAGGAACTACGATCGTTCTGATTTTCCTGTTTCGGTAAACGGGAATACGTAGGCATAAGATTGAAAGAAAAATCTTAGCGAGCACACTAATCCAAAAACCAAAAGTCCCCTATCTCCACCCAATCTGACAAATTCCCCATGAGTAGTCCTAGTTTTCCATCTTAATAAAGTAAGAAGAAAGAAAGGCCCCATTACCATATAGCACCCGTAACCTAACAGACCGCTGTTTAAACTCAGTATGCAAGCAGGGTTAATTGGAGACATCTATTTCCCTTCCTTAGTCAGCTCACAATAGGATAAAAAATGAATCGACCTGTAGTAAACCCCAAAGAGCGACAACGCTTAAGAACCGCGTCCAAAATCGCTCGCTACAGAAAAGTGGCGCCCACCGTGGGGCCTACATATCCTTTCTTTTCTTTCTTTATTTCCTAGGGACTTCATTGGGGTTAAGATTTGTTGACTTCACTAGGATCTTAGGTCAAAAACCTTTAAATGGGGAAGGAACCACAGAATGGAGACTCCGTCGAGGAGCCATTTTTTGTCAGGAACATAGGACTCATAGCTCTTAAAAGTATAGGACATTAGGACTAATATATACTGCTTTTCCTAATTGATATATGTGTTTATTTTTCTGCTAATGGGAATGCGTGTGATGCCGCATGTGGAAAGATTGAGTATACACCTAGGAAAAACCTCTTTTAGTGGTGCGGAAACTATCGGAAATGGTTGTCATGCGATACCACCCTCTTCTGAAGGTTCTTCGAAAAAACATCACCTAGCACGGTTCCCGGCCCGCTGGTGTTTTCTCGACAAGAACTGATGATTTTGAGAGACAGGTACAAAAATCACTAGTATAAACCTTTGGGGGATGGGTAGAGCCTTGACTTCATGACAACGACCCTTTGACCCCATGTTTTTTCTATGTTTTTGTGTGCTGCATTCATGCATTCATCTAAAAAACATTAAAACAAAGAAAAAATTTCTCTTCTAGTCTCTCTTTTTGAAATTAAACTAAGACAATGATTGCAAATGTCAGAGAAAAAGATTGCGCTCATGGATTTCGGTAGAAGGAGAACTCACCAGTACACCTTCAAGGTTCCAAAACTTGAGGATTTGAGAAGGTTAGCGAGGATGATCACTAACCCTGAGGCTTTCAGAGACAAGTACGGAGGTTTGCTACCTCTGTTAAGAATCCATGTGATTGAAGGAATCATGGATGCACTCGTTCAGTTTTACGATCCGATTTATCACTGTTTCACATTCCCGGATTACCAACTAGCACCAACGCTGGAGGAGTACTCTCACCTGACTGGTCTACACATTACTGATCAAGCTCCCTTTTCTGGACTGGAAGAAATTCCAAAGGATCAAATCATTGTAAGAGCAATTTATTTGGATGAGTCAGAGGTCAGGACTCACATGGCCACTAAGGGTGGCATACAAGGTTTTCCGGACCAGTTCTTGACAAAGAAGGCCCTATATTTCGCTAGTACAGGGAACATGACTGCTTTTGAAAGCATCTTTGTTTTACTCACTTACGGGTTATTTCTGTTTCCCAACATTGATAACTTTGTCGATATCAATGCCGTTAAGGTTTTTCTCATTGGAAACCCTGTGCCGACTTTACTCGCAGACGCATATCATTCTGTACACTTAGGGAATTTGTACAGCGGAGGAGAGATCACGTGCTGTGTGCCCCTGCTATACAAATGGTTTATCTCCCATTTGCCTAAGTCTGCTGCTTTTTGGGATCATAAGAGTGCCTTACGCTGGTCACAGAAAATCATGTCTCTCACCAACTCTAACATTGATTGGTGCAATAGGATCTACGACGGGATCAGAATCATTGACCGTTGTGGAAACTTCCCCAACGTACCCCTTATAGGAACTAAGGGAGGAATTAACTACCATCCGGTATTGCTTCTTCGTCAATTTGGATACCCAATGAGGCATGTCCCGCGTAATGCTCATCTGGAAGGTCTTTTCTTCAAAGAAGGAGAAAGTGACAGAGCACTAAAGACAGAAATAGTGCACGCTTGGAAACATGTTCATAAGAAAGGACGGGAGTCTCTAGGAAAATCGGACTGTGTCTCGGTGGAGCCTTATCTCCACTGGGTACAAACTAGAGCTCTCAAGCTAAAGATGCCTTATCCTCGTCACGGAGTTCTTCCGCCAAGGGAATTTGTCATGTACTTCATGATCGAAACGAAAAAGCTTCAGGTTACTCTCAACAAAGTTCAACAGGAGAGGAGGTCTTGGAAGAACAAGTACCGTATTCTCAACGTAGAGTGTACCAAAATACAGCAACTACTGAAAGATAAGGATGCTCTGATTTAGATTTTAGAACAACATGCTGTGGATAATCAGGACGACCAAAGGAATTTGCTCGCTCCTTTCACTTGGCAAAGGAATGACAACCCGACAACGGCCCAAGAGCCCCGGTCAAAGAAAAGGAAAGTACCAGAATCAGCACCTGAGTTCTCCTCAGAGAGGACTCGGGACCCATTAGCTTAGGTTTTTATTTCTGCACCTTGTAATCTACTGTATTTCCATTTCCGTAATCCTTTGAATTTCAATAAAACGGGGTTTCCCCACTGTTTGATATTTGCAATCTAATTGTCGAAGTTTATTTTGATTAAACCAAAAAAACAATTAATATAATCATTGCATTCATCATTCTCGCGCAACATATTCTTCTTACCTACGAATCTCACGTTTGTGTCTCGATTGTAGGGTGTCAAACTATCTCGTTTGTACAATACTCGGGCCAATCGTCAAAAAAGGATGGATGATCTCAAGGAAGAGAACAGAGAGTTGAAAGAAGAGATCGACGCTCTAAGAGAGGATATGAGAAAGCTTCGTAACGAAATACAAGCCATGGCAGAAGCTCAGCTACAAAGAACCGTGATCTCAGAGATCACCTCAATGCCCATAGTGGAGAAGTATGATCCTAGGTATCGAATGTCGAAAGATCGTCCCTGGGGCATGCCTGTTAACTATATCCCGAAAGGATATGTTTCGTCGATCACTGAAGATCAGGGAATCATAGCAGAAGCTGTTGGGCCTGAAGGTTACAAACTTCGGGAAAGCGAAGATGCCAGGGGCATGACAACAACTCCTGAAGGTTACAAACTTTGGGAGGCACCGAGAGTCTCGGCCGTAATAACTATACCACAACCCGGGGTATACATTGTCCCGGAAGGACAGATTCCCCAAATACCTTCTGGTGGAAACGAAATCATGTTCGAAAGAATGAACGAGTTCCAGGAACAGTTCCTGGAAATGTAAAAGAAATTGCAAGCTATTCGCGGTCAGGATCTATTTGGAAAGGACGCCGCGGACCTCTACTTGGTCCTCAATGTGAATGTTTCGCACAAATTCCAGGTGCCCGACTTTGAAAAATACAAGGGTAACTCTTGCCCTCAAAGTCACTTGGTGATGTACGCTCGGCGAATGTCAGCTCAGACAGAGAATCAAGATCTACTGATTCACTACTTTCAGGATAGTTTAACCGGTGCCGCATTAAAATGGTACATGGGTTTAAACCGTGCTACGATTAGCACTTTCAGAGATCTCGGCACTGCCTTCATCCAACAATATAAATACAATTTGGACATGGCACCAGACAGAGATCAACTCAGATTAATGTTACAAAAGGACAAGGAAACCTTTAAGGAGTATGCTCAGAGATGGCGTGAAATTGCCTCTCAGATCTCTCCACCTCTTGAGGAAAAAGAGATGACAAAGATCTTCTTAAAGACCTTGAGCTCATTTTACTACGACAGAATGGTTGCCAGTGCACCCAGTGACTTCACCGAGATGGTAGGCATGGGAGTTCGTCTTGAGGAAGCCGTCCGAGAAGGACGTCTAGTTAAAGACACTGGATCATCAAGTAGTGCAAAACGATACGGTAGTGCTCTCCCTAAGAAAAAAGAGTATGATATTGGGAATATCTCTCTCGGAAAGCAAAGGCGAGGGTATCAACCAGTAGCAGCTGTAACTCTTGCTATCAACCCTGCGCCTGTTTCTACGTATCAACCTCAGGTTGCGCAGAGCCAACCTAATCAAGAGCAACTTCAACAAAGGACACAACAGCCTCTTCAGCAGGCTCGTCCTCAGTACAACAACAACCGTACAACGCGGCCACCAGGATTTGATCTTATACTCGTATCGTACGCTGAACTATTTCCGTTATTACTGGTCAAAGAGCACGTCTAGACCAAGCCTCCTCTTACAGTACCGAAAAATCTGCCTTTTTGGTTCAAAGCGGATCAGACTTGCCCTTATCATCAAGGAGGTCCAGGGCATAACATAGAGAACTGTCTCAATTTCAAATCTGACATGCAAAAGCTTGTTAGGAGCGGGCTCTTATCTTTCAAAGATACGAATCCCAATGTTCTCACGAACCCGCTGCCTCAACACGAGAAAGTTGCAGTCAACCTGATAGAGGGAGAGTCTAACAACGTCTATCAAATTCATGATGTACTCTTGTTAAGGACCAATCTGGTCAAGATGCATTGTAGACAGAGTGGATATGGCCATGTGCCACCTCATAATTATCATCAGTGTGATATCTGCTCTAAAAGCAATCGAGGATGTTCTGTGGTGCAATCAGCTCTACAGGAACAGATGGATCTCAGATGGATCCAAGAGCACCGAGTTCGTGGAGTTAACATGGTTTATACGAATTCCAACATCATTCAAAACCACGACGTCCGTGCAATGAATGTCAACCTGGTGGCAATGCACTCAAGGCAAAGCCAGTATCATAATCTGCCGCGGCACGATTACAGTTCTTGTCTGACTTGCTCGGTAAACAAACAGGGATGCTCTTTCATACAAGAGGCCCTCCAGTGTCAGATGGATCTTGGATGGATCCAGGACTACCATGATAGGAATCCCTATCAGATCAACATGATTCAAATCTTCGATATTCGCTTGATGAATACCAGCCTGGTGGAGTTACACGCAGAACAGGTCCGGCTCGGGTTCCTGGCAACACATGATTATCAGAACTGCAAAGCGGGTTGCGAAAACGATCAAGGTTGTGCCCTTGTCCAGGAAACACTTCAGCACTTGTTGAACCACTGGTGGCTTCCAATCTATATGGACGAAACGCATACCCCATTCTGCTTTCCCACGCAGAGTCCGAGGTTTATACCAAGGTCAGACGTCGAAACGATATACGGAAATTGTGATCCGGAAGGATGTCGTGCTCCACCAAACTCATTAGAGGAGGACACTCTAATGAAGGACAACTTTGACCACAACTATTATGACCCGATGGATGGCCTGTCGATGTGGCAGCCTTACCCAAGAGACTTGGGGCAAGAAAGTCAACCGAACAATGAAAATCAGCTGAGTATCATTGAACAGAATACCTGCGTCCCCACCATGTCATGGGATGAACACTAAGGTCATTCAAAAAATATCCAGCACGACGATGAATTTGCAACGTTTGCAGGACTAGAGTTCATCAACTACGCTTTCCCCGAGCTCAACGTCATCGAGAGAGATGACCCCTCCAGTTCCAAAGAAGTATGGGACACCTTGGGACAACCAAGTGGAAAATACGACTATATGGTCAAGTACACTGCTCCCGAAAGCTCTCGCATCAGGCTCGAAGACATCCAGTCAACTGGATGGGGAGATCTTCCTGAGAGTACAAATATTATGCAAAATACAACTGAGGAATCCTCCTATGACAACTCTTTCTGGGAGACAGATTCCAATGATCCTGCTCCACTAGAAATCAGCGTTATTTCTGAAGACAAATCGAGGAAGGTGCCAGACTTTGTGATTCACTGAGGAGTTCTCCGCCAATGAGTTGCGGTCAATGTTCCGAAGATTGTTCATAAGTCAAAGTAATTGCCATCTTTAACCTTTCACCCTGCCCAGGTGAAACGGATGTTTTGATAGGGCTCACTTTCTGTAAATTTCCCTCTTCGCTTTGCCCGAAGCGACAGAGTTTTATTTTATAGGGCTGTAGTTTCAAGAATCGACTTGTTCATTAATAAAATAACGTCGTTCTATAATTTCCGTATTTATTGCTGTTTTCTCTTTTTGCTTTTCTCAGAAAATGGTAATCCTAAAAAACAACTCAATAATAAAAACAAGCAGTAAAAGAAAAATACACTGCACACACTCGCATTTTCTCTATCTCTTCTAAACACAAATCATCACGTCATGCAGATTGCTCGTTTTAAACCCCGTTGAAACATACGATCCGATGCCTTCTCCTGACTTTGAGTTCCCGGTATTTGGGGTTGAAGAAGAAGTTGACGACGAAATTCCAGAAGAGATATCCCGATTACTCAGACAAGAGAAAAGGTCCATTGAACCTCACCAAGAGCCGTTGGAAATGGTAAACTTGGGTTCGGAAGAAGAGAGAAAAGAAATCAGGATTGAGGCACTGCTCAGTCCAACTGCCAGAGAGGGTTTGATAAAGCTTCTCAAAGAATTCCCCTTTGTATTCGCTTGGTCCTATCATGATATGCCAGGGTTGGATACCAGCATCGTGGAACATCACTTACCGTTGAAATTGGAATGTCCGCCAGTAAAGCAGAGGTTGAGACGGACTCCCCCAGACATGGCTATCAAAATCAAAGAGGAGGTACAGAAACAGATTGACGCGGGTTTCCTCGCTACATCAGAATATCCTCAATGGTTAGCCAACATCGTACCCGTTCCCAAAAAGGATGGAAAAGTCAGAATGTGTGTCGACTACAGAGACCTGAACAAGGCTAGTCCAAAGGACGGCTTCCCTTTACCACACATTGACATGCTGGTAGACAGTACTGTAAAGTTCAAAGTTTTCTCCTTCATGGATGGATTCTCGGGATATAACTAAATCAAAATGGCGCCGAAAGACATGGAGAAAACTTCATTCATTACCTCATGGGGTACCTTTTGTTACAAGGTAATGTCGTTCGGTTTGAAGAACGTCGGGGCAACCTATCAAAGGCCCATGACTACTCTGTTTCATGACATGATACATAAAGAAATCAAAGTGTATGTCGATGATATGATTGCAAAATCTAAAACAGAGGAGGAGCATGTGACACACCTATCAAAACTATTCGAGTGGTTGAGAAAGTACAAACTCCGCTTGAATCCCAACAAGTGCACCTTTGGTGTCTGTTCATGGAAACTCTTAGGGTTCATCGTCAGCCAGAAAGGAATTGAGGTTGATCCTGACAAGGTCAAAGCCATTCGAGAAATGCCTTCTCCGAAAACTGAAAAACAAGTCAGAGGATTCCTGGGACGTTTGAACTACATCTCTAGATTTATATTTCTCATGACCGCGACATGTGCGCCAATTTTCAAACTACTAAAAAAGAACCAGGACTGCGTTTGGACAGAAGACTGCTAAACCTCCTTCGACAGTATTAAGGAATACCTGTTGAACCCTCCAATTCTATCACCTCCAGTGGAAGGAAGACCACTGATCATATATTTAACAGTCTTGGAAGACTCCATGGGTTGTGTACTTGGCCAACAAGACGAAACCAAAAGGAAGGAGTCTGCCATCTATTATCTGAGCAAGAAATTCATCGACTGTGAGACTCGGTACACTATACTCGAGAAAACTTACTGCGCTTTGGCTTGGGCAGCCAAACGTCTACGCCAGTACATGATTTGTCACACTACTTGGTTAATCTCCAAGATGGATCCAATCAAGTACGTCTTTGAAAAATCTGCTCTCACGGGAAGGATTGCCCGTTGGCAGATGTTTTTATCAGAGTACGAAATCGAGTACCACGCTCAAAAAGCCGTTAAAGGAAGTATTTTAACCGGTCATTTGGCTCATCAACCGATTGACGATCAGGAATCAATTGGATTTGACTTCCCAGACGAGGATGTCATGTATCTAAAAATGAAAGACTGCGATGAACCGCTACCCAGTGAAGGGCCAGAACCAGATTCCCAGTGGGGACTAATCTTTGACGGAGCTGTCAATCACTACAGAAACGGAATTGGGGCAATCATCATAACACCTCAGGGTACCTACATTCCTTTCACTGCCAGACTTATGTTCAAGTGTACGAACAACGAGACGCAAGAAGGTTGTTACCTTTCTTCAACAGAATCGAGTTTCATCATATCCCTCGTGAGGAGAATCACATGGCTGATGCATTAGCCACTCTCTCCTCCATGATTAGTGTAGGTCAATGGAATGACATACCTATGATCGACATAATGCACCTTGAACGGCCCGCTTACATCTTCGCGATCAAAGCAGTCATAGATGACAAACCTTGGTATCACGATATCAAATGCTTCCTTCAGAAACAAGAGTATCCACCTGGGGCATCCAGGAAAGACAGAAAAACCCTCAGAAGGCTAGCAAGCAGCTTCTTCTTGAGCGGTGATACACTTTATAAGAGGAACTTTGACATGGTCTTGCTCCGATGTGTGGACAGACCAGAAGCAGACATGCTTATGAAAGGAATTCATGAAGGATCCTTTGGCACTCATGCCAATGGACACACAATGGCGAGAAAAATTCTGAGAGCAGGGTACTACTGATTGACCATGGAATCCGACTGCTACAAGTACATAAGGAGGTGTCACAAGTGTCAGACATACTCCGACAAAATCTATGTACCGCCAACACATCTCAAAGTTCTCTCTTCCCCATGGCCTTTTTCCATATAGGGAATTGACATGATTGGCATGATTGGGCCCAAGGCTTCGAACGGACATCGGTTTATCCTGGTAGCCATTGATTACTTCACCAAGTGGGTCGAAGCAGCGTCGTACGCTAATGTAACCCGACAAGTGGTGGTCAGGTTTATCAAAAACAATATCATCTGCCGTTATGGTGTTCCAAGCCAGGTCATTACTGATAATGGATCTAACTTGAACAATAAGATAATGAAAGAGTTGTGTGATGAGTTCAAGATCGAACACCATAACTCATCTCCCTACCGACCTAAGATGAACGGGGCGGTAGAAGCAGCTAACAAGAACGTCAAGAAGATTGTTCACAAGATGGTTATAACCTACAAAGACTGGCACGAGATGCTACCCTTTGCTCTTCACGGTTATCGCACATCTGTCAGTACTTCAACAGGGGCAACCCCTTTCTCTCTAGTATATGGCATGGAAGCAGTGCTCCCCATAGAAGTAGAGATCCCATCAATCCGGGTATTGATGGAAGCTAAGTTTACAGAAGCTGAATGGTGTCAAGGTCGACACGATGAACTCAATTTGATCGAAGAAAAGCGAATCACGGCTCTATGCCACGGTCAGTTGTATCAGCAAAGAATGAAGAAGGCGTTTGACAAAAAGGTTCGACCTCGCGTCCTCAGAAGAGGAGACCTTGTGCTCAAGAAGATACAATCCTTTCTCACTGATTCCCGGGGCAAATGAACTCCGAATTATGACGGCCCCTATGTGGTCAAGAAAGCTTTCTCAGGCGGCGCCTTGAGACTCGCAACCATGGATGGAGAAGAATTTGTCTACCCCACGAATGTTGACGTAGTCAAGAAATACTTCGCCTAAACTAAAAAAAAAAACGTCTCAGTGTATTGAAAACCCAAAAGGGCGGTCTAGGAAAAAATTAGAGACATGATCAAAAATCATCCCGGTGGATTGGAAATCTCCAAGTACAATCCAGGCAAAAGTGAGGGATTAATGGCAAGTAACTACGTCTGATCAGTTCAGCGCTTTAGTAGTCATGCCATCCATCAGAGACTTTAGTCAAGGTCTTCTTCGACATAAGCTCAGGATGTCCCGAATTCAAAGTTGGTAGAAGGATAGTGGTCGTTATGTTTCAACGTAGCCCTTTTCCCTGTAAATTACCATTTTCTAACTTTGTAAATACTCTATGGAATCATGCGTTCAGCTGATTTCCATCCTATCAATAAAATTTGAGCCCTTGTGCTTTTGTTTGTAATTCTTACTTGTTTTAGCTTTATAGAACGACATTTTAACATGGTCAACGATTCTTGAAATAAAACAAAAATGAATTTACTTGATAAAAAATTTTCTGCTTTTTTAAAATAAAGATGGCAATTTCTTTTGACTGTTGAACATCAGAAGAACATCGGTCGCTTCTCCAAAGGTGTTCGAACCTCAAAGTGCAGAATCAAAGTACTCCTTCTAGACCAGTATGCCTGAACGAAGGATCAACTGTATCAGATGCGGCTTTCCCATCTGATGCCCTCGGCCGAGTTCTCATCTCCTAAACCCGACCAACGGTATTCCCCACAGGGAATATCTCTCCTAAGCAAGGCAGAATTGCTATCTTGAACCAGCGATATTTCTACATGCCCCACTGTGGCCGAGTATCCAGTCGTGTTCATCCTTTAGTCTGTATGTTGCGTCAGTTTTGTCAGCATATACATACATACATCATGCATTATTGATTCGCATTCATATTCATATTGCATCACTATCACTCTAGTCGGTCTTGTCCCCTAGTGATAGAAGTCCTCTCAATCAAGTTGTCAGATCTTTCCTCGTTAGGAAGTGAATCATCTAAGTAATCTCTCTCCCGTTTATCTCTGGATTAGAGACGGTCTTTGACCACTTTGATAACTTGAACCTCTGAGAAGCAAGAAAACTTTCAACAAATATCGCTCTTCGCCATTGAAGATGATATATTCGTTTTCCCAGATTAAGGAAATCCCCAGAGAAAGCCCCTCAAAATTGGGGTACATCGTATGGCATTTCTCTGAAAAGACCTCAGGAAAAGTATGATGTAACACCCCCAAACGGAAACAGTCTCTCAAGAGACTCGCTTTCCCCAGTAGAATCGACAAATGGCGTCTCCAAACAGAGAAGTTTGTGTACCTCTACAATTCAGACGAATGGGTTCCCCAGCAAGTCTGACATCAAAACTTTTTCCACTCAAATAGCATCTCCCCAGGAAAATTCGGCGAGAAGTTTGAAGGAAAGCCGCTACAAATAGCGTCCCTTGTCAAGAAAGTTTATTGACAAAAGAAACTAAGACCAGATCCTTGGTAGGAAACCAGGATTGAGGGGAAGTTGACATCAGAAACTGAGACCAGTTCCTTGGTAAGAAACCAGGATCGAGGGGAAGTTTATTTCAGAAACTGAGACCAGTTCCTTGGTAGGAAACCAGGATGGAGGGGAAGTTTACTTCAGAAACTGAGACCAGTTCCTTGGTAGGAAACCAGGATCGAGGGGAAGTTTATTTCAGAAACTGAGACCAATTCCTTGGTAGGAAACCAGGATCGAGGGGAAGTTTACTTCAGAAACTAAGACCAGTTCCTTAGTAGGAAACCAGGATCGAGGGGAAGTTCACAAATCAGAAACTAAGACCAGTTCCTTGGCTGAAGACCAGGATCGAGGGGAAGTTTACCTTTTCTAAGCATCATCGCTTAGCTAAAGAAGATGACTGCATAAGCTACCATTCATAACCATCATCAAAATTTCGGGTATTCTGATATTTAATCCTCTTGCACCCCGAATGCCTGAATACCTTCGCCATTCACACCTTCGGGTCCAAGAAGATTAAATAAGGGCATCTGTCATACCCCAAATTTTGACCACTAAGATTTCCCATCATGGTGCAAATCAACAGCAAAATATGGATGTACTTTTGTACCTTATTAGTCTCCCCAAAGATGGGTGAACACTCACTACAATCAGAACTAGGGTTTCAAACCCTCTCAGAGCTCTTAGACAAAGGATCAATCAAGAAATGACATGATCTTCAACTTGTCTAGCCTCTCAAATATCCACAATGGATCAAGAGGACTCCCACTTCAAGGATTAAGCACAAGGTTGCTCCCTTCTAGGTGGATCAAGCCTCAGGATCGCCAGTATCACCAAATTAGGGTCTGGTCGACTAGGGCCTCCAGATGGAAATTTTCCTCTGGGCATGAGCCAATCCTTCAAAGCATATCCTAATACGCTCCATGGAACATCATAAACCCCATCATCAAGTCAATTTAGCCTCAGGGGATGCATTTACCAGAAATCCGGAATTAGGGTTTCTTGACCTAATTCACCCCTAAGTTGACTTTTGGGACAAAACACGAGCCAAGGCCTCAAGAGAGGATTTGTGGATCCCTAACACACCACATTGATCCATTTGCAATAATGGATTTATCCAAGAAGCTTGAGCAACAAGTTTCAATTTCATCTGAACCACAGTTAGGGTTTCGCGGAAAAAGTCAACTGTACCTTTGACTTTTGACCCAGGCATGCTCCCAAACCTTGGGACGCGATTCAATACACCCTATAACACCTATGGAACATGTCCATCAAGTTTGATTTAGGTCAAGGACTTGATTTCAGAAAGGATCGCACAGTTTGGAATTCATCTGATAAAAAGTCAACTGAGCACAAAAGTCAAACTTTGACTTTTTGAGATTTTTCATAAAAATGGTTTTTTTTAACCCTAAAATGATGTTAATGTGTGATTGGAATCATCATTCATCAAGAAAAATCAAGAAAAGTGGGATAACTTGAAAAAGGGGTAACTATAAAAACTTAGAAAATTTTCTAAGTTATGAAATAAAGTGGCAAGGGTACCAACTTTGGAGGATCATAACTCCTAAACCACAAAGCCATTTTTTCTCATCCAAAGCTTGATTTGTAGTCCTCATGGCCCTCTACAAAAGTGTCAACTACACCTCATCCCAATTCATCATGGATTTTGAGTTATGGTTGGATCAAAATGGCTAAAAACCTAAAATTGACATTTTTCAGCACTTAGCCAAAATCTGCCTTGTAATTTCAGCATGAAGTCCCAACTTCAAGGTTGTTTTTCTCCATGATCCAAGTTGAACTAGGTCTAGGGCCAAACATCAAAGTTGAAGTACGTCATCTCAGCTTTCCAGAAAGTCCTAGAACATCCATGTAGCATACTCGAGCAGGGAGTTATGGATTTTACAAAAAAGGCTTGCTGCAGCTGAATTTTTCAGGGCAGATTTGCACATTTCTTGTGCCACGCGAATTTTCAAGCCTTGTCATCATTTTTGACACATCTAAGGATCAAATCTAAGGGGGGTGATCTGATCCATGAGCCTCCCAAGTCCAAGGAACCAAAACTAGCATGCCAAAACCTAGAAATCCCTAAAAGAGGGACAAGACTCCAATTTTGGTTTGGAGCATTTAATGGATGCTTAGAGGTGGCATGAACCGAGCTTCCTCCAACTGAATTCAGTCAAGATTCATCCAACAACTAGGGAACCAAGGCCTGTGCTCTAACCTCTAGTCAATGGCTAGAGGAGACTTGGATTTTCATTGACCAACATTTGTCAAATCTCTGTTGCAGCCAACATTCACTATTGCTTGCAAAACAAACTTGCTCTACTATAAATAGAGCTCATTTGTGCTCAGTTTGAGTACACCAAAGCCATCAAACAGATGCTTTCCTCAAATTCTCTCTTTCACTCCAAAATGTCTTCTTTAGTAATGAAATTCTGAGTTTTCGAGTTAGAGAGCATTTCCATCACAGCTCATGATCCTAACACCTCATAAACATCATATGTAGGTGATCCAAACTCTCACAAGTGACCTATAACACCAACATCACAAAGTCACCTCTCAAAACCTCAAAATTTGAATTTTTTGCATTTTTTAAGCCATGTCTTGATTCAGTCACTTTCCAAACCAGATAAAACCTCAAACACACTCCAAATATCATCCTTAAACTGTCCCAAATGGTGCCACACATCTGGAACACCATTTGAGAGAGTTGGCATTTTGGCCACTTTTGCCCATTTTGCAAGAAAGTGCTCAAACTTGCTCCAGAGGTTTCCAGCTGATTCCAACCATCCTAAAAGCTTCTAAGAGGTCATTTGAGGGTGTCCAAAGCATCAAATCATTTCTGGAACAAAGCACTTGGTAGGTTGCACAAAATCTCCAAAAAAGAGGTAAAATTCACAACTTGAATTCTTTGAATCATGCTTTCATTTGTTGTCCACATACATGCATCATATTGAACAATTCTTGAAGCAAAAATATAGTTCTTAATGTGTATGTTATGATCCTCCTACTGTTTGCACTTTAACATGTTTTTATGTGGAGTTTATGTTGTTTTGAAATCACAGTCCAGTTCTGGTTTTTTGCGTCGTGCGTTCTGTATGTTGAGTTTCAGTGTGTATGTGTGCTACCATTGGATTCCTTGCGAAAAATCGGTCAAGATAAGTTTTTACGGATTTTAATTCCGATAAAAATTGAGAGAGTTACGCGCGTTGGAAGTTTGGCGCGAAACGACGTCGAAAAACACATAGCAGCCTTGGTTTTTTGCGTCGTGTGTTTTGTATGTTGAGTTTCAGTGTGTATGTACGGTTCCATTGGATTTCTTGCGAAAAATCGGTCAAGATAGGCTCTTCCGGATCTTAATTCCGTTAAAAATCGAGAGAGTTACGCGTGTTGGAAATTTGACCCGAAACGACGTCGAATTAACGGTCCAGGTCTGGTTTTTTAATTTGTGTGTTATGTACATTAAGTTTCAGTGTGCATGAGTAATACCATTGGATTCCTTGCGAAAAATCGGTCAAGATAGGCTCTTCCAGATCTTAATTCCGTTAAAAATCGAGAGAGTTACGCGTGTTGGAAATTTGACGAGAAACGATGTTTTAAGTTAACATAGCAGTTCTGGTTTTTCGATTCGCGTGTTTTGTACGTTGAGTTTCAGTGTGTATGTGTGGTACGATTGGATTCCTTGCGAAAAATTGGTCAAGATAGGTACTTCCGGATTTTAATTCCGTTAAAAATTGAGATTTATGAGTGTTTGAAATTTGATAAAAAAAGGTGTTAAAAACTAAAGTTTCAGTACTGGTTTTTTGCCCCATAAGAGATGTCGAAGATGATGTTGTGACATCTTTCCTCTTTTTCTTATTTTTATTTTCAAAACTCAACCAATTCTTTTACATAGCAAAAATCATCATTTTCCAATTCATACCCCATAATATTTTAATCCACAAAAAATCACAAAAAAATATTATTTTTAGATTATTTTTAATATATTTAAAAATATTGTTTTAAATTGTTTTAAATGCTTTTAAAATGATTTCTTTTTCTTGATTTTTAAAACCAAAATGATTTTAAATATTCATGTGGATAAAATACTTTTTCATAAACCTTAATCATTGTTTATAACATGATTAATGATTTTATTTGATATTTTTATCATTTTTTTACTTGATTTTTCTTTGAAAAATGCCTTTAAAAAATGAAATTGGGGTTTCTTTGATTTTCACCCTAAGAAATCTTTTTTCGAAAAACTTTGGGCCTCTAATAGAGTGTAAGACCGAACCCTTTTTGTACAAAAATATTTTGGGCCTCAGTTATTGTATAAGTCCCGATACGTTAAAAATCTCGGCGCGATCGCCATTTTCAAACTGAAAATCATCTGGGCCTCCCCTCGTGTTGTAAGCCACATTTCTTTTCCTAAAATACACTTTGGGTCTCTAATAGAGGATAAGTCCCACCCCTTTTGTAAATAAAATATTTTGGGCCTCAGATATTGTATAAGTCCCTCTGTACATTTACAAAGTTCGGCGCGATCGTCGCCTTTTAACAAAAAAGACCATTGGGCTTCTCCTTGAGCTATAAGTCCCATTTCTTTTCATTTTTAAACCTTTGGGCCTCTAATAGAGTGTAAGACCCAATTCCTTTGTAAATACCAAACTTTTGGGCCTCAATCACTTGTATAAGTCCCACGGTGTTTCCAAAACCTCGCGCGATCGTCGCCCTTTTCAAAATTAATCATTGGGCCTACCCTCGAGTAGTAAGACCCATTTCTTTTCTTAAAACTCACTTGGACCTCTAATAGAGTGTAAGTCTCAACCCTCATTTTTTACATAACCCATTTTGGGGCCTCACTTATTGTATAAGTCCCTCTGTACATTCTAAAACCTCGGCGCGATCGCCATTTTTTAAACAAAATCATCTGGGCCTACCCTCGAGTAGTAAGACCCGTTTCTTTTCTCTAAATCATTTTTTTTGGGCTTCTTGAGAGAGTGTAAGACTCATTCCCCTTGTATAGAAAACTTTTTGGGCCTCAGTCACTTGTATAAGTCCCACTGTACAAACTCATATCACAGTGCAATCACTACTAAAATCCTGGGCCTCTCCTTGAGCTGTAAGCCCCAATCTTTCCTTTCAAAGCACTTTCTCCTTTGATTTTGAAATATACTGTTATTTTCAATCTTTCTTTGTTGAACAACTAACCAAACAGCATGGAAGCTCTACAACCGAGTAAGTGTTTATATGCTTTCATTTACCGCTTTCATATACATATAACTTTATTGTGGGGCTGTTTCATTGTAAGTCTTCTTTCATAAACTCATATCGACTGTGTAATAATAGTATAGATATTTAGAGTTTCCCTGAAAACTACGTCTAGCACTAGGTAAATCCGTTTCGATCATTCTTGGAAATAGACAATACTAGATCCCCCATAGGAGCACCAGATACAATCTTCTCTTCGGCTGTCCTCCTTAGGAATTGTCAAGAAACTCTACTCCCCAGAGATGATCTCTTCTCCGTGAATTGCATCCCTTGAGTTTCTTCCAAATTCTCGAACTTTCCTGGCTTGATCTATTCTTTGTGAATAGCCTGTCTTGAACTTCTCGGGGTTTGGGGACCCACAGGCTTCTTAAAAGCATCCCCGCCTCCTCTTGGGCATTGTACAAGGACTCGTCGGCTTCTTAGAAGTATTCACAACCTCCTCTTAGGCTTCGTATAAATGATTTCTTCCTCCGGGAATGATAGCCTCCTCTTGGGCTTCGTACAAATTGTCCCTCGGCTTTTTAAAAGTTTCCATCCTCCTCTTGGGCTTCGTACAAATTGTCCCGACGACCTCCTAGAGGTATAGGAACAGAAATTAGTCATCTTAATAGAACAGTCTTTCAAAGAGTCTAGATCTTTCTACCGTGAACGTACTACTACTGTTTCTTTAAGCATAGTACAAAAGATAAAACTCTAGACTTGGACAGTCTAATTTCCTTGAGTCTCAAAGACATTCTCAAGTCCCTTTCAAAAATAGGAAGACACCCGCAGACTTGGACAGTCTCAAATACCCTTTGGATTCCCCGTTTCCTTAAAGAACAGGAAACAATCTCGATTCTCAGATCAAATCCATGAGTACAGTGTTACTCATATAAGAACTTATTTTCTCGTTGAACCAACATACTGGACCTGTCACTCAACTGAAACAGTACCCTTTTAGCCTCCATCTCGGGCTTCGCACGAGATACAAAGACTCTCTTGTTGAGTCAAACCTTTTAGCCTCCATCTCGGGCTTCGTACGAGATACAAAGACTCTCTAGTTGAGTCAAACCTTGTAGCCTCCATCTCGGGCTTCGTACAAGATACAAAGACTCTCTTGTTGAGTCAAAACTTTTAGCCTCCATCTCGGGCTTCGTACGAGAAACCAAAACACTCTCTTGTTGAGTATAAAAGGCTCTCTTGTTGAGCCAAACTCCCTTTTAGCCTCCATCTTGGGCTTCGTATGAGATACTAAAACACTCTCTTGTTGAGTATAAAAGACTCTCTTGTTGAGTCAATCACCTTTTAGCCTCCATCTCGGGCTTCGTACGAGATACAAAATCACATTCTTGTTGAGTATAAAGCACTCTCTTGTTGAGTCAAAACCTTTAACCTCCATCTCGGGCTTCGTACGAGATACAAAAACACTCTCTTGTTGAGTATAAAAGATTCTCCTGTTGAGTCAACCCTTTTAGCCTCTCTCTCGGGCTTCGTACGAGACACACAAAAACTCCCTCTTGTTGGGCCAATAGCCTCCTCTTAGGCTTTGTATAAGAAAACCCAGGTTGAGCCAATCAACCTTTTAGCATCAAAGATGTGCCTCGTTCACAGTACACAAACATCAGCAACTCTTTCCCCTTCATCTAATCGCTGTAAGCGGCAAGCCTCTGGATTATTTACATCCATGACACTGTCCCTCTTTTAGCATGAAAAATTCCTAAGGAAAGATAGCATTGCTCTACACTGAGTTAAAGTCTTCTCCTTCAGGTTGGAACCCCCCTATAAACGAAATTATGGCATTGCCGGATTCACATATCCCGGTTAAAGTAATTCTCCTTTATAAACAGTTATGACAAACAGACCCTCTTTAGAGATGACAAGTTCTCTCTAAAGACAACACCTTTTAGCTTCACATCTTGGGCTTCGAACAAGATACAAATAGACCCTTCAGCTTCATATCTTGGGCTTTGAACAAGATACAAACCACCTTCAGCTTCACATCTTGGGCTTTGAACAAGATATAGATCACCTTTAGCTTCACGTCTTGGGCTTTGAACAAGACACCAAAACACCATTTCCTCCCATAGAATAGGAGGAAATACGATCGCTCTGATTTCCCTGTTTCGGTAAACGGGAATACGTAGGCATAAGATTGAAAGAAAAATCTTAGCGAGCACACTAATCCAAAAACCTAAAGTCCCCTATCTCCACCTAATGTGACAAATTCCCCATGAATAGTCCCAGTTTTCCACCTTAATAAAGTAAGAATAAAGAAAGGCCCCATTACCACATAGCATCCGTAACCTAACAGACCGCTGTTTAAACTCAATATGCAAGCAGGGTAAATTGGAGACATCTATTTCCCTTCCTTAGTCAGATCACAATAGGATAAAAAATGAATCGACCTATAGTAAACCCCAAAGAGCGACAGCGCTTAAGAACCGCGTCCAAAATTGCTCGCTACAGAGGGGTTTCGAGATGATGTCGGGTTTGAAGGTTAATTTCTTTAAGAACAAATTGTATGGCATTAACATAAGTGATTGGCTACTTAATACGGCTTTATCCTTCTTGTCTTGCAATATTGACAGCATGGCTTTTAGATTTCTGGGAGTTTTGGTAGGTGATAGCCATGGGAAGATTTCTATGTGGAAGGATTTAATTAAGTCATTGAGATGCAAGCTTGTTGTTTGGAGAGGAAAACACTTATCCAATGCGGGTAATGTCGTCCTTATCAACTCAGTCATAAATGTTATTCTGGTTTATACTTTATCATTCTATAAAGCTCCTTCCAAGGTGTTACGTGAGATTCGTCGTATTCAAAGTAACTTTCTGTGGCGGGGAAGCATTGAAAAAAGAATTGTCCATTGGGTAAGTTGGAGTGTTATGTGCAACCCTAAAGATAAGGGTTATCTTAGAGTCAAACACATTGAAGTGCCTAACAAAGGTCTGTTATTAAAATGGAAATGGAGAATATTGAAGGAGAAGGAAGCGCTTTGGTATAAGTTGTTACGTTTTAGATGGGTGAATCCCGAGGTCAAAGTCTTAATTGGTGATAAATCTGTGTTGAGTAAAGGTGACTCCATATGGTGGAGAGATTTGGTCTTGACAGATCTTTTTACCAATTATGCCTTGTCTGTTTTCGTCAATAATTTATGTTACAGGATTGGAGATGGCAGCAACACGAATTTTTGGCATGTGCATTGATTGGATGATCAATCTCTGAAGGAGGCTTACCCGAATGTCCTTGCGGCTGTAGTAGATAAAAACATGTTCGTTGCAGAGGCGGGATCTTGGAATGAGGATGAGTGGAATTGGAAGCACCAGAATCTTTTGGATGTTATTCACTGGGAAGATATCAAGGTCTTGTTGTCGAATACTTCATTGTAGCAATTCAAGTGTGATGACTTCGATTGGGTGAAGGAAGATATTTTATTGGGTCTTGTTTTGAATCTTTCTTGATGGAGTCGAATGCTGGCGTGTTTGAAGAAGAAGTGCTGCAAGCTCTGGTATTTATGTGGGGCTTAAAGGTGTCGTCAAAAGTTTTATTCTTTGGCTGGAGATTCTTAATCAAGAGAATCCCTAACAAATATCAACTCGTTCGAAGGGGTATTTTGTCAAATTCGAGGGAGTTTTGCTGCGTTTTCTGTTATAGACACGAAGAATCCTTGAAACACCTCTTTGGAGAGTGTATTTTTACTAGGAGAATTTGGGAGAAATTTATGAATTGGATAAGAAGCGAGGTAGCCATGTCTATCAAGGAGTTTGCTGATTTTTTGCAGGTTAGTAACAAGGTAAAGAACAAAAAAAGACTGAACTACTATATGAGGGATTTGGTTGGCGACAGTGTAGAGCATTTGGTTAATGCGTAACGACATTCAGTTTAATGGGGCTGTTTTCAGTTTCGATGTGTGCTTGACGACAATTTCTACGATTAGCTTACTCTTCCTCTTCTTTGTAGTAGGAGGTAGTGGTATTGTCTCTCTTTAGTATTTATTGGAGTACTTCTTATACTCCTTTTAATGAATGCATTAATTATTATATATATATATATATATATATATATATATATATATATATATAATCGAATCTATTCAATCGCAAATTTTTAAATTCTTCTTTTTTTTATAGGCAAACGAATGTGATTACTAGCGAAGCACTGGGGGTACTCCAACCCGAATAAACGAGATACAAAATCACAAAAGCGACACAACAATACCCTACGAGAAATGGATAGGGTTTTTAGACCATTCATACAAATTACAACGAAACGACGAGGTTGACCTAATCACCAACAAAGTCCGAGATAAAGCAATGATCCTATTCACCAACTCCTCCAGATTACAAAATGCTTCTTCAAATATATTTGATTCCGTATATTACAAATACACCAAGTTTTCACAAACTAAATCGAAAATATAGATTTTTTGGAGCGATTCCTTCTTCAATCACAACAATTTCTATTAAGCTGAAAACTAATATTACATGTGAAACTGTTGCAGTTTTTTCTTCTTCTTTTTACAAATAGTTTAGTTTGCTAAAATTAAATTGTTTGCATAACATGTGTGGACATAATGAAAAACGTAAAAAAAATAATTTGAGTTTTGTATTTAAAATAAAAACTTCACCTTTATCTTAGATGCCTCCAAGATAGTGTTTTAGCAAATATCGATCTTTCAAAATAAAAAATGAGAATTTGAATTTTATATTTAAAATAAAAACTATACCTTTATTTTAGCAAACATCAGTCTTTCAAAATAAAAAGTTTTATTTATAAAACAGTGGCATGTTGTTGTTATCTATATATAGCACATAAGGTCCAACATCCATTGAAGCATACATCTATAATTTTTATCTATAATATAAAAACTTACAATGTTCTGGAAATCACCCCAATAACCTTCTTCTTAATGATGCCACGTCACTACTGTAGGGGCATTTTTTGTCTAATAGCAACTAAATCCAACCGGATTTATGTCTAATTGAAACACAACCACACTTTTAAGTTTTAACCGCTACATTTGCCACTTTTGTGCCAAAAAGTTAACTGACAGTAGCAAAAGCAACCAGTATTTGGCTTTTGTGTAACAATATTTACAATGAATTTTGGGAACAGATCCCAAAACTGCTCTTAATAAGATCACACTTAAACACACTTTGTCATTTCCAATATTGCAAAGCATCAATACCTGCACATTTGATTTCGCCCCTTATCTTCATCTCTCCATATTTCTTTAGCAACAGAAAACTGGTCTTAGGCAACTCCAAAAAATTCCACCTGCAACAAAGCACAACTCTGGAAAACATTTCTTTTCTCCATTTCAATCCTAATTTCTCTAAACTCTGAAGTTTCTTCTTAACTCCATCTATTTGTTCTTCTAACTCAAAAGCACTATCAACCCCTTTTAATCACATTGCTTTATTGTGCATGTAAAAGGTTTGGATGTGAATCCACTGTATGTTTCTCATATCTAGGTCAATCAAACTCAAAAGCAAAGACGTCGTACTTACAGGGCTCATGGAAGAATCAATCGTATGAGATGACGAATCAGATGGTCGTGAGGATTTATTACCATATGTTGTAGAACAAGTCACCTTTCTTATATCTTTTTGCTGGTCATGAGAATTTATTACCAATATTTTGTTTTTCAGATGCCAAAGACACCCATATGTGAAAGTGGAGAAATAGAGCAAAGAGATGAGAGAGCGATGAACGTAGAGAGATCTGTTTTCTCTCCATTTGACCGTGTTTTTTCTTTTTCCTATTTTTGTAGTTTTTTTTTTCGTTTAATGGCAATAATGGCATGTTGGCCATCTTTTGTTTTTTCCCTTTTAATCTCTTTTCCTTTTTTAATATTATTAATATCATCATTTATTATAATATATTTCGAATAGCTCCATGTTGAATGGTCACTTTCCTGTAATTAATGCATTAGCTGTGAGAATCTATTAAGAAATAGAGCATTCATTGTTTTGTTTAGTTTCCCATTGCAAGAATACACTTGTTGGTGTGATATGTACAAATATATATATAATACAATGAATATATATATTATATAAGACTATCATAAATAATTATTCATTCGATTTTAAAATATTATAATTTAATGTTTATTATTTTATAATAAGAAAATTATTTTTTACTAAAATTAATCTATAGACTATACCTCAAGTCATAAACAAATATAACATGTCAAGTTATAGACTGTACCACAACTATTAAAATTCATAGACTGTACCACACCTATTAAATGGATTTAGTTCTCCTGCTACATTCTACTAATCAAATGGGCAACTCCATGTCACCTTTTTTAAAATTGGTTTCTTAAAAAACCAATTACATTCTAACCTCAAATTCCAATCAATTACATTATGATACCAACCCAAAACCAATTTCTTCTCCTCATATTAAATCACAATTTCTCAACCACTTGATCTCATTATCACTCACCAAAACAAATCATAGCCACCCATCAGACAATTTGAAATAGTCTTTGAAATAGTCTTTGTAGGTTTAAAGAAGTGTTTACTTAAAATAATTTAATTCAATTTATTATTTTATTTATAAGTTTTTAAAGAGATTAATGAATTTATATATAATCATTATAACTGAAAAATTTAATTAAAAAAAATTAATTTTCTTTCAATTCAAGAAATATTATATAATTATAGTTTTTTTTTTAATTATCTCTAGAGTATTAAATTTGAGAAAATTTGTAATATTTGTTTTATTCTTTCTTAACTCATGACAAATAATAATCATAAAAATATGGTAAAATTTAAATATAATAAACTTTCTTGGTTAAATAATTTAAATAATATATGAATCCGAGCACGGGAAAAATTTATTTGTTTCTGTTACTAATATTTATTTATACAATTAAAATAAAATTTTTATATACTATGTTATTAGTTGATATTTATAAAACTAAATGATTATATATATTTGAAATTATTTTTAATATTGATTCTTTCTTTTTTTTAATATAAATTATATTTTTTTATTTTTACTAATTTTTATTAATCCTATCTTCTTTTTTCTTTTAAATTTTAAATGTAAACAAATGCGCATCACCGACCAGTACCCGTGCGAAGGTGTACTAAATAAAAACTTTTACTCATAGATTTGATTAAAATGTTTACTCAAAACAACAAACGATATATTTAAAAAATATTAAATCGAAGAACTTAAACCCAACAAAAAAATATTATCAACTTTGAATTCTCCATTACATTAAAAAAAACAAAGTCATCGACCGAACAAATTACATAATATTAATTGCACCATTAGAGTGAGACGATTGAACATACAGTCTGGATAAGAGTAAGCAAAAGCAGCAATACAGCAGCTACAGTTGATGTTATTTTCCAAGGAGTGTTGAAGTACTCATGCACAAATATAGCCTTATACTTATTCATAGGTGTGAGATTTGGGTCGAACTCATATGTGTCGAAGGAGAGCTTTCATGTATTTTGACATGAGGCAAGCATGCAGTCGAAGCTTGTTCACATGCTGATGCCTGTTAGTTTCATATAGTAGTCGAAGTCTGTTCTTATATGTATTCTGTCGAAATATTTATATTCTGTCGAATTGGGTCTTGTGTTAAGGATCCAATTGTTTAGGTTTCTTGGGCTGCAAGTTACCTAGTTAGTCTATAAATAGACTAGCACACTCAGTTTGTTGAGTGTGGCAAATTGTGATATTCACTTGTAAGCATTTGTAAACATTAATGTGAAAGTGAATAGTAAACAGAATTATATTTGCCCAATCCTTGTTGTTCTATTTCTTCTTCTTCTTGTTTTCTTTTCCGTTAAACCCTTGTTTTGGTTCTTGATAGTTCAAGAAACCAGTTTTATATTTTGATTAAAGTCATCGTTTATCCACAACAAATTGGTGCGGTGAGCGTGGAGAAGATGGCTTCAACAAAGTATGAGATTGAAAAGTTCACCGGAGTGAACGATTTCGATCTGTGGCACTTGAAGATGAAAGCCCTACTAGTGCAGCAGGGATGTTTGGAAGCGTTGAAGGGAATGGCAGCCATGGATGCTGCGTTGACGGAAAGAGAAAAGATGGAAATGATCGAGAAAGCACACAACGCAATATTGTTGAGCCTTGGTGATAAGGTTCTCCGACAGGTGTCAAAGGAGACGACGGCGTCGGGATTATGGGTGAAGCTTGAAAGCTTGTACATGACCAAGTCGTTGGTGAATCGTCTTTACCTGAAGCAAGCCTTGTATTCGTTCAAGATCAATGAAGGCAAAGCTTTGGCTGAGCAGTTGGATTCTTTCAACAAGCTGATTCTTGATCTTGAAAACATTGATGTGAAGATTGATGATGAAGATCAAGCATTATTGTTGTTGTGTGCTTTGCCAAGATCACATGCTCACTCCAAAGAAACTCTCTTGTATGGAAGAGAGTCCCTGACCTTTGAAGAAGTTCAAGCAGCCTTGTATTCAAAGGACTTGATCGAAAAAAAGGAGCAGAAACCTTCATCAGTTGGCGAAGGGTTGTTCGTGAAAGAAAGATCGTCGAAGAAAGATGGTAGGTTTGACAAGAAGAAAGGAAAGGTTCAGCAGAAGTCTTATGGTGGTGATATGTCTAGTATCAAATGTTATCACTGTAAGAAGGAGGGTCATACAAGAAAGGTGTGCCCTGAGCTCCTGAATAATCATGGAGGTAAGGACAATGGGAATGCAGCTATTGTGCAAGATGGTTATGAATCATCTGATGTCCTTGTGGTGTCGAGCAGCAACTCTTGCGAATAGTGGATTATGGATTCTGGATGTACTTGGCATATGACTCCAAACAAGAATGTGTTTGAAGAATTGTGTGATCAAGATGGTGGATCAGTGCTGCTGGGGAACAATAAAGCTTACAAGATTGCAGGTATTGGATCTGTTAGATTCAAGCTCCATGATGAGTCAATAAAGCTATTGACTGGGGTTAGGTATGTACCTGATCTTAAGAGGAATTTAATTTCTCTTGGTGAATTTGACAGAAAGGGATATGTTTTCAAAGGAGAGCAAGGTATCCTGAAAGTCATGAAAGGGTCGAAGGAAGTCTTGAGAGGCGTGAAGAAACAAGGCTTGTATACCCTTGAGGCCGAGGTTGTAAGTTGCTCGACAAATGTTGTATCCACGAAACCTGTGTCGAAGACTGAATTATGGCACATGAGATTGGGCCATGTCAGCGAAAGAGGCCTGGTCGAATTGGGGAAGCAGAACCTGCTAGGAGGTGACAAATCAAAAAGCTGGAGTTTTGTGAATCTTGTGTTTTTGGTAAATCCTGTAGGGCGAAGTTCAACAAAGGCAAGCAAAGAACACATGGATCCCTTGACTACATTCATGCTGATCTTTGGGGGCCTGCAAGAAATCCTTCACACTCAGGTGCAAGGTACTTTCTATCCATTGTTGGTGACTATTCCAGAAAGTTATGGGTATTCATTCAGAAGACGAAGGATGAAACTTTTGAGAATTTCAAAAGTTGGAAGGTTCTGGTCGAAACTCAAACTAGCAGAAAGGTTAAGAGGTTGAGAACCGACAATGGCCTTGAATTCTTCAATGAAGCGTTCGACAGTTACTGTGTTGAGTCTGGGATTGCAAGGCATAAGACTGTAGCAGGTACTCCTCAACAAAATGGTTTAGCTGAGAGATTCAATCGAATAATCCTTGAAAGGGTTAGATACATGTTGGTTAGTGCTGGATTGAAGAAGGTGTTTTGGGCAGAGGTTGTTTCGACAGTAGCTTATCTGATAAATAGATGTCCCTCGACTGCGCTGGGAATGAAGACACCTGAAGAAGTTTGGTCAGGTCATCCACCAGATCTCGACAAACTGAGAGTATTTGGCTGTTTAGCCTATGCTCACATTAGGCAAGACAAGGTCGAACCTAGAGCTCTGAGATGCATGTTCCTTGGATATCCTGAGGGAGTCAAGGGTTATAGGCTGTGGTGCCTAGAACCAGGTCACAGAAGATGTATCACAAGTCGTGATGTAGTTTTCAATGAGGTCGAAATGGCTTTCAAGAAAACTGGTGATGCTGGTCAAAATGCAGAAATCTCTAAAGAGGAGCTGGAACAGGTAGAGATGCCTGTTGAGGTGGAGCATAGTGATGCTGAAGTGCATAACCCTGATGAAGTCGAAGAGCAAGATGCTGATGAGGTTGAAGAAACTGTCGATGACTACCTACTGGAAAGAGATAGGTCGAGAAGAGTCATCAAGCCACCTCAGAGACTTGGTTATGCAGATCTTATAGCTTTTGCCTTAATCTCTGCAAGTGAGGTACTTGACGAAGAACCTAGAGATTACAAGGAAGTTATAAGGAGTCGAGACAAGACTGAATGGCGAAAAGCCATGGATGACGAGATGAAATCTCTTCATGATAATAACACTTGGGAGCTGATTGAGAAACCTGCAGGAGCAAGGTTAGTCAGTTGTAAGTGGATTTTCAAGGTCAAGGAAGGAATCGAAGGAGTGATGTTGAAGCGCTTTAAGGCGAGGCTGGTTGCTAGGGGGTTCACTCAGAAAGAAGGAGTCGACTTCAATGATGTGGTCTCACCTGTTGTAAAGCATGGATCCATTCGAATGTTGTTGGCCATGGTGGCAAAGTTCGATTTGGAACTTGAGCAAATGGATGTGAAGATAGCATTTATGTATGGTGATCTAGATGAAACGATCCTGATGCGTCAACCTGAAGGGTATGCAGAAAAGGGTAAAGAAGATTATGTGTGCAAGCTGAATAAGTCTTTGTATGGCCTGAAAGAATCTCCTCGACAGTGGAATAGGAGATTCGACAAGTTCATGGCACACATTGGTTTCACTAGAAGTCAGTTCGATCACTGTGTTTACTTCAAATTTCGACCTGGAAACTCACTTGTTATGTTGTTGTTGTATGTGGATGATATCCTCATAGCTAGAAATAGTGTTGAGGATGTAACGAAGGTGAAGGCTAAACTCAGTAAGGAGTTCGAAATGAAGGATCTGGGAGCTGCAGCCAGGATTCTTGGGATTGACATCCGGAGAGATAGAAAGCAGTCGAAGTTGTGCTTAACTCAAGAGACATACCTACGGAAGCTTCTCGACAAGTTTGGTATGTCGAATTCAAAGCCTGTTGTGACACCTACAAATCCTCAATTTAAGCTTAGTACTACTCAAAGTTCGAGTACTGAAGCTGAAAGAATCTATATGAGTAGCATTCCATATGCTAGTGTAATGGGTTCTTTGATGTATGCTATGGTATGTACGAGGCCAGACAATAGCATATGGAGTGAGCCTTGTGAGCAGGTATATGGCCAATCCTGGAAAGGCGCACTGGCAAGCTGTAAAGTGGATTCTCAGGTACATAAATGGGTCTCTGAAAAGAGTCTTGATTTATGGTGGAGCCTGTGATGGTGATAGCATAGTCAAAATCGAAGGATTTGTTGACTCTGATTATACAGGTTGTATGGATTCCAGAAAGTATATTTCTGGATATGTTTTCACAATGTTTAGCACAACAATCAGTTGGAAAGCGACGCTTCAGAAGGTTGTTGCCTTATCAACCACTGAAGCTGAATATATTGCCCTCACTGAAGCTGTGAAGGAAGCATTGTGGCTTGAAGGTTTTGCAAAGGAGCTGAAACTTCAAGGTCGAAGTATCACTGTTAAATGTGATAGTCAAAGTGCTATACACCTGTCGAAGAATTCAGCCTATCATGAGCGAACCAAGAACATTGATGTGAGGTTGCATTTCGTCAGAGAGATAATCGAGCGTGGTGAAGTCCAGGTGCTGAAGGTTCCGACTGAAGACAATGCTGCTGTTATGATCACCAAAACGTTGCCAAGTTGCAAGTTCTTCCACTGTATGCAGTTGATAAAGCTGCATGATGAAAGCTAGTTGTTTCCCTTTGTTGCTGAGTTAGATCCAAGGTGCAGATTTGTGAGATTTGGGTCGAACTCATCTGTGTCGAAGGAGAGCTTTCATGTATTTCGATAGGAGGCAAGCATGCAGTCGAAGCTTGTTTACATGTTGATGCCTGTTAATTTCATATAGTAGTCGAAGTCTGTTCTTATATGTATTCTGTCGAAATGTTTATATTCTGTCGAATTGGGCCTTGTGTTAAGGATCCAATTGTTTAGGTTTCTTGGGCTGCAAGTTACCTAGTTAATCTATAAATAGACTAGCACACTCAGTTTGTTGAGTGTGGCAAATTGTAATATTCACTTGTAAGCATTTGTAAACATTAATGTGAAAGTGAATAGTAAACAGAATTATATTTGCCCAATCCTTGTTGTTCTATTTCTTCTTCTTCTTGTTTTCTTTTCCGTTAAACCCTTGTTTTGGTTCTTGATAGTTCAAGAAACCAGTTTTATATTTTGATTAAAGTCATCGTTTATCCACAACAAATTGGAGCGGTGAGCGTGGATAAGATGGCTTCAACAAAGTATGAGATTGAAAAGTTCACCGGAGTGAACGATTTTGGTCTGTGGCGCTTGAAGATGAAAGCCCTACTGGTGCAACAGGGATATTTGGAAGCGTTGAAGGGAATGGCAGCCATGGATGCTGTGTTGACGGAAAGAGAAAAGACGGCAATGATCGAGAAAGCACACAGCGCAATATTATTGAGCCTTGGTGATAAGGTTCTCCGGCAGATGTCAAAGGAGACGACGGCGTCAGGATTATGGGTGAAGCTTAAAAGCTTGTACATGACCAAGTCGTTGGTGAATCATCTTTACCTGAAGCAAGCCTTGTATTTGTTCAAGATTAATGAAGGCAAAGCTTTGGCTGAGCAGTTGGATTCTTTCAACAAGTTGATTCTTGATCTTAAAAACATTAATGTGAAGATTGATGATGAAGATCAAGCATTATTGTTGTTGTTGTGTGCTTTGCCAAGATCACATGCTCACTTCAAAGAAACTCTCTTGTATGGAAGATAGTCCCTGACCTTTGAAGAAGTTCAAGCAGCCTTGTATTCAAAGGACTTGAACGAAAGAAAGGAGCAGAAACCTTCATCAGTTGGTGAAGGGTTGTCCATGAAAGGAAGATCGTCGAAGAAAGATGGTAGGTTTGACAAGAAGAAAGGAAAAGTTCAGCAGAAGTCTTATGGTGGTGATATGTCTGGTATCAAATGTTATCACTGTAAGAAGGAGGGTCATACAAGAAAGGTGTGCCCTGAGCGCCTGAATAATCATGGAGGTAAGGACAATGGGAATGCAGCTATTGTGCAAGATGGTTATGAATCATCTGATGTCCTTGTGGTGTCGAGCAGCAACTCTTGCGAATAGTGGATTATGGATTCTGGATGTACTTGGCATATGACTCCAAACAAGAATGTGTTTGAAGAATTGTGTGATCAAGATGGTGGATCAGTGTTGCTGGGGAACAATAAAGCTTACAAGATTCCAGGTATTGGATCTGTTAGATTCAAGCTCCATGATGAGTCAATAAAGCTATTGACTGGGGTTAGGTATGTACCTGATCTTAAGAGGAATTTAATTTCTCCTAGTGAATTCGACAGAAAGGGATATGTTTTCAAAGGAGAGCAAGGTATCCTGAAAGTCATGAAAGGGTCGAAGGAAGTCTTGAGAGGCGTGAAGAAACAAGACTTGTATACCCTTGAGGCCGAGGTTGTAAGTGGCTCGACAAATGTTGTATCCACGAAACCTGTGTCGAAGACAGAATTATGGCACATGAGATTGGGCCATGTCAGCGAAAGAGGCCTGGTCGAATTGGGGAAGCAGAACCTGCTAGGAGGTGACAAAGTCGAAAAGCTGGAGTTTTGTGAATCTTGTGTTTTTGGTAAATCTTATAGGGCGAAGTTCAACAAAGGCAAGCAAAGAACACATGGATCCCTTGACTACATTCATGCTGATCTTTGGGGGCCTGTAAGGTAGAGATGTCAAAACGGGCTACCCGGCCCTAAACGGACCGGCCCTGGCGGGCCTCGGGCTTTTTCGGGCCGGGCTCAAAAAGCCCATTTTGAATACGGGCTCCTTTTTAACTACCCAGGCCCAGCCCTGTCTGGGCTGCGGGCTACCCAGCCCTAAACGGGCCCGGCCCTAAACAGGCCTATTTTAAAAAAAAAAATTTTAAAAATCATTTTTTAAGTAATATATAATGTAATAGAAATTAATACTCATTTTAATATATAATGTTATAGAAATTAATACTCATTTTAATGATCTTAATGTAATATATTCATTTTAGAATACTGTAATGTAATATAATGTACTAGAAATTAATGTTCTGGTAGTCACTGAAGTGTGTGTGGACCGAACCAAAGAAGCACTAACACATTGTATCCAAATGTTTCTTGGGACAAATTTATTTTTTAGGTCCAATTATATATATTTATTAATTTATATTATGGGCCACATAGTTAAATTAATTCTTTTAAAAAAAGTTGTCGGGCTGGCGGGCTACCCATAGCCCATACGGGCCGGCCCATTTTTTTCGGAATTTTTCGGGCCGGACTAAAAAAGGCCCGGAATAATATGGGCTCCAAAAATAAGGCCCAAGCCCTAACTTTTTTCGGGCTCGGCGGGCCGGCCCATGGGCTTCGGCCCATTTTGACGGCTCTACTGTAAGGAATCCTTCACACTCAGGTGCAAGGTACTTTCTATCCATTGTTGATGACTATTCCAGAAAGTTATGGGTATTCATTCAGAAGACGAAGGATGAAACTTTTGATAATTTCAAAAGTTGGAAGGTTCTGGTCGAAACTCAAACTAGCAGAAAGGTTAAGAGGTTTAGAACCGACAATGGCCTTGAATTCTTCAACGAAGCGTTCGACAGTTACTGTGTTGAGTCTGGGATTGCAAGGCATAAGACTGTAGCAGGTACTCCTTAACAAAATGGTTTAGCTGAGAGATTCAATCAAACAATCCTTGAAAGGGTTAGATACATGTTGGTTAGTGTTGGATTGAAGAAGGTGTTTTGGGCAGAGGCTGTTTCAACAGCAGCTTATCTGATAAATAGATGTTCCTCGACAGCGCTGGGAATGAAGACACCTGAAGAAGTTTGGTCAGGTCATCCACCAGATCTCGGCAAACTGAGAGTATTTGGCTGTTTAGCCTATGCTCACATTAGGCACGACAAGGTCGAACCTAGAGCTCTGAGATGCATGTTCCTTGGATATCCTGAGGGAGTCAAGGGTTATAGGTTGTGGTGCCTAGAACCAGGTCACAGAAGATGTATCACAAGTCGTGATGTAGTTTTCAATGAGGTTGAAATGGCTTTCAAGAAAATTGGTGATGCTGGTCGAAATGCAGAAATCTCTGAAGAGGAGCTGGAACAGGCAGAGATGCCTGTTGAGGTGGAGCATAGTGATGCTGAAGTGCATAGCCCTGATGAAGTCGAAGAGCAAGATGCTGATGAGGTTGAAGAAACTGTCGATGACTACCTACTGGCAAGAGATAGCTCGAGAAGAGTCATCAAGCCACCTCAGAGACTTGTTTATGCAGATCTTATAGCTTTTGCCTTAATCTCTGCAAGTGAGGTACTTGACGAAGAACCTAGAGATTACAAGGAAGCTATAAGGATTCGAGACAAGACTGAATGGCGAAAAACCATGGATGACGAGATGAAATCTCTTCATGATAATAACACTTGGGAGCTGATTGAGAAACCTGCAGGAGCAAGGTTAGTCAGTTGTAAGTGGATTTTCAAGGTCAAGGAAAGAATTGAAGGAGTGATGTCGAAGCGCTTTAAGGCGAGGCTGGTTACTAGGGGGTTCGCTCAAAAAGAAGGAGTCGACTTCAATGATGTGTTCTCACCTGTTGTAAAGCATAGATCCATTCGAATGTTGTTGGCCATGGTGGCAAAGTTAGATTTGGAACTTGAGCAAATGGATGTGAAGACAGCATTTCTGTATGGTGATCTAGATGAAACGATCCTGATGCGTCAACCTGAAGGGTATGCAGAAAAGGGTAAAGAAGATAATGTGTGCAAGCTGAATAGGTCTTTGTATGGCCTGAAACAATCTCCTCGACAGTGGAATAGGAGATTCGACAAGTTCGTGGCACACATTGGTTTCACTAGAAGTCAGTTCGATCACTGTGTTTACTTCAAATTTCGACCTGGAAACTCACTTGTTATGTTGTTGTTGTATGTGGATGGTATCCTCATAGCTAGAAACAGTGTTGAGGATGTAACGAAGGTGAAGGCTGAACTCAGTAAGGAGTTCGAAATGAAGGATCTGGGAGCTGCAGCCAGGATTCTTGGGATTGACATCCGGAGAGATAGAAAGCAGTCGAAGTTGTGCTTATCTCAAGAGACATACCTACGGAAGCTTCTCGACAAGTTTGGTATGTCGAATTCAAAGCCTGTTATGACACCTACAAATCCTCAGTTTAAGCTTAGTACTACTCAAAGTCCGAGTACTGAAGCTGAAAGAATCTATATGAGTAGCATTCTATATGCTAGTGTAGTGGGTTCTTTGATGTATGATATGGTATGTACGAGGCCAGACATAGCATATGGAGTGAGCCTTGAGAGCAGGTATATGGCCAATCCTGGAAAGGCGCACTGGCAAGCTGTAAAGTGGATTCTCAGGTACATAAATGGGTCTCTGAAAAGAGTCTTGATTTATGGTGGAGCCTGTGATGGTGATAGCATAGTCGAAATCGAAGGATTTGTTGACTCTGATTATACAGGTTGTATGGATTCCAGAAAGTATATTTCTGGATATGTTTTCACAATGTTTAGCACAACAATCAGTTGGAAAGCGACGCTTCAGAAGGTTGTTGCCTTATCAACCACTGAAGCTGAATATATTGCCCTCACTGAAGCTGTGAAGGAAGCATTGTGGCTTGAAGGTTTTGCAAAGGAGCTGAAACTTCAAGGCCGAAGTATCACTGTTAAATGTGATAGTCAAAGTGCTATACACCTGTCGAAGAATTCAGCCTATCATGAGCGAACTAAGCACATTGATGTGAGGTTGCATTTCGTCAAAGAGATAATCGAGCGTGGTGAAGTCCAGGTGCTGAAGGTTCCGACTGAAGACAATGTTGCTGATATGATCACCAAGACGTTGCCAAGTTGCAAGTTCTTCCACTGTATGCAGTTGATAAAGATGCATGATGAAAGCTAGTTGTTTCCCTTTGTTGCTGAGTTAGATCCAAGGTGGAGATTTGTGAGATTTGGGTCGAACTCATCTGTGTCGAAGGAGAGCTTTCATGTATTTCGACAGGAGGCAAGCATGCAGTCGAAGCTTGTTCACATGTTGATGCCTGTTAGTTTCATATAGTAGTCGAAGTCTGTTCTTATATGTATTTTGTCGAAATGTTTATATTCTGTCGATTTGGGCCTTGTGTTAAGGATCCAATTGTTTAGGTTTCTTGGGCTGCAAGTTACCTAGTTAGTCTATAAATAGTCTAGCACACTCAGTTTGTTGAGTGTGGCAAATTGTGATATTCACTTGTAAGCATTTGTAAACATTAATGTGAAAGTGAATAGTAAACAGAATTATATTTGCCCAATCCTTGTTGTTCTATTTCTTCTTCTTCTTGTTTTCTTTTCCGTTAAACCCTTGTTTTGGTTCTTTATAGTTCAAGAAACCAGTTTTATATTTTGATTAAAGTCATCGTTTTTCCACAACAATAGGGTTTTCATAGAAGCCATTTAACCTTTTAAATATAGACATATATTTTGAATTGAATGAAGGAATTACAACCTGATCGCAAAGATTGTTAACCACTTTAGCCAGATCATTAGCATCACCCAACCAATTCACAATAATTTTTTTATCAACCAAGATGCTTGCATCTTTTCCTGATTGAATAAGAAAATATAAGAAAACCAAGTACTGAGAAATGTAATGTGAATCTCTATCTGAAATGTGACATTCTTCAAATACTAATATATTCTTCATGTATGACTCAGTATCAACATTGACATTAAAACATGGCATTTTGAACACACCCTTCTCATCAAAATTCAAGTCAAGTAAGCATTTACTTTCACTTACTTCAAATACTAATCCTGCTTCTGATAATTGACTCGCACTGTATACAGAATCAATTTCATCTCCCTTTTCTGCTGGTTCAAAATCAAATGATGACGGCAGAAAAAATGTTCTTAACAGATCTGTGAAGTGTTTTGGACAATCTACTCTTTCCGAATTTATGTTCTGAAGGTTGAATATTCGAAAATAGGCCATGGTAATTTCAAGAAATGAAGGAAATTCAGTACCAGCTAATTTGTATATATCTTCAAGAACAAAAAACGGTAGCTGATTTTCAAGGAGTAGTAAATCACGTTTAATGTCCGCTTGTAACCACTCCCTAAGAAATATAGGGTCATTATCCATCCATGTTCCGCCTCAAAAAACCTAAGAAAATGTTCAATTATGAAGCATGCATCAATGATAATGATTTTTACAAAATCATTGCTGCTAAAGCTAAAAAGCCCTCCATAACAACTTTTGATTCTATTTTCCCACTCTTGAATTTTGAAAACTAAACTATCCACAGATAGTTTTGTTCTATTTAGAAATCCTTTGAAATATTTGAGTTTGAGCTGTTCCATTTGGTGCAGAATGTTGTCACTACTTGAATCATGTGGACTATGAAAAGGACTAATGGAAATAATTTGAGGTGTATAAGCTTTTGGACTAGCTGGCCTGACCTGAGATGCAAGTAGAATATGGATAACGATTCTGTTGCTGTCCCTCAACATAATCAGAAAAAATTACTACATTAAACAACATTTATTATAAATGCAAAAAATTAATCCTAGTAATAACCATGTATTCTCAAAACCATTATAGCCTATGTTAAAAGTGACAATGACTTGAACATATCTATATATCTTTATAAGTGGAGACATTGTATAATCATTCTTTAACATTAATACAATGAATAAATTATTTCCTTTTAATATTGTATATGTATTTTGTTATAATTCATTCTAATTAAAATGTATATAGTTATATACATTTTATCTTCAAATTTTTATTATATTATCATTTAATTGCAATATACTCTAAATGAACATGCATTAGTTTATTTAATTATTACAATATCAATTTTCTTTATACATTGTATTAAAAAACTTTTTTTTTAATAACAAGGAATTAATTAAAACGAAAACAAATGGTTCTCGAACCCACTTACAGAAAAACGAGACAAAGCTCAGCAAAGAGAAAAATTACAAACCAATTAAGCCTTAGGATAAATAGTACAAAAGAAACTTACTATATTCATAAAAGCTATAATTGGTATAAGTAATATTTCCGATGAATGACCATCTCCAAATTACTGCCTTAATGTTCCAGACCGCGTCTAAAACATTCCAAACATCATTCCTAAATATGATACCATTTCTTAAAGACCACAAATACCAAGAAGTAGCCAACCAAATGCAACCTTCCAAACCCCGTTTCACCCTTTTCCGCTTACAAAACAAACACCACTTTAAAAAACTCTCTTTAATATTACAAGACCTGAAATCCTCAAACCCAATCCACTCGGCAACTTCCTTCCACACCAAAGAAGAAACACTACAACACAAAATAATATGGACCAAAGATTCGTTCATACACGAGCAAAAGACACACTTCATGTCGATATCCGAAAAAATACAACCTCTAATAGAGAGAGAATCCTTAGTGGGAAGCCTATTGAGAAAACACCTCCAACCAAAAGCCTTTATTTTAAAAGGAACAACCATCTTCCAAACTAAAGAATGAGCCTCATCAAAAATATTGCTTGACCCGAAAGGAATTCGATAAGAACTAAGAATTGCGAAAAAACTACGCACCGAAAATACTTTCGACGGATTAAGCGCCCACCTCACGACATCGACGACCGTAGCTACCGGTTGGACGCGCAACAAGGCTGACCAAAGCTGATGAAGGTCAGCGGCAGCCCCTCCTTCAATATTATCATCAATCCCAAAAATCCCCCCCCCAAACCCATTCTTCACTCCTCCATGCACCCATGCAAGCTACCGATACATCTTTAAGGCTAGACAACTCATAAAGGAGGGGAAATTTATCCTTTACACAAGCTTCATCTATCCACCAAGAAAGCCAAAAAGAAGAAGTAAAACCGTTACTGATTGAAAATCTACAATTAGAAGCAAAATAATTTTCCGGATTTCCTTTATCCAACCCGTTGATATCCCTCCACCAAAAAGAACCACGAGATGATATACTAAAACAATTCTTAGAATCCACGACCCTTAAATTTATATCACCATACCTTACTTTTAGCACCTTGTACCATAGAGCATTTGATTCCACTAAAATCCTCCATCTCCATTTATTAAGAAGTGCCAAATTAAAGTCCTTTACCCTCCTCAAACTAAGTCCCCCCTTCTCAATCAGAAGACACACCTCCTTCCAACTAACCCAATGAATTTTCCTATTACGCTCCTTGCCGCCCCAAAGGAAATTACTTTGAATTCTAGTAATCTCTTTGACTACCTTCACCAGTGCTTTATAGAAAGAAAGCATAAAAATAGATATGCTAGAAAGAACCGATTTCAACAAAGTAAGCCTTCCTCCAAAACTAAGTAACCGGTTGTTCCAACAAGAGAGCCTCTTTTTCAATTTCAACACCAAATCCGACCACATGGAAATACCATTAGAATTAAATCCAATAGGTATTCCAAGAAAGACAAAAGAACTCTCCTCTCTCCTACAAGAGAGGAAGAAATAAGCCATTTCCAAGAAACGAGAACTAATACTAATTCCAATGAGTTTGCTTTTATGGAAATTAATACCCAAGCCGGAAACAATTTCGAATCCCCTCAAAACCGATTTAATTGCCCAAATATGCTTCCAAGTACCATCTCCTATCATTAAAGTGTCATCCGCAAATTGGAGAATATCAACAAAACAATTGCCCTTTATGTTAAAACCCTCATATTCTTCATTCTCTACCGACTTACTCACTATGCACCTCAATCCTTCCGCCACAATCACATAAAGGAACAGAGAAATTGAATCTCTTTGTCTCAAACCTCTCTCTACTACAAACTCCTTCGTAGGACTACCATTCACCAATACCAACATTTTACTAGAGAAAACTAAAGCTTCCATCAACTTCATCCAAACCTTCCCGAACCCCATTTTTCTTAACATAAATCTAAGAAAATTCCAACTAACCTTGTCATACACCTTTTCGAAGTCTACTTTGAAAAGCAAGCAACCTTTTCCCTCCTTCTTAGCAAAATCCACCAATTCATTAGCCACCAAAACTCCATCTAATAATTGTCTACCCGGGACAAAAGCACTTTGACAATTCAAAATAATCGAATTCAACACCACTTTTAGTCTAGCTGCCAATAATTTGGAAATTGCTTTATACACACAACCCACAAGGCAAATTGGCCTATAATCGTCTAAACACAAAGGGTTAGAAGATTTAGGCACCAAAGTCAAAAAAAGAGGAGATGAAAGTTTTAGAGAATAAAGCACCGGAATGAAAACTTTGAAAGCACCCAATAAAATTTTCCTTCATAAAATTTCAACATTTCTTAATAAATAAAAAGGAGTAGTCATCCGGTCCCGGACTTTTAGAACCATCACAACTCCACACCGCTTCCTTAATCTCTTCCTTCGAAAAAGGAGCTTCAAGAGAGGATTTATCCAATAAGTTAATGCCTTTAAAAGAAAGACCCTCAAGGACGGGTCTTTCTTTATCCGGCTCAATAAACTTCGCCGCAAAATGACTCCTAACCTCCTCCTTAACCTCCTCCACCTTATCCACAATTCTATTAGCTGTCCCAATAGAACCGATAAAATTGCGCCTTCTCCTCTCCTTCATAACTCTATGAAAAAATTTACTATTAGAATCACCGTCATTTAACCACTTTAACCTCAATTTTTAAATGAGCATATTCTCCTTAATCTTGAGGTTTAACCAAAACTTGCCGCTAGCCTCCTTCTTCTTCTTCAAAGCCTCATCCTCCTCCAAATCCCTGTATACCGACTCCATATCACCCTCTACGTTCAATTCCCTAACTCCCTCCTCCATCTCCAAATTGATCCTCCCAAAGACATTATTGTTCCACCATTTGAGACTCTCTATTAAAAAACTTTTTTTTAATTGCAGTTATTTATGTCTAAATTTTATTTAAAAGTAACTATTTATGTATTTTTTGAAAAAATCTTAATTCATCGTAGTTGTTTAAAATTAATATTTTTTTGCAATGCACATTTATTTTAAAAAAATGCCTAAACTGCCACACCTTAAATATATTTTCTAAAACTAGACGTCTACTCGTACAATCCATGGATAAATTTTATTAAATTATTATATTATAATTTTATATAATTTTAAATAAATTAATATAAATATCTTAAAAGATATTTGTTTCATGAATTCGAATCTTATTTTCAGAAATGTGAGGTCGGAAATTTCATACCCCACATTTGTCTTATGATTTATCAAAAATTATACTCAGCTTACTTTTTATTTCTTTAGAATATGATTTACTAATAAATTTCTTGTAGTTTTATTTAACTACTCTAAATAAAAAGTGTGTAATATTTCATTTGTTTATCAAAAAATATAATATATCTGTTATATCTAATATTTTGTAACATAAAGAATAAGTTAAGAAGCGATAAAGAATAATAAAATTTAAATACTAAAAAATTTTAAAATATAGAATTGTCGTCGTTATTATTACCAATAATAAAAATTTATAATAAAAATTAACAACAATATAATTGTTTGCATGTTATAGACTATTATATATCATACATAATTAAAATATTAAAAATTATAAAATAAGCAATGTGTAGATACTTTACATGTTTAAATTTTTAAAATAATATTTGAAATTAACTTTTATTCATAACACTACCAGAAATATACGAATTAGCTGCGGATGTTCCTGCTGAAAATTAACCGCAGGTAAACCTGCGACGTTACATGCGAATTAATCTTGTGAAATATTATTTCCTGCGAAGTACGATGTCGCAGCAAATTTCACAGGGAAATAAATTGCAATGTTTAATTCTGTGTGTTTATTTGCTTAAAATAGTTAGATTTAGTTAATTTCTTTTAGTTTTGTTAAGGTTAGTAATAAACTTTTGACAATGATTTTACTGTGATAATGGCCAGTGCATATCGTACTGCTATTTGCAAAGTGAAGCGTGGAGGGTTCAAGGATACTCTTCCGGATGATCTACTTGCTTAGAACTAAAGGTCCCAAGAGCCAATTGAAGTTATATCTAATGCGATCGTAACACACTAACTATAGTATAATAGACTTCCTGTACTATATTATTATCTACTATGATAACTAACTAATAACTAGCATGAATCAAGACTCCACAGTGCTTTTGATCTTTATGTATTATTTGTTACTCAATATTCTCTCACAAGCTGAGGCATGGTTTACATTCATCATGCTAAGTTTGAAAATAAAGTTTGAACCAATTGTTTGTGAAGAAATTGTTAGCTCTGAGTGTTCCATTTTGAACATTTGCCTCGTAGGTACAACATGAAAGTCTTTGAACTAATCGAACAACCACTACAATTCAGCTCATAAGTGGCAATAGAGAGTGCTCTCTATTTTGCCGCCGATGAAGAGTTGTAGAATAGAAAAACAATAATTTGTAGGATCTATGCAGTCACCCACTCACCCTAATTAGCATCTAAAGTCAGGATTATGTTATTTAGGATATCTCTGCAGTCACCCACTCACCCTAATTAGCATCTAAAGTCAGGATTATGTTTATGATATTTCACTACTCTACAAGTTGCATGATAATGTGTCATGGTTGGAGCATGAAGAAATCGGGTCAGCTGATGTGTTGCAAAAGTTATATATGGGCAGGTAGTGTTAACAATTTTTCTATAAGCCTCCTGTATGCTACAATATCTTTGTATGATTTACTTATAAAATTGGTAGGCATCTGCATATCTCTCTTGTTGGCATAATTGCAAGTTAGTGCCCACAGTAGTAACTGTTTCATTGTCTTTGACATTTGCAGGTGAAAAGAAAAATGATCCTTTGGCTATGTATGCTGGTGACATCATGACTGTGAGTATTTCATTCTTCTTATTGGCTAAATTTTCGTCTCATACTTCAAATTGTATGACATCTTTGGATTTGTGCTATTCAATTTCAACTTCATGGAACTTAAGCTTGATTCATACACGAGTAACTAAAGCTTGGAGTTTTTGAGTCATTGAGCTTGCCGCAGATCTGCTTGTTTATGACTTAGATAAAGTATATTGTGATATATAGGGGGATCTATTTTAAAAAATTTATGAGTTTATAATATTTAAAAACCATGGATGAGTTCTGTAATTAATTGAAAAAGTAAAATAATATAAAAAATTAAGTGGGTGTGGTGCTGTAAGTCTATTTCTATTAAGCTTTAGATTAATATTTTTAATTTATTCAAAATAATAATGTTATAAAAATTACATATATTAGATTTTTTATCGTAACGTGTATTGATTAATTTTTTTATTAATTGATTTACTAAAAAATTTAATAAATATTGTAAATGAATTTGGTATTTATTTTTATATACTTAAATATTATGAAATTTAATTAAAATTCCATATTTTATAATTTTGTAAATATTTTTAGGCGGTCACAATTAAAATTTAGTATATGTTTATTTTCAATTTTGAGAAAAACAATTAGTTATTGAAATGTAGAATTTGTGGCCATGTTGGCCCAACAATGTGAGCCAGGCCTTGAGCCAGGCCTGATTACAATTCCAATGTTTGTAAACTTTGTAATGATAACATACTTATCATTAATCAGTATCATCATTGTCACATGACAAAATAAGTACAACTAGTTAAGTTATTTAATTTTAATCATATTGCATAAATTGAGACATAAGAGCACTAGTCCTGTAATTTTCATCATATTGCAGAATGTGGATTGGACGTTCCTTTCAATGTCAAAGAAAAGAAAGGATTTGAATCCTAGTGGTCAACTCCTATCCAAAACATGTGCCAGGTTCTTTTCTATACCTCAATAGTTTATTGTTAAAAGTTTGAATTTGAGTAATTTTATATGATTTTATGTTACTCTAAGTAACTATAGCTTCTATTATTAACAGGCTATAGTATTTGTGTGCAATCATTCTTTCTGTAATTTTTGTCTAATTTCTTATGAACATGACAAACATGAAAATATGAATATGACGTTTAATTTTTTTCTATTTCTATGATTACATTGTCATGCAATATTAAAAGTAAACCTTGATTAAGAAGTACTAATTAATTAATTGAGTAAGTTTGATGAACGTTGTTTTTCATAATGTCACATATGTTGGTTCTAATGTTGTGTATATATCCTAATGTCACATATAAAAGATTATGGTTTCAAAGTTTATACATTGAATTATCATTTTTTTTATAACAAGAAAACATGTTTACTGTGGTTTTGTGATGTACCATGATATCTATGTATGTGATTCTTATACATAACCATTTAATAAACAAAATAACTACTAGTGTTGGCTTCGCCATTTTATACATAAAGGGATTCACATTATTTGGTGTTTCAATTCAGCGCTTCGATCTAGAACTTTGATTCCATACTTTGGCCTGCTCAATTTGGTACTGCTATCGTAATGCTATCTCAAAGTTATGTAGTACACTTGCACAGACCACCCCTGTTATAGAATTTTGTGATTTTTTTTGTTTTATTTTGGTATAATATCTATTTATATATTTGGTTTATTGCTCTTAGAATGGAGTTTACTTGATTTGTTAGAGGATTTTTGTTTCAAATGATTTTAATTTGCTTTAGGGAATTAGTGTCCTTAGATTCTTTCTCTCTGCAGTGTCTCTTAATTGATATTAAAGCTTTACTTTGCCATGTGATGCTTTCTTGTGAATTCAATTGTTCTAGGAGAGGATGAAGCTAATAGTCAACCTACCGTTGAAATACCACCTGATTTGGATATATGGGTGAAGTCATTTGGATATGCTACATCTTCTTCTCATCCACCTCAAGCCAATAATGAAACTGATAATTCAAGTGAAGATGATGTTGATGAATCAGATGACGACACTAGTGAACACATTAGTAGTGAATTTTGATTTGGATTGTTTTTTCTTGTTAACTAGTTTGAAATTTGCATTGTTTTTTCTAATTAATTTGGTTGGGCAAGTGATTATTAGTAACTTGATTGTGTCATTTTTAGTAATGTAACTCAAGTACTTGTTATTGACTTTATAATAATGTGATTGGCTTATTCAAATTAGATTTTTAATTTTATATTATTGTTACATTAATATTTAACATTTATTATAATATTTTAAATATGAATTAAACATAATAAATAATAAAAATTAAAAACCTGTGAGAGAAATTTGCTGGGAAATTACCTGCGGATTTTCAATTTGCTGCGACTTTTTCTGCGAAAATTTCAATTATCTGCGAGTTTATTTGTTTTACCTGCGATTCTTTCCTGCAACTTTTTCCTGCGACATTTTTCTGCGACTTTACCTGCTAAATTAATTACCACGAAGGATTTTGCTGGGAACTGAAAATAGCAGGAAGAACCGCAGGTAACAAGTTTCCTGCGGAAAGTTTGTCAAAATCCGCAGGTAAATCCGCAGGTAAACAGAGAATTTCTAGTAGTGTAATACTTGCAAATAAAACAACCTATTTTTTTTGTGTTTGTTAAAATTTGAATGAAATTGAAAGGGGAGGAGGTATAAAAGACAATTTAGAGAGAAGATGATATATAGTACTTAATTAAAATATTAAAATTTATATAATTAGCAATGCATATATGGATAAGTTTACCTGTTTAATTTTTTAAATAATTTAAAAATTGAATTTAAATTAAATTAAATTAATAATAATTGCAAATAAAACAACCGAAAAAATTTGTGTTTGTTAAAATTTGAATGAAATTTAGAGGGGAGAAGGTATTAATAATGAAAAATTAATTTTAGTATAACTACATGTACATATTTACTTATTTAATTATGAATGTATATAAATTCTAAAAACTCTCTAAAAAATTGGGCTAAGAAAGTTAAGAGAGGGTTTATTAAATTTTCAATATTTTTATTTAAAATTATAATTAGTAATAAGAAATTTAAAATGTATTATAAAGTTTAAATGTTATATGAATAAATGTTTCACATACTGCTACCAGGAAAATGTACTATGTCATTAAAACTCAACATTAACACGTTGGCTGGAGGAAGGTCTTCTATGGAAACACAGATAGACTTAGAACTCAATGCACATTATGGTTTGTTTGTTATAATAGACTAGCAACCACTATTACAAAATATACATTCGATAATATAATACTACTATGGTTATTTTTTCCACCGTTGTAATATCGCAAACTGGATGCGCCTGATATATTTTTTATTTTTTAGAAAGTTATTTAATCACGGTTGAGACAATCTTCATCTTCTCAAGCGATAATCTTCATTTTTTAGAAAGTTCCTTTATAACATGCCCTAAGCTAACTAGCAAACCAGCAAACCAGAGACGACAGCGATAGAGATAGCGAAATCTTCATCTTCTCAATCTTCGTTCATTTGAATCTTCATTCTTGATAATCTTCACTATATTCATTCTTGGTCTCTTCCTCTTTGAAGTACGGTATGTTTCGTGCAAACTTCACTCTCTTCATCATCTTCCTAATTCTGGATAATCTTCACTATCTTCATTCTTGTTTGATTTTGTGGTGTGTTTCATGCAAAGTTCATATGCTTTATGTTTTGTTGTTGGATTTAGCAGTGAACACAAATATTATAACTTTGCTAAAATGGATATCCATATGCTTAAGATTTGGAGTTGTATTATTGTTATGAATGTGTTTAGCTTTTCGATATGCTTTAGGTTTAGATTTTGTTGTGTCATTCACAATATTGTTTTTATATAAATTTCAGAATTTATTATGGATCGTAGTTGGATGAAAGCTGATAGATTAGATCCGGTATATGAGAAAGGAGTTCTTGAATTCGTTGAATACGTTGATCAAAATCTTCCCGACAATAATGGTATGTTTTATTTTCCTTGTGTTAATTATGGGAATATATATATATATAGGTACAAAGGATGAAATAGTCCATCACCTATGTTGTGATGGTATATGTCAAAACTATACAATATGGACGTGGCATGGTGAGGTGGAAAAAAAGCAAAACAGGGCATCACAAAGTCACGAAGTTGATGAAGATGAATATATGGATGACCGATTAGAAGATATGTTCCGTGATATTGGAGAATCTTCTTTTAAGAAAGTCCATATTTATGATACTTTATGTAGTGATAAGGAGACCCCTTTTATAAGGGGTGCACAAGTTTTACATGATTGTCTGCGGTGTTAAAATGGTTTAATCTGAAAGCAAAAAATGGGTGGCCGAATAAAAGTTTTACGGAATTGTTTTATTTGCTAAAACAAATGCTACCAGAAGATAACAATTTGCATGATTGTTGTTATGATGCCAAGAAGATATTGTGTCCAATGGATTTGGAGTATATCAAAATACATGCATGCCCTAATAACTGCATATTATACAGGAAAGAGTATGAAAATTTGGATCAATGTCCGGAATGTGGGGTGTCGCGTTACAAGCTGAAGGTCAACAATGGCGATGATAATGGTAATGACAATGTTAGTAGGAAGAATCCTCCTGCTAAAGTGTTATGGTACTTGCCAATAATTTCAAGATTCAAGAGACATTTTGCTAATGCGAATGACGCAAAGATTATTAGATGGCATGCAGATGAAAGAAAATGTGATGGAAACATACGTCATGTAGTTGATTCTTTGCAGTGGAAGAAAATTGATTCGTTGTTTCCATATTTTGGCACTGAGCCAAGAAACCTTAAGCTTGTGCTTGCCACCAATTGGAATGAACCCCTTTGATAATCTAAGTACTAACCATTCTTCGTGGCATGTTCTTCTCACGATTTACAACATATTTCCTTAGTTGTGCATGAAGCGTAAGTATATGTTGTTACAACAGAGATGTGGAAGGAATGAGTTGAAGATGATAATGCATATTCGGATGAAAAGTTTAATATGTGTGCAATGTTATTTTGCACAATCAACGACTTTCCTGCATATGGTAATTTGGCTGGATATAGTGTCAAAGGACACAAAGCATGTCCTATTTGTGAATCTAATACTTGTTATCACCAACTTGAGTTTGGAAAAAATACTGTTTACCTTGGGCATCAGAAAATTTCTAAAACCCGATCATTCTTATTGTAGATTGCGGAAGACTTTTAATGGAGTGCAGGAGTTTGATATCGCTAATAAACCTTTAATCGGGGATGAAGTTTATCAACGACAGAAACACATTAATATTGTCTTTGGAAAGAGAAAAAAAAAGGGCCAGTTGAGAAAATTTTATGAAAAAAGAGGTCGTGTTCTTTGATCTTCCATATTGGTCAGTCTCGATGTAAGACATTGTCTTGATGTGATGCATGTGGAGAAAAATGTGTGTGATAGTTTGATTGGTGTCGTACCTCAAAAAATACGATCTTTGCGATGCGCAAAACAAGGGTTGCACGATCACGGATTGACTTATGAGAGTCGCCACCGAACTTTATTTATTCTCGTGAAGGGAACGGAAAATATCGAGAAAACCCACGGGGAAAAGGATAGGGTATGGTCATCGCAACCATGTTGGGTTCGGAAGTTGGTTATGTAAGGGGAAGGTATTAGCACCCCCTGTAACGCCCCGATTTCGATTATTTCCATTTTTGATTGAGTCTTTTATTTAAATTGAGTGATAAATTATTTTATCTGTGAAATTGGTATGTTAATATGTTATGTTGACGTATTACTTTATTTTACCGTTTTCGAGAGTTTTCGGAGAAAATTAGAATGGAGGGTATTTTAGACATTTCTCAATTAATATTAAGTTAGAAAATTTAGTAGAAATAGATTTGTGAGTGAAAATGAATTAATTTGGATTGGTGTAGAAAATGAGAGAAAAGAAATAGAAAAGAAAGAAAAAGAGATAAGAAAGGAAAATAGAAGGAAATAGAAAGAAAAGAGAAATAGAGAGAAAAAGGAGAGAAAGAAAGAGGAAGAAGGGAAAAGAGAAGGAAAAGAGGGGAAAAGCTAGGAGATCAAGAAATCAACTTCTAGGAATCAATTAAATCCGGGTAAGGGTGTGAAATCTTGTTATCTTATCAATGTGTATGATTATGTATGATTGTTTGTTGTTGTTGTGGAATCTTTATGAGTTTAGGTATAAACTATTTTGAAAAATTGATTGGAAATTGATCCAAATGTATTAAAACTCATGTTGATTGTGTTCATTGTTGTTTATACATGATTGGTATGTATTGTTATACATCAAATTGGCATTTTTCTGAGTGTTAGGTGAAGATTTGGATGATTGGGGAGTGGAAAACGCAGAACTTCGTTCTGCAGAATTTTTCTGGGTATGCTCTGGCCATACGCATAAGGGGCATGTCCATACGCGTATGAGCCAAGGCGTTACGCGTATCATTGGCTTGTTTTTGGGCCAATACGCGTATGAATCTTGGCATTACGCATAACATGGGCGAGCCATGGGCCAATACGCGTATGGACTTTGAGACAAGGAATTTGTGAAGGAGATGGGCTCTGCCCATACGCGTATGAGCATTGGTGATACGCGTATGGACAGGAGGAATGTAAAAATAGGATTTTTCAAAATGTCGTTTTCGTTTTCGTCCGTAACTTTTGTTCCGATTATCCGATTTTTACATTCTTGGTGTCGTTGGAAAGGTATTGAGATGTACTTTCTTATTATGTTGATTTGGAAATTGTTAGCCGATTAAATTATGTCGGGAAATGTGAATAGTGTCGTTTTGTCAACTTTTGCCGTTTTAATGGTATGTAAATGAGGTGTATTATGCTATGTGCTTTTGATATGGATATCGTATGACTTGTATGATGTGAATGCATGTGATGACATGTTGTGGTGATGAATTATGGCCGAAAGGCAAATAAATGCAATGTGTTGTATTTGATTATATATGCATGTTTATGGTTGCATATATGTGTGAAATGCATGGTTGTCATGAGTTCTTGTGTGTCAAGCATCATGATGTGCATTGTTGTTGCGTCCTGTGTGACGGCGATTCCGGTGGGGAATCAGCTATAACATCGTGTGCCTCGAAAATATGAGGTATGAATAGCCTGAGGACCTAAAGTGATGGTTATAGAGGATCGTGAGCCTCTCTTGGTGGAGGTGTGAGCGATCGGGTCGTGAGCCTCTCTCGGTGGAGGTGTGAGCGATCCATAAACACCGTGAGCCTCTCTTGGTGGAGGTGTGAGTGGTGGGTGAACATCGTAGGCCCGGCGGGGAGTTACATTGGTAACGAGCGATGGTTCCAGCAGAGTTCCTGAGTGAACTAGTGATGATTGAGTCGGTACCGCATTGCATTTGCATAGAGTCGTAAGTCGGTCTCTATGATTTGCATTTATCATCTTTATATGATGCATTGGTGAATAAACATAAATGTGTACGTTTATGTGGAATGATGGTGAATGGTGAAAACATGAATGATGAATATGCTTAGTTGTGTGTATATATATACAATGTGATGTATATGAAAGAATTGTGGTGAGAATGTGGAAATGTGTATTTTTATGCTAAGATATATAATTATATGCATTGTTATTATGATAATATTTCTCACCCTTCTGCCTTTTTTTGATGCTCTATGAGGCATTGCAGAGTAGGTATGCTGGAGGTCTTTTGTGAAGCGTGTCTTCATTCTTTTGGTCGGTTGGCTCTGATATGTAGCACTGGGTAGCTAGGATGTATATGATTCTTTTGTGATACATTTGTACATGTATCTTGTTGATGAATGTTTACGTAAACATGAATTATGTGTTGGATTATTCTCGATGATGTATATATATTTGATGTATTTCAATGTTTAGATTTTCCGCTTTTATTCTAAATATTGAGATGTGGGTGCAAGGACTAAGTTCCTCTGTTGCAAAGTTACCCCACTATTGCATATCAATTGTTGAGCAGGTGTTGAATGTTTTAATGTTATGAATAATGTGACGTGCCTCTTTTATACCATGTTTATAATTATACTCTGGTGAATTTTTTAATATGTGCCTAAATGATTATGTGATTATTTGGGGGTATAGAAAGGGGGTGTTACATTAAGTGGTATCAGAGCCAGAGTTGAGTCAGTTGTGTCTGTCTTGTCGTTGTGTTGGTTGAACTGTTGTTTAACCTTGTTGTAATTTTTGGGAATGATCAGAAGATGGCTGGTAGAAATGACAATGCGATGGCTGCTGCTTTGGAAGCAATGGCTAGGGCGGTGCAAGGTGCGCCGAATGTGAATGTTAATGACGAGTTCAGGAAGAATCAACCACCGGTCTTCAAATGAAGATTTGATCCCGATGGAGCTCAATTGTGGTTGAAAGAGATTGAAAGAATTTTCAAAGTTATGGGCTGTGTGGAGGAGAATAAGGTGAGGCTTGGGTCTCACATGCTGAAGGAAGAAGCCGACGATTGGTGGGTCGGTATGCGTCAAGTTCTTGAGGTGGACGATGAAGAGATAACTTGGGATTTATTTCGTACTGAATTCTTGAGGAAGTATTACCCTGAAAGTGTGAAAGGGAAGAAGGAGATGGAGTTTCTTGAACTAAAACAAGGTAGTATGTCGGTGGTGGACTATACTGCTAAATTATTAGAGTTGGTTCAATTCCATCCTCATTATGCTGCAATTACTGCTGAGTTCTCTAAGTGTATTAAGTATGAGAATGGTTTACGTCCTGAGATTAAGCAAGCTGTGGGATATCAAAGGATAAGAAGGTTTACAGATTTGACGGAATGTTGTAGAATCTTCGAGGAAGATAGTAAGGCTCGTTCTACACATTACAAAAGTTTGAATGAGAGGAAGGGAAAGCAACAAGCTAGAAGTGGACCTTATGTGACACCCGTTGATAAGGGAAAGCATAGGGGAAGCTTTGATAGGAGATCTGGAGGAGGAAGTTCCGGTCCCGTTAAGTGTTACAAGTGTGGTGGAATGGGTCATAAGTCATTTGAGTGTGGGAAGACTGTGGTGAAATGTTCTAACTGTGGAGGAGTAGGGCATGCTACTACTGATTGTAGAAGGAATGTAGTGAAGTGCTATAATTGTGGAGAAGTGGGTCACATTAGTACTAAGTGTACTAAGCCGAAACAAGCTCAAGCGGGCGGAAAGGTGTTTGCATTGGCGGGAACTTAGACCACTAGTGCAGACCATTTGATTAAAGGTACATGCTTTATTAATAGTACACCTTTAGTTGCTGTTATTGATACGGGAACGACTCATTCGTTTATTTCGTCTGAGTGCGCGAAGCGTTTGAATCTTGCTTTGTCTTTGATGGGTATTGAGATGGTTATTGAGACTCCTGCTTCAGGATCGGTAACTACGTCTTTGGTGTGTGTAAGTTGTCCTTTGACCATGTATGGTAAAGACTTCATTATGGATTTAGTATGTTTGCCGTTGGAGGGATTGGACGTAATCTTGGGTATGAACTGGTTGTAATTTAATCGAGTTCATATAGATTGCTATCACAAGTTAGTAAGGTTTCCTTCTTTGGAAGATGATGAAGATGAGAGTTTCCTATCCACTAAAGAGTTGAAGAAACTTTTAGCGGACGACGCTCAATTGTTTGGTTTGTTTGCATCATTGTCGGTGGAGAGTAAAGTTGAGCTTGATGGGTTCCCAGTGGTGTGTGATTTTCCAGAAGTGTTTCCGGAGGATATTACGGATGTACCGCCAGAAAGAGAAGTTGAGTTTTCTATTGATCTAGTTCTGGGTACTAGACCGATTTCGATGGCACCGTATCGTATGTCAGCATCGGAGTTGGTAGAATTGAAAAAGCAATTGAATGACTTGTTGGACAAGAAATTTGTAAGACCAAGTGTTTCTCCTTGGGGTGCTCCGGTATTGTTGGTAAAGAAGAAGGATGGGAGTATGCGGTTATGCATTGATTATCGACAGTTGAACAAGGTGACAATTAAGAACAAGTATCCGCTTCCAAGGATCGATGATTTGATGGATCAATTGGTTGATGCGCGTGTTTTTAGTAAGATTGATTTGAGATCGGGATATCACTAAATTCGTGTGAAAGAAGAGGATATTCAAAAGACGGTCTTTAGGACACGGTATGGTCATTACGAATATTCTGTGATGCCATTCGGGGTTTCTAATGCGTCGGGTGTGTTTATGGAATACATGAATCGTATTTTTCATGAACAGTTGGATCGTTTTGTGGTTGTGTTCATCGATGATATTTTGATTTACTCTAAGTCTCAAGAGGAGCATGAAGAGCATTTGAGGATTGTGTTACAAATTTTGAAAGAGAAACAATTGTATGCTAAGTTGTCGAAATGTGAATTTTGGTTGTCGGAAGTAAGTTTTCTTGGACATGTTATTTCCGGTAGTGGTATTAGTGTGGATCCATCCAAGATTGATGCGGTGATGCAATGGGAGGTTCCTAGGTCGGTTACGGAGATTCGAAGCTTTTTAGGCTTGGCGGGTTATTATCGGAGGTTTATTGAGGGATTTTCGAAGTTGGCACTTCCGTTAACGCAATTGACTTGTAAAGGAAAGGCTTTCATTTGGGATATTCATTGTGAAGAGAGTTTCAATGAGCTAAAAAGGAGGTTGACAACGACTCCGATCTTGATTTTACCGAATCCTAATGAACCATTTGTTGTGTATTATGATGCTTCGTTGATTGGTTTAGGTGGTGTTTTGATGCAAGATGGAAAAGTTGTGGCTTATGCTTCAAGACAATTGAGAGTGCATGAAAAGAATTATCCTACACATGACTTGGAGTTAGCGGCCGTGGTGTTTGTTTTGAAAATATGGAGGCATTATCTTTATGGTGCGAGATTTGAAGTTTTTAGTGATCACAAAAGCTTAAGATATTTATTTGATCAAAAAGAATTGAACATGAGACAAAAAAGGTGGTTAGAACTTTTAAAGGATTATGACTTTGGTTTGAATTACCATCCGGGTAAGGCAAACGTGGTGGCCGATGCCTTAAGTCAGAAGTTGTTACATATGTCCGTATTGATGATGAAAGAATGGGAACTTTTGGAGAATTTTAGAGACTTGAGTTTGGTTTGTGAAATGACGCCGAGAAGTGTGCGACTTGGTATGCTACATGTTACGAATGATTTTCTTGCAGCCGTATGTGAAAAACAAAAGTTGGATTTGAAATTCGTTGATTTGATGTTGAATGAGAATGAGGATTTCAAGGTTGATAATTTTGGAGTTTTGAGATTCCGTGGTCGTATTTGTATTCCCGATGATGTGGAGTTGAAAAAGATGATATTGGAGGAAGGACATCGAAGTAACTTAAGTATTCATCCGGGAGCGAACAAAATGTATCAAGATTTGAAGAAAATCTTTTGGTGGTCCGGATTAAAGAGAGATGTAGCTCGATTCGTGTATGCGTGCTTAACTTGTCAAAAGTCTAAGGTGGAACATCAAAAACCTAGTGGATTGATGCAACCGTTGGACATTTCGGAATGGAAATGGGATAGTATATCGATGGATTTTGTTACGGGATTGCCGAATACGCAAAGAGGTCATAATGCTATTTGGGTAATTGTTGATAGGCTTACTAAATCTGCTCACTTCATTCCAATTGATATTAGTTATCCTTTGGAGAGGTTAGCCAAGATTTATGTTCTAGTGGTGGTGAAGTTACATGGAGTTCCTAAGAGTATTGTATCGGATAGAGATCCTAGATTTACATCGAGGTTTTGGGAGAGTTTACAAAAGGCTTTGGGTTCTAAGCTAAGATTGAGTTCGGCTTATCATCCGCAAACGGATGGTCAAACCGAAAGGACAATTCAATCGTTGGAGGATTTATTGCGTGCTTGTGTGCTCGAGCAAGGTGGTGCTTGGGATAGTTATTTGGCGTTGATTGAGTTCACCTACAATAACAGTTTTCATTCGAGTATAAGTATGGCACCATTTGAGGCTTTGTATGGTCGGAGATGTCGAACACCTTTGTGTTGGCATGAAATGGGTGAGAGGACGATAGTTGGACTGGAGATGGTACAACAAACGACGGAGAAAGTGAAGTTTATTCGGGAGAAGATGAAAGCTTCTCAAAGTAGACAAAAGAGCTATCATGACAAGAGAAGGAAAGATCTTGAGTTTCAAGAAGGCGACCATGTGTTTTTGAGAGTTACACCGGTTACGGGTGTGGGTCGTGCTTTGAAGTCGAAGAAGTTGACTTCTCGTTTTATTGGTTCGTATCAGATTACTTCACGAGTTGGCGCTGTGGTGTATCGTGTGGCGTTGCCTCCGAATCTTTCAAATTTGCATGACGTATTCCATGTTTCGCAACTTCGGAAGTATGTTCCGGATCCGTCACATGTTATTCCTATGGACGAGGTTGAAGTGAGAGATAACCTTACGGTTGAAGCTTTACCGATTAGGATTTTGGACCGTGAAGTTAAGAAGCTAAGAGGCAAAGATATTGCGCTTGTGAAAGTAGCGTGGGGAGGCGCTGCGAAAGGCAATATGACTTGGGAACTAGAGAGTAGGATGCGAGAGTCGTATCCGGAGTTGTTTGAATCAGGTAATATTTTCGAGGACGAAAATTTCTAATGTGGGGGAGAGTTGTAACGCCCCGATTTCGATTATTTCCATTTTTTATTGAGTCTTTTATTTAAATTGAGTGATAAATTATTTTATCTGTGAAATTGGTATGTTGATATGTTATGTTGACGTATTACGTTATTTTACCGTTTTCGAGAGTTTTCGGAGAAAATTAGAATAGAGGATATTTTAGACATTTCTCAATTAATATTAAGTTAGAAAATTTAGTAGAAATAGATTTGTGAGTGAAAATGAATTAATTTGGATTGGTGTAGAAAATGAGAGAAAAGAAATAGAAAAGAAAGAAAAAGAGATAAGAAAGGAAAATAGAAGGAAATAGAAAGAAAAGAGAAATAGAGAGAAAAAGGAGAGAAAGAAAGAGGAAGAAGGGAAAAGAGAAGGAAAAGAGGGGAAAAGCTAGGAGATCAAGAAATCAACTTCTAGGAATCAATTAAATCCGGGTAAGGGTGTGAAATCTTGTTATCTTATCAATGTGTATGATTATGTATGATTGTTTGTTGTTGTTGTGGAATCTTTATGAGTTTAGGTATAAACCATTTTGAAAAATTGATTGGAAATTGATCCAAATGTATTAAAACTCATGTTGATTGTGTTCATTGTTGTTTATACATGATTGGTATGTATTGTTATACATCAAATTGGCATTTTTCTGAGTGTTAGGTGAAGATTTGGATGATTGGGGAGTGGAAAACGCAGAACTTCGTTCTGCAGAATTTTTCTGGGTATGCTCTGGCCATACGCGTAAGGGGCATGTCCATACGCGTATGAGCCAAGGCGTTACGCGTATCATTGGCTTGTTTTTGGGCCAATACGCGTATGAATCTTGGCATTACGCGTAACATGGGCGAGCCATGGGCCAATACGCGTATCGACTTTGAGACGAGGAATTTGTGAAGGAGATGGGCTCTGCCCATATGCGTATGAGCATTGGTGATACGCGTATGGACAGGAGGAATGTAAAAATAGGATTTTTCAAAATGTCGTTTTCGTTTTCGTCCGTAACTTTTGTTCCGATTATCCGATTTTTACATTCTTGGTGTCGTTGGAAAGGTATTGAGCTGTACTTTCTTATTATGTTGATTTGGAAATTGTTAGCCGATTAAATTATGTCGGGAAATGTGAATAGTGTCGTTTTGTCGACTTTTGCCATTTTAATGGTATGTAAATGAGGTGTATTATGCTATGTGCTTTTGATATGGATATCGTATGACTTGTATGATGTGAATGCATGTGATGACATGTTGTGGTGATGAATTGTGGCCGAAAGGCAAATAAATGCAATGTGTTGTATTTGATTATATATGCATGTTTATGGTTGCATATATGTGTGAAATGCATGGTTGTCATGAGTTCTTGTGTGTCAAGCATCATGATGTGCATTGTTGTTGCGTCCTGTGTGACGGCGGTTCCGGTGGGGAATCAGCTATAACATCGTGTGCCTCGAAAATATGAGGTATGAATAGCCTGAGGACCTAAAGCGATGGTTATAGAGGATCGTGAGCCTCTCTTGGTGGAGGTGTGAGCGATCGGGTCGTGAGCCTCTCTCGGTGGAGGTGTGAGCGATCCATAAACACCGTGAGCCTCTCTTGGTGGAGGTGTGAGCGGTGGGTGAACATCGTAGGCCCGGCGGGGAGTTACATTGGTAACGAGCGATGGTTCCAGCAGAGTTCCTGAGTGAACTAGTGATGATTGAGTCGGTACCGCATTGCATTTACATAGAGTCGTAAGTCGGTCTCTATGATTTGCATTTATCTTCTTTATATGATGCATTGGTGAATAAACATAAATGTGTACGTTTATGTGGAATGATGGTGAATGGTGAAAACATGAATGATGAATATGCTTAGTTGTGTGTATATATATACAATGTGATGTATATGAATGAATTGTGGTGAGAATGTGGAAATGTGTATTTTTATGCTAAGATATATAATTATATGCATTGTTATTATGATAATATTTCTCACCCTTCTTCCGTTTTATGATGCTCTATGAGGCATTGCAGAGTAGGTATGCTGGAGGTCTTTTGTGAAGCGTGTCTTCATTCTTTTGGTCGGTTGGCTCTGATATGTAGCACCGGGTAGCTATGATGTATATGATTCTTTTGTGATACATTTGTACATGTATCTTGTTGATGAATGTTTACGTAAACATGAATTATGTGTTGGATTATACTCGATGATGTATATATATTTGATGTATTTCAATGTTTAGATTTTCCGCTTTTATTCTAAATATTGAGATGTGGGTGCAAGGACTAAGTTCCTCTGTTGCAAAGTTACCCCACTGTTGCATATCAATTGTTGAACAGGTGTTGAATGTTTTAATGTTATGAATAATGTGACGTGCCTCTTTTATACCATGTTTATAATTATGCTCTGGTGAATTTTTTAATATGTGCTTAAATGATTATGTGATTATTTGGGGGTATAGAAAGGGGGTGTTACACCCCCTACATCCATCGTGCTTGATGGGAACCATCTACGTTGTCTAGGCATGAAAGGGTATCTGAGATCTATAAGCTTGCTAAGGAAAAAATGGATGATTACTTGAGGGGATATAAGAGATATTTATTATTGAGTTCGTCTTAATTTTCAATCCAATGCCTACATATCCCAGAGGGAATCAGAACTCTGTAGTTCCAGTTGATATTTTTTTTGGTTTGTTGTGTGTTTTTTATGGACGATGCTATGTAGCATGCCCTTTTTGAAAAGGTTTTAAACCGAGAAAAAAGAGAAAAGCCCGAGGGTAAAAAGGTTTGGATTGGTGAGATGTTTTATTAAGATTTGAAAAAAATTCAGAGACATACACCACACTAAAGTCTATGACAATAGGAGCGAGTATTTCATACAGATGATCCAAGCGTCTCACGTATGAAATACCCTAAGAAGAGGTAAGGAAAACTATCGCTCATCTTTTCCCATGTACTTAAGGCTAATGGCATGCAATGCGTATCGTATTAGTTAAGGGTATTTTTGTATTTTTTAAGAAAGAAGATTTTAGTTTTAAAAGAAGACTAAGAGGGAACTTCTATCCCAATGTTGTCACATCATAGATTTAATCCTAAAGTCTAATCTTAATTTAAATTAATCAAAGATTAAATTGAATTAAGATATCCTAAGAGATCATGGAAATCACGCAAGCAGACAATCATTCATATGCAATAAGTATCATGAGCTATCATTAGGCAATGTATCAAAATTAGAGTAAAGATCAATAGAGAGATTCACAAAATTCAATCGAGAAAACCTAAATAAAATATCAGCTAAATTAATTTAAAATCCTAATCAAAAATGAAAAACAACATTAATTCAAGAACTTAATCACACACTTAAACCAAGAAGTAATCCTACTTTCAAATCAATAATTAATTATGGATTTAATTAAGAACTAATCACAAGTTTTAAATAGAAATTAATCCTAAATTTTAATTAATCACAAATTATTGAACAATTAGTCATAAATTAAAAGGTAAAGACAAAATATAAATCTAAAGAAAATCTAATAAGAAAAAAGTGTAAAATTAATTTGAGGGTTAGTGTAAATGACACGGGCCATTCTTTAAGCCCAAAGGAATTGTTCTTTATTGTTCAAAGAGTAAAAACAATTGACCTGGTACACAAGAGCCCACCCGAGTCCTTGTGTGAAAAGGAAATAACAGCTAGATCTTCAACAAATCATTTGTTCCGTTTTTTATTTCCAACTCACTCTCTCGTCTTCGATTTTCTCTCACTCTCGTCTGCCTCTCTTTCTCCCTTTCGCACTGAATCATGGAGAGAAAAGGAAGACTCCGCCACGGCGTGGCTGCTAACCAGCAACAGCGAAGTTTACTAAATGCCTCCTATCCTTTTTGTGTTTGCAACTTTAAATCGATTAGCTCTGACGACTCGATTTCGCGACGGGCTCGAAATCAACGCAACCTAATCTACGACAATGGAATAGGATTGAAACAACAACATACTTTGAAAAATAATTAGGTTCGATTCCAAACTTTCGCTTTTACTCTCCGTTTGGAATTTCTCCTTTCTCCTTCGTCCGTGTGTGTATGTTGTTGCTCTTGTTGTTTCTTGCGTGTTATTGTCATTGTCGTGCGTGTAATTCATGTGATTGATAATGATGTTGTGTGATGCGTGTTTTCCTCTTCATTCTACCTCCAATTTGTGTGAGTATGTGATGCTATGGTGTATGTGAATCATTTTTTTTTTGTGAATTTTTCTCGTGTGAATATGTATATCTTTGTATGCTGCCGTTGTGATCCCCCTTTATAGGATCTGTACATTAACTTGCGAGATTTGCTCTCGACTCTTATTTTGAAAAAATTTCGTTTTCAGTTCAAATCGGTCCGATTGTGTCGGCTGTAATTTGAAACTTGCCTTATGTGACGGATAAGCTTCCATTTCCATTTGAACATGTTTAGGTTGTGTTTGGAAGTTGATGGCTGAAAATCTTTTATTTCAATTTGAACCGCAGTATCGTATTGGATTTTCATAGGCTAAGATTCGCTTATACTTCTGCAAGTGTATGACATCTCATAGGTTTATCAAGCTTGCAGAATGCTTTCGGTTTAGATAAATCGAGATCTTCATTCTCATAATCTGCAAGGACCCAGGGTAAGATCACTATATCCATATCTTGTCAAGGTGTTAAGATGCATAAGGTATTGGAATTTCATAGCCAAAATAATTCATAAATTATTGCAAAATAAATTCCTTATGTATAGAATATTTGGATATAGTGTCGGTGATCTATTCTTGTTTCTCATTACTATCCTGCAATTCCATCGAAGGTGAAACTTTGACAGGATTTGAATGCTCAGATTGTGTGAACATTATCATGATTTGCATGAGTACAGTCACGATTGCCAAACTAAATACTGTAAATGCAACACCCCTCCCAGAGGATAGTAGTGAAGACCATTGAAGCAACTTCACAGTCCGCCAACAACCATGAAAGCCCATGTAGAAGAGACTTTATTAGTTGACCCAAATCACGCGGCTCATGATTGTTGAATTCGTCATCAGCTATATGTTTGTCTAACAAATCATCCTTAGCCACAAATATGTCTCGACACCATTGGGCAACATCTTCATCTGCTTCTGGCGAGTCCTTCATCAAATGCCTCTTAACAATGCACATGCACCACTGAAGGTTTTGGTCAAGCTGAAAGTTCAAATTGTAGTGTACTTTAAGGTGTAAAATTTGAACCACTTCTTTTGTCTTTGCACTTTGTAACTTGAACTCTGCATCCTTGTATACTTTGAACTTTGTAAGAAACCTTAAGTCTTGAAATCATGTGAATTTTCAATTCTTGTATTTTGTAAATGACCTTTGGACTTTGTATCCAATCTTATACATTGGCATGGAATCACTTTGAGTTTGTCTTGTAGAGAACAATAAATCTTGAATACTTTTAGAATTAATGAACATCCAACTTGTGAAAGAATTTGAATTTGAACAATGAAGCATGAATTTGGTGCTTAAACTTGTGATTTAGGATGAAATTAACAAAGAATCTTGAAATCAAATTGAACTTTTGTAAATAACATGAGTCTTGAAATTTGTACACCTTGAATTTCATGAACTTAATCACATGAAAATGTTATTTTGCTAACCAACTCCTTTTTAATTTGTAACTTGGACATTTGAATGGTGAATGGATCATGATCATTTTATTAAGCCAAAAGTCTGGCCATCTTTAATTTGAATTTGAGCACTTGAATTGTGTAAGTCCTGTGGTTTTTGGATTAGCTGCATTTTGGTAAAACAACATTCTGATAGCAAGATGTTGAACCAGATGTTCTGCCATGTCAGTCAGACATCATGCTCTACATGATGTTGGGACATGTTCCAGGACATGTTATACCAGGTAGTTAAGGCATGACTATATTGGTGATTTTAGTGTGAATTTTGAGTTTTTTCGAATGCACGCGTGGGCGACTGTTATAGGAGAATATTGTGGGAATTTCTGTTATTAGAGATTCTATTACTTTTTTTCGTAAAAAGGATCCTTTAGCCTTTTTAGGAAAGTTTGTATTTTCCTTCTATTTTGATGCAAGTTGATTTGCATCCAGTTTATACTTATTGTTGTTATTTGTGCGCCACAAGAAGCCCAAGTCCAGTAGGTCTGAAGACTATTTAAAGAGAAGAAAAACCCTATTGTAATAAGAGAGCATATCGTGAGAATTTAGAGAATAAGGATTAATCGTTGTTTTAGTTGGTCCCTAGGGTTTTCGTTTGTTAATTGTATGTCACCCACGTATCTTCTGATGCATTGAGTTTGACTGATTGTTCATTGTTCACCCTAAGATTTTAAGCAAAGAGTGTATTGTTCTTGGTTGAAGCTTTTAAGCAAAACCGAGTATTGTTTTGGAAGTGTGATCTTCAATTGTTTGTTTTGTATACAGTCACTGGGATTGGGACTGTTTGATATCACTGAGGTGATTTATGAAGTGAGAGGGGATTCTCATTTCTAGATGGTGATTTCTATGTAGAAGTTGCACTGGGTAGGGATTAAGTGAGAAGTTGTAAACTGGGATTGTTTAGCTTAAAATTAATACTGCTAATAGTCGATTTCCTTCCTGGCTTGGTAGCCCCTAGATGTAGGTGAGTTGCACCGAACTAGGTTAACAACTTTGGTGTTATTTACTTTCTGCAATTTACAGTTTTTGGTTGTGTGTGTTCAAACTGTGTTTTGATCCCAGCGATGTGGCATTTGTCTCGACATCTGGTATCTGCGCGCCAGAATTTCAAATTGATGAACGACTTTTATACTTGATTTTTGTAACCTTGAAGAATTCATAACAACAGCCAAAACTCTTGAAGAATAATACGCCCGGAAACCTCTTGAAATATCACGTTGCAACCAAATTTGAGATACCATGAATCATGGCCCAAATTAATTCAAAATCGGAATGCATCAAAGCCCAACAAAGAACTCAAGTTTGAGATTAATGCACCATGTCCTCAAGAATAACAACAATACCTTGATTTATAAGAAACCAACGTCCGATCTTGACTTTCATGAGATATGGCCACAAAACCTAACCAAGATATCTTTGAAGTATTGGTCCAGGGATGGCCTAAGTATGAGAAAGAGAAGCCCTAAGACCCCTTTGAATTAGAATCATTTGGTCATGACTAGAAGTAATTGACTGAGAGAATGAGTATTGTCTCCACTTGGAATTTAAGGCACCTGCACAAGCTTGTTAGTCATACTGAGTATGCACGCAAGATCCTATGACCTAATTCTCAGAAGACCATGGTCAAAGGCCAGATGGTCTTACAGAGAGAAAGCTAAGAAAAGTATGACAAATTTGGGGTATGACAATTGGAACACTTCTAAACATTCCAGGAAAGACTAAAGATAGTAAGAAATCTCGTCTCGATATGGAGGCGATGGGTATACGAAAACAATTGGCACCAATAGAAAAAAGGAAAATAACTTATTTGCCTCCGGCTTGTTACACTCTATGTAAAAAGGAAAAGAAAATTTTTTGCGAGTGTTTGCATGGTATCAAAGTTTCCCAAGGTTACTCATCAAACATCAATAAACTTTCATCAATGAAAGATCTCAAGTTAACTAGTTTGAAATCTCATGATTTTCATGTCTTGATGCAACAACTTCTACCAGTGGTTATCCGTGGCATCCTACCAAAAAATGTGAGAGTAACTATAACCATATTGTGTTTATTCTTCAATGCCATATGTAATATAGTTCTTGATTTCAAAAAATTAGATGAATTAAAATATGAGGTTGTCATAATCTTATGTCAATTGGAGATGTATTTTCCTCCATCACTTTTTGACATTATTGTTCACTTACTTGTTCATCTAGTCAAAGAAATCAGAATTTATGGTCCACTTTATTTAAGGTGGATGTATCCAATAGAGCAATACATGAAGATCTTTAAAGGATATACGAAGAATCATCACCGAATGGAAGCTTCGATTCTTGAAAGGTACATCACAGAAGAAGCTATTGAGTTTTGTACAAACTATTTGTTAGAAGCATAGTCTATGGGAATTCCAAAGTCTCGTCATGTTGACACTGAAGGTAGAGGTATTCAAGGTTTAAATGTTAAGTCAATGGCTCGGGATGTAGTTATTTAGGCACATTTCTATATATTGAATAATCTTGAAGAAGTTCAACCATACGTGGCTACTCACAAAAGACTTTTGAAGAAATGATATCCACGAATGAGTGACAAGTTATTGTTGATCGGGCATAACAAGAAATTCCTAGATTGGTTTAATAAAAGGATACCAAATGATCATAGTGCATCTGAGACAATTAATTGGTTGTCGTACATGCCAAAATTTAATGTGGTGCCTTGGACTGCATATGACATTGATCATTATACCTTTTATACAAAATCAAAATATGATCGTAGTACAATGCAAAATAATGGGGTTATGGTTGAAGTCGAATCTGTGTATATCTGTAGTTCGAAAGATAAGAATCCAATATTGGCATCTAGTGCGTTCTATGGTGTCACTGAGGAGATTTGGGAGATTAATTATGTCATCTTCAAAGTGCCTTTATTTAAATGAAAGTGAGTTCCCAATAATATTAATGGTGTACAAACTAATGACTTAGGATTCACTCGGGTTGACCTTGGCAAGGAAAATTATATGACTGAACCATTCATTATGGCTTCACAAGCAAAACAAGTTTTCTATGTGACTGATCCTTTGGACACATCGAGGTAATGGTCAATGGTTCTCTGAGGAAAAGACAATCCTAGTAGTGATGAAAGTTTTGATATTCCTTCTACTCCTTCTTACACAACAAAAGTGCCTACCACATATGATGAAGTTGATAGAGATGGTGTGCATGCTATTTGTATCGATCATAATGAAGGCATATGGGAAAATTAACAAGTAATTATTTTATTTTTTATTCGTAATTTAATGTAAGTTATTATTTCTAAGTATATTTACTAACAAGTATGATTATTTGAAATTGTAGGTATTTAAAGTCAAGACACTAAGAGACAAGACACAAAGAGACAAGAAACCAAAACACTATAATACAATTATGTGATGTTATATAATGTGTTATATGTTATTTTATGCCATTTTTCTTTTGATGTAATATACATACAATGTTTGGTTCTCAATCCAATATATGGATTTGATGTAATACAATACAATTATTGTTATGATATAATTGTTGTTTATGTTTTGATGTGGTTCACACAAGTACTGGTTAAAAAATGGAAAATTTTCAAAAAGTAGAAATATATTTTTTTAAGAAGCAGATAATTTAACTACGGTTGTTAAATATGATCGTGGTTGTAGAGTGAACATTGTCCAAAATAATATGTACCAAAAAAGCGCTGCTGAGAATCGAACCTGAGACCTTTAATATTTTACAACGATTAGTTAAAGCAACTGTGGTAATATGTTGCGCGCTTTCAGGTTTTCTACAACGGTCATACGACTGTGATTATAAGTAATGCATATACAACCACACGCTACGTAACAACGGCGATCCTGCGTAATAATATATGTTTTCCAACCGTTGTTGTATATGTGTGTCGCTCCCGGGATTTTCATCCTAGTACAAACGCGAAAGTGGCACCGAAACAGAGTCACCAGCAATGTGTATTTATCCCAAGAGAGGGAAAGGAAACACTGCATAAACCTGAAGGAAAGGAAAGAGCATGGTCTTGCGACCAAGAGAACTGGGTTCGGGAGTCGGTTACGCGTGAGGAAGGTATTAGCACCCTCACGCGTCCATCGTACCCGATGGGATCCACGCTTGCTGCTTCAATCAAAGGGTGTAAGAAAAGGATCCTGGAAAAGGGAACTGCTAGCTGGAGAACTGGAAAAGGAAAAGAGAGAGAAAGAGAAACAAATGTAGGGAAAATAAAAGAAGTGCTCGAATGAGCCCTACCCCACTGCCTACGTATTTCATCGGGAGCATGTGAATCAGAGCGACGTAGTTCCCCTCACTAGGGATGGATTGTTTATGTTTTTTAGGGAACGACTAACGTTCTAGCTCAGGTGTTGCAGGCTCGCTGGTCCGAGTGCGTTACCATCTTGCAGGCGAACGAGAAGAAGCACATTTGTACGTTGAGAATGAGAAAGGAATTCCCGAAGGAAAGACGTTATTGTTTGTTTTTTTCTTTTAAGCAAGAAGTGTTTTTGATTATGTGTGTTTTGTAACTCGTATTGTATTTAAGTCCCTCATGTAAGATCGAATGCCTCGCATATCGACCCGGGATGGGACGTACGCTAAACATTCTAAAAAAATGAAAGAAGATCCCTCACTATCTCATTCTTACATGAAAGGCTCAAATACAATATTTGTTTTGCCTCTATTAAGTGTTTTTACTTTTGTTTGAAGATGAGGAGAGAAGAGACTCAAAAGCGGATCAAAGGTAAAAATCTAATAGGGACTAAGACTCACCCTAGTGTTAGCATGATTGGTGATCCTATGGTTAATGAGGTTTAAGGAACCTAATCCTAAAAAAAAGAGAAGAAGAAAGAAAGAAAGCAACTTACTTCCAAGATGGAAGTTAAGTTGTTTCTAAGAGGGAAGGAAGAATTATGAAAACAAAGCATTATTAAATGCTTAACAACATAAATTGAATGATTAAAAGATGAGGGAAGAAACTAGAATGTGGATGCATATCCACATTCAAATGACTTACTATTAGCCCCTAAAATGGTTAGTACAATTATTTACAAATGAAGAAACTAGATAAGATGAACAAATGAAACTTAAACCAATCAAGAATCGAAGTAAAAGCATCTTAAAGGCTAAGGGAAGCACAAGGTCAGAATGTACATCATAAGAATGTTCTCCAATAATATGAGAGAAAACACAAATCAAATGCACACACACACTTCCTTAAATCACAAAGAAATGCACTATGAAAGAATTAGATGAAGAATGAGTGATTATACAAAGTGGTCATGTAATAATGCTTCAAGTAATGTCAAGGTCAGAATATGGATGACCTAAACATGTGCCTAAACATGATGTACAAATGTCATATGAGGCATACAATCAAGCATCCAAACATTAAGAGCGATTAGGAGAAGGAGTGAGAACATATGAACATGAATTAAACATGGAAAGAAACCACTTAAGGCATAAGTCAAACCCAAAAAGAAATCAATATGAAACTCATGTGTCAAGGTCAGAAGTGATGTGTCATGTTAATATGAATATAAGATGCACAAGACACACACATTCAAGCAATTACAAGTTATTTAGAGGCTAGAAGAAAGATAAACATGCATTTAGATGAAACATATTCAAGTATGCAAAGTAAGACTTAAATGGCACATGGAATGAATGTAATGCTTTAAATTCAGAGGCATACATCATATCAAATGCAAATGGATAGTATGGCATGGTATAAGCAAACTAAATACAAGTCAAGTTGGCACTTAGATGCAAAAGAAAGAGGAAATAGGTCAAAAGGACACATGTAAAACAAGTATTGAACATGTACACAAAAAGACATCAACTTCAAACCAATGACCTATAATTTCAATCAACAGACCTATAATTATCTAAACATGGCTCAAGAAGTCAAGAAAAGTGATTTCATACAATGGCACAAGTGCCTTATCACGCAAGTAAACAAAAATGATCAAAGAAGTTCACCAAAAAAGACCTCAAACAAGTGTGATCTAACAAATACCAAACATGATTAAAAAATCACCAAATTAAGTCTCAAGAGACTTCCACTAGAGACAAACATCATACCAAAAACTCATACAAAAATTCAGATAGAAAGGACCTCAAACAATCAAGCAAAAGTCACTTATGAATCATGAATCAAAGTGCAAAGATGGAGGATATAAATGTAATAAAAGAAAGTTCTAAAAATGAAAAAAAAAATATTTTTGTGAAATTTTGGATGTTATTGAAAGGATTCAAAAAGATTGGTGCAAAAATGTTTAGGGAGCTATGAGAAATAAATATTTGAAATGCACATATGAACATGGAAACAAATTTCAAAAGAAATAAAAGAAAAATATGGAATAATATGCAAATATTCACAAAATAAAAAATAAAAATAATAGAAAATTAGTTAAACATGTTAAGACATCACTTGAATTTTTATAGAATTTTTCATAATGTTTTGGTATTTTTAAAAATCAATTATGAAACAAATAAAAAAAGAAATTAAAATAAAGAAAAAGAAAGCAGGGGGTGCAGAGCAGTAAAAAATCATGTTCAAAATTCACAATGAGCCCAAAGTGGGGGTGTACATAGAAATTAGGTCCAATCCAATTAAAAATGTGGTTGAGTGTGGTAGCGCGTGTGTGCAATCAAGTGTCAGATGCAATCATGGCCATAGGATTAGTTGGTCAAATATTATCAAAACAAACATGCGTATCACATGGATCAAAACATCAGTGCACACCAATTACCATACACACGCGCACATGTAATCATCCGAAATTAAAAATTTGAGACCACGTGAGAGACTACATATCATTAATGCGCTGGCATCATGCAAGACGTTTGATCAAAGTCAATATGAGATCATTAAATAATCAGGCACATCCAATGAATCAAAGAGACAGTCTATCATAAGCAACATGTACACACCCACACACACATAATCATTCTAAAGTCAAATAGAGCATGTGCACAACACGTGAGTTTTAATGCGTTGGCATGTCCACAACCACACGATGATGATAATCCAACGGTCATGATTTAAACTAACACAAACCCTAACATCAAACCACCGGCCGGAGAAGGACCTCCGGTCATCTTCTCCGGCGAGCAACCACCACCTGCAAACTTCAATTTTTCCATAAATGCGCAACAATGGTACCAAAATAAAGAGGAGCTCATGTAGATTAAGAAAACAGAATCACTTTTCACACATCAAGCACATATACAGAGAACAGATGAGATTAAAATATGCCCTAGCTTTTGGATCTACGCCTCTAAGAGGCCTATCAACTAGCCGGATTATCAAATACTCCTATTGAGCTCATATCAACAAAAAACAAGCTAAACAGAATGTAAATCGTGCCAGAAAAGTTTGAGATATTGAAACCTGAAAATGTTAAAACTGGAGTTAAAAGAAAACCAGAGAATTGTGCTTCTTCTTTGAGCTTCACTTGGCCAAATAAAGGCTTACAGATCCTTGAAAACATGGATGGAATTCAGTATGCAGTGGAGGATACTTCAATCTTTTCAATGCTACCAAGCTTCAATGTGTTCCCATGTTGTTTGATGTTGAAGCTTGAAGATGAATTCAGATGTAAGTGGTGATGAAATCGTGTGTAGAGAGAGATTAAGTTCAGAGAAAATTTGAGAGTGAGTTGAAAAAAGTGAGAGAATCAGAGAGAATGATTTTTGGTGAGAGTAAAAAAATGAAGTTGAAAAATGAATTCGTGAGTGAAATGTGAATTTATATGTTGAGTTTAGTGACTTAACTCATGGTTAACTGAGTCACTGAGTAGAGTTAACTGAGCTGCCCCTAACTAACTGAGTCAAGTTAGTTAGGGCGAGCTAGCTTGGTTGTGTTATGGTGAGGTTGGTTTATGGTGTGTTATGGTGAGGTTGGTGAAAAGAAAGGTGCTGATGAATTCATAGGAGATCAGTGGTGCAGCAGAAAAACTTGTTCCACAAGTTTGGTTCTTTTCCATTTCCATGTATGTCAAGGTAAGCATGTATGTATGTAAGGGAATGGTGTGTTCAAATGAAGAAACAAAGTACATGAATTGTTTGATGGATGCCTGAACCAAAATCGTGCACAAGCTGTTAATGCATCAGTGTCAAGCATGATAATTTGCAAGTGGAAATCTCTCAATTCAATGAATGGTTTGATGAGGTTTTGGGATCAATGGAAAGAGGAGGTGTAATACTACAAGTTTGGTATGCAACATGGTTGGAAACAAAGCTTCTAACATACACAAAAGTGACCTGAAACATTGGAAACCAAGACTGGTGTATGGCGTGGCAAATTGACTTGGGCATGGCCATGTGACTTGGGAAATTTTCAGTGTGAAGCAACCAACTTTGGACCAATATATCTCCATCATATCTTGATCAAATCAAAATTTGTCCAACATCAACATTGAAGAGGGCATGGCAAGGAACAACTTTGATGTTGAAAAGTTTTTCATTTAGAGCTTTTATCATTGAGAAATTCAGCTTGACATTTGGCACACCAAGTGTTTGTCAAAATTATGGCCGGTGGGCTTGGCCACGCTTGGTCATGACTTGATTTTGGACCAACTTTTCTCAAACTTTGCTCAACCATAACTCACTCAATTTTTATCCAATGGAGGAGTTCTTTATATGGATTTGAAGCTTAGAACATGAACTTTAATTGGCTCAACTTGGTCCTGAGGTTTGGAACTTTTATCTTGGAAAAAGAGAGCCTCAAAGTAGGGTACAAAATGGTCCAAACTTACTATTTTTGGCAACCCTAAAGTTTCCATTTTTGGCAGTTTTGTAAATTCTTGATTTTTCATTATTCCTCCATCATTTCTTGATAAAATTTTGTCCATTGAACATATATAACATGAATTTCATGAATTTGACCTTAAAAAGTCAAGAGTTGACTTTTTTCACTGCACAGTTGACTTGTTCCCCAATTTCTTGATCATCAAGCAACTGATCAATTGAGACCCTTCTGAAATCAATTGATGAGCAATTTTCCATCCATATACACTTGAGAACATGAGGAATACCATGAGATCAAGTTTTGTCCAAAAAATCAGAGATAAACTGATTTTAGGCCAAACCCTAATTTTGGCACCCTCTGGTTAGGAGGAAATAACACATCCTCCAAATCCAAATTCCTCTGAATATGATGTGTATCCTCTCAAAAAATGATGAGATATGCCATTTGGAGATGATAAAAACTCAAAGAGCTTGCCCATTTGGGGGTCAGATCCTAACTTTTGACTGCCTTGTGTAGGAGATCATGCACTGCCCAATCTTCTTGATGAATTCTCCTCTTCCTATGCCTTATGGATCAAGTAGGGATGACATATAGCTTAAGAAACCCTCGAGACTTGTGAGAAACACTTGGCTCTTATTCTTTAGCTTTGGATGATCAACACCTCTGAAGAACCACTGATCACATGCCCTTATGCAAGATGCAATGCTAAATGCTTGATGTTTTATTTTTCTATGCTTGAATGTAATGCAATGAAATGAAAGCTCATGCTAAATGCTATGAAGAAATGAGAGGGCAAATTTTGGGGTATTACAGCTGCCCATATTCAATTACTGTAGACCTGAACGGATGATAGCGATTGCTGTTAGACTTTCAAGATATGGAGGGATTGAATGCCAAAAATAACCAGAAAATTTGCACTCTGTAGAGAAAAAGAAAAGGGATATAAACCCAACCAAATGACTTCTGCGTGAATAAAACTCTGATGAGAAAAATAACATTGGAGGGATGTCTTTTAGCACAACGCCAGACGACTACTGGCTTGCCACACTGCGGGTGGACTTTAGCAATGTCTTTTGCACAATGCCAGAGGACTACTGGCCTGCCACACTGCGGGTGGACTTTAGCAATGTCTTTTGAACAATGCCAGACGACTACTGGCCTGCCACACTATGGGTGGACTATCCTTTTGAATAGATTCAGAAGACTACTGACTTGCCACACTGCGGGTGGACTTTCGCCAATCTACGGTTGGACTTTGCAGCTGAATTGCCACACTGTGGGTGGACTTTCGCCAATCTACGGTTGGACTTACTGATGATTTGCCACCCTTGGATGGTCTTTTTCCAATCTACGGTTGGATTTAGCTGCGGTCTTTTTTTTTTAAGGGAGTCAGACGACTACTGACTTGCCACACTACGGGTGGACTTTTGCCAATCTACGGGTGGACTTTAAGAATTTGCCACCCTTGGATGGACCTTTTGCCAATCTACAGTTGGACTTTAAGAATTTGCCACCCTTGGATGGACCCTTTGCTAATCTACGGTTGGACTTTAAGAATTTGTCACCCTTGGATGGACCTTTTGCCAATCTACGGTTGGACTTTAAGAATTTCCGATATTGGATTACACTCTGCATACATGTCAGACATCCCTGCTGACTCTGCTAAGGAGCAATGATCAATAATTTGACTTTAGAGACTCCTGAAAGGATGGTATCTCTGCTGAAAATGAATGAACAATCCCTTTGCTTCGAATTGTCATGCTTGCCAAAAATAAATTGGACTTTGAGATATGGAGAATGATGACTCTGCCAGGAACTACTACATCTGACTGGGAACAAATTCTGCTCGTAGCAACTCCGCTGGGGATAAGAATTTTCTGACTTGGCTGAGGAAAGTATGTACCAACACTCTGCCGAAGAAGCCAAGCCATTAAAACTCTGCTTGGGGGTCTATCAAACCCGATATCCTTTGCGGGGAGAGTCAATCTGCTAACTCGGCTGGGGAAAGAATGTACTATCACCTTACTGAGGAATAGATTTTGTTGATCAATAAGCCTCTTGCGGGGAGAACAACACCTCAGCTGGGGGGTATTGCTGACAAGATTCAATGATGAACTCTGTGGGGATACCATTACCAGAGATACGATCTTGCTGGGGATCAAGGCTACTCTGCCGGGGATACGCAAATCCTAGTTGGAAGACCTTACGTTGCAACTTGCTGGGAAAGAGTCCTTAGAGATACTAGGGAAACCCAAAACAATTCCACGGTAATCTATTGAGGAATAAGACTGTCGAGCTTAGGATAAGTGTCACAATGCCCCATGTTAGGCGGACTTTCTGTTTGGAAACTCCGCTGGGGATAATGAGTTTATAACAAACTCTGCTGGGGAGAACTGCTTACAAGCCTCTCGTGCTGGGGAATGCCTTTTAAGGGATTTTACAGAAGACCAAGTGTCTTCAACCTCTACTAGGGATAATAGATCTGGAACATCTTCTGCCGAGGAAATTCAATATGCCTCATGCTTGGGAGGACCAACGACTTGCTTTGCTCCATGATACAAGACTGATCTGAAGAAACGTCATAAGAGGATTTTACAGAAGATTAAGCATCTTCAAACTCCTGGCGATTTCACTGGGGATTGACCAACAACCTCGTTGTCTACGAAGCAACTCTACCGGGGAACTTGCAACTGTTATCGACACAGAAAAGCTTGTAGCTGTTGGAAGTACTGAGTAGGAGAATCGACTTAATAAGATACAACACTATCCAGTTGAACTCCATTCGCCGATATCAAAACGCCATGACCGACCGTCGACCGAATGATGGACTCAACCAGTAAACGTTATGACAAAAGGGTGACAAGTGAACCCTTCCCAGAACATGATTGCCCCAGCATTCTGCGTGGGAATAAATGATTACTCGTCTTGTGCTTGAAATCACTCGGACCTGTTACCTGCAACAAAAGCATACACACACATGCCCCAGAATATTGCGTGGTTCGAATCCACCATCCAGGATTGTTCAACATTCAAAGTAATTTTAAATGTTTTTCTGCGCATGTTATTGTAAAGCCACCATGTTTTCAAATGCAATGTTTTATCAAAAATTTAGACATTCTGCAAAAACAAAGCAATAAAACAAAATAAGAAGCTTTTGAATGAAATTCAATTTATTGAAGAAAAGCCCGGAATAGGCAATTACATCAGAAAGCAATCCCTGGGAAGAGGTGATCGCTGAAAATTGAGAAAAGAAACTATCCTAATGGCAATGTGAAAATGAGATTCCACTGAGTTTCAATTCTGCTATGGCCAGTATGTCTTCAAGACTCCCCGACCTTTCCTTCTGAGGAATGATTAGACTGATTCCTACCCTTTGGAAAGTCAGTAGTTGAAACGGTAATGGAGTACAGATAACTCAGACCGTAGTCGTTCGCTTAAATTCCTCTTTTGCGTGGACGCGTCTTTCGGGTTTTCAATCCACCGGGATACCCTTTTTTGCCTGAGTTGTCCTTGCGGATTTTCAACTCACCGGGTGTATAATTTTTTTTATTTTGTATCCCTAATTTTTGCCCGAACCTTTTTTATTCTGTTTTTGTGATTCGCCGGGATGCCCTTTTTTGCCTGGACTTTTCCTTTTTTTTTTGGTCCAGCGGGTCTATTTATGCGAAGTATTTTTTGACTACGTCTGAGTTGACAGGGGATGAAAAGTCTTTGCCGTCCATGGTTGTAAGTAATAAGGCTCCGCCCGAGAAGACCTTCTTAACCACGAATGGACCTTCATAATTAGGAGTCCATTTGCCCCTGTGATCTGTACTAGGAGGAAGGATCCTTTTGAGTACCACATCTCCCACTTTGTAAACCCGAGGACGCACATTTTGGTCAAAAGCTTGCTTCATCCTCTGCTGGTATAACTGCCCATGACACACCGCTGCCAGTCGTTTCTCCTCAATAAGGCTCAACTGATTAAACCTGGCGCGAACCCACTCAGCTTCGTCTAACTTGACATCCATCATGACCCTGAGGGATGGAATCTCAACTTCAACTGATAGTACTGCCTCCATACCGTATACAAGTGAGAATGAGGTTGCCCCAGTGGACGTGCGTACTGACGTTCGATACCCATGTAGAGCAAATGGTAACATCTCATGCCAATCTTTATATGTGACAACCATTTTCTGCACAATCTTCTTAATATTCTTGTTGGCCGCCTCCACAGCGCCATTCATCTTCGGGCGATACGGAGAAGAATTGTGGTGTTCAATTTTGAAGTCCCGGCACAACTCAGCCATCATTTTGTTGTTTAAATTAGAACCATTATCAGTAATGATTCTCTCGGGCACTCCATAGCGACAAATGATATCTCGTTTTAAGAAATGAGCTACCACTTGCTTAGTGACATTGGCATAAGATGCTGCTTCTACCCATTTAGTGAAATAATCAACGGCGACCAAGATGAAACGATGGTCGTTTGAAGCAGTAGGCTTAATTTTCCCGATCATATCAATGCCCCACATGGCAAAGGGCCAGGGAGAGGACATGACACTCAACGGATTTGGAGGTACATGCACTTTGTCTGCATAAATTTGGCATTTGTGACACTTGCGAGCGTACTTGCAACAATCCGCTTCCATTGTCAACCAATAATATCCCAACCTCAATAATTTCTTAGCCATCGCATGTCCTCCGGCATGGGTACCGAAAGAGCCTTCATGCACTTCCTGCATTAACAGGTCTGCTTCGTGTCTATCCATGCATCTGAGCAGAACCATGTCAAAATTCCGTTTGTACAGCACGTCATCCTGATTCAAGAAGAAGCTACCAGACAACCTTCTCAATGTCTTCTTATCTTTAGTAAATGCCCCTGGCGGGTACTCTTAACTTTTCAAGAAGCACTTGATGTCATGAAACCATGACTTATCATCAGATGTTGCATCAACAGCAAACACAAATGCAGGTCTGTCAAGACGAGACACTTCAATCTTAGGTACATGATTCCACCCTTGCACTTTGATCATGGAAGACAATGTAGCCAGGGCATCAGCAAACTTATTCTCATCTCGAGGAATATGGTACAGCTTCACTGTCGTGAAAAATGTCAGCAATCTCCTTGTATAATCTCTATACGGAACCAGATTTGCTTGGTACGTGTACCAACTTCCTTTCACTTGATTGATTACCAAAGCTGAATCACCGAAAATATCAAGGGTCTTAATTCGCAAATTAATCGCCTCCTCAATTCCCATTATACAAGCTTCATACTCTGCTTCATTGTTGGTGCATCCGAAAGTTATTCGGGCAGTGAAAGGCATATGAACACCTTCCGACGTGATAAGAACTGCTCCAACTCTGCACCCATTCATGTTGACAGCCCCATCAAACATCAAACTCCATTTGGATTCAGGGTCTGGCCCCTCCTCCGGGAGTGGTTCCTCACAGTCTTTAACTTTGAGAAACATGATGTCCTCATCAGGGAAATCAAATTTCATGGGTTGGTAATCATCTATCGGCTGTTGCGCAAGATAGTCTGACAAGATACTTCCTTTGATGGCCTTTTGGGAAGTATACTGGATATCATACTCTGTCAAAACCATTTGCCACCGTGCAACTCTGCCTGCTAGTGCTGGTTTCTCGAAAATGTATTTGATAGGATCCATTTTTGAAATCAACAAAGTTGTGTGCCTAATCATATACTGCCTCAATTGCTTAGCAGCCCATGCAAGTGCACAGCATGTCTTCTCAAGCATTGAGTATCGGGACTCGCAGTCATTGAACTTTTTGCTCATGTAGTAAATAGCATGCTCCTTCCTACCTGTCTCGTCATGTTGACCGAGAACACAACCCATAGAACCTTTAAGCACTATCAAATACATTATCAAAGGTCTTCCTGAAACTGGAGGCATGAGAATTGGAGGTTCCTGCAAGTATTCTTTTATTTTATCGAATGCCAATTGGCAATCGTCATTCCACCTGACCGTTTGATCTTTTCTTAGCAGTTTGAAAATTGGTTCGCATGTGGCTGTTAGGTGAGATATGAACCTTGCAATGTAGTTCAATCTACCCAAAAAACCACGAACCTCTTTTTCTGTTCTCGGTTCAGGCATATCTTGTATTGCTTTCACTTTGGCAGGATCAACCTCAATCCCTTTTTTGCTCACAATGAAACCCAGCAACTTTCCAGAACGCACCCCAAAAGTGCACTTGTTAGGATTCAACCTTAGATGAAACTTTCTCAATCTTTCAAACAACTTTTTCAAGTTTATCAGATGTTCTTCTTCCGTTTGCGACTTGGCAATCATGTCATCCATATAACATTCAATCTCTTTATGAATCAAGTCGTGAAACAAAGTTACCATTACCCGCTGGTACGTTGCCCCTGCGTTTTTCAACCCAAAAGGCATCACCTTATAACAATATGTACCCCACGGAGTAATGAATGTGGTCTTCTCCATATCCTCAGGTGCCATCTTAATCTGGTTGTACCCAGAGAAACTGTCCATAAACGAGAACACTGAAAACTGAGTTGTATTGTCAACCAGTACATCAATGTGGGGCAGTGGAAAATCATATTTCGGACTAGCTTTGTTAAGATCTCGATAATCCACACATATTCTAACCTTTCCGTCTTTCTTTGGGACCGGCACAATGTTCGCAACCCAGGGAGAATAATTAGTCACAGCAAGAAACCCAACGTCCCACTGCTTCTGAACCTCTTCTTTGATCTTTATGGCCATGTCGGGATGAGTCCGACGAAGTTTCTGCTTGACTGGCGGGTATTCTTCTCTCAATGGCAGCCTGTGTACAACAATATCAGTATCCAACCCTGGCATGTCTTGATACGACCAGGCGAAGATATCAACATATTCACACAACATCTCAGTTAAAGCCTTCTTCACATCTGCTTGCAGGCTGGCACCAATCTTGATTTCCTTCTTTGTGTCCTCGGTACCAATATTGATGATCTCTATGGTCTCTTGATGAGGCTGGATGGCCCTTTCCTCTTGTTTCAACAATCTGGCCAGTTCCTCAGGGAGTTCACAGCCTTTCTCATCCCCTTCTTCGGCTTGATAAATCGGTTTGTCAAAGTCATACATAACCATAGCAGAATCGTTATCAATGGAATCCGGAGGATCAAGTCTACACGAACGGGTTCATGCTTTATTTTAGAATTTATTTTTAAAACAAATAGAAACGAAACATTGCCATTTTATTATTTTTGTGCAAAAAAAAAAAGAGAGAGAATAAAATTTGAGTGCAAAAACGTCCTTTATTGATGATTAAAATTGCAAATGCAAACAGGGTGGCCCTACAAATGAATCTATACGCCTTGGGCAGAGCGCAAGATTTTAACATGCATTATGGTTAGAAAAACAAAGAAAATTACTCTGTTTGAAGAGTAACCCGGATGACTTCTTCAACGGAGCAATTCTGCAATGGTTGTCCCGGAGCACGTGGGCGTACCCAGTTATCCAAGTCACAGTCACTATCAACGCCATCTTCTGTAGCTGCACAAGACTGGTCTGAGTAAATGATTCCCCCACTGCTGAAAGTGATGGGTCCACTGTTTTCTGCAACTGAAGTCCTAAAAGGATGATAGCCAATACCAAACTTGTCCACTTTCATTGGCGTCTCTATCAGCTTGCCCCAGCCTTGGGCGTTGCCTGCTCTGACGATCTCAACAGCTTGCTTATAGGACGAAATGGATGTACCAGCTCTATCTGGTGCAAGGGAAGATTTAGGCACGTTGTCAATATTTACCACTTCAAACGACTGGCAAAGCATCTCGTGAATTTCCCCATCCATCTCAACATACTTGAACGTGGACAAGTGGCTAACAAAAATATCTTCTTCACCACACACTGTCACAATTTGTCCCTCGAACTCGTACTTCAGCTTTTGGTGTAAGGTGGATGTAACAGCCCCGACCGCATGAATCCATGGGCGACCTAATAAGCAGCTATACGCAGGTTGTATGTCCATCACATGGAATGTGGATTTAAACACTTGCGGTCCAATTTGCACGGGCAATTCTACTTCACCAAACACAGATCTTTTCGTTCTGTCGAACGCTCTGACAACCAACTCACTTGGCCTTAAAATCAAACCATCAACTTCTAGCTTCATCAGCGCCTTCTTAGGCAAGACATTGAGTGGGGAACCAGTGTCTACCAGCACGTGAGACAACACTGCACCCCTGCACTCCATTGTGATGTGCAAAGCTTTATTGTGGTTTCTTCCTTCAGAAGTCAAATCTCTGCTTGTGAACCCCAATCCGTGGCTGACATTGATGTTAGAAATTACACCCTCAAGTTGATTAACAGTGATTTCCTGTGGAACATATGCTCTCTTCAACACTTTCAATAAAGCCTCCCGGTGCGCGTCAGAACACATCAACAATGACAAAATTGAAATTTTCGAGGGCGTCTGGTTCAGTTGATCGACAATCTTATAATCACTTTTCTTTATTATCTTCATGAAGTCTTCCACCTCATTATCAAAGGTAATCTTTGTCTTTGTTTCAGGCACAGACACATTCTCCATCACCTGTTTTCCTTTAGCTTTTGCCGCAGCCTCAACTTATTTATCACTGCGCAAAGTTTGGGGAGCAAACAATCTTCCGCTTCTTGTAAAGCCTCCTACACCACCCATATTATCAATATTCGAACTGGCTGATGTCTAGAATTCCTACTTTTTCCCTTCATAGTACACGTCTGCCCCATAGTTCCATGGGATTGCCTTTGTAGTTGTAAACGAAACTGGTCCTGGCACCGTGATGGTAACAGGACTGGGTCTTTCTTGCACAACACTTGCTACAGGAGTTGTACTGGCAGGCACCTGAATCTCCGCAGGAGTATAATAAATGGTCACAGTCGACACCTCATCAGTATCTTTCATAACCCTATTAAATTGTAGCCGGCCATCATTAATTAGCCTCTGCAAACCAATTCTTAACTTATCACAACCATTCTTCTGACTCATACATTCGGAACAATTTTGATCACAACCCGGGAACACCTATCCCTTCAACAAATGATCCTTCACCACTAGCAACAGAGTCTTCACCTGACTGATATTTGTTACCAAATTTAACCTATTTCCGTCTTCAATAGCACGCACATCTGCCACACCATGATCAGGCATGGGGTTCTGAAGAACATTAGGAGGTAACGAGAAATTGATTGCTTTAGCGTTAATCAAGTCTTGCACCTTATGATGAAACGCCCAACATTTTTCAATGGTGTGCCCCTGAGCACCTGAGTGGAACTCGCAGCGAGCGTTAACATCAAAATTAGGTGGCAAGTTGCCAGCGGCAGGAGGTCTCATAGTACGAAGCTAAACCAACTTCAACTTGAGTAACTGTGGCAACAACGCTGAATAAGTCATAGGGAGAGGGTCAATTTTACGATCACTCTGCCTAGACCTCTGCTGGAAAGGAGGTTGCTGCTGCTGCTGAGCTTGCGGTTTTGGTTGTTGTTGTTGAACAGATGGTGCCGAGATTGTCACTGCACCTACTTGATGGTAACCCTGAGAACGTCCTCTGCCTCGTCCTTTATATACAGCATTTGTATCACCTTCTCTTCTTTTCTGACCACTAGTAAATGGTTTCTTCGTCCCGGAAGAGCTAGCCCCACTTACATCTTGGATCTTTCCAAGTTTCAACAGACTCTCTATTCTTTCTCCAGCAATCATTATATCAGCAAACCTGGTTGACGGACACGTAGCCAATCTTTCAAGAAATGCCCCTTGCAAGGTGCCCATAAACATGTCTGCCATTTCCCTATCCAGCAAAGGAGGTTGAACCTGTGCAGCCATCTCTCTCCACCTTTGAGCATATTCCTTGAAACTTTCCTTAGCATTCTGTGACAACCCCTGCAATTGAGTGCGATTGGGCGCCATGTCAATATTGTACTGGTACTGCTTTAGGAATGCTTCTGCCAGATCCTTCCAACTTCTCACAGAAGTTCTGTTCAATTTCATATACCAGGTCAAGGAAGCTCCAACCAGACTGTCTTGAAAGTAATGCATCCATAACTTCTCATCATCTGTATGGGCTGAAATCCTCCCAAAATAAGCTTGAATATGTGTCTGGGGACACGTATTGCCGTGATATTTGTCAAAAGTAGGTGGCTTGAATTTTGGAGGAATTCTGACTCCTGGCACCAGTCCCAAACTAGTAACATCAATACCCATAGAATTCTTGCACTCTATGGCCCGGATCTTCTCAGCTAACTCATCGTACCTTCGGTCACCCTGGTTACCCATATCAGCATCCAATAAGGTAAATTGGTCTTCCAGAACATCTTCCTGAACAGCACCAGCATTTCTGCCATTTCCATTACCCAAATTGCCACCAGGAGGAGGATTGCCAACAGGAGGAGGGATGACCCTTGTCTGTGAATTGTCATTCTGATTACCTTCAGGCGTGGTTTCTGGACGCTCGACCAGAAGCCTCAATCTTTCCTGAGCCTGTGCCATACCTGTCATGAGAGTCATAAACTGGTCCATGCGTGCCCTCATTTCAGCCAAATCATTCTGCATTTGATCCATTATCCTTGCTTGATTTCTTCGAGATGAGTATCAGTGTACGTGATTCTCAGCTATAATGCCTGAAACCAAATAAAGGGTAGAGATCTCCTGCAACAAGTACCTGAAAAACAAGCAACAAAATGCAAAATGATATACGATGCAATGCACATGTTTATTCATTTTGAGGCATTCCTTCCTTCGATTCCAGTTTGACCAAAAGAGAAAAGCACACATTCCTGCAGTTGCTAACAGTGACAGAGCATCAGAGGTGCATGTTAATAATTCAGAATACCCATCATATACAACCCAGTGAGTGTGTGAATCATTGTATAATTTGATGCAGCATCCACCTCAATAATACCAACAAAGCCAATATCATAAATGAAAAAACCCACAGCCAGGGGTGGAATAGTCAAATACAAATTGTTTCCGAACAAATACAACTGAATAGCATGAATACAAACAAAAGAAACCCATCAACAAGCCTGATGGTGATTCCCTAGAATAACAACACAACTCAAACACTGAGCCCATATAAATCTTCCCGGACCTCCTTGAGAAGCGCTTCAGTAACTGGATCATTTGGGCACTCGGTAAGACTTCTGATCAGTTGACTCCTTAACTTGACAGCTTCTTCTAGCTTTTGGATTTGATCTTTAATAGCTAGCTCTTTGGCTCTCTTTACTCCAGCACGGATCTTCAGATCTTCGATCTCTTGATTAGCTGAACTTAGTTGCTGGAGAAATTCACTTTCTTTGCTCTTCAAATTTTTCCTCAACTAGTCATTTTCAGCCCTGATTCTCGCCTCGATCTCCCTCCGGCATTCGGAAAACTCATCCCATCTTTGTTGTCCTTTGGCAAGGGCATTCTCAGACTTAGTCAACTGCTCATTGATGCGCTTGCACGCCTCTTTTAGCGCCATCTCATTCTGTTTGACCTTACGAATATAGATAGTGTCTTCAGCAATTCTTTTCTCATTTGCCACATGACGCTCAGTCAGCTTTTGCAGTTCATATTCAACATTACGCTTTTCACAAAGCGTATTTCTGAGTTCTTCGCTTAGCTTCTCATTCATTTTGACAGTATTATTCATTTTCGCTTTAAGCTTGTCATATTCAACAATGCTTATCATGGTCACTAGTTCAATAGCAACTGGATCTGACGGTCTTTCCTGAGAAAACGGTAAAAGAGTGATCTGAACTCTTCTCTTCAACCAGGCATCATATTGAGAAGAAGACACATTGTTACACTTTCCGAAGACGACTTTACCCTTCGTTTGCAGATTACCCCAAGCTCCAGCCGCTTGCCTTACCAATAAAAGATTATCCTTTACAGGGAAAAAGAAAGATTCTTCTAAATCACCGTCCCTCGGAGGCTCTGTTAAGGCAAATCCTAACTGTCTCCTGAGAATAACAGGGTTATAATTGATGCAACCCTTTATTCCCAAGAGTGGCACATTAGGATGTCTTCCACAGCTACTGACAAAGTCTCCCCCCATCGTCCTTTGGTTGAGCCAACGAATGTCCTTTGCTGTCAACTGAATCATCCTCTTAGCCCAATTCTTTGCGGGCTGAGGATTCAAAAAGGCCTCTTAATTTGGTAAATGACTCATAAGCCACTTGTGGAACAGGGGTGCGCAACATCTAATCAGACCTCCTCGCTTCTTTTCATTTTTAAAATATACAGAATAGTACAAATCACCCAGGAGTGTAGGTATGGGATTCTTCATTATAAAAATATGGATTGCACTCATGTCCACAAACTTAGGTTCATCAGCAAACAGCATAATTCCATAGATACTCAAAGCCAGGATTGCACAAACGGTTTCCCACTGAGACTTAGCAGCACATTCTTCAGCTTTGGCAACCAAGAAGTCCAAATGAAAACCAGATAAACCTCCTCTGGTGGCGAGGTTATCTGCTACCACAGGTACGCTTAGATGGAGGGCCTTAGCTATCTCTTCAGGCTTTGGAGGACGCATATCGGAGTTGAAAGGAATCTGGTACTTGAGAGGCACACTTAGAAGCAGGGCATAATCTTCTAGCATCGGGGCCAACTGAAAATCTGAGAAAGTGAAGCACCTTAGCTGTGGGTCATAAAATTGTAAGCACGTATGGATGACACTCATTTCTGAAGCATTCAAGTCAACAACCACAGTCATAATCTCCCCATAAGCCTTTCGGAACATACCCACATGGTCTGGAGTAATAAGAGAAATCATCTTTTGCAACGGTCCCACCTTTGTGTCAAAGAAAGTATAATGCACATTGTTCTTCCTGGGAATCTCCATAGTTGCAAAGGAAACTGTCAACTGGAATCGAAAGGAAGTATACCCTGCAAATGAATAAACATGAAGGTTAAATGCAAGAATGCTAATGATGATATGTATGCAAGGGCATGTGATCAGTGCTGCACAAATAAAGCTGAATCCACTGTACTGCAATCTGAGTCTGGTGAGATATACAAAACCAGGATAATGAGCCCAGTAACAAGTCCAGAACAAATGTGAACTGATTAGGGCCAAAGATTCAGTAACCAATCCAAAACAAATAAGAAAACCGGGTATTCTGAAGTTCAAGGGTTCCTGCACACCTGTAAGTAATCCCCCCAATCTCACATGTATGTACTAGAAAGTGAGGATCATCAAATTCGGATCTTGGAATGAGAAGCAATAACACATTCAGCCCGAAGGATACAATGTTATCGCCAAACAAAGAGATCGTCCTCTGAGTCTCCTCAAAATAACAAAGGGTCCTCCTAAAAAGCCATCCAGACTTAACAGCTCTTCCAGATAGCTCTACCATCGTGGAAGATCCACAACCCAGAATTCTCTAGAGAGAACCACATCCAGATTGTGTTTCATATTCCCTCCTCAAACCGAGATGGAACGCGAGAGGACATGAAACACACTAATCATAAGTGCACTCAGGCCTGGGTATTGGGCCTATCTCTCATAATACCTCATCCCGCCAAACAGAAACAGCACAGTCCTGTATAGCATAATATACCATATGAAATGAACATGCTGAAATGATGTAAATATAGTAATATACAGTAATACAGTAAATAATTATACAGTAAAACAGTAAATACAACACAACAGTAAACACCCAATGAAAGAAAAACAGACAAGCGCTAGGATTGACTCGCTAAGGAAACCAGAGATTCTGGGTTCGATCCCCAGCAGAGTCGCCAGCTGTCGCTCTCGAGATTTTCATCCTAGTACAAACGTGAAAGTGGCACCGAAACAGAGTCACCAGTAATGTGTATTTATCCCAAGAGAGGGAAAGGAAACACTGCATAAACCTGAAGGAAAGGAAAGAGCATGGTCTTGCGACCAAGAGAACTGGGTTCGGGAGTCGGTTACGCGCGAGAAAGGTATTAGCACCCTCATGCGTCCATCGTACCCGATGGGATCCACGCTTGCTGCTTCAAACAAAGGGTGTAAGAAAAGGATACTGGAAAAGGGAACTGCTAGCAGTAAAACTAGAAAAGGAAAGGAGAGAGAAAGATAAACAAATATAGGGAAAATAAAAGAAGTGCTCGAATGGGCCCTACCCCACTGGCTACGTATCTCATCGGGAGCATGAGAATCAGAGCGACGTAGTTCCCCTCACTAGGGCTGGATTGTTTGTGTTTTTTAGGGAACGACTAATGTTCTAGCTCAGGTGTTGCAGGCTCACTGGTCCGAGTGAGTTACCATCTTGCAGGAGAACGAGAAAAAGCACATTCATACATTGAGAATGAGAAAGGAATTCCTGAAGGAAAGACGTTATTGTTTGTTTTTGTCTTTTAAGCAAGAAGTGTTTTTTATTATGTGTGTTTTGTAACTCGTATTGTATTTAAGTCCCTCATGTAAGATCGAATGCCTCGCATATCGACCCGAGATGGGACGCACGCTAAACATTCTAAGAAAATGAGAGAAGATCCCTCACTATCTCATTCTCACATGAAAGGCTCAAATACAATATTTGTTTTGCCTCTATTAAGTGTTTTTACTTTTGTTTGAAGATGAGGAGAGAAGAGACTCAAAAGCGGATCAAAGGTAAAAATCTAATGGGGACTAAGACTCACCCTAGTGTTAGCATGCTTGGTGATCCTATGGTAAATGAGGTTTAAGGAACCTAATCCTTAAAGAAAAGAAAAGAAGAAAGAAAGAAAGCAACTTACTTCCAAGATGGAAGTTAAGTTGTTTCTAAGAGGGAAGAAAGAATTATGAAAACAAAGCATTATTGAATGCTTAACAACATAAATTGAATGATTAAAAGATGAGGGAAGAAACTAGAATGTGGATGCATATCCACATTCAAATGACTTACCATTAGCCCCTGAAATGGTTAGTACAATTATTTACAAGTGAAGAAACTAGTTAAGATGAACAAATGAAACTTAAACCAATCAAGAATCGAAGTAAAAGCATCTTAAAGGCTAAGGGAAGCACAAGGTCAGAATGTACATCATAAGAATGTTCTCCAATAATATGAGAGCAAACACAAATCAAATGCACACACACTTCCTTAAATCACAAAGAAATGCACTATGAAAGAATTAGATGAAGAATGAGTGATTATACAAAGTGGTCATGTAATAATGCTTCAAGTAATGTCAAGGTCAGAATATGGATGACCTAAACATGTGCCTAAACATGATGTACAAATGTCATATGAGGCATACAATCAAGCATCCAAACATTAAGAGCGATTAGGAGAAGGAGTGAGAACATATGAACATGAATTAAACATGGAAAGAAACCACTTAAGGCATAAGTCAAACCCAAAAAGAAATCAATATAAAACTCAAGTATCAAGGTCAGAAGTGATGTGTCATGTTAATATGAATATAAGATGCACAAGACACACACATTCAAGCAATTACAAGTTATTTAGAGGCTAGAAGAAAGAGAAACATGCATTTAGATGAAACATATTCAAGTATGCAAAGTAAGACTTAAATGGCACATGGAATGAATGCAATGCTTTAAAGTCAGAGGCATACATCATATGAAATGAAAATGGATAGTATGGCATGGTATAAGCAAACTAAATACAAGTCAAGTTGGCACTTAGATGCAAAAGAAAGAGGAAATAGGTCAAAAGGACACATGTAAAACAAGTATTGAACATGTACACAAAAAGACATCAACTTCAAACCAATGACCTATAATTTCAATCAAAAGACCTATAATGATCTAAACATGGCTCAAGAAGTCAAGAAAAGTGATCTCATACAATGACACAAGTGCCTTATCACGCAAGTAAACAAAAATGATCAAAGAAGTTCACCAAAAAAGACCTCAAACAAGTGTCATCTGACAAATACCAAACATGATTCAAAATTCAATAAATTAAGTATCAAGAGACCTCCACCAGAGGTAAACATCATACCAAAAACTCATACAAAAATTCAGAAAGAAAGGACCTCAAACAATCAAGCAAATGTCACTTATGAATCATGAATCAAAGTGCAAATATGGAGGACCTAAATGCAATAAAAGAAAGTTAAAAAAGTGAAACAAAAATATTTTTCTGAATTTTTGGATGTTATTGAAAGTATACAAAAATATTGGTGCAAAAATGTTTAGGGAGCTATGAGAAATAAATATTTGAAATGCACATATGAACATGGAAACAAATTTCAAAAGAAATAAGATAAAAATATGGAATAATATGCAAATATTCACAAAATCAAAAATAAAAATAATATAAAATTAGTTAAACATGTTAAGACATCACATTAATTTTTATAGAATTATTCATAATGTTTTGGTATTTTTAAAAATCAATTATGAAACAAATAAAAAAAAGAAATTAAAATAAAGAAAAAGAAAGCAGGGGGTGCAGAGCAGTAAAAAATCATGTTCAAAATTCACAATGGGCCCAAAGTGGGGGTGTACATAGAAATTAGGTCCAATCCAATTAAAAATGTGGTAGAGTGTGGTAGCGTGTGTGTGCAATCAAGTGTTAGATGCAATCATGGCCATAGGATTAGTTGGTCAAATATTATAAAAACAAGCATGCGTATCACATGGATCAAAACATCAGTGCACACCAATTACCATACACACGCGCACATGTAATCATCAGAAATTAAACATTTGAGACCACGTGAGAGACCACATATCATTAATGCGCTAGCATCATGCTAGACGTTGGATCAAAGTCAATATGAGATCATCAAATAATCAAGCACATCCAATGAATCTAAGAGACAGTCTATCATAAGCAACATGTACACACACACACATAATCATTCTGAAGTCAAATAGAGCATGTGCACAACACGTGAGTTTTAATGCGTTGGCATGTCCACAACCACACGATGATGATAATCCAACGGTCATGATTTAAACTAACACAAACCCTAACATCAAACCACCGGCCGGAAAAGGACCTCCGGTCATCTTCTCCGGCGAGTAACCACCACCTGTAAACTTCAATTTGTCCAGAAATGCGCAACAATGGTACCAAAATGAAGAGGAGCTCATGTAGATTAAGAAAACACAATCACTTTTCACACATCAAGCACATATATAGAGAACAGATGAGATTAAAATATACCCTAGCTTTTGGATCTACGCCTCTAAGAGGCCTATCAACTAGCTGGATTATCAAATACTCCTATTGAGCTCATATCAACAAAAAACAAGCTAAACAGAATGTAAATCATGCCAGAAAAGTTTGAGATATTGAAACCTGAAAATGTTGAAAACTGGAGTTAAAAGAAAACCAGAGAATTGTGCTTCTTCTTTGAGCTTCACTTGGCCAAATAAAGGCTTACAAATCCTTGAAAACGTGGATGGAATTCAGTATGCAGTGGAGGATACTTCAATCTTTTCAATGCTACCAAGCTTCAATGTGTTCCCATGCTGCTTGATGTTGAAGCTTGAAGATGAATTCAGATGTAAGTGGTGATGAAATCGTGTGTAGAGAGAGATAAAGTTCAGAGAAAATTTGAGAGTGAGTTGAAAAAAGTGAGAGAATCAGAGAGAATGATTTTTGGTGAGAGTAAAGAAATGAAGTTGAAAAATGAATTTATGAGTGAAATGTGAATTTATATGTTGAGTTTAGTGACTTAACTCATGGTTAACTGAGTCACTGAGTAGAGTTAACTGAGCTGCCCCTAACTAACTGAGTCAAGTTAGTTAGGGCGAGCTAGCTTGGTTGTGATATGGTGAGGTTGGTTTATGGTGTGTTATGGTGAGGTTGGTGAAAAGAAAGGTGCTGATGAATTCATGCAAGATCAGTGGTGCAGCAGAAAAACTTGTTCCACAAGTTTGGTTCTTTTCCATTTCCATGTATGTCAAGGCAAGGATGTATGTATGTAAGGGAATGGTGTGTTCAAATGAAGAAACAAAGTACATGAATTGTTTGATGGATGCCTGGACCAAAATAGTGCACAAGCTGTTAATGCAATAGTGTCAAGCATGATAATTTGCAAGTGGAAATCTCTCAATTCAATGAATGGTTTGATGAGGTTTTGGGATCAATGGAAAAAGGAGGTGTAATACTACAAGTTTGGTATGCAACATGGTTGGAAACAAAGCTTCTAACATACACAAAAGTGACCTGAAACATTGGAAACCAAGACTGGTGTATGGCGTGGTAAATTGAGTTGGGCATAGCCATGTGACTTGGGAAATTTTCAGTGTGAAGCAACCAACTTTGGACCAATATATCTCCATCTTATCTTGATCAAATCAAAATTTGTCCAACATCAACATTGAAGAGGGCATGGCAAGGAACAACTTTGATGTTGAAAAGTTTTTCATTTGGAGCTTTTATCATTGAGAAATTCAGATTGACATTTGGTACACCAAGTGTTTGTCAAAATTATGGCCGGTGGGCTTGGTCACGCTTGGTCATGACTTGATTTTGGACCTACTTTTCTCAAACTTTGCTCAACCATAACTCACTCAATTTTTATCTAATGGAGGAGTTTTTTATATGGATTTGAAGCTTAGAACATGAACTTTAATTGGCTCAACTTGGGCCTGAGGTTTGGAACTTTTATCTTGGAAAAAGAGAGCCTCAAAGTAGGGTACAAAATGGTCCAAACTTACTATTTTTGGCAACCCTAAAGTTTCCATTTTTGGCAGCTTTGTAAATTCTTGATTTTTCATTATTCCTCCATCATTTCTTGATCAAATTTTGTCCATTGAACATATATAACATGAATTTCATGAATTTGACCTTAAAAAGTCAAGAGTTGACTTTTTTCACTGCACAGTTGACTTTTTCCCCAATTTCTTGATCATCAAGCAACTGATCAATTGAGACCCTTCTGAAATCAATTGATGAGCAATTTTCCATCCATATACACTTGAGAACATGAGGAATACCATGAGATTAAGTTTTGTCCAAAAAATCAGAGATAAACTGATTTTAGGCCAAACCCTAATTTTGGCACCCTCTAGTTAGGAGGAAATAACACATCCTCCAAATCCAAATTCCTCTGAATATGATGTGTATCCTCTCAAACAATGATGAGATATGCCATTTGGAGATGATAAAAACTCCAAGAGCTTGCCCATTTGGGGGTCAGATCCCAACTTTTTACTGCCTTGTGTAGGAGATCATGCACTGCCCAGTCTTCTTGATGAATTCTCCTCTTCCCATGCCTTATGGATCAAGTAGGGATGACATATGGCTTAAGAAACCCTTGAGACTTGTGAGAAACACTTGGCTCTTATTCTTTAGCTTTGGATGATCAACACATTTGAAGAACCACTGATCACATGCCCTTATGCAAGATGCAATGCTAAATGCTTGATGTTTTATTTTTCTATGCTTGAATGCAATGCAATGAAATGAAAGCTCGTGCTAAATGCTATGAAGAAATGAGAGGGCAAATTTTGGGGTATTACAATGTGTTCTGTAGTAGTGAACCAAGAACAGATTGTGTAAATTTGGAATTTTGAATGAGGATATTTGTTGCTTTTACAGGGATAGAGAAACAATTCAACACTTGATGTTTGCTTGTAATTAAACTAAAAAGATTTAGGAGGCAATTTTAGACTGGTTGCAAGTTGATCGTAAAGCTCAAAGCTGGCAGGATTAGTTGAATTGGATAGTGCAGTATAGCAAAGGAAAATGGTGGCATGTCTCCTTGCTCAAATGTGTTTGGAACTATAGAAATGCTATCTGTTTTGGTGTGCAGATGGATAGAAATGCTATTGTTCCTAATATAGTGAAAAGAATCACTCACAAAACTTGGATGAAGCACAAACTTAAAAAACATGTTAGTTTGCTTATGATGCCTTAAGAGACTTGTTTCTGGTTGTTGGTTTTTTATAGGCTGGATTGTTTGATCGTCTTGCTTGTATCATTTTTTTGTTAGTAATATATTTTGCTTTTTTCAAAAGAAAAAAAAAATCTTTCACATGAAGTTAAGAATATATGGATAAAAAACAAAGGTTATAAAAATATAGAGTTTTGACTAATAAAGGTAAATAGATCTTCAATTTTTTTTAATATTACATAAAAAACGAATAAACAATAAATTATGTTGGAACACCAAAATTCAAATTACCTATTTCTAAGGGAATGACCGGTGAAATGCTTCCAATTTCTTTTTAAAAATTTGTCAATCCAACCTTTTAATATGTTAAAAATTGTAAATATACATTATTGAAAAAAGTTAAATGAAAACTTAAAATAAATATTAAAAGTGATTTCAACATATGATCCTTGAAATCATATGTCATTTATATTTATATTTATATTTTATTACTGAAATAACGGTATGTGAAATTTTAAAATGAGTTGCTATGAGGTAATTAGTTGATTGTAAATTTGTTTATTTATTTTTATTGAATTTTAAATAAATTAAAAATTTGTTTTGACAAAATATGACTATTAAATTTATATTATAATATTTTATTATGAATTATAATTAAGACAATGATATGAATTAATTAAATAAATAAATAATTTATTTGGAACGAAAATATATTCTTGAAAATTTAAATTTACATCTGCAATTTAGTTTTGAAAATTTAAATAATTATAAAGTGATTTTTTTTTTTTTAATTCTTATGTCTTTGTTGAAACTAATCTTTGAATTAAATATTTAATTTTAAATTGTTAAATATATGTATTTATTTTTAATCTTCAATAAAATGAAAATTTTATTTACAATTATTATCAAATAAAACATTCAATGAATTTATAAAATTAACGAATATAATTATTATATTATTTCTAAGTTTTTGCAATGTGATTTCAAAAGCTAACGCTAAAATCAATTACCGACCTCTCATCTATTATTTGTTGTAAATTAAAAGATAAAAAAATACTATACCATTAAATTTTTTAAAATTGAAGCAAATTAAAATTATTTTAAAGATTTAGTATTAAAGATAAATATATTAAATATAGTAATTATTGCAAGAAAAATATAAATATTATTCTATAAAATTTATGAAAATAACATATGTATCTAAGTTAGTAATTTGTTGTTAGGTTAATATATTTATGGCTATAACTAGTTTGAGATTAAAAACATTTAATATATTCTTTTTTAATATATTATAATAGTTTTTTTATGAATTTAAAGAAAATAAAATTTTAATTTTAGTGTTTAGATTCACTTTGAGATTAAAAACATTTAATATGTTCTATTTTAATATATTATAATAGTTTTTTTTTTATGAATTTAAAGAAAACAAAATTTTAATTTTAGTGTATTCACAATTATTTTTGTTTTTGTGAGAAGTTGAGCTTGTGACTTCCAATATAGAATAAATATTACATTTTTTTTTAATTTTTCAAAGACTTGAACTCGTGACCTCTAATAGACAATATTTATTGCATTTGACCTTTTGAAAATAAGTTTATAGAGGTGACATGTAGGACAATGAAATGATGTGGCACAAATGAATTAGAAGTGTTAGAATGTGTCATGATATTGTCTGTCGCTTTAGATTTACTCCCTCGGTTTCAAAATGTCAGTCGTTTAAGATTTTTGTACACAAATTAAAGAATGCAATAATATTGTCATAAGATATTGCACTTTTAATAAATTAGTCTTATTAATGTGTTAAAAATAGTATACAGAGTAATAATTATATGACATAATTGGAAAAATAGCAATTGTTCTGGACTGGGCCGGGGTCTGCTCCTCAATCGAGCAGACCCAACCCACACGTATTGGGATGGCCCAACAAGGGCCTCTTATCACAACCAACGTCGAGCACAGGCTCGCCTCAACTATGCCTGGCACGTACAACAACCTCGGCAGTATTCGGGCGCACGCAGCATAGAGCGTCGGGCAGAGGCACTAAGTCTCTCCAAGCTCGCCCTCCTCGACACGCAAGGACATCTCCTTCTGCACCTAAGTCCTCCCCGCGAGGACACGTCTCTCCCCGACACGCAAGACTCCTCCCCGCGAGGACACGTTCTCATGTAACCACCCACTCCTGAAGGAATCGGTCTGCCCTAATTCCGAAGATCTAGGAACGGTTACCCCAGGGCGAAGACCAAGTGCTGGTCTTCACTACGCCACGTAAGCCTTGGCAGTTACTTGGATTGGGCCTGGCAATCCAGCCCAATGCAAGTAACTGTTGGCCCCGCGCTGGGGGCTCTCTATAAATACCCTCTCACTTGAGAGGGTCAGGTTACACACACTTTCTTACTCTAACCTTGTGCTTGCTATTACTCCAGGTACGATCAGTGGCGCCGTCTGTGGGAACCCTTTGCTTCCCCGTTTTTCCTCCGATAAACCAAAGCAACTCTCATTCATCACCATCATGGCCGGCAATCCATCTGCTAACAAAGCTCTGGACACCGTCTTTGCGCAACTCAAGAACGGGAACCACCGCGAAGACGCTGCTGCCCTCCACGTCGAAGAAGGCGACGTGAGAGACAAGCAGACCGCCTCCCCAGACTCCCAAGACGTGGCTTACAACACCGCCCACCAAGACTATCAGCAAGCTATTTTTCAGCCAGTTGCTCCTCAGCCCAATGCAGACGCGAGCACCGTGGCCCTGTTCGCCTTGATCAATCAGACCAATCAGCTGATCGTGCACCAGAATACCAGAATTGAAGCGCTGGAGCAAGGGCGGGCACGACGATCTTCCCCGCGAATACATCGTCGTCCACTGTCGCCTCGTCATTCCCCTTCCCCGCGAAGGACTCCTTCAGACGAATCTCGGACCCCCTCGCCGGCACGCGAGGGTCGTCGTCCACGTCTTGAGCGCCCCCAGCCGACGATCTCCCAGAAACTCCCTCGTTCCCCGCCTCGGAAGGAACCCAGGGCCTCCACCACTACCAAGAAGTCCAAGCAGACCGAGGAGAGGCCGAGGCACCGCTCGAGGAATTCCCCTCCACAACATCAGCGATCCCCTTCGATGTCCCCAACAGGAAGTGACGACGACGACCAGAGGACCCCTCTGTCGTGGGAGATCATGAACGCCCCAATTACTGCGGGCATGGAGAAACCTCCGCAGCTGGGAAACTACGACGACCTATCCGACCCTGACGACCACGTCGAAAGTTTCAAAGCCATGCTCAACTTCAGAAACGTCAGGGGAGCCATCAAGTGCAGGCTTTTCCCCACCACTTTGAGGAAGGGCGCCATGACTTGGTACACAGGTCTAACACCCAGGTCGATCACATCCTGGAAGTAACTAAGGCAACGCTTCACCAAACACTTTACCACGTCTCGTCGACATCCGAAGACGGAAGCCACCCTAGAAAGCATCTTTCAGGGGAAGAACGAATCTCTCCATAACTACATTGAGAGATTCAATAGAGAAGCTGTCGAGGTCCATACGACCGACGACATGAAGAAGTATTTGATCATCCACGGGCTACGTTTTGGATCTGACTTTGCCAAGTCCGTGGGCCTCCGCAGACCCCACCGTCTCGAGGATCTCCTCCAACGGGCGAAGTCATACATCGAGCTCGAGGAGTCAGAGGCGGCACAGATCGCCCTTGAATCGAGGCACAAAGAAGGCCCTCGTGGCCACAAAGAAGAAGACTCCCCTCCCCGGCGAGGAGGAGAAAGAAAGAGAGATAATCGCCCCCGGGAACCTCGTGAACCACGCGGACCAGCTGGCCGGTTCACCGAGTACACCCCACTCAACGCTCCCCGTGCGCGAATCCTCTCCGAGTGCCAGAACTCAGAATTTTTGAAAGGAGGAGTCCACTTTCCGAAGCCCACTTCCCCCAAATCAAACATTGACAAGTTAAAATACTGTAGGTTCCACCGGAGTCACGGGCATGTGACAGAAGACTGCATCCATCTCAAAGATACGATTGAAATTCTGATCAAGGAGGGGCACCTAAAGAAATACGCCCAGAAGAATGACACTCCTCGTCCCAGCTCCCGGGAAGCCCATAACGTCGAGGAGATAACGCCTCCCCCCGATGAGAGTCACCTTCAGGTCGCCCTCAGTGTCACCCGACCCGAAGATTTCTTTGTCCCCCCAATCATTGAAGGCCAAGAAGCAATTCGCAACATGTGGGCGACCTTCCCCCACGAGGACCCCGTCACTGCCCATAGCACCTGGGAAAGCTTCCACAGGGCGATGGTCATCTCCGGGGGTGGTCCAGAGATGTTATCCATCGAATCGATCAAGCGGAAATTTGAAGAGTTGGAATCCGCAACGTCAGCGAAGATAACCACTCTCGAGAAAGTGCGGGGAAACTCCAACCCTATCACCTTCTACCTCGAGGAACTCCCCGGGGGAGCGCCAAACGCCACTATTCCCCTCCTGGTCAGGGCACAGATGGCGAACTTTGACGTTCGAAGGATCCTAGTCGACCAGGGAAGTTCGGTCGACATCATGTATGCCCATCTGTTCAGAACCCTTCAGCTCGACGAAAGGCATCAGACCCCGTACGTCGGTTCAGATCTACAGGGGTTCAACGGAACCACCACCAGACCATGGGGTTACGTGGAGCTGATGGTTACATTCGAGGCCGAAGACACTGCTCAACAGGTGAAGATCCGTTTCCTGGTGGTCGAATGTCCGTCCCTTTATAACTGCATCCTCGGGAGGACCACCCTGGCTGAACTTACGGCGGTACCATCAACGGTCCACCTTAAAATGAAGTACTACATGACCAGGGGACGAGTAGTGACGATGTACAGGGACATCGGCGCAGCCAGAAGATGCTTCGATGCCACCATCAAAGGCCTGAGTTCCATCGGCCCCAAACCCAAGACCATGGCCAAGCCACCCCAGGACGCCGAACAGGTACCTCTCCCGCGCGTCAACGCGGTCGAACTCGACAGCAGGTTCCCGGGCGAACCCGATGAAGACAGGGCAGAAGACCTCGACCTCCAGGAGGACAACAACGGGCGGCCTCTCTACCCAACACGCCCCATCCCAGACGGGGACTTTGAGCTCGTGGTCCTCGGGGGCGATCCAGATCGTAACGAGAAGATTGGCAGCGGGATCCCCGACCTGGTAAAGGAGCAGCTGAAGGCATGTCTAAGGGAGAACGCTGATCTCTTCGCGTGGAGCGCATCCGAGATGCCTGGCCTCGACCCCGAGGTGGCTTGCCATCAGCTCGTAGTAGACCCAGCCGCTAGGGCCATCGCACAACGTAGGCGTAAGCAGTCTCCCGAAAAAACGGAGGCTGCTGAAAAAGCTGTAAAAGACCTCCTAGAGGCAAATTTTATTTTGGAGGCCAGATACACGACCTGGCTGTCCAATGTTGTACTTGTTAAAAAGAATAATGGAAAATAGAGGATGTGCATTGATTATACTGATCTTAACCGGGCTTGCCCGAAAGACCGTTATCCCTTGCCTAATATCGACCAGCTGGTCGACAATTCTGCAGGTTACAAACTACTATCCTTCATGGACGCTTACTCGGGATACAACCAAATTCCCATGGACAAGGTTGACAAACAACACACGGCCTTCATGATCGTGTCGGGCAACTACTATTACAACATAATGCCTTTCGGTCTGAAGAACGCCGGTGCGACCTACCAACGAATGATGAATAAGGTTTTCCGGGCTGAAATCGGTGACATGCTCGAGGTCTACATGGACGACATGATCGTCAAATCCGCAGAAGAAGTCGACCACGCCACGCACCTCAAGAAGGTGTTCGACACGGCGAGGAGATGCCGCATGAGGTTTAACCCCGACAAATGCACCTTCGGCGTTCGGGCAGGTAAGTTCCTCGGATTTTACCTCACAAAACGAGGAATCGAGGCCAAACCCGACAAGTGTAGGGCTTTTTTTGAGCTCCCTACTCCGAACTCAAAGAATTCGATACAATCATTGAACGGGATGCTCACCGCTCTCTCCCGCTTCGTCGCCAAATCTGCACAGTACGCACTCCCGTTTTTCAAACTTCTTCGACAAAAAGCGGAGTTTGAGTGGAGCGAAGAATGCGAGCAGGCGCTCCTCCACCTAAAACAAGTCTTATCGCAGCCCCCAGTCCTTTCACGACCTGAGAGCAGGGAGACACTCTTCTTGTATCTTGCAATCACGAGTGAAGCAGTCAGCACCGTCCTCATCCGGGAAACCCCGGACGGGTAGAAGCCAATTTACTTCACGAGCAAAGCCCTCCAAGGACCCGAGCTTAGGTATCAGCAGATAGAGAAAGTCGCCCTGGCCCTCGTTACTGCGGCCAGGAGGCTACGTCACTACTTCCTCGCCCACACTGTCGTCGTAAGGACCGAACAGCCTATAAGACAGCTCCTCAGACGACCAGACATGGCGGGGAGGATGCACAGGTGGTCGCTCGAACTCGCCGAGTTTGACATCCAATACAAAGGGAGGAAATCCCTGAAGGCTCAGGTATTGGCCGACTTTGTAGCGGAGATGACCGTCCTGGAACCTTCAACCAACGGATCCCAGAAATGGACGATCTACGTCAATAGAGCATCCAGCCCGAAGGGAAGCAGGGCGGGCATCATCCTTGAAAACGAGGAAGGCATCCTGATCGAGGTATCCCTCGAACTATCCTTCCCGACGTCGAACAACCAAGCGGAGTACGAGGCCTTCCTCGCAGGACTTCGACTGGTCGAGGACCTCGGTACCAAGGAGGTCAAAATCTTCACCGACTCCCAACTCGTGGCCTCGCAAGTCCAAGGAGAGTACCAGGCCAAGAATGACAACCTCATAGAATACTTGGCCTTGGTGAAAGAAAAGATGAAAAAGTTCACCTCCGCAGACGTAACTCACATCCCCCGCGAGCATAATGTCTGAGCAGATGTCTTGTCTAAATTGGCAAGCACAAAGAAGAAAGGCAAGAACAAATCCGTCATACAAGAAGTACTTTCCCGGCCGAGCATCGACAAACCCGCTCCAGTGGCGGACGTAAACGCCATTGGTGACAGCAATTGTTGGATGACCCCCGTATACAAGTACCTCACGACGGGCAAACTGCCCGAAAATCCCAAGGAAGCCGGGATGGTCAAGCGGCGGGCATGCTCATACACGATAGTCGAGGACAAGTTATACCGGAGAGGATTCTCTATCCTCCTCCTCAGGTGCGTCGAAGAGACCAAGATCCCCGGCATCCTCCAGGAAATCCATGAAGGAATCAATGTACAGCACCTCGGCAGACGATCGTTAGCCCGAAAGGCGCTTCGAGCAGGGTACTACTGGCCCACCATGCAACAGGACGCCAAGGAACATGTCAAGAAATGCGACAGGTGCCAACGGCACGGGGACATGCACCTTGCTCCTCCCAACGAGCTCAAAACACTGTCCTCCCCGTGGCCATTCACGTGGTGGGGAATGGATATCCTCAGACCTTTCGTCCAGGGGTCATATCAAAATAAATACCTCATCGTCGGGGTGGACTACTTCATGAAGTGGATTGAGGCCGAAGCATTGGCCAAAATCACGGCCTTCAACATACTGCGTTTTTACAAAAGGAACATCCTCGCCCGATTCGGCGTGCCTTAAGCTATTGTCACCGACAACGGAACACAGTTCACTGACAAGAACTTCCAAGACTTCGTCTCCAGGCTAGGCACGAAGCTGCACTTCACGTCGGTCGAGCACCCTCAAACGAACGAACAAGCTGAGGCGGCGAACAGAGTAATCCTACGAGGACTGAAATGTCGATTAGGCGAAGCCAAATAATGGTGGGTCGAGGAGCTACACAGCGTCCTCTGGGCCTACCGAACAACCCCCACTCCACGAGCGGGGAGACCCCTTTTCGTCTGACCTACGGAACGAAAGCCGTTATCCCCGTGGAAATCAGGAAGCCCTCGAGGAGGACAGAAGCCCCCCTTGATGGGGACGCGAACGACGAAGCCCTGAGGGAAGAACTCGACTTCGTCGAGTAGACACGTTTGAGCGCTTCTCTCCGAGAAGCTTCACTCAAGCAGAAAATAACACTACGTTATAACGACAAAGTTATCAAACGTGATTTTCAGGTGGGCACCCTCATCCTACGAAGGAACCAGAAAGACTCGCGAGAAGGCAAACTCGCCGCGAACTGGGAGGGCCCGTACCGCGTCTGCTCGAAAACGGGGACAGGAGCCTATTTCCTCAAAAATCTGCACGGGGAAGAACTTGCTCGACCATGGAACGCTGAAAAGCTAAAACAATATTACAGTTAAGCACTGCCCGCAACACACTAGCACCGCGATTACGGGGACGTACTAAGGTACGAGCACGACACCCCTAGACAGAACACGATGATCGAAGAACGCGTTGTGTGTGCGGGAGGACTTTGATCCGACGGGGATACCTCGATCGAGCTCCATCGTCGTTGTACCAATCAGGAAGAACACCCAGCTCGCGATAGGAAGTTCACGCCACGAAGCTAAGACCTCGACTGAGCTCTTAGCCTCGTTGAAGGTCGAAATACGTCTCCGACCACCCGACCAGCTCTCCACGCGGTCAGGGACTATCAAGGTCGAGCAAATCCCAAAGTCTTTATTACTGAGACAGAAAAACAAAGTATAAGAAGTCTCTATCACTTAGACAAAAGCAAAGCACAACAAATACAATAACACCACACACAACGAAGACATACAAGCAGCACACATGCAGATAAACAAAAATGCATTAATCGGGCAGAAGCCCAGCGTACAAATGTAACAAAGTATCAAAAAGCCCCTGGCACGCAGGCCGGGCACAAGTCATTACAAAAAACAAGTGGCACGCAGGCCGAACAAGTAAAACTAAACAGCGATCTCATCCTCGACCCGACGTCCGTCCTCTTCGTCCTCCTCCTATGGCAGGTCCAACTTGCCATCGACCACACGAAGGAATGGGCTGATTCTGTCGAGCGCAAGCTGAACACCTGGATTCTCAGCACCGACCTACTCCACTGCGTTCTTAAAGCCTATCTCGAGGGCCTCCAGGCTGTCTTGCTGAAGTTCCCGAATCTTAGCGATCAGGCTCGCACGGTCGACGAAGCTTTTCTCCTCGGCGGGTTCTTTCTCTGCGGGACGAACAACAGTTTCCAATTCTTCAATCCTGGTCCGAAAGCGATCGCACTCCTCTTGAGTCGCCTTCAGTGCAGCCTTGGCCTCATTTAGCTCGCGGAGGGCATTGGCATAGTCCTCGCATTTGGCTTGGGCCTTTTGCAGATCGGTCGCGACCTTGTCCTTGTCCTTCTCGAGGGCAGTATAGTCATCCTTCAGCTTCTGTAACTCGGAGGCAGAAGGGGCCCCATCATTCAATATCAAGGCAGACTCGAAGACTCGCATCATGGCCGCAAGGTCCTCGACAAGCATCTCTCGCCTGGCCGCACCGTCCATTCCCAGCACCGCCTTCACCTCGGCATCAGCAATGACAGGGGGGCTTCCTCCGAAGAAATTCCGCTGGAGGTGACAGGCGGGCATCAGAAACTTCTCCGGTGAGGCTGGGTCCACGAGATCCACGAGGACAGGTTCCTCGGTCCTCGCTTTCTTAGCAGGGGTGCTCCCTGGAGGAGGAGACTGACTACACTGCGGAGAGGTCGAGCCACTCGTCGCCGCAACCTGGATAACATCCAGAACCCTGCTCTTGGTTCGCTTAGGTGCCCGTTCAGCGGCTCGCTCAACAGCCAACTTCAGAATGCGCTCAGTGGCGTTCTACATTCGAGCTGCAGGAGAAAACATGAAAATAGTCAGCGCAAAGAAACAAAACTAAACGGACGCCCGAACAGAACGGGGAGTTCCTACCTAAGAACCTATTGGCCTCATCGGGAAACTTGCACTCAAGGAGACCCCAGGTGTTTATGTATCGGGCCGCGGTCACAACCCTTCCTCGGGAGTCGAGGAGGTACTTTCCATCCCTACCAACACACTCTGCCCGATTGAAGCCGTTGACATACTCGACCAGCGTGGCGTACGCTCCTTTGTCCTCCTCCGATAGCTCGCCAGGCTTCACAAGGTAGTCCTTCGTGCCGAACGCAAAGTGCGCATCTTCCCACTCCAGGGGACACTTGGACACAAACCTTTCCTTCCCAGAGCCATCGGGCACAATGTCGTAAAGCGTACCCACAGCCTCGTGCGTCGCGGGCATGACATAGTAGAACCTATCCTTGAAATTCCTAATCGAATCCGAGTATGCCTTGAACAACTTCCTCGGTTGTTTGAAAGAGACCCAACTATGTCGCCCATGGTCCGTTGAACGTTGAAGGTGGAAGATGCGGAAGAAGAGCGTGAGAGTGGCCCCAATCTTGAGATAGTCACACACGATCTCAAAAGCCTGCAGGAAGGCAAGCGCGTTAGGGTGAAGCTGGGACGACGCCAAGTGCAGACGGTTGAAAATCCCCACCTGAAAGCTGTTGAATGGGAGACGGATACCGGCCTCTTTAAAGGCAAACTCGTACATAGGGAACCTCAGCCCACGGTAGTTCGAACATATGCGATGGTGGGCCCGAGGTTGAAAAACCGTCCACTTCGCCTCCTCGCCCTCAGGGACGTCCTCGACGAAAGCGAACGTGTCCGTATCATCAGCAGTGAAATGCGACTTTATGCGCAGAGGCTCCTCCCCGGCCCATTTAGCGGCCGAACGCACGAGCTCCTCCCCAGGGATCTGAGCGGGTCCATCCACGTCGGGTTCAGTATCTATCTGGAGAATCCCCGGAACCCTCACGACCATTTTTTACCTGAAAAACAGAGGAAATATGTGAATTCGTTGGCCGCAACCAAATCCACCCTTCCACCGCCAATCAAGTGATAGGGCAGCGAGAGCAAAAGAAACGCTCGGGGACACGGTGAACTGCCCCTCCTTTCTTCGGGTCTCCAACCCTCCCATATCGTTTCCCCGTAACATTCATCGCGTGTCCTCGGGGCATTCATCGCACGTCCTCGGGGCATTCATCGATTCCTCGAGGTATTCATCGGGTCATCAGGATATTCATCCCAAACTTCCGCCAATCCTAACGGAACCCTAGGAACGTCCCGTCGTTCCATGCCAGAACTCAAGGGATTACCGGGAACTTCATCAGTTCGCTGGAAAACCGCAAATAGAAAGTAAAACGGAAAAGAAAGGGATCAGAAGCTTACTTGGAACGGTGGTAGAGACTTGAACGGAGCAGAAGATATGGCGGCGTACGACGGTGAACGAAGGCAGAGCAGCGACAGAGGTAGAAAGAAGAGAGGAGTGAAAAAGGTGGAAACGTGTAACTGACACGAACTCGGCCCTTTTATAGGCTCCTCGCGAGACTCGAGGATTTCCTAGGCAATCGATTACGCTACCCTAGTGTAGCGTCCCTAGGGAATGATGAGGGGTGACACATGGCGCACACTTCCCCAGACACGTCTTTCCATTCCCCAACATGCCTTTTCGTTCACCTTGGTTCAGACTCCTCGTGTCACCGCGATGGCGCCCATCTGCGGCGGTCTAGTGCGAGCAGATCTATTTGTTCTGCCCGGTTTACCAACTGTTCCTCGTTTTGAGTCTCTTCCCCGACTGGACAAGTCCTCGACCTAGCTGGCCCTTAAGTCATTACTCCGACACCTCAGAGCAACGACTTGGGGGGCTCCTGTTCTGGACTGGGCCAGAGTCTGCTCCTCAATCGAGCAGGCCCAACCCACACATATTGGGATGGCCCAACAAGGGCCTCTTATCACAACCAACGTCAAGCACAGGCTTGCCTCAACTATGTCAGGCACGTACAACAACCTCGGCAGTGTTCGGGCGCACGCAACATAGAGCGTCGGGCAGAGGCACTAAGTCTCTCCGAGCCCGCCCTCCTCGACACGCAAGGACATCTCCTTCTGCACCTAAGTTCTCCTCGAGAGGACACGTCTCTTCCCGACACGCAAGACTCCTCCCCGCGAGGACACGTTCTCATGTAACCACCCACTCCCGATGGAATCGGTCTGCCCTAATTCCGGAGATCTAGGAACGGTTACCCCAGGGCGAAGACCACGTGCTGGTCTTCACTACGCCACGTAAGCCCTGGCAGTTACTTGGATTGGGCCTGGCAATCCAGCCCAATGCAAGTAACCGTTGGCCCCGTGCTGGGGGCTCTCTATAAATACCCTCTCACTTGAGAGGGCCAGGTTACACACACTTTCTTACTCTAACCTTGTGATTGCTATTATTCTCTGACCGTTACCTTACTTGAGCGTCGGAGTACCTTGCAGGTACACCCCCCCCCCCCCCCCCCGCGCCGTCTTTCAACCTCACCGGAGCTGAAGTCCAGACGATGTTGTTGGCCACCAGAAACTGTCTGATCCAGGTACGATCAGCAATTATTACTGAATTGAAAAGTGAGAATGACATTTATTTTGATACAAAAATTTTCCCCTAAAACGAGAGTCATTTTGAAATGGAGGGAGTAATATATTATAATAGTTTTAAAGAAAAAAAATTAATTTTAGTGTTTAGATTCACAAATATTTTTATCTTTGTGCGGAATTGAACTTGTGACTCCCAATAGAGAATAAATATTGCATTATTTTGTCTTTGCATTGAGTTGAACTCATGACCTCAAATAGAGAATAACTTATAAATTATATAAATAATAAATATTTTTTTGTTATTTAAAAAATAATTATTTTATTTTGTTATTAATGATATTATAAATTTTTTATGTGATTTTATTATTGATATTAGTTAAAATATTATAGTACTTATTTTAGACATTACTGTATCTATATTTTTTTATTATACTGCCGATGGCTACTATAAGAAAAAAATATGAGCAAACTATTCATTTTATTTTGATAAGCAACAATCAATATCAACAAGGATACTAGGGGTACCCCAACCCACTTACAATCTGCAAGGCATAACAAGATTCACAAAAGATACAACAATTGCCTAAAAACTAAAGAAACTCCGACGGGTATTTACACCAATTGTAAAAACTTCAAGTAAGCATATGTTTAACTCTCATAGTAATCCACCACCATGAGATGAAAACAATCCTCCGCACAAAAAGATATAGGTCTCCCACTTCGTCATTGAAAAGAATTTGGTTCCTTATCCACCAAATACACCAACACACAATACTCCAAATCCCAACAATGTTAGGCATAGACATAATCCTATTCAATTTCTTAATCCTTGACCTTAAATAACACACACTTCCAGACATCATGAACTCGCCCACCCCAAACCAACAACAGATACTACGCTAAATTGGTTTCGTTTTCGTGCATTGAAAAAACAAGATATTTGCATCCTCATCAAAAACAAAACAAAATACACATATCCGCTCATGAGAATTGGTATTGATACCACGACCAACAATATTGAGACGAGTAGGAAGTCAATCAAGGATAAACCGCCACGAAAACACCTTAATCTTCACCGGAATTTCCGCTTTCCACACCAACGTCAAAGAAACTTTAGAAACATCATCCAAGGTACCACCATCGTAGGACAACAATAATCTCTCATAGTAGGACTTAACAGAAAAATGTTTGCAGGTAGTGTAAGGCCAAATAATGTCATCCTTACCATCTTGCCTTGGGGACACATCCTACAGCAATGTGGACAGCTCCAGGAACTCTTGTTGCAACAAATCGTAGTTATGTCCTCCGCATATCGTAAGATGTTATATATACCATTGACCTTGAATCCGTTAAACAATCCTGCATAAATAGCCCTATTGACCAAGATTGTCAAGCCTTTAGCAAGCATGGAGAACAGAAAAGGTTATAAGGGGCCGCCTTGTCTAAGGCCCCTCATAATCTTGAAGTCGGGTGTAGGGCTCCCTTTGACCAAAATAGACTTGAAATTATTCATAACGGTTCTTTCCATCCAATTCATCCATTTCGCTCCGAAACCCATCGCCCTCATGATTTTTCTCAAGAAATCCTACTCCATGCAATCATACACTTTTGCAAGATCCACCTTCAAAATAACACAACTTCTCTTACTTATCTTAGCAAGATCGATGATTTTGTTGAGGACCAAAACACAGTCCAATAATTACCTTCCTTCTATGAATGCAGTTTGTGTTTTTGATATAAGCTTCCCCATAACTCGCTTAAGTCTCGTAGCCAGCAGTTTCGAAATCATCTTGTAAACACTTCCGATAAGACTACTGGGTCTATAATCATCTAAACCTTGTGGATTGTCAGTTTTTAGAATTAGGGCCAAAAAGAGGAAGACATAACCTTAGGAAGCCAAGCTAATTCATGAAAACCATTAATGCAGTTAGCGATATCCGAACCAACAATATCCCAACAACATAGAACCAACATGGACAGAAGAGATGTTGTTCTTCCTTGTTCTGTGATTAAACATATCATGAAAGTATTTTGTGTTTTGGTCGCCATCTTGAATCCAGTTAGCTCTAGATTTCTATTTTAAGATACTCTCCTTGATGCGTAAATTTTTCCAAAAATCAACTTGCGCTTGACCTCTCCTCATCATATCTTGGTCCAAAATACATCCTGGAGCAGCCGCCAACTTATCCTCCATCTTATTGATAATATCTACCTCTCGATCAACATTCAAATATAGCCATCCAAACACGTGTTTATTCCACCATCTAAGTGATAATGTATGTGACACTCCCTTCCACCACAAACGACTTCCATTCCTCATTAACGAACGAGAGAAAACCAGCATGTTCAAACCAACAATTAAAAGTTTTAAAGGGTTTAGGGCCCAAATTCATATTCCTAGCGTTAATCCATATCAGCCTATGATCTGATATGTCTCTATTTCCAACCATTTGCACCACCGTATTCCAATCTTTCAACAAGCCATTTGATAACAAAAATTTGTCTAGATAACTACAACTTTTGCCTTTCGAACATAACCAAGTGAACTTTTTACCTGAAGTAGGAAGGTCAACGAGTTCCATTAACTCGATGAAAGTCCTGAAATCATCCATTTCAGCCCTACTGTGAGAACCTTTACTCCTACTCTCCTCTTGATCTTTTTATAGAGTTAAAATCTCCCCCTAATAATCACTCCCTAGGAGCCAATTTGAATTTCCAATCTAAGATTTCAGACCACATACACCTCTTGTCCGCCAAGCAGCATGAAGAATATATGTTTAAAAAATTGTAGTTCTTCCCTTTCCACAACGCATTTAAACCCATAAATCCTTTCCCCTGAAAGCTGGCAATGGGGAACATAAAATCTTTCCTCCATATGGTTAGGATACCACCTGCAAGACTTGATGCATCAGACGCAGACCACTTAAAATTGTCATCGCCCCACAAACTATGAACTGTGCTCTCCACCATGCTTTGGCATTTAGTTTCTTGCAAGAAACACACATTAGCATGCCCTTTCGAGATAAGTTTTTTTTTTTTTAATTTTCCTGTGTTTAACAATTCCTTCGCATCCTCTAATATTGAAAGTAATGAAATTCATTGACACAAATTTTCAACCCCCGTCTTATCTATGTCTGGTATTGTACACATAACATCCAATTTCCTGATAATGCTCTCGAACACCTTACCGTCCTCATCGCCTTCGGTGCCAAGCTTTTTAATTGATTCCCACACCTTTCTTGGCAAACCATCTAATTTTCTCTGGATTCAGGAATTGCTCTGATTGACGTCTAAATCCCTAATTGAATCGCAGCAAAGAATGAATCCCCCGACGTAATGAGATAATGAATCTTCAACAAAAGAGCCGCTGAGGATGAGTTGCTGATTATGATGCGAGTTTAGTAGCAGAGGAAGATCCAATTTAGGATTATCGGACATGATAAGGGCCGAATAGTAGGAAGGTGAGAATGGGATTTTCAGGTTATCATAAAAGTCATGTATGTGCTTTTTCTTCCTATGCCTCTTTAAAACTACTAGGCCACCGTGAATTGGGTCCAAATAAGTGATAGGATACGTGCAAGGCCCAACATCATCCTTAGCCCCAAATCCTAATTCCTCACGTAAAGTCAAATCTTCACTCTGCCCCACGCAAGGAATGAGACCCTTTACATTGGTATCAACCATCACAACCACATTAAATGGATTTGACACACTGTCCACATTGCAACGTCCAAAGTTAGGCTTTATACCTACCAACTCCATGGCATCAGACACGCCACATACGTCTGGCTTACGAAACCTATTATTATCATCATCACAACCTCCTTTGCTTCCTTGATTATTCCTCTTCTTCTTGGAACTCCCAATATTTATGCTGCTACTTTTTGAATTTTTCGGTATGGCTTCACCGTCCTCATATGCCTCTTCTTCCGATGAGTCTCCCCAGTCACTTCCGTCACTCCCATTACTGCCTTCTTCGGACGAAGACACCTTCAGTCGACGTTTTGTTGAGTCAATCATCAAAGGACCATGATAGTCTTCCAGTAATTTAATCCTGTAGATCCTATTATTCACCTCCACGTTGAAAATCTCATTTAAATTTATTGTGAACTTAGTTCTAATCAGGAATCTAGTTCACATCTTTCTCCCACTCAATATTCAATACTACATTTTCTTCCCTTCCATTTCAATACTCTCTCTATCTTTCTCTCAATTAACTTCCACATTAGTAAGGTGCGATAACACCAACATATGGTACCACTAGACAGGTTGAAATCCATAATCAATATTGATTAAAGTTATGGTTGGAATAGGAGGCAACAACTTCTCTGCAAATCTTCCGGTTCTTGATGGCAAGAATTGGGAAAAATGATGCATTCAGATGAGAGTCGTCTTCAATGTTGAAGATGTGCTGAGTATGTAGCAAATGAGCTTCAACCGCTAGCAGAAAATCTCACAGATGCTCAGAAAGCGAGATACAAGGAATCTAAGAAGAAAGATCAGAAGGCCTTATTTTACATTCACCAATGCATTGAAGCGAATGCGTTTGGTGAAATAGCTTATGCTACAACTTCGAAAGAAGCATGAGATATGATGGAAAAATACTATGGTGGAGATGTGAATGTCAAGAAGGTGCGCCTCCAGTCTTTGAGAAAGCAGTATGAAATATTGCATATGAAAGAGGGCGAAACAATATCATATTTCTTTACAAGGGTTCAAAAATTAACCAACCAGATGAAGAATTCTGGAGAGACGTTGACAGAGGAAATGAAGGTCAAAAATGTACTTTGAAGTCTCACTCTTCAATATGATATGATAGTAATAACAATTGAGGAAACTAAACATCTGGAAACAATGAAGATGGAGGATCTGCAAGGATCTCTTGAAGCCAGAGAACTGAGACTGAATCAAAGAGATACAAATAAAGATTATGAATAGACCCTGATTGCTCATTCAAGAAAGGGGGGTTCTGATGAAATGAAGAGAAAGTGGAAGCAAGGAAAAGGAAAACACCATAGAGAAGCCATGTCAGATAGTAAATAAAAGAAAAAGTTTAAAGAAAGATCTGAATCCTCTAAAAGAGGAGGAGGATCTAACAAATTTCAAAATAAGAAAAAGTTTTAAGACAAGAGAAAGATCAAACGCTTCAATTGTGAGAAGTATGGTCACTTTGCTTTAGATTGTTGGTTTGGAAAGGGAAAGCAAAAGAATGGTGCAGAGGAAGCTAACATGTTGCAAGATGATTCAGATTCAGATCTTGTCATGTTGATGATAACAACATCTAAAGGGGCTCTAACTTCTTATATGTGGTACTTAGATTCTGGTTATTCTAACCACATGATTGGACACAATAAGTGGTTTAGTAAATTTAACTCAAACAAGAAGACGAGTGTGAAGCTAGCAAATAGCAGAAACGTAATGGCAAAAGGCATTGGCAAGATTGTCATACAAAGAAAAGAAGGAAAAACAATATTGGTAGAAAATGTGTTATTTGTCCCTAGTATGCAATGTAATATGTTGAGCATTGGTCAACTGGTCAAGAAGGATTCTCAATAATCATGGAAAGAGGCTCAATGAAGCTATATGACAAGAAGAAAAGGATGGTTCTGAAATCAACTCTGACAAGAAACAAAATCTGGAAGGCTAACTTAAAGGCCTCAGAATCATATTGTCTTTACTCATAAATTCCTAATGAAGAACACTGGCTTTGGCACAAAAGTTATGGGCATCTAAATTTTAGATGTCTAGGCAAGCTGAATACTATGAAGCTAGTAGAAGGATTGCCTAAGATATTGACACCTGATAAAGCATGTGACATGTGCATGCTTGGGAAGCAAAGTAGGTTACCTTTTGTGAAGAAGCTGTCAATGAGAGTCAAACATGTACCAAATGTAGTTTCATCTGACATTTGTGGTCCTTTTAAAACCCTTTCTTGTGGAGGAAGCAAGTACTTCATCTCATTTGTAGATGAATTCAATAGAATTTTGTGGGTGTACCTAATAAAGACCAAAGGAGAATCTTTAAACATGTTCAAAAGGTTTAAGGTTATGGCTGAAAAATAGAGTGGATGATTGATTAAGATACTCAGTACAAATGGAGGAGGGGATTCAAGCCATTTTGTCATGAAAATGGCATGTTGCATGAAGTCACTCTCCTTACACACCTCAACATAATTGTATGGCTGGAAGAAGGAATAAAAGCTTGGTTGAAATGGCTAGGAGCATGTGGAAACAAAAGTCATTGCCTCATAAATTCTGCGGTGAAGCAGTGTCTACTACTGTTTATGTTCTAAATAGATGTCCTACCAAGAATTTAAAGAATCATGTGCCAGAAGATTATTGGTCAGGAAGTAAGCCTTTCATCACTCATATCAAGGTATTTGGATCATTATGCTATAGACATGTGTCAGATGAAATAAGAACCAAACTTAAAGATAAAAGTGAACCTATGATCTTAGTTGGTTACCATCCAACTGGAGCATATAGGTTATATAACCCAATTGCTAAGAAATTAGTGGTTAGTAGAGATGTAATCATCAAAGAAGCAGAATCTCAAGATTGGAACTAAGGGGGAGAAAGAACAAGACTGGTTCCAATGCAGACTCAAACACAATTTGATTTTGATGAAGTGAAATCAGTCTTAACTGAGACTTTAGTTGATGCAGTGAATTCTACTCAAAGGGAAAAACCAACCAGAAGCAAACAAATAACTGCAAGGCTGAATGATAATGAAATTGTGCCTGACAATATAGTGGATGAAGAAAGATAAATAATACGCTTGGCAATGTTAGCAGGTGTAAAACCAATGAATGATTAGGATGCAATGCAAAACAAAGTGTGGAAATATCTAATGAAGGAGAAATCAGTTCAATTGAAAAATGTGGCACATGGAAACTTACTTAACTACTAGAAAGAAAAAAAGTCAATTGATGTGAAGTGGATTTTCAAAGTAAAGCTGAGTCTAGAAGGAACAATAGTGAAACATAAAGTAAGACTTGCGGCAAGGGGTTTCCTTAAAAGATAAAGTCTGAATTACTCTAAGGTATTTGCACCATTGGCAAGGCATGAGACTATAAGACTTGTAGTGACATTAACTTGTAGTAGAAGGTGGAGTTTATCACACATGGATGTAAAATCTGCCTTTTTTAAATGGTCATCTTGATGAAGAGGTGTATGTGTCTCAACCTCCAGGTTTTGAATTAAAGAGAAAAGAGCATATGGTGTATAAACTATACAAGGCTTTGTATGGTTTGAAGCAGGCACCAAGAGCCTGGAACAGGAAAATTGATGTTTTCTTCATTAGTCATGTCTTTAAAAAATGTTCAGTTGAGTATGGTGTGTATGTAAAATACAAGCAAGGTGAAATACTATTGCCGGTATGTTTGTATGTGGATGACCTCTTGATAACCAGAGAATCTCAACTGGAAATTGAAGACCTTAAGAGTACAATGAAGTCATCTTTGAGATGTAAGATTTAGGTAACGTCCTACTTCATTGATATGGAGTTTCTATACAAAGAAGGTGGAAAGTATGCTACTGACTTGCTGAAAAGATTCAACATGCTGAACTACAATATTGTTGTGACTCCTGTTGAATCAAGTCAGAAGTTGGAAGAAGATAATGATGAAGAAAGGGTAACTGCCACCTTGTACACGCAGATGATTAGATCATTCAGGTACATATACAATAGTCAACCAAATATCAACTTTGTTGTATGAGTATTGAGCAGATTCATGCATGATCCAAGGATGTCTCATCTACTGGCTGAAAAAAGTACTAAGATACATCAAGGGAACCTTGATACATGGTGTAGTATTCTCATATGGAAGAAAGAGAAACAAAGAATAGATGATATGATTTTATGATTTAGACTGGTGTGGTGACAAATTGGACAGGAGAAGTACCACTGGCTATGTCTTCAAGTTTCAAGGAGCTCCAATCTCTTGGATCTCTAAAAGGTAACGTGTTGTGGCTTTGTCTAGCTGTGGGGCAAAATATATTGCTAGTTGTTCAGCTGCTTGGATTAAAGTTGTATTGACTGAACTTGGAGTAAACATTCAAGTACCAATCAAGCTCCCTGTTAACAACAATTCTGCAATAAATTTAGCAAAAAATCTTGTCTCTCATGGAAGATCCAAGCATATTGAAACCATGTTTCATTACATAAGGGAGTAAGTGAACAAAGTAAGGTTGACAATGAGATATTGTCTTAACAAAGATCAGATTGCTGACATCTTAAATAAGGTTGTAAAAGGAGAACGATTTTCTAAGATGGAGATAGACTTGAGGATGGTGGCATTTGATTCAGAGGTTAGAACGACTTATGGATCACTAGCTTCTGAAGCTTTGGTAGCTTCTGAACCATCAGCCTCTGAAGAAGTCAGAGGTGGGAACTACTTCTAAATCTCTAGCCTCAGAAGCAGCTTCTGAAACGTGGTTGGAGTCTGAAGCAACTTCTGAAGAGTGACTAGAGTCTGAAGACGCAAAGTTTGAAGTATCAACTTCTGATGTGTATCACTTGATGAAAGTTTGAATTAAAGAAGTGTGTTGTGTATTAATTCAAGCTTAGTTAGTTAATTACTCTGTGTGAATATATAATAATAACTTGTGTAGTTTTGTAACAAATTTTCTCTAACATAACTTTCTCTTACTCAATATTCAATACTCTATTTTCTTCCCTTCCACTTCAATACTCTCTATCTTTCTCTCAATTAACTTCCTAATTAGAAATGTGCAATAACACCACCAGCCAGCGGTGGGAAGAGCAGCCCCGTTATTTTATAGAGAATCCAAAAGTTAATTTTATGGGAAAAAATTAATATTTTATGTTGGTCAAAATAGAGGCTTTACAAGCGTGTTTAATTGCTATTTCCACCCTCCACATACCAGACCCGCGAGTTTGCTCATAGGAACATAAAATAAAATGGATAACGTTGTTGTCTATACAATTCTCCACTCTCCACTCTGTTTCTGTCTCTAGTTTCACCAGACAACAACATATGCTTCAATGGCTTCTTCTTTTCCTCTTTATCAACTAACGCCTTGTTTCTTCTCAAAAACCCAGGTTCACTTTTCTCTTTCCTTCTATTTTTAATCTCAACATTTTTGTTACTCATGCTTATTTAATTCCTAAACAGTTTCAAGGTTTGCACCATAGCTATCCGTGGCGACCCACTTACTTGTTTGGCTCTTGTGCTCAAAACAAACTACAACATGTTAAAGCTTCGGTTGATGCAGCCCCATTTCCCTTGTTTCAGCCTCCTGCAGCTGAAGACTCATCTTCTGAGGTAACAATCAGGACTAAAGCCTTAAGAAATTAGCTTGTATATGCAAAGGATTGATTGAGTAGTGTGTGTGTGCGCTTTTGTGTTTTTAACAAATAGAGTATTATAGTTAACTTTGAGATTCAGTATCTTCTTTCCTAAATGTACTTCCTTTGGATGAATTTTTTTAGAGGGTCTTCTGTTTTGATGAGAATGAGATGTTTGGTTGTAAGTTTTTGTTTCTTGTGCTAATTTATTTGTTCCTCTAGTTGGAGCCTGTGGATCCTGATTTCTACAGGATAGGATATGTCCGAAGCATGCGAGCTTATGGAGTTGATTTTAAGGAAGGGCCAAATGGTTTTGGTGTGTATGCTTCTAAAGATGTTGAGACTCTTCGCCGACCAAGGGTGAGTAGCCTCATTTAAGTGATGGTAGTACACCACTTACATTCTAACAGTTATAAAGCCGATGCGTGATTGGTGGCAGTGGCACATGCGGCGTAATTGAATATATAATGTTTTTCATGATTATATTGTTAGTACTTGTCCATGGCTGTTTTGTGTAATGGTGTGTACTTGGACAGGTTATAATGGAAATTCCTCTTGAATTGATGCTAACAATAAGCAAGAAACTCCCATGGATGTTTTTCCCTGATATAATTCCGCTTGGTCATCCAATATTTGATATTATCAACTCGACAAATCCAGAGGTAATTGCCGTTCTCCTCTAAAGTCATTAGTTCAAAATATGATACAACTGATTTCTTGATTGTTCTCATGATAAGTATATGTATAACCAACTTGTCACCAAAAGTAGAAATCTTTGTTAATTTTTTTAGTTATCTGCTTAATGTAATTGTGCAAGTCTTTGTGGCAGACAGATTGGGATTTACGATTAGCCTGCCTTCTCTTGTTTTCATTCGACTGCAAAGACAACTTTTGGCAGTTTTACGGTGATTTCTTACCAAGTGCAGATGAAAGTACTAGCTTACTTCTAGCTACGGAGGTGCGTAATTTTATTTTATTTTGTCATTGAAACGTTGGTTGATATGTAGCTTACATTAGATGTGTCACTTTTATGAGATTATGATTACTGATCAATTCTCGGCAACAAAGGGACATCAGATTCCACTTACGAGATCTCATGTTTTTTTATAGACAAATGTTAATAAGTTTATGGTTATATTAGTCTGAGGGTCGGACCCTGGATCTACTGTTTAGAACTCTTTCAATGTGCCCCTTATCTCATGTTGATTTGTATATCTAGGAGGAACTTTTGGAGCTGCAGGATCCCGATCTTGCTTCTACAATTAGAATTGAACAACAACGAGTTTTAGATTTCTGGGAGAAGCACTGGGTAAAGACCAAATAGTCCTTGTTGAAATTGTTAGTATCCATTATGCACATCACATAGTTTTTGTTCTTAACAAATTGCGTTAATCATGTTTAGCATAATGATGCACTCCTAAAAGTGAAACGTCTTGCTCGGGATCCTAAAAGGTTCATTTGGGCAGTGGGAACTGCACAGTCAAGATGTATCAACATGCAAATGAGAATGTGTGCACTAACTCAGGATGCAAATATGCTGATTCCTTATGCCGGTAAGCTTTATTCACCTCAAATGGTCTAACTAACTCCGCTGTCATTTTTGTACTCATGCATTGTAGCAGTTCTTTTTTTTTTAAATGTCAATGTGAATTTTCTCTCATATTTTTGATAATAGAACTGAGCTAACTCGTTAAGTTGGTCTTGCTTTTCAGATATGCTGAACCATTCATTTGAGCCAAATTGTTTTTTCCATTGGCGTTTTAAGGACAGGATGCTTGAGGTTCTTATAAATGCTGGACAACAGATTCGAAAAGGAGACGAGGTAAATCATTTTTTACTTCTGTCAAGTATGTTTTTCTTGATTCCTTCCTTGTATTAGACATTGCTTAGTGCAGATTTTATTTTTATTCTTATCAAAGTGACTTAGGAGTGTTATTGTTCATAAGCTTGAAAAGTACTAATCGGTTAATTTGTGTATGCTTTTTAAGAGCATGGATACTTTTAGTGAAATTAAGTTTTTTCTTTGCATGCTTATTTACCCTTCATGAATATCCTCTGATTATGTTGTAAAATGTTGTAACAGATGACAGTTGGTTACAGGAGTGCACAGAAGAATGACGCGTTAATGCAAAGATACGGATTTTCCTCGCCAGTGGTAATTTTCACCTAAATCTTGATGAAAGAATGTTCTGTATTTTTTTTTTCATGTTCGTGCTATGTTGACTTAAATTTGCAGAATCCTTGGGATGTGATCAAATTCTCGGGAAATGCAAAAATCCATTTGGATTCCTTCTTGTCAGTTTTCAACATATCAGGCCTTCCTGACGAGTATTATCGTAACGGTACGAACAATATTATTTACCATTCTGAAATCTACTTTGTTACGCTTTTATCTATTCAAATAAACATTATTTAGCATATCAATATGTAATTCTTAGCAGAAGTTCTATCAAATGCTGGAGATACTTTTGTCGATGGAGCAGTCATAGCCGCAGCGCGAACATTGCCAACATGGTCAATTGGAGATGTGCCTCCAATCCCAAGTGAAGAAAAGAAGGCTGCAAAGGCAATACAACTAGAGTGCAAACGAATGCTTGCCGGATTCGCTACCACCTCTAAGCAAGACCAGAAATTGTTAGGTAAATTCATTGTTCATATCTTGATATTACAATCAGAAAGCTAAAGCTAATCGTTATCTTATGCATAACAACCGCAGATTCTTCACCGGAAGCCACGAGAACGCTAGAAGCTGCAATAAAGTATGTCGAATTCACATAATCTTGCAGTTTCATAAACTTTGTAAAGTTTAATTTCATTAGCATCATATTAACCTTCTAGTTATAATTTTTTTTCTGTGAATGTGACATACAGGTATAGATTGCACAGGAAATTGTTAGTGGAAAAAATTATCCTTGCATTGGATATCTATCAAGAGCAATTACTGTTCTGATTTCCACTCTACTAACTGTACAATAGCCATGAAAATTTTGTAACATTGTTGTGTACTGTATCACTAGTTTAGGCAATGATTCTATTCTGTTATATTCATTTTTGTTGTATCTGAAAGAAGTGTAGTAGTTATTTGATAACCATAAACCGATCAAAGGACATTATTTCATGTTCATTGGTTTAAAAATACAAATGGAGAAAACAACTTCTGAGATTTTGAGTAGAAAATAAAGTTGAAAATGTTTTATAAACAAAAAATTTGAGATTTGCAAACAGAGACATTGCAAACATGAGGGAGATGAACTATGAGACTGAATCAAGGCAATCTTGGCATTCTTCATGTGGGTAAGTCCATTTTTCTTAATATGTTCTTTGCATCAAGGTGATTTCTAACTCGCTTCTTGAAATTGATGATCCTATCACCGAGTAAAATCAAACTAATGCAGTTCTTGAGGAATTTACTTTTAAGAATGTGTTGTTGGACTTAACTCAATCTTACAAAACCGACTTGAAGGGTGATAATTGTCTCCACTTATAAGCATATGTTCAGCTTATAGATTGTTTGATGTGAGATTCTTAACGAATGCAACCATTTTGTTGTGACTATTCATGGTAGGCATGATTCTCATTTAATGTATGACATTGAGACACTCTTAGTAGTTTAGGATCCCAATTTTGTTAAGTTTTCTCAAGAATGTCTCAGCAAACATAGCTCAATCATTGCCGTCAAAATCATCCATGTAGTCCTTACATCAAGTTTCATTCTAAAGGTATGTTTGGAGTGGTTTTGGTTTATTTTTTTTAAAATGATTTTTATAGTGCTATATGTTTTGATGTGAAAAAAATTTACAAAAAAACTTTTCATAAAAGTTTCAAATGAAAATTTGATTTGAATAATTATTTTTAAAATGTTATTTTAGGTATTTCATTATTTTATCAAAAAAAAATTTAAATATTAAAATTTCAAAAAATCACTTAATTTTGAAGTTTTTTCAAATATCTTTGCATAAAAATCATTTTTGAGTCACAACTTTTTGAAAAAATTGTAATTTTGACTATGTTTTGATCTTCAATAATGTATGTTTATATTATAAAATGACAAATTTAATCTTTTGATTTATAAAAAAACAAATTAAAAAAAACTTATAATATTTTTAAAAACGTTTTTGTGGAATTCATTTTCAAAATTAAAAAAAAAACCTATTTTTTTTTAAAGTTAAAACAAACTGACCATACTCAAATTTTATTGTGTATTTGTAAATAATTGATGGAACATTATTAAACATTATAAAATTCATTTCAGCCTATTTCATGTTAGATCTTGTGTAGGAGTCTGCTGCAAAATATGAACCAGAAAAAAATGATGAAGACGGTACGATGAAGTTGCACAAAATAATTCCAAAGCGTGTGTTTACACTAAGCTTTAGGTTCGATTCGTCCCACCAATTTATGCAAATTGGATGCAAAAGGGTTAACCGGCGAATCCCCTTCAAGATACTTTGGAAACTTTAACATGAATCGCACATTCACATTAAGCATATCGATTAATGATATTTTATTGAATAAAGTTTCCTCATTTATTCTCGTGCACTAGAAAAATAAAGAAATGACTTAGATATAATTTTTTGCTCTGAAAATATTTATTTTCGTATATCTTTTATGGCTGACAAGTATCTTTAGTTATAAGAAAACTTGTACCGATTGGTGTGGAGAAACAATGTTTCATTTGATTCCAACATGACCATTCACGAACCATTGTATATCAATAACAACAAACCTTTTCATGAAAAGTTGTGTTGATCTGGTGGTTGCACATTTTGGCCACGCGCCCAATCATCATATGGTCTCTGGTTTTATTCTAGACAGTTGCAACTTTTGCCCATTTATTTGGTTAATTTAACCATTATTATTTATCAATTTAATATTTTGGAAATTTCTCCAACAATCCCCCACCATTTTCAAAATATATCTAAATCCATTATTTAGGAAATTTCATGGTTTCAAATAAATGTATCTTACGATTTGAACCAATACTTTGTAAGTTAAGTTTTCACTTATCCCTGAATAGATTTGAAGACTCTAAAGATTTTACATAAATTTTGGTAAAACTCATTGTCTAACAAAAGGATTCAACATCAAGAAATCTACCAAACACAAAGATGTCGAAGGAGATGTCATAGCAAGAAGACTCGACATCTGGAATGCTATAGCAGATTGTTTAAATCTGGCATGTTTAGCAGTGGATCAAGGAAAGATTTGCTGAAAGATTTGAAGCCCAAGGAAACTGAAGCCTATAAAAGAAGACTTAGACCTAGGATTTTATATGCCTTTTGTAACCTAGTTCTCTTGCGTAAGAAATAAGGGTTTAGGGTTTTGAGAGTCGTTGGCTCTCTAGGTTTTAAGTCTCCCTTTGTATCAGTTGATGCATTGTGGCAGATATAGGTGTCGCACAGATCCATAAGCCTTGACGTATTGGATTGTGTATTGTTCTTGGATGAAGCTTTTAAGCAAATTTGAGTTAGCTTGTTTGTCAAGTATGCTTGACAAAATTCTGTATTGACAGCGATGATGTAGAAATCACAGTTGGTGATTAAGGGAAGTGAGTGGGTATCTCGTATCAAAGAGGTTGTTCTTTGATAAAGTCTTCATTGGGTAGATATTAGGATATAAAGTTGTAAACGCGGGAGTTTAGCTTTGTAACACTTCTACAGATAGTGGAGTCTTCTTCCTGGATTGGTATCCCCCAGATGTAGGTGAGTTGCACCGAACTGGGTTAACAATTATTGTGTTCTTTATCATTCTGCAGATTTACTTTTTTGTTAGGGTTCATGATAAACATGTTGGATCAGATGTCGTAACATCTGTGATTTTGCAGTTCTGATATTCAAGGTATCAGTCTGCTGTTGTTCCTCTGCGTTTAAATGTTTATGCAGAACAATGTCTTGACATGTGTTAGGACATATGCTGTCTAAATTGCTAGAATTTCAATTGGTATCAGAGCATGCATCCTGTCTGTTTCTGGATGAAATCCTTGGGAGATACTTTCTGGCGTTTAAACAAGGAGAAGTTTTGGAGATCAGATCAATCAACTCAGACATACTCAAGGGTATTAATGGATGGGATGGATGTTCTGGATCGAAGGTAACAACCCAGAGGTTGTTCATGTTGCCGAGGAAGTTCTACAACAACTGCAGGAGAAGTGGCTAGTTCTCTTGTTGGGGTGTCTTATAAGATGTTTTGACATCTTATTAGGGCAAGCAGGATTTGTTCCTTGGTGGTTCCGCTGCATATGTTTCTGATGGAAGAGCTCTAGAATTATGGGGTTCTGGAGTTGTTATTGAAGACAGATGGTGGAAGGTCTCAATCGGCTTCTATATGTGAAGATATCTACATTCTTTTATTCCAAATTCGGGAGCGATAGAATGAAGGGAGTTGTTGGAAGATGTCTGTTATGGTGACTTGGTACTTAGAAGCTTGGTTCCATGGTACAGCTTGAAGTCAGTAGAAGAGGAAAGGAGTTGAGTTTAAGTTCATCAAGTTCTTGCTATGGGAGTTTGATAAATTATTGATCGGCTAGGTTGTCAAAGATACTTGAGAATTCTCTCAAGTCCACTCATAAAGGCCTCTCAGTCGTGCGTCTGGAGTCTTCTAGTTATTCTTCTAACTAGAAGGTGTTTCTATGAAACACAACGTGAAGAAATTGGAGGTGATTTATTTTCAATCTCCAAAACAGCAAGGAAGGATTCATCTCTCTTAACGCTAAGAGTGGATCCAATCTGATTGGAGTTCTCAGAATCGTTGAGGTAAGTAGGATTTGTTCAGAGAAAATCTTAGTTACTTGAGTCAAGGGTGGCAACCTTGGCATCTCAACTATTTTTGTCAAAGAAGATACTTGCAAAAAATTAAATGCTTTATAAATGTTCATGAAGTGATCTGGTGGAGCTTAGCTACAACAGTGAAGAAGTGTAATACCCCGTATTATCTAAATGCTTAATTGGATATCAGACGAGATCAGATGAGTATCTATGTGCTCTATCTTTGATTAATTGGATTTATGGAATCCTCTAAGTACTTTAAGTATTGACATTTGGGATCAATAGAGCAACTAATGAACTCTGAAGAGATCAATTTATTATTAGTTCAAGAGAGACTTTTATGATAACTCAAATGATTGATCAATTGGTTGAGACGACAAAATATCAATTGGAGATATTTTACTCTATGGATTTATATTATATAATAATTATATATATATATATATATATATATATATATATATATATATATATATTCGGAAAGAAAAAGAAAGAGAAAAGATAGAAGAAGAAGAAGGAAATGGAGAGGAAGAAGAAGAGAAGAGAAGTGGAGAAAGTTGAAGGAGAGAAACTCATGGATCATCGTCATCTTCTTCAAACTCCTCTTCGATTATCAGGTGGGTTCTAGTTAGACACTCTAAGTGCTAGAAATTCCCGAATTGGAATTAGGTTAATCTGAGAGAAAATGAAATCTAACGGATGAAATGAGTTATAATCTGAGTAATATGGTTGATATCTATATGTAATCATCTCTCCATGCTTACTTGTGTGTTTGATCATGTTTTGGGATGAGAAATTGGTCACAAAGCTCTGTTTTCACGCTGCTGGAAAACCCAGAATTCGCAGGTTCGCACTGCGAGTCCCCTAGCGAAGGGGAAAGCGAGCGTTCGCTGGTTGTTCGCACAGCGAAGGTGAAGGCGAACATTCGCCAGAGGTTCGCACTGCGAACATTACCCTGTTTTGGTTCTGCCACGGTTCGCCAGACGTTCGCACTGTGAATGGGACAGCGAACCCAGCGTATTTAGACATTCGCTGGGAGCTTCGCACTGCGAATGAGAAAGCGATCATTCGTTGGCTGCTTCGCATTGCGAACATAGCAGATCCTTCAACTTGTTTCTTTCATAACTTTTGATCCGTAACTCGGATCGAGACGTTCTTGGTGTCATTAGAAGGCTATGACGACCCTCTATCTGATAAAAAGTGAAAATATTGGGTAATGATGTGGGATATTTCATTTAGTGGAAAATGAAGGAAAGTAATGTTTTGTGAAATGTTGGAATTGACATCTTTTGGATCGTAAATCGGATCGAGGCATATTTATAGCCGATGTAAAGCTATGGGAATATCCTACGGGATAAGAGTGAGAAATATTGATTCGATACCCGATTAAATAAATCGGAGGAAACCTACGTATTGTGTTAACTATGTAAATGTGAAAAGTGATGTTTTATGTGATGTGTGATTTTGTGTGGTTACTTGTAATATTTGTGATTATACCATGTCTATCTAATTGTAAATTGGTAATGAAAGGTATATGCATGCTTAAAATGATTTAGGAAGTGTGAGGAAACTTTACCCCAAAACAAAGTGGTATAATTCTAGGTTGTGACTAGAATTGTGATAGGAACTCTGAATGATAACGCTCGTGCATGAGAGGCCGAGGCGTGTGTCCATTATTGAATGGTATAGAAATGGGTGAAACACTAGTATGGAACATGTATAATTGTTGTGATTTATGAGAAAAGGCGAATGTGGCCTTAGGGCTAATATGGCCTTGTGATTGTCGAATACAGTCACGTTGTGTGTATGATCACGTATTCATAACCAGTTTATCTTACGGTGTAGTTTCATGAGACTCGAGCTCCTCCTCTGAAACGTATGCACAATTACTTGGTAGGTTTGATTCCCTACGTGTAGTACGATTGAAGCCTATGCTATGGGTAGAGACTTGTGATGGTTAACAGGCCATGAGAAGTGACAGTTCACGGTTAACAGGCTGATGATCCCGAATCCAATTCGTATGCAGGGTAACTACAAGGATCCATGACTCGGGTCGACTTCTAGACGTAGGAGCGGACGGGAAAATGGGATGCCTTGGTACGGTTATCGATTCGTAAGGAATCTTGAGTTAACAAGCTCAGGGCGTAATTCCTTCCGTGTGATATTTATGAGTTAACAGACTCATGACATGTTTCCATATAGTGTGATATTGTGAGATTGTGATTTTGTGCACTCAAAGTCATTTCCCTTCCCCTTGACTTGAGTTAGGATTGATAGAACCTTGTAAAGCCGAGAGGACCTATAAGATAGGGAACTCACTGAGATTTGATGTATCTCACCCCACTTTAGTTGCTTTATTTCAGGTGTGGTTTGCAGGTTTGATTCACAAGTGGAAGTTATGCTTGGATGTTTCAAGAGAAGCTTAGTTAAGCTTATTCTGCTGTGTATTCTTTTTGTTGTATACAATTGAGGATATTGTATATCATTCTTAGTTTTCATTATTTTGGCTAGTTTCCATGACTTGTGCCATGTGTTGTATTTAGGTTTTAGAAATGGACAAGTATGTGAACTATGCCATTAGGCGCTTTTGATGTGTCAGTACCAAATAAAATGCTTGTATTGTATTATTCTAGATATATATTATACAGGGCATTACAAGAAGGGTTATTGGACAAGGATTTAACATCAATTGATATTTGTGGAATTCACGAGTATTTAATTGATTATCCTTAAAAGTCAAGATTGCTGATGTTCAATAAGATGTTGGAACATCTCATCATCAGAGTTTGTGCAGAATCATGGGAGGGGTACTGCATACACTTTAGCATCTATTTTAGTCTTGGGTGTTGACCTAAGAATGGGCTTCAGTCTGGTATGACAGAAGCATGTGATCTCTGGAAAGTTTCCTGGCAAGTAACTGGTTTGGACTTTGATGCTATTGAAGATGAAGATGAAGATATAATAATCTTGATGGTTAGTTATTGGATGAGTTTATTTCTGATCTAAGAGTATTGGAGTGCAGCAGGTGTGTTCAAGTGGTTACTAGAAGCATCTGGTGGCGGTACAGCTTGGATCAATTTATTTTTGATCTAGGTACATGGGAGCATGGGATCTTGCTCAGCTTGAAAGTCAAGGTTAAGTGAAAGTTATCTCTGACTTTCTTTAGACTTCTCTACTAAGGAAATGGCATTCTTTGGTATGGCTATGGTGTAGTCTAGGACTACTTTATCTTCTGAAGATTCAGACATGGCAGGTATGAAGTCTTTGGAGTTTCAAAGCAGTTATTCATCAAGGTGTGAGCTTGAAGGGAATATATGTGATAAGCAGGATGAAGGTTGTCTACTCAAACTTGATGGTTGAATCAAGTCTATGAGAGCATGGAACTCTTGTTCTGTAATAGGGAGGAGGTTCTTCTAAGTGGCAGAAGGAGAAGCTGAATTCAGCAGTTGGATGTCGTATCAGAATGTTCTGACATCTAGCTTAACATCAGGATCTCAGCTGGTGATGTGGCACATCAACTTAAGATAAGGTGATCTACAGAAGAATGGAAGTTATGGATGCTTCAGAAAAGGTCTATCTCATACAGTTTGCGGGAGCTATGGTTTGAGAAGATGTTACATACCTAGAGGCTTGGTGAATCCAAGATGTCTTGCTATGGAGCAAGTAGTTCATGTGACTTGAAGATCAGATTTCATTGGTGGATCAGTGTATCTTGTGGGAGTTCTGAAGAAGAATGAGATCAATCAAACAGTGGCATTTGGTTGATTTTTACTGTGCATTCAAGCAGGATGCTTGAAACTGATTGTTCTTGTGCAGAAGGGTAGTTAGTTGAAAACGTAAGGAGGTTCTGGTTCTCTTGGAGCTTGTGGTAGAAGTTCTAGGTTGAGGATGAAAGTATACCTTCTTTTGGTGGATGAGAGTTTATTTCTCTCTGGGTTTCTGAAGTTCTATTTGTTCAAGCTGGTGGCGTAGTATTGTGTGAAGATCTTCAGATGGATTACTATGCAGATGGTAAATCCAGTGGTGGAGCATATCTAGAACCATGGTGTGTGGTGTCTGTGATGTGTGAAGGATATCCTAACTGATGTTAGAACATTTTTGGGTTGGTTATCCTTGGAGGAGGATTCTTAAGTTCTGGTTTAGGGACTTGTTGCCTACATCGTGTCTAAGGAGTATCTATCTAGTCATACAGGAGAATGATGGAGTAGAAGAACTGCCTTGGAAGGATGGTGTAGAGAAGACTAAAGTGGATCATGTATTTATTACATGGAAGTCTGAATATGGATATTCACCAGTTGATCAGAAGTATTCCAGGTTATCATACGGGAGAATGATGAAGGAATGTCTGTCTTGGATTGTAGGGTGTCTATAACATTTGTTGGCCTTGCTAAGGTCATATGAAAAACTTGTGGAGGGGATAACGCCTCTATTGGCAAGTCATGCTAAAAGTAAGTGGATAAGTTTGGTAGCTGTGAAGTTATGAAGCATGTATACGGTATCTGATACCGTTGGAAGAAAACAAACTAAGAGGTATGGTATCTCTTTGAGGAATGTGGATCATTCCAGATCAATTGGATTTTATCTCAGGGAACAAGGAGATCTGCAACACCCTAATTCCCATCGCGAATAAATAATACATAAATAAATCAGAGTAGATAAAAAATTATTTTTCCGACCGAAACAAGGATGCCACAACAATAGAAAGAAAATACAATCCCTGCTCATAGATTTTGATACATAACACAAACAATGGAATACCCTCAAAGGGAAACTTTTTCCATATAAAAGGAAAGGTCAATTATGGAATAAAGCGGAAAGATCCATAACTGACTTGTTTTACTAAATTAATTGTTTTATAACGTCAAAATATTTATACAAAGTTAATACCAAATATATTCAACAAATGGATACATATATATAATAAAAACGTTCCCCCGACTCCTGTGTTACATATCAGAGCAGACAGACGACAAAGGACGGAGGACTAATCTTCACAAAAGCCTCCAAGACACTAATCTGCAATTGCCTCATAGAGCAACAAACCACAGCAGAAGGGTGAGAAATAACAACTAAATCAAGATTGCATAATAATATGTAAACATATATAAATTCACATGCATAGTATTCTCACCACAAGCATCACATGCTAATACATATAACATGCCACAAATCCATAACATATATCGATTATACTAACATAATCACACATTCTCACATAACGCATCACAAAGTTATCACATATGGAACGCACCACCACATCACGGATATTCACATATAACATACCATAGAGAATTAATACTATCATTGTAATGCACCACATCTCCACAAAACCTAGCATATGGCTATACATAAAACATATCATCCACAACCAATGCATTTATCACATATACATATCCATTCACCAATTCAAACATAAACCTCAATACACACTCAATCAATTCATGATTTTCCACACAGAATCAATCCATTCATGATTTTCCACACATAATCAATCCATTCATGATTTATACAAATGCAAAGAGACCGACACAACGACTCTATGCAAATGCGGTACCATCCATCCATCATCTCATCACTAGTTCACTCTGGAACTATTGGAATCATCGCTTGTTACTTCGTGTAACTCCCCGTCGGGCAAACGATGTTCCCCGTCGCTTTAGGTCCTCTTGGTATAAGGCTCACGACGTTTATGGATCGCTTTAGGTCCTCTTTGTATAAGGCTCACGATCCGATCGCTTTAGGTCCTCTTTGTATAAGGCTTATGATCGTCTATAATCATCGCTTTAGGTCCTCTTTGTATAAGGCTCATGATGTTATAGCGGATTCCCTCTGGAATCGGTTCGTCGCTCACACCCCACAAGGGCACACAACATCATAAGAATGCATATCATAATGCTTGGTATACAATAACTCATGACATTCAAATGCACACATATATGCAACCATAATCATGCACATATAACCAACCACAACACAATTCATTCACATCATATAACCTCACACAAGTCATACAACATATATCAAAAGTACATTACATGATAACACATCAATTACACACAGTACAACGCCAAAAGTCGACAAAACGACACTATTTCAAATTCCCGACATAATTAAATAGGCCAACAATATCAAAAACATTATCATAAGAAAGAACATTTCAATAGCTATCCAACGATACCAAGAATGCTCAAAACGGATAAGCGGAACACAAGTTATGGAATTAAAAAGAAATGGAATCGCGAAAAGACAATATTCTGCACTCTCACTGGCCATACACGTATTGCCTTGAGCCATACGCGTATTGCCTTGCTCACTCGCCCATCCATACGCGTATTGCCCAAAGTGATACGCGTATGGGCAGAGACTGATTTTCCCCAAAAGTTCCCCTAAAAATCCAATACGCGTATTTGTAAACCATTTTGACAACCATGATCATTCAAATTTGTGATGACTAACTTTTATTTCATATAGTGGGTTCAAACATGTAATTCGTAAACTTCATATAATAATAACACCATAAAATTTATTTATATTCTTTTTAAAATAAAAAATTTTCTTGCATGACTAACATATGCATAACAAATTCTATGTGATAAATCTAGGTTTCATATATAACAATGTTTTATGGTATATCTAAATAAAAATCACAAAATGAACAGTAAACCAATATCACTAATATTTCTTGTAACATTTCTCGATAAACACTTATCAACTTACAACAAGATAAAATATATCCAAATTACTTTTAATATCAAGATAAATAAATAATACTTTTATATTATGATACACATATAATATGAGATAAATCATTTTAATTTTTGAATTCTTGCATAAACAATATAAATGAAACACGTTCTTGATATTTTTAACATGTTATTTTCACCATTTTATGTTACCAATAAATTTACCATATATCCAAATTCATGATTTTGTTTATTTTAATTATTACCAAATAATCTCATCCAGAAATAATGCATTATTAATTTAAATAAATTATTTTCACCAAAGAAAAATATTTAACATATATTTTACATTTAAGTTTTTAACATAAACCAAACATATTCATAATTATTTCATTTCACATATTTGAATAGTTTATAAATCATGCATGTATAAATTTAATATCACAGGCTAAACTTAACATAAATACACATTATTTTCATCATATAATATTATATATGAATTTAAAACATTATATGAATATATATTAATGTAATAGAATTATTATGTACCTTTCACCATGGTTATGAATAAGAGAGCATGAATCCATTTCTCCATCAAAGTTGCAACCATAAATTAATCACAAAAAATCATAATCGAACTTAAAGATTGTTAGATCTTGTGTTGGGGTCTGCTGCAAAATATGAACCAGAAGAAGATGATAAAGACGGTACGATGAAGTTGCACAAAATAATTCCAAAGCGTGTGTTTACACTAAGCTTTAGGTTCGATTCGTCCCACCAATTTATGCAAATTGGATGCAAAAGGGTTAACCGGCGAATCCCCTTCAAGATACTGTGGAAACTTTAACATGAATCGCACATTCACATTAAGCTTATCGATTAATGATATTTTATTGAATAAAGTTTCCTCATTTATTCTCGTGCACTAGAAAAATAAAGAAATGACTTAGATATAATTTTTTGCTCTGAAAATATTTATTTTCGTATATCTTTTATGGCTGACAAGTATCTTTAGTTATAAGAAAACTTGTACCGATTGGTGTGGAGAAACAATGTTTCATTTGATTCCAACATGACCATTCACGAACCATTGTATATCAATAACAACAAACCTTTTCATGAAAAGTTGTGTTGATCTGGTGGTTGCACCTTTTGGCCACGCGCCCAATCATCATATGGTCTCTGGTTCTATTCTAGACAGTTGCAACTTTTGCCCATTTATTTGATTAATTTAACCATTATTATTTATCAATTTAATATTTTGGAAATTTCTCCAACAATCCCCCACCATTTTCAAAATATATCTAAATCCATTATTTAGGAAATTTCATGGTTTCAAATAAATGTATCTTACGATTTGAACCAATACTTTGTAAGTTAAGTTTTCACTTATCCCCGAATAGATTGGTAGACAAGCTTTGAACCAATTATTCATTTGAACAAGCGTGCATAACTCATACATGAAATCTCGGTACCATTGATCAAATTATTAATATGACACATTTAATAAGGCCTTGTGTTGTGTCTCATATCCTTTTCATGAGAATTTAAGAGTCAAGCCATTGAACTCTATGAAGCGACACCACTTCATTCTCATATAGATAGACTATATCAGAAATGCTCCCATAATTATGCATTCCAGCAAACATATGCTATATGTCTATTAAGAGAAAAACTTCATCCTTCCACATTTATTCTTATGGTTCAAGTACTTTTACTCTTTGAGATGTATCTATTGTCAAGTACTTCAATCACTCTAATAGTGTACTTTTATCATTGAACTCAAGACTTAATGATAATCAAGTGTGACTTAAGTTTCCACTATCGATGATTAATTAGATATGAGCTTGTTCCACATCCCTAATGATGTCTTCATTGTCTTTAACATTATATCCAAAAACATCATACCCTTGTCAATCCTTTCGTCAAAAAATTGCAACATTTTAAAATTTTAACAAACTTTGAATATTCAATCTTTCAACTATTATAATTAATTTATTTAATCTTGATAGTATTCACCAACTATCATCAAACCATGACACTTTTAGCACATTAGTACAATTATAATATACAAAGTATATTTATATTTTTTATAGTTTTGACAAACTATCACCATGACACTTTAGTCATTTATTTTGTGATATACACAACTTTTATGCCATTCTTCATTTACCAACCTTTTTATTTTGAAGTTTTACTTTCACTTAAATATGTCTAAAATATATTTAATGTATTAACCATTTTGACAAGCATGATCATACAAATTTGTGATGACTAACTTTTATTTCATACAATGGGTTCAAACATGTAATTCGTAAACTCCATATAATAATAACACTATAGAATTTATTTATATTCTTTTTAAAATAAACAATTTTCTTGCATGACTAACATATGCATAGCAAATTCTATGTGATAAATCTATGTTTCATATATAACAATGTTTTATGGTATATCTAAATAAAAATCACAAAATGAACAATAAACCAACATCACTAATATTTCTTGTAACATTTCTCAATGAACACTTATCAACTTACAACAAGATAAAATATATCCAAATTACTTTTAATATCAAGATAAATAAGAAATAATACTTTTCTATTATGATACACATATAATATGAGATAAATCATTTTAATTTTTAAATTCTTGCATAAACAATATAAATGAAACACGTTCTTGATATTTTTAACATGTTATTTTCACCATTTTATGTTACCAATAAATTTACCATATATCCAAATGCATGATTTTATTTCTTTTAATTATTACCAAATAATCTCATCCAGAAATAATGCATTATTAATTTAAATAAGTTATTTTCACCAAAGAAAAATATTTAACATACATTTTACATACAAGTTTTTAACATAAACCAAACATATTCATAATTATTTCATTTCACATATTTGAATAGTTTATATATCATGCATCTATAAATTTAATATCACATGTTAAACTTAACATAAATACACATTATTTCCATCATATAATATTATACATGAATTTAAAACATTATATGAATATATATTAATTTAATAGAATTATTATGTACCTTTAACCATGGTTATGAATAAGAGAGCATGAATCCATTTCTCCATCAAAGTTGCAACCATAAATTAATCACAAAAAATCATAATCGAACCTAAAGATGTGTAACGCCCTGTATAATATTTATCTAGAATAATATTGTTTTGGACTGGACCAATGGCTAAAATTGGCCCAATCCGCCTCTGCTCCAGAGCGGCCCAAATTGCCTAAGTCCAATCCACAGAGGGGCAAAAGTGACCTTTCTGCCCCTCCAACCGGGCAAGGAAAGCAACGTTCCTCCCCGGCTTCGATGCCCGTCACGCACGACTTCCTCACTGCCCGAACAGCAAAGGGCAGGTGCTCGAAACTGCGCCTATGCCCAACATAACGGCTAGTTCCGGGCACCCTGCCCGACATAACGGCTAGTTTGGGCGGTTACCTACTCTTTGGGGAAAATGGTTATTTCGCCCCAAAAAATAGGACCGTTGGCCACGCGCTGGGGGCTCTATATAAACCCTCTCGCTTGAGAGGGTCAGATATCGAATATTCACCCTAAGAATACACTTTGTACTTGCCCCCTTTTCTCTGACCCTTTCTTACTTGAGCGTCGAAGTGCCTTGCAGGTACACCCCCTCCTCTCCTCATCAACATTCCGAGCACCTTGCCCATCTGACGACCAGCATACGTGGACCTGATCGAATACTCCAGATCAGTGGCGCCGTCTGTGGGAACTCCTTGTTCTCCCCTTCTTTCTTTCCTCCTTGGAAACTAAAAGATCAAAACATACTTTCTTTGATCCGCCCACATATGGCCGCTCAGAACTCCGTAAAGGGTGCTGACATTACGGTTCTCGTTCCCGTCAATAAGATGGACGTTGACGGCAAATCTCCGTTACTTTCTGATCCCCGTTTCCTTCTAGACGGGGCTACTGCGTCTCCAACTCCTCCTCCCACCGAGCAAGGAGGAAAACAGCTACCGTCGGGTGAACGACCAATTCCTGGCCCTCCCAGCGCCGACCTGGCCGTTGCAGCTCCTTTGGAAGCTGTCAACCGCACAAACCTCCTTATCTTGCAGCAGGGAGAGAGGGTAGGAGCTCTCGAGGAAGCATCTCTTCCAAGATCCTCTCCTCCAAAGAGTAAGCGCCGAAAATCAAGAAGCCTGCCACCTGGGTGGGGGGAAGACCATAGATCGGGGCGTGAGCCCGAATCACAACACATTCGCAAGCGCGATCAGATCTCCCCGCGAGGTCGATCATCACCAAGACACAAGAGAACGAGGCAGGATAGGCATTCTACACTGGTCAGACCTCGTGACCGGCTACGGTCACCGTCGCCTCGCAGAGACCGCCGCCGTGAGCGCAGACAACGGTCACCAATAACTCCAAGTTCAGACAGCGACGACGAGCCTCGCGGCCCTTTGTCCCGCAGGATCTTGGCCACCCGTCTCCCTAAAGGATTAGAGAAGCCTCCGTCTCTAGGGACTTACGATGGAACCACTGACCCAGACGAGTACATAGAAAACATAGATGCTTTTTTGGACTACAGAGGGGTACGAGAAGCCATCAAATGCCGCCTGTTCCCGACCACGCTCCGGAAGGGAGAAATGACATGGTACAAGCAACTGCCAGAAGAATCTATTACATCCTGGAAGCAACTGGGGAGGATTTTCTCCCGTCACTTTACTGCATCGCGTCGCCACCCAAAGACCGAGGCGTCCCTCGGAGCTGTCGTACAGGGAAGAGGCGAGCCCTTTCGGGCTTACATTGAATGGTTCAACAAGGAGGCCGTCTAAGTGCCAACAACCGACGACATGAAGAGATTCCTGCTCGAGCAGGGATTACGTCCTGGCTCAGACTTCGCGAAAGCCATCGGCCTCGATCCATCGAGGAACCTTAACGCCCTTCTCCTCCAAGCCCAGTCGCATATACATTACGAAGAGAAGGTTGCTGCACACTCTCTCCGGGCCTCTCGACACCATGAAGGTGCCCGCTTATCCAGAGCTGAAGAAGCCTCGACATCCCGTCGAGGAGATAAAAGACGCGACGATCGGCCTCGCAATCCACGCGAACAGAAGAGACCTTCTGAGCGGTTCCATGACTATACCCCCCTCACTGCCTCGAGGGAGAAAATCTTGTCCGAGTGTGCCAACTCAAAATTCAAGCAAGCGGGAGTCCGTTACCCCAAACAGCTGCCGACCAGACCGGGTGTAGGCAAATCCAAGTATTGCCGCTTCCACAAGAGTCACGGTCATACGACGGAAGAATGCATCCACCTCAGAGATGCAATAGAGATCCTTATTCGCGACGGCCACCTAAAGCAGTTCGCGAAAAAGAAAGATGCTCCCCGAACGGCACGGGGATATGCATCTAGCCCCACCTAACGAACTAAAAAGCATGACCTCCCCGTGGCCATTCGCCTGGTGGGGCCTGGACATCCTGGGACCCTTCGTGACGGGGTCCAGCCAAAATAAATACCTGATAGTGGGCGTAGACTATTTCACAAAATGGATAGAAGCAGAAGCCTTAGCAAAGATAACAGCACTTAACATTCTGCGCTTCTACATGCGGAGCATCCTTGCCCGTTTCAGGATTCCCCAAGCAATTGTCACGGACAATGGAACGCAGTTCACAGACAAGAAGTTCCAAGACTTTGTCACCTATCTCAGAACAAAGCAACATTTCGCATCCGTAGAACACCCCCAGACCAACGGGCATGCGAAAACGGCCAATCGTGTCATTCTTCGTGGCCTCAAGCGAAGACTAGATGAAACAAAGAAAGTCTGGGTCGAGGAGCTCCACAGCGTCCTATGGGCATACCGCACCACTCCTCAGTCTACCACCGGGGAAACACCTTTCCGCTTAGCATATGGCACGGAGGCTGTTATACCTATTGAAATTCACGTACCGTCCAGAAGGACCGAATCACCTCTAGACGAGGAAATGAATGACGAAGCAATAAGAGAGGAGCTCGACCTTGTCGAGGAAATCCGAACAGGAGCAACCCTCCGTGAAGCATCTCTTAAGCAAAAAAATAGCAATCAGGCACAACGCTAAAGTCCTACGACGAAAGTTCGATGCAGGCAGCCTTATCCTGCTAAGAAACCACAAGGACTCTCGTGAGGGAACACTAGCGGCCAACTGGGAAGGGCCATATAGAGTTCGTGCCAGAACGGAGAATGGTGCCTACTTCCTCGAGAACCTCAACGGGGATGCAATCCCTCGACCATGGAATGCTGAAAAACTTAAGCAATACTACAGCTAAAGTCACCATAGGCTTCCTCGCATCAAAGGACCACCTAACGGTCATCATGGTCATCCAAGTACAAACGATGCATACGTACAAAGTGGAATCTCACTCAAGTAAATGAGCCGGAACTCTGCTCGACGGCGGTCCTCAATCGAGCATCGCCTTCGCCTAAGTACCATGATTAGTAGAACCCCAGCTCGCGATGGGACGTTCACGCCGTGACCTCAAGCCTCAATCCCAACCTGAGATCCGCAACCTCGCCAGGACCTTCCCCAGCTATTTGACCAGTTCTCCACACTGGCGAATTCACACACAACGAGCAATCTTTCAAAAGAAAGCTCTGCTAACAGACACACCCTCCGACGGGCAGTCATACATGCACCACTAATGTAAAGTATTGCAATATAAACAAAAATCGTATAAGTAACATAAACCGGGCATGAAGTAAAAAAGGCCACAAGGGCCAAAGATTGTACGAATTACATAAAAAGGGGGGCCACGCCCCCCCCCCCAAATCACATAAAATTACAAATAATTCAACGGCGCGCAGGCCGAACAAGATACAACAACATCAAAATAACAAAACTCCTCATTCATTCGCATGCTCGGTTGACGCCGGCTCAGGTCTCTGGTCCTCCTCGGGCTGGTCCTCAGGCTGAACCTCGGGGGTATCTAGAACAAGGCCTGCGGGCAAGACAATGCAACAATCCTCAACGCGCGCAAGATAGTGAGTACCCTCGGCAGAGATCTCAAGCCCAGGGTTCACCACCCGCAATTGAGCCACGACGCTTTGAAAAGACTCCTCTGCCACAGCGATGCCGTCATCTTCGACCAGCAGGATGCGGGCAACCAGCTCAGACCTAGTCTTCAACTCTTTAATATCATCCGGTTCGTCGGCACCCGGGGCGCTGGCCGCCATCAACTCTTTGTTCAGCTCCTCGACAGCCTTTTTCTCCGCCGCCAGCTTGGAAACATCCTCTTTCAGCCTGGCCGTCTCCTCTTCGGCCTTCTCCCGGGCCTCACGGGCACTCTTAACTTCCTCCTTGAGGGTCACCTCAGAAGCCCGGGCAGCTTTAAGTTCAGACTCAAGTGTAGAATCCCCTTCTGCATAAACGGCCGCCATCTCCAGCATCCTCACCAGGGCAGAAGCATCCTGGGCTACCAGCGCCCTCTTGCTCGGTCGGTCCATGCTCTCCAAGCTAAGAGATTCTGCCCGAGGAATGACCAGGGTGTTACCCTAAAAAAATCTCCTATCAAGGATGCACGGGGGGAGCTCAAACTTCCCTTTCTCAAGCGCCCGGGTCAGGTCCACAGCATCTAATTCCCTTTGCCACTTCGCCCGCCCGGCCAAAGGCAGTGGAGATCCCCGTGGAGCAGGAGAGGGAGAAGAAGAGGTCCCCACTGCAGTTTGAACAAGGGGAGGAGCACGAGCACCAGCAGGTCGGGTCTTAGGAGGAGCCGCTCCAGCTTTATTCCTCACCATGGCATTCCTCACCACGCGATCGCGAGCTTGAGGCATTTCACCTGCACGAACAAAAACAAGCACGTTAGTTACGAGGAAAAAGATAACACAAACAAAATCTAAGTAAATAAAACTACCGAGCAATTTCTCAACATCCGCGGGAGTCTTGCACTCCAGCAGTGCCTTAACAGGGATAAACCGGCGTTCAACCCTCCGGCTCTCATCCTCCTCGAAAATAGGGTTACCCTTACTCGTCCAACACTCAGAAAGGCTGAAAGAGTTCACCCAATTCACCAGCCTCGTAAGCCACGACGTCTTGCCCGCGCAACTCGCTCGGCTGGAAGACGTATCTGCTGGGTTTATGGGCAAAGTGGTCGGGTGCCCAGCGGATCGGGAACTTGTACACCCTCTCCCTGATATACTTCCCCTCCTCTTTGAGTAGCTCCTCTCCGTCCTCATCAACCTCTATCTCCCAGACATACGTGTTGTCCTGGGCAGCCTCGGACACGACGATGAAATACCGCTCCTTAAATGTTCGGATTGACTCCGAGAATGGCTTAAATAACTTTTTGGGCTGCTTCAAGGAAACCCATCCGTACTTCTTCCCCGTCAGCTGCCTTTGAAGATGGAAAACAACGAAGAACAGAGGGAGAGTGGTCCCCAGAGCGAGATGCTCGCACACCAATTCAAAGGCCCGGATGAAGGCCAGCGAATTAGGATGAAGTTGAGAAGGCGCCAGTTTCAGATGATCGAACACCGATCGCTAGAAATCAGTGAAAGGTAGCCTCAGTCTCAGCTCCTTGAAGGCATACTCGTACATCGTAAAGCGGTCCCCGAAATCCAAGCAGACCCACTCGTCCAAGGTAGGGAAGTGCACCTTCCATTCCCCCACTGGTCCTACATCCGTAAAGACATCCGCCAAAGACTTCGCGAACGTGGAGATATGCTCGGAGGGTTCGGCCACCTCCCATTCTTCCGCACAGAACCCTTCAGCGTCTTCCTCCATGACATCCAATTATTCTTCCTCCTCGACTTTGCTCGAGGAGCTCGATGTTGCCGAGCTCGAAGACGCAGAACTCGAAGCCGTCGAGCTGCTATTCTCCTCGGAGCTAGTTTCCTCCTCGGACGTGTCTAGAATAACTTCTCTCTCTAGCCCCGTCGCCATTACGATCACCTGAAAAAGCAGAGAAAGACAGTGAATTCGACAGGAAATCAAATCCACCCTTCCACTGCCAAGTCAAGTGAAAGGGCGCGCAAAAGGCTAAGGACAATGTCCCCGACCTAAGCCCTAACATCAAATGAAAAACCTCCCCGCAAGGAGATGCCCGAGACATACCATCTTCCTGCGAGGAACCTCCCCACACTCGTGCCCAGATTCCGTTTGAAGCTCCACCGGAAACCGCACTGCTTCACCGGAATCTGGAAACGTTCTACCGGAAAATTCATCGCTCTATCTGAAGATGATCAGACACGGTGGCCACGCACGCAACCACGACGTGGACCATCATACTCGCTGAACGCACTACCTACTCCGACGAGATGCTAGAAGCAGCAAAATGGCAGAACCACCGTCCACCACCAACACTCGCCAGAAATCTACCTATTTTGTCGCCTAAAGCTAACCCTAACCGCATACAATCTACCACTAACAACAAAAGGAAGTAAAACAAGCTACAAATCAGAAAACTTACTTGATTTGGATAGAAGAAAGAGATTGCTCGAAGCTGGGCACGGTGGTTGGATGCTCTGAAGACGGTGACGAGCAAGAACGCAGAAGAGGCGAAGAGAAATCAGAAAGAAATAGTGCAAAATGAGACAATCTCCCCCTTTTATACTGAGGGGTACGTGCACACACGCGCCCGTAGGCCATAGTGACTGACAACTAGCCTTCATTACCTATTAACTGCTACACAGGGCTCGAAGCACACGTGGCAACCCAACGTTTCCCATTCTGTCTGACGCTTTATCTCCCCGAATACCGGGCAATAGGGTCACGACCACGAATATCGCGGACACGGAGAGCTACAAGCACTTCGAAACAACCATCCTCGTCTCCAAACGACGACTCTATGCTTGCTCCCCGGAGCAACGAGCAGTCCTTAAGTCATCACTCCCATGCTCGGGAGCAACGACTTGGGGGGCTCCTGTTCTAGACTGGACCAATGGCTAAAATTGGCCCAATCCGCCTCTGCTCCATAGCGGCCCAAATTGCCTAAGTCCAATCCACAGAGGGGCAAAAGTGACCTTTCTGCCCCTCCAACCGGGCAAGGAATGCAACGTTCCTCCCCGGCTTCGATGCCCGTCACGCACGACTTCCTCACTGCCCGAACAGCAAAGGGCAGGTGCTCGAAACTGCGCCTATGCCCGACATAACGGCTAGTTCCGGGCACCCTGCCCGACAGAACAGCTAGTTTGGGCGGTTACCTATTCTTTGGGGAAAATGGTTATTTTGCCCCAAAAATAGGACCGTTGGCCACGCGCTGGGGGCTCTATATAAACCCTCTCGCTTGAGAGGGTCAGGTATCGAATATTCACCCTAAGAATACACTTTGTACTTGCCCCCTTTTCTCTGACCCTTTCTTACTTGAGCGTCGGAGTGCCTTGCAGGTACACCCCCCTCCTCTCCTCATCAACATTCCGAGCACCTTGCCCATCTGACGACCAGCATACGTGTACCTGATCTAATACTCCAAATCAAATATCATACAAGTGTTTTATTTGGTACTGACACAATCATAAGTGTCTAATGGCGTAATTCATATACTTGACCATTTCTAATACATAAAATAATCTATGGTACAAGACATGGAAATTAGCCAAAACAATAAAAACTAAGATCATTATACAATATTCCTCATTGTACAAGAAAATAATACACAGCGGAAATAAGCTCAACTAAGCTTCTCTTGAAACATCCAAGCATAGCTCTACTCGTAAATCAAACCTGCAAATACCTCCTGAAAATAATCAACAATAGTGGGGTGAGATACATCAAATCTCAGTGAGTTCCCTATCTTATGGATTCTCTCGGCTTTATAAGGTTCTAGCCAAATCCTAACTCAAGTCAAGGGGAAGGGAAATGACTTTGAGTACACAAATCTCACACTATATGGAAACATGTCATGAGTTCACCAACTCAAAATATCACTAATCGATAACCTGTACCAAGGCATCCCCTTTTCCCGTCCGCTTCTGCGTCTAGAAGTCGACCCAAGTCATGGATCCTTGTAGTTACTTGGCATACGAAATGGATTCGGAATTAAGGGACATATTATCTCCTTAATTCGTCACTTCACACGGCCCGTACACCGTCAAAAGTCTCTTTACCTGTAACGCCCTGTATAATATATATCTAGAATAATACAATACAAGCATTTTATTTGGTACTGACACCATCATAAGTGCCTAATGGCGTAATTCACATACTTGCCCATTTCTAAAACATAAACACAATCTATGGCACAAGACATGGAAACTAGCCAAAAATAAAAATCTAAGAATAATATACAATATCCTCAATTGTATACAACAAAATAATACACAACGAAAAAAATACAAAAGTCAAACTTCTCTTTAAACATCCAAGCATCGCTCCACTTGTAAATCAAACCTGCAACCCACACCTGAAATATAGCAACTATAGTGGGGTGAGATACATCAAATCTCAGTGAGTTCCCTATCTTATAGATTCTCTCGGTTTTACAAGGTTCTAGCCAATCCTAACTCAAGTCAAGGGGAAGAGAAATGACTTTGAGTTCACAATCTCACAATTCACAATCTCACACCATATGGAAACATGTCATGAGTTCATCAACTCAAGATATCACTAATCGATAACCGTACCAAGGCATCCCTTTTGCTCGTCCGCTTCTACGTGTAGAAGTCGACCCGAGTCCTGGATCCTTGTAGTTACTTGGCATACGAAATAGATTCGGAATTAAGGGATGCATTATCTCCTTAATTCGTTACTTCACATGGCCTCTCATGCCATCACAAGTCTCTACCCATAGGTTTCATTCGTACTATAACATTGGGAATCAAACCTGCCAAGTAATTGTGCCTGCACTTCAGAGGAGCTCGAGACTCATGAAGGCCTCTCAAGGGCAACTCAAAAGAAAATGGTTACGATTACGTGATCATATACATAAACGTGATTGTATTCGACAATCACCAGGCCACATTAGCCCTTAGGCCTCTCATGCCTTTAGCAATAAAACATAACAATCACACATGTTCCATACTAGTGTTTCACTCATTTCTATACCATTCGGCAATGGACACACGCCTCAGCCTCTCATGCACGAGCGTTGTCATTAAGTTATCTACTCTAGGCCAGAACTCGTCAATGAATGCACGAGCGTCGCCATCCAGAGTTTCTATCACTTCCTAGCCATTACTAGGTTCCACTATCAAGTTGTTATGGGGTAAGTTTCCTCACTCTCCCTAATTCATTTTAAGCATGCATACTCTCTCGGTCATGTTTAACAACAATTAATCACACATAGCATAATACAATTTGCATAATAGAATCACGTATAATAATTCAACCATAAGACACATAACATCATTTTCTCAATTACATAGCTAATAAAATTCTTAGGTTTCCTCCGATTCATTTAATCGGGTATCAAATCAACATTTCTCACTCTTATCCCGTAGGATATTTTCACAGCTTTGCATCGGCTATAACCATGCCTCAATCGGATTTACGATCCAAAAGATATGGATTTCAACATGTCCATAACCATTATTTCATTAATTTTCCACTAAATAATTAATCCCACATCATACCCCTAATTTCTACTTTTTATTGGATAGAGGATTGTCATAGCTTTCCAATGATACCAAGAACGTCTCAATCCGATTTACGGATCAAAAGTTATGGATTTTTAAAGAAAACAGAATTATTGAAAATTCCCAGGAGCGCCCAGCGGTACAAATTTTTGCCCGGCGGTGCCCTCTTCGCCTGTGCTTCGCCCATCGAAGCAGCGGCGTAAGACCCAATTACCAAAACTCAGAACTTCCAGCAACGTTACATGCTACGCCTCTTGGCTTTCGCCCGACACAAGAACGAATCGCCCGGCGCCCAAAGCGTCGCCCGACGCTCTGCACCAGAAGCAGAATTTTCTACTGCGTTTTTAGGGTTCCAACCACCCCAAAATCCATCCTTTCCCCACCCAATCGTTTCCAAACACCAAAACAAATATTAACAACTAATCACATGCATATCACGACTACTCTACACAATTTATATCGAATTTCATCCGTTAGATTTCATTTTCTCTCAAATCTAACCTAAGTCCAAAACTTATATTTCTAGACTTATAGTGTCTAACTAGAACCCACCTGGTAATCGAAGAGGAGGTTGAAGAAGATGGTGATGATCCATGAGTTCCTCTTCTTCATCTCTCTCCACTTTCTCTCTTTCTCTTCTTCCTTTTCTTCCTTTTTCTTTCTTCTTCTTCTTTCTTTTCTCTTTCCAAATATATATATATATATAAACCAATATTATATAATATAATCCAACAGGATAAAATATCTCCAATTGATATTTTATCGTCTTACACCAATTGATCAATTATTAGAGTTACCTTAATATACTCCCTTGAACTAATAATTATTGATCTGCCTCTTTCATAAAATAATTGATCTCTGTAGAGTTCACCCGTTGCTCTATTGATCTCAATTGATAATACTTAAAGTACTTAGAAGATTCCATTAATCCAATTATCCAAGGATAGAGTACAACAAAGCTCATTTGATCTCATATGATATCCAATTGAGCATTATATAATACGGGGTATTACATATACACAACGTGATTGTATTCAACAATCACAAGGCCACATTAGCCCTTTAGGCCTCTCATGCCTTTAGGCCTCTTTTGCCTTTAACAATAAAACATAACAATTACACATGTTCCATACTAGTGTTTCACTCATTTCTATACCATTCGGTAATGGACACACGCCTCGGCCTCTTTTGCACGAGCGTTGTCATTAAGTTATTCATCAATTTCCTAGCTCATTACTAGGTTCCAATATCTTAAACTATGCCATTTGTTTTGGGGTAAAGTTTCCTCACTCTTTCTATTTCATATTTTAACATGCATTTATTTTCAATCAAGTTTAACATCAAAATTAGGCAAAGCATATTACAATTGCACATTGTGAATTACATATAATAATTCCATCACAAGTTATACAAAAGCATATTACAATTGTATAATAAAATCACATATAATGATTCATCACATAAAAACATCACTTTCGGGTTCCCTCCGATTCATTTAATCGGGTATCGAAATCAATACTTTTTACTCTTATCCCGTAGGATATTTCCACAACTTTACATCGGCTATAATTATGCCTCGGTCGGATTTACGATCCAAAAGATATCAATTTCTAAACATATCACATAACATTATTTCCTTCTTTTTCCACTAAATAATTATTCCCACATCATACCCCTAATTTTCACTTTTTTTGGGTAGATGATCGTCATAGCTTTCCAATGGTACCAAGAACGTCTCGATCCGAGTTACGGATCAAAAGTTATGGATTTTCAAAGAAAAGAAATTATTGAAAAACTGCCAGATTCGCCTGGCGGATTAGGATTTCGCCTGGCGAATACCCCTTCTCCAGTACTTCGCCCCGGCGAACCAGTGGCAAATCCTCATTTTTAGAAAAACCAAAAGTTCCAGTAGCCAAAACATGTTCTGTCTCCTTATTTTCGCCTGGCGATTGTGGATTCCGCCTGGCGAATTCCTCTTCGCCAGTACTTCGCCCGGCGAGACAGCGGTGAAACCTAATTCGCCTGGCGAATCGCATCAGAACTAGAATTCTTTCTGCGTTTTTAAGGGTTCCAAAAGCCCCAAAATCCCATCTTTCCACACCAGATCATTTCCAAACATCAAGCAAGTATCATCAATTGATCACATGCATATTACGACTACACTACGCAATTTATATCAAATTTAATCCGTTAGATTTCATTGATTTATCCGTTTAATCATTTTCTCTCAAATCTAACCTAAGTCCAAAATCATAGATTTTTAGAACTTAGAGTGTCTAACTAGAACCCACCTGATAATCGAAGAGGAGTTTGAAGAAGATGATGATGATCCATGAACTTCTCTTCTTCATCCAAGTTCTTTCCCTCTTTTTCTCTTCCTTTCTCTTTTCTTCTTCTTCTTCTTCTTTACTATCTTCTTCTTCTTTCTCTTATATATATATATATATATATATATATATATATATATATATATATATATATATATATATATATATATATATATATATATATATATATATATATATATATAAACCAATATTAGATAGTATAATCCAACAGGGTAAAATATCTCCAATTCATATTTTGTCGTCTCAACCCAATTGATCAATTATTAGAGTTACTATAAATTACTTTCTCGGATTAATAAATATTAATCCGTCTCTCTAATAAAATAATTGATTTCTTCAGAGTTCTTCAGTTGCTCTATTGATCCGAATTGATAGTACTTAAAATACTTAGAGGATTTCATAAATTCAATTTACCAAAGATAGAGCACATAGATACTCATCTGATATCAAATCGAGCATTTAAATAATACGGGGTATTACAAGATGGTTAGATCTTATGTTGGGGTCTGCTGCAAAATATGAACCTGAAGAAGATGATGAAGACGGTACGATGAAGTTGCAAAAAATAATTTTAAAGCGTGTGTTTACACTAATCTTTAGGTTCGATTCGACCCACCAATTTATACAAATTGGATGCAAAAGGGTTAACTGGCGAATCCCCTTCAGGATACTTTGGAAACCTTAACATGAATCACACATTCACATTAAGCATATCGATTAATGATATTTTACTGAATAAAGTTTTCTCATTTATTCTCGTGCACTAGAAAAATAAAGAAATTACTTAGATATAATTTTTTGCTCTGAAAATATTTATTTTCGTATATCTTTTATGGATGACAAGTATCTTTAGGTATAAGAAAATTTGTACCGATTGGTGTGGAGAAACAATATTTCATTTTATTCCAACATTCACGAACCATTGTATATCAATAACAACAAACATTTTCATCAAAAGTTGAGTTGATCTGGTGGTTGCACCTTTTAACCACGCGCCCAATCTTTTGGCCATTTATTTTGTTAATTTAATCATTATTATTTATCAATTTAATATTTTGAAAATTTCTCCAACATTTCATTCAATCATTTAGGGGGTGCTTGTTTCATGGATACAAATATTATTATTGGGAATGAGACATTTGAATTCTCATATTCCTTTGTTTGTTTCCTAACAATACTATTCTTAGAAATTATATTTTTCAAGATTATAATTTTAATTCATCAAATAAACCCATCCTTAATTTTTATTTCTTTGGAATTTGTCTTCCACTCCTCTGCACTACATTCCTGATCTATTTCGCTCTATTCCGTTGTAATTCAATTATCTGTGTTAGATATACGTGAATAAAAGTAAGAAAAATCAACGGTTATTATTTCATTGGAGAAAATTTTAAACGGAGACGATCTTTTTCCGTTACACATGGACACATTCCTAACATATTCTAACGAAATAAAAAATTATTACTGAATGGCATGCCAGCTATTGGAGACTGGATTGGCACCTAGATTCAGGGTTGACTTACCTATCCCATTTATTGATTGGTTAACTCAGCCACATGCATCTAACCCATTTTATCATGGAAATATAAGGCAAGACCGAACTTCAAAATGAGACAAATCCAAAAGGCAACACTGAGTGGAATAAAGATCTGCTCCAAGTTAACCAAAACTACTCAAGATTATTAATACTTCAGGTTATTGTTTCTTCTTATCATTTTTCTTGTCTCTTTCAGTTCTATATATGAATAATTGATAATTTAGATTCAATTTTTGAGTTTATTTGATGACATAAATATTTGTAAGACTATTTGAAAGAATTTATAGGTTAATTTTAGGAAAATGGAGGCAAAACCAGATGATGTGACTGAACTGAAGAATGAACTGATTGAAATGCTTAAAGGAGTGGTTGTTCCAGAATTGTCTGGAATCCATGAACAATACATCTACAAAGTACCACCAAGAATTCGCCAAGTTAATCCAGAAGCTTATACACCTCAAATTATTTCCATTGGTCCTTTTCACAGTCCATATGGTTCAAGTAGTGACAACATTTTGCACCAAATGGAAGAACTCAAACTCAAATATCTCAAAGGATTTCTAAATAGAACAAAACTATCTGTGGATGATTTAGTTTTCAAATTTCAAGAGTGGGAAAATAGAATTAGAAGTTGTTATTATGCAGGGCTTTTTAGTTTTACCAGCAATGATTTCTTAAAAATCATTATCATTGATGCATGCTTCATAATTGAACATTTTCTTAGGTTTTTTAGATACAAAAATTGGATGGAAAATGACCCTATATTACTAAAACCTTGGTTACTTAGTGACATTAAACGTGATTTAGTACTCCTTGAAAATCAGCTACCATTTTTTGTTCTTCAAGATATATACAAATTAGCTGGTATAAACCTTGAATTTCCTTCATTTCTTACAATTACTATATATTATTTTCAACAATTCAACCTACAGAACATAAATTCAGATAGAGTACAATGGCCAAAACACTTCACAGATCTGTTGAGAACATTTTTGCTGCCGTCGTCATTTGATTTTGTACAAGAAGAAATGGGAGATGCAATTAAACATGTATACAGTGTGAGTCAATTATCAGAAGCAGGATTAGTATTTGAAGTAAGTGAAAGTAAATGCTTACTTGACTTGAATTTTGATGATAAGGGTATGTTCAAAATGCCATGTTTTCATATCCATGATACAACAGAGATATACATGAGGAATATAATAGCATTTGAAGAATGTCACATTTCAGATCAAGATACATGTTACATTTCTCAGTACTTGAGTATCTTAGATTTTCTTATTAACACAGAAAAAGATGTGAGCATCTTGGTTGATAAGAAAATTATTGTGAATTGGATGGGTGATGCTAGTGAAGTGGCTGCAATGGTTAACAATCTTTGCAAAAATGTTTCAATGCCTACACTAAATTCGAAATATATATCTATATGTTATAGGTTAAATGGTTTCTATGAAAACCCTAGCAATAAATATAAGGCTATATTTGTACATGAGTACTTCAACACTCCTTGGAAAATAGCATCTACTGTTACTGCTGTGTTGCTGCTTTTATTTACTCTTATTCAGGCTGTATGTTCAATCTGCTCACTCTAATGATACTATTTATATTATGTAATATATATATACTAATTTTGAACTACTTCTTAGCAAATTGCAATGTCTTTGTTTGGCCGACTTTGTTGATACTTTTTTTTGGATGCAACGGAGAATTCAAAGCTTATAATAAAATTATTTTTGTTGGATTTCGGTTCTATGATTTAATATTTTTTAAATATATTGTTTGTTGTTTTTGGTAAATATTTTAATTGACTACACCAACTCAAATCTAATCTGAGTAAAAGTTTTTTATATATAACATTCACACTCTTCAATGAGACATTTTTTTAAAGATATATATGCAAATACTAAGATTATATACAAAAAATATATATACACATACAAAGATATTCAATACATTAGTACTACTCAAAAATGATCTTTCTAATTCCCACTACTATTAGAACCATGAGTTTTACATTACTAGTGTAATGGAAAGAATGACTCTTATTCTCTAACAAGTTACAAGTTGATAAAGGATTTGATCATTTTTTCACACCACTCACATTGTTTCAATTCACTTCATATACTGTTCTATGTTTTTCTATTCTCATCCCACATTCCAAATTTAATATTTTGATGAAGGTGTTGCAGAACTCTTTTGTTCCTGTTTGAGTGGTTTTTCTAAATCTGTTCATGTTTGCGCGTTTTTCCGAAATGTCAGTATTTATTTTGAACTGGACTAAGATCCAATCCAAATTAATCCAACGACAGGACAATTCCTCAGGTCCATTCAAACTGTGTGTATTCCTGTCAAAAATATCCCCATGTTGCACCTATTAATAGAGATCTATCCCTCCATAAAGGGACGCATCATTCTACCTCTTGTCTTATTCACACATTGACTTGAGTATTGAAGTGTTTGCAGTTGCAGATACCGCCCAACGCCTCACCAAAACAAAGTTCTGTCGTTGCTCTGCCATAAATAACCTACTCTGGTCACTGTTGAGGACCTACTAATTTGGATTACTGATGCTGTCATAAAAGAACAAAGGTAAATGACAACTTAATAGGGATTCATCATATACACAGAATCTTAGTTGTCCAAATTTGAATCAACTTCTTTTACAATTCAATTTTTACCAATAATCCCCACAAGAGCAAGTACCATTTCTGAAATGATGGAACCTTCTAACATCTCTAAGAATGATTTCCCTGCCCACAATCTTTGATATGAATTTAGTAGCAACATGGCAGTCATTGCAAACCCTAAGGTTTTTAGCAACTCTAATAGTAGTTCCATGAGAAGTATTTAAAAGGCCAAAAGCAATTGCCAATCTCTCACTATGCCCACAAAGCATAGATTCTTTCTCTTCCTCATCAACATTGTGAAGTACACAAGAAGTATCCGGTACATATCCTTCCTTTTTCATTCTTTGTGACAGGGTTTCAAGATATTCATGAAGCTCTTTACTTTGTGGATGTGAAATATCCCCTGCCACAAACTTATGAACCTCATCACCATGCTCAATCCAACTACATCCAGGTTCTTTTCTTACTCCCAGCTCTTTCATTTTCTTCCTAACATCCATGGCTTGGTCCCAAAGTCCAGCTGAAGAGTAAATGTTAGACAATAGAACATAGTGGCTAGCCACATTTGGCTCCAACACAAATAGTTGCTTTGCTACAATTTCGCCAATTTCTAAATTCTGGTGGATCTTGCAGCCACCAAGCAAGCTACTCCATGCATCTACTTTGTTCATATTGGATGGCATTGTCATTATCAGCTTATATGCCTCTTCGATCTGGCCTGACCTGCCGAGCAAGTCTACAAGACAGGCATAATGGTCAGTTGTGGGTTGAATCCCATGTTTAGCTTTCATTGTATGGAATAAATTAAGGCCTTCATCCACCATTCCAGAATGACTAAGAGAAGCAAAAATAGCAATATAGGTTACTTCATTAGGCCTTATTTCACCATTATTGTCTCCTTCTGCAACCATTCTTCTAAAAAGCTCCAAAGCTTCTTCCCCTTTCCCATGCATCCCATAAGCCATGATAAGAACATTCCATGTAATAACATTTCTTACAGACATTTGCTCAAATACTATCCTAGATAAGTTCAAGCAACCACATTTTGCATACATGTCAACTAGTGCACTTCCAACAGCAACATCCTTTGACAGCATTTGTTTAATAGCATACGCATGAATCTCTTTCCCTTTTCCAAGTGCAGCTAAGGCAGCACAGCCAGGAAGCACAGTCATTAGAGTCACCGAATTCGGCTTAAGGGGAACACTCTCATTATCTTCATAATCATCAAACGTGTTAATCCTATGTTCTTCTTGACCTCTCTGCATGTCATGCAGAAGATTAAGTGCATCTTCGTGGCGCCCACAAACAACATAACCAGTAATCATTGTATTCCATGACACTATATCTCTCCTGTTCATGCTTCCAAATATACTCCTTGAAATCTCTATCCTTCCAATTCTTGAATACATGTCCATTAGTGCATTTTGCACATACTTATCCTTCTTATAACCCCATTTCACTACACAACCATGGATCCCTTCTTTGTCTAAGAATTCATTGCACCGTACGCAAGCAGGCAAAACACTCGATAAAGTCATGGAATTCGGACTCAAACCCAACTCAAAAACCATCTCAACAAAGAGTTCAATAGCCTCATAATCAAACTCATTGCGTGCATAACCAGAAATCATGGCATTCCAAACTGCAACCGTCCTCCTAATGATCCCTTCAAAAACCAACGTACCCTTTTCAGCTTGCTTGCAATTACAATACATGTCAATCAAAGCACTGCCAACAAAAGAATTCTCAATCAAATCATTGTTCTTCAATACAAAGGAATGTATCTCCTTTCCCCAACTCAACATCTCTAAATGAGAACAAGCAGGCAAAGCACTTGCCAAAGTAACCCCATCAGGCCTAATTCCCCTTTGAAGCATATCACGTAAATACAACAAAGCTTCCTCAAATCTATCATTCTGAGAAAGTGAACTAATAATAGTGTTCCAAGATACCAAATCCTTGTCATCAAAAACATCAAACAAAGCCTTTGCCTCATGAATTCTACCTAACTTAGCATACATTGCTACCAAAGCATTGTTAGTGAAAGTTCTCCAATGACCATTCCTCAACATAAAAGCGTGAACTTGCATCCCAAGTAGCAACCCGTTACTCATATTGGAACACGCATAAGCTACACTGACTAACGTAAATGAAGTTGGTTCCACATTCTCCAACAACATTAACCGGAAGAGGTGAAGTGATAGCTCCCACTCCTCGAACCGACACGCAGCAGCGATCATGGAGTTCCAGGAGACATCATCTCGGTTGGAGATTTCGTCAAACACGCGGCGTGCAGCGTGGATATCACCACACTTACCATACATATTGACAAGGGAGTTGGGGACGGCGGCTACAGATGAAGGGAGGGCTTGACCGAATTTGAAGACATGGGCATGGATTTGTTTGCCGAGGTTAAGGTCTTGGATGCCGGCGGTAGCTTTTAGGACGGCGGGGAATGCGAAGTTGTCTGGGGGTACGCCAGCGGTGAGCATGTTGGCGTATGTGGAGATGGCTTGGTGAAAGGAGGAGGAGGATCGGGCTTGAGAGCGAAGGTGGTCGATCCATGCGGAAGGAGAACGGGATTTTGTGGCGGCGGAGGGTGGAGGAAGGTGCTTGTTCGGAGTGAGGGAAGAAGGATAAGGGAGGAGTAACGGTTGCTGGTTGAGAGAGGACATGTCAACGACCATCCAATTTTGGGGTAAAATAATTTAATATACTAGGTTTCATTCTTAAATCTTTAAAATATTTTGTCCAAACAATACACTTATGATCTCGAATTTTTTTAAAAATTAACACAGATTTTTAAAATTTTTTTCACAAAAACCCATTTTTCAGATTAATTATAGAAGTGGTTGGGTTTGAAAAGCAATTGTCAGGGTGGCGCCATTTAGAATGGCGGCTCAGGCCATTTAGCTTTGCCCTAGAAATGTGCCTAAGGTCAAGCCATATGAAATGGCGCCTCAGGCCATTTCTTTTTTTTTTTTAATTTTTTTTATGTTTAATTTATATTTTTTTAATATAATAAAAATTATATTATTTTATATGTTATGCTGTGCCTATAAATAAGAGCTCTCCCTCACTTGTTTTTGCACAGCAATTGTCATCCAAACTCTAATTGCCTCCCTTCCCTCACAAATATCCCAAACTCTCCCAAACTCTCCCTTACTCAACACGACGTCTTCATCCTCAAATAGCCGCCCCTCGTCGTCAGCAGCAACGGAGGAAAAGTGGCCAGAGTTTCCACTGATGAAGCGGAATGCCCTAGTTATATATTCAGCTGTCAAGTTTCCGTTGGAGATGCTACTCTGGAACACCTAGACGTTGGAGCATTTGTACAGGGAACTTCGTCGATGGCTACCAGAAGAATTTCAGGCAGGTGAAAAGATCAGGAAGATAGAGAGGCAGGTTGAGAAGTCTGGTCCAGACGGAGTCACCCGGACTTGGAGGAAAGTGGAAAATGATGCTGGTGTCCTCATGATGATGATGTTACAAGATGAAATTAAGTTGATGGTTGTAATTGCCTAGATAAGCTGCTTTTATGTGTTATTATTGTTATTGTTATTGTTATTATTATTGTTATTGTTATTTTATGATTTGGTAATAGGTTTCGTTAAATTATGCTTCGTTTAGGTTTGTTATGTTGTTGTATTGAGTTATGTAGGCCATCAATGAAATGAAATTTGTTTTTATTATAAATAGACAAGATTACATAAGTAATTATGCCGCTGTGCTAGGACCTAATAAATTTGGACACTTAGTGCGATTGTGGCCTGGCTGGCGGCACAAACTACACAACCTCACCATTTTTTCACCAGTATCCATCTCCGTTTGAATCCGGCTGCTGATAGGGCGACCCTTTTTATTTCTTCGCATCAAGTCGTTATGCCACACAATTTCGCCTTCGTATGTAGGCTAGTAGTCCTCCTTTGCGACTACTTGAAAGCTTTTACGGTACATATTACATAGAGTACTGACTTGGTGAAGAACATGGGGATAGTTGGTTGGGTCCAATCGGACCTTGGAACAGGCTGCTATGACATGGGAGCAAGGCATACGAAATGCCTGAAACTTTCCACAGTCACACCAACTCTTATCTAGTTCCACTCGGTAAGATCCCCTAGGCAATCCTTCGTTGTGATCAATAGACTCTGCAATACTGAAGTGTCCTGCAAAACGGTCGAAGACCGTGACGACGTGTGGGTTAGCCTTTGTAGCCTCGTCCTTCATGAATGCCATGGAATAGTCACTAAACAGCTGCCCAGATTGTATCACCGAAACCCACTTAGTACGTCTGGTATCAAAGAGCACAGCGAGCCTAAAATAAGTTGATCTCACAAGAGCGGTTATCGGCAGGTTCCGGATGCCTTTGAATACTGAGTTCATAGACTCAACGAGGTTTGTTGTCATATGGCCCCATCGCCGCCCATTGTCATACGCCCTTGTCCACTTCTCCCGTGGTATGTTATCAATCCAACTGAATGCTTCTGGGTTTGTTTGTCTGATCTCGTCCCGGTAGTATCTGAACGTAGGCTCTGTTAATGCATATCCCGCGTTAGTAACCAGCTGCTTTAGGCCCTTGTCTTTGAACGCCCGCAAGACATTTTGCCCAATGTGTCTAATGCAATACACGTGGGTCGATGGAGGATCCTGCCAGCCGTTATCAGGATTGTTGTAAGCATTATCAATTGAGGGATGCCTATCGAAGATCAGACATACGTCAGGTTGGGGAGCAACATATTGTCGGAGATTTTTAAGAAAAAACTCCAACCTCCAGCAGTCTCCCCTTCAACTAGAGCGAAGGCGATAGGGAAAATGTTGCTGTTGCCATCCTGTGCCACAACCATTAGTAGCGTGCCCTTATATTTTCCATACAACCATGTTCCATCAATTTGAATTATAGGTTTACAAAACGTAAATCCTTTGATGCATGGTTCAAAAGCCCAGAAGAGTCTGTGGAAAATGCCATTTCCACTTACACAATTCCCGTCAGGCGTGTATGCCGGCAACGTCTCTAACAAGACAACAGTACCTGGAGCATATTGTTTTAGGGCCACAAGGTATCTTGGGAGTTCTTTGTAAGAGTCCTCCCAATTTCCAAAAATCCTTTCAACTGCCTTCGTCCTAGCAATCCACGCCTTCCTGTACGAGGGAGTATACTTGTATCTTTGCACCATATGAGTTATGATGGTACTGACTTTCACAGAAGGGTTGTCGCTCACGATTGATAGAATTTCGTTGCATATCAGCTGAGAGTCGAGCTTGCGATGATCCTGACTTGGATTGGTTAGTATGCAAGTGTGCTCCGGACCCATTGACCCTATCTTCCAGGAATCGCTTCGCTTCCTGAAAGATGCCATTAGTCTAAAAGGGCAGGCCTCGTTGTGGCAGTAGATCTTGTATAGAGTCGGATTTGTTCGATCGACTCTATAATCTGCAGCCAAGGTCATATGGTATTGTTTAATTGCTCGAACACAATCTTCTTTTGTACGAAAATTGTCTCCAACTTTTAATACTCCATCCGTCTGTTTGTATAGGTCGTAAAAAATATCTGTTGATGGTTGATCGTCGCCTAGGCTTAGTGGTGTCATGTGTTGGGGTGGGCGATAAACATGACTGTCTGGCAATTGGTCTGCCTCATTGCTGTTTATCATTTCATCAACAACGTCCTCCGCTTCTTCTTCCTCCTCGTCAACTGCATCCACCTCAGCTTGTTCGTTGTCTGAATCGTTGAAAACCTGCGATACCTCAAGTTGTTGAGACAATGGTTGATTTTGTAACGTAACATATAACTCAACCTCATTGAAACCGGAATGCTCATGGCTGAGAAACATATTACGCACATCTTCATCATCCCGTATTTTCATCTGAAAAAATTTGCACACATCATGCCCCTAAAAAAAGATAGGGTTTTTGTATATAATTTGCCCAACTGGACCGCACTGCAATTTCTTCTCTAACCGGGCTTTCAAATGATAGAAATTTGTTCTTCTATCAATTAAAAACCTAGTCACTTCTGTATCCCTAAAATTGAAACCACTCATTGGACAATCAAATATCTCACCAAGGATATGTGCAGTTATCAAGTATTGTGGTCTTTGAGCCATATTTGAAAATTTGGAAGAAAAATAGTTTGCAGATTGTAACTGGTTTGAATGTAAGTGATGATAGGATGTATAATTCATCAGTATTAATAGGCAGAAAAATATTTGATTGTCAATTGCTTCAGAAAAGCATTGCCAAAGAGCCATGTGCTGCTCTGCATGCCTACACACTATCCTTGACATGACCACACAAGACTGCATGCCTACACTAAGCTTGACAAGACCACACAACTCTGCATGGCTATACTATTGACAAGATCACACTCTGCAATGCATGCCTACACTGCATGCCTACACTCTTTTCATTTGGCCTGAGGCGCCATTTCATATGGCTTGACCTCAGGCCTTTTTTTTTCTTTCTGAAATTCATTTGGCCTGAGGTGCCATATGAAATGGCTTGTGGCCTCCAACTGAGGCGCCATTTCATATGGCGCCACCCTTGTACTGGGTTTCCAAACCCCGTCACTTCTGTAATTAATCTGAAAAATTAGTTTTTTTGGAATTTTTTTTGAAAAAAATGTGTTATTTTAAAAAAAAATTCTATGATCTCCATAAAAGTAAATATTTATCTTGTAATATTTATCATGTTTTATTTATATTTATCATTTTTCGGTATTTTATTTATATTTATCAATGACAATTTTTTTATAATAATCGATTCACACTTTTATGTATTAAGAATAAATATTTATCTCATATCCGTCCTATATATTTTATATATCAGTAATAAATATTTGTCTCATATTTATTACTACCTCCGTCCTTAAATATAATACCCCGATAAGAAAAACACGGGAATTAAGAAATTTGATTAGAATATTTAATTTATTAACTATTTTGTATAATTTTACAAGTTTATCTTTAAGAGAGAGAAATAATTAATGTGCATGTAACTGTATTTATTATAGAATGCAAAAAAAGATATAATATAATTATGAGTATGTTTGGAAAAGAATAATTAATGCACTTTGAATGTTAAAGAAGTTCTTATAAAAAGGGATAAGAAAAAAACTCAACAGAATCTTATAGTTAGGGACGGAGGTAGTATATAATTAACAATGACAATTTTTTTTTGTGTTTTTTTTTTAAAATTAATCAGTGACAACTAGTTGTTGTGTATTTTATTTTGTTGGACCAAACATATTCAAGTGAGGTTTGTTTGTGTAAATAGACACTAAAATGTTTAAATATTGATTAATGAGTGTAAAATAGAAAAGTGCGGTACTGTTTTTTTTAATGTATTAGTACTTGAAAATAAAGCAAAAATATGTGGAATGTAAAAAGAAATAGACAATTTAAAAGAACATAAATGATATCTTGATACCTATTTTTACACTATATTATCAAATATCGATTTTTTTTTTAATGTTGTTCTGGTTAAAAAACATTAAAAGGTTGACTTTTTTATTATCAGTTAAGGATAGCCTAAAATGATTGGTTGGAGTGTCTCTTATGTGTTTGTTATTTAGATTTTGCCTCCAAACAATCTCCTATTTATATGGCTCGGTTCTCTCATCATCCCTCCCCCTTCGTTCTTTCATGATCCTTCATAAATATAGCCTTAGGTAACGTTCGCCGCCCCTATAATTTTCTAGTAACGTACCTCCCATTAATAAGTGTAACACTCATTCCATAATGGATCATTATGTAACTGCCTTTTGTGACTCTTCAGATGGCATCCTAGCATTGTCATCGGTTTCAGCTTGTACGAATGAGGTCGGCACCGATTTGTATGAGTAAGATCGACTCGGTGTGTTCGTCTTAGTATTTCTAACCGAACTACGACTTATCTGAATGATCATGACCAACCGACTTGTTTGTTTCGTCGAGCTCGACCTTCTTACTAACTCGGCCTCAAAGAATTTCTGGTATGCACAATAGGATTCTTCCGATCTTATACGTCGACTGGTCAAACTAATTTTCCAGGATGTACATAAGCCCTCCGAGCATGAAATCTAAAAGGTAAAAATGTTCGGACAAAAGAAGCCCAGAAATTTCATTTTTACCTAAATTTAGGGTCGAAGCTTTCTTCGGTCCTCTCATGTCGCGATAATCGCTTTTAGTGATGTGTCTTAATTATGGCAGACGTGAGAGCGTATCTTTATCATATTCTATCTTTCTTGAGTAATGGTGACTTTTATGGGAAATTGATCCCTTTCATTGATCCAAAACGCTTCATGTTTTTTGATTCCTTAAGAGGATTTCCCCTTGATTAAAGTCATCTCTTCATCTTCTGGCTCATCATCCACTAGAATAATTTATTCCTTTTTTCAAAGCAATCTTCAGAGTTTCCGTTCATTCTTCAAGATCAAGTATATTTACTTTTTATTTCTTTATTTTACGTTCTTTTATTCAATGACTATTGTTGATGCATGTGATGATGATACAAATGTATTAAGAACCTTGAGTACTCGAGAAATAAAAGATCTTTGGGACTTTTATGTGAGAGGATGTAGGGATACTCTAAACCAGGATGACTTTGATCGTATTGTAAAGGAGGCTTACGGCAATATTTTTGCCTCTTTTAGTGATTCTGATTCCGAATCTTCTTCATCAGGTTTATCAGTAGAGGTGTTGATGGAGATTATGAACTCATTTGATATAGAAGTAATGAGTTATGAGCACAACTCCATTGACGAGGTGGAGATTGCTAAACTTCGATCTTTGAGGAATATTTCCTCTACTGGGAACGAAGACAATGCCATTTTTGAACCCTGTATTCTGGGGGAATGTGTTTTTGTAGTTCGTCCCAGAGGGGTTAAAGATGAATATTTCCATTTCTATGTTGGGGTGTTGGAGGATTTTAAAATACATCTTCCCTTTACCGACTTTGAATCCGATCTCTTAAGAACCTTGAATGCTACCCATTCTCAACTTTGTCCTAATAGTTAGGGGTTTATCAAACCTTTCGAAATAGTTTGTGAGGCCATATATATAGATCCCATAATAGGCTTATTTTTCTCCTTTTTTGAAATCAAAGGTGTTGAGAAAGGTGGATGGGTGACAATTAGCGGCCTTCCTGTCAAGAGTTTTCTCCAAGCCTATACCACAAATTATAAAGGTTTCAAAGACCGGTTCCTTCGAGTTAGGTGTGGATCGAGATGTCCTCAGGTAATGTATACGCTAGATGGATCTAAGTGTTTTCCTATTTATTACTGGAAGTCCACTTTCGGTATTCGGGTTTGATTATGACAAACTAAATGACCAAGAGATTAAATCTTTTGCCATATTAGATTCTTTTCGTATGATGAAGGTCCGGGATTGATCGTACCTGGATCAGACAGTTTCTAGTGGCCAACGACGTCGTCGGGGCTTCAGCTCTGGTGAGGTTGAAAGACGGCCGGGGGGGGGGGGGGTGTACCTGCAAGGTACTCCGACGCTCAAGTAAGATAACTGTCAGAGAATAGCAAGTACAGAAAGTGAGAGTAGAAGTAAACGTAACCTGACCCTCTCAAGTGAGAGGGTATTTATAGAGAGCCCCCAGTGCAGGGCCAATGGTTACTTGCATTGGGCTGGATTGTCAGGTCTAATCCAAGTAACTGCCAGGGCTTACGTGGCGTAGTGAAGACCAGCACGTGGTCTTCGCTCTGGGGTAACCGTTCCTAGATCTCCGGAATTAGGGTAGACTGATTCCATCGGGAGTAGGTGGTTACATGAGAACGTGTCATCGCGGGGAGGAGTCTTGTGTGTCAGGGAGAGACGTGTCCTCGCAGGGAGGAGCATGGGAGTGTCGAGGAGGAACGTACTCGGGGAGGCAACGCCCTGACCGACGCTCTGTGTCATGCGTGTGCCCGATGCCATGGAGGAGGCGCAAGTGCCCGACACTGGTCGGTCCCAAAAGGCACTTGTTGGGCCATCCCAGGATGTGTGGGTGGGCCTGCTCGACTGAGTAGCAGTACCCAGCCCAGTCCAGAACAGGGATCTATTGTAATTACCCAAAGAACAAGTTTTTTCTTTTCTGGGTAATACTCATTTATTTTCTTTTTGCATTACTCAGGGTATCACACTACATTCTTCTAACCTCTTTCCTCATTTTTTCTGTAGGAAAAATGACCAACTTGTCTGTGAAGGAACAAAAAAAGTTGATGTTGGAAGCCAAGGCGACGAGGAAGGTAGCCGGGCAAATTGCTACCAAATCGTACATGTCCGGCTTAAAAACCTAGATACTGAAGAAAAGAAAGATAACCCCGAGCAAAGCAATCCCAAGCTTTTCGGAACCTCAAACTTTAACCCTTTCGCCACTGAAGGGCCTTCATCCGAGCTCCCTAAAGATGATGGAAAATTTGATGAGTGACGAAGTTTGCAGAGCTGATTGGGAAATTTCGTCCTTGATGCTTGAGACTGGTGGAAGCAGCCAACCAGGTCATCCAATAATTTAAGTTCTGGAGTAATAGCTTTGATGGATTGAATTTCCTTTACGATCATCTGAATTGTAATACCCCGTAAATTTATAAACGCCCAGGTTAATATTATTATGATCAACTGGGTTCCGGAGTACTCGGAGTAATTATTTGATAAAATAATTAGAGTAAACTGACGAACTCAGAGTCGATTAAATTAATAGTATTTAACGTTGAGTTTTTATAATTTGATGTATTTGAGCTAATTTGGACATTTAGTAGTATTACTAATTAATGGTAATTTTCTATACTATTCTATTTTCTCTTCATTTCCATGAAAACAAACAAAAGTTAGAAAGAAAGGAAAAGAGAAGAAAGGAAAAGTGAAGGAAAGGAAAAGGAGAAGAAAATTGTCTAAGAGCTCAAGATCATCATCAAGCATCAATCTTCATCCAATCTTCTAAATTTCATCATCCTCATCTTGTTGTCCAGGTGGGTTCTAGTTAGTACCATTGTTAGAAAGTTCTAGGGATTTTTGTTGGATTTAGGTTAGATTGTGGAATTTTGAACTTTATGGATGAATCTTGTTATAATTGTTGTTGTATGCTTGTTATCATGTCTATATTGAGTTTGGATCATGTGGGTGTTGTTTGATCATGTTTTGGTTGGAGGAATATGACTAAGGGGTGAAGAACAGCAGCTGGGAGAAGTGCTGTCTCGCTTGCTTCGCCTACCGAACCTGGGGCGAGTCCCAGCGAGCAGCAGTCGAGGGTTCGCCTAGCGAACCCGAACGCGAAGCCTAGCGAATGTTCCCTGCGGGCGTTTGCCTAGCGAACTTAGTGTGTTTTAAGTCTGGGAACTTACTGCCAAGGTGTTCGCTGGCACGTTCGCCTAGCGAGGGCGAAGGCGAAGGTTCGCCAGACTTTCGCCTAACGAACTTATGGTGTTTTGGGTCTGGGAGCATTCTGTTTAATTACTCGCCAGTTTGCTCGCCTAGCGAAGTCGAAGGCGAAGGTTCGCCAGCTCGTTCGCCTAGCGAACCTGGGGCGAGCTGTGTTATTTTTATAGCTTGTTTCGTCATACCTTTTCACCCGGTTGTCCGTTTTGAATGTTCTGTATATCAATAGGAAGCTGGAGAAACCACCTTTATGATGATGATCAGGATTGTAGTTTTATTGCCTGATTAAACCAATCGGAGGGAACCCGAAGGGGAATTCATTTGATAATTTTGTGTAAACTATGTTTTAAATTGTGTTAAGTTATTCTATTACACTAATAAGGTATGTTTTGCCTAATCTATGGTTGTTAGCATGTAATATGAAAATGAAATAGAGAGAGAGTTCGGAAATGTGAATTATCATTTGTGGCAACGCTCGTGCATGAAAGGCCGAGGCGTGTGCATTTCAATCATAACCACGGTTTCTTGCGGTGTAGTTTCATGAGACTCGAGCACCTCCTCTGAAACATCATGCACAACTACTTGGCAGGTTTGAGTCCCGTGTTAAGTACGATTGGAGCCTACGGGTAAAGAGACTTGTGACGGTGTACGGGCCGTGAGAAGTGACGGATCACGGTGTACGGACCGGTGATCCCGAATCCAATTCGTATGCCAAGTAGCTACAAGGATCCATGACTCGGGTCGTATTCTAGACGTAGAAGCGGACGGGAATAGGGGATACCTTGGTATTGGTTATTGATTTATGAATCCTTGAGTTTACAGGCTCAGGAGGTACTTCGGTACTAGTGTGAGTTTACTGGCTCACCGTGATGGTTACTTGTGTGTGTGTACTCATGGTCTTTCCCCTATCCCTTTGGACATGAGTTAGGTTTCTTTTAGAACCTTGTAAAGCCGAGAGGACTTTAAGATAGCGAACTCACTGAGATTTGATGTATCTCACCCCACTGTTGTTGTTTACATCACAGGTTCTGCAGGTTCGGCGAAGGGTAAGGACAGGGTCATTTGACTTTCCTTACGGATCGTAGCTTTTGTGATGGCATGGCTTCCGCTATGGCGTTATGTTTTGAGATCATTGTTTTGATCTAGTTCTTAGTTTTTATCATTTTGGAACATCTTGTATATATAATGCCTTAGACTTTTAGTGTTGTGTTTTAGAGGCATTTATGTGTATAATGTGTTAACTAGGAACTTATTGTATATTTCAGTACCAAAAGTGAACTCATGTGTAATATGAGATTTGATGCAAATATTATATGTGGGCATTACAGTTGGTATCAAAGCAGGTCGTATCCTCGACCTAGCCGTGAAATAGAATAAGTAATTCTTTCCGTTTCAGATACGTGGTGTCGCCGTTGGTCTTACGTGTCATATTTATGGTATTGAGCCTAATCAACTTAATCCTATTTGTATGACATTCAGGAACATGGTCGACAGATGTAGAAACAACCGTGGAAGACCAAGGACTCTGAGGACTACTCCAGCTGGGACGGTTCCACGTGGTGCTGAAGGGAACGCCCCTTTGTATCAATTCCTGCAACAGATGCAGCAGCAACAAAATCAGTTCATACAAGGAATGGTACAGCAAATGGCGGATGGTCTGCATCCTCCAGTGGTTGTTCCTGAAGTTGCAGGGGGAACCTATAGAGAATTCATCCGTATGAATCCTCCGGAGTTTCAGGGTGGGTTAGATCCGGTGAAGGCGCATGAATGGATATCAGGTATGGAACGGATTTTCTTGATAGTGCATTGCAGTGAGGAAAATAAAGTAGTCTTTGCTTCTCACTTGTTGAGGGGTCCTGCCATGAGGTGGTGGGAGAGCGCTTCATCCTTGATGACAATCCAAGAGGTACCAAAGGTGTGGGAACAGTTAAAGGTAACTTTTATGGAGACATATTTTCCGAGTTCTTTAAGGTCTCAGAAGGAGTTTGAGTTCCAACAGTTGAGACATGGCAATTTGTCAATGGCTTCCTATGCGGAAAAATTTAAGATCATGGCTGACTATTCTAGGCAGGCCATGTATGCTCCTGATGAGAGGTGGAAGATTGATCAGTTTTTGTTTGGTTTGAGGGCTGAAATTTCACATAGCGTGTCTCAACGGGAATTTGCTACTTATGCTGAAATGTTAAGACAATGTTATGTGGCGGAAAATAGTTTGAAAAAGGTACAAATAGAGGTGGATTTGAACAGGGCGACTCAAAGTGACCGTGGAAGGTCGAATCAACAATTTAGGCAAAGGCAACAGTCTTCCAAAGGGAAGCAAGTACAGAGTTCTAGAACTAGTGTGCCTCCGGTATGTCGTACTTGTGGGAGGAATCATTTTGGTAGGTGCTTTTCGGAGGGAATACGGTGTTATCAGTGTAACAAGATGGGTCATGTATCGAGAGATTGTCCTCAGGGTAGAAATCAGACACAAGGGAAGACTACTGGCCGAGTGTATACCCTGGATGCAAGGAAAGCAAAGGGTGACAACTCCTTGATTGCGGGTACGTGTTTCGTAAATGGGCATCCTTGTTTTGTTTTATTTGATTGTGGGGCAACGCATTCTTTTGTGTCCACGCGTTGTGTGAAGCGACTTGGGTTGCAAACTATTCCTTTGTTTCCTCCTATGGTGGTTACTACTGCCATGGATGAATTGGTTGAAACATCATTGATGTGTGAAAATTGTGTGTTGTCGGTGAACGAAAGAGTCTTCCAGATTGATCTTATTTGTTTGCCGCTTAAGAAAGTGGATGTTGTTCTGGGAATGGACTGGCTTTCAGCTAATTCGGTTTTTATCGGTTGTGAGGAGAAGCTAATCATTATTCCAGCTGCTGAGGTTACTCCGAAAGATGTATTATCAACGATTTTAGAAGGTACAGTGGGAATGGTAAATTTCTTGTTTGAGAAAGAGAATTCTATTTTATTGGTTCTTACTAAGGAAGGAAGTAGTGAACAGCAAGTTCTGAGTATTCCAATAGTGCGTGAGTTTCCTGAAGTGTTTCCTGAGGATGTTTCTTCTCTTCCTCCGGAGAGAGAAGTTGAGTTCTCTATTGACCTGGTTTCGGGAACGACTCCTATATCCATTTCTCCTTATCGGATGACACCGCTTGAATTAAGAGAATTAAAGGACCAATTGGAGGATTTGATGTCTAAGCATTTTGTTAGACCTAGTGTTTCACCTTGGGGAGCTCCAGTGTTGTTGGTAAAGAAGAAAGATGGGGGAATGCGTTTGTGCATTGATTACCGTAAGTTGAATAAAGTTACCATTAAGAATAAGTACCCCTTACCCAGGATGGACGACTTGTTAGATCAATTGAAAGGAGCCTGTGTGTTCTCGAAGATTGATTTACGGTCTGGTTATCATCAGATCCGAGTGAAGAGTTCCGATGTGCCAAAAACTGCATTTAGAACCCGTTACGGTCATTACAAATTCTTAGTGATGCCTTTCGGTGTGACTAATGCTCCAGCTGTTTTTATGGATTACATGAATCGTATATTTCAAGCTTACTTGGACCAATTTGTTGTGATCTTTATTGACGACATTCTTATTTATTCTCGTACTCCGCAAGAGCACGAGAACATCTGAGAATTGTCTTATCGGTATTGCAAGAGAAGCAATTGTTTGCTAAGTTGAGTAAGTGTGAGTTTTGGATGTCGGAAGTAAATTTCCTTGGACATGTTATATCTCAAGGTGGTGTGGCAGTGGATCCATCGAAGGTTGAAGCAGTGATTAATTGGGAGAGACCAAGAAACGTTTCAGAGGTTAGAAGTTTCTTGGGTTTGGCAGGTTACTATAGAAGGTTCATTAAAGGTTTTTCTCAATTGGTCTTACCAATGGCGAAACTTACTCGGAAGGATTTTGCTTTTGAGTGGGATTCGGGTTGAGAGCAAAGTTTTATGAAATTGAAGGAAAGTTTGACGAGTGCTCCAGTATTAATTATTCCTGATCCTCACAACTCTTATGAAGTATTCTGTGATGCTTCTAAGAGGGGATTAGGGGGTGTTCTGATGCAAGGCGGTCAAGTAGTAGCCTATGCGTCTCGACAGTTGAAAGTTCATGAGAAGAATTATCCAACTCATGATTTGGAACTAGCTGCAGTGGTGTTTGCACTGAAGGTGTGGCGTCATTATTTATATGGTGTACGCTTTGAGGTGTTCAGTGATCACAAGAGTTTGAAATATTTATTTGACCAGAAGGAGTTGAATATGCGATAGAGAAGGTGGATGGAGTACCTGAAGGATTATGACTTAGAATTGAAGTATCATCCAGGAAAGGCAAATAAAGTAGCAGATACTTTAAGTCGGAAAATGGTTCATAGTGCGGAATTGATGATTTTGGAGTATTCGTTGTTGGAGAAGTTTAGAGATCTTAATCTCCAGTTTGTGTGGACTCCGAATGGTGTAATTATGGGAAATTTGGATGTCAATTCTACTTTAAGAGTTGAGATTCAACAAGAACAAATGTTAGAGGAGGAGTTACAAGAATTGTTACTTCAACCGGTTTTTACACGAGCAACTGATGGGATTGTTCTGTTTAATCAACGGATTTGTGTTCCGAAGGATGAGGCATTGAAAAGGAAGATTTTAGATGAAGCTCATAAAGGTACTTTTACGATACATCCTGGCTCTTCGAAGATGTATCAGGAATTAAAGAAGGATTATTGGTGGTCTGGGATGAAAAAGGATATAGCGGAATATGTGTCAGAATGTGCGGTGTGCCAACAGGTGAAGATTGAACACCAAAGACCGGGCGGTCTGTTGCAACCTTTGGATATTCCAGTTTGGAAGTGGGATAGTATTTCTCTGGACTTTGCAGTGGGTTTACCCCGTACCCAGGGTGGGTATGATTCTATTTGGGTAATTGTAGATCGACTAACGAAATCTGCACATTTCTTAGTCGTGAAGACTACTTATAAGGCAAGTTATCTTGCGAGGTTGTTTATTGCGGAGATTGTGAAATTGCATGGTATTCCTTCTAGTATTGTGTCCGATAGAGACCGAAGTTTACTTCAAGGTTTTGGAAAGTGTTCCAACAAGCGATGGGTACGAAATTGCGTTTGAGCACGTCGAATCATCCTCAAACGGATGGTCAGACTGAGCGAACAATACAGACGATGGAGGATATGTTAAGAGCTTGCATGCTAGAGAGTAGAGGGAATTGGAAAGAACTTTTATCGTTAATTGAGTTTTCCTATAACAATAGTTACCATGCGAGCATCGGTATGGCTCCTTATGAAGCATTGTACGGGAGGAAGTGTAGAACACCTTTGTGTTGGGCTGAAATTGGCGAAGATAGAATTTTAGGACCCGAGATTATTCAAGAGACTACGGAAAAGATTCGAATGATCCGTGAGAAAGTTAAACAAGCACAAGATCGTCAAAAGAGTTATGCGGACAATCGTAGGAGACCTCTGGAATTTGAGGAAGGTGACCATGTATTTCTGAAAGTTACTCCGAGATTGAGATTGAAAGGACCGTTTAAGTCACGTAAATTAAGTCCGAGATACGTGGGACCGTATCAGATTCTAGAAAGGATTGGTGAAGTTGCTTACAGATTAGCCTTACCACCCTCTCTATCTGAGATGCATGATGTTTTTCACGTATCTCAGCTCCGTAAATTTATTCCTGATCCTCTTCAGCCAATTCTGCCCAAATCAGTGGAAATCGAAGCGGATTTGACTTTTGAACCACAACCGAGTTGTATTGTGGGAAGAGAAACCAAGGTGTTAAGGAACAAAGATATTTCACTCGTTAAGGTCCAATGGGATATGACGCATCCGGGGGATGCTACTTGGGAACTAGAATCGGAAATGCGAGATTCTTATCCACATCTGTTCAGGTAATATTCTAAATTCGAGGACGAATTTCTATTTAAGGGGGGGGGGGGAGGATGTAATACCCCGTAAATTTATAAACGCTCAGGTTAATATTATTATGATCAACTGGGTTCCGGAGTACTCGGAGTAATTATTTGATAAAATAATTAGAGTAAACTGACGAACTCAGAGTCGATTAAATTAATAGTATTTAACGTTGAGTTTTTATAATTTGATGTATTTGAGCTAATTTGGACATTTAGTAGTATTACTAATTAATGCTAATTTTCTATACTATTCTATTTTCTCTTCATTTCCTTGAAAACAAACAAAAGTTAGAAAGAAAGGAAAAGAGAAGAAAGGAAAAGTGAAGGAAAGGAAAAGGAGAAGAAAATTGTCTAAGAGCTCAAGATCATCATCAAGCATCAATCTTCATCCAATCTTCTAAATTTCATCATCCTTATCTTGTTGTCAAGGTGGGTTCTAGTTAGTACCATTGTTAGAAAGTTCTAGGGATTTTTGTTGGATTTAGGTTAGATTGTGGAATTTTGAACTTTATGGATGAATATTGTTATAATTGTTGTTGTATGCTTGTTATCATGTCTATACTGAGTTTGGATCATGTGGGTGTTGTTTGATCATGTTTTGGTTGGAGGAATATGAATAAGGGGTGAAGAACAGCAGCTGGGAGAAGTGCTGTCTCGCTTGCTTCGCCTAGCGAACCTGGGGCGAGTCCCAACGAGCAGCAGTCGAGGGTTCGCCTAGCGAACCCGAACGCGAAGCCTAGCGAATGTTCGCTGCGGGCGTTCTCCTAGCGAACTTAGTGTGTTTTAAGTCTGGGAACTTACTGCCAAGGTGTTCGCTGGCACGTTCGCCTAGCGAGGGCGAAGGCGAAGGTTCGCCAGACTTTCGCCTAGCGAACTTATGGTGTTTTGGGTCTGGGAGCATTCTGTTTAATTACTCGCCAGTTTGCTCGCCTAGCGAAGTCGAAGGCGAAGGTTCGCCAGCTCGTTCGCCTAGCGAACCTGGGGCGAGCTGTGTTATTTTTATAGCTTGTTTCGTCATACCTTTTCACCCGGTTGTCCATTTTGAATGTTCTGTATATCAATAGGAAGCTGGAGAAACCACCTTTATGATGATGATCAGGATTGTAGTTTTATTGCCTGATTAAACCAATCGGAGGGAACCCGAAGGGGAATTCATTTGATAATTTTGTGTAAACAATGTTTTAAATTGTGTTAAGCTATTCTATTACACTAATAAGGTATGTTTTGCCTAATCTATGGTTGTTAGCATGTAATATGAAAATGAAATAGAGAGAGTGTTCGGAAATGTGAATTATCATTTGTGGCAACGCTCGTGCATGAAAGGCCGAGGCGTGTGCATTTCAATCATAACCACAGTTTCTTGCAGTGTAGTTTCATGAGACTCGAGCACTTCCTCTGAAACGTCATGCACAACTACTTGGCAGGTTTGAGTCCCGTGTTAAGTACGATTGGAGCCTACGGGTAAAGAGACTTGTGACGGTGTACGGGCCGTGAGAAGTGACGGATCACGGTGTACGGACCGGTGATCCCGAATCCAATTCGTATGCCAAGTAGCTACAAGGATCCATGACTCGGGTCGTCTTCTAGACGTAGAAGCGGACGGGAATAGGGGATACCTTGGTATTGGTTATTGATTTGTGAATCCTTGAGTTTACAGGCTCAGGAGGTACTTCGGTACTAGTGTGAGTTTACAGGCTCACCGTGATGGTTACTTGTGTGTGTGTGTACTCATGGTCTTTCCCCTATCCCTTTGGACATGAGTTAGGTTTCTTTTAGAACCTTGTAAAGCCGAGAGGACTTTAAGATAGCGAACTCACTGAGATTTGATGTATCTCACCCCACTGTTGTTGTTTACATCACAGGTTCTGTAGGTTCGGCGAAGGGTAAGGACATGGTCATTTGACTTTCCTTACGGATCGTAGCTTTTGTGATGGCATGGCTTCCGCTATGGCGTTATGTTTTGAGATCATTGTTTTGATCTAGTTCTTAGTTTTTATCATTTTGGAACATCTTGTATATATAATGCCTTAGACTTTTAGTGTTGTGTTTTAGAGGCATTTATGTGTATAATGTGTTAACTAGGAACTTATTGTATATTTCAGTACCAAAAGTGAACTCATGTGTAATATGAGATTTGATACAAATATTATATGTGGGCGTTACATGAATGCTACAAAAGATGTGAACAAGGTGAAGACCATAAGGGGCCAGAAATTGACCCGAAACATCAGCTCCTATCTGATGAGATGTGTTGTCTTAACCCGAGGTTTGTTTGAGACCAGAGATGATTGTGAGCATAACGAGATCAAACTTAACCAAGAGATCAATCAACTGAAGGAACAACAGAAGACGCAGGTGGATAAAATATTCGACTTGGAGAAACATTTATCGGAGGAAAATATCAAGAGGGAGAAGTTAGAGGTTATGAGTTAAAAACTGAAGTCAACTATCGACAAGCAATCCAAGGAGATGAAATTAATTCGAGATTCAAATGACCAGTTGAAAATTTCTTTGCAGAAAGCTCAAATCGACGTCCTTGACGTGGGCGATGCTGCCTTTGATAGGGAAAAAGCTCAAGTCGTATGCCTTTATCCTGATCTTGACTTGTCCGAGATTGAATTCTTCAAAGTTGTGGTCTATGGTCATCCCGTGGACATGGAAGAAACCGAGCCCTCTCCCACTGATGACCTGGCCCTGGAAGATCGTGTTGGTGAGGACAAGAATGCATAATAGTTTTTTAGCCATCCGTTTTGTAATGCTTTTTAAGAATGCTGGTGTTTTTCCCTTTTGTTTTGTATCTGAGTCTTGTTGTGACCCATATTATGACAATTTTATATTTTGTTCTATGTTTACAGGTTGCCTCTATAACTTATCTTTACAATTGTTTTTCCGAAACGGTTCTCTTTGGAAGCTCCGAGCGTTTAAAAAGTTTTTAGGCGTGCATGACTTAGTCAAAAACTTCTTTAAGAGCTAATTTATATATATATATATATGCTTTGATAAACTTAATTAGAGACCTTTATGGGATGTATCAAAATACTTGTATTACTTATAAAACTTAGATTAATAGGCCCATGACTTTGGCTACGATAACCAGAGCCTAACCGAAAGTCTTACCTTATGATTCATCCCGATCTTTTTTTACAAAAAATTTTCATTGACATTTAATTATGCCAAAGGCTTCAAATTTCTTGGGATTCATTTAGGCCAGATGTTTCAAATTACTTAGCCCAAAAACAACCGATTATGCTAGAGGCTTCAAGTTGCTTGGAATTCATTTAGGCCAGATGTTTAAAATTACTTAGCCCGACCGCAGCCGATTATGCCAGAGGCTTCAAGTTGCTTGGACTTTGTTTAGGCCAGAGGTTTTAAATTACTTAGCATGGATGTAACCGATTATGCCAGAGGCTTCAAGTTGCTTGGACTTTGTTTAGGCCAGAGGTTTCGAATTACTTAGCCCGGTAGCAACTGATTATGCCAGAGGCTTCAAGTTGCTTGGACTTTGTTTAGGCCAAATTTATAAGCTCGGACGCAGCCGATTATGCCAAAGGCTTCAAGTTGCTTGGACTTCGTTTAGCCTAGAGGTTTCAAATTACTTAGCCCGGCTGCAGACGATTATGCCAGGGGCTTCAAGTTGGTTGGACTTCGTTTAGGCCAGAGGTTTCAAACTACTTAGCCCACCCGCAACCGATCATGCCAGAGGCTTCAAGTTTCTTGGACTTCGTTTAGGCTAGAGGTTTCAAATTACTTAGCCCGACCGCAACTTATTATGCCAGAGGCTTCAAGTTGCCTGGACACTTTGTTTAGGCTAGAGGTTTCAAATTACTTAGCCCGACCGCAACCGATTTTGTTAGAGGCTTCAAGTTGCTTGGACTTCATTTAGACCAGAGGTTTCATATTACTTAGCCCAGCCGCAGCCAATTATGCCAAAGGCTTCAAGTTGCTTGGACTTCGTTTAGGCCAGAGATTTCAAACTACTTAGCCTAGTCGCAGCCGAATATATCAGAGACTTCTAGTTGCTTGGACTTTGTTTAGGGATCATGTCCTAGTACCATTTTACCTGCTTTACACAATACATTTGCTTTAACTATGGGTGCCTCCTTAAAAACCCTTGCGCTTGCAAGGGAAAAGAGTGCATTCCCATAATTTTTATTTATGATGTTTATCACATAGCCTAGTTAAGATAAAACTCAAGACTAATTACATTCCAGGTCCTAGATATTTCAATATCCTCTAGACTTTCGAACTTATAAGCCCCATTATTCAACCTCTAACTTATATGAAATGATTCTTCTGAATTTGGAGCTAGCTTGCCTTCCTTCTTTAAGTCCTCCACCTTCTTTATCATCAGATCTCCTTTGTGAAATCCCCTCTGCTCGACCTTGATATCAAACCTCCTGACAATTCTTGAAAATAGCAATTGTACGAATAATTTCATAAGAAGGAAAAGAAAACAATGGAATATTTGGCTCAAACCTTACTAGTTAAGGTATCTGGAGATTTAGTACAAGGTAGTTAGCTATTCCTTTCTTCCTCAACTCTAAATCCGCAAGGAAATTTCATGATGATCACCTTTGTTTTTATGATGCTTAAGGTTCATCTGTTCACTACTAAAAATTGAAATTTTGTAAATCTAAAAGAAACAGCAGTAACAAACGTGTTTATTAAAGACAAACATAAATTTATTGGTACAAATGAAAACCAAGTATTGTAGCTAATACTCTAGATTGACTTGAGAGATTGACTTGTTGGACGTAAAAGGGAAACACATAAATTAATATAAATTTAGAAAACTCCAAATTAACATGTCATTGGAGCGGAAAAAGTCTTGCACATCTTGCATGGTGTTGTTGAAGTTTTGGTTTTGTTTGTACCACTTTTCCCTGGTCTGATTGGTGATGATGCTCGAGAGGAGCGGCTTCGCTTTGGACCCATTGCCTGAAACAACAACAACAACATCACCAGAAAGTGCAAAGATATTAGAAAAAATAGGATTAGAGAGATTTTTTAGTATCTCTTTCTACTTTCAATCCCTTTCTCAAGTCTTTGTCTTAATGCTCCTAAATGTGACATGCTACAAAACATAAACAATTAATTTAAATAAACTAAAATTTAAATTTTGCAAATGAAATAAAAACTTATCTGATGGGTTGCCTCCCATTAAGCACTTCTTTAAGGTCATAAGCTTGACCTTTCGATGTTTGTGTTAGGGCAGCATATATGACAAGAAAAAACACATCATCCTTCTTCTTCCTTTTGTTTGGTAGGAATTCCATTACTTTCAGGAATTAAAGGTTTTTATTCCATATTCTCTTTAGTTTGATAGTATCAAACAAGGCATAAATCTCATCCAATAATCCATCTATTTCCCCTATTTTATCAGCCTTGTTGCTAGGTGTAGGACTATTCTTTTGTTGAAGATATTGTAGTTGGATATCTAATTCTGAAAGGATTATTGAAATTGGAGCTTCCTCCAAAATGATATTATCTTCATCTTGCATTCTTGCTCTTGTCCCACATATCTTTTTCACCTCTGTTACTTCTATTTTTTTTTCTTCTATCTCTTTATCAGGCGTTGTGCATTTTCCTTCTTCTTTCTCTTTTTCAACTCCTCCTTCATCGAATACCTTACATTCCTGTTTGACTTCTCTTTCAATTTCGTTATCCTAGGACTATCTAACATATTTTCATAGAAATACCCACTAGATCTATGTTTTAATGCTAATTGGCTAGATACTAGACCATGTTGCATAGATAGGTTCTCGAAGGATGTTTCATGTTACGTCGCACGGTCTCTTGATGCCTGTTGATTTTCTTGAAATTGAGTTGAGTCATCTTTATAAAGTGAGTCAAGGTTTCTTCAATTTGAGAGGATGAATCCTCCTCCCATGAATGATAAGTGTTGGTGTAAGGTTCAGGCTATGAATAATTTCTAGTGTTTTCCAGAATGAGCGTTTTTGCTGCAAGCTCCTTTGAATAAGATTCAAAATTTTCCAAGGTAGCATAGATGTCATCTTGCATGATTATCTTGATCTTGCATACAAAACAAAAAGAAGAATACCTTAGTAGCACTACACTAGATAAAAAAAATTAACAAAAAAAAACTAAAATGAAAAAGAATAGAAAAGAGAAATTCAGGAGAAACAAAAATAAAATAGTTACAAATGAAACCAAAAAATCACATACATAAAAAAAACTAAATTAAACATTACGCAAGTGTCGCCTTATTGAAATTATCAACAGTCCCCGACAATAGTGCCAAAAACTTGATGACTTCTCGACAAGTGTACTGATAATGTCACAGTAATTTAACAAGGAAAAATTGTGAAATACGTAGAAAATACTATATTGGGGGGGGGGGGGGTCGAGTTTGAATCAAAAAGAAAATAAAGTTGTTCTGACAATAAGAAGAAAGTGGGCATGTTGTGTATAGAATCCTCTATTTCTCTATTGTTGATGTTCGATGCATTACATGAATGATATTGTCACTATAATCCCACGACGAATTAACAAAACAACTATAATCAATCCCTTGCGATATAGCTTACTAATCACTACTCAGAGTTTCTTATCCCTAGTCCACTAGCGTAAGCAAGATTAGGCATTGCAACAGAGCATTAATTCCTAAGACACTACGTGGGGTCTCCTATCCGTATTCAACCAGTGTAAGCATAACAATTTCCCTAGATCCAACACATAGACTAATGGTCAGTATTCCCTATATGCCCAAAATACGATTAAAAGAGTATCTCACATAAAAAGCACTAAGAAAAAGGTGCAATTGAATAGAATTATAGATTAAATTACTCATGCAATATCAAATCAAACATATGTCCCAACAAAATCAAAATAGGTACATCAAACACAACCTAACCTAGAGAGAATTAGCTACTCATAATTCTAATTACAATATCAAAATCAATTAAGAAAGTTTGCATAAGAGATCCCTTGAGGACTGGCCTTCAATGGCTTCAAATGCTCTCAAAAATCAATTATGTTGATGTAAACTCGTACTTCTGGTGTAGAAATTCATAACCCTTGAAAAAGTACCAAACTTCCCCTTTTAAAGCAGACAGAACGCGTCAGAAAAGCCCATAAAAGACCCATAATTTTGCACACGTTGCATCGCGCGCGATACTTTCCATTGCACTCATGATTATTCCAGAAGCTAGATATTCCTTTTAGCTTCATTTTTTTATAAAAAAAACTCGTCTCAAAACGAGTTACGGAACTCCAGATATGATCAATTTACTGGACAGACGTCAAGATGTAGATTGTGCTGAAAAATACCCGTTTCTTCATAATTTCTTCCCGATTTCTTGGCTTTGTTCTATTTCTTCGACATCTCCACTTTATTCATATTTCTTCATATTTAGCTCATCTTTAACTAGAAATTCAATCGAATTCATCGAAAATACACATAGAAATCATGTAATGACAACCTGTCATCATATCTCCATTAGGTTGAATGACACTACAACATTGTTATACACACCAGCATAGATTACACTCTATTTCAAGTGGTTTATGGAAAACTTCTACCGTCTTTGTCTTAATACATAGCTGGAACATGTTAGTTAGAAGCCATAAATGTTAGTACAGAGTGCACAACTTAAGAGAGGGGGTGAATTAGGTTATATGGATTTTTCTTGTTTTTAAGAGGTGGTTCTCATGTTCTTATTTTTCTAAAATTTTTTTCAGTGAACTTATGAAATAAAATAAAAAAAATTAATGCAGAATATAAAGAACACAATGATATATCTTGGTTCCTCTTTCCAAACAAGAGTACTTCAGTCCCCTCTCACCCCGTGAAAGATTTCACTATTGTTAGATCTGTGTACAAGCCTACCACTAAGACTTCTCTTACAATCTTCTAATAACAACAAAGAAACATGTCACTTCCTTGATTTCCAAACACCAACAACTATGGTGGAATTTGAATCTCCCTGATTCAAAGGACCTTTGTAACGCCCCGATTTATTTTAATCATTATTCGTAAATATATTCATGTGTTGATATGTATAATTGTGTGACTATGCGTATTTTGTGATGTTTTGGGTACCCCTAGTGGAGGGTAGTGACCTTAGAATTATAGGAATTAAGGTGTTAGGGGTGTGTGACCAATAGGGTAGAACGTGGTGGTGGGAAGAGTATACTAACTATGTAAATTAGTTAATATTTATTTAATTAAATAATATGGGGAGATTATTATTTAAATAAATATTTAGGTTTATTATTGATGTTATTATTTTAATGGTTGGGTTAACTAATACTAATACTAATAATAATAATAATAATAATAATAATATAACCATGATATTATATGGGTAGAGAAATAAGGAGGACAAAATGTACTATTCAAAAGGGTTAGTAAGTGTAAGGAAGGAAAACCGTATTAAGGGTCAAAGGGCTATAGTAGGAAAGGGAGAAAATTGGAAGAGGAGAGGATCATTTGGAACGATCGTATTATGGAGAAAAGAGGAACGGAAGAGAGGAACAAAGCTAGGCTTGGAGAGCCTTCGAAGAATCTTCAATAAGGTAAGGGTGGGGTTCTTTAATCTCTTAAGGGTTGTATAATGTTTGTATGAGGGTAGATAAACCATTAGGATCATATCTATGCGCTGATTATATTGGTATGGGGTTAGGATTTTGTGTGTCGGAGGTTTTGATAAGAGGAAAAATGCATAAATTATTCGGTTGAATTGTGAGTTGTGTGTTTCTGATTGATTGTATGATAACCTGTGAATATATCTTCATTTTTGGATCGTTTATGAGTGAAATCAGAGAAAAGTTGGGGCTGGTTCGTGCATATACCGCAACTGCAGAATTGCAGAATTGCTCACTTCGCCATGCGAATGATAGTTCGCTGAGCGAAGGTTTGCCCCAGAATCTATGAGCGAACGAAGCAGCGAGCGAAGGGAAAGAAGAGGAAATTTTGGAATGAGTGGTGGGGAGGTTCGCCCCAGGTTCGCTGGGCGAACTCCTGACGAACAAGGTTCGCTGGGCGAATGTAGAGGCGAAAGGAGAGGCAAATATGCAAGCCTCTGGATTTTGTATGGAGAAGGTGCTTCGCTGGCGAATTTGCTAGGCGAACTCCTAGTGAAGGACAGTTCGGTGGGCGAACTCGTAGCGAGCATGGCACTGTTGCTTGCTGCTGTTACGGACATAATTTTCTTAAACTTTAAAAATTCATAACTTTTAATCCGTACGTCCATTTCAGTCGCCGTTCGAATCGTTGGAAAGCTGGTTTCATATAATTTTTGTTAAAATTAAATTTTATATCATAATTCCAACTATTCGACGTTTCAATTGTATTCCGTTTAGGTTGAGATGTGTGGAACGCCAAAATGTTGTACTCGGTTGTGTGATTGCATGTTGTAGCTGTGGATTTCAGTTGTTGCACATTTGGCAAGTATAAGTTGTATGTTGGAAAGTTGTAGTGTGATGTATTGACTGTATGTTAGTCATATGCATTAGTTATTGTTGTATGTTGTCGTTGAATGCATATTCTTGTTGCATAAAGTTGTATGATAAGCCGTGTGCCCATGTGGGGTGTGAGGGTCTGATCCGGATTCTTTAAAATATAATCATGTTGTTGTTGTTGTTGAAGGTAATCGTGTGCCCATGTGGGGTGTGAGCAATTATGGGTGTTGTGTGCCCGTGTGGGGTGTGACCGACTTATATGGAAATTCCGACGGGAATTATGATCATGAAAAGGGATCGAATTGGTACCACATGCATTGAGTCGAGTCGTGGGTCTCATTGCATTGTATTATGTTGTGTGTATGGTGAATTCTATGATTATCTGCTTATGTGGAAAAGTGTGATTTCGTTGATGTAGTAATGATAGGGTGAATTGTGTAATTGATTAAATGCTTTTATATTTATATTATGCATTTCTTTTGTTGATTTGAGAATCTAACCCCTTCTGTTTGAATGTCGCCTCTATGTGGGTAATGTGCAGATAATCAAGAGTAGTGCGAAGTTGTGGTTAGTGAAGATGAAGTCCTTCACTTTATGTTTCGAGTTAGCGTCTGCTCTGATATGTAACATTGGGGATTATGGAACGCTATGTCTTATTTTCTGTTACCGTATGATGTTTGCTTTAATTAATGATGAACACATGTTTTAAACATGTTATGTTTCAATTGTAGATTTTGGTGAAGTTTTGGCTGCTTATTGAGAAAGATTTTAATATTAATATTTATGTGTTACATGTTAATTATCTGAGCAGGTGTATGTTGGTAGTAACATCCTAATTGCTACAATTTTTTAATTGAATTTTTCTATGATAATTGTATTAATTGTCGTGGGGGTTTAGGGTGTTACATAGTGGTATCAGAGCAGGTCGGTCTGTCCGGCCAAATTGTCGAGTCGTGGTCGTGTGACAGTTGATTACTGTCGATGCTTAACCATTGTGTTCTCTTGTTGATGTGTAACAGATTTAGAATGGCTGGAAGGAATAATGTTGCTATTGCTGCTGCTTTCCAGGATGTTGCTCAGGCGGTACAGAACCCGCCTCATGCTGGCGAGAATGATGAGTTTCAGAAGAATAAACCGCCTACCTTCAAGGCAAGATACGATCCGGATGGAGCGCATGCTTGGCTCAAGGAGATCGAGAGAATCTTCGGGGTTATGGAATGTTCTGAGGCACAAAAGGTGCGGTTAGGTACTCATATATTGGCTGAGGAAGCTGATGATTGGTAGGTGAGCACTCGTCAACTGTTGGGAGCAACAAGAGAGGCAATCACTTGGGCTGTGTTCAGTAGGGAGTTCTTGAGGAAATATTTTCCTGAAGATGTCAGAGGAATGAAAGATATTGAGTTCCTGGAACTGAAGCAGGGTAACATGACGGTTACGGAATATGCTACCAAATTCTCAGATCTGGCTAAGTTTTGCACTCACTACAGTGCGACAACTGCTGAGTTCTCAAAGTGTGTCAAGTTTGAGAATGGATTGAGGCCTGAGATCAAACAGGAGATTGGTTATCAGCGAATAAGAAGGTTTCCAGATTTGGTGAATTGTTGTAGGATCTTTGAGGAAGATAGCAAGGCTCGATCGACTCACTATAAAGGGCTGGCCGAGAGAAGGGGAAAACAACCGATGAACCATGGGAAACCTTATGTAGCTCCAGCTGAGAAAGGTAGACAGAAACACGCTGATAGCAAGAAGCCGAGTGAGGGAGGTGCCCCTGCTCCTCTTAAGTGTTACAGGTGTGGTGAGCTAGGTCATCGTGTTAGTGAGTGCACGAGTGATGTGAAGAAATGCTTCAAGTGCGGACAGGCAGGACATCTGATTGCTGACTGCAAAGTTAATGTGGTGACTTGCTACAACTGTGGAGAACAAGACCATATTAGTACTCATTACCAAAAGCCAAAGCAAGCTTCAACTAGAGGAAAGATGTTCGCTTTGACAGGGACTCAGAGTTCCAGTGATGACAGACTGATCAGAGGTATATGTTACATTAATAATACGCCTTTGATTGCTATTATTGATATTGGTGATACTCATTATTTTATTGCTGCTGATTGTGTGAGAAGGCTAGGCCTTATCGTTTCTCCTATGAAGGGAGAGATGGTTGTCGAAACTCATGCCAAGGGATCGGTGACCACTTCCCTAGTTTATTTGAATTGTCCACTATCACTCTTTGATAAGGACTTCGGTGTGGATCTTATTTTCTTGCCGTTGGGAAATCTTGATGTGATATTGGGTATGAACTAATTGGAGTTCAATCATGTTCATATTAACTATTTTAACAAGTCGGTGCAATTTCTTGCTCCTGAGGAAGGGGAAGAAGATGGTTTTCTATCTGCTAGAGAGTTGAGAAAGCACTTAGAAGAAGAAGCACAAGTGCTTACATTGTTTGCATCCTTGTCAGTGGAGAGTGAGTCGGTGATTAATGAATTGCAGGTGGTACGTGAATTTCCCGATGTGTTTTCAGATGATATTGTTGATGTACCGCCTGAGAGAGAAGTGGAGTTTGCTATCGATCTTGTCCCTGGTACCAGACCTATTTCTATGGCACCATACAGGATGTCGGCTTCAGAATTAACAGAGTTGAAGAAGCAACTGGAAGAGTTTTAGAAAAGAAATTTGTGAGACCAAGTGTTTCGCCTTGGGGAGCTCCGGTGTTGTTGGTAAAGAAAAAGGATGGCAGTATGAGGTTATGTATCTACTACAGACAACTGAATAAAGTGACAATTAAGAACAAATATCCGCTTCCAAGAATAGATGACTTAATGGATCAGTCAGTCGGTGCCCGTGTGTTTAGCAAGATTGACTTTAGGTCAGGTTATCATCAGATACGAGTAAAGGATGAAGATATTCAGAAGACGGCCTTCAAAACTCGATATGGACATTATGATGTGGTGATGCCGTTCAGGGTTACTAATGTACCGGGTGTATTCATGGAGTATATGAATAGAATTTTTCATGCTTACTTGGATCAATTTGTGGTTGTTTTTATTGACGACATTCGAATATATTCTAAGTCAGAAGAGGAACATGCTGAGCATTTGCGGATCGTGCTGCAAGTGTTAAAAGAAAAGAAGCTCTATGCTAAGTTGTCTAAGTGCGAATTCTGGTTAAGGGAGGTAAGTTTTCTTGGTCATGTTATTTCAGGTGATGGTATTGCCGTGGATCCATCCAAGGTGGATGCAGTTCTACAGTGGGAGTCTTCGAAGTCGATAACTGAGATTAGAAACTTTTTGGGCTTGGCTGGTTATTACCGTAGGTTTATTGAAGGCTTTTCGAAGTTAGCACTTCCGTTGACTCAGTTGACTTGCAAAGGTAAAGCTTTTGTGTGGGATGTTCTCTGTGAGAAGAGTTTCATCGAGCTGAAGAAGAGATTGACTACAACTCCAATTTTAATTCTACCCGAACCAGATGAACCATTTGTGGTGTATTGTGATGCTTCGTTGATGGGTTTAGGAGGTGTATTAATGTAGAATAGAAAGGTTGTGGCTTATGCTTCACGACAGTTAAGGGTCCATGAGAGGAATTATCCAACTCATGATTTGGAATTAGCTGCAGTGGTATTCGTATTAAAAATTTGGAGGCACTACCTTTATAGTTCTAGATTTGAGGTGTATAGTGATCAGAAGGAGTTGAATATGAGACAAAGAAGGTGGTTAGAATTCTTAAAGGATTATGATTTCAGTTTGAACTATCACCCTGGTAAAGCTAATGCCGTGCCAGATGCTTTGAGTCGGAAGACTTTGTATATGACTTCTATGATGGTTAAAGAGTTGGAATTGATTGAACAGTTCAGAGATATGAGTCTAGTTTGTGAGCAGACACCGCATAGTGTGATGTTGGGCATGCTGAAGATCAACAATGAATTTCTTAATAGTATTAGAGAGGGTCAAAAATTGGATGTGAAACTGGTGGATTTGATGATTGGAAATGAGTCGATAGAAGGTAATGACTTCAGAGTGGAAGAACAAGGTGTGTTGAGATTCCGTGATAGGATTTGTATTCCTGATGATTATGAGTTGAAGAGAATGATTCTAGAAGAAAGTCATAGGAGTAACACTAGTATCCATCCGGGAGCTACAAAGATGTATCAAGACTTGAAGAAGATATTTTGGTGGCTTGGATTGAAGCGTGATGTGGCTATGTTTGTATATGCTTGTTTGACTTGTCAGAAAGCGAAGGTGGAACATCAGAAACCTGCTGGTTTGATGCAGCTGTTAGATATTCCAGAGTGGAAGTGGGACAACATTTCTATGGATTTTATGACCGGATTGCCTAATACGCCGAGAGGACATGATTCCATTTGGGTAGTAGTGGATATATTGACGAAATCGGCACATTTCATTCCAATCAATATCAATTTTCCTTTGCAGAAGCTGGCAAAAATTTATATTCAAGTGATTGTGAAGTTGCATGGGGTTCCGTTGAGTATTGTGTCGGATAGAGATCCAAGATTCACTTCTATATTTTAGGAGAGTTTGCAAGAAGCTTTGGGATTGAAACTGAGATTGAGCTCAGCTTATCACCCGCAGACGAATGGACAGACGGAGAGAACTATACAATCTTTGGAGGATTTGTTGAGGGCTTGTGTGCTTGAACAAGGAGGTGCTTGGGATAGCCATTTGTCGTTGATTGAGTTCACTTATAATAACAGTTACCATTACAGTATTGGAATGGCGCCTTTTGAAGCTTTGTATTATTGGAGGTATCAGACGCCTTTGTGTTGGTATGAATCTGGTGAGAGTGTAACACTTGGACCAGAGATTGTTCAGCAAACTACTGAAAAGGTGAAGCTGATTCGGGAAAAGATGAAAACTTTGCAGAGTAGGAAGAAGAGCTACCATGATAAGAGGAGGAAAGATCTTGAGTTACAAGAAGGAGACCATTTGTTTTTGAGAGTCACTCCGGTGACCGGTGTTGGACGTACGTTGAAGTCGAGGAAGCTTACTCCTCAGTTTATTGGTCCATATCAGATTCCTGCAAGAGTTGGACCTGCTGCCTGCAGAGTAGCGTTGCCACCCAAATTGTCGAATTTTCATGATGTATTCCATATGTCACAGCTTCGGAAGTATGTTCCGGATCCATCACATGTGATTCCGATGGATGATGTAGAAGTAAGGGATAACCTTACAGTTGAGGCCTTACCAATACGGATTGAAGACCACGAGGTAAAGCAATTGAGAGGTAAAGAGATCACTCTAGTGAAGGTTGTGTGGGGAGGCGCTGTCGGTGGGAATATGACTTGGGAATTAGAGAGCAGGATGCGAGAGTCGTATCCGAAGTTATTCGTATGAGGTGAATTTTCGAGGACAAAAATATTCTAAGTGGGGGAGAGTTGTAACGCCCCGATTTATTTTAATCATTATTCGTAATTATATTCATGTGTTGATATGTATAATTGTGTGACTATGCGTATTTTGTGATGTTATGGGTATCCCTAGTGGAGGGTAGTGACTTTAGAATTATAGAAATTAAGGTGTTGGGGGGTGTGACCAACAAGGTAGAACGTGATGGTGGGAGGAGTATACTAACTATGTAAATTAGTTATTATTTATTTAATTAAATAATATGGGGAGATTATTATTTAAATAAATGTTTAGTTTTATTATTGTTGTTATTATTTTAATTGTTGGGTTAAATAATAATAATAATAATAATAATAATAATAATAATAATAATAATAATAATAATAATAATAATAATATAACCATAATATTATATGAGTTGAGAAATAAGGAGGACAAAATTGACTATTCAAGAGGGTTAGTAAGGGTAAGGAAGGAAAACCGTATTAAGGGTCTAAGGGCTATAGTAGGAAAGGGAGAAAATTGGAAGAGGAGAGGATCATTTGGAACGATCGTATTCAGGAGAAAAGAGGAACGGAAGAGAGGAACAGAGCTAGGGCTTAGAGAACCTTTGAAGAATTGTCAATAAGGTAAGGGTGGGGTTCTTTAATTTCTTAAGGGTTGTATAATGTTTGTATGAGGGTAGATACACCATTAGGATCATCTCTATGTGTTGATTGTATTGGTATGGGGTTGGGATTTTGCATGTCGGAGGTTTGGATAAGAGGAAAAGTTGGGGCTGATTTGTGCAGAAACCGCAACTGCAGAATTGCAGAATCGCTCACTTCGTCGTGCGAATGATAGTTCGCTGAGCGAAGGTTCACCCCAGACTCGCTGGGTGAACAAAGCAGCGAGCGAAGGAAAAGAAGAGGAAATTCTGGAATGAGTGGTGGGGAGGTTTGCCCCAGGTTCGTTGGACGAACTCCTGGCGAACAAGGTTCGCTGGGCGAATGTAGAGGCGAAAGGAAAGGCAAATATGTAAGCCCCTGGATTTTGTATGGAGAAGGTGCTTCGCTGGCGACTTCGCTAGGTGAACTCCTAACGAAGGACAGTTCGCTGGGTGAACTCGTAGCGAGCATGACAGTGTTGCTTGCTGCTGTTACAGACATAATTTTCTTAAACTTTAAAAATTCATAACTTTTAATCCGTACGTCCATTTCAGTCACCGTTCGAATCGTTGGAAAGTTAGTTTCATATACTTTTTGTTAAAATTAAATTTTATATCAGAATTCCAACTATTCAATGCGTCAATTGTATTCCGTATAGGTTGAGATGTGTGGAACGCCAAAATGTTGTACTCGGTTGTGTGATTGCGTGCTATAGCTGTGGATTTCAATTGTTGCATGTTTGGCAAGTATATGTTGTGTGTTGGACATTTGTAGTGTGGTGTATTGACTATATGTTAGTCATATGCATTATTTGTTGTTGTATGTTGTCGTTGAATGCATATTCATGTTGCATAAAGTTGTGAGATAAGCCGTGTGCCCATTTGGGGTGTGAGCGTCTTATCTGGATTCTTTAAAATAGAATTATGTTGTTGTTGTTGTTGTTGTTGAAGGTAATCGTGTGCCCATGTGGGGTGTGAGCGATTACGGGTGTCATGTGCCCGTGTAGGGTGTGAGCGACTTATATGGAAATTCCGACGGGAATTATGATCATGAAAAAGGGATCGAATTGGTACCACATGCATTGAGTCGAGTCGTGGGTCTCATTTCATTGCATTATGTTGTGTGTATGGTGAATTGTATGATTATCTGCTTATGTGGAAAGGTGTGATTTCGTTGATGTAGTAATGATAGGGTGAATTGTGTAATTGATTAAATGCTTTTATATTTATATTATGCATTTCTTTTGTTGATTTGAGAATCTAACCCCTTCTGTTTGAATGTTGCCTCTATGTGGGTAATGTGCAGATAATCAAGAGTAGTGCGGAGTTGTGGTTAGTGAAGATGAAGTCCTTCACTTTATGTTTCGAGTTGGCGTCTGCTCTGATATGTAACACTGAGGATTATTGAACGCTATGTCTTATTTTCTGTTACCGTATGATGTTTGCTTTAATTAATGATTAACGCATGTTTTAAACATGTTATGTTTTAATTGTAGATTTCGGTGAAGTTTATGCTGCTTATTGAGAAAGATTTTAATATTAATATTTATGTGTTACATGTTAATTATCTGAGCAGGTGTATGTTGGTAGTAACAGCCTAATTGCTACAATTTTTTAATTGAATTTTTCTCTAATAATTGTATTAATTGTCATGGGGTTTAGGGTGTTACATAGTGGTATCAGAGCAGGTCGGTCTGTCCGGCCAAGTTGTCGAGTCGTGGTCGTGTGACAGTTGATTACTGTCGATGCTTAACCATTGTGTTCTGTTGTTGATGTGTAACAGATTTAGAATGGCTGGAATGAATAATGTTGCTATTGCAGCTGCTTTGCAGGATGTTGCTCAGGCGGTACAGAACCCGCCTCATGCTGGCGAGAATGATGAGTTTTGGAAGAATAGACCGCCTAGCTTCAAGGGAAGATAAGATCCGGATGGAGCGCAGGCTTGGCTCAAGGAGATCGAGAGAATCTTCGGGGTTATGGAATGTTTTGAGGCACAGAAGGTGCAGTTAGGTACTTACATGCTGGCCGAGGAAGCTGATGATTAGTGGGTGAGCACACATCAACAGTTGGGAGCAACAAGAGAGGCAATCACTTGGGCTGTGTTCAGTAGAGAGTTCTTGAGGAAATATTTTCCTGAAGATGTCCGAGGAATGAAAGATATTGAGTTCCTGGAACTGAACCAGGGTAACATGACGGTTACGAAATATGCTACCAAATTCTCAGATCTGGCTAAGTTTTACCCTCACTACAGTGCGGCAACTGCTGACTTCTCAAAGTGTGTCAAGTTTGAGAATGGATTAAGGCCTGAGATCAAACAGGCGATTGTTATCAGTGAATCAGAAGGTTTCCAGATTTGGTGGATTGTTGTAGGATCTTTGAGGAAGATAGCAAGGCTCGATCAACTCACTATAAAGGGCTGGCCGAGAGGAGGGGAAAACAACCGATGAACTGTGGGAAACCTTATGCAACTCCAGCTGAGAAAGGTAGACAGAAATACGCTGATAGCAAGAAGCCGAGTGAGGGAGGTTCCCCTGCTCCTCTTAAGTGTTACAGGTGTGGTGAGCTAGGTCATCGTGTCAGTGAGTGCACGAGTGATGTGAAGAAATGCTTCAAGTGTGGACAGACAAGACATCTGATTGCTGACTGCAAAGTTAATGTGGTGACTTGCTACAATTGTGGAGAACAAGACCATATTAGTACTCATTGCCAAAAGCCAAAGCAAGCTTCAACTAGAGGAAAGGTGTTCGCTTTGACAGGGACTCAGACTTCCAGTGATGACAGACTAATCAGAGGTATATGTTACATTAATAATACGCCTTTGATTGCTATTATTGATACTGGTGATACTCATTATTTTATTACTGCTGATTGTGTGAGAAGGCTAGGCCTTATCGTTTCTCCTATGAAGGGAGAGATGGTTGTCGAAACTCATGCTAAGGGATCGGTGACCACTTCCCTAGTTTGTTTGAATTGTCCACTATCACTCTTTGATAAGGACTTCGGTGTGGATTTTATTTGCTTACCATTGGGAAATCTTGATGTGATCTTGGGTATTAACTGGTTGGAGTTCAATCATGTTCATATTAACTATTTTAACAAGTCAGTGCAATTTCTTACTCCTGAGGAAGGGGAAGAAGATGGTTTTCTATCTGCTAGAGAGTTGAGAAAGCAGAAGAAGAAGCACAAGTGCTTGCATTGTTTGTATCCTTGTCAGTGGAGAGTGAGTCGGTGATTAATGAATTGCAGGTGGTGCGTGAATTTCCCGATGTGTTTCTGGATGATATTGTTGATGTACCGCCACAGAGAGAAGTGGAGTTTGCTATCAATCTTGTCCCTGGTACCATACCTATTTCTATGCCACGATACAGGATGTCGGCTTTAGAATTAACAGAGTTGAAGAAGCAACTGGAAGAGTTTTAGAAAAGAAATTTGTGAGACCAAGTCTGTCGCCTTGGGGAGCTCAGGAGTTGTTGGTGAAGAAAAAGGATGGCAGTATGAGGTTATGTATCGACTACAGATAACTGAATAAAGTGACAATTAAGAACAAGTATCCGCTTCTAAGAATAAATGACTTAATGGATCAGTTAGTCGGTGCCCGTGTGTTTAGCAAGATTGACTTGAGGTCAGGTTATCATCAGATACAAGTAAAGGATGAAGATATTTATAAAACGGCCTTCAAGACTCGATATTGACATTATGATGTGGTGATGCCGTTCAGGGTTACTAATGTACCAGGTGTATTCATGGAGTATATGATTAGAACTTTTCATGTTTACTTGGATCAATTTGTGGTTGTTTTTATTGACGACATTCTAATATATTCTAAGTCAGAAGAGGAACATGCTGAGCATTTGCGGATCGTGTTGCAAGTGTTAAAAGAAAAGAAGCTCTATGCTAAGTTGTCTAAGTGCGAATTCTGGTTGAGGGAGGTAATTTTTCTTGGTCATGTTATTTCAGGTGATGGTATTGCCGTGGATCCATCCAAGGTGGATGCAGTTCTACAGTGGGAGTCTCCGAAGTCGATAACTAAGATTAGAAGCTTTTTGGGCTTGGCCGGTTATTACCGTAGGTTTATTGAAGGCTTTTCGAAGTTAGCACTTCCGTTGACTCAGTTGACTTGCAAAGGTAAATCTTTTATGTGGGATGTTCTCTGTGAGAAGAGTTTCATCGAGCTGAAGAAGAGATTGACTACAGCTCCGGTTTTAATTCTACTTGAACCAGATGAACCATTTGTGGTGTATTGCGATGCTTCATTGATGGGTTTAGGAGGTGTATTAATGTAGAATAGAAAGGTTGTGGCTTATGCTTCACGATAGTTAAGGGTCCATGAGAGGAATTATCCAACTCATGATTTGGAATTAGCTGCAGTGGTGTTCGTATTAAAAATTTGGAGGCACTACCTTTATAGTTCCAGATTTGAGGTGTATAGTGATCAGAAGGAGTTGAATATGAGACAAAGAAGGTGGTTAGAATTCTTAAAGGATTATGATTTCGGTTTGAACTATCACCCTGGTAAAGCTAATGTCGTGCCTGATGCTTTGAGTCGGAAGACTTTGCATATGACTTCTATGATGGTTAAAGAGCTGGTATTGATTGAACAGTTCAGAGATATGAGTCTAGTTTATGAGCAGACACCGCATAATGTGATGTTGGGCATGCTGAAGATCAACAATGAATTTCTTAATAGTATCAGAGAGGGTCAAAAATTGGATGTGAAACTGGTGGGTTGATGATTGGAAATGAGTCGACAGAAGGTAACGACTTCAGAGTGGAAGAACCAGGTGTGTTGAGATTCCGTGACAGGATTTGTATTCCTGATGATTATGAGTTGAAGAGAATGATTCTAGAAGAAAGTCATAGGAGTAGCACTAGTATCCATCCGGGAGCTACAAAGATGTATCAAGACTTGAAGAAGATATTTTGGTGGCCTGGATTGAAGCGTGATGTGGCTATGTTTGTATATGCTTGTTTGACTTGTCAGAAAGCGAAGGTGGAACATCAGAAACCTGCTGGTTTGATGCAACCGTTAGATATTCCAGAGTGGAAGTGGGACAACATTTCTATGGATTTTATGACCGGATTTCCTAATACGCCGAGAGGACAAGATTCCATTTAGGTAGTAGTGGATAGATTGACAAAATCGGCACATTTCATTCCAATCAATATCAATTTTCCTTTGCAGAAGCTGGAAGAAATTTATATTCAAGTGATTGTGAAGTTGCATGGGGTTCCGTTGAGTATTGTGTCGGATAGAGATCAAAGATTCACTTCCATATTTTGGGAGAGTTTGCAAGAAGCTTTGGGATCGAAACTGAGATTGAGCTCAGCTTATGACCCGCAGACGAATGGATAGACGGAGAGAACTATACAATCTTTGGAGGATTTGTTGAGGGCTTGTGTGCTTGAACAAGGAGGTGCTTGGGATAGCCATTTGTCGTTGATTGAGTTCACTTATAATAATAGTTAGCATTCCAGTATTGGAATGGCGCCTTTTGAAGCTTTGTATAGTTGGAGGTATCAGACGCCTTTGTGTTGGTATGAATCTGGTGAGAGTGTAACACTTGGACTAGAGATTGTTCAACAGACTACTGAAAAGGTGAAGCTGATTCGGGAAAAGATGAAAACTTCGCAGAGTAGGTAGAAGAGCTACCATGATAAGAGGAGGAAAGATCTTGAGTTCCAAGAAGGAGACCATGTGTTTTTGAGAGTCACTCCGGTGACCGGTGTTGGACATGCGTTGAAGTCGAGGAAGCTTACTCCTCAGTTTATTGGTCCATATCAGATTCCTGCAAGAGTTGGACCTGCTGCCTACAGAGTAGCGTTGCCACCCAAATTGTCGAATTTTCACGATGTGCTCCATATGTCACAGCTTTGGAAGTATGTTCCGGATCCATCACATATGATTCCGATGGATGATGTAGAAGTAAGGGATAACCTTACAGTTGAGGCCTTACCAATACGGATTGAAGACCGCGAGGTAAAGCAATTGAGAGGTAAAGAGATCACTCTAGTGAAGGTTGTGTGGGGAGGCGCTGCCGGTGGGAATATGACTTGGGAATTAGAGAGCAGGATGCAAGAGTCATATCCGGAGTTATTCGTATGAGGTGAATTTTCGAGGACAAAAATATTCTAAGTGGGTGAGAGTTGTAACGCCCTTGAAATTCTGGTATCAGACGTGTGATGTTAAGGTGTGATGTCACAACAACACACTCTACACAATGGACAACAATAACAGTAAAATAACACCAAGAATTGTTGACCCAGTTCTGTTAGAACCAACCTACTCTGGGGGCTACCAAGCCAGGGATGGAATTCACTACTTGTAGATATAATTTACAGACTCAACAACCCGTTGACAATCTCCTAAACTTATACTCTACTAATGACTTCCTACCTAAGAAACCACTTAGGTATGAGAACACCACTCAATCCCTTACAAACACTCAAAGAAACCACTTTGAGTACCCTTGATCTTACTTCACAGCTTCGATCAATCAACCACTCTCTATTGCTTCACAGCTTCTAGAGAGGACAGAAACTCAACACCTATTCAAACCCTAGAATAGTGTAAATACAAGCACTTTAAACAAACTCTAGACACTAAGCCTCCAGCTCCTGATCTTCTGAATGTTTTCTGTCGCTTTTTCCTTTGGTCTTGTGCGCTTTATATAGCTCCTTGAATTGGTCTTGGACTTGCTACAATATCTCCCAGATTTGTTATTTAAAACTGAATATTAAAACAGATTTTCTCCTAAAATCTTTTTAAATCTTCAACCTTTTAAATCTCCTACAAATCTGCAGCAGATCTCCTATGCAGCAGCAAATATCTATCCCAAGATATTCGCATCCAATGAGACAGCTTGCTCTCCACAATTCCAGCTAATACGCAACTTTAACAACATCACAGCCTGCTGTTGTTAATTCTGTAGATCTGATGTTACAACATCACCTGTGTGACATCAGACATCCAACTTCAGCAATTAATTACTTAACACAGCCCAGTGTTAAGACTTCAATGTTGCAACATCAGCACCTTGACATCAATATTGAATATACTTTGTTTTACCAAAATTCCAGCCAATCCAGGAACTAACAATCTCCCCCTTTGGCTAATTTTGGCTAAAACAACCTCTGCACTCTGCAATCAACTTCTGCACTCTACACCTTCAGAGATTTCAGCTGCGGAAATAATCTTCAGAAATTTGAAACTCTCAATCAGCAGCAGTTTGACAATATTCAAAGTCTTCATTACTTGATCTGCTGCAGCACCATCTTCATTATTGACAGCAGCCAATTGGTGCTCCCCCTCTAAAACATGAACCAGTATCACAGCTGTTCAGTAGCTCACAATGTGCATCACTTTACTCCCCCTAGATGTCTGCTTGGCTGCACTCTTCAAATGCCATGATATCTTCAAAAGTTCAGTCAAAACTCCCCCTTAATGCAGCAACAAACTTTTCAACTAAACACCTTTTAGCAGCATCAATCTAGCAGCATATGGCAATAATACTCTTGACTATCTTGGCTATTTTCTCCCCCTTTTTAGCCACAATTAGGCAAACTTTAGTTAGAATCCCTATTAACTATAGGCATTACACCCTAGCTCTCATTGTTAGCCTCTCAGTTAGTAAACAGGCAAAACAAATCATAGAAGGAAACTAAAAGCATAAACAGTGCATAAACCAGCACAATATTCAAATTACAAAACCAAGCACATTAAGTGCCAAAACAAATACAGAAAATAAAGCTAACCCTACTAAAATAGAAGGCAATCATTAAAAGCTGAGATCATCATTATCGTCTTCATCAATAGCATCCTTCCTTGTGTTGACAGCTTCACCTTCCTTTGTTGCCAATCTCAGAGCCATGACAAGTCTTTCAAATTTTTGTTTCCTTTCAGTACTAACTCTTATGACTTCATCTAACTCCTTGCAAGCCTCCTCTAGTTCTGTGATCAACCCAGTCTTGGCTGGTGACTGTTGTGATGTTGAGGCAGATGTCTTGACACTGTAAGGAGCATGTTTCAACTTGTGATGGAGTGACAAGGCATGCTTCCTTTTACAAGCAACATCTGAATGCTGTAGAATTCCAGGATGTTGAGACAAGACAATCCCACAAATGAGAGAGGGAAAAGCAATGGGCATCTTTACATCATTTGTAGCAGCATGCTTAATAGTATGATCATAGATGTAGGAGCCATAGTCAATTCTTTGCTTTGTCCCTACTGCATAAATTATCTTCCCCAATTCAACAGAAATTGTGGTCTTGTGACTAGTAGGAACCCAGTTGGCAATACCTATTCTGTGCAGAAAAGCATATTTGACACTTAACAGACTGGCTAATAGCTTTCATTCTACGGGCCAAACATCTACCTGCCCAGCAGTGATTTCTTTGCATATATCATTGTTAGAGGCTTCTAATTCCCCATAATCTTCCTCATTTCTTCCTAAGTAGGCATTGATCATCTCAGGAGAAAACCAGACACACTTACCCCTGATGGTAACTCTTCTGAAAGTTCGGCTCTTGCTGTCATTTATCGATTCAGGTATATTAACTATGAATTCCCTGACCAGTCTATCATAGCAATCAGCCAACCCTGACACAGTCCTTATGAGACCAGCAAGCTTAATTAGGTCAATAATTTTAGTAGATTCTAAGTCTTTTGCTACTACCTCTCTTTCCAGAGCTACCTTTCTTAGGCTCACACACTTCCACAAGGATGCACTTTTGGCACTGTGAGATGAGATGTTATCAGGCACTTGATTTGTAGCAGGGTTGATGTCTTGAGCATCACACTCAGAATCTGACTCTTCCCTGATTCTCCTCTTCTTGCCAGACTTGGCACCTTTGCTCCACGACTTGGGAGAGTCTGTAACTAAAGTCCTTTTCTTATCCTTCCTTTTTCCAATTCTATCATCCTCAGATGAGTCCTCAATCTCTATAACGTCAACCTGTTCCTTTCCTTTACCCCTGTGGCTTTCATTCCTAGGGGACGATGTTCTGACATCAAGACTGACATCAGTGTCATCAGGATCTTCACCTTTAGCTTCTTGACTAAGGACCTGTCTTCGAAGATTTTTGTCCTCTCCTTGAGAGTCGACTTGTTCAGCAGGCATTTGCCTTAGAGGAACAGAAATCCCTTTCACCCGTATCCCCTTCTCAAGGATTTTGGTGGCAAGCTGTTCCAAATGCATGTCTACATCAAACTTCTCCTCAACAGCTTGAGAGGATGATGACCTAGCTTTAGGTTTGTTTACAGTGGTTGAGGGGTTACTTGACTCGGGAAGAGCAATAGAAATGAGTTATTCGGAAGAAACCCTAGTCCGTACCTGCTCAGATTTCTTGGAAGGGACATACATCGTTCCTTTGTGACAGACTAGGTTTGAAGGAGAAATTTCTATTCTGTTGAGATTTAGGGAGATGAAGTGTTGCGATGAGAATGCTTTGGTAAGTCTTGAAGTAGTATCAATATAGTAAGGCATCTGATTTTGAATACTCTTTAAAGACCAATTACTAATTTTCTCCCTCCATAAAAACTTTCCTTTTAAAACATTCACACCTGAACTTGTTAACTCTGAGTGACCTTTCAGCATCCTGATATCATAGTTTAATGTTATAACATCAACTAGAACATCACTAGTTGAATCTCCTTCAAGAGAAATACACTGATAGCAATTGTCTTTGGTTATGGTACCCTTCATAACAACCTGATTATGCTCATCAGAAACCACACAATCATCCTTAGTGTAGTTTACCTTGTAACCTTCATCACACAACTGGCTTATGCTGATCAAATTTGCACTTAAGCCACTGACAAACAGAACATTGTCAAGTTCAGGTCTACCATTACCTTGCACTTTCCCAACTCCTGCAACAACACCTTTTTCTCCATTGCCAAATATGACCTCATGAGAGGGGCAAGGTCTAAGATCATCAAACATGGATCTACATCCAGACATGTGCTTGGAACACCCACTATCAAAATACCATGTTCCTTCTTTATCACCCATGTGAGCCAATAAGCACTTCACCTTCTCCTTAGGTACCCATTGTTTAACAACTTTGGGCCTGTGCTCTCTCCATCTGTTTTGAGGTTGAGGGTATCCATGCAGCTTGTAGCAAGAGTACTGCATATGTCCAAATCTTCCACAATAATAGCATCTCACCCTTTCATCTCTGAATCTTCTGCCATGATGAGATTGCTTATGCTGCCATCCATAATGTGGTCTCCTCCTACCATAACTGCCCTGCCATCTATTATGTTGATATCTTCTCCCATAAGACGGCTGAGAATGTTGTTTCCTGGATTGTCTCCCATGATGGTGTGGCTTTCTTCTTCCATAGATATAAGGAACAAAATTGGTGTATCCATATCCATAACCATACCAGTTGTCCTGATGTTGAGACACCTGATGAGACATGTGCTGTTTGAACTGAGCAGCTTGCATGCTCTCATGGTATTGTGGGGGCATATATTGGCTAGCTCCCTGTGGCTGCTTTCTCTTCTGATGGGGACCAGTCTTTTTCTCAATCTTCTTAGGTTGGGAAACATCAGCTTTCTTAGGGGTAGGATCCTGCTTCTTTGGCTGATGTTGAGATGAAAGTTGTGACACTTCCTTCTTTGAACCTGAAGTGCTTCCTTCAGAAGTTCCCTTATCCTCAACCACATAACCTATCCCAGCTTTGTCTCCAGCAGCTTTTTCTGACTGAAGGATCTTGTCGAGTGTGTCTGTACCACAGCTCAGCATCCTAACCGACTTGGTCATTTGATCAAGGTGAGCTCTAACAAGCACCACTTCATTTTCAAGATCAGTCTTTTCATTCTCTAGCTGAGCGATTTGTTGCTTGTGGCACTTGTTTTCTTGACAAATCTCAGCACTCTTTAAACACAGCTCTTGATAGGTAGATGCTAAATCCTCATAAGTTACTTCTCCATCACTAGAATCATCATCAGAAACCACAGCTCCTGTTAACGCTCTCACATGCTTTGCTGACTCACTTTCACTTTCACTATCTGAGTCAGACCAGGAAACTGTCATGCCCTTCTTCTGCTTTTTCAAGAAGGTGGCACATTCTTTCTTGACATGTCCATACCCTTCACACTCAAAGCACTGCACTCCTTTATCTTGGGCAGTTTTCTCTTCATTCTTCTTGCTGGTGTCAGAAGTCATGTTCTTAACATTAGGCCTGGAGTTATTATTCATTCTCTTGAATACTTTGGTGAACTGTCTTCCCAACATCACTATGGCCTGAGATAGATCCTCCTGGGATTCAGATTTCTTCCCTTTCTCTTCTTCACCATTTGTCACCAGGGCTATACTCTTTGGCTTCTTTTCTGGTTCTTCCTCATTCAACCCAAGCTCAAAGGTTTGAAGAGATCCAATGAGCTCATCAACTCTCATCTTGCTGATGTCTTGTGATTCTTCAATGGCAGTAACCTTCATCTTATACTTCTTAGGTAGGGACCTAAGGATCTTCCTTACAAGCTTTTCATCTGACATCTTCTCACCAAGAGCACTGGATGCATTAGCCAGCTCAAGAACATTCATGTGGAAGTCATGAATGGTCTCATCATCCTTCATCTTCAGGCTTTCAAATTTTGATGTTAAAATCTGAAGTCGTGACATCTTGACTCTAGATGTTCCTTCATGAGTAGCCTGTAAGATATCCCACGCTTCCTTAGCAACTTCACAGGTATTGATTAACCTGAAGATATTCTTATCCACTCCATTGAAGATGGAATTTAGAGCTTTGGAATTTCCAAGGGCAAGCTCATCTTCCTCCTTGGTCCATTCTTCTTCAGGCTTTAGCTTATAGGTGCCTTCTTTATCTTTACCAGCATCGTCCTTCTTACACATGACAGGAGCTTTCCATTCTTTAATAACAGCCTTCCAAGCCCTACTGTCCAAGGATTTTAAGAAGGTGGTCATCCTTGGCTTCCAATAGTCATAATTGGATCCATCCAAAATAGGGGGTCTGTTAACGAATCCTCCAACTTCTTTGTCCATCTTTACACCAGAAAGTAACTTCCCTAGATCTCACCCAGAGACAGACAGGATGCCTGCTCTGATACCAATTAAAATTTTGGTATCAGACGTGTGATGTTAAGGTGTGATGTCACAACAACACACTCTGCACAATGGACAACAATAACAGTAAAATAACACCAAGAATTGTTGACCCAGTTCGGTTACAACCAACCTACTCTGGGGGCTACCAAGCCAGGGATGGAATTCACTACTTGTAGATATAATTTACAGACTCAACAACCCGTTGACAATCTCCTAAACTTATACTCTACTAATGACTTCCTACCTAAGAAACCACTTAGGTATGAGAACACCACTCAATCCCTTACAAACACTCAAAGAAACCACTTTGAGTACCCTTGATCTTACTTCACAGCTTCGATCAATCAACCACTCTCTATTGCTTCACAGCTTCTAGAGAGGACAGAAACTCAACACCTATTCAAACCCTAGAATAGTGTAAATACAAGCACTTTAAACAAACTCTAGACACTAAGCCTCCAGCTCCTGATCTTCTGAATGTTTTCTATCGCTTTTTCCTTTGGTCTTGTGCGCTTTATATAGCTCCTTGAATTGGTCTTGGACTTGCTACAATATCTCCCAGATTTGTTATTTAAAACTGAATATTAAAACATATTTTCTCCTAAAATCTTTTTAAATCTTCAACCTTTTAAATCTCCTACAAATCTGCAGCAAATCTCCTATGCAGCAGCAAATATCTATCCCAAGATATTCGCATCCAATGAGACAGCTTGCTCTCCACAATTCCAGCTAATACGCAACTTTAACAACATCACAGCCTACTGTTGTTAATTCTGCAGATCTGATGTTACAACATCACCTGTGTGACATCAGACATCCAACTTCAGCAATTAATTACTTAACACAGCCCAGTGTTAAGACTTCAATGTTGCAACATCAGCACCTTGACATCAACATTGAATATACTTTGTTTTACCAAAATTCCAGCCAATCCAGGAACTAACAACCCCGATTTATTTTAATCATTATTCGTAATTATATTCATGTGTTGATATGTATAATTGTGTGACTATACGTATTTTGTGAATTTTTGGGTATACCTAGTGGAGAGTAGTGACCTTAGAATTATAGAAATTAAGGTGTTGGGGGTGTGACCAACAGGGTAGAACGTGATGGTGAGAGGAGTATACTAACTATGTAAAATATTTATTATTTATTTAATTAAATAATATGGGAAGATTATTATTTAAATAAATATTTAGTTTTATTATTGTTGTTATTATTTTAATGGTTGGGTTAAATAATAATAATAATAATAATAATAATAATAATAATAATAATAATATAACCATAATATTATATAAGTAGAGGAATAAGGAGGACAAAATTGACTATTCAAGAGAGTTAGTAAGGGTAAGGAAGGAAAACCGTATTAAGGGTCTAAGGGCTATAGTAGGAAAGATAGAAAATTGGAAGAGGAGATGATCATTTGGAACGATCGTATTCTGGAGAAAAGAGGAACGGAAGAGAGGAACAGAGCTAGGGCTTAGAGAACCTTTGAAGAATTGTCAATAAGGTAAGGGTGGGGTTCTTTAATTTCTTAAGGGTTGTATAATGTTTGTATGAGGATAGATACACCATTAGGATCATCTCTATGCGCTGATTGTATTGGTATGGGGTTGGGATTTTGCGTGTTGGAGGTTTTGATAAGAGGAAAAGTTGGGGCTGATTCGTGCAGAAACCGCAACTGCCGAATTGCAGAATCGCTCACTTCGCCGTGCGAATGATAGTTCGTTGAGCGAAGGTTCACCCCAGACTCGCTGGGCGAACGAAGCAGCGAGCGAAGGAAAAGAAGAGGAAATTCTGGAATGAGTGGTGGGGAGGTTTGCCCCAGGTTCGTTGGACGAACTCCTGGCGAACAAGGTTCGCTGGGCGAATGTAAAGGCGAAAGAAAAGGAAAATATGTAAGCCTCTGGATTTTGTATGGAGAAGGTGCTTCGCTGGCGACTTCGCTAGGCGAACTCCTAGCGAAGGACAGTTCGCTGGGTGAACTCGTAGCGAGCATGACAGTGTTGCTTGCTGCTATTACAGACATAATTTTCTTAAACTTTAAAAATTCATAACTTTTAATCCGTACGTCCGTTTCAGTCACCGTTCGAATCGTTGGAAAGTTGGTTTCATATACTTTTTGTTAAAATTAAATTTTATATCAGAATTCCAACTATTCAATGCGTCAATTGTATTCCGTATAGGTTGATATGTGTGGAACGCCAAAATGTTGTACTCGGTTGTGTGATTGCGTGTTATAGTTGTGGATTTCAATTGTTGCATGTTTGGCAAGTATATGTTGTGTGTTGGACATTTGTAGTGTGATGTATTGACTATATGTTAGTCATATGCATTAGTTGTTGTTGTATGTTGTCGTTGAATGCATATTCATGTTGCATAAAGTTGTGAGATAAGCCGTGTACCCATTTGGGGTGTGAGCGTCTTATCTGGATTCTTTAAAATAGAATCATGTTGTTGTTGTTTTTGTTGAAGGTAATCGTGTGCCCATGTGGGGTGTGAGCGATTACGGGTGTCATGTGCCCGTGTAGGGTGTGAGCGACTTATATGGAAATTCCGACGGGAATTATGATCATGAAAAAGGGATCGTATTGGTATCACATGCATTGAGTCGAGTGGTGGGTCTCATTTCATTGCATTATGTTGTGTGTATGGTGAATTGTATGATTATCTGCTTATGTGGAAAAGTGTGATTTCGTTGATGTAGTAATGATAGGGTGAATTGTGTAATTGATTAAATGCTTTTATATTTATATTATGCATTACTTTTGTTGATTTGAGAATCTCACCCCTTCTGTTTGAATGTTGCCTCTATGTGGGTAACGTGCAGATAATCAAGAGTAGTGCGGAGTTGCGGTTAGTGAAGACGTAGTTCTTCACTTTATGTTTCGAGTTAGCGTCTGCTCTGATATGTAACACTGGGGATTATGGAACACTATGTCTTATTTTCTGTTACCGTATGATGTTTGCTTTAATTAATGATGAACACATGTTTTAAACATGTTATGTTTTAATTGTAGACTTCGGTGAAGTTTCCGCTGCTTATTGAGAAAGATTTTAATATTAATATTTATGTGTTACATGTTAATTATCTGAGCAGGTGTATGTTGGTAGTAACATCCTAATTGCTACAATTTTTTAATTGATTTTTTCTCTGATAATTGTATTAATTGTCGCGGGGGTTTAGGGTATTACAACCTTTCTCAAACAAACAGAAAATATAATCACTTTCCTTACAAACAAAATCACCACACACTTGGTGAAATAAATTCCAACTGAAAGATAAAATTGATTATAGAAAATTTGTATGAATTCCAATATTCTGAAAATATATTCTTCTTTTTTCTGTAACAATATAATCAATGATTATACCTTAAGTGATCAATATGTTAAAGAAACTTTTGTCTAATATATAACATGTATGCATTAAAAAGTTTCTATAAAAAAAGATATGAACACAATAATTTTCAGGAAAGAGGTAATTTTGAAAAATCTCATAAAGTGATGTTTTATAGAACGATGATACCTAATGATGTATTTTTATGAACCAATTCCGTGAAAGATTGCAATTGAAGTCATATCATGTTGATTAAGATTTTTCAAAAATAATGAGAGTCCAATCAATTTGAGTGCATTTTCAAAAGCCAGGGAGTTTGCTACAATCTATTATGGTAATAATACAATCAATTGTTTCCTTACACAAAGTTCCATACAATATTTGATTGTAGGTTCCATACAAGTTACACAAAAAATCATTTCCCCCGTTTTTCAAAAAGTTCATGAATGTAAAAATGCACAAATAGATTAAGACACTTAAAGAATGTTTAGATGAAGAGAGATTTGAGCACCTAGTGTATATTCATAAATCAATTGTTACTGATACCTTAAAAGATGATCAATTTCTTGAAATCCATGACTTAGTAATCTTGATACTTGATTCTAATCTTTTTCTTCTTTGATCTCTCTTCCTTAATAATCTTTTGTCTTCATAAAAAATAATGCTTCCAAAGATGATGAATATCTTCTTCATAATAAATTCAAAATTGACCAATAAAGAAACTGTTCTACAAAATTTAAAGAAGAAACTCCTCAAAGCATAGGAAACAATGGAGTTTTATGCTAACCAAAGTTGTGCTCTTCATGACTTCAAGCCATGTGACTTGGTTTATGTCAAGTTGAGACCTTATCGCCAATCCTCTTTACCAACCCAATGTACTCACAAACTCTCCAAGGGCTTTTATGGTTCCTTCGAGTTACTTTGACACATTGTAAATATTTATTTTAGGTTGGCGTTACCATCAAACAACGAGATACACCCTGTGTTCCATGTCTTCAAGCTCAAATTACGTCATGATCTTAATGTTCGACCATTGGCTTTACCTCCGGTTGCAGTTGGAAATTCCACCGAGATGTAACCTCTCATTATCCTGGAAGCAAGAATCACAATAGTCTCTTCCAAAGTATTAGTGCAATGGGTCCGCTTATACCATAAGGATGCCACCAAGTTGTCAAAATGGGCTACCCGGCCCTGACGGGCCTCAGGCTTTTTAGGACTGGGCCAAAAAAGTCTTGTTATAATATGAGCTCGAAAATTACTACCCGAGCCCGACCCTAGATGGGTTTCGGGCTACCCGACCTTAAATGAGCTTTTTTTAAATAAAAAATAAAATAAAACCCCATAATATTTATTATAAATGAAATTAAAAATTATATTATTTTAAACATAATACATTTTTAAGTAGTATATTATCTTTTATAAATACCATAATGTGTTTTTAAATACAACATATGTCTCAATTGTATAAAATAATACTCGAACATTTAACATAAGAGAAACTAATAGAATACGAGGAAAGAATGTTGATTATATTAATGTATAATATTTAAAAGAGAAAGGTTGAATATAATATAGATATAATTTAGTGAGGTGAGAAAAATCAATGTGTTATTTTGGAGTAAGACAATATAAGTATTAATATATATTTTTTAAAATTTATAGTTATGCGGGCCTAAGGGGCTACCCACGGCCCATATAGGCTAGCCCTAATGGGTAGCAGATGTTTTAAGGTTGCGCTAAAAAACTCTGAAAAAGATGGGCTCTAATTTTAAGACTCAATCCCTATAATTTTTCGGGATGACCATTTGACATCTCTACACTTAGAAGCCCCTTAAAGAAATTCAAAACACTTACCCACATTTCCACCTTGAGGAAAATGTGTTTTTCGAAGAGGAATGAGATGTTATGGCCCATGATGATGATGATCTGAGCTTTGAGGAAGATGCGCCTAATGATGAAGAATTGCTTAGGACCATACCCCCTTTGAGAAACTGTTCTGGACTGGGCCGAGGCTGCCCAGCAGTCGAGCAGGCCCAACCCGTACTGCCTGGAGGGGCCCAATAAGGTCCTTCTACATGCAGGTGACTGCCACAGGCGTACCACAGCTTCGCCGGGCACCAAGGCCGCGTCGACCACTTAGTCATCGTCGGGCACCTGGGCAATAGGAGAAGAGGGCATCACACCCCATTGAGATGCGCCTCCTCGACAGGATAACTCCTCCCCGCGAGGCCCTGCCCTTTCTACGGGCTTTATATCTCCTCGACACAGAAGGCTCCTCCCCGGGGGGAGTACCCAACGATCTACCCCACGTGGACACATTCCAAGTAACCTCCCACTTCTGAAAGATTCGGTCTGCCCTACTTTCAGAAGTCTAGGAGCAGTTACTCTAGGGCGAAGACCACGTGCTGGTCTTCACTACTACACGTAAGCCCTAGCAGTTACTTAGAGTGGGCCTAGTTGATCCAGCCCATTGCAGGTAACCATTGGCCCCACGCTGGGGGCTCTCTATAAATACCCTCTCATTTGAGAGGGCCAGGTTAGACACTTTCTTCCTACCATTCGCACTTCCTGTATTTACTGATATTCTGTACACTCTCTCACTTAAGCGTCGGAGTACCTTGCAGGTACACCCCCCCCCCCCCCCCCCCCCCCGCCGTCTCTCATCACCATCGGAGCTGCCGTTCCAGACGCCGTTGGCCACTATCACTGTCTGATCCAGGTACGATCAGTGGCGCCGTCTGTGGGAACTATAAGCTTCCCCGTTTTTCTGTTCGATAAACCAAAGCTTTCTCCGTTCAACAACCATCATGGCTAACCCGTCGGCGAATCAAGCTCTAGACAATGTTATTGCGCAGGTTAGCACTGGTAACCACGTCGACAACAACTCTGCCAGACCTGTCGCGGAGAACGACGTCAGAGACGGACTCACCGCTTCTCCATCTTCTGAAGAAGTGGAGTACGAGACAGCTCACCAGGACGGACAGGAAACCGTCCTCCAGCCCGTTTTCAAGCCCGTGGACCCGCCGCTAAATGCGGATCCGAGCACTGCTGCCCTGTTTGCGTTGGTCAATCACACCAACCAGATGATCTTCAACCAGAACATCCGGATCGAGGCGCTGGAGAAAAGTCGTGGTCGGTCTTCCCCGCGAAGGCACTGACCACCACCATTTCTAGGACGTTCACTGTCCCCGGAGGCATCTCGCAGCCCCTCCCCAGTTCCAAGGGGTCGCAGACCACGCTTGAAGCGTGCTCAGTCGGAGCATCCTCAGAAGCGCCACCGCTCCCCGCCACCAAAGGGCCCAGTTCGCTCATCGAAAAATAAAATGAGCAGGCCGGACGCCGAGGAGCCCAGAGGCCGCCCGAAGGACCACTTCCCGAGACGTAACTATGTTCATGGACAATGCTCCCCCTCTGTGTCTCCGGGAACCAGTGAGGATGACGATTACCAGACCCCTTTGGCCAGGCACATCATGGACGCCCCTATTCCTAAGGGCCTGGAGAGGCCCCCATCCTTGGGGACATATGACGGGACTTCTGATCCTGATGACCATGTCGAGAGTTTTGAAGCTCTGCTCGATTTTTGGAATGTCTCCGGCGCTATCAAATGCCGATTATTCCCTACGACTCTTTGGAAAGGGGCCATGGCTTGGTACAAAAACCTAGCATCTGAGTCAATCACGACGTGGAGAGTCCTGAGGGAGCGTTTCAGAAAACACTTTACGGCTTCTCGTCGACATCCGAAGATGATAGCCTCCCTGGAAGCTATCTTCTAGGGGAAGGACGAACCTCTCCAGAGCTACATAGAGAGGTTCAACAAAGAGGCGGTCGAAATCCACGTGACCGACCACATCAAAATGTATCTCATCATCAAGGGTTTGAGGATAGGATCTAAGTTCGCAGAATTCGTCGAGCTGCACCGTCCCCGCAACTTTGAAGGCCTCCTCGAGAGGGCTCAGTCGCATATTGAGTTCGAGGAAGCTGAGACTGCACAAATTGCCCTCGATTCGAGGCACAGAGAAGGCCCCCGCGGCAACAAGGAAGGAGACTCCCCTCCACCCAGGCGAGGTGGAGACAGGAGAAGAGAAGACTCACCTCCACCCAGGCGAGGCAGGGAAAGAAAGAAAGAAGCCCAGACCAGAGAGCCCCGCGAATCATGGGGACTGTCTGGCCTTTTTAAAGATTACACACCACTGAACGTGTCCCGCTCGCGCATTTTCAGCGACTGTGCCAATTCGGAGTTCGTCAAAGGGGGAATCCGCTTCCCGAAACCGGCGGCTTCCAAACCAAATGCTGACAAGTCCAAGTATTGCCGGTTCCATCGCAGTCACGGGTACGTTACTGAAGATTGCGTCCACCTTAAGGATGCAATCGAGACGCTGATTAAAGAAGGGTATCTGAAGAAGTACGCCAAGCAGCAAGAGGCCCCCCGCCCCAGCGGCCAGGAGGCTCAGAATGTCGAGGAGTCAACTCCTTCTCCCAACAACGGATCGCTGCAAGTCGCGTTGAGCATCACGCAGCCTGAAGACTTCGGTTTTTTAGGAGAACTCGACAGCCCTGAAGCCGTCCGAGACATGTGGAAGAACTTCCCGGCAGAGGACTCGATAAGTGCCCGAAGCACCTGGGAGTCTTTCCCCCAAGCCCTGGTCATATCGGGCGGAGCCCTTGACCGTCTGACCTGGGGTCGATAAAGAGGAAGTTTGACGAGCTGAAAGTAACAACTCCTCGAGCCCCTACCCTCGAGAGAGTTAAAGGAAGATCAAATCCGATTACCTTCTACCTCGAGGAACTTCCCGGCGGGGCACCGAACGCCAACATTCCCCTCCTGATCCGAGCACAGATGGCCAACTTTGACGTCCACAGAATTTTGGTCGACCAGGGGAGCTCGGTGGACATCATGTACGTCCACCTTTTCGAGACCCTCCAGCTGACCAAGCAACACTTATCCCCGTACGTAGGATCAGACCTACAGGGCTTCAACGGCGCGACCACCCGACCGTGGGGTTTCGTGGAATTGATGGTCACCTTCGGGATTGAGGAAACTGCCAGACAGGTGAAGACGCGTTTCTTGGTGGTGGAATGCCCGTCCCTCTACAACTGTATAATGGGGAGGACCATGTTGGCGGAACTGACGGCCGTACCATCAACGGTCCACCTGAAGATGAAATACTACACGAAACGCGGACGTGTGGTCACTCTCCATGGAGACATCAACGCGGCCAGAAGATGTTTCGATGCAGCCATCAGAGGTCTGAGTGTCGTTGGCGGTATCAAATCTAAGACTCAGGCCGAGACACCCCCCGACGTCGTGCAGGCTCCACTCCCGCCGGTCAGCGCGGTCGACCTTGACAGCAAATTTCCCAGGGAACAGGAAGAAGCTGCAGGCGAGGACCTCCCAGTCGAAGTCAACGGGCAGCCTCTCCACCCAACGCGCCCCGTCCCAGATGGAGATTTCGAGCTGGTTCCTCTCGGCGACAGCCCCGACCAAAGCGTGAAGATTGGCTCTGGACTCCCCGACCTGGCGAAGAGGCAACTGAAGGCATGCCTCAGAGAAAATTCAGATATCTTCGCCTGGAGTGCTGCAGAGATGCCCGGACTAGACCCTGGAGTAGCTTGTCATCAGCTGGCTATAGATCTGGCCGCTAGGGCTGTAGCTCAACATAGGCGTAGGCAGTCTCCAGAAAAAATGGAGGCTGCTGAAAAAGCTGTAAAAGACCTCCTAGAGGCAAACTTTATTTCTGAGGCCAAGTACACAACTTGGCTTTCAAATGTTGTACTCGTTAAGAAAAATAGTGGAAATTGGAGGATGTGCGTTGACTACACGGATCTTAACCGGGCATGCTAACATCGACCAACTAGTCGATAATTCTGCAGGATTTAAATTACTATCCTTTATGGATGCCTATTCGGGGTATAACCAAATCCCCATGGACGAGGCCGACAAGCAGCATACCGCTTTAATGACCGATTCAGGCAACTACTACTATAACGTAATGCCCTTCGGCTTGAAAAATGCTGGGGCCACCTACCAACGGATGATGAACAAGGTCTTCCGGGCAGACATCGGCGACGTACTCGAGGTCTGCATGGACGACATGATCGTCAAATCTGCGGAAGAAGTCGACCATGTCGCTCACCTCCAGAAAGTGTTCGACACGGCGAGGAAATGTCGCATGAGGTTCAACCCCGACAAGTGCACCTTCGGTGTTCGCGCGGGGAAGTTCCTCGGCTTCTACCTCACTGAGAGGGGCATCGAGGTGAACCCTGACAAATGTAGGACATTCTCCGAAATCCCTACCCCGAATTCGAAGAAGTCGATCTAGTCACTCAACGGGATGCTGACTGCTCTCTCCCGTTTCGTGGCCAAATCTGCTCAGTACGCACTCCCCTTTTTCAAGCTTCTCCGGCAGAAGGCGACTTTTGAATGGAGTAAAGAATGCGAACAAGCCCTCCTCCATCTAAAACAAGTCTTATCACAACCCCCGGTCTTGTTCCGACCAGACACCAGGGAAACACTTTTCTTATACCTAGCTGTCACCGGCGAAGCTGTGAGTGCTGTCCTTATACGGGAGACCCCCGACGGACAGAAACTGATTTATTTCATGAGCAGAGCCCTCCAGGGCCCCGAGCTCAGATACCAACAGATTGAAAAGGTCGCCTTGGCCCTCGTATCTGCAGCCAGAAGATTACGGCATTACTTCGTGGCCCACATGATCGTAGTAAGGACAGAGCAGCCCGTCAGACAGCTCCTCAGTCGGCCAGATATGGCGGGGAGAATGCTCCGGTGGTCTCTCGAGCTATTTGAGTTCGACCTTCGATACGAATGAAGAAAATCCTTGAAAGCCCAAGTACTGGCCGACTTCGTAGCGGAAATGACCGTCCCTGAATCCTCGACCAGTGGCTCCCAAAAATGGACGATTTACGTCGACGGGGCCTCCAGTGCAAAAGGTAGCGGAGCGGGCATTATCCTCGAAAACGAGCAGGGCATCCTGATAGAGGTCTCCCTCGAACTATCCTTCAAGACATCGAATAACCAAGCCGAATACGAGACCTTCCTCGCGGGACTTCGACTTGCGGAAGACCTTGGCGCAAAAGAAGTCAAAATCTTTACAGACTCCCAGCTCGTGGCATCGCAGGTTCGGGGAGAATTCCAGGCCAAAAACGATAGTCTCATCGAGTACCTAACCATGGTGCAAGATAAGTTGAAGAAATTTGTCTCCGCGGAGGTGGTTCACATCCCGCGCGAGCACAACACTCGAGCAGACGTGCTCTCCAAGCTTGCGAGCACTAAGAAAAAAGGAGGGAACAAATTAGTTATCCAGGAAATACTGACCCAGCTGAGCATAAACAAAACCGCACCGACCACAGAGGTCAATGCAATCGGGGATGTAAACTGTTGGATGACCCCGATTTACGAATACTTGACGATGGGCAAACTGCTCGACGATCCTAAAGAAGCAGGGATAGTCAAAAGGCGGGCATGTGCGTATACCGTCATCGAAGGTAAGCTATACCGTCGAGGATTCTCCATTCCCTTACTCTGGTGTGTCGAAGAAGGCAAAGTCTCGGGGATCCTCCAAGAAGTCCACGAAGGGATCAACGCCCAACACCTCGGCGGAAGGTCCCTAGCCCGAAAAGCACTCCGAGCAGGGTATTATTGGCCCACTATGCAACATGATGCAAAGAAGCACGTTAAGAAATGTGACCGCTGCCAAAGACACAGAGATATGCACCTTGCTCCTCCAAACGAGCTTAAGTCATTGTCGTCCCCGTGGCCATTTGTGTGGTGGGGAATGGATATCCTCGGACCTTTCGTCATAGGATCGTACCAAAACAAGTACCTCATCGTCGGGGAGGATTACTTTACGAAGTGGATTGAGGCCGAGGCACTAGCCAAGATCACTGCTTTCAACATACTCCGTTTCTACAAAAGAAACATCCTCGCCCGATTCGGGGTGCCCCAAGCCATTGTCACGGACAACGGGACACAGTTCACCGACAGGAACTTCCAAGACTTCGTCGCCAAACTGGGCACAAAACAACACTTCACGTCGGTCGAACATCCTCAAACCAACGGGCAGGCCGAAGCAGCGAACATAGTGATACTCCGGGGACTGAAGCGATGACTCGGCGAGGCCAAACAACAGTGGGTCGAGGAGTTGCACAGCGTCCTCTGGGCTTATCGAACAACCCCACACTCCACGACTGGGGAGATCCCGTTTCGCCTAACGTACGGGACCGAAGCGATTATCCCCGTGGAGATCCGGGAACCTTCGAGGAGGACAGAGGCTCCCCTCGACGACGAAACAAACAATGAAGCCCTACGAGAGGAACTCGACCTTGTCGAAGAGATAAGGACCGACGCTTCCCTCCGAGAAGCCTCTTTGAAACAGAAAATAACTCTGCGTTATAACGACAAAGTTATTAAACGAGACTTCCAAGTAGGCGGTCTTGTCCTACGGAGGAATCAAAAAGTTTCACGCGAAGGAAAACTGGCCGCAAACTGGGAGGGCCCATACCGCGTCACCGCAAAGACGGGAACGGGTGCCTATTACCTCGAGAACCTCCACGGTGAACAACTTGCTCGACCATGGAATGCTGAGAAACTCAAGTAATACTATAGTTAGACACTATCCGCGATAGTACAACGTCGCGACCACGGGGGCGTGCAAATGTACATGTGCGAAACCTCTATATAACACACGACGGCCAAAAACCACGAAGTGTGTGCGTGCGACTTTTTGGCCCGACGAGGAGGCCTCAATCGAGCTCCGTCGTCGACGTACCAATTAGGCAGAATACCCAGCTCGCGATGGGAAGTTCGCGCCACGAAGCTAAGAACTCGACCGACGTCTTGGCCTCGTTGAAGGTCGGGGTACAACCCCCGACCAATCGACTAGCTCTCTCCGCAGTCGAGGATCATCAAAGTCGAGCAAACTCCCAAGGCGCCAGTGATCTCAACTACTTAGGCAAAAATAAGTAATGTGTAAAATATCACACACAAGCAAAATTAATAAAGAGGCATAGCGAAGTATGAAAATCGGGCAAAGCCCTTAGTACAAATGTTACCTATATAAGCCCACAAGCCGGGCAAAAATAACTATTGTGCTAATATTACATATATAAGCCCACAAGCTGGGAAAAAATAACCATTGTGCTAATATTACATCAAGTAAGCCCACAAGCCGAGCAAAAACAACAAAATGGCACGCAGGCCAAGCAAACTATATCCCTACTCCGCGGCAGTCTCAGCGGCGTCCGACCCACCTCCCTCGTTGGCGTTTCCTCTTTGCCCGGGCGGCACTATCCGGCCGTCGACCACCTCGAAGTCAGCATCTGCCCCATCGGTCACCAGGTCGGGGTTTAGGACCCGAAGCTGCGCCACCGCATTCCGGAACCCTATGCCCTCAGTTTCAAGAGCATCATCCTCGGCTAGCCGGAGATCCTGCTCGAGTTTCCTGAGTTGGGCCACCAGCGCTGGTCGAGTGGTTAGGAGCCTGTCCTCTTCAGTTTTGCCTTTAGCTAGCTGCACAACATCCTCTAACTCGGCGACCCGCTCCTTGAGCCGCTTCTCCTCTGCCTCCAGCTCGGCGATTCGGGCCAGGTGGCCTCTCTCCGCTTCCTCGACTTCCTTCAACTTGGTCTCAGCCCGCTGCTGCTGCTCGCTTTGTTCTTTGTTCAGGTCCCTGCGTTCCTTCAACTCTTTCCGCAGGTCGAGCATCTCAGCATCTAATTTCTCGAGCTTTTCTTGCAGTCGAGAAAGTTCAGCAGCGGGGCGAGTCTCATCGTTCAGGACAATGGCAGTCGAGCAAAGCCGCATGACCGTAGACAGGTCCTCGAAGATCGTTTTCCTCCTCGCTTCCGCGGCGGCCCCCAGCACAACTTGGACTTCAGAGGGAGGGACGCGAGGATAGATGATTTCGGAGAAGAAGCGGGGCTTTTGATGGCATGGTGGGAGATTAAAGCTGGAAGGAGGCGGGGGACTGTCTTTATTGCCCAGGTCGACGATCTCTGCGTTCAAAACCCGTTGTCGTTTCGGCGTCCCTTGAGCACCCGGAGACTGGCTCCCAGCAAGAGGTGTCCGCCTGTCTGAAATCCCCGACACGGTCGCAGCAGGCTGAGATTGGCTAGAACTTTCGGGCATCGCAGTGGAGGAAACCCCCTCAGGCGTGGCCACAGAAGGAGTAACATCTTGGCCCTTTGAACGAGATGCCTCTCCCCGGGCCTGATCTTCCCGAGCCCTCTTCGTCTTCAATTTCTTGAGTCTCTCCTCGACTCCGACCATTTTTCCTGCAAAATGAAAGAAAACGTTAGTAAGGCAAGGAGTACAGATGCGAGGAAGGCTTAGATCATGGATGTTTTCACCACCTAACAGCTCGATTGCTTCTTTGTCGGAGAAGGTCTCGAGCAGAACGCGGGTATTGATCAGACGACGTTGTTTCTTCACCTGCCCGTCCGCTCCCATTATAGGCTAGCCGTCCAGCGTTTCATGTTGAGCCTCATTGAAGCTCTCGGCGAACGCGATGATTTTGTCATAAGCTGCCCGGTCGTCGACTTCCAGCTGATTATGTCTCACCTTGTATTTATCAACACCCTTTTTGAAGTGTTCCTCCGTCCAGTATAGGGGAAACCTCGGCTCCAGAACCTCCTCGGAGACACCGTCGACCTCACGAGTGACTTTTCGGTACAACGAGTGTATGGCCCCGAGGGTGACCGACTTCACGAAATAGTAACGGAACTTGAAGTCCCAGACGGAATCTAAATACGTATGGAACAGAGCTTTACTTTGCTTGAAGGAAACCCGTCCATGTCGTCCACCGGCCGACGACCTTTGAAGATGGAATATCCGGAAGAAGAGGGCCACTGTCGGAACGATTTTTAAGTACTTGCAGACGAGCTCGAAAGCCCGGATGAAGGCCAGCGAGTTCAGATGGATTTGCGAGGGGGACAGCTTCAACCAGGCGAAGATTCCCTCTTGTAAGTCTGTGAAGGGCAACCTCCACCCCGCCTTGTCGAACATGAATTCATATAACGGGATGTGCATTCCCCGGTAAGGCGCACATATCCGATGAGGCTCCTCTGGGCGAAAAACCTTCCAGGATTTGTCAGACCCGATGAGCCTATGCTCGACGGTGCAGAATGCGTAGTCCACGTCTTTGTAAACAAAGATAGACGACATCTCCAAGGCTTCTTCGCAGACCCACTCCTCGAGCGGGCGCTCCTGTGCGAAAGCCATGTGAGCCATAGGGGATTCGGGTTGGTCGTCTTCTTCGAAGGATCCTACGACCACCTTCGCAGCCAAATCGTCCATTTACCTGAAAAGCAGAAGGAAACAGTGAATTCGATGGGTCGTATCAAATTCACCCCTCCACTGCTGTTCAAGCGAACGGGCGAGGAAGGGGTAAGGCTCTCTCGGTTCCCCGACGTAACCGGCCGAGGATCAACATGTTCACCGGGGAACACATCGCCTCCCCGGGAAATTCTGCCCCCGTGTTCCCACGACGCTAACGAAAAGAGTAATTATTGGGGGACCCCGAGACATTCAACGTGTCCCCGAGACATTCAACGTGTCCCCGAGATGTTCATCCCTGGTCCCCGAAATATTCAACAAAAGCGGGTGAAATTCTTAGCACCCCCTCTCTCAACAACTAAAGATTCCCGCCGTATTCACCAGGAATCCTTTCATTTCTCGTGGGAACATCATCAGTTCACCAAGGAAATGCTATACACTAGTTGAAATTAAAGATAAATGCGAGAGAAAGGTCAGTTTTGGAGCAAGTACCTTATAAGCGGCGGTTTCGGGTTCAGGCGTGGAGTTTCCGGCAGCTGACGGCAGTTGACGGCGACGAACGGTTACGGTAGAAGGTAGAGAGAGAAGGAGCGAGGTTTTTGAGAGAGAAACGGAAAAGTGGGAAATGAGCTAGGGGAGCTTTTATAAGCGATTCTCGTAGAACTCGAGGGACATAGGGCACTCGAGTGCGCTACCCTAGCCAGCCGCCCTAGCCCCATAGGTAATAATGGCAGGCGACACGTGGCACAGATGCAGCCGCGCATCTTTCCACGCGTGTCGTTCTAGTTTTCTCCAACGCTTTGAATCTGAGACCCCTCATCTCCCCGGCGTGACGACCAAACGCAACTGTCCGATGCCCGACTTGTGTGTGATCGTATGGACGTCGACCACGAGAATGGCCTCCTCGGTCCCTCTCCTGGCGTATCCCCGACGTGCCAGTAAGCCTTAAGTCATTACTCTGACACCTCAGAGCAACGACTTGGGGGGCTCCTGTTCTGGACTGCGCCGAGGCTGCCCAGCAGTCGAGCAGGCCCAACCCGTACTGCCTGGAAGGGCCCAATAAGGACCTTCTACAGGCAGGTGACTGCCACGCGTGCACCACAGCTTCGCCGGGCACCAAGGCCGCGTCGACCACTTAGTCATCGTCGGGCACCTGGGCAATAGGAGAAGAGGGCATCACATCCCATTGAGATGCGCCTCCTCGACAGGATAGCTCTTCCCCGCGAAGCCCTGCCCTTTCTACGGGCTTCATATCTCCTCGACACAGAAGGCTCCTCCCCGAGGGGAGTACCCAACGATCTACCCCGCGTGGACATGTTCCAAGTAACCTACCACTTCCGAAAGATTCGGTCTGCCCTACTTCCGGAAGTCTAGGAGCAGTTACTCTAGGGCGAAGACCACGTGCTGGTCTTCACTACTACACGTAAGCCCTAGCAGTTACTTGAAGTGGGCCTAGTTGATCCAACCCATTGCAGGTAACCGTTGGCCCCGCGCTGGGGGCTCTCTATAAATACCCTCTCATTTGAGAGGGCCAGGTTAGACACTTTCTTTCTACCATTCGCATTTCCTGTATTTGCTGATATTCTGTACACTCTCTCACTTGAGCGTCGGAGTACCTTGCAGGTACACCCCCCGCCGTCTTTCATCACCATCGGAGTTGCCGTTCCAGACGTCGTTGGCCACTATCACTGTCTGATCCAAGTACGATCAGAAACCAAAGAAGCACTATGAGGCACAAACACTTAAGGGACCACAAGTAGGACTAGCTACCAAAGGTTAAGGTTCTAGATGATTTAGATATTTCTATACTGTCGCGGTGAAAATTGGATACCATAGTTATTTGTTAACTAGGATCGCATTTTTAATGTCACCACCGTCTTTGATTTTATCCAAGGGAAGGGAGAAATACCGAATACCTACAATGCAATGTAAATGCACTAAGATTCTAAGTCTGGGGGTTGGTTATACCTAGGGAAGGTGTTAGCATCCTAGATATCTGTAGTACTCTACAGGAACCTCTTGATTTATTATGTTATTTGTTTTTCGTTTGCTAAGGGTTTAAGGGTAGGTGATTTATTAATTTTAATCCTAAGTGTGCTCGACAAGATATCGCATCTTGTGCCTACATATCCTGCCAGAAGGGAATCAGAGCACTTGTAGTTCCTTATTAAGGATACTAAATGTTTTAAAGGTTTTAGGAGAGAAGATGAGTCATCATCTTAAGAAAGACCGCCACAGTTTTGAAAGTGTTTGAATTTTGTGGGGTATGGGATTGTATGTCCCTTTCTTTGAGATGATTAACATCTAATTCTCTTGTGTGGAGAATTAGGTGGGCTAAAGTTTGATTAAATAATCAAAATTGTGGGGGGACTAACCTAGGAAATCTATCCTAAGTTGTCTAATAGTCTTAACTTAAGGGTATCGATTATGAATGCAAATGATATGCACCATGCACAATAACATGGTTATCATGCATTGGATTTTCCCTTGGATATTAATGCGATTAATTATTGTTATTTTGGCGAGGGTGTCAGCAAAGTGATGCTAGACTTGTGTCTTGTGATCGGTAGGTCGAATGCGATGCCTAAAGGCGATCGACTTACATAGGTAGAAAAGTGGCTCGACGTTGGATCGAGGGTTTTATATTTTTGAAAGGTTTGATAAAAAGCAATCATAAATCAAGTAAATGATAAACATGCAAGCAAGCGAGAGTAGTTCACACACGATCGTACGATTAAGCATAGGGATTCTAACGGAGCGATTTATTAGGAAAGGAGTTTTGATTTTAAGGCTTATTATTATTAAGGGAAATACTAAAGATTTTCTTATTTAAAAAGTTTATTATCAAATTAGAATTACTTAAAAATAATTATCAAAAGGTCTTAATTACTTAAAGTTTTATTTATTGATTAATTTAGAGGCAAATTAATAAAAAGGTTTCCTTATTAAAGTTAATTATTTCAAAAGTTATTTTAGTTTTAAAATTTCCTTACTAAAGAGAGTTTTAGTTTTATTATTTTAATTTTAATAATTAGTAAATAGAAGTTTTTTATTATAAAAGCAAATACTAAAAAAGGGTAACGAAAGTTTTAATTTATTAATCATTAAAAGGGTTTTTTATTTTCATTATAAAAGAAAGGGTTTTAATTTAATTATTATTAGTTAAAAAAAAGATTTTAGTTTTAATTGTAAAAGAGAAAATTAATTTTAATTATAAAACAAAGTTCTTACTTTAACTACATAGAAGTTTTAATTTTAAAAGGTTTTAACTTTAAGAAAAGTTTTTTAATGTTAATTATAAAAAGAAGTTTTTGATTTTAATTATAAAAAGTTTCCAAACTTAGATATAAAAGGTTTTAAATTTTGATTAAAAAAAGAAAAAGTTTGAATTTATATCAAAAAAGGTTTTAATTTGTAAAAAGAAAAAAAGAAAATGAACAAATGAAAAAAAACGAAGGAACCCCTCCCCCTTCTCACGATCGCCGCAAAAATCTCGTCTCTCTCACTCTCATTTTTCTCTCGAACGGAAGGGGTTTTCAGAAACCCTAAACCATCATCTCCCTCACTCGATCTCTAATCTCTCTCGGCCAAACAATCATCAAACAAGTAAAACCCCACCCCACGGTTCCCTAGCCCCATTCACTATATTTTTAGAGTTACAATTTACAAGGAGATTCGCGAATGAAAAAAAAAGAGGAAAACGGCGATGGAAATGCGATGCGTTGATGGAGAGTGGATGGCCGTCACGAGGTGAGTCACGAAATTCCATTTTCTGATTGAGTTTTTCTCCTTCTCCTTCTTGCGTATGCCGTTGTTTCTGTAGGTGTTATTGTTGCTGTTTGTTGCTCACTTGTGATGCGTGTGTTTCTGGATTTTTGGTCTCTGCGAAATCGTGTGAATACCCTCTTTTTTCAAGTTCCGGTGTATGTTGATAAGTTCGATTTGGATTTGGGTTGTTGTTTGGAGTTGTTGGTTTGGGATGAATATGGTTGAAGAATATTGATAGAGGTTTGTGAGCGTTTTTCTGATTGTCGATGAATGGTTTTCTTTGATAGATTTTAGTGAGTGGTTCTCTTGGGTGGTCCGATGGTTTGGTTGGGTATATTTGATGTTTTCTTGATTGGTTCTGATGACTGGTTTGGAATTTTGGTATGTGTTTGGTGTAGACGTGAATTGCTTTTCTGATATGAATGTCCTTGTCTGATACGTGTGATTCAAGTGCCTTTTATAGGCTTAGAAGAAAAAAACTTTGTACTGAATGCTCTTGAATTATGTTGGAACATGTTTCACCACTTTAGGTAAGGTTTCAAAATCCTGTATCTGTCCTTAGAAAGTTTTTTAAGAGTTGTCCAAACATGTCTTGGTGGTTTTGGAAGGTTTTGATGACTGGTTTATGAATGGGTTGATTATGTCTTGCATTGTTTTGGAAAACTTTTTTTTTTATTCTTGCTTTGATTGCTTTCCAGAGGGTTCACAACTCGGTAGGATAGCTTATTGCATTTGATTCTTTCCAAGTCATGATATTGAGAGTATCCACTTTTAATCGGATTTTGATTTTCCAGGTAACATTGGAGGTGCAGCCACGGCTCCTCAACCGTAAGGTCAGTATGGTGAAATGCAACATCAGCTGGAAAAGTTTCCTCCAATACGGGGTCCAAACCAGCAGGGTACTTTCTCAAGGAGTTAATAACAGAGGTAATGTCAGCAGGCTCACGATTGCTCTCATTAACATCAATAGTGAAGCTTTTACGGAACTTTGCGACATTTTTGCAGTTGATTCACAACCTTCGTGGCTAGAGGAGATTAATGCCAATTGAATTGCTCGCGTTGTGGAGTTTGGGGGTAATGGAGCTTTATCAAAATTAGGGGTGGTTACCATATACTCTTTTCAATTTTCGGCTGCGTTAGTGCTTTAATTATTTTGGCGTCGTTCTGAATACTCACCTTGCCAACATCCTTGTAGGATACTGAATGATTTACTGGGTGGTTGATATGGAGTATCTAGCAACTGGAGTAGGACATCCTTGGTTGACGTGGTTTGAATTCCATAAGGAGGAAGTTGTGGACATGACTTTGCTGCAGCACGTAAATCCTTATGATGTCCCCGTCTTGTTATGAAAGCGGAAACCGGTCTATCAAATTTGCCAAGAACAGGGTCACATCATATGCCATGTCTGAAGCTGATTTTAATTATGGCTTCTCTGCAAAAACTTTGGTACAAGATATTCCAATTCTTTGCCCAAAGTTAGGTGAGTATGGTTCCTCGAATGTGAGACTTTGTTCTTCAAAATATGCTTTTTGGAGATTAATGCTTGTATGTGGCTGTTTTCAGGTTTTTGAAGGGTATCGAGGTGGAATCACGGTGCAAGAATGTTTATGGAGGTGAAATCATGAGGTCCTGAAGTTGTCACATGGTACTAGGATTATACTTATCAGTTTCAAGGCATAGAGCACTGACATGGTTCTTATTTTTCTTGGCAACAGCACCAGAAGCAACCCTTTGTAGATGAGTTTCAAAGGTTTAATCTTCTCCTCTTGGCATACTTTTTGATAACCATACTTTGAATTTCCTGAACTCAAAATGCTTCAAAGTGTTAAATTTGAATCCGAATTGTAAGAACTTGGCTCGAATTTTGTATTGAGTTTTCAACTTCTTCTATTGGATGAAACTCATCATTGTCAAGAAAGATGACCTTGAATGACATTAGCTTGTATTGTTGGTATCTCTTGGATTGTCAAATTATAACGGCTTTATTACTTGAATAAAGTCCTATAGTCCAAAGCCTTTTTGGTCGGTGGAACTTGACATTCGTGTGTTTGATGATGCAGGTTGTAATTTCAAAGATTTCCAAAAGCAAATACGGAGAGCCAGCGGGTGCGCTGAAAAATTGGACCTATGAGAAATGCTACCAATTCCTGAATTTGAGGTTAAATGACGATGAGATTCGGGGCGCTTAGGAGGCTTCACAATTTCAAACGGAAACTCTACACATAGAGCTTGATTCGTGCAACTTCTTTCACTTGGCATTTTTCAAATTGGAGTGTTCCTATACAGGGGTCTTTAAGAAAGTTTACCTTATCATTCTCGTGGAAAAGAACCATTATATCTCTATTAGGTAAGGCAAAACAATTGACAGCTTTTCTCGCTTGTTTCGCCACAAACAGTTGCATCAAAGTTTCCTTTGTCAATAACCGTACCAATGGAAAGAAAGATTTGCCATGCTGAGTCCTTCATCCTCCTTTATGCTATGATTTATATTTTTTGAACAGAATTGTAACTTTATAATTCATATGATTCTTCCTTGTAAAGTTTGTAATCACATCAATTGTTTCATGAAACTCTTGGATTTTTGAATTTGTATCTATGTCATGAAAATTCAAACTCTAAACTTGGAAATTAAAAATATGAACTTTGAGCTTTGATTGGAACTACTTGGGACTTTGTATCCCCCTTGTTCATTTTGGTTTGGATAAACTTGAGACCTTGCATCCATCCCATGATGCTTCCAACGATTCATCTTGCATGAGGCTCAGAAAACTAAGTCTGTTATGAGCATGACGCACATGAGGGAATTACATGGTGCTTTAGCATAGCAGCTCTCTCAAATAGTCCCCCTAGTGATCTCGCCTGCGTATTGCTACTTAGATGTGATACTCCAATATCATGTCCCTAAAATCTGATGAGCTTTGCCAAATACACTTCACGCATTGTACAATTCTAATATTCCATGATTATATCTTGCTATGTCTGAAGGAATTGAATTAACAACAGCCTGCCTTGTTTGTACACGCATTACTTACTTATCTCTTGTTTGGAAAAGACCTCACGTGAGATTTACTTTGAGGCTTTTGGATGAAAATGACCTTGATATTGGAATCGGGAAACTCTTACATTTTGAATCATATCGATGAAGCAGCCTAAACTCTCGTAAAGATTCAAGAATCTTAAACATTCATTTTGAGAATTTCTTGTCTAAATTCAATTCGAATCCTTATCCCAACTTATCACTTCCAGCTCATTGATAAGAAATCAACAAGAAAATTCCAACTTCTCTCTTAAGATCGAAAGAATTTTACGCGATAATCCAACTCCCTGAATGAAAAAAAACAAACCTCCTGGACATATATTGCACGCACAACCACAAGTTTAGATGTCGATGAAACTAGAGGCCCGATATAACCCTGCTTCAAGCCAAACGACAAGAAAACCTGAGTCCTTTAGGAATCCTCTGAGAAATCTCGAGGACAGTAGACCTTGTAGTGGCTACAGGACCCTAAGAATGAGGGCATATCTCCACGGGAATTCGACATAACTTGCAAGGACCAGGGAACCTCCACAAACACACACAACATAGCCTTCAAGACCTCGAATCTTTTGTAACAGTACCTGTACTCGTAAATGAAACAAACAGACAACAACTAGGTAAAGTGGTTAGTTATGCACGAATGATTAGCCTAGGATGCTATGCAAAAAGAAAAGGGATCTTAGGGTCAAAAATTAGGGTGCAACAGATGCCCCTATTTAAGTTTCTCCTATTCGGAGATATGGAGATTGAAATCTTCGTCTCGACGAGATAGGAGAGACTTAAATACAAACATGCGCAAATTTTTGGCCCTAAGATGCCGCCAAATGCACATGATATGGTATGAAATGCAAGACTAGGATCCTGTGAGGAATAATGTCACAGGGGATAACCGGGGTTGAAATAAAAGGAAAGAAAGAGACCCGACGAGGAAGACTCAGCAAGACGAGACACCACGGGGAAAGATTTAACTCCATTGGGGAAGAAGAGACTACCAACTGATAATTACAAGGTAGCTTAAGCGCATGGCAAGAAACTTAAAAAAACAGGATAACTTACTACCAACAACTGGTAGCCTACGCGAGGGTACCCAGTTAAAATAAAATGGCGTATGTTACCTACTATCACACATGATAGCCTAAGCAGAGGTAATAAACTAGAAGAGAAGGATCACCTACTGCCAACTTGTGGCAGCCTGAGCAAAGGCGTCCGACCAAAAAAGATGTGTTACCTACTATCAAGCATATGATAGCCTAAGCGAGGTAAACACAAGAGGAAAGATGACCTACTACCACCACGGTAGCCTAAGCGAGGCATCTGACCAAAACACAAAAAAAACGACTGTTTGTCGAAGTCTGCTGGAGATCTATTGCCGAGAATAACCAGGGAAATACCTACTGCCGAGGTCTTCTAGAAATCTACTGCTGAGAATAACCAGGGAAATACCTACTGCCGAGGTCTTCTGGAAATCTACTGCTGAGAATAACCAGGGAAATACCTACTGCCGAGGTCTTTTGGAAATCTACTGCCGAGAATAACCAGGGAAATACCTACTGCCGAGGTCTTCTGGAAATCTACTGTTGAGAATAACCAGGGAAACTACCTACTGCCGAGGTCTTCTGGAAATCTACTGCCGAGAATAACCAGGAAAATACCTACTGATAATCAAGCAATCTGTTTAAAGGATAATAAACTTCCCCTCGTCTCGGGTTAGGAGCCACGGACTGGTCTCAGTTTCTTCTTTAATCAAGCATTTCACTTGAAAAAGATAAAAATAAACCTCCCCTAGTCTCGGGTCATAAGCCACAGACTGGTCTCGGTTTCTTCTTTAATCAAGCATTTCACTTGAAAAGGATAAAAATAAACCTCCCCTAGTCTCGGGTCATAAGCCACGGACTGGTCTCAGTTCCTTCTTTGGGGATAGAATATCCACTACCGGTTTATTGGGTAGTTCACAAAGAAAATATTACCTGCTACCGATTTATTGGGTAGTCGGCAAAGAAAAAGATTGTCCGCTATCGATTTACTGGGTAGTGTATAAATAAAATATTACTCGCTACCGGTTTACTGGGTAGGAAAATATTACTTGCTACCGATTTATTGGGTAGGAAAATATTACTTGCTACCAATTTACTAGGTAGGAAAATATCTTGCTACCGATTTACTGGGTAGTCAATAAAGAAAATATCATCTGCTACCGATTTACTGGGTAGAAAAATTACTTGTTACCGATTTACTGGGTAGTCCATAATGTATGCTACCGATTTACTGGGTAGTCCACAGAGAAGATATTATCTGCTGGGGATAGACAAACTATTTTGAGGAGACTGCCATTAGTCATCCGAATAGAAAGCTTGAGAACGAAACAAGTTGCTCAAATAAAGAGGCTGCCACTTGCCGTCTGGTATGAATTCCAAGAAAATGTTGTAATAACTGCTGGAGAAATAAATTCCTGTCTTCCATAGAGATCTTCAAATAAACTCTTCTTGGGGAGACAAAGTGCAAAATAAATTCCTGCTCGATCTGGGTTCAAACGTCCAAAAATATCCAAAGTTTGTGATTGTCAGGGACCAAAGTTCAATCCAGGAAATAACTGGAAAGAAACGATCAAACAAGACTTAGCCTATTGAGGATTGAACTCAACGGGTTTATCTTTATCCAAATATGGAAAAGAAAACTAAAGCAACCATCTTCCACGAGGATCGAGCTCAGTGGGGAATTAGAAAGTATGTGTTTTTTTTGCCTAGGGCTGGCAATTCTACTTGGAGGGAGCAGACAAAACCCAGTCACTTGGAGATAAGCGCAACCAAAGTGAAAGAACAAACAAACAAACACAGAATGCGAGATGTAGAATGCACACATGCCATGAATCTACATGAAAGGATGCCATGCTATGCTTATGCTTATGCTGACAAAACAACGACAAGAAGCAAACTGGAGACGAAGACAAGCATCTCGATACGAATACTCGGCCAATCTTTGCAAGGTAGGAGCATCACTGGGGATGAACGGAAAGCCATATATGGAACCATGTCCTACTTCAAAGCTTCAAACTTTCTCTGGGGACAACACTTCACCTGGGGATTAACATCGTGACTTAATTTAGGATTGTCAAAATGGACCTTAGATTCTGTTGGGAATGAGAAAGATTCACTGGGAACGAATCAAACTCATGATCGAAAAGACTTCGTGGGGGATAAAATAAATATCCACTGCGAACTGAAGTAGTCTGAATGAAAGTTGTAGCTGGATAAAATAAATATCCACTTCGTATGGGAAGCTTGAAGATAGCAATATAGCGGTTGAAGATATCAGAGATAAAACTTCGAGAGGGTGAAATAAACATTCGCCTCCGCTGGAGAAGATTGAGGTAGATGAGAAAATCCGTTGAGGAGTGAAATAAACACTCGCTTCGCTGGGGAAGGTTGAAACCGAAGAAGATCACTGAGGATTCTTAGGTTGCTGACTGGAGAAGTCTTGCATCAAACGTGCCATAACTTCTTGTAGTAAAGATTTGTCGGGGAATAGTCGTGACTGGGGAGTTGCCACATTAACTGGGATAGAAGCTCTTTGGGTAAAGAATATTGTGAGACTGATGTAACTCTGCATTGATATTTTATGGTAGTCGCCATTTTGAATAATTGTTGTTGTGAATGGATCAAAAGTAATCTACATTTCTCAAAATGCCCCAGGGTACATGGTTTATGAGAAAAAGTCATTCCAAGAGGATTTTACAGAAAAAATGGCGTCCAACTGCTCCAAAGTTTTCAAACTCTTGGAGAGATTCGTCGAATCTCGACGTAACTGGCCCATATCGACTATATCTTGTATAATTGAGTCTTTCAAACTTGTTATTCAGACTGTGGAGAGATTTACCAAATCTCGACGTAACTGCCCCAGACTGACGGTTTTCTATATAACCGAGTCTTCAAACTTGTTCTTCAGATTATGGAGAGATTTACCAAATCTCGACGTAACTGTCCCAGATTGACGGTGCTCTGTATAACCGAGTCTTCAGACTTGCCCCTTGGGGCCAGGTCGTAAAAGAAACAACTGGGAAACAACTTGCTCCTGCTCAGCAAGGTTTTCAGGTGACGTGCCCCTGGATACTATCATCTCCTTGAAATAGTACTAAATTTTAGCTCATCATTTCCACACGTATGTTAATTTCTACGATGTCAAGCAATGTTAGAGAGTAGAAGATATTAATTCTGAAACAGATAATGCAACGTATGTTTGTCTTGAAAATCTTTATTTAGAATATTTTGATGATTGAATTATCGATTTTATAAAGCCAACGCAAATTTGAGCATAGCTCGTGGGAGTCAGGAAACGATACCTCAATGAGTATGCTTTTGAAGTAAACCTTGCTTCAATTAGGACTTTTGAGGGTTGTATTATAGATGGTTCACGGTTTAAGAAACAAGGGATATGAGGCTCAAAGTTTGTTTGTGCCCCCCCAATCTTCGTGATATTTTACTCCATTTTTTTGAAAATTACCCTGCCCCAGGTTAAAATGAGGGTTTTTGGATTTAGAAGAAGAAAACTCCTACTTCAAAGGCTCAAAGAGGTTAACGAGGGTTTATCTCCTTATATCTCCGGTGTTTAGGATTTTTGAAATAATGCCTTATATCACTAGCAGAGTTTTATTCAAAAGCATACAACAAGAGATCTTGCGTTTGGTTTCATCATTCTCCATTCAGTTCTCTGCCGAGGCAAGAGATTGAGCAGCATTGGCATTATAAAATAGCATTTTAAAAATGAGTGAAACGAATGGATTTCTTCATGACAAACATGTTTATTGCATTAATTATTCAAATTAAGCGAGTTCTTACACGCCAAACAAACGCATTAACGAACGTAGAAAATTTACATATGAAAATAGCAAATAAGCTTAAAATATGGCCAGACATATCCTGGAGAAAACCGTCATGTGTATCAATCCACCATGTGCAAGGAGGGGATTGCTTCTTGTTCGAATGAGAGATGGATCAACTTGGGGTTTGCACACTTCGAAAGACAAGACTCCCTTCTGAACCATCTCTTTCACTTTCTCCTTCAAGATATAATATTCCTCGATATCATGGCCGGGTGCCCCTTGATGGAAGGCACAGAAGGCATCAGCTTTGAAATAACTCCCATGGGTCACCGGGACGGATAGTGGAGTTTCCTTCTTGATTAAACCATATTGTAAGAGGGTAGGGAACAGATTAGCGTAGAGCACAGGGATATCCAACAATTCACCACTTCGTTCAACTGGCTGGTTGGCTGAGGAGGCAGAAAATCCATCCTGGCGTTGGGACATGGCCAACTCTTTAACCAAATCCATCAGGCTCCTCTTGGTCATCCTTAAGTTTGCAACCTCGTCACGAATTTCTTGCTTTTCATGTTCTTGAATGTCTACCAGATTCTTCATAGTAGTAGAAAAAGTTTCCATGTTGGCCTTTAGAGTGGCAATCTCCGCTCGGAGTGCTTGGTTTTCCTGTTCCAAACGATCCATCCTTTTCTTGCGACCGGCTCGAGTATTGTATCGATGACTCGGAGTCTGAGAAGAGAGACACAAATGAGAACCTAGAAAGCAAAGGAATGCAGATGCGAATGATGCGTATAATGCAACAAGATTCATGGAACTCAGCTATTTATAATCATCATGGAATATCAAAAACTCGTTTTTTTTATTAAAACGGTTACAACTATTAGTATTGGAATATTAAAAGATTGATTTATTACAAAATTGTTTACAACGTGTCGGTACACTTTCCAAGAGTCATAACGGAAAAGCTAAATAAAAGCTAGTGGTAGATCTAAGGAGACTCTTCCAACGGTCTTCGTTTGACTTCTTCTTCCAATTAAGCTTCCAAGGTATTGATTAAGGACTAGAGTAACTTCTTTCCAAAATTTCTCCTTTTGTAGTCATATTAGCTCAAACATTTGCCGAAGATAGTAAATGGATTCTTGTCTTGAATAAGTAACTCCATTAGCTGAGAATATTCTTCAAGAGTTGTCACCAATAGTGATGGACTGGAGTAGAGTAGATAGTACTTCCTTATCAATAAGGGCTTCCCCATATCTGGTCTTGAACCCTTCTTTATCCGTCAATAAGGTTTCCAATCCCCTTAGATCGTCCAGGTAATGACTCTTGTAAGTGTACTTCAACGTTTTTTTTTAAAAGTCCATGGTATCCTTATGATGTTTATAAACAAGACTAACTTCCATGAATCTTCATGATATGATGTTTATGAATGTATGCAACACAAAGCACACTCAAGAAAAACAAACAAGAAAAGAGTTCTAGGTTTGAAAGGTCATAGCATGGAGTCAAGGTCTACCCATCCCATAGGAGTGTACTATAGTTTCAAATGTACCTGCCGAACGGGTTCTACAAAGTTCCCAGAGTCTACAATCCATCTTTCGGATATTATCGATTTTCCAGATCACTTGGTAGTCAATAATATTCTCAAGAGAATCTCGTCTGAGTGTAGTATCGCATATCAACTATCGCAGAAATAGACTCCCGCATAGTCCCCGCACTACGCCCTAATAGGCCAAGTTAGGTTAAAGGTAACTACGGTCCCCAGTCCCGAGGGCCTTTAGATCGAAACCATACCGTCTTCACGAATGAACTCGTTGGACAAATATTTTATTCGAGAGGGCCTAGACTGAGTGGTGAAGTCTCAATTTACTTTTTTAGGAATCGACTCCCTCAAAGTATCATTGAAGTCTCACCGTTCCTATCATAATTTTCACTCTAGTCCGGGTGTAGGACTTTGTCTCACCACACAAGTAATAACCCAAGAAAACATAACAGATAACAAATATATAACAAAAACATAATTAATCAAGTTAGGGGGAACCCTCTTATGAGTATCCCCAGTGAAGTCGCCATTTCTATCGCGGTGAAAATTGGATACCATAGTTATTTGTTAACTAGGATCGCATTTTTAATGTCACCACCGTCTTTGATTTTATCCAAGGGAAGGGAGAAAGACCGAATACCCACAATGCAATGCAAATGCACTAAGATTCTAAGTTCGGGGGTTGGTTATACCTAGGGAAGGTGTTAGCATCCTAGATATCTGTAGTACTCTACAGGAACCTCTTGATTTATTATGTTATTTGTTTTTCGTTTGCTAAGGGTTTAAGGGTAGGTGATTTATTATTTTTAATCCTAAGTGTGCTCGACAAGATATCGCATCTTGTGCCTACATATCCTGCCAGGAGGGAGTCAGAGCACTTGTAGTTCCTTATTAAGGATACTAAATGTTTTAAAGGTTTTAGGAGAGAAGATGAGTCATCATCTTAAGAAAGACCACCACAGTTTTAAAAGTGTTTGAATTTTATGGGGTATGGGATTGTATGTCCCTTTCTTTGAGATGATTAACATCTAATTCTCTTGTGTGGAGAATTAGGTGGGCTAAAGTTTGATTAAATAATCAAAATTGTGGGGGGACTAACCTAGGAAATCTATCCTAAGTTGTCTAATAGTCTTAACTTAAGGGTATCGATTATGAATGCAAATGATATGCACCATGCACAATAACATGGTTATCATGCATGGGATTTTCCCTTGGATATTAATGGGATTAGTTATTGTTATTTAGGCGAGGGTGCCAGCAAAGTGATGCTAGACTTGTGTCTTGTGATCGGTAGGTCGAATGCGATGCCTAAAAGCGATCGACTTACATAGGTAGAAAAGTGGCTCGACGTTGGATCGAGAGTTTTATATTTTTGAAAGGTTTGATAAAAAGCAATCATAAATCAAGTAAATGATAAACATGCAAGCAAGCGAGAGTAGTTCACACACGATCGTACGATTAAGCATAGGGATTCTAACGGAGCGATTTATTAGGAAAGGAGTTTTGATTTTAAGGCTTATTATTATTAAGGGAAATACTAAAGATTATCTTATTTAAAAAGTTTATTATCAAATTAGAATTACTTAAAGATAATTATCAAAAGGTCTTAATTACTTAAAGTTTTATTTATTGATTAATTTAGAGGCAAATTAATAAAAAGGTTTCCTTATTAAAGTTAATTATTTCAAAAGTTATTTTAGTTTTAAAATTTCCTTACTAAAAAGAGTTTTAGTTTTATTATTTTAATTTTAATAATTAGTAAATAGAAGTTTTTATTATAAAAGCAAATACTAAAAAAGGGTAACGAAAGTTTTAATTTATTAATCATTAAAAGGGTTTTTTATTTTCATTATAAAAGAAAGGGTTTTAATTTAATTATTATTAGTTAAAAAAAAGATTTTAGTTTTAATTGTAAAAGAGAAAATTAATTTTAATTATAAAAAAAAGTTCTTACTTTAACTACATAGAAGTTTTAATTTTAAAAGGTTTTAACTTTAAGAAAAGTTTTTTAATTTTAATTATAAAAAGAAGTTTTTTATTTTAATTATAAAAAGTTTCTAAACTTAGATATAAAAGGTTTTAAATTTTGATTAAAAAAAGAAAAAGTTTGAATTTATATCAAAAAAGGTTTTAATTTGTAAAAAGAAAAAAAGAAAATGAACAAATGAAAAAAAACGAAGGAACCCCTCCCCCTTCTCACGATCGCCGCAAAAATCTCGTCTCTCCCACTCTCATTTTTCTCTCGAACGGAAGGGGTTTTCAGAAACCCTAAACCACTGTCTCCCTCACTCGATCTCTAATCTCTCTCGGCCAAACAATCATCAAACAAGTAAAACCCCACCCCACGGTTCCCTAGCCCAATTCACTATATTTTTAGAGTTACGATTTACAAGGAGATTCGCGAACGAAAAAAAAAGAGTAAAACGGCGATGGAAATGCGATGCGTTGATGGAGAGTGGATAGCCTTCACGAGGTGAGTCACGAACTTCCCTTTTCTGATTGAGTTCTTCTCCTTCTCCTTCTTGCGTATGTCGTTGTTTCTGTAGGTGTTATTGTTGCTGTTTGTTGCTCACTTGTGATGCGTGTGTTTCTGGATTTTTGGTCTCTGCGAAATCGTGTGAATACCCTCTTTTTTCAAGTTCCGGTGTATGTTGATAAGTTCGATTTGGATTTGGGTTGTTGTTTGGAGTTGTTGGTTTGGGATGAATATGGTTGAAGAATATTGATAGAGGTTTGTGAGTGTTTTTCTGATTGTCGATGAATGGTTTTCTTTGATAGATTTTAGTGAGTGGTTCTCTTGGGTGGTCCGATGGTTTGGTTGGGTATATTTGATGTTTTCTTGATTGGTTCTGATGACTGGTTTGGAATTTTGGTATGTGTTTGGTGTAGACGTGAATTGCTTTTCTGATATGAATGTCCTTGTCTGATACGTGTGATTCAAGTGCCTTTTATAGGCTTAGAAGAAAAAAACTTTGTACTGAATGCTCTTGAATTGTGTTGGAACATGTTTCACCACTTTAGGTAAGTTTTCAAAATCCTGTATCTGTCCTTAGAAAGTTTTTTAAGAGTTGTCCAAACATGTCTTGGTGGTTTTGGAAGGTTTTGATGACTGGTTTATGAATGGGTTGATTATGTCTTGCATTGTTTTGGAAAACTTTTTTTTTGGATTCTTGCTTTGATTGCTTTCCAGAGGGTTCATAATTCGGTAGGATAGCTTATTGCATTTGATTCTTTCCAAGTCATGATATTGAGAGTATCCACTTTTAATCGGATTTTGATTTTCCAGGTAACATTGGAGGTGCAGCCACGGCTCCTCAACCGTAAGGTCAGTATGGTGAAATGCAACATCAGCTGGAAAAGTTTCCTCCAATACGGGGTCCAAACCAGCAGGACACTTTCTCAAGGAGTTAATAACAAAGGTAATGTCAGCAGGCTCACGATTGCTCTCATTAACATCAATAGTGAAGCTTTTAAGGAACTTTGCGACATTTTTGCAGTTGATTCACAACCTTCGTGGCTAGAGCAGATTAACGCCAATTGTCTTGCTCGCGTTGTGGAGTTTGGGGTGATGGAGCTTTATCAAAATTAGGGGTGGTTACCATATACTCTTTCCAATTTTCGGTTGCGTTAGTGCCTTAATTATTTTGGCATCGTTCTGAATACTCACCTTGCCAACATCCTTGTAGGATACTGATTGATTTACTGGGTGGTTGATACGGAGTATCTAGCACCTGGAGTAGGACATCCTTGGTTGATGTGGTTTGAATTCCATAAGGAGGAAGTTGTGGACATGACTTTGCTGCAGCACGTAGATCCTTATGATGTCCCCATCTTGTTATGAAAGCGGAAACCGGTCTATCAAATTTGCCAAGAACAGGGTCACATCATATGCCATGTCTAAAGCTGATTTCAATTATGGTTTCTCTGCAAAAACTTTGGTACAAGATAGTCCAATTCTTTGCCCAAAGTTAGGTGAGTATGGTTCCTCGAATGTGAGACTTTGTTCTTCAAAATATGCTTTTTGGAGATTAATGCTTGTATGTGGCTGTTTTCAGGTTTTTCAAGGGTATCGAGGTGGAATCACGGTGCAAGAATGTTTATGGAGGTGAAATCATGAGGTCCTGAAGTTGTCACATGGTGCTAGGATTATATTTATCAGTTTCAAGGCATAGAGCACTGACATGGTTCTTATTTTTCTTGGCAACAGCACCAGAAGCAACCCTTTGTAGATGAGTTTCAAAGGTTCAATCTTCTCCTCTTGGCATACTTTTTGATAACCATACTTTGAATTTCCTGAACTCAAAATGCTTCAAAGTGTTAAATTTGAATCCGAATTGTAAGAACTTGGCTCGAATTTTGTATTGAGTTTTCAACTTCTTCTATTGGATGAAACTCATCATTGTCAAGAAAGATGACCTTGAATGACATTATCTTGTATTGTTGGTATCTCTTGGATTGTCAAATTATAACGGCTTTATTACTTGAATAAAGTCCTATAGTCCAAAGCCTTTTTGGTCGGTGGAACTTGACATTCGTGTGTTTGATGATGCAGGTTGTAATTTCGAAGATTTCCAAAAGCAAATACGGAGAGCCAGCGGGTGCGTTGAAAAATTGGACCTATGAGAAATACTACCAATTCCTGAATTTGAGGTTAAATGACGATGAGATTCGGGGCGCTTAGGAGGCTTCACAATTTCAAACGGAAACTCTGCACATAGAGCTTGATTCGTGCAACTTCTTTCACTTGGCATTTTTCAAATTGGAGTGTTCCTATACAGGGGTCTTTAAGAAAGTTTACCTTATCATTCTTGTGGAAAAGAACCATTATATCTCTATTAGGTAAGGCAAAACAATTGACAGATTTTCTCGCTTGTTTCGCCACAAACAATTGCATCAAAGTTTCCTTTGTCAATAACCGTACCAATGGAAAGAAAGATTTGCCATGCTGAGTCCTTCATCCTCCTTTATGCTATGATTTATATTTTTTGAACAGAATTGTAACTTTATAATTCATATGATTCTTCCTTGTAAAGTTTGTAATCACATCAATTGTTTCATGAAACTCTTGGATTTTTGAATTTGTATCTATGTCATGAAAATTCAAACTCTAAACTTGGAAATTAAAAATATGAACTTTGAGCTTTGATTGGAACTACTTGGGACTTTGTATCCCCCTTGTTCATTTTGGTTTGGATAAACTTGAGACCTTGCATCCATCCCATGATGCTTCCAACGATTCATCTTGCATGAGGCTCAGAAAACTAAGTCTGTTATGAGCATGACGCACATGAGGGAATTACATGGTGCTTTAGCATAGCAGCTCTCTCAAATAGTCCCCCTAGTGATCTCGCCTGCGTATTGCTACTTAGATGTGATACTCCAATATCATGTCCCTAAAATCTGATGAGCTTTGCCAAATACACTTCACGCATTGTACAATTCTAATATTCCATGATTATATCTTGCTATGTTTGAAGGAATTGAATTAACAACAGCCTGCCTTGTTTGTACACGCATTACTTACTTATCTCTTGTTTGGAAAAGACCTCACGTGAGATTTGCTTTGAGGCTTTTGGATGAAAATGACCTTGATATTGAATCGGGAAACTCATACATTTTGAATCATATCGATGAAGCAGCCTAAACTCTCGTAAAGATTCAAGAATCTTAAACATTCATTTTGAGAATTTCTTGTTTAAATTCAATTCGAATCCTTATCCCAACTTATCACTTCCAGCTCATTGATAAGAATATCAACAAGAAAATTCCAACTTCTCTCTTAAGATCGAAAGAATTGTACGCGATAATCCAACTCCCTAAATGAAAAAAAAAAAAACCTCCTGGACATATATTGCTCGCACAACCACAAGTTTAGATGTCGATGAAACTAGAGGCCCGATATAACCCTGCTTCAAGCCAAACGACAAGAAAACCTGATTCCTTTAGGAATCCTCTGAGCAATCTCTTGTAGTGGCTACAGGACCCTAAGAATGAGGGCATATCTCCACTGGAATCCGACACAACTTGCAAGGACCAGGGAACCTCCACAAACACACACAACACAGCCTTCAAGACCTCGAATCTTCTGTAACAGTACCTGTACTCGTAAATGAAACAAACAGACAACAACTAGGTAAAGCGGTTAGTTATGCACGAATGATTAGCCTAGGATGCTATACAAAAAGAAAAGGGATCTTCGGGTCAAAAATTAGGGTGCAACATATACCCCTAAAAAGTATACTCCCTCTGTCTTATAAAAAGTGTCTCATTTGCACTTTTTCATTGTCTCAAAATAATTGTCCATTTACATTACCAATACAATATATATTATTATTTTTCCACTACTATACTCCTATTCATTAATTTTTGCTTGATTCAACTACTTTATTAACTACATTTCATAGGGGTATTCTAATAAATGATATTAATTTTTTCACTAAAACTAACACATCTAATCATTTTCTTAAGAATCGTGCATTACTCAAATAAGATACTTTTTATGAGACGGATGGAGTATTAAAAAAAGTTATTCAATTTGTACTACTGATGAGTCATGATTGCACTATTGTATATCCTTATGACAATTGTTATTACTCAATTGGAGTATATGACTTTCTGTTTGCTTTTTCTGTGTTCATTTTTCTATTTCTCTCTCTGCTAGACCTCTGCTAAAAGACACAGGGTCTTGCAATATCACATGTTTAATAGGACTTGATACATATATCACACTTTCTATAGGTATGTCAATTCATATGTTGTTTTGGTTGTTTGTAGGTTGAAGTGAGACTTGATTCCATCACAAACACAAATTAGGCCAAATTAAGGTTGTCCTTCGAGTCTGGGTGGATTTTGTGATGTGTGCTTTTGGCATCTCCAATTAATTCTAATTTTTAGAAGCTCAATCTTCGGAGCGCAAGTGAAAAAATTCAGGCAATGTCAAATTAGTAACTGGTAATAATGCCATAAATTACTTTCATTTGTATCTTGTTACATCTACCAGGGTGACTTAGCATCTTTATAGCATCGACAATTCATAAAAAAATGTCTCTGTGTCCATAATTGACACTGAAGCTTGTGGTTATATTTAATTTATAAATTTTTTAAATTATTACTGGTATCACGTGTTAGTATCGTCTATGTGTGGTGCATAATCAAAATTTTAAATTGCTATCAACAATCACATGAAAACCGAATGACACATTTGTTTAAAATATTAATAATAAATAATAAATTTTAAAATGTCATATTAATTCATCTACACCGTCCAATCGACGATTATACGATCCAACACGCGCAATACCTTTATCCTCTCCCGAGAGCCACGTGCCAGAACTAAAAGAGCATCATTGAGTTCTCGAGCTTGATTAACCCTAGTCTCACTCAGCAACCCATGGTACAGCCAATTCCCACAACCAATGCAATCAACTATTTCTATTTGGTTCCCACCAATTATATCCCTAATGGTGTGTTTGGTTGAGAGAAGAAATTGAGAAGGGAGAAAGAGGTAAGAAAGGATATAAAGAGTGAGAAATAAAGTAGATTTGAGATATTTATCGATATAAAAGAAAGAAAAGAAAAATAAAAAAGAGAGATGTTTAGTTTTTAAAAAGACAAAAAGGTCCTTGTATTAAACTTTATTATTTTATTATATATAATTTTTTTAAAGAAATAATAATACACATGTTGTTTATTAATATATAATATTTTTAAAAATAAATAAAACACAATAATATTGAAACACGATATATAATATTTCTAAAAGAGAATTAAATAAATGAAAGAAAAATAAATTGAAAAGCATATAAACAAGTAGCAATGCACAATGATTTCCTTTAGAAAATCTTACATATAAGAAAATACATGCCTAGCAAAAGGTCTACTTTGCCCCTCTGGTTCCACAGCCCTCCACATAGCTGGTTTATTGTTGCTACACGTGGTTGTGTTTTGGAAAATCTTCCTTTTGCCCTTTCTCTGTATCTCTCTCTCTCTCTCTCTCTCTCTCTCTCTCTCTCTCTCTCTCTCTCTCTATCTCTCTCTCTCTCTCTATCTATCTATCTATCTATCTATCTATCTATATATCTATCTTCTTCCATATTCCCTTTCTTCTTCTTTCTCCGTTTTTTTCTTCCTCCTTCGTCTTCTTTACGATGTCGTCAAAGTTCTTCCAATAACAAATTTAGATCCTTACTCATTAACATCTCGTTAACGAAACCCTAACAGAAGCCGATAACACTCTCAACTTTCTTCATCTTCTTCTCTATTTTCTCAAAACCCTAAACTTCATTTCATTTTCATTATTTAAACTTTCTTCATCATTTTGTCTCTAAATCTATTATCATTTTGCATTTCGGTGGCAGATTCGCGTTTTCGTGGGGAGATGGTGGTTGGAGCTAAAACACAAACGACGATCCTTGTGTTTTTCGGTGATGGGTTCTTCTTTGGTTTTGGTTCACGACGGCCGCGGGTGAGTATTCTAAAACAAGATTGATTTCAACCTTCTATTTTTTTCGATTTACTCTGTTAATATGTTTTGTATTTTGTGGATTTAGAGACTTTCCATCATGAATGTTGTTTGGTATTTCGTGAAAAAGTTGTTGTTGTTAATGTCTAATGTTGTTTATATGTGCAGATTGTTTATCGACATTTTTGATATGTGGAGATTTTAGGGTTTCATACTTTGAGACTCAATTTTAGCGGTTGATCTAACCGACAAATTAAGATCTCTACTCTCCACTCTTTCTCAATACTAATTTGAGAGTTGTGTTTTCACTGTTCAGAGTTGTATTTTTACCTTGTGTTATTAATGATGTTTTAATTTGTTCAAATGTTGCAGCAGGGCTGCAAAATATGGTTTTACTATGTAGATAGATTAGAAGGATTCTCGATTTTGGCCATTGTTTCCCTGAGAAATGAGATTATTGAGTTAAACCTTATGTAAGCAATAGTTATTATCCTTTATGGTTTTCGTTACATAAATTATTATTGATATATTTATGAAATTGAATCTGAGACATGATACAATCTCTTTGAAGGAAAACTAGATTGGAGTGATGGCATTTGGGAAGAGCATTTTGTTTGGAAATATAACATAAAAGTTCAGGCATGTTATTTGGAATATTTTATTTTGACGTTTCTATTAATTTTTCTGATTTTTTTAAAGGTAAAATTTACATTGTAACTATTGAAGGTGAAACTACTATAATTTATACTGGAGGTATTGATGAACTCTAAAACTGACTTCTGTTACCTACTTAAACTTACTGCAACATGTTTTATTTTACAATAAGTTTGAATATATACTAACATTTGCAACGTCAGCGACTATGTTGCAAGAAATCTTTGTAAACACGGAAAGGACATCTACCATGGATCCACTACTATTGCTTCATTTGGAAAAATGAAACTCCTGAATCTATGATAATTGTGAGTTTATTCTGCTGGTGTCTCATTTTTCCCTTTCTGTTATGGTTAGAATATAGTATTTTACATACTTTTGATATTTGTTTATCGCAGGTGGCAGAGTCTGCTTTAAATCCTAATTAGTTATGTATTCATAGTTTTTTTAGACGGCTAAGTGAAATTTATATTGCAGGTGGAAAAATATACTTTAAATGCTTCTATACAAGATTCAAGGTTTCATTGGATTAGGGATGTTGCTCCAAATAAGGTATGATCAGTAATTCAACATAATAATATTGATTAGGTCATTAGTTGAGTTTTAACTGAGCTTATTTCGCTGGTTGTGATTATTTCTTTTGTTTCAGATACATAAAGGATCAATGGAAACATCAATGAAATCTAAAAGTGTAAATAAACTCCTTACAAATACTAATGATTTTTCTCTATTTTCAATTCTGCTAATGGCACATATTATGGTACATTTTTCACTCATATTATGAATTGTCCACATTCTTAGTGTTACATAATGAAATAGAAATTGATAGAGTATTAATGATGTTTTAATTTGTTCAGATGTTGCAGCAGAGGCTGCAAAATATGGTTTTACTGTGTAGATAAATCAGAAGAATTCTCGGTTTTGGCCATTGTTTCACTGAGAAATGAGATTATTGAGTTGAAAAACACACCACACCTTATGTAAGCAATAGTTATTATACTTTATGGTTTTGGTTACAAAAATTATTATTATATAGTTATGCAATTGAATCTGAGACATGATACAACATCTTTGAAGGAAAACAAGATTCGAGTGAAGGGACTTAGGAAGAAGAAAACAAATGAAGAAAGAGCATTTTGTTTAGAAATATGACATAAAAGTCATTAGGAATATATTTTCTCTGTTTTATCATATAATCTTAAACACTTGTAACCATATATCTTTTGGTTGTTTTTTATTTTATTTTATGCAGGCGGAGAAGAATTGTGTCCATGTCGGCATTATGGCTCACCATGTTAATCTGTTATCATTTATTCATTTTTATTATAGGTTAATAGACAATTTTTCCCTTTGGTTTTGAAGATTGAAATTTTTTTATTAAATGACTCTATCCTCTTATTTCATAGAAAGTAATCATGTTGTTATTTATTATACAGTCGGGCTAGCCCCTGAAGAGATATCATTGAAGTTAACCGGACATAGACACAATCCAGTGACTTGTATTAGCATGTAAACAGACATTTCGGTAAATGCTGGATCTGACCTGTGATTATTATTGGAATCTAAATTCTTATAATGGTATAGCGTATAAAATTTTGCATCCTGACAATGATAATGAAACAACTCATCATTCACACTTTCACTTTGCTGCAACTTTTTCATTTATTGGTTGAATGTTATGGGTTTATTTCAGGTGATTTTGTTAAACAAACTCCAGATTTATTTTGGTTGGGTGGTGGTGAGATTAATCTAAAGCTAGGGATTTGGACATCAGAATTATTCAGATTCATCAACCCATTCATCATCAGCTGCAATAGTAGTTGATTTTGTTAGTTATAATAGGGTTCAGGATAAATCAAGGTTATTTATTTTTCACAGAATTTTCTGCTTTGATGAAGAGATTATCCTTTATATCTCAGAGATTTAAATGCATCCAACATCATGCCTTTGTATTGCTTGACTTTATTGCAATTTTAGCACATGAAAAAAGCTTTAGTTTTAACATCATTAAGACTAATATGCTTGAATAGTCTTAACATCTTAGTTGAACGAAGTTTGTTTTTTCATGCTTATAAGTTATATATGTTTAATTTCTTGCAGGTCATCATTGGGTTCAAGTTGACGGTGTAGCTCCTGACAACCCACTTGATTCCTCCGTATTAAGTCGCTTGAAGATTCCTTTTTTCACAAAGCAGCAACTAACTAATTTTCAATTTTGTATTCAGAAGATGGAGGCAGCAGAAGAACCATAAACCGATCATGATGTTGCTGCCTTGATGAGTTTTGGATGTTTTCAGTCATCCAACAAAAGTGACATTCTTCTGTTGTGTATGAGATTTTGAGCAATTTTTTGTGCAGCTGAATCTGGCATCTAATTGTTTAGTTCTAGGTTGCTTAAGAATGAATCTATGGTCAAAAGAAAAATAGTAGGTATGTGCCTTATTGTTTAGTTCTAGGTTGTTTAAGAATGAAATGGGGATGATGAAATAAATTAGAATTTCTAAGCTGCAATTGTAGATTATTTTACATTTTAAAAACGAATCTCATAATCGATGCTGCTAAATTTTTTTGAACTAGATCAGAAGAATGGACTGTAAATAGAGTTATGATTTTTCATATAAAGATATGAAAATCATACCAATGAGACAAAGTTTTCTTTACAACTAAACATTGTTGCATTAGTTACAAATTATAATGTTTACACATGAGCTTTTTGTTTAGTATAATAGATTTTATATAAGGCTTATGAACTGTGATTGTTATTCTCATTTTTCATCACTAAAACTCTAAAATAGTTATGAATTAAAATTTAAAATACTTCTTAATTTATTCTATTTCATTATATTTTACTGTACTTTATAATCTTTATTTCCATAATGAGAATTAAAATTTACTGCAAAAGGAAGAACATAAAAAGTTGTTCAAGAATTACAGAAGTATTGTGTGAAAGAGCCTTTAGAAAACAACATCCTTAATGGTCCTAAACAACTTTACTAACAAAGTTGTTACTATGACGATTCGGTTTTGGCCCTTAAAGTAAGTGTTTTGTTTTCTGAGTTGTGTATTATAGTTGTTGTGATTGTTGTGTTATGTTATGGTTGTTGATGTAATTTGATTAGGTCTGATTTTTGCGTGTCACATTCTTAGGGAAAATCGTCACGGGGAGGAGATTGCTTGGTATGCAAATGCAGATATAGTAGTGCGAAATGAGCATAAATTAATGACTAATACAAATACTTGAGAGTTAGAGGCTGGAATTATAGTGTAAGTTGCTTATATATTACAGGGGTTTACATATGTAGAAATTTCATTCGATTGATGAAAAAATAGCAACAAATGACCATTTGTTGGAACCAAATTGTAATCCATAAATTTTAAATGTGTTATTAGCACGCCAATGTTAAAAGAAGCTGTTATATTAGAAACTCACCTTTATGCTGATTTTTTTTTAAAATTTAAATAATTTTAAATTTCTTGCTCTATTAATGTTCATGGTCTATTTTGGTAATTCATTTTAGATACAATGACACAATTATAAACACAATTACAAAACTAAAATACTATAATTTAATAATTTAAAAATAATAGGTATGGAATGGTCATGATAGGTTCTCTTAAAAAGCGACGATTACAAAACTTTTGATGTTAATTAATGAATGTTTAATGACAAAATCAATTGAAGATTAAGAAAGAAGTAGTTTGCAAATATCTGAGATGATATCTCACTGGCAAAAAGATTTAGTAAATCAAAGACAAATGAATGAGATTGAAGTTTTTTGTTTAATAATTAATTAGTATTTATTATAGAAACAATTAAAAAAAAGGATATCATTTACCCCAAATATAGACTATTTAAAGGGTTGAAAATTATAATATTTTTATACATCTTAAAACTTTAATATATTAATGAAAAATAGTTTGCAACAAATTTAGTGTTCACTTATTCTGCCTAAAAGAAAAAAAAATTAGAATTTAAAAGTTAAATTTTGAAATAAAATCTCTAAATCAATTTTTTTATATTTGTTATGTTAATATTTATTTTGATTTTAAGTTGTTTTTAATTTTTTTCTCCCTCTTAAAATTTGAGGCAGAATATTTCCTTACCTTTAATGAGAAATAAAATTATAATCAATAATATTAAATTTTAAACATAAGTTACTATTAAATTTTATATTTTTGAAAAAATTGAAAAATATTTTTTTATAAAAAAATAATTAAACATTAAATGAAAGGAGAAAATTATTAAAATATTAAATTTAAATTGCTATTACTTTGTTTCATAATCAATAATATTAAACTTTTAAATCATAACATGATTAATAAATTTTATTACAATTTATAAAAACCAAAATCATAATCAATAATATTAAATTTTAAATATAAGTTACTATGATTTTTAAATATTTAACCTATATTGCCTAAAAAAGTTTTAGGTTATATTATCGGAAAAAAATAGCAAAATATAGCATAGATATTAGTCATCGATATAAATACGGGAATAATAGATTATATGTTATTGATATAAATATTAGTCATTTATATCAATAAAATAATAATTTAATAAATGTGTATAATTGATGCAAATACAAAAAAATGTTTTATATAAGTAAGTTATGATTGGATAAATGATTTATATAAAGCCAATTATATTTTTAATTAAAATATGAGATAAATATATGTCACTTATAAATTAGTAAAATATATTCTACAATTTATATTTTTTGCCTAAATCGGTCTACAATTTATTTTCTTGTAGTGAATCATTCTACAAAATATTATATAATTGATTTCAATTACTTTTTTTAAATAAAATTATAACTTTTTTTATTTCAATTCTCTTTTTCTCTTTAAAAATAAAATTTATTACCCTTTTCTTATAAAGTCATTGATAATATAATAAAGTATATGAGACAAATATTTTTAGACATGGGAAAATTTAAATAATTTATATTGAACATTATTTTTATAAATAAGAATAGTGTATTGATGATCCAAATACTTTTAATAATGGGAGCAAGTTTTTTATTTATCAAAATAATTTTATAAGTAATGTCAAAACAAAATTAATATTTACCTACGAGATAATATACGGTTGATCCAAATATTTGTATATATGAAAAAAATATATTTATACTCCAAATATGAATAAAAATATATTTTTATTTTAATATGGTTCAATGTTTCACACTTAATTGTATTTTAAATTATTAATTTTTTTTTTTATTTTTGTTTTTTTCTTCCACACAATTTTTATATAGTAACTTTTGTTGTTACAATTTATTTATAATAATTTAAATCAATTTATTATCTTATTTATAGGTTTTGAAATTAATTAATTAATTTATTTATTATCATTATAACATTTAATGTTTAATAAAAAGTAAAATTTTATTTCGATCATTATAAATGATGGTTAATTGCATTTAACATTCTTTTTAATATTTTTTAAAAATTAACTTCGGTGGTATAATAATTTAAGTGATTTAAATACAAAAAACATTACGGAAAAGTTATGTTTTTTAGATATTTAATCGTATTTATAAGATAATACATTCAATTAATAAAATATCTTATAAATTAAAATAAATATAATAAAAATATTTGTATAAATATGGCTAAACAAAAATAATATTTGTATACGGGTAAAAATATATTACTTATCAAAATACGAGAAATTTATCAAAAAATGTAAATTTATCAACAATGTTTCAATTTTTTCCTAATATTACACTAATAGTAAACAATGTTTCATGATTTTTTTTATTTAATTTATCAATTTTCTTAATTTATATCCATTACTTTTTTAGCATTATTACCTTAAATATTGTCATCTTTTATAATTATATATTAATTAGTTTCATAAATATGCATTTAAATTGATTTATTTTTTTAATGGTATTAAAAAATGTAACTTAATTGTTATATAAAATATAATCTTTTTTGCGATACAACATTATCTCAATTGTGTTATTGGACATACAGAATTTCCATGAAATTCTTAACATTATTATATATTTAGTCATCATTATCTCTATGTGTCAAACATCACCCTCTAATCTTGCATTTCACACCGTCATTTCAATAGTCATACTCAAAAGTGATATTGCAACTTATTTATTAGTATGAGTAAATTATAATAAAATTCAATTATATTGTCCAACTTTTAAAATATTATGACATTTATTAGTGATTGACCATGTGCATGCTATTGTATTGTGCACATCACATTTATCTATTAAAATACTAAACATCCTATTAATTTATTGCAGGATCCGTCGTAAATTACATCATATATTTTCTATTGGTACTACAATTCTCTAGCAAAGTTGCAGAAATTATTTAACGTTTTTATTTTGATAGATAAAACTATCTTTTAATATTTTTTTATAGATTAAAAAATATGTAATAATATTTGTAAGATATTATAATTTTATTAATATATTAGGAATAGTGTACATAGTAATAATAATTAAAAATATAATTAAAAAAAATAGTACTATCTCTGATTTTATTTATAAGAAAAATAAAACATATTTTTACAAAATATTATTTTGAAAAAATATGCAGTTTTTATTATGTTAAAGTGGTTTACAATAATTATTCAAGTCACTCAATTTTAATTTTTTTTATAAATTTATAACAAAAGAGTTATAAATCATTTTTATTTTTTTAAGTAATAAATAACTAAAATTAAATTTATTATTTTGTCTTAAACTTTGAGAGAAAAAAAGTTTTTTTTAACAAATTAGGGCGGTAGTGTTGTAGGTTAATCAGTACCCAGACAAAAACACGGGTACTGATATGAGTATCCCACAAAATAGATATTTGTAATAATATTTACATAAAATGTATTTATTTATGTTGATGATATTTATTTATTAAATGAAAAAAATATTTACAATTACTATGATATTATTTGATATTTATAAAACTAAATCATTGCATAAATATTTTTATAAAAAATATCAATCGATGCCTGCGGGTATTGATTTTTTTTAAATATAAATTCTATTTTTTGTATTTATTAATTTTTATTAATTCTAATTTAAAAAAAAATAAAAACAAATTAACATAACACACCAGTACTCGGTCGATGACATGGGTACTGATATGGGTATCGGGCGATGACATGAGTACTGATATAGGTATCACATGAAATAAATATTAGTAATAATACTTACATAAAATATATTTATTTATATTGATAATATTTATTTATAAAATTAAAATAATATTTACAAATACTATGTTATTATTTGATATTTATAAAACTAAATAATTGAGTAAATATTTTTATAAAATATACCAACTGATGTCTGTGGGTATTGATTCTATTTTTTTAATATAAATTATATTTCTTTTATTTTATTGATTTTTATTAATTGTATTTTTTTTTCAACATTTTAAATGAGAACAAATGCGCGTCACTGACGTGCACCCATGCGAACACACGAGTATCATACTAGTGTTAATATAAAAGAATGTAAATTGACATATTGATAAACTAAGGAAAGGTGTCAAGTGGTAAGGGCAGATATGGAAAAATGAAACAAAACAAACCACTTTTCTTCTTTCGCATTATGTGAGAGAAATCAAAATTATGTGGGCCCCGCACTAAGGCAAGAAGAAAACCAATGTTGAAATATCACAGAGCACACAACTTTTGCACAAACATGGAATTAGTAATATAAGCATCATTCCATCAAATACAAACATAAGCATGTTTTCCACACTTGATATCAAAACCTTCGAAGAAAGTGCCGATAACAATCTGTGACACACCGATGAAGACTCACAAAACTCGACGCACTACAATTGGAACCTTGTAGCCATAATTATCCAAAACCTGTTTCGATGGTCTTAAGAACCCAAATTTGAGAATTTTCTATGATCATTGATAATAGTGTAAAGAAAGATTTGGAAATGTTGTTAAAAAGCACCAGAGATCACCCCAAACAGATCTGCAGATTGGTTGAATCACACTATTTACAGCGGAGAATATAACATTAGTGACGATAAAGTTCTTTGACCCTGATGCCTCAAACTTAGTTACGTAAAATTATCCAAACAAATATTGTATGATCATATACGACGGTTAAGAAATAAATGTGATTGTTCATTGATGAAATGGCTAAGGGTGGCCAAATGTCAAAATGCATTAATTCAAATTTATTTGAAGCAATTAAATCACTTGCATTATAAGGTAATTTTCTTTGTTTGGTTAGATGATAGATATCACAAGTTGTATTATTATCAAATTCAAAAGAAGTGTACGGTTGAGACATTTGTTTGATTCTCTTGTGAGATACAAGACCTAATCTAAAATGCCAAATGGCTCACTTAGGCATTACAAAATTATTTGCATTAAATTTGAAATCAGAACCGGTAATGTTGTAGGCATTGGCTTGGTCACAATGTTTTTAGGGTTGGTCAACAAGGTTTTGTGAAGTGGCTTTGCCTTCAAGGAGAGAATCATGTATTTACAGTCTATATAAGCCATTTTCTTGACTATCAAAACCAATAATCCTTCTAGTTTTCAATTTCTGTAAAATGCATTTATCAACAAAAAAACAACAAAACATTTCAATGCTTGACACAATTTTGAAATGGAATTTAGATTTAACTGAAAGTCATGTGCAAATAAAACATGGTTCAGATAGAAAATGGGTGAAAATATGATGTTGACTACAACATAATTACCAATTAGGAGACTAACTCTAATTGGTTTGATCTTATATGAACTAAACAAATATATGGATGAGAAAAAATGATTAGCTCATGAATCCAAGATCCGTGAGCATGAACGATTAACAGTCTTAGAAATGCTATAACACATGATACTTGATGGTGATTCCACGAATTAATGACTTGTTGAAATCTTATTAGTGGCTAAGGCTTGAACTGAGGTAGCCAAATTTGAATGTTGGAGCAAGGTAACAAGTTGCTCATATTGAGCTTGAGAAATAGGAACATTGTTACTTGCAGAAGAAGCTACTTGATCCTCATCAACATGCTGAGGTTATTCACTATGTTCAAGCTAGCTTGTATTCATAGAAGATTTGTCTTTGTTGAAATTGGGATGACCATGCTATTGATAGCAAAAATAAATAGTGTGGCCACTTCTATGATATAAATATTACTACGGAAAACCCATTTAACAAAGGTTGGGAAATATATATATATATATATATATAACCACGCGGGCCCAAACGTTGTTATGTAGAGTGTGGTTGTATATATGATACTTACAATCACGGCCTAGTAACCGTTGTAATAAACTAGAAAGCGTGCACCCTATCACAACAGGTTTTCCAAAAGACCGTTGTGATAAAAATAGCGTGCGAGATATTATAACAGTTATGATATATAACCGTTGTTACATTTTCTGCAGAATTAACAAATATTATCGTGCTTTTATAATTGATCCCATTTTTTAACTTGTATTATTGTTCACCATATCATAGCAGAAAATACAACTCACATTTGTGATAAAGTTTTCATAATAATATTAATTGTATCATAATCATAATATCACATAAATGTATCATATTCAATACACCATCAGTCAACATACAAACCTAATCAACTATAACCTATTTCGTCATTGTTGTTACAACAAATGCAATGAACACTACAAATAAAAAAAATCCAGGTAATCTTCAACTGTTTTTTCAGGATCTTCACCTTCAACTTCGATTCGTCCTCATTGGCTTTGGAGGTGTTAACCATCTCCTTCTCCTCATTCAAGTTCTTTACCAGTGAAGAAATTATTTCTTTTGCCCTAGGATCCATCTCCTCATCCAACCAAGAAAATTGAGAGTATTTTTTGTATCGTTGAATCTTATACATCACAGAGCCATAGAAACGGCGGCCTGGGTTCGAATCGGTCCATGTCGTCATCAACGGAGCGTCGAGACCACACTTTCATACATACCTTGAACGACTTGAGGACCTGCTTCTATGGCAACAACCGGAGTGCTGAGAAATTTTAATGGAAAAATTTAATGGAAACTTGAAGAAACTGGGTGAGAAGAAGACGAACAGTGACTGGGGGGAAAAGAAGACGAAAAACAATTCAAAAGGATTTGATGGAAATTATGAATTTCATCTATTTTATGAAGCCATGAAGAAAAAGTACAAGGTGAATAAAGTTTACACAATAGCTTCATACTTCTTGTATTTTTCTTCATAGCTACACAAATCATATGTATCATAGCTAAAGTATGCGCTTTGTTAAGGTGGTGAAGACGAATCTGAAAAAATGAGAACAATCACCAAATGAAAAAATGAGAATCCATTTTTAACAAGAAACGTAAACGAAATCAAATCATAAGTTTAATGAACGAACCTCAAGTTAGCGATTGGTGAAGATAAATCTGAAGACGTATCTGAAGGTTGAAGGATGTTAGGGTTATGTTATGATAGAGAAGAGTGAAATATGTTAGGGTTTTCTTTTGAGAGATACGACTGTTATGTACTGAACGATAGATACTTTCGCTTATATACTAAAAAATATCACTTTTCATCATGGTTAGAAAGAAAAACCGTGATGCAATTTACATATTTTACAACAGTTTTATTATACCGTGGTTAAATAACTTGGTTAAATAAGTCCTCTAACAACGGTTGGTTGACTTCACCGTTGTAAAATCATTTACAATTTATTTTTTAAATAATGGACTTAAGTGACACACGCTTAATGTACTTTTAAAAATGGAAAAAATGTAGTTGTTGAGAATCGAAGCTTACTACACATCATTTATTACTACAGTGTTTTAAGACAACCGTCATTAAATTACTGTTTATAAATCCATCTACTCACTGAGCGTGAAAATTTTAACCTATTACAACAGTGTATATGAATCCGTTGTACACCTAGCGTTGTTGAAACTAATTTTGTTCTTAAAATTTGATATTTGTGTAGCATTGACCAAAACGTATTTATCTTCAGTCGATACTAAGTTTCTATGATTGCTTTCTTCTTAAATCACAAGGGAGTAAATGTGATTGATGGATGGTAAATGATCCATAAGCAATACCGAGTTTTGACAATAGACAATGTGTTATTCAAACCTTTTAAAAATTGGATGACTTGATCTTCAAGTCCATATTCTTGAGAAATTCAAATAGCAGCACATCTACATATGTGAATGCAAGTACACATTGGTAAAGGACGATGAGAATTGAGTTCTTTTCATATATATTTCAATTCAAGAAAATATTCCATGATTGTTCTTGAACTTTGCTTGACATTGTTGATTGATGAGCGAAGTGTTGAGATCTTGACATGACCAGCTTTTTCAAGAAAATATTCCATGATTGTTCTTGAACTTTGCTTGAGATTGTTGATTGATGAGCGAAGTGTTGAGATCTTGACATGACCAGCTTTTGAAAAGCGTTCATGTAAATCATTTTAGACACCTAACACATTTTCATGAAAGACCATAGTTGATTCAATCTGATAAAAAACAAAATTGATATTCCATGAATGTATGAAATGATTGCATCGTTTCTATTGAGCATAATTAAGATCATCAATGGCAGGAATTTGGATGGTTCCGTCAATAAATTTCAAATTGTTTTTGGCTCCCAAAGAACACTTCATGGATTTGCTCCAAGCTAAGTAATTCGATCCATCTAACTATGGAGTTACATTGACTATGTTGGGGTTCACTAGGATGAACATAATATGCTAAATTTGAGTCGAGTTGTTGTTGTGGTGGTGTTACACATAGGACTTTAAAGTTTCTCTAAGCAATCAAAATGTTATTCTTTGAATTAATTTATATGCCTCGTCTCTAAGGGTTTTAGCCGGGCCTTTACCTTTTCAAGAGAGATTAGAGTCATAGTTGATTCCATTTAGTAGAAATTATTGCAAGATTTATCACTTTGTTTATGAAGAAGTTTAAGTCAGATTCTTCCCTCTTTCAAAAAGAGGTCGGGATTTCAATCAATTCCACTTCAGAGGGAGTATCATTTAATATTATTTTTGACATAGTCTTAGGAGAATCTTCTATGGTTTTGATCAATGTTTTAAAAACCGGACCGAACCGGCCGGTTCAACCGGTTAGACCGGGATCCGGAGATGAATCCAGTTGGGTCAACTTTTCAAAACCGCTAGTGGGTCAAAACCGTGGTTAAACCGAAACAACCGGATTGAACCATCCAAAACCATTCGAACCAAAGAGGCGGAGCCGGATTTTTAAAACCGTCCGGTTCAAAAAAATTCATCAAATTGACCATTTTTTTAATTTTTTTTTTTAATTTTAGTGTGTTAATATCAAAACTTAACATACATTCCCCAATCACAAAAACGAATTTCGTGTGTTTTTTACAACCATACAAATTTTTAAGTTTTGTCACTCCATTATATCACACTCCATCATTATTATGCTCTCTCTTTCAAACATAGTCACGATGTCCAACTCTATTGATTGTCGTTCAAGTCAATATTATTTGTTGTTGTCTATTAAGACTTGTTTGTCGTACTTCAACTCAAATTCGATTTTTTGTTGTTTAATGAAGTATATTGTATTATTTATATTTTGAAATTCTATCTTATTTAATTTAGGTATTCTTAATTATTTGAACTTTATTTTAGTTGTTATATTCTATTATTTTAATCTTGATTTGAATTAATTTAATTTATTTTGTTATAATTCTTTAGTTTGGTCAAAATATTCTTAAATGATGGTTGAAATGAAGTGTAGAATTATGTTAATGTTATATATTATTGATATTGTTGTATTAAATTTGTAATGGATTTTTAAAATATTTATTTTATTAAGTTGAGAACATATAATAATGTGTGACATATCTATAAAATTTAGTTTCATATTATTAGTTTATTTAATAAACGGTTCGACCGTAGGTTTAACCGGTTTAACCAATTGAACCTTAAACCGTAAATTTTACCGGTTTGATCTCCGGTCCGGTTTTTAAAACATTGGTTTTGATAATAACAAAATATAAAAACTATTTTATTCTCTAATATTTGTTATATATGTAAAAAGATATTGAAAAAATTCTACGCAATCTATACTTTGAAAATATGATGCAAATCTATTTTTGTGAAGTGATCCTCTAAATTCAATACACGTCTGGCAAGATATCTGTCACAATGGTGATTAAGAACCTATGAGAATGAATATGGTTGAGCTTCGTATGAACACATCATCGCCTTCTGCAAAAGAATTGCTCAAGCAATTCATTATATCCATCCGGTCAACTCATCGATACATAGTAAATACTTCGATCCTCCATATAATCAATAAATATATGAAAAATTGTTATGCAAAAAACATATTTAACGATTTTTCTTTCAACATAATGAATTCAAATTTAAGAAATGATTTGAAATAGTACACAATGTACAATAATAGAAATAGTGTGCGACAACTCATGTTGTTAATGGAAGGTTATATGAAATTATTAATTAAAATAAATGTTAAATATACAATATTTTTGTAATGTAGGTGAATTTTAATTTATTTTCTGTAAAAAATTTTTTTGAATTCCTTTTAAAATATTAAAATTTTATGTCTTTTTGGCTTTTAACCATCAAAATTATCCTCTGTAAATATTTTTTTTTTTGTTTATCTCCCAAATTCAGTGTTAAAATTACATGTTTAAAAGGATAAAACAAAAAATATATATTATAAAGGATAATAAAAAAAAATATTACAGAGATAAATCAAAATTCACCTACATTAGGGGTGGGTGTTGTATATTTAACTATTACAATAATATATTGGATCACAATGACTCAAACCCAACTATTACCACCCATAATAGACCAATCAAACAAGAAAAATTTTACCCTATACCCTATCATTTATTCCCCTACCCTTACATTATATTTTTTTGACCAAAATATCCTCGTATAAATAAGTAAAATTTTCCTATCTCTAAACGCTACTTGATTAATATTTTCAACAAATATGGCAAGTATTATATACTTTCCTAAAAAGAATATTAGGGATGCTAATTTATATTTACACGAGGTTTAAATAGAGAGTGTTGAGTGGAGAGAAATTTAAGAAATAAACATGCTAAATATTTTAATTTAATTATTATTTAATTAATAATAATAATATTTAATTATTAATAATAAAAGATTAATTAATAGAATGAAGAGAAAAGTTATGTAGGGTAGTTACTATGTTAACATATTATTGGTAGGTGGTTGCATTTTTAAAAAATTTCAGGACATTTCTTATTACATTTGTTAATTAATAATTATTTAAATTATAAGAATGTGACTTAGTCGAAATTTTAAATGATAGAGTTAATAATAAACTAGCCATTTATCCGTGCGATGCACGATATATATATATATATATATATATATATATATATATATATATATATATATATATATATATATATATATATATATATATATATATATATATTATTAATTATATTAAAAGTATATATATATATATATATATATATATATATATTATTAATTATATTAAAAGTATATATATATATATATATATATATATATATATATATATATATATATATATACTTTTAATATAATTAATAATAATAATAATAAATGTGCATAAATAAAAATTCATATACTAATCTATTTTTACAAATCAATTTATCTTATATAAGTAACTAATAGAATTCAAAATTAAAGATAATAAGAATGAGATAAACCATAATAAAAGAAATAGTAAATAAATGAAAAGAAAAGATAAATAAGTGAAAGAAATAAATAAAGATAAAAAAATGAGTAATATAATAAATTAAAATTAATAAACAACAATAATATTAAAAGAACTTCAAAATCAATCCCTACAAAAAAAAGAATTAACTAATATCAATAAAATTAAAATAACATAACTTATTATAACATTGAATAATAAAATTAAAATTAAAATAATATTATAGTATTCATCTTATAATTCTCCATCTTTCATTCAACAAATTTTTACGAAAATATATATTTTGTAACTCTTCAAAATATGTACTTACAAATAAATCAAGAATTTTTTTTTTTTTGAACAAGAAACTTTAATGCTATATATCAACAAAATTTAGTCGAGTCAGGATGTTAGGACATTGTATTCGACATCTTTTTAGAACTTGCTATATTTGTCGAGTCAGGATGTTAGGACATTGTATTCGACATCTTTTTCTGCAGCATTCTTCATTAAGTTTTAACCAAAATTTAGTCAAACCTCAGGAGCTTTCAATCTCCCCATTTTGACAAATTTTGGCTAAAATTCCTTTTGGACAATAAACCCAGGGTGCTCCTTACGTCTCTTCACCCTGAGTGGCGGTTATGATTGGAATACTGATGTGACTCTAATCATGTTGGTGTACATGAGGGAGAGGATGACATTCATTCTCCCTTTCTCCATGAATCTATACTTCCTCACCTGGGGGGAAGAATTTTGCTACTGAAGCAACCAAACACCAACCTGGGTAACTCAGAACACAGGACACGACAGTGTTCATAACTCAGATCACAAGACACGAGAGAAGGACTCAGAATATATGGGAAACAGAGACTCAGTCAGAATGTCCTAACATTCTGTCAAACATCCTTGCAAACCAACTGCAAGGACAGACTCAACCCTTGTACTTTTCTCCCCCTTTTTAGCCAAAAATTGACAAACATGTTCAAGACATACCCATACCCAGACTGAGCAAACCTACAAACGGATAAACCCCATGGGAACCCAGCACAACAGAAAAGACAACCTACGACAAGATGAGGGCGATAACACCCTTTATATACAAGAGAGTTTTTCTTAGGATGTAACGAACCATTGGACGTAACACATGTCCATTTAATGTGAGCATTAAATGAAAGTGTGTATTTTGATAGACACAAGTGCACTGGCTAAGTCGCATTTGACTATTTCTTCCTTTTAACAAGGACTATTCAAGGAATGTGCATTTACCGAAACACATGTTTAACACGCGTTCCCTAAGATACATTTTCTCCACCGTCCAACACAATTATTAAGAAGACAATCATACATCCTAACCAATGTTCTGACATCTTGTCAGACTTTGTTTAGTCCCTCTTGTAACATATATTCAAACCCTTTCAACCAGAAGACCAAGAGTAACTGACCAAGATGTTAAGACATTTCTTCAAACATCTTTCAATTAGCAGCAACAACTCTCAAGATACTTGTATTCCTCCTGATTCAATCCATTGACACCCAATGATAGAATCAGAACAACCTGGTAAGTTCACCCAGAACTTATACCAATAGAGCAATTTCATGACATCTCGTCTGACATATCAACCTCACCTGAGGAAATCTATCACAAACTGCTTGAAACCATAAACAATCTTGATAAACAATCTGCACCACTGTAGCCATATATCCAAAACAGAAGTCTAACTCCCCCTGCTGTAGATAACCAGTGCTGCTTTGCTCGAAGAACACCCTGAATGAATGGAAAACATAAGACGCATATTCATGTCTTCAAGAGCGCACCCTCTGTTTAACACACCTGCTGAACGCATTCACCTAATGCTTGAACCTCAAGCAATCCATGTACCACACTAGTACATTTAACAGACATAAGTTATCCCCCTATCTTTCTCAACAGATGCTGCTTCAGCAAGAAACACCCAAAATCACCACATGATATCCCATGACAACTTCATGACCATATAGTGAGAGTACTAGGAACACATCCTTGTACCACAACCAATAAAATCTTGGATTGAGACCAAAACACCATTGATCCCTCTCATCCAGAAACCATCCATACACCACACGAATTCCTCCTGAATTCTCATGTATAGATCTCCTTGTTCCCTGAGATACAGCCCAATTGAATCTGAATGCTTCACATTCCTCAAAGAGACATACAGAGCCCCTTAGTTTGCTAGCTCGCCCAGATGTTCTTCAAACTTGAAGGACATCAAACATGTGCTCCAGAAATCCTCAGCTTATTTGCTCCACAAGCACCAAATTGATCCACTTCTCTCTAGCAAGCCTTGTAGCAGAAGAAACCACTTCTCTACAAGTACTCTGACTTCAGCAATAGTCGGTCTTCTAGATAAACACCCCATGATCCAAGACAGTATTCAATCTATCATTCTCCCATATGATATGTTAGAATACGTCTTAGACAAGATGTGAGTCTCAAGTTCCACACTCAAAACTTAGAATCCTACTCCAAGGATAACCAACCCAGATGATGTTCTAACATCAGTTAGGACACCCTTCACATATCACAGACACCAACCAACATGGTTCTAGATATGCTCCACCACTGGACTTACTATCTGCATAGTAATCCAACTAAAGATCTTCAAATAACACTGCACCACCAGCTTGATTGACAAGAACTCCAGATAACCGAAGAGAGAAATAAACTCTCATCCACCAAAAGAAGGTAATCTTCCATAATCAACTTAGAACTTCTACCACAAGCTCCGAGATAGAACTAGACCAGAACCTCCTTAAGTCTTCAACCAACTACCCTTCTGCCCAAGAGTAATTAGTTCCAAGCACCCTGCTTGAATGCATAATAAAGATCAACCAAATGCCACTGTTTGGTTTATCTTATCTTTTCTTCAGAGTTTCAGACAATCTTCTGATCCACCAATGAAACATAGTCTTCAAGTTACATGATCTACTTACTCCATAGCAAGCCATCTTGGATCCACCAAGCCTTAGACATGTAACATCTTCTCCTTCCACAGCTCCCGCAAACTGCATGAGATAGACCTTTTTAAAGCATTAATTCCATTTATTTCTGAGAAGATCAACTTATCTTGCGATGATGCGCCACAACATCAACTAAGACTCTGAAGTTTCTGCTTGATGTCACGACATCTGATCAGACATCTAGCTGATGAATTCAACCATTCCTTCTGCCACTTAGAAGAACATCTTCCCTATAATAAAACAAGAGTTCCATGTTCTCATAGACTTGATTCAACAACCAAGTTTGAGTAGACAACCTCCATCCTGCTTAATCATATCACAGGCATTCAATTCAAGCTCACATCTTGATGAATATCTGCTTCACAACACCAAAGAACTCAAACGTGCCAAGTATGATTCTTCAGAAGAGAAGTAGTCATAGATTACACCACAGCTATGTGAGAGCAAGAATTGTCTCTACAAGTCAATCTATGTTTTGATGATAACAATAGGTATTTGTGAAAGAACCATTTTATGGTCTAACGTGTGTTGTGTGCAGATCATAAGAACTAAAGACATCAGAACTAACATGCACCAGCTAGATGTACTATGATTGAATATATACATATGCGAAGTTACTATGTGTGACTAAAGTCGCGAGAAGTAAGAACACTTCTTTATCTAGTCATGATCAGCCAGATCCAAGGATGCCAAGATTGCTGTTGCAATGCTCTTGTGGATGCTCTCTAAAAGTGATTGAGATTTTGAAGATAGAGAAGCTTCTGAAAAAGTACACTCTGAAAGAACCAAAGTGCGGAAGACTCCTATGACTTGAAGCTCGGATGGCAAAAGGCGCTGAAGACCAAGTACAGAAAGAATCTGAAGACTGATGAGTTCCTGAAGATCAAGGTTTCAAATAAGAAGTTCTGAAGACTCTGAAGATAGACTCTGAAGATTCGGAAGACTTGAAGTAGAAAAGAATAACGTTCTTAAAGACCAAGTGCTGAAGTTCTGAAGACTGATTCCTAATGGACTTCTTCCATCGACTGAATACTTGAAGCATCAGATATTCTGCTAAGAAGACTCTACTCATGCTTCATCAAATTAACATCAGAAGCCATTGAAGTTTTGAAGTCTAAATATTACTGTTGTGAGTTAAATGTACACACTGCCCAAGAAAAGATGTCCGGTCACTTCTCCTGCTGCAAAAAGGAGATGTGTCAGTACAACTCATTATATCACAACGTCTCTTTTCCAAACAGCCAACAGTATTCTCAAACGGCTATATTTCTACTGGCTATTTAATGGAAAGAGTTTTTGCTTCTGATGTGCCGATCACTTGTAGAATCATGAACTGAATGTTCATCTACAAAATTGACCAAGTCATTGTGAAGATAGCAACAACGATGAGTTCTCGTTGTAACACTTAGAATATTCAAAATCTATCATTATTTCACCAATGGCAATTGTTGTTGAAACTCAAGAAGAAAAATCAACACAACAACAACAATAAAAAACAGAAGTTGTTGATGAAGAAGACAACAATTAAGATCTGTCAAGTCATCAACCTACCTTCTCGTCAGGACAACATTGAAGATCTGAAGCAAGGAGTTGCTGCTCAAGCTTGCTCAACCAAGAAGACGAAGAAGAAGATCTACAAGATGTCAACAATTATAATATCTAAATATATCTTTGTAGTTTCTTAGGAAAGCAAGGAGCTGTTGCTCAAATCTTGCTTGAACACATGTGTATGTTCTTTGTACTTAAACTTAGGAGAAACTTGCTTATGAAGAAGCACAATCTGTAATCTCCAGTTTGCCAATTCAACTAAATGAATTGAGACTCCTCAAGTGAACGTTATATCCTGATGGGATCTCTGAACGGTTCAGCTGTGAGTTGAGGCCCTTGAGTAGATCACATGGTGATTAGATACTTAAGATAACAATGGATGAGGGTCATTGTGGAAAATCCTGAAATATGGTCAGTAGCGTTATATTCATTGTATTGAATCCCTGAACGTCTAGCTGTGAAATCCCAGTAGTGGGTCTACTCAGTCAATGAACGTTATATCCTGTTGGATCCCGGAACTGTTTATTGGGTTGTTAGTCACAGTGCGGCTGTACCAGTTGTTAGTCACCGGCGTGGCCCGTGCAAGTGTAATCATGATTTGGTTATAGTGGATTAAGTCCTTGTGTTCAAGGCGAAATCACCTGAGGAGGGTGGACTGGATTAGCCCGCGTGGTGAACCAGGATATATCGTGTGTCCTTTACTCTCTTGCTTAGTATTTCTATTTATGTTTCTGCATTGAATATCAGAACCTCATATCAGAACCTCATATTAAAGAAAGTCAGAACCTTGCAGCCTATCTATGATAAGCTTCCGCACTGCAAGCTCTGAGTATCATATCTTATGATCAAAACCTATATGGTTCTCATGCTCCATAGTTAAGAGATCAGAATCTCTCAATAAACATTGAAGGTTCTTGAGCGTCTCTCTAACAAGATGCGAAATGTTAGAAAAAGAGTAAATACACAATTCAAACCCCCCTTTCTTGTGTCTTTCTCGTACCTTCAATTGGTATCAGAGCTCCGGTTATGTTATTGATTCACATCAAACACTTAACAGTGTCAGAAAAAGATCCAGATGTGGTGCGTAGAAGTACTCTGGGTGAAATTGAAATCCACTTACAATTCTGTAACAGTTCAGCAGTTGACTGTATACAAAATTGTATTCAATCTGATTACTTCTTGAGCAATTCACTGTTTCTATATGGAGTCATTAAAATTGAAGAATCAGCTAATAAAATAAATTCATCAGATAAGAAACTGTATTTGTTGAATGCTCATCCTGAAAAATACGTATGGATAAAACCACGTATATACTTAAAAGATGAATCATCAGAAAGCAAGAAATTTTGTTTGCTGAAGATTAATTCTTTATGAGTTTTTGAGATGTTTTCAAGAAATGGATTAGGTCCACCCTTGACTTTCTCGCTTGAAACTCATTCAGAACCTCTTCATGTAAAGAAGGAAGATTGTTGTTCTAAGATCTTGAATTTCAGAATAAAATCTGTTAAAGCCAGAATCTAAAAAAATCAGATTATTAGGAAAGATTCTGAACGAACTCTTAAGCCTTAATTGATTCAGAAATCAATCTCTAAACTTGAGATTATACTAATGGAATCAAATATTGATAATCTGATTTTCATCAGATCAAGTGTTCTCAGAACCTCTTGAGCTATGAAATTAGAAGTTATCAATCCAGACATCTAGGTTCTCTAACTGATGTCTTAAAAGATGACATTAATAATGTTCTTTTGAAGAAATTAGGTAACTCATAGATATGCGTGACCAAAACCCAAATAATTCGATCAACATTGTGAGAACAAGAAGTTTCATGCTAACCATGTCTAGTGATGTACACATGTGTTGAGTTATGATATTTTGGTTCTGAACAAGTTCTGAAACAAGCTTGAGGAACAAAGTCAGAAGTTGTTATGTTAATTCTTCTTTGTATAACCTCTCAAAGGTTCTCACTAATCTTGTGAAATCAACCATCTTTCGAAGAAAAGAAATTCTCACAAACGCAAACTGAATTCAGGCTATGAAAGGAGAACTCAAACAATTCTCAAAGTTTGTCATTTAAGATTCAGATCCATAACTTAAGAACTATATCGGAACCAAACAGGTTCTATGGATCAAGGAGATGAGGAGTGAGAAGCAATCAAAAACTGATTTAATCTGTTGCTTATGAATAGGGTCATCAAAGAGAATTTACTGTTCACTCAGTACTGCTCCTAAGTATATGAGTGTCAACTTTCCTTCAGAACATTCATTACATTGCCTTACCAAAAGGAGTGCATGTAATTGGCTAAGTTCAGATGAAGCGGTCACTATGATCATGTTAACTCTTAATCTCGGTTATTATAACCTAGAGAGTTGATGGACAAGATTGAACAAGAAAAGAGAGAAAGCTGTAATTCAACCAGGATCACATTCCAAGAAAATATTCTTTTTCCTCAGAAGTCAGATCACAAGCGTAACTTGAAGAACCCAAGAAATCTCTACAGCTTACTCGGAAATAGGCAGAATCAGAAAGATGCTCAAAGATTCAGAGACGAATGCTTTCACGAAAAGGTTTAGCTAAAAGATTCTCTTTAAAAAGTTAAGCATCCCTAAGGTACACCTTCTCTTTCTCTTATAATATGAAAACCCATAAAATACTTCTCTAAATTGTCATGACTAGTTAAAGGTTTAGGACTCATTACATACCTCTTCAGGAAAATAATTCCACTATAAAAATATCTATTAAAACTTAGCTATAAGAAATTACTAGATAAAAGAAAATCTTTTAACAAAATCTACACGCAAAGGGAACACCATAATAAATGCGAATCTTTTGAAAACATAACATATCTCTGACAGCTAAATAAAATCTCATTAAAATCTTTTGCACTAACCTATATCTTCCCTAGACTAGGCATAATTTTACCTACTTATTCTATAAAATCACGTCTCCCTTTCATACTCTTATACTCAAAACCCTAAAATTCTAAGCCTCTTCATCCATCCTTTATCATGCCTCCACTAACCTTTCTCGGTAATCCAAATCTCCTTGAACTCATTCCTGAGAAACGGTTCTCATTCATTACTCCTTCACTCTCAAGAAACACTGCGTGTAGTATAGCAGATATTTTATATACTCAACAATGGACTAGGTACTCCATGATGCTAGAAAAGCCTATCTGTGTAAACCTGGTCAAAGATTTCTGGAAACATGCTGATCTTGATATTGAAAGCAAATGCATCACTTCCTATGTTTTTGAAATCCCAATTGACATCAACCTATTCTCAGTGATCCTTGCAACTGGATGTGAGGATGTTGGAATTCATGTTGATTTTGACAGACACAATTTCTTTCCTGCAAGAAATTTTGCATCCCTTCAAGACTTAACCTCTAGATACATTCCCTATAATCCTGAGAATCTCCTACCTACTCCCAGAGCCTGGTACAAACTTATGTTGTCAAATTTTCTTCCCAAAATAGATAGCAATAATCTAATTCGATTTCACGACCATAAGTTCATTTATTTACTAATGAATGACTTTCGAATAAATTTACCATACTCAATCTTCAACTGTTTCTGGAAAACCATTCTTGAGTCTCGAAACCTCACAAAATCCTACATTCCTTATGGAAGAGTTTTGTCTGAGATTTTCTTCAGGGATGGAATTGTGGACATGATCAAGGAAAGAATCGAAGAAGATGGTCCTGATGAGTTTTCAGAAAACTGCTTGTTGAAGACAAAATGTGAAGTCTTTAGTGACTAGAGAAACTATGTTAATTATGCTTTAATCGTTCTTTTGTACTTGTGCTAAATTGTCCTTAAACTAGTTAAGAAAACGTATTATCAAATCTATAATCATTAATTAAAGTCTCTCTTTGAAGAATAAAATTTTACATAGATAATAAAGCCTTATTAGAATTTTAAATATTAATCCATTAAGAATTTTCTGCGACTCAAATTTATTACCATCATTAATGTACCTGACTCATTGACCATTCACCAAAAAGCCATCATTAACTCCAGTATCCTCTCCAATAAATAAGTAGCTAACTCGTCTCTTTAGCTACACACGTTTACATCTCTCTATATACCCAAGATTTAATACAATATCTAGGAAATAACAAATCAAATCCTATCCCCAAAAGCGATCTTCACACTTCATCCTAACTCACCTATAAATAGTAGGATTCATCTCTCTTCACTCTCAATTACAAAATTCTAAACTCACTAAAAATAATTAACTCTCAAAGAAACAGACCAACCTTCCATGGAAACAAAGAAAATCTACACCTTATTCCTGAAAAGAAACTCAACCTTGCTCATCCCGGAGACAATGGTTTGGAGATACTCAGAAGCATGCAAGCCAAGTCTTGGCAGGGCTACTACGCTCTCCTATATGGTCCCATCTATCCAAACCTTGTTAAAGAGTTATGGAAATATGCTAGAATTAGCAACGATGGAAAAACCATCTGGTCGGAAGTCTACCTTCAACCCATTGTTGTCTCTGTCTCCTCTATAGAGAAAATCACTGGTTGTGTCTCCTCCGGAGCTACGATTGATGACTATCAATCGAACCTAAGCTTGGTGGATCAGTGTAAAATTTTATTTGACGACTCAGTCCCTTACGAACCAAACAACCCTGAGAAGCTTTTCCCTTTTCCAAAAACATGGTTCAAATTTTCCCTGACCAACCTTCATCCTCGTATGGGTCCTGAGAACATTTTAACACACAACGACAGAATCCTTATCTTTCTTCTAACATATCATGTTACAATAGATCTCCCTAAAACCATTTTTAATCACATGAAACATTCTATCAAAGTCTCTAGAAACAAAGTGCAGGCCTTCATTCCGTATGAAAGAATAATATCGAAAATACTTCTACAAGAAAAGGCCTGGGATTTAATTATCAGGCTTAAACCTGGTACTTATCCTGTTGAAATCAGTTGTGAGAATATGGACAGTGTTGAGGATTCTGATGATTAAAGTTGTGATGATCTTCTAGCAGTTGCTATGTTACAGTCTTTAATATTTTTGTGTTTAATGTACAATCTCCCCTGAATTAATGAAAATGCTTTATTAGTCTCATGTGAAAGCTTTAGAACCTAACTCCCTCACTCTTTCTCATAGAATCTCTTAGATAATTCAACCAGTATTGGAAATCATAATGGCTAAATTAAAAGAAACTCATTAATTTATCCCATCTAGAAAATTGCGTACAAAAGACTACTTCCCTATTTCTTACTAGAAATTTCTCAGTCGTTCAACTCTCTTGAAATACGCATACAACCGTTAGAATTATCTACAGATTCCGTGAATATCTCGGAAAGTTATTGACACTACAGGATCTGTATCAACAGTTAGTCTCTAGTCTTGAGATTTGTTCTGTCTGTAGATAGAGATTGTTATCCTGTAATACAATTGTATCCTTTTGTAAGATAGATGTTTTGTTAATCTTTATCTAATGTAATCTATGTCTTTAGTTGTTTAATCTAATCTATGTTTAAATACAGTTAATCTGTTAAATGAGCTCTGTCGCGGCCGGCTAAAAATTTCGAGTCGCCATCATATTTTTTAAGGAAAATAATGATAAACATACAATCCTAATCCCAAGGGCAGAGTTTCCTTAGGTTCGGGAGTCGGTTAAGTGAGGGGAAGGTGTTAGGCACCCCTCACTTCCATTGTACTCAATGGGATCCTCCTTAGATTTTAGGGTATGCTTGTTTGTTAGTCTAAATGATTTATTTACAAAAGAAACCTAAGTTTTTTTTATTAATGTACTCGCTAGGGTTTACAACCCTATGCCTACGTACCTTCAATTTTGAAGGATCTGAGTAACCGTAGTTCACCTCCCCTATTCCTACCCCCTAATCCTATTCCCATTCCTAATCGTAAACCCATTCCTAATCCTAAACCCAATCCACTATTTATACTCTTGGATAAAGAGTTCTATCCCTTGATCTATTATTATTACTCCTAGATAAGGAGTTTTATCCCTTGATCTATTATTTATACTCCTAGATAAGGAGTTTTATCCCTTGTCCATTGTTTATGCTCTCGGACGGAGAGCCATATCCCTTAATCCTTTTATTTATACTCTCGGATGTCAAGAGTTCTATCCCCTAATCCATTATTTATGCTCTCAGATATCAAGAGCTCTATCCCTTAATCCATTTATTTATACTCTCGGATATCAAGAGTTCTATCCCCTAATCCATCCCTAATTTAGGCTCTCGGACCAAGAGCATTATCCCTTGATTTTATATCCCACATAAACAATCCTTATTTATTATTAAAATACTCCCTTAATTTATTTAGCACAATAGAAAATTAAGTTTAATAATTTATAAAAAAAAACCTATTTTATCCCCTATCCCAAAAATTATGTTCCTTTGTTTATGTTATCTGAAATTAGAGCTCTACCCCATGTTAAAAACCCTAGAAGTCCCTTAGATATCCCATATAAAAATAACTTGAATTTTCATAATAAAAAAAATAAAATCCCAAAGGTTATTTTGCTAAAACAAAATTTATTACCCCCAAATTAATCCCAAAATAATTTTTTTGAAATATAAAAAATACCCCCACAAATAGTATTTAATCCCAAATAAAAATAAAATTCCAAATGAAACCTACAACGATTTATTAAATAAAATCCACAAAACCTAATTTTTCTTTATTAAAAAAAAACCCCATCAAATTAAATTAAATACTTAACCCAATAGTGGAAAATCCCCAAAGCCCTATTTCCACTCCCTAATTAAAATTTAACCCAATTAAGTCATTAGATTAAATAATTAACCCACTTATTCAACAAAAGACCAAAGTTAAAACCTAATCAAATAATTAAATCAAGGAATTAATTTAATTATCTAAAACCTAAAGTCTAAAACCTACCTTACTAATTAATTTAAGTAATTAAATTAATTATCAGAGAACTAACTCAAGACTTAAATCCTAATTAAATAAATAAACTAAGTCATTAATTTATTTAATTAAAAAAATAGGGGGGGTGTAGTTTCTATTGAGGCAAAGGCAAATGGGCTTATTCTGGGGGTGCCATTAGCAGTCCGAGCGCAAGGCCCATCAACCCCAAAACCCAGATTGGCCAGGGAAGTCCATGTGGAGAGAGTCTGACTTTGACTCTCTCCTGAACGCGAGATGAAGATCAGACGGATCACTATGACTCTGATATCCACACTTGATCTCAAAGTATGATGATCATGTGGTTACGATCATCAGTCAACGAAGACCCACGGTACTGGCACGCGCGTTGGATCCTCTGGTTGACTGGAAAGTCAGCCGATCCAAAGGAAATGAGGAATGCCACTTGGCGTGAATCTATGGTCACCCAGATGGAGTATATAAACTGAATCTCTCTCAGATCTACTTCATTTTCTATTTTCTTTCTCTCTCTACCTTCACTCCTTCTCTCTCTATCTCAATTCTCTCTCGCTTCTTTCTAACCTCCTCCCTCCAGTGAGCCTCCGCCACCGTGTACCACCATACGAACCACCCTCAATTCCAGATTTCCGGTTGGTATTCAACCGGAATCTTCAAAGCCACATGAACCCTAAACCCCCCACGAAGAACCCTAGACCCATTCCACCCAGAATCGTCCAGTTCTTCAGGGTTCAAGATGAACCCTAAGAAACCTAGGGTTCTTGGGAAGAACCCTAACCCTACCTTCAATCCAAAACCTAGAAAACCCTTAGAACACCAAGAACCATAACCCTCAACGATGAACCCTCGGGTTCTTAACTATGAACCCTAACCCCACCCCTAAGAACCTTAACCCCAGATACGAACCCTAACCCTATTAAATTCCCCAGAAAACCCAGAACACGCAAACATTCAACAATTCAAAGCTAAGTAGTTTTTAATTACCTTCCTTGCAGTGGTATTGGTAGTAATTTATCCAATTGTCCTTTCTGGTTTCTGTTTCTAATCCCTCTCTCTCTGATTTTCGCAGGTACTCGAATGGAGCTCTGTATTTGTTTTTCGTTCCCTAATCTCCCTCTCCGTCTCCAACCCCTTTCTCCCTAATCTCTTTTCGTTTTATAGACTTAAGATTAGGTCAAAAATTAATTAGGTTTAGAATTGATTTAGGAAATTTTTTATGTTATTTGATCAGATTTGTCTGATTTGATTTTTTTTTCTGTTTTTTAGAATTAGGTTTTCAAATCTGAGTTGTAATTTTAAATCCAATTTGACTTTGTTGTACTCTTTTGATTGTGTAATTTAATGAAAATGATACAATCTGATTTGCTTTCCTTTCTCTGCGCCGTTAGGGTTTGCGAAATGGGGAAGGAGATGATACCCTTGGTCAACCATTTGACCGTGAAAAATAATAGAAAATAAAATAAATACTGGTTATAACTAATAATGATAAAAACCATTAATAATAAAAATAGTAATATTAATAATATGTTTTTTCTTAATCATATAAATAAATAAAACAGTAATAAAATAACTATAATCAATAAATAATAATAATTATAAATAAAACAAAAAATAAAATAATTATTAATAACATAAATAAATACTGATAAAAACAATAATTCATTAACAACCTTATTAATTGATAGCTAAAAAAAATAATAGTTAATAACCAAAGAAATGAACATAAACGTAAATGACAAAACCCAATTAATAAATAATGATGAAATTACTAATCCCAAATGTTATTAGCATGATAACTCCCTTAATAAATAAATACTGAACAAATAATGATAAAACCCAATAATTATGATTAGAAAGATCTCAACCAAATTAATAATAAAAAGAATAAATAAATAACTAATAATAAACTATCTAATACCAAAGTTTCTAATAAAATCAACTATTTAAAATAAGCTCACTAATTTCGAAAAAAACCAATCCTTTATCAATTTAGCAATTGAAAAGAAAAGAACAAAAATCCTAGAAATGCATCATTGGCTCAACCATCTTTGAAGTGTGTATAGAAATGCTAAAACTTTTAAAAGCCCAAACATCCAAATGACACCCCCTGATAGTACAAAAAACCCTAAAAAGATGAAAAATCACTGGTCAAAATTTAGGGTACTACAGCTGCCCCTATTTAATCGTCTTCGAATCAGAAGGATGATGTCGATGCTCCTTCCTCCTCAAAAGGAGGAGACGATTAAATACAAGAAGGGCCCTAATTTTGACCGCTGAACCCAATAGGTGCCAAGTTGACAACCCAAAATCCCTGGTAACAAACCTTCGGCGAAATACCCGACTGAACCCCTTGAAAAACTTTTTAGATAAAAAAAAAATCCCTGGATAGGAATTTTGTTGAACCCCTGATAAATCCCTTAACAAAAATACCCTGATAAAATTTCTAAATGAGATCCCTTTGGGGATTCCGAACCCTATGCATGTATGCATGTTTGCGTTTATGAGTGCATGTTAGATGCTAGAGCGTAGCGACATGACTGATGCATGACTGGGGCTGACGCCTCTTTTATGATATGCAATGCATGCATTTATGGAAAAACCTTTCATAACTTCCTAACTCCCTGACCCTTAAAACTTTGATACTTATTGTGAGCCTTGATACCCTTGATTCCTGTAACGTTCCATTAAAGAACCTCCCACGTTGGCTAGATTGTAACGTACATTCCTGTCAATGTATAGACCTTATATCCTGCTTTGGAAGAATATGATCCCTTTGATGATTCCAAAAACCGAAGTAAAATCCCTTTTCCTTTTCCAAAGCTTTTATTTATACCCTATATTTCCATGCATTATTTCACAATTAATCGACATCTTGTAATCAAGCAGAATGATTCAGGAGGCAAAGAAATATATTTGAACAACAAATTTTATTCAGAATTGGCCCAAAAATGGGCAATGATAAGTAAGGAGGGTAATTCTCATAAGGAGATATTACCGAGAATCCAGAAAAATGTAAAATGGCAATAAGAAAACAAATTCATTTATGTCCCTATTAAATATAACACCAGCTAATATCCCTAAGACTCCAAGATCACGACACTTCGCTTCTAAAGATGACGACTAGAATGATCGCTCCCTTCTGAATTCCTGTTACGGAGTAACTTGAGTGTTTTCAGTCATATGCCTTTTGGATATCCCTAACTTTTACCCGGACCGCTCTTTTTAGAGTCTTAGTCCACCGGGATGATATACCATTTTTTCGACTAAGCCGCCCTTTAGGATTTTCGACTTGTCGGGTATCATTTTTATCCAAATCCCTAATTTTTGTCTGGATTGCTCTTTCGATTTTTCAATCCACCGGGACGCCCTAATTTTTGCCTAAGTCGCCCTTTAGGATTTTCGACTTAGCGGGCTTTTATCCTCTTTTTCTAGGCATAACATTTTTGACCGAATCGGAGTTCACCGGTCGCGGTAAATTTGCTCCATCCCTGGTTGTTAATATTAGCACTCCGCCAGAGGAGGTACTCTTCACAACATATGGCCCTTCATAGGGTGGGGTCCATTTGACGTGGTGGTTTTTATGGATGAGTAATATTTTCCTTAACCCCAAGTCTCCCTCTTCGCATGGGCGAGGACGAATTTCTTTGCCAAACGCTCTCTTAATTCCCATGTGGATATAACTGCCCATAACCACACGTTTCCCTTATACGAGGTTAGCTGATCGAGCCTAGTTTGCACCCATTCTGCCTTATCCAGATTAGCTTCCTTCATGATCCTAGATTCCTATTGATTGCCCCTGTCCTTATGCAAATATAAGTTTCCCTCGAGATCTAGGTCTAGGTCCTTCATAGGAGTCCAAAGTTTCACAATCCATGGGATTCTCAAATTTTGTTCAGTACATTATGAGTGGTCTCCTTGGGACTGGTGGCACCAATATAGGTGGCTTTCATTTTGTCCTTTATTCCCTTTTGACTGACCATGGACCCTGATATTTTCCAGATCTGATTCCGTAGGCACACCTTGTGGGTTTTAGCCGTAACTTGAATTTCCTTAGATGATCCAACAATTTTTGCAAGTTAGTTATGTGATCTTCTTCCTTTTGCGACTTGGTAATCGTATCATCCATATGAACCTCTATCTCCTTATGCCCCATATTACCATAGTCCTTTGGTAAGTCACTCCTACGTTCTTTAACCCAACAGGCGTTACCTTATGAAAAAAAGTCGAATTGCTTATTGACTTCTTCCCTGATCTGGAGGATCATCTATGATCTAGTCCTCCTCAGCTTTTGCTTGACTGGCGTGCATTCTAGTTTGAGTAGTGGTTCATGCTCGACGATGCTCGTATCACGTCCTGGTGTATCTTGGTATGACCATGCAAACACGTCAGAGTATCCTTGCAATAGCTCGATCAGTCTTTCCTTTATATCCTTATCCGGAGAAGCACGACTTTGACCTCTTTCCTATCTTCCTCAGTTCCCAAATTAGTCATATCCACTGGTTCCTGGTGAGGTTGTATTTCCTTGTCCTCTTGCCTCAACAGTCTGGCTAACTCTTCGGGAAGCTCACACTCGTCCTCATCACCCTCTTCCGCTTGGTTAATCGATAATCCGAAGTCATTCGAGATTATAGCGGTGTCATTCTTAATAGGTTCATTTTTAAATTTGCATGGAGATGAAGATTTTTCTTTTTTTTTATTTTCTTTTTGGATTGAAGTACTAGAAATGAAAATGTCGAAAGAAGGTATATTGCCATTTTGAATAAACAGAAAATGAAAGAAAAAGATCTTGATTGAAAACAAAATGCAATTTTATTGATAGAAATAATCCAATGAAATAAAAGGTGGCCCTACAAAGCTTTGCCCACTTGCCTTGGGCATGGCAAGGGACTTATTATTATTTTAAGAAAAAAGCAAATTACTTCGAAACATAAATCATCTTAGAAATCCCGATGGTTCTCTAATTGTCGAGATTAGGCATTCCTTTCTTCCCCTTCCATTAAGGCCACATGATCCCAAATTTCAAATCCCGCACTGTGGAAATCTTCTTCTAATCCTTCACTAGCCGGTTTGTAACTCAGCCCAAAGAAATCCTTCTCCTCAGGTGTCTCCCACTGTTTGCCCCAGTTTGTTATGTCTCCCTTATTAATAAGGAATTCATCCCCCATCTCTTCCATGGCGTTGACTGTTGCCCCAGTAATGCATGATCTCCCAGTTTTGGTCCTTCAGAATCTACAACACTGACATCATTTTCCTTTGAGTTGTTTTCGGGGTATCCCTTATTGTTATGTTGGTCGGAGGATGACTGCCCAATCTTTCCTGTCTTTAAACCATTTTAAATCCTCTCTCCAATGATAACCAAGTCAGTGAATCCCGTTGAGATTGCCTCAATCATCCTTTCATAGTATAGTCCTTGCAGAGTTCCCATAAATGTATCCACTAGCTCGCTTTCCTGCAATGGAGGTTGAACACTAGAGGCTAGCTCCCTTCATCTCTGGGCATACTCCTTAAAAGATTTGTTCCCTTTTTGAGACATGTTTTGTAATTGTATGCGATCAGGGGCCATGTCTACATTATATTGGTATTTCCTTATAAAGGCACTTGCCAGATCCTCCCAGTTCTTGATTTGAGTCCTCTCCAGTTGTACATACCAATCCAAGGACGCCCCACTAAGGCTGTCTTGGAAAACATGCATCATCAACTTTTCATTTTTAGCATGAGCCCCCATCTTTCGGGAAAACATCCGGATGTGATTTTTGGGACAACTAACTCCTTTATACATCTCAAAGTTAGGTGCCTTAAACTTAGGAGGTATGACCACATCGGGCACCAGACACATTTCCAAGGCATCCCCTCCAAGAACATTGAGTCCCTCCACGACCTTTAGCCTTTCCTCAAGTGCTTTGTACTTATCATCAATCCTTCTCCTTTCCCTAACAGTGGTTCCTTTATTTTCGAGGGCCACTTGTCTCAGATTTTCACCCTCGTATGCGTAGTTCCCACGTGGGGTAGGTCTGTAAGTAGTACGAGGTGCCCCATTGGAAATAGGTGGAGAGACGGTTCCCTCGAGAGGTTGGTCAACAGTTTTGTGCTTAGTAGTTTGAGTATCCTCACGTTCCAAATCCTGGACAAACTCTAGTAGGGGGCTATTGTCTTCAACATGGGAGGTAGGAGTAGGAACCTTTCTTTGATGGCTTGACTTGGTTCTTCTGGCTATCAAATTTTGGATGGCAAGTGCCAGTTGATCAATCTGGCTTTTCATTTCTTCCACGTTCTCCTTGACAGTATCCATTTCTCCTCTTAGAGTAACCAACTCCTTCTCCATCTGATCCATAGCTTTCCTTTGGTACGCTCGAGTGCGAGGTCGGGAAGTCAGGTTGTTATGCTCAACGACTCTGAGACAAAGTTCGTAAAAGAAAATGATTTTTTCCTTTTTCCTTATATTGAATGCATGTTAGTGATTAATGTATGAATATGCATGATGTATGCTAAATAATTTTAAAAATTTCTATTTGGGGGGAATTCCAAAATCCATTGTAGTCATAGATGAATATATCCAAAGGATGAAACCCATACACATAGAATATCAAATCCAAATCCATTAGCCACTCCCAAATCCAAAATGCCTTCCAAACTTATAACAATAATCCCTCGGGAATAACCTGAAACAATAATCCCAAGATGGAAGCTCCTGAACTTAAGAAGGCGTAAACTAAATAGATGCCCCCAATGCCTTCTTAAAACTCCTCCAAGTACCCTTGCATTTCCCTATCCTCCTTGTGGTGAGATAATAGATCCTCAACAGGCACAACTAAGTCTTTAGGCTTGACCATTTTTCCTTTTATGTTTTTTTTATGTTTTTTTTTGTTTTTTTGTTTTTCTTTTTTTTTTTTTTTTTTTGCCCCCATGCCGCTTGTAAGTTTTTTTCTTCTCCTTGTAAATCCAAGTATAGTGTAAGAGCTAGTTGAAAATCCTTGAAGGGGAAGTCACATAGAGGAGGATCCTAGAATTGTGCAAGAGTAGTTATGGCCTTTACCTTCATAGGGATCCCTAAGAGATCGAGGATCCTTCCATACTTGTGTGTAAACATCCTTTGAGCAGATTTGGCATTAAGTCTCAGAGGTCCTTGAGACTTTGTAAATCAACACTTAACACTCTAATGCGTAGGGTAACCCTTTTGTTTGAATCCATCTTTCCCATATTCCTACAACGCATCTTGAAATTCCCCACAAAAATGTATATATGCAAAAAAAAATTTCAATGCATGATGACATGGACCCTTTATTTTTGGTTAGGGTAAGGTGAAAATGCAAGCATGACCCTAACTAGGTAAGCTCCCTATGATAGGTTTAGATCTAAAGCTTATTTACCCAATCCCCTCACATGTTTAGACTATACCCTTGTTTTACCATGAGAATGAGCAAGCCTTCCTATGGTAAACCTTCGGGATAAGTCTCATTTGGGGTAGGACCCTAGTAACAGCCCTTGAGGGTTGAATACATAGGGTCTCCATAGATTAGTGTGGGGTAGGTTAAAGGTTCTCAAAGTCTCAGACCACATCCAAATCATCCTTTACGTCAGGGGCTAGCCCTTTCGTGAGGACACCTTTGGAAGGATCTATTCTGAGTGTGGCATCAATGCATTGTTGGGAATGTCGCATCCCCCCAAAAACATTTCCGTTCCACGTTTTGTTCTAGGGTTATCCTCCAAGCTTTGGGCTTTAGCTTCACACATTTTTTTTGCCCCAATCCAATGCATTATGACAAAAATAAAAAAATAGAGGTTAAGTAGAATAAATAAATATATAAAATAAAACAAAATAAAAAACATTAAAAAAACAAAACAAAAACACCCAAGACAAACAAGACCCTAAATCCTAAGGCTAGGATGGACCATCTCTAGGAAGGAGTCCCCAGCAGAGTCGCCAGCTGTCGCGGCCAGCTAAAAATTTTGAGTCGTCATCATATTTTTTAAGGAAAATAATGATAAACCTACAATCCTAATCCCAAGGGCAGAGATTCCTAAGGTTCGGGAGTCGGTTAAGTGAGGGGAAGGTGTTAGGAACCCCTCACTTCCATTGTACTCAATGGGATCCTCCTTAGATTTTAGGGTAAGCTTGTTTGTTTGTCTAAATGATTGATTTACAAAAGAAACCTAAGTTTTTTATTAATGTACTCGCTAGGGTTTACAACCCTATGCCTACGTACCTTCAATTTTGAAAGATCAGAGTAACCGTAGTTCACCTCCCCTATTCCTACCCCCTAATCCTATTCCCATTCCTAATCCTAAACCCATTCCTAATCCTAAACCCAATCCACTATTTATACTCTTGGATAAAGAGTTCTATCCCTTGATCTATTATTTATACTCCTAGATAAGGAGTTTTATCCCTTGATCTATTATTTATACTCCTAGATAAGGAGTTTTATCCCTTGTCCATTGTTTATGCTCTCGGACGGAGAGCCCTATCCCTTAATCCTTTTATTTATACTCTCGGATGTCAAGAGTTTTATCCCCTAATCCATTATTTATGCTCTCGGATATCAAGACTCTATCCCTTAATCCATTTATTTATACTCTCGGATATCAAGAGTTTTATCCCCTAATCCATCCCTTATTTAGGCTCTCGGACCAAGAGCATTATCCCTTGATTTTATATCCCACAGAAACAATCCTTATTTATTATTAAAATACTCCCTTAATTTATTTAGCACAACAGAAAATTAAGTTTAATAATTTATAAAAAAAAAACCTTATTTTATCCCCTATCCCAAAAATTATGTTCCTTTGTTTATGCTCTCAGAAATTAGAGCTCTACCCCATGTTAAAAACCCTAGAAGTCCCTTAGATATCCCATATAAAAATAACTTGAATTTTCACAATAAAAAAAATAAAATCCCAAAGGTTATTTTGCTAAAACAAAATTTATTACCCCCCAAATTAATCCCAAAATAATTTTTTTGAAATATAAAAAATACCCCCAGAAATAGTATTTAATCCCAAATAAAAATAAAATTCCAAATGAAACCTACAACGATTTATTAAATAAAATCCACAAATCCTAATTTTTCTTTATAAAAAAACAAACTCCATCAAATTAAATTAAATACTTAATCCAATACTGGAAAATCCCTAAAGCCCTATTTCCACTCCCTAATTAAAATTTAACCCAATTAAGTAATTAGATTAAATAATTAACCCACTTATTCAACAAAAAGACCTAAGTTAAAACCTAATCAAATAATTAAATCAAGGAATTAATTTAATAATCTAAAACCTAAAGTCTAAAACCTGCCTTACTAATTAATTTAAGTAATTAAATTAATTATCAGAGAACTAACTCAAGATTTAAATCCTAATTAAATAAATAAACTAAGTCATTAATTTATTTAATTAAAAAAATAGGGGGGTGTAGTTTCTATTGAGGCAAAGGCAAATGGGCTTATTCTGGGGGTGCCATTAGCAGTCCGGGCGCAAGGCCCATCAACCCCAAAACCAAGATTGGCCAGGGAAGTCCATGTGGAGAGAGTCTGACTTTGACTCTCTCCTGGACGCAAGATGATGATCAGACGGATCACTATGACTCTGATATCCACCCTTGATCTCAAAGTATGATGATCATGTGGTTACGATCGTCAGTCAATGCAGACCCACGGTACTGGCACGCGCGTTGGATCCTCTGGTTGACTGGAAAGTCAACCGATCCAAAGGAAATGAGGAACGCCACTTGGCGTGAATCTATGGTCACCCAGAGGGAGTATATAAACTGAATCTCTCTCAGATCCACTTCATTTTCTATTTTCTTTCTCTCTCTACCTTCACTTCTCCTCTCTCTATCTCAATTCTCTCTCGCTTCTTTCTAACCCTCCTCCCTCCGGTGAGCCTCCGCCACCGTGTACCACCATACAAACCACCCTCAATTCCAGATTTCCGGTTGGTATTCAACTAGAATCTTCAAAGCCACATGAACCCTAAACCCCCCACGAAGAACCCTAGACCCATTCCACCCAGAATCGTCTAGTTCTTCAGGGTTCAAGATGAACCCTAAGAACCCTAGGGTTCTTGGGAAGAACCCTAACCCTACCTTCAATCCAAAACCCAGAAAACCCTTAGAACACCAAGAACCCTAACCCTCGATGATGAACTATAGGGTTCTTAACTATGAACCCTAACCCCACCCCCTAGAATCCTAACCCGAGATACGAACCCTAACCCTATTAAATTCCCCAGAAAACCCAGAACACGTAAACATTCAACAATTCAAAGCTAAGTAGTTTTTATTTACCTTCCTTGCAGTGGTACTGATAGTAATTTATCCAATTGCCCTTTCTGATTTCTGTTTCTAATCCCCCTCTCTCTCTAATTTTCGCAGGTACTCGAATGGAGCTCTGTATTTGTTTTTCGTTCCCCAATCTCCCCCCTCCGTCTCCAACCCTTTTCTCCCTAATCTCTTTTTGTTTTATATACTTAAGATTAGGTTAAAAATTAATTAGGTTTAGAATTGATTTACGAAATTTTTGATGTTATTTGATCAGATTTGTCCGATTTGATTTTTTCTGGTTTTTAGAATTAGGTTTTCAAATCTGAGTTGTAATTTTAAATCCAATTTGACTTTGTTGTACTCTTTTGATTGTGTAATTTAATGAAAATGATACAATCTGATTTGCTTTCCTTTCTCTGCGCCGTTAGGGTTTGCGAAATGGGGAAGGAGATGATACCCTGGGTCAACCATTTGACCATGAAAAATAATAGAAAATAAAATAAATACTGGTTATAACTAATAATGATAAAAACCATTAATAATAAAAATAATAATATTAATAATATGTTTTTTCTTAATCATATAAATAAATAAAACAGTAATAAAATAACTATAATCAATAAATAATAATAATTATAAATAAAACAAAAAATAAAATAATTATTAATAACATAAACAAATACTGATAAAAACAATAATTCATTAACAACCTTATTAATTGATAACTAAAAAAAAAAATAGTTAATAACTAAAGAAATCAACATAAAAGTAAATGACAAAACCCAATTAATAAATAATGATGAAATTACTAATCCCAAATGTTATTAGCATGATAACTCCCTTAATAAATAAATACTGAACAAATAATGATAAAACCCAATAATTATGATTAGAAAGATCTCAACCAAATTAATAATAAAAAGGATAAATAAATAACTAATAATAAACTATCTAATACCAAAGTTTCTAATAAAATCAACTATTTAAAATAAGCTCACTAATTTCGAAAAAAACCAATCCTTTATCAATTTAGCAATTGAAAAGAAAAAAACAAAAATCCTAGAAATGCATCCTTGGCTCAACCATCTTTGAAGTGTGTATAGAAATGCTAAAATTTTTAAATGCCCAGACATCCAAATGACACCCCCTGATAGTACAAAAAACCCTAAAAAGATGAAAAATCACTGGTCAAAATTTAGGGTACTACAAGCGCCTTGTTGGTTATTTTAAACTGTTCATCAGATTAATTTTGCCATAACGAAAAGTTAGTAAAATAAACCTAATTGCCTTTAAAATACCTGAACACTAGTTTCACGACCTTCACAATTGGCTTCCATTACCTTCAATTGATATCACTCATATACTTGATTTAATATGCCCTGACACTTTTTGATGATGTCAAAAAGGGGGAAAAATATACTGATTTTGATTGAAATATATTGATTTTAATTGAAATAAGGAAATCTTAAAGAACGCAGAACTCAAACAAAGTACTCATATAAAATGCGTTGCTACTAACGTTTGTTGTTTAATGTTTATCCGAGGAACTCTGAACAAGTTCACTAGGAATTCTAAGAAACAGGAAGAATCAGATTTATCGTAATCCTTATCTCACTTAGCTCAGAAAAGAAGTAAGAAAACTCGAAAAGCAGTCAAGACTAAAGTATACATTTCAAGATACTCACTCAGAAGATCTGTGCAAATCAGAAGTCAAGAACTGTCTGAAGATCCGGATTGAAGATCCAAGAAGAAGTCGTTCTAATGTTTACCAGAAACAAATCTAAATGAAAACGATTTAGTATCAGACTAAATCAACAATTAGTAATCAGACTCAGTACACAAAGATTAGTATCAGACTCATTAATCAGAGCAAAGTTGTGGATTACTGTCAAAATACCTTCATTGGTATCAATATCAGCACTCTAATGAATTACCTCTCAAGTGTATGAGAAGAAGTCCTTCACTTGGCATCAGACTTAACATACTCTGGTATAAGACTCAGCACATCACATGGTAACAGATCAAAATTAAATCATGAGTATCAGATTCAGAATCAAGCGTTGATTGATCACTTTAATTAAACCTTCAATTGGTATCTGATCAGAAATTAAGCTTTAATAAACTACTAAGTATGACTTTAACAAGGTTCTGAGATGAAGACCTGTGTTCAAAAGTCAAAACAGTCAGGATCTACATTGGTGTTTAAAACCTTACCATCCAGAATTATGATTCTGAAGATCCCAATATTTGACTTATAGGAATTAGGGAGAGACTGCCCTGAAGATCAAATTGCAAAATCTCAAATCTTCACAAAGTCTGAAACTCAGGGGGAGTTTCCTTTAAAGACAATGTCTGTCTCTGATAGATAGCAAGGCTATGACTATCAGTCAAGAACTGTTCTGATCTTACGCTTAATGGAATCTGCTGAAAAGTAGAAATGCTTCAGATGTCTCTGAAGATAATAAGCTCTGATACAACAACAAAGAAAACTGAGTTCTGAAGATCTGAAGATGGAAGTTCTGGTGAACTAGTCCAGATGCTAAAGACTCTTCGTTTTCCTAAAGACAAGATAGAGAAGTAACTATTTTCTATTCCTGTTCTGACAACTCAAGTTGTTACTCTGTATATCTTTGGATTACATAAAATCCTAGATGATCTCAGATGAAACTTTGAGGATAACTCATTCAGGGGGAGCTGCTGTTCCAAACTTTGAATTTGTTTGTTTTGGTGATTACCTTGTATAAAATGTTCAATCAAAATACTTGGTTTTGTCATCATCAAAAAGGGGGAGATTGTGAGAGCAAGAATTGTCTCTACAAGTCAATCTATGTTTTGATGATAACAATAAGTATTTGTGAAATAACCATTTTATGGTCTAATGTGTGTTGTGTGCAGATCATAAGAACTAAAGACATCAGAACCAACATGCACCAGCTAGATGTACTATGATTGAATATATACATATGCGAAGTTACTATGTGCGACTAAAGTCGCGAGAAGCAAGAACGCTTCTTTATCTAGTCATGATCAGCCAGATCCAAGGATGCCAAGATTGTTGTTGCAATACTCTTGTGGATGCTCTCTGAAAGTGATTGAGATTCTGAAGATAGTAAAGCTTCTGAAGAAGTACACTCTGAAAGAACCAAAGTGCGGAAGACTCCTATGACTTGAAGCTCGGATGGCTAAAGGCGCTGAAGACCAAGTGCAGAAAGAATCTGAAGACTGATGAGTTCTGAAGATCAAGGTTTCAAATAAGAAGTTTTGAAGACTCTGAAGACAGGCTCTGAAGATTCGGAAGACTTGAAGAAGAAAATAATAACGTTCTTAAAGACCAAGTGCTGAAGTTCTGAAGACTGATTCCTAATGGACTTCTTCAATCGACTGAAGACTTGAAGCATCAGATATTCTGCTAAGAAGACTCTACTCATGCTTCATCAAATTAACATCAGAAGCCACTGAAGTTTTGAAGTCTAAATATTACCATTGTGAGTTAAATGTATACACTGCCCAAGAAAAAATGTCCGATCACTTCTCCCGCTGCAAAAAGGAGATGTGTCAGTACAACTCATTATATCACAACGTCTCTTTTCCAAATAGCCAACAGTATTCTCAAACGGCTATATTTCTACTGGCCATTTAATGGAAAGAGTTTTTGCTTCTGATGTGTCAATCACTTGTAGAATCATGAACTGAATGTTCATCTACAAATAGCAATTGTTTTTGAAACACAAGAAGAAAAATCAACACAACAACAACAATCAAAAACATAAGTTGTTAATGAAATTGAAGATTTGTCAAGTCATCAACCTACCTTCTCGTCAGGACAACATTAAAGATCTGAAGCAAGGAGTTGCTGCTCAAGCTTGCTCAACCAAGAAGACGAAGAAGAAGAAGATCTACAAGATGTCAACAATTGTAATATCTAAATACATCTTTGTAGTTTCTTAGGAAAGCAAGGAGCTGTTGCTCAAATCTTGCTTGAACACATGTGTGTGTTCTTTGTACTTAAACTTAGGAGAAACTTGCTTATGAAGAAGCACAATCTGTAATCTCCAGTTTGCCAATTCAACTAAATGAATTAAGACTCCTCAAGTGAACGTTATATCCTGATGGGACCCCTGAACGGTTCATCTATGAGTTGAGGCCCTTGAGTAGATCACGCGGTGATTAGATACTTGAGATGACAATGGCTGAGGGTCATTGTGGAAAATCCTGAAATATGGTCAGTAGCGTTATATTCAAGGTGATGAATCCCTGAACGTCTAGCTATGAAATCCCAGCAGTGGGTTTGCTCGGTCAATGAACGTTATATCCTGTTGGATCCCTGAACGGTTCATTGGGTTGTTAGTCACAGTTCATCTGTGCAAGTTGTTAGTCACCAGCGTGGCACGTGCAAGTGTAATCATGATTTGGTTATAGTGGATTAAGTCCTTGTGTTCAAGGCGAAATCACCTGAGAAGGGTGGACTGGATTAGCCCGCGTGGTGAACCAGGATATATCGTGTGTCCTTTACTCTCTTGCTTAGTATTTCTATTTATGTTTCTGCATTGAATATCAGAACCTCATATTAAGCAAAGTCAGAACCTTGCAACCTATCTCATAAGCTTCCGCACTGCAAGCTCTGAGTATAGTATCTTATGATCAGAACCTATATGGTTCTCATGCTCCATAGTTAAGAGATCAGAATCTCTCAACAAACATTGAAGGTTCTTGAGCGTCTCTCTAACAAGATGCGAAATGTTACAAAAAGAGTAAATACATAATTCAAACCCCCCTTTCTTGTGTCTTTCTCGCACCTTCAAGCTATACCAAAGGATACCACTTTCCTTAAGTAGAGCAGTCTGCAGAGAGTCAGAGATAGCTGCTACTTATCCTTGACCTCCAAGATGAGCAAGATCACGTGCTCCTATGTGCCTAGATCAGAAATAAACTGATCCAAGAACTATTCATCAAGATTATGATGTCTTCTTCTTCATCTTCCACATCACCATTGTCTAGACCAGTTTCTTGCCATGAAACTCTCCAGAGATCAGATGCTTCTGCCACACCAAACTAAAGCAGATTCTTAGGTCAACACCCAAGAAAAATAGATCTAAAAGCTTATATAATACCCCTCCCATGATTCTGCACATACCCAGATGAAGAGATGTTTCAACATCGTGTTGAACATCAGAAATCTTGAACTTCACGTACAAGGATAATCAATTAAATACTTGTGAATATCACAATTAGCAATTGATCTTAAATCCTTGTTCAATAACCTTGTATCAGTATTGGAGCCATACTCCAATAGATCACTCCATGAACACTTATCAAGTATTCAATCTTTGCAAGTATCTTCCTTGACAAACAAAGTGTTGAGATACCAAGGCTGCCACCCTTGACTCAAGTAACTAAGATTATCTCTGAACGAACCCTATTTACCTCAAAAGTTCTGAAATCTCCATTCAGATTGGATTCATCCTTAGGATTAAGAAAGTTGAATCCTTCCTTACACATTTGGACGGTGAAAATAAATCACCTCCACTTTCTTCAGGTTTATGTTTCACAGAAACACCCTCTAGTAAGAAGAGTAATTAGAAGACTCCAGATGCACGACTGAGATGCCTTTATGAGTGGACTTGAGAGAATTTTCAAGTATCTTTGACAACTTAGCCGATCAATAATTTATCAAATTCCTAGAGCAAGAACTTTATAAACATAATCTCAACTCCCCTTGTCTTCAACTGATTTCAAGATGCACAATGCAACCAAGCTTCCAAGTACCAAGTCACCATAACAGGCATCTACCAACAACTCTCTCCATTCCATTGCTCTTGACTTTGGAATAAAAGGATGCAGATATCTTCAAATATAGAGGCCGACGATTAAGATCTTCCACCATCTGTCTTTAGTAACAACTCCAGAATCCCACAAATTCCAGAGCTCTTCCATCAGAAACATATGCAGCAGAACCACCAAGGAACAAATTCAACATGCCCTAATAAGATGTCAGAACATCTTACAAGGCACCCCAACAAGAGAACTAGCAACTTCTCCTGTAGTTGTTGTAGAACCTCCTCAGATCCAGAACAACCACCAAGTTGTTACCTTCGATCCAGAACATCCATCCCATCCGTCAATACCCTTGAGTATGTCTGAGTGAATGATCTGATCCCCAAAACTCCTTCTTGTTTAAAACAACAGAAAGTATCTCCCAAAGATCTCATCCAGAAATAGACAGGATGCCTCTCTGATACCAATTGAAATTCTGGCATAGCAGACAACAGATGTCCCAACACATGTCATGTAACACCCCAATTCCCATCGCGAATAAATAATACATAAATAAATCGGAGTAACTAAAAATTTATTTCTCCGACAGAATCAAGGATGCCACATTTAAAGAAAGAAAACACAAACCCTGCTCAATTATTTGATACATAACACAAACTGGGATAACATCAAAGAGAAACTTTTTCCATGTAAAAGGAAAGTTCAATTATGGAATAAAGCGGAAAGATCCATAACTGACTTGTTTTACAAAATAAATTGTTTTATAACATCAAAATATACATACAAAGGTAATACAAAATAAATCTAACAAAGGTATACATATATAACATAATCGTTCCCCGACTCCCGTGCTACGTATCAGAGCAGACACCAAGACCGACAAAAGAATGGAGAACTAATCTTCACAAAAGCCTCCAAGACACAAATCTGGAATTGCCTCATAGAGCAACAAACCACGGCAGAAGGGTGAGAAATAACAACTAAGTCAAGATTGCATAATAATATGCAAACACACAAAAATTCACATGCATAGTTATTCTCACCACAAGCATCACATACTAATACACATAGCATATATCAATTACACCAACATAATCACATATTCACACATAAGGCACACCAAAGTCATAACATATGTAAACACACCACCACATCACATAGCACATGTCTATACATAACACATATCATCCACAACCAATGCATTTATCACATATGCACGTCAATTCACCAATGCTATCACAAACTCAACACATAATCAATCCATTCATGATTTCCACACATAATCAATCCATTCATGATTTCCACACATAATCAATCCATTCATGATTCATGCAAATGCAAAGAGACCGACACAACGACTCTATGCAAATGCGGTACCATCCATCCATCAATCTCATCACTAGTTCACTCAGGAACTATTGGAACTATCGCTTGTTACTTAGTGTAACTCCCCGTCGGGCAAATGATGTTCCCCGTCGCTTTCGGTCCTCTTATTTTTTTAAGGCACACGACGTTTATGGATCGCTTTCGGTCCTCTTTGTATAAGGCACATGATCCGATTGCTTTCGGTCCTCTTTGTATAAGGCATACGATCGTCTATAATCATCGCTTTCGGACCTCTTTGTATAAGGCACACGATGTTATAGCGGATTCCCTCTGGAATCGTTTCGTCGCTCACACCCACTAGGGCACACGACATCACAAGATGCATATCATGATGCTTGGCATACAATGACTCATGACAATCAAATGCATCTTCACAATTCAACAATATGAATTATCTTATCGTCATTATTCATGCATTGCAAATCAATTCAAACAATGCATTTACTAGCCATAAGGCCACAAACCATCATCACAACATTGAATTTCACATAAACAATGCATTCCATCATAATCCACAAACCACAACAATTAGCATTTTAGCATATACACTCATATCAATTCACATCAAGAATTACTCACCATCAACCACAACAATTACACAAAACATCATAACAACATACATTGATATTCAATCAAACAATGTATTTTACCACACAGCAACATCATTATCACATGCGTTCACATCATATAACAGCACACAAGCTATACTTTATATATCAAAAGCATATCACATGATAACACATCAATCGCACACAATTACGAAGTTAAAAATCGGCAAAACGACACATTCCCAAATTCCCGACATAATTAAATCGGCCACAAATCTCAAAACCATTTTTATAAGAAAGAACATTTCACTAGCTCTCTAACGGTACCAAGAACGTCTCGATCCGAATAACGGATCGAAAGTTATGCATTTTTAAAGAAAATAATAGTATTGAAAAATCCTCAGGAGCGCCCGGCGGTACCTATTTTTGCCCGGCGGTGCTCCCTTCGCCTCTGCATCGCCCGGCGGAGCAGCGGTGTACATTCCCCAACCAAAACTTTAAAAGAGTCAGCAGCATGACAAGCTGCGCCTCTTGGGTATCGCCCGGCGAAGTAAAGAATCGCCCGACGCCCAAAGCGTCGCCCGACGCTCTACACCAGAAGCAGAATTTTCTGCTGCGTTTTACACGGTTCCAAAACCCCAAAAATCCCATTTTCCACCCCAAATCAATTCCAACAGCAAAACAAGTATCAACGATTATTCATAAACACAGTGTGATCATACAACGCAATTTATATCGAATTCCGACTGTGAAAACATCGATTTCCATCAATTGTTCATCAATTTATCAAATGTAAAAATATTATAAAAATAAGAAAACATTCACATAATCACACACATATACATATACAAGCAAGATATAATTGAAACTTCTCACCCTTACCCGATTAATCGCGATTGAAACGGAGGTTTCCTCGATTTTCCTCTTTCTCCTCTTCTCTCTTTCTTTCTTCTCCTTTTCTTTCTCTTCTTTTTCTTTTCTCTCTATTTCTCTCTAATCTCTATTTATATAAAAATATCTAAACCCCTAAAAAGACTATTTTACCCCTCACCCCAAATATCTCGCAAACGCTCTCAAAATGCGATAAAACATAATAACGATGAAAAATAATATATTGTCAAATAAAAGTCAAGAATAAAATAATATAAAAAATGAAAATAATTAAATCGACTCGATTAAATAAATAAGACAAAACTGGGGCGTTACAATTCTCCCCCACTTAGACATTTTTGTCCTCGAAAATATACTGAGACGAACAACTCCGGACACGACTCTCTCATCCGACCAACAAACAAACATGCCAACAAAAGCACACCCCGAATAACACAAACTGACAAACCACCCCGCTAACAGCAACTACTACAACGACACGACGACAACTACAACGACAAGATGCAAAGCCCATACAATGTACTTGACGACCAACTCACGACGCAAAGAAAACCAAGTTATGAACACACAGGTTCACTTTAGAACCAAAACACAACAAGGTCGTTACCCTCACCATAGGTAACACTCCCCTAATCCCCCACACAGGAATTAGCTACTCACACTCGAACCATCATGATAGAAACGAGGCAACAACACAACCAAGAACATAAAGGTCCACGATCCAATATCGTTTCAACAACTTCTACATAACCACAATACCAACAACCTTGTCACGCAACATCATTACAACAATGCTACGATTCACCAATCGAACATATAACCAAAACATCCATCTACATAGTAGCCCATGAATAATATTTAAACCTTTTGCCTAACACTTCCATTCTAAAATGTCCAATGGTCTCATCATTCCAACATGTTTCCAATGTTCAACCTATGAACTCTTACAAGTCCCACACGCAAATACAAAATGTGCCACATCACGCTTCTGTTGTGCACTCTGATTACTCGAAACCATCAAAACAGACATGCATAAAAACTTTCGACTTAACTCATCAGGCACATCTTTAACTTTACCAATAGGATAATTCCAGCTAAAGTCATAACTCATCATAAATTCCAACCATCCTCGTTGTCTCATACTATATTCCTTCCGACCAAACAGGTACTCAATATTCTTGGGATTACTAAACACTTCGAACCTAGAACCACAAAGATAATACATCCAAATCTTCCAACACAATACAACCACAACCAATCCCAAATCCGAAATAGTATAGATCCTTCTATGAATCCTCAAATGTCGTAAAGCATAAGCCACGACTTTACCCTCTTGCATTAACACACTAACTACACTCATCAAAGACGCATCCCAATACCTCACAAATGGTTGATCAAGATCACGCAGTATCAAAACTGGAGCCATAGATAAATTCTACTTCAGCTCACCAAAACTTACTCACAACGAACATCCAAAACAAATGACTCACTCTTTGCAAGTCAACTGAGATAACAGAAGTACGAACTTAGCAAAGTCTTCCCAAGCCTGCAGTAACAACCAACTAAGCCCAAAAATTTATAACCTTCTTAACCAACTTCGGAGCCTCTCATTGTAGAACTGCATCTACTTCTGATGGATCCATTAACCATATTCTCATCTGAAATAACATATCCAAGAAAAATAACATTTTTCAACCCAAATTCTCACTTGAATAACTTAGCATAAAACTTTGCCTCTTTTCAACACTTGTAATTCAAATCTCAAACACTCTACATGTCCTTCCTCTGAGTTTACAACAGATCCGAATATCCTCAATCAAAGCCATTATAAACTTATCCAAATAAATATGGAAGATACGATCCATATACTCCACAAACATTCCAGACGCATTACTAACACCGAACAACCTCACTGCACATTATAATGTCCAACCAAATTAAACCGTATCCAAACTTGTCCAGACTCGCATACAAACTTAACCGAGTAAATAACAACCTATTCCGATGATAACAACATAACCAGTCACATGAAATCGATCAAAGCCTCAACTCACACAATTCACCACTCTTATCAAACGTCCCAAACAATTGTAATCTCAATCAAACTCAACCAAATCCATTCTAATCATCTATTCTTAAAAGTGGACACTTGTTCCCAATCGTCACCTTATTCAACTGTCAGTAATCCATACACAATTTCATTCTCTGAACAATCCAAATTCCACAAATTCCCACATGTAGCAGCAACCAGCCAAAAAGAACTCTCAAATATTACATCTACACACAAGGGTTTCCTCAAGATTTCCATAATGCCCTAAAACTTTAAAAACTCCAAAACTCATCAAAACTCTAAGTTTCACTTTTCATAGTCTCAATACCATTATACACATCATGCTTGCTATTCCATTCAATCATCCGTTCTTTTTGTTACTAACAATACTGGAGCTCTCCAAGACGACACACTTGGCCTCACAAATCTCTTTCCAGTAAATCTTCCAACTGCTCTGTCAGTCCGGGTAATCCCAACGCTAACATCCAATACCCCATCCGAAAATACATCTGCAAACCACGCACAACTGGTAGCCCTTCACTGTAGCTTTCCTGTCAATTCCAGAACACCATTATCACAAACATAACAAACATCTTAGTCCCATCTCCTAAGAGTTTTCCTACTTACTTAGCAGATATAAACCTCAATTATTCACCTTCGTCCAATTTAAGTTCACACTCTACTCTCTGAGAAGCAACCAACAATAATACCCAATCGTTCTCTCTCAAAAACATTCCAACTTTGACCAACATACAAAAACCTCTAATCTGTCTCATCTTCCGATATTAGAATCTTCATCGACTCATCAAAATAATATGTAACCATTTTCTTAATTCTAAACAATTCATTAAACACGCTATCAAAGCCGGAAAGACGCGTCTATTCCATCCAACATAATTCCGTCTACTATCAACAAGAGATTAAGGGTGATCAATTCCTCAATTTGTCAATAGACAGCCGACAATCATGATGGGGCATAAACCGTCTTTACCAAACTATAATAGCATTTCTTGCATCCTGTGCACAAAACTACCTAAGGCACAAATCCTTAGTTGACATAAACCTTACCTCCGCCTTCCCTCCGGAACCAGGAACAACACTGCCCAAACAACACTTACAATCTTGCAACCTATAACACACTGAGCCAACTCTCCCCACCTGAAGCAACCTGGAGAAGCACCAGCTTCTCCCCCACTTATCTCATTCTAAATCCTGCAGACAACGGAATAGAAAAACCAAAAAGTACTGACGGTGTTTCACACATCTATCACGTGCTAAGGGACAAACAACAACGACAGTATTCAACTGTCACACCAACTGACTCAACAACTTGGCCGGACAGACCGACCAGCTCTGATACCACCTAATGTAACACCCTAATTCCCATCGCGAATAAATAATACATAAATAAATCAGAGTGACTAAAAATTTATTTTTCCGACAAAATCAAGGATGCCACATTTAAAGAAAGAAAACACAAACCCTACTCAATTATTTGATACATAACACAAACTGGGATAACATCAAAGAGAAACTTTTTCCATGTAAAAGGAAAGTTCAATTATGGAATAAAGCAGAAAGATCCATAACTGACTTGTTTTACAAAATAAATTGTTTTATAACATCAAAATATACATACAAAGGTAATACAAAATAAATCTAACAAAGGTATACATATATAACATAATCGTTCCCCGACTCCCGTGCTACGTATCAGAGCAGACACCAAGACCGACAAAAGAATGGAGAACTAATCTTCACAAAAGCCTCCAAGACACAAATCTGCAATTGCCTCATAGAGCAACAAACCACAACAGAAGGGTGAGAAATAACAACTAAATCAAGATTGCATAATAATATGCAAACACACAAAAATTCACATGCATACTTATTCTCACCACAAGCATCATATACTAATACACATAGCATATATCAATTACACCAACATAATCACATATTCACACATAAGGTGCACCAAAGTCATAACATATGTAAACACACCACCACATCACATAGCACATGTCTATACATAACACATATCATCCACAACCAATGCATTTATCACATATGCACATCAATTCACCAATGCTATCACAAACTCAACACATAATCAATCCATTCATGATTTCCACACATAATCAATCCATTCATGATTCATGCAAATGCAAAGAGACCGACACAACGACTCAATGCAAATGTGGTACCATCCATCCATCAATCTCATCACTAGCTCACTCAGGAACTATTGGAACCATCGCTTGTTACTTAGTGTAACTCCCCGTCGGGCAAACGATGTTCCCCGTCGCTTTCAGTCCTCTTATTTTTTTAAGGCACACGACGTTTATGGATCGCTTTCGGTCCTCTTTGTATAAGGCACACGATCCGATCGCTTTTGGTCCTCTTTGTATAAGGCACACGATCGTCTATAATCATCGCTTTCGGTCCTCTTTGTATAAGGCAAACGATGTTATAGTGGATTCCCTCTGGAATCGTTTCGTCGCTCACACCCACTAGGGCACACGACATCACAAGATGCATATCATGATGCTTGGCATACAATGACTCATGACAATCAAATGCATCTTCACAATTCAACAATATGAATTATCTCATCATCATTATTCATGCATTGCAAATCAATTCAAACAATGCATTTACTTGCCATAAGGCCACAAACCATCATTACAACATTGAATTTCACATAAACAATGCATTCCATCATAATCCACAAACCACAACAATTAGCATTTTAGCATATACACTCATATCAATTCACATCAAGAATTACTCACCATCAACCACAACAATTACACAAAACATCATAACAACATACATTGATATTCAATCAAACAATGTATTTTACCACACAGCAACATCATTATCACATGCGTTTACATCATATAACAGCACACAAGCTATACTTTATATATCAAAAGCATATCACATGATAACACATCAATCACACACAATTACGAAGTTAAAAATCGGTAAAACGACACATTCCTAAATTCCCGACATAATTAAATTGTCCACAAATATCAAAACCATTTTTATAAGAAAGAACATTTCACTAGCTCTCTAACGGTACCAAGAACGTCTCGATCCGAGTTACGGATCGAAAGTTATGCATTTTTAAAGAAAACAATAGTATTGAAAAATACCCAGGAGCGCCCGGCGGTACCTATTTTCGCCCGACGGTGCTCCCTTCGCCTCTGCATCGCCCGGCGGAGCAGCGGCGTACATTCCCCAACCAAAACTTTAAAAGAGTCAGCAGCGTGACAAGCTGCGCCTCTTGGGTATCGCCCGACGAAGTAACGAATCGCCCGTCGCCCAAAGCGTCACCCGGCGCTCTGCACCAGAAGCAGAATTTTCTGCTGCGTTTTACACGGTTCCAAAACCCCAAAAATCCCATTTTCCACCCCAAATCAATTCCAACAGCAAAACAAGTATCAACGATTATTCATAAACACAATGTGATCATACAACGCAATTTATATCGAATTCCGACCGTGAAAACATCGATTTCCATCAATTGTTCATCAATTTATCAAATGTAAAAATATTATAAAAACAAGAAAACATTCACACAATCACACACATATACAAGCAAGATATAATTGAAACTTCTCGCCCTTACCCGATTAATCGCGATTGAAACGGAGGTTTCCTCGATTTTCCTCTTTCTCCTCTTCTCTCTTTCTTTCTTCTCCTTTTCTTTCTCTTCTTTTTCTTTTCTCTCTATTTCTCTCTAATCTATATTTATATAAAAATATCTAAACCCCTAAAAAGACTATTTTACCCCTCAGCCCAAATATCTCGCAAACGCTCTCAAAATGCGATAAAACATAATAACGATGAAAAATAGTATATTGTCAAATAAAAGTCAAGAATAAAATAATATAAAAAATGAAAATAATTAAATCGACTCGATTAAATAAATAAGACAAAACCGGGGCGTTACATGTCAAGACATTGTTCTACATAATTATTAAACAAGGAACAGAACTACAATCCGATATCCAGAATATCAGTAACTGCAGAAACACAGATGTTCAGACATCTATTCCAACATGTTAATCAAAACAGAACTGTAAATTGCAGAATGATAAACAACATAGAATATGATAACCCAGTTCGGTGCAAATCACCTACATCTGGGAGATACCAATCCAGGAAGAAGAATCCACTATCAGTAGTATAGTTTTATGTAAACAAACCCAGGTTTACAGCAAACACCCATGTTTACCTATCACTACCCAATGAAAACTTTATCTAAGAACTCCATCCTAGATAAGAGAAACCCATCTCACTCCCTAAATCACAACCTGTGATTATCTATCAATTACTATACCATAACTACATCATCCTATTGAAAAACACCCCTTTCAATACAAAGTTCAGTCAAGCATCCTTGACTAACAAGTTAACTTAGATTTTCTTAAAAGCTTCATCCAAGAACAATACACGATTCATTACCTACAAGTTTCTGAATCTGTACAAGTACCTATATTTACCACAATGTATCAAATCGATATAGAGGGAAACTTACAAGAAAGCCTACGACTCTCAAAACCCTAAACCCTATTTTCTACTTTACAAAAGTGTTACAATAGGTTCGGTTCTTCAGTACTAGGTCTTAGTCTTCTTTTATACTCTTCTGTTGCGTTGGGCTTGAAACCTGCTGTTTATTGATCCCTTGATCCACTGCTAATCATTCCTTGATTCTTGCACCAGATTTAGAACCTACTATATTTGTTGAGTCAGGATGTTAGGACATTGTATTCGACATCTTTGTCTGAAGCTTTCTTCATTAAGTTTTAACCAAAATTTAGTCAAACCTCAGGAGCTTTCACTTCTAGACTAAAGAACATAATAGGCAAGCTTGTTTCTAATTCGCAAACTGCATTCATTCAGGGGAGGCAGATTTTGGATGGAGTTGTTGTAGCAAATGAAATCATTGATTTTGCGAAGAGGAATAAAATGAGTAGTTTACTGTTCAAAATAGAATTCACAAAAGCATACGATTGCGTTGATTGGAAATTTTTATCAAGATTCTAGAGAAGATAGGATTTGGAGAAAAGTGGATTAAATGGATTAAAGGTGGTGTTTTGTTTAGTTACACGTCTGTTTTGATTAATGGTGGATCAACTAAGGATTTCAAGGCATCTAGGGGATTGAGACAGGGAGGTCCCCTCTCTCCTTTCTTGTTCGCTTTGGTTGTCGAAGGCCTTGCGTTAATGGTTAAAAGGGCAGTGGGGATGGGCTCTTTCGTGGTTTCTTATTGAATGATGCTTCGTCAATCAATTTATTACAATTTGTAGATGATAGGATTTTGGTGTGTGGCGGATCAGGGGGTTTGAGTTGATTTCCCGGTTAAAGATTAATTTTTTGAAGAGTAGGCTTTATGAAATTGGTGTGGAGGATTCCTTTCTGAATGTTGCATCCCAATTTTTATATTGCAAGAAGAATTGTATCCCGTTCATCTTTCTTGGTCTAACGGTTGGTGGTAACCATAGACGCGTTGATTTTTGGAAACCTGTGTTATCGTGTCTTAAAGCGTGACTGTCTCCTTGAAAGAGTAGATTTTCATCTTTTGGTGGGAGAATTACTCTTGTTAATTATGTTTTGGTTAATTTACCGGTACACCATCTTGCGTTCTACAAGGCCCCTTCAAAGGTCATTCATTCTATTAAATAAATACAACGTTAATTTCTTTGGTCTGTTGTTGGGGAAAAGTCGGGTGTGGCTTGGGTGTCATGGAAAACAGTGTGTCTTTCTAAGGAATGTGGTGGATTAGGTGTCAAGGATGTTGGTATTTTCAATAAAGCATTGCTCACGAAATGGCTATGGCGTATGTTGAGGGAGAGGAATACGATCTGGTGTGAATTGTTTCGACTTAAATACGGAAACTTTGTTAGCATATTTTTTTCTAAACAGGCTGTGGAATTAGGATTCAAGAAATCCCTTTGGTGGAAAGACCTGATGAAACTCAATGATGCTAATGATGATACTATCTTGTCTGCTATGGTTTCCTGCAGGTTAGGGGATGACTTAATTATCCCATTTTGGATGGCAAAATGGCTGGGAAACAGGCCACTGATGCAGGCATTTCCAGTGTTGTATGGTACTTTGGTGAACAGGCATGCGGTTGTGGCGGAAATGGGTTATTGGGTTGGATTGAATTGGGTGTGGGATTTAAGTATCATTCGATCAGGCCTGGCTTCTTTGGATGCTACTGAATTAGAAGAATTAATGGCTTTGTTGGAGAGTATTTTTCCAACTCGTTGTGGAATTGACGAATTTATTTGGCCGTATGCTAGAGACAAAAAATTTTCTGTCAAAACAGTCTATCATAAATTCATAGAAGCTGATAGAGGATTATGGGTGGATTTATCAACATCTATTTTGCTGGCGGATATGTGGAAATCTACCTTTCTGTTGAAATTCAAGGTTTTCAGCTGGAGATTAATCATTGATAGATTGCCGACGCGTCTTAATCTAGCTTATAGAAATATCATTAATTTTGTTCATGATAAGGTATGTGTCTATTGTTTCTTGTATGATGAAGATGTCATCCATCTGTTCTTAAATTGTTCGGCTGCTCGCACGGTGTGGAGGAAAATTATGGCTTGGGTTGATATTCAATTTTATGTAGCAAATATTGGAGAGCATTTGAGGAATTGGGAGGTTTTGATGAGGGAGAAATGTCTAAAATCCTCTATTTTGTTAATTTGGTATGCGACTTGTTGGAGTATTTAGAAGAAGTGTAACCAAATAATATTCGAAGGTGCCATAGGTAATCCGAAGGTTGTGGTGGAGAAGACTATAATGCTATCATGGTCGTGGTTAGCTTTATCGCGTAATGGTTCTTATCAATGTAATCTTTATGAGTGGTAAAATGCCCTCTAGAGTTTTTTGTAGGAGTTTTTGTTTTCTCTTAGTAGTTGTTTATATCTTTCTCCTGTAATTAGGGTTGGAGCACCCCTAGTGCTCCCTTTAATTCTAGATTTTGCTTATAAAAATAAATTAAGTTGTAATTTCTTATTTCTACTAAGAAATTTGAAGTATAAATCTTTTAAACTAAATTTAAATTTTATTTAATTATCTTTTTTCACTCACTGTTTCTTTTTTTTTTTTTTGAAATCTTGGTATCCGACCTTGCTACCGAATAATTCAAGAGGGACCAATCCCACCGTTCACTAACAAGGACCCCTTTAAAGCCGGAACAAAGCTCCGTATGGACTGACCCACGCGAGAGTTGATTACACCTAATAGGATTCGAACCTGAGACCTTGATAAGAGCACACTGTCTGTAACTTCAAATTAAAAAAAAAATCATAAAATCTTTCCAAATTGTATTAATGCTTTAAGTATTTTAAAATCTTAATAACACCATTATAGATTCATTAAAATCTAAACTAAAAATTCTATTTATAAAAATTATTTTAAAATTTTCAATTTCTTGTCAAAATAGTGTGTTAAAATTTTCAATCCAATACATTCCTAATTCTTATAGCATAAGGGTGAGTGATGAATTGGAAAAAACTTATACAATATGGTTTAATGACATTCCTAAAACCCAACTACCAAACAAAGAGAAAGGAGAGATTGGAAATTTCTCAACCACCCCCTAAAATCCACTCCAAAATTCATTTGGTAATGTATTTTCTGTAAAAAAATACACTATCTAACAAAAAGTGGATTAAAAATATCACATTCATTAGCATAGATTTGAACATATAGTATAGTCTCAAATGTTCATTTACATCTATCTCAATATATCTATTTACAATATGTGAAAACTGGATATTATTCTGTAGAGGAACTTTCTATATGTGTACAATCATTCACATGATTATCCTATAGTAAAAGTACTGAATTTTTTCCTTCGCGCCGTGAAAGGAACTCAGCAAATATACATTCAATCTTGTCTTGTGTTCATTACACATTGCCCTGTCGTAAAGGCTCTGATTCGGCATGAACTACGTTGTTTTGCTGGTCGAGTGGCATGTATTGTGACATGATAGCCATGATCTCCGAGTCCATGTAAGACTAAAAAAAAAAGATATAGGTAATGATTAAATCATGATTCTAATATGCTATGCTAGTATCGTGTTACATATAGTCGAGAATGAATAGGCTTACCCTGAGTCTATACTTGTAGAATACGTAACCAGCTAGACCTGCTATCGCAACAACTGCTATGACCACAAACGCAAGTACCTTTCCAAATTTTGATCCATTTCTTTCTGCGAATGTTAAAACAAAAATTATAATATTGGACTATGAACTACGATGTGAAATCTTTTGTTACAGTTAGGATTTGAATGTCTTACCAATGCAAATATCTTGTTCCTTTATATAAAGAAGATTGCCTTTGCATTTACAATCATAACCACCCCAAGTGTCCTTGCAGCTGCAGCCATCACACTGACAAGCACTTTTTTCCTTACACTCATCAATATCTGAATCAGATCAAAAGAGATTTACAATAGTTATATTTTTTTTTTTCTTTTTTTTGCAAAATCGGTCATATAAAGGCGATAGCGTGTTTGAGACTGTTGCGGAAACAAATATTACCTTCACATTTGAAACCATTTCCAACAAATCCATCTGGGCAGTGACAGCCATTTACCTTGGATTCCTTTATTCAAAAAAGATAAACTGTTAGCCTTCAGCCCTTCCGAGAATGTAGTACAATGAATATTTTATTGGAAATAGCGGTTTTAGTCCTTGAAATATAGCACACACTTTCTGATTTTAGTCGCTGCAATTTTGTACTTTAAGATTTTGTCTATTCATTTAACGATTCCCTTAAATTTAGTCTCTGACACCACTTTCCATCCAAATTTGATTATATAACTGGCAACGTGGCTCTGATAGCCACATAATCAAACTTGGACGGAAAAAAGACGTGAATACTATAACTTGAATCATAAGGTGAGAACATATTACATGGATCAAGAGCTCTATTTACCCACTATTTTACAATCAAACGGGGCGAAAAAAAAGAAAAGAAAAGATTAAGATTTTGTTAAGCAGTACTTAACTGAACAAGCTGAGAAAGTAATTTTATTTTTAGTTTCCGACCAACAACCTCCATTGTTTATAGAACATCTTGCAGGTCCAAAAGCTGTCAAATGAGAAGAGTAAACATATCATCAACAACATGGAAAATTGCTTATCGTTTTGGTTACTAGTAAACAAGCGGTGACTGCAGTGAATCATGACCCCAGACGAAAACATATCTTTTAATATTCGAAAAATAAAATGAAGATGTAACTTTATTATATTTCTAAAAGGAGTACCTTCACATGTTGTATAACCATCACCCTTATACTGAACACCTTCCACAACAGGACACTCACAAACTCTTCCCCGGAAAGTATCCTGAAAAATAACAAAATGTTCAATTTGGAACCAATCACAGAAACACTGTGGACCGTTATATATGTCCATAGTGCTTATATTTTGTAAGAAAAATTGGTAACAGAAATCGCTTATCTATACCTTGCAAGCTGTTACATTAGAACTTTTGTCTTGCCAACATCCTCCATTTCTTCTTCCTAGACACTCATTAGTTTCAATATCTGATAAATCGAAACCAGAATAAAGTTAAACTCACTCTAACATTAGAAATTTTAATCTAAAATAATCAATCATTAGTTCAGTTCATATGATGAAATAGTAAGCACACTAACCTTCACTTAAACAAACTTGAGGTTCAGTAGTCTCCTTAAATCCTGCACATATCGCCTTTAAAACAGATGTTCTCTCCAATTTTCCTAGACAACACATAAAAAATTTAGAATTTTGGTATATCAAATATGTTCATGAAAAGGATAGTCAAAGTTGAAATCGAAGTCGAAGAAACAAAAATATGTGTCCGTTACAGTAACTAACCTCTATACTGAACATTGTTTAAAATCAATGTTGGCAAGATGGTTACATCGCCACGAGATCCTCCCCCGATCTTTATACCACAAATTGATCAACACAATATAAGTTATTACATATATGCAATTGATACTTCAAAATTCATATGATCGTATCAGTAAGTATTAAATATTAACCTGAGCTGTTTGTTCAATCTTTAGAACTTCATTCTCCACGTCAGCTTCAGGGTCACCAACACATTTCTTAATTTTCTCAATAGGAAGATCTGTAGTATTAAGATCAAACTCTTAGAATATAAACAAAAACATTATAATCTAATTCACAGAATTATAAAAATTATGCATTTACCTAATGATTTCATGACAACTTCAGCACAATCTTTGCTGTATTTTTTCTCCTTCATAGAGCACCTAACATGAAAATCTGTCACATAATCCCACCACACCCAAGAACGGTTACTCTCATTCGCTACTCTATGAACACAAAGCTGCCTCAAATTCTCATAAACTACATCCTTCCCTTCATATCCCTCACCAAAATCCTTCTCAGGATCCGGCGCGCAATATCGTCCGTGGTTTATACATTGAGACTTGCACTGGCTGCTTTCAACAAACGGCTTTGGACAAAACCATGTGATATAATGTGGAGTAAACAAGGTATACCCTCCTCTCTCAAGAATCTGAGCATGACCCTTAAAGTTCTTCACAAAATCCATCTGTTCATCACAACGAGGGCCACATTCGTCGTTGCTGTTGGTCCAGAACTCATACTCGACCCGATTGTCAGGGTGAGGTACAGATTCCCTCCAGTCTATTCTTAGCAAAACTTCGTCTTTGTTACTTAGAGAATCCTTCAACGAATCGCCAAAGGATTTTTCAATTAGAACCGACGGAATTACAATCTTTTCTATGTATCCGTCGGCATCAGTGCTCTCCTCAGGCGAATCCATAGTTATCAGTGTCTCATCAATACTGTCAGTAACTAACACTGCTGCAGCTCCAGCCAGCTGTGCATGCCATACCTTTAAGGCAAAATAACACTCTACAATGTGCAAGTAACTTTATCAATAAGCTATATAAAACTTGGATTCAAAGAATTATAATCTAAGTTGGTTGAAGCTTATAATTGAAGGTATTCTTTCTCATTTTTTAGATCTAGTATATGAATTAAATCCTATAATTCAGTTAAGTCACTTCAGTTATTAATTGTGCAGAGATATCAAATGCAAGAGTTCGGGTTGAAACCCAGGACATTCTACTTGTTCACATAAATAAAAAACAAGTTAAATTTATGTAACATTAAAAAAAACAGAATTAAAGAGGCAAAACATTGAATTAACATAGATGATAAATGAAACATGAAGCACATGATAAACTGAAAAGGTCAACGGTGATAAAGTTTGACCAAAAAGAAGACGAAAAAAATGAATACCTCCACGATCAAGAAGAACAATAGTTGGACGATTAGACCGAAACTTGAAAGGCTTATCACCTTCAAAGACTTGACAACCATGAGAGCCTTTATCAGGATAAACAAGTGATCCAAGAATATAGCCTCCATAATTTGGAATTCCGAAGTTTGCTATGGCACCATCTTTTTTACCTCGTAATTTATGTGGTGACAGAACAGTTATGCTGTTTTTCTCGACCACAAAACGACCTTGAACGTAGGTTAGAAAAAAGAACAAGACAAAGAGATGAAACATGGAAGGTTTCATTGTTTAGGAAACAGAGGTAGAAGGAGGTGTTGCTCAAAGACTTTGTAATTGTCTTGGTGTTTACAAGTGGAAATTTTACATAAGGATAGAGAGAGAGTAGAGAGAGAAGGGAGTTTGTTTTTTCGTTAAGTTATTTGAATAAGGTGGAGAGGTTTGAGTTTCACAATCAAGCTGTGACGTAAAGAGAGGGAAAAGATAGGTAGAATGGAAGAGGGAGATGGTGGAATGAGTCAGGGGATCTACTACACATATAGAAACATGACTGACATTGACATTGTTATATTTATTGTTTCGTAAACGTTTATGATACAAAATAAGACATTAAAATAGCATGTATTGGATAACATACTACAGCTCTTTTCTACCTTAACTTGTGGTGATGATTCGACACTAATTATAAAATTGTTATATTTTTTTTATGAAGATTTTATTATTATTATAATCTTTTTAATTTTAAATATTAGTTTCTGTCGATCTAATAGTAAGATTATAAGGTTTAAGATGAAAGACTCAATGGTAAGATAAAGCGCGAAAAACAGTCAATTTTTTATTCTCTTTGAGGTAGACAATTCTACCTCTAATAGCACTATTAGTCATCTAGATCAATTAGATAGTTGGTCGTGATCTATGTATCACTTTGCACTTTCTATTTTTAAATTGTTCTTATTATTTAAGAGGGAAAATGCATTATTCTCTAGTATTTAAATTTATTATCTCTTTCACATCACTTTTCACTCTCTTACTGACTTGGACGTTGGAGTGCTAACCTCGCAGGTCAACCCCCTCTCCACCGAACCAGAAGCTCAAGTCCACCGTAATAAGCATTAATACATCATTCACCAAACGATTTTGGTTCCACCATGAAACAATGGCACCGTATGTGGGAATCAAAATTTGATTCCCGCATATTTCCACGTTCAGATCTCTTTTGATCAAGAGATCCATATCTCCTCTTTTAGAAGTTCATATCTCTATTTCTCAATCTTCTTCCACGAAATCGAAACTTTCTTTTTCAACAGATCCTTTAGATTTATCAACCACAGTATCATCCAAAGCTACTAGATTTGCCATTCAACGGCAAAGTGCCGCTGCTGTTGAAGCTATCGAAGATCTCATTCCCTTTCCTCAAATAAGGGTCGATTTAGTATTAGTAATGTATCATTCCAATACTTCACAACAAGATCTTGCTTTACCGAGAGTCATTCAAGGATTATTTTAAAATTTCCCATTCTTCAAACCCACACTTCAATTTCATCAAGGCAAATATTCACATCGACCTCCATCACTATATATGATACTTCGATAAGAAATGCTCCCTAACCTTCAATTGTTACAAGATATCCTCGAAGTGAAAGAAGCTACTAATATGCAAAACAATGTTTACAATATGGTGCAATAAAATAATTTACAACTCTTGGAACAAAAGGTTGTTCATAATTGAATAGAGCCTGCAACACGTCAATGCAAAGAATAGTATTATGTGTAATACGACCACCAAAAGAAATCAAGTTGCCATTCTTGAGTCAACTTGTATCAGGGAAACAACTCAACGAGGAGAAATCTAGAAGTCGTCAAGTTGCAACCATCACCAAATACACATGACTTCCCCCATATCCTGAAGGGGATGCAATCACCATACCCCCATAGGTTCTTCGTCCTTGAAGGAGAGAGAGAGAGAGAGAGAGAGAGAGAGAGAGAGAGAGAGAAAGTGAGTGAGTGAGTGAGAGAAAGAGAGAGGTATGACGAACACAATCTGACCCCGAATTAAAAAAGAAACCTTATATCGAATCACATCTTTGATAGCAGGATCCAGAGGTCACTAGAGAAACCTCTAAAGCTTCAAAGCTATCATGGAATCGAGGACCCATCCGAACACGTTAAGCATGTGGACAACCAGTTATAATACTATCATGTTTCTAGAAGGTAACATGAATTACCCTAGTCAGATATGTGCATATAACCAATCTAGGTGAAAGATGAAGTCATTTATCACGTGCTTAGTGGTCAATAAGCATTGGTTATGCCACTTGGTTAATTTTAAATTTAGTCAATATGTAAAGCTAGCTATGAGGAACTATTATGATGTACAACATTATTCCATCAAATAATCAATAAATTTCAACTAAACTCTCTCTTTTCCTTGTGATCATTAAACATAGCAATAAGTCAGGGGTGTTGTCATGCACTCAATCGGCGTATGACCTAAGCGATGAAAGCCCCGTCTCAAAGATTTGAGGGAGTTTTTACAAACACCAGAGGCATACGACTAAAGCAATCAAATCACCACAGTGCCAATGCACATATAAAGAGAACATACCATAATGTGGCAAATATAGGTTCACCTCTTCTAGGTAGCTAGTCACTCCAAATGCAGTGGTGAGTTCATATTACGTCAACTGCGAACCCAGTTTTCACCTTGAGGAAAGGAAATGGTATCGACCCTTTTTCGGGCACAGTCCCTAGAGACTTCCAATAAAACTTCGAGCACAATCTCAGAGGACAAGCTATATCCCAGAGAAACAAACTCTAGATTGAAAGTAATATCACGTAAACAAGTAAAAACAATAAAGTTTACTTATTCACTGGATACCAACATCTTGGCGAGAGACTTGGATCTAAACTGCTAAATAACATGTTCAACAGAATAGAGAACAAGGTGTACTTGATACAAATATCAGAGGTACAAGGAAATCACCATAACAAAGACCTAAAGCTCTTAAGATTTCTAAGATATTCAATGTTTAAGAAATCTTAAGGCTTTTAAAATTACAACCTACAACAGAAATTCTGCATAACCAATAGTTCTACAAACGGTTAATGGGGTATCTCAGGCCTATGGCAACAACAATCATAGTAACTAATCCTCCTACGAGGATAGGTCCATGGGTCTCTCGGGAAATCCTGTCTAGGTTAGCTAACATGAATGTAGCAGTATTAAAGGGTCTACCTTGGGAGGCACAGAACATGATAAATAGCTCGTCTCTAGATACTGATGTAATGTTTTCCTCCTTACCAAATAGTGTGTGGGCTAGGATTTTGTGGAAGTATCAGATAGTAGGGTTGTGAATGTTCTCGGAAAACATGGAATTAGGCTCGGGATGGTAGTTTCAGGTTATGCTACCCCAGAAATATTCAAGGTCAAGATCAGTAAAAGCATTTTCCTGAGCTATGGTAAAAACATCCAGGCCATTAGGGAATCCTAACAGTTCAGCCATTTCACTGTGTTTGAAAACGGTACTTCGTCCCAAAAAGTATAAAGGTAGTCAAACCCCTGTTAAATCATAAACCTCTGTTAGGATCATAAAAAAAGGAACTCAGGAACTCAAGGGTTAGTCTACGATACGTGTTAAACCTCCTCCTCACAATAAAATATTCCAACCTATCTGGCTAAGAAGATACATCACATTATCTTGGATCCCTAGGATGGTCATGGTGGGTCCTTCAGGATAAATAGACAATGCCATATCTCTCTGAGCTAATGTTTCGAAACGTCACATCTAGGCTTCATTCCTAAAGACCACCTTCATGTCATCAACAGACTGCATTCTCTAAAGTTAGTGTCAAGCTATCCTAAGCTAAGCTAGCCTGAAAGTAGACAAAGATTAAGTTAGTAGTGGTTAGAGCAGTTAGTTGTACCACATAGAAATGTTTGAAAAGAAGGAAAAAAATAAAAATAAGAATAAATGAAAAACAAAAATCTAAACTTTGAATCATGGGTTGCCTCCCACGCAGCGCTTTGTTTAATGTCGGGAACTCGACATTAATTCAGAAGGGACTATTCTTTTAAAAGAGCAGGCAACTCTTCTAATTTGCAACTTATGTAGAAATCCTTATTTTCTAAGCTATAGTAATGCTTAAGTCGCTGCCCGTTTACAACGAATGTCTCATTGGATTTACCTCTTATTTATATGGCTCCACTTTGGAAAACTTTAATGACTTCAAATGGTCCAGACCATCTAAAACGTAGTTTGCCTGGAAACAATTTTAGCCGAGATTTAAAGAGAAGGACTATGTCACCCTCTTTAAATTCTCTCCTTGCTATTTGCTTATCGTGTCACTGTTTAGTTCTTTCCTTGTAAATTCGGGCATTCTCATAGGCTTATAATCTAAGTTCTTCTAGTTCATGGATGTCTAAGATTCTTTTCTCTCCTGCGGCTGTGTAATTCATGTTTAGGGTCTTAATGGCCAAATAAGCCTTATGTTCTATCTCAACCAACAGGTGACATGATTTACCATAAACTAACTTAAATGGAGTGATTTCTATTGGAGTTTTATAAGATGTCCTATAAGCCCATAGAGCTTCGTGAAGTTTTGCAGACCAATCTTTCCTAGAAGTCGCAACAGTTTTTTCTAGTATTTGCTTAATTTCTCTATTGGAAATTTCAACTTGTCCACTCCTTTGAGGGTGGTAAAGTGTTGTTACTCGGTGTCTAGTCCATATTTAAGTAATAATTTCCCAAAGACATTTGAAATGAAGTGGGAGCCACCGTCACTAATGACGAGTCTCGACACACCAAATCTTGGAAAGATGATGTTCTTAAAAAGTATAATAACTACTCGCATGTCGTTTGTAGGAGAGGCTATAGCCTCTATCCATTTTAAACATAATCAACGGCTACGAGTATGTATTTGTTACCAAAAGAAGATGGGAAGGGGCCCATAAAGTCAATACCCCATACATCAAAGACTTCCATTTCTAAGATACCTTTTAATGGCATCTCATCGCGCCTAGAGATATTTCCAGTGCGTTGACACCGGTCGCAATTTACAACCATGGTATGGACATCTTTCCACAAACTGGGCCAGAATAGGCTTGACTGTAATATTTTTGCGCATGTCTTAGATGTGCTTGAATTCCCTCCATAGGGTGCAGCATGGCAATAGGTTATGATGTCTTCTACCTCTTCTTCGGGGACACATCGACGGAAAATACCATCGGCGCCTCTCTTGAAAATAAGAGCCTCATCCCAATAGTAATGTTTTAAGTCATGAAAGAATTTCTTCTCCTGTTGATAAGTTAAGTCTGGTGGAAGTACACTGGCTGCTAGGTAGTTGACAAAGTCAGCATACCATGGCACAACAGTTTTAGTGTACATTGCTTCCACAACTTCATTAGTTTCTACATCATTATAGATTAGAGAACATTCAGTCGTGTTACTTTCTAACTGGGCTACTAGTCTGTCATAAGGGAAATCATCGTTGATGGGTACTTGTTCGACTTTTATATTATCAATCCTAGAGAGGTGATCGGCTACTATAGTCTCGGTTCCTTTCTTATCCGTAACTTCTAGATCAAACTCCTAAAGTAGTAGGATCCATCTCAACAGTCTTGGTTTAGCATCCTTTTTCTCAATAAGTACCTAATTGTGGCGTGATCGGTGCAGACAATTATCTTAGCTCCCACTAGGTAAGGAACGAAACTTATCTAGTGTGAAAACGACGGCCAAGAGTTCTTTTTCTGTGGTGGCGTAGTTCATTTGTGCTTCATCTAGAGTTCTACTTGCGTAATAAATCGCATGAAGCTTTTTGTCCTTGCATTGTCTTAAGATTGCGCCTACGGCATAGTCACTAGTGTCGCACATTATTTTGAAATGTTTACTCCAATCAGGCGGTTGCATGATAGGTACAGTAACTAGAGCCTTTTCAATAATTGGAATGCCTCTAAGCACTTTTCATCAAAAATGAATTCAACGTCTTTCATTAACAGGCTAGTTAGCGGTTTAGTTATTTTAGAAAAATCTTTTATGAATTGTCGGTAAAAACCAACGTATCCTAAGAAACTTCGTATTTCTCTAATGGTTTTCAGAGATTAAAGATTTTCTATGACTTATATCTTAGCTTTATCAACCTCAATCCCCTTATCGGACACTATGTGTCCAAGCACTATTCCTTGTCGGACCATGAAATGGCATTTTTCCCAACTAAGCACGAGATTAACTATTACGCATCCCTCTAGTACCATTTCTAGGTTCGTCAAACATCCTTCAAAACTCTGCCCACAAACGGAAAAATCATCCATAAATACTTCCATGATGTCATCTAGAAAATCTGCAAAGATTGCCATTATGCATCTTTGGAACATTGCGGGAGCTTTACATAGTCCAAATGGCATTCGTCGATAGGCGAAGGTACCATAGGGACATGTGAAGGTAGTATTTTCTTGGTCATCAGGGTGAGTAGGAATTTGGAAGAATCATGAATAACCATCTAAATAACATAAATGAGAGTGTTTAACCAATCATTCAAGCATCTGATCTATAAAGGGTAACGGGAAATGATCTTTACGAGTGGCTTTATTCAGCTTTCTATAATCAATGCACATCCTCCAACCAGTTACAACACGTTTCGCTACAAATTCGCCCTTCTCGTTATCAGCAAATGTAACACCTCATTTCTTTGGCACGAAATGTACTGGGCTGGCCCAATTACTATCGGATATCGGGTATATAATTCCTGCATCTAACAACTTTTGTACCTCTCTCTTAACTACATCACTCAGTATCAGGTTAATTCTTCTCTAGGGTTCTCTTGAGGTTTTGCAGTCTTCCTCTAGCATAATACGATGCATGCATACACAGGGACTTATCCCTTTCAGATCTGAGATGTTATAGCCTAGAGCTTTAGGGTATTTCCTTAAGACATGTAATAATTTCTCAGTTTCTATTTGTCCTAAGTCTGCATTAACTATTATAGGGTGTTCAAGCTCTGTATCTAGGAATTCATACCTTAGATTCTTGGGGTAGTGTTTTAAGTTCCATAGAAGGTTTCTTCGGGCAAGGCATTGGATTTGGAGTTAGTGCTAAACATTCCCTCAGACTATCTTTTACGTATGGTGTACACTAGTCATCATCTTCTATTATAGGAGGTGCTGAAATCTTTAGTATTTCAGTATACTTAGATTGTTCCATCTCCATTTCTCTTACATATTCGTCAATGATATCTATTGAACAACATGAATCGTCTATAGCTGGTGCCTTTAGGAATTGTGAAAGGATGAATTCGACTTTCTCTTCACCAACCTAGAAGGTTAGCTTTCCTTTCTTCACGTCTACGATGGCTTCAGCATTGACCAAAAAGGGTCTTCCTAATATGATGGAAATGTTGGAATCCTCCTTTATGTCTATTATAATAAAGTCAGTAGGGATATAAAATTGACCTACTCGAACGGGAACGTTCTCTAGCATACTACATGAAATTTGATAGAACGGACAGCTAGTTATAGAGACATCCTCGTTGGTCTTACTTCTCCTAATTTGAGTTTTTCGCATATAGAAATGGGCATTAGACTAACACTAGCTCCTAAGTCGCATAGTGCTTTGTCTATGACACATTTTCCGATTACACATGGTATGAAAAAACTACCCGGATGTTTTAATTTTGAAGGCATATTGTTTTGAATTATAGCGCTACACTCTACAGTAAGTGTAACAGTTTCGTTATCCTCTAGCTTTTTCTTATTATATAGGATCTCTTTAAGGAATTTAGCATACGAGGGCATTTGTGTAATAGCTTATGTAAAAGGTATAGTGATATTAAGTTGCTTAAGAAGCTCTACGAATTTCTTAAATTGCCCTTCATTTTTAGACTTAGCAAGTCTTTCAGGATAAGGGATGGGTGGTTTATATGGTGGTGGAGGCACATATGGTTTTTATTTCTCTACGACATCTTCATTTTTATCATCTTCCTTACCATCGTTTGCTTTATCTGATTGGTCGTTCATTGTCGACTTCTCAGTTTCATTTCTAGATTTTTTATACATGGATGAGTTTTGGAATCTATGATCTACCAGTCCATCTAATTCTGTCCTACTTCGCAATGTGATAGCATTTACATGACCTTTAGGTTTAGGTTGTGGCTGCCAGGAAATACTCCGGCTGGGGCTGCTGTTGATGCTTGTTATTGGGACTTGAGAAATTTGGGTTTCTAGCATCTTGGTATGAGTAGTCATTGCATCCAGCTTTCTTGCCATTTGCTTCAGCAATTCACTCGTGTGTATGTTTTGGTTAACGGACTCTTTATTTTGTTGAGTTTGGGTTGCGATGAAATTTTCTAATAACAACTCAACATTTGACTTCCTAGGTGCTTAAGGAGTAGCGGGGGCACCTTTCTGATAGCCTGGAGGAACAACTGGTGTTTGGATTGGAGCGAACAAAGCATTGTTGCTCTTGTAGGAAAAATTGGGATGATTCTTCCAGCCAGGATTGTAAGTGTTTGAGTACGGGTTTCCTTGGGCATAATTTACTTGGTCGGTAGGGATGCCATCCAATAGATGACATTCAATGTTACTGTGCTCAGGGGTTCCACATAATTCACAATTTGGTGTCACAACTACCACGGTGGCTGCTGAAGTTGTAGTCAAACTCTAAATCTTTTGAGTAAGTGCATCCACTTTAGCACTGACACGGTCTAAGTTATTAACTCCGTACATTCCTCTCTTTATAGCCGGTTTCTTTGCATGAGTTATCTCACCTCCCCATTGGAAGTGGTTTTGAGCCATGTTTTTAATGAGTTGATAGGCATCTTCAGTTTGTCCATTAGAGCGCCGCCAGCTATAGAGTTTAAGTTCAACTTGGTATTGTACAGAAGACTATTATGAAAGTATGGATTATCAACCATTGTTCAAGTCCATGGTGTGGACAGAGCCTCAGCATGTCCTTGTATCTTTCCCAAGCATAAAAAAGAGATTCATTGTCTTTCTGTCTAAATCTGTAGATTTGGGCTCTTAGCATAGCAGTTTTACTAGGTGGAAAATATCGGGCTAAGAAGGCTTTCTTCAACTCGTCCCACGTAGTGATAGAGTAGGATGGTAGGGACTGGAGCTAAGCCTTAGCTCTATCTCTTAAAGAAAAAAGAAAAAGAAGTACTCTTATGGCTTTATTACTAATACCATTTGCTTTTATAGTGTCAGCGTATTGCACAAACATAGATAAATTAAGGTTTGGGTCATCTGTAGGACTCCCAGAAAACTGGTTCTGTTGAACGTCGTGCAACAATAAAGGTTTCAGTTCTAAATCGTTTCGTTCAATGGCAGGGGCAGCAATGCTATTATGAGGTTCATCTTGCGATGGCACAACATAGTCCTTGAGAGGACGATTCAGTGGATTCTCAGTCATGGGAATTTTTAATTCTGGATAAGAATTTCAGGTTCAGGAAGGTTATACTTAATTCAGAATTCGTTGATTCGGCGGCTTAAATTAATAAAACGCTAGATATCGTCAATCGGCTGCTCTAACTTGTCGCCCTGAGAGCGAGTGTTTGGCATACAATCGACGAAAAAGAAAAGAAAAATTTGTTGCCTTAGTCTATATTGCACAACAACGGAATCACAATATTGACTAAATTAGTCCTCGACAACGACGCCAAAAACTTGATCGCGACTTTACGAGTCTAACAGAACCTAACTGCAAGTATACAGTCTATCGTGTAGTTTTAAAAGATATCGAACCCACAGAGACTAATAATAAATCTACCGTTATCTATTGATGATGTGTAAAGCTAAGGCTATGGTTAAAGAAAATAGGATAGGAATAAAACGTAATTAGCTAAACGTTTGGAAATTATCATAAAAAGATATGGATTCTGTGTTCCTAAGAGACTTCGTAGATTTCAGGTACTAATTATAATTAACTATTTTCTGTAAAAAAATATTGGTTTAAAGACACCGTCTCACACTCTCATGCTATTGACTGAGCCACACTCTCTAACCATGGATTTTGCTCTCGCTCGCCCATTCTAATTAAAAAGCGTATTTTGAAAATCAATTAAATCCTAATCGATACCTAAATCACTCTCATTGTTTTTAGGATCGATGCCTAGTTTCCACTATCCGGTTCAATCCTCACACTCTCGTGCTATCGGCTTGAACCTTAGTTTGCTACTCACTCTCGTGAAAATAGAACATACAATTGGAAACTGAAAGCCAAAACAAAATTTTAATCACAATTTCGAACCTATTATTTTCTACTGAGTCCCGTCGGTAACGACGGTCCTCATACACCGGACTCAGACAGAATTTAGCAAGACATTATTTCAGATGAAAACAACATGAACATGACAATTAAATTTAAAGACAACATGACATATAGTAAAATAATTGCAATAACAATAATAAATTTAAAGCGATAAAAACTTGTAAAGTAAAACGAAACGAAACTTGAAGAAATAAACGACTTGATTAATTCCGGCAAGATTGTTGCTTCGATCCAAGAGTACAAAAGAAATTACAAAGAAAAACAATTGGTGTGACAATCCCTCGATGTGAGTTATTGTCACTTTTATATATGAATTTATGCCTAAAACTAATTCGACAGTGCTTCCGCACAACTTGGACACTTCCAAATGATTAGAAGACTCCTATATATATACTAAGAGAGTGCTTGTAACTGCCTTGGAACAAGAGAAGTGGAGAAGAAAAAGGAAACAAATTGAGGAAGTTTCAAACTGATTCCATGTAAAACTGCTTATACATGACAATGGCGAACACCATTAGTTCGCCATTGCCTTCTTCATTGATTGACGTGGCATCTGTAAATGGCAGACGCCATTAGGGAATGGCAAACGCCATAATATCAGAAGGCTCAGATTCTGCTATTTTTTCCTGCTCTTCTGCTCTTCTTTCCGAATTCTCGCGAAGTTGCACTGATGCTTAATAAAACCTACAAAACAGATAGAATACAATGTAAAATCAATAAAACAAAGTAAAAATAGCAATAAATAACATGCGTTATGAGCCTAAAAACACGATACATTTTCACGTTATCAAAAGGTCCACACACATTGGAGTGAACAAGCTTCAGCTTTTCTCTCGACTTCATGGACAAGTCATGTTTGAATGTTTTTCTAGTCGGCTTTGCTTTGCAGCATTTCTCACACACCTGGCTTAGTTCCTTCACATGAGGTAAGCTATACACCATCTTTTTTTGGTTGAGCATACCTAGACCTCTGAAGTTTGGGTGTCAATATTCGTGATGCCATAGCCAATTCTTGTCTTCTACAATAGTCGAAGAAAGACATTTATGATCAACCATGTTGATCTTAATCTTGAAGGTTTTTATATCTTCCATTGGTACTTTCAGGACCATCCTTCCTTCACCATTATATACCTTCATCAGATTTTCTTCCAATTTCATGTTATACCCTTTGGCAAGTAATTGACCTATGCTTATCAAATTACTTGTCATCGAAGATACACACAATACATCAGTAATACTAACCTTCTTACCATCTTTTTATCACCATAACTATGTTTCCTTTTCCACTTGATGTGACATTCCAACCATTTATAAACCTGATCACTTTCTCGACTGATTCATTTAACTTTGTGAACTAGCTTTTATTCATAGTCCTGTGGTTTTTGCATCCTGAACCTAGGTACCACGTATTAGTTTATTCACCATCCAATTGAGTATTGGAAATGAGTAACATATCATCAGAGTTATTTCCTCTAACATGTGCATATTAAACTTCGTCATTATCTTTTGCTCTTGATTCCTTCTTTCTCTAACAGTCATGTGGTTGTTGCATCCTGAATCCAGGTACCACATATTATTTTGTTCACCATCCGATAGAGTATTGGATATGAGTAGCATATCATCAGAGTTATTTCCTCTAACATGTGCATATTTAACTTCTTCATTATCTTTTGCTCTTGATTCCTTCTTTCTCCAACAATCTCGCGCATAATGACCAAATCCTTGACAGTTGCAACTCTACACCTCCTTCATGTTAACTTTCTTCCCCGAATACTTATTGTCCATTCATTTCTTGGTTGAATCAGAGTGATTCTTTGAATTCTTTCTTGACTTTTCATTATTAGTAGGATTTTTTCTCTATTTTGTCTTTTCTTTTCCAAACTTCTTGGTGAATCTTGATTGTAATGCTTGTTCCATCACTTTCTCCCTTTCTGTGTTCCTTTGCTTTAATCTCATCTCACAAGCCTCAAATGAAGCTTGAAGTTCTTCCACCTTCATCTCAGCTAGGTTATTGGACTCTTCAATGGATACAACAATGTAATCAAAATTTGCAGTCATAGATCACAAAACTTTCTCAATCTTCTACAAATTAGTGACTCATTCACCACATGCCTCCATCTGGTTCGATAACATCACCATACCCAAAAAAAATTTTAAGACTGGCTCGTATTCTTTCATTTAAGTCATCTCAAGTTGCTTTCTCAGCGTTTACAATTTCACCCTCTTCAGTTTTTCATCTTCACCGTACAATTTCTTCAACTTGTCCCATGCTTCATTTGACGTTTCTTCTTAAATGATCTTCTCGAACACATTAGGATCCACAGATTGATGAATAGAAAAATAGCTTTTCCATCTTTCTTCCTTTGTTTCTCGTGCCTAGCATTCTGAACATCATTTACATTTGCTTCTAACGCAGGTACTCCATCACTCACGATTTCTGTAAGTTCTTGTAGTTGGCTGAAATTTTGTTAAAACAAAGCAGATGTCATGGTTGATGTTGCAACATGAGCTTCTAACAGTATTGTTATGTTTTGGCTAACATTCTGGTTTGAGAATATGGTTGAAGAGTTAAAGTGCTGAAGAGTGATGTAACATGCGATGTCTGAACATCACTATACCAGAACGTTAAAACATCAGGCTGTAATGTTTTTAGGGCTGCGCTGATTGTGTGATCTGTCAGTTAGATTGGATGTGAATTTCTTGGTGCAATCAGTTATGAAGAAGACTAGTTTGTTGCGAATTTAAGGCATAAAGATATGGAGAACATTTAGAATTAATTGTTGAAGATTTAATTAAAGATTTGATTGAAGATCTAGAAGCAGGATCTGTTGCAGATTTGTTACAGAAGATATGATATGATTTGAAGGCCCAAATCCAGTTGGGAAAAAGCTATAAATAGAATGCTTGTAACCTAGAATAGGTACGGGTCCAAGATGTAGATCATTAGGGCTTTGTCTAAGTGAACCACTTGGGTTGTGAGATGGTCACTGTGTTATTACTCAGAAACCTATAGGTAATGAGTTAGATATTGTTCTTGGAGAAAGCTTTGAAGCAACTCCAATGTGTGTCATAGAAGTGTGTCTTCTATGTGTCTATGATTGAACAGTTATTGGTAATCAAGCTGTTGATGCAGTGGCGGTGAAGTTGACTGCTAGACATCATTGCTATGATTGGGAGTGAGATGGAGTCTCTTACCTAGGGAGGACTTAGGTAGAAGGGTCATTGGGTAGTGATTAAATTAGGTAGATTGTCAACTGGTCTGTTGAGTCTGTAATTTGATACTACTAATAGTGGACTTCCTTCCTGGCTTGGTATGCCCCCAGATGTAGGTTGTTGAACTAAACTGGGTGAACAATTCAGTGTGTTAATTTACTGTTTCTATTATTGCCTTGTTCAGCAGATTGCGATGTTGTGACATTGCACAAAGACATCACACATCTATACCATAATTTCAATTGGTATCAGAGCAGGCATCCTGTCTGTTTCTGGATGAGATCTAGGGAAGATACTTTCTGGTTCATGAGCAAGGAAGATAGTTATGGACTTGGTCAGTTCATATAGTAGTTTGTATGATCCCTTGAAGTGTAGGTTGGACTATTCATAAGAACTGCTGCTATGAGTGTGTTGACACTTAGTTGTTTTGGTGATTATGTGCAAGGATTATTGAGTAGTGCCTGAAGGTTGTTGAGGAGTTGTTATATGTTCTGCTGCATAGTATCTGATGTAACCCTGGTTGGTTCTTGTATCTCTGGTGGTGAGATTCTAGGAAGGTATTCTCTTGGAAAGACATTAGGGGTTGGTCTCCTCAGCAGGATATTCTTAATGTTGTAGTTGATGCAAGACTACTTCAACCTTTTTGTTAGAGATACCAAAGTCACTTGAGGATTATCTCATATCTTTGTTTTAGGGAAAGAAGTGACAAAATGATGAATGAGTCTTATTGAAGACTGTATGACATGGAAGGTTCTGTTTCAAATCAGGCATTGAAGACCAATCTGTTCAGAACATTGATGATGAAAGAAGTGGGTGGAACCAAAGCAAAAGAGTATCACTGTCAAATCTTTCATGCGGGAGTGAAAATCTTGATAAGTTATCTCTTAAGCTTAGTAGTGGTGACCTAATTAGGAGGATCTTTATGGTTATGATATAGTTCTTGTATATCTGAAGATACATGAACTGGAGGAAGTTTCATCAAGAAAGAAGCCGAGCTTGATTGGTTCCCTACAAGAGATATGCGTGGATGCAGTCTCCAAAGCCATAGCAGTTATTTAATGTGATGTAGACTGATGTCAGAACTGATGTTGAAACATCATTTCAATTCTTTGCTTTCTCTGCCAAAGAAGGTCAGTTGTGCTCATGGTGAAGTATCAGGTCAAGCCACTTACCTAATCTAAAGTGATCAGTGGTATGGATTAGCAAAAGAGGGATCAACCAGTGCCTCAAGTCTGCAGGAAAAGGATGTCAGACCAGATAAAATGGTGTATCTTTCATGACAATAGTTGAATATTTGTCTGCTTTGGATAGTGTTGTGCATTTAACTAATGACAATATACATTGACGGGAGACTATGTACATGTCTGAGGTTAAAGTGCAGGTCTGCAAAAGGTTTGAGAATTTACTTTATGTGGCTGTGTTGGAAGTATTTTCAAGGGTTAAGCATCTTGGAGTTGAATCAACTGGTGGAGTTGATTGGTGACTATGGAGTATTATCCAAATTGTCTGGGGTGAGAGGCAGATAGATTGTGGAATGTTGATGACATCCAACATATCTAAGTCAGACAGTGGCTGAGGCTGTAAGATATGAAGACATCACATCTTGATGGTCACAGCTTGGATCAGTGGTTGGAGCATGGTGTTTGCTCTGGTTGTGAAGGTCAAGGATAAGTGGCAGTTATCTCTGGCTTTCTACTGACGGCTCTACTAAGGAAGTGACTTTCGTTAGTATTGGTATAGGGTAGTCTTGGACTATTTCTTTTTGAAGATTCAGAGGTGGCAAGGTGTGAGTTTTGGAGCATGAGTCTCATGTTCTCCACTCATTTAAGGTTTTCTTCTTGCAAAGGAGTACTGGTAATCTTAAATAGAGAAAAGTTAATCAGCTTGGGATCATGTGAGTATTGGTACAAGTGATGATTGTGTTCAAATTGTGTGTTGAACAAGGAGTGAGCTCTTGAAGACATAAAAATACAAAGAAGCACATGTTACCCTTGATAGGGGGAGATTGTTAAAATTTTATGCAGCTGGACGTGTGATGTTAAGGGGGAGGTTGATATTTCTGCAGTTTTTGGTGTTGGCACTTATTGGGAAGTTGCATACATGAGGATTTAGTGTCTTGTGCAGTTGTGTTCCTTATTGCATTTGTTTAGTAAATGGAACAGAATTAAAACAGAAGTTTATTGCATTTTTGAAAGCTTACAAGATCAGTAAAAATAACAAACAAAGAGTCTAAAGATTATCCCAACCCCCCGAATCAAGAAAAGTCTTCCAATCTTCATCCCATTCATCATCAGATGCTTGAAGCTGCACTTGGTTTTTCTTGATAGTCTTCATCCTTGTCTATGATGTCCTTCTTGTTCTCTTAACTCCTGAAGTTGTACCAGTTGTGGACAATGTTTGGTCCCTCAACCTCTGAGGATCTGGTTTTCTGACCTCTTGCTTGCGACACCCTTTTGCATCCTTGTTAGATTGACTCATGGCTCTTTCTGTGATACAATGTTAGAAGCTAGGAAGCTTGGTTTTTATACTGCATAAAGAGACCTTGTTTGTATCGCCCAGTCAAAGTAGTCTTTAGTGTGGGAATTTGTCCTTCTTGGGAACATGTTTTTCTTGGCACATTGGATACCAGAACTTCGTGTTTGATGCCTTGGTAGAGGTTGTCCTAGTAGGATGCGCCTAGGTCTTGTCTGGCTGTCTGGTATGATTCCATAGCTGCTGATTGTGATCAAGTGGTTGTGACTACCTGAGTGAAATACAGAAGGTGTGTTCTTTTGTCTAGTACTGATGTCCTACACTTTGTTACAACATTTTGTTTGGTGTGTATCATACTTATGGAGTTGGAAGAAGCAGCATTATCATCTGAAGTGGCAATTCTGACATAATCTGGATTAGAATGGGCAGATTCCAATCTTGATGGTAAGTAGTTCTAGAAATACATGGCTACTTTCATGTTGAAGACTCTATTAGGGTGTTATAAGGTTGTTGCCAGGAGGTTCCTTCTATTAAAAGTAAAAGGTGGTGGCAGTCCTTATCTTGTGTTGCAAGACATTGGTCATTGGATTTGGCAGACCAAGTATCAAAAATCAACATGGTGAGGTCTTGCTCAACATATACCAGATGTGAGGTCTTGCTCAACATATACCAGATTGTGGCAATATCTTTGTGATAGTCTAAAGAGCATTGACTGTTGAGGTTGTTGTCTATAAGCCTATTACTGCAAGTAGCCTGGGGGCTGTTTAAGTTTGTGCAGTGTATTGTCAAATTGAGAGATGTCATAGCTGTGTGAAGATAGTGCCTATGCATGAGAGGTCTGAAAAGAAAAATTGGTGTATATGGGTGACCTTATTTTGTTATGTTGTTTTGAAGGAATCTAGAAGGGATTGTAAGTTGTGCTGATCAATAGATGTAGTGCTAGTGTTTTTGGAATCTTTCGAAGTGTCTTGGATTGTTAATTTTGTGAGCCAACAGACAATGTCTGATAAGATGTCAGAACATGGTATAGGACATGTTTTTCTTGAGCCAAACAAGGAAGTATTTTGGACGGTGGTGTAAGGATAAGGTGAAACACGTGGCTTCGACTGTGCATGGAACTGTTTTGGCACAATTTATGGTAAAAATCAGTTAGGAAACAATTAAAGTGGTCACGGCTGTTTTGGATGATAAACATTGAATTTGGATGCAGTTTTTGATACCTAAAATAGCGTTTCTTTGACCAAGAACCTTGACATATTCAAGGATCGTTAATTCCAAAGTTACTGGTCAGATATTTATAGAGGTTATTCTGCTCTCCTTCAGCCATTGAGTGTTCTTGTCTCATAAGTCTTATGGCGTTTATTTGTGTTTGGGTAAGCACTTCTTGGGTCTAGTTCTGTGAGGGCTTCCTTTGCCAATTTGTGGCTAAAAAGGGGGAGAAAGGAAAGGGATGTGCTAATTGGTTTGCGCAGATGTTATGTCTGGAGTCTGCAGTTCCAACTGTTGCAGAAGGATGTCTTATCCTCAAGTTGGAGTTGAGTCTTTGTGACTTGTGTCCTAAGTTATGAACACAGTTGTGACTTGTGTTCTGAGTTACCTGGGTTGGCAGAATAACACGTCTTAAGTTTCATCTTATGCCACAGATTAAACCCAGTGTCTGATCAATGAAGGTGTGCAGAATTATCTTATGCCACCATTGGTCTTTGATGTCTAGACAGACATTTCTTTTCTGGAGGAGTCTTCTACAGTTGTTCTGGGTCTGACCTGGAAGGAAAAAGAAATGTGTTGTATTGAGGGGGAGTGTCAGTTATTTTCTTCCTCATGTGCACCTCCTGATGTGCTGCCTGGAGTTGCTGTTAACCTCCTGATGTGCTGCCTAGAGTTGCTGTTATATAGTGATGTGATGTCCTAACATCATTCAAAATTAGCCAAGAAGATGATTCTCTATGGATGCAGTACACAGTAGCTACTGGTGTTTATTGTTAGGATCAGATGACATCTAACAGTAGTGTAGGGTTGTAATTACTGCTGTAATCTGAGTTATAATGTTTATATATTTGTTTTAGCCAAAATTAGCCAAAGGGGGAGATTGTAAGTTCTTGTAGTTGGCTGAAATTTTGTTAAAATAATGCAGATGTCATGGTTGATGTTGCAACATGAGCTTCTAACAGTATTGTTATGTTTTGGCTAACATTCTGGTTTGAGAATATGGTTGAAGAGTTAAAGTGCTGAAGAGTGATGTCACATGCGATGTCTGAACATCACTATACCAGAACGTTAAAACATCAGGCTATAATGTTTTTAGGGTTGCGCTGATTGTGTGATCTGTCAGTTAGATTGGATGCGAATTTCTTGGTGCAATCAGTTATGAAGAAGACTAGTTTGTTGCGAATTTAAGGCATAAAGATATGGAGAACATTTAGAATTAATTGTTGAAGATTTAATTAAAGATTTGATTGAAGATCTAGAAGCAGGATCTGTTGCAGATTTGTTACAGAAGATATGATATGATTTGAAGGCCCAAATCCAGTTGGGAAAAAGCTATAAATAGAATTCTTGTAACCTAGAATAGGTACAGGTCCAAGATGTAGATCATTAGGGCTTTGTATAAGTGAACCACTCGGGTTGTGAGATGGTCACTGTGTTATTACTCAGAAACCTGCTGGTAATGAGTTAGATATTATTCTTGGAGGAAGCTTTGAAGCAACTCCAATGTGTGTCATAGAAGTGTGTCTTCTATGTGTCTATGATTGAACAGTTGTTGGTAATCAAGCTGTTGATGCAGTGGCGGTGAAGTTGACTGCTAGACATCATTGCTATGATTGGGAGTGAGATGGAGTCTCTTACCTAGGGATGACTTAGGTAGAAGGGTCATTGGGTAGTGATTAAATTAGGTAAATTGTCAACTAGTCTGTTGAGTCTGTAATTTGATACTACTAATAGTGGACTTCCTTCCTGGCTTGGTATGCCCCCAGATGTAGGTTGTTGAACCGAACTAGGTGAACAATTCAGTGTGTTAATTTACTGTTTCTATTATTTCCTTGTTCAGCAGATTGCGATGTTGTGACATTGCACAAAGACATCACACATCTGTACCAGAATTTCAATTTCAGCCACATCTTGAAATATGAATATGATTGACATTCATTTGCACAACCCACGTCTTGTAGTTCTCACCTTCGAAAATCGGTAGATTCGCTGGAAATTATGTTGACGTTGTGGTACCGTTTTCCATTACAGATTCTCTCTGAATCGCAATCAGGCTCTGATACCAATTTGTTGGAACAATTAGGGTTTTCAAGAAGAATGAAGAAGAAGAATAAGAAGAGAGAGAAACTATATTGTAAAAAGGGGAAATTTTTATGAAGTTGTTGTATATTGATTTACATCGTTACATGTATATATAGGCAACCAAAACATACAATTTACAAACTGCAGTATTCGACTATGTTGAATACTTTATTACACATTTTGACACATATGATATATTCTACTCTGTCGAATACAGATTGCTACTATTTAGCTTACTTCGACTATGTTGTCTATAACAACATCGACTAGGTTGAATACAACTATGTCGAATACAACTTTCTTACTAAAACAATTACATCTTCTAACATGCAGTTGCGCGCAAAGAATATCCAATTCTTACCAACAAAAAAGAAAGAATCAACCTTTAATAGAATCTTTGAAAAATCTTTATCCAATGAAAAAGGTGAACAAGTCTACTTAAAAGCCTCTAAAAAAAATAATATTAAGGTAACAAATTTATATTACAAGCAACTATGATATGATAAGTTAATCGAGAAACGATAATATTAAGAAGCGTTACTTAAATCTTAAAAAGATTACATTAAATTTTTAAAAGATAATAATGAAACGCTAAGATATAAAATACAACTAATCTTAAAGAAAAAATTATTCAAATTATTAAAAAAAATTATTTTGATTTTTTTAAAACATTTGACATTTTCCTTAAATGTTAAAACTAATCATATCTCTTATAGAATTTGCTATTAAGGATTACTTTTCTATTGAAGCTAACAAAATATTTGTGCGTCCGCACGAGTAAATTTATTTAATACGATATAGATTTTATTTAGATATACACGTAATTTGAAATGAGTTATTTAATTATAAAATAAATAATGATAATATAAAATTAATTTTGAAATTTGAAAAAAACTTTTGTGTCTCAAATAAAGAAAATTGTTAATTAAAATAAAATAGGTATTTTGATGATAGTGACCCGTGAGAAAAATAGAAAATTTGACATTTGAAAATAACAATTTTGTACTTCAAATAAAGACAATTGTTAATTAAAATAAAATAGGTATTTTGCTCATAGTAGCCCGTGAGAAAAAGAAAAATTTTGACATTTGAAAATAATTTTTTTTTATCTCAAATAATGAAAGTTATTAATAAAAATTAAAATAGATATTTTTGTGGTAATGATCTGTGAGATGGAAAGTTAGTTGTGTGTCTGACTATTGAATATTATTTAATTTCCTAAAATAAATTCTTATTTTTATTAAAATTTAAAATTAAATAAATTAATCTTTTTAATAATAAATAAATAAATAGAATTAATTAAATTTTTCGTAAAAACAAAATTAATTGCTAATATTGTATATATTTATACACCAATAAATATTTAATATGATAATCATATATTATAATTATAATGATTGGAATGAGATCGTGTGTTAATTGAAAAAAATTTGGGGTATTAGTTATTTACTTTTTTTTTTAATCTTTTATTAGTGTAAATTAATATAAAAGAAAGAACAATTTAAGTAATATGACGGTAGTCAACTTGAATAGAAAGATATTTGGTACTTAGAAAAATATAAAAAAAGAAAAAGAAAATGAAGTGTTAAAAATTAAAAAATTAAAATAAGAAAGTGTGAGAAAAAGAAATGTGAAAAATATTTGAAATTTGAATTAGAAGAGAATGAAGATATATAAAGTTGAAATTTAAAAATGAATGATTGAAATGAAGTCATATGTCACTTTGTGGTAATATTGAAAAAAATACATTAGTCGTTTACTTTTTTAACCTTTTGGTAGTGTAAATTAATGTAAAAGAAATGACAATTTAGATTGTTTGTTGGTAATTGATTTTAATAGATAGATATTTGAATAGTGTTGGGTCATCAAAAGAAACATCCATATTGAGTCAAGAACAACACACAATTGAGAGAGAGACATCAAATATTCATCTAAAATCTTAAAATAATAGAGATATATGTCATCTCATTTATAAAGTGTTAAACTTTTATTTTTCTAAATAATATGAAACTTCTAACTTACATTTGTACACATCAAATAATGTTGATTCCAAGTGCATTTTTTCCATGTTAGAATTATTTTTCCAACAAGAACTTTCATAGCACGCCAAAGGAAATTAGTTGAAGTTGCTATCGATGAATTCGATGATAAATTTTATTCACCGGTATTTCTCATTGGTGTAAAGGAAAACTACATAAAAACAACATAATTACTTTTGATTTGATTCAATTTTATAATTTTAATTTGACTTAGTATACCTTGACAATGAAGCATCTTGGATTTTTCCAACATGTCCAACAAAGACGGTAAAGAAAATTCCCATTAAACTTCCTTTTATTGTCCTTTTTTATTTTGATGGAATCTTTTTAACTAGACAAGGAGTCGTTTCCGTTCATATTGGACATGCTTTTATGAAAAGGAAAGAGATTTTGGAGAAAAATTAAGAAAATAAAGCATAATGTTTCATCTTTTTTAAAGTTATATTAGAGTCAAGTTTAAGATCTGGTACATCATCTTCAATCAAATTTTTGCTCTCAAGTCATTCATCATTTATTTTTACATTATAAATATTCAATTCTAAATGTGAAGAGGGTGTATTAAAAGTTTAAAATAAGATAATATATAACTTATATATTTATAAGTGAGACAATTTCTACTCAATAAATCAATTTTATAAAATTGAGTTAAATTCAACAACATATTTAAGGTCACATTTTAAATTTTTGTTAGGCTTTAAATTGCATAGAGCCATAATAGTCCTTGCCTGAGCTAAGTCAATGGCATATAGCTACAAGAGTCATTGCCTAGGCTGAGTCAATGGAAAAAATTGATAAGAATATTTTTGGTTTGGATTTTGGAGGTTCATCTTAAAGTCTTGCGACGGTAGTCAATGGAAGACGATATAGTGCTGGATCTTCACCTTGCAGGGCACGTTGAGTGTTCCAAGGGCTAATGTATTATATAGTACTTCTTTTATTATAATTATAAATAAAAATTCGATTTTTAATTCATTGAAAACTTTACTTATCTTATCTATATACAAACTAGATATCTTAACTATTTAATAAAAAAGTTTAAAAATATTTATAATAGTGAAATGAGAAAATATAGGAGAGTGTATATGGAGTACCATCTATGCATATATAATCTTGAAAAGTTGTTTAATTCCTCTGACTTACAACTTGAAAATTGTTTATTAATTAATTAACTTCACAACTATATTAACGGTCTGTTTTTGAGAGTTGGTTTTTTTAGATTTTTTTGGAAGAAAATATTTTGAAAGGTTGAATTTATATCTTGAAATGTGTGATATTTAAAAAAAATTAAAAATAATATGATTTTATATATTAATGTTGTTGTTACAATTTATAAATTTTTTAGTATTAAATACACAACACCTCCTGAAAGATCCGTGTTGTTGTGAAATAAGAAATATAAGCGAGAAGAGTTGCAGCAGCCAAGAGGTTGGTGAACCTTCCATGTTCCACATCGTTTTATATAAATACTAAATAGAAATCAAGTTGAGAGAGCCAAAAGTCCAATGTATTTATTATAAAAAATTTATTTAATTAATTTCTTAATTTAAAAACAAAACGAAAAATTATTAATTAATATGTATTCTTATAAAAAAATATTTTATATGGGGATATTGTGTATTTAACCCATTTTAAAAAAAAAAAAATATCAATCACATTTTAAGATATAGATGCAACCCTCCAAAATCTTTCTTTCAAAAACCCTCCAAAAACAATTTTCCAAATAGATCTAAGTCTCAAGTAGACATATACATTAATCGTGTGTTTGGTTCCCATTGAAAAAAAAAATTTGGAGAAATTTATTTTACAAATTGATTTTGATAACAAGTTAAAAATAAAATGATTTATGTATGAATATATTAGAATAAAGGTGTCCACCATAACATAGCACTGCATCCGCCGGAGACAGTTCTAACTGGCACCGCATCAAGAACAACTTTTGTCGGTTAGTCAATATTCCTCGATTCTTCTTCATGGACCTGAATAACTTTAGTAAACTTGTCTTCTTCATTGATACCTCTTCCAGTAATATCAAACATGGAGAGAAGGATCTTAGATAAGTGATCTCTAGACTTCTTAACCTTTTTTCTTTTTTATCTCTTTCGGTGGTTCCATGGTGCGAGGACCTCCAGCCGGATTCTTATTAAAAAAAGAATAACATTTAAAATCTGGAGGGTTCAGATTTTTATTAAATACTTATATATATTTCTCCCCCTTTTGTCACATAAAAAAGATTTAAAATAAAATTTTAAAACGAAATATTTCATAAATGCAAAGCAGATCATCATTACTTGATCAATTTCCAAAGAAGAGAAAACGATTCAAGTAATAGAGAGCATTAAAAGCGTGTACATAGCATTCTTAATAATTATTGGCCGCGGAACTTCCAAAGATCAAGAAAAGGTTTTAATCCAATTTGTTGGACTACCCAGACTCCACTATAAAAGAAACCAAATACTAAGTCTTTTTCATGAACATCCTTCAGAACACTATGGAATCCTCAACTGAAACTACCATTGTCTCTACACTCACGGAAGTTTCAGAAGACATTACGAGTCAGAAGACTCTAGGACAACAGAGTCCAAATGTTTATGTAGCTTCTGAAGCAAGCTCTTCAAAAACTGCATTGAAGCCTTCTAAAGCAAGTTCATCAACAATTGCTTTGAAACCAAAAAAGAACTCAATAAAGAAGAAGAAGAAGAACAGAGACAAAATGATGTTCTAGATTGTTATTTCAGATTATGAGGACGGGGATGAGCCGGACTATACTTTTTCATATTGACAAATAGTCCAATCCATATTAATAACTACCAAAAAACCAAAAGTCTAATCCCATTGTCGCTCCTAAATAAAAGTCCACTTCGCTGGCATCTTCATAAACTCAAATCCAATCAACATGGTACCCAGAAAATATCTCACCTTCGAAAAAGGGAGACCGGTCCAAAAACAAAAGCAATCACATATATGCATTCTTAGATGCATGCATCGCATACATCACTTCAGGCACAACTTTCCCGCCGAAATGGGAAATTTCCAAATAACCAGTTACTCGTCTGCATTCTCATATGCATTGCACACATCATTTCATGCATAAGCTTTTGATCGTGAAGGCTGGATCAGATCCTGTAGAAGTGGGCCACCAAGTTCGTCTGGGATGCTGATGGAGAGGAGGGGGTGTACCTGCAAGGCACTCCGACGCTCAAGTAAGAAAGGGTCAGAGAAAAGGGGCAAGTACAAAGGATTAGTTCGTAGGGTGAATATTGAATACCTGACCCTCTCAAGCGAGAGGGTTTATATAGAGCCCCCAGCGCGTGGCCAACAGTCCTATTTTTGGGGCGAAATAACTGTTTTCCCGAAGAATAGGTAACTACCTAAACTAGCCGTTATGTCGGGCAGGGTGCCCAAAACTAGCCGTTATGTCGGGCATGGGCATAGTCTCGGGCACCTGCCCATAGCTGTTCGGGGAGTGGATGAGACGTGCGTAACGGGCAGTAATTTCGGGGAGGAACGTGCATTCCTTGCCCGGTTGGAGGGCAGAAAGGTAACTTTTGCCCTTTTGTGGATTGGACTTAGGCAAGTTAGGCAGCTCTAGAGCGGAAATGGATTGGGCCATGTCTAGCCATTGGTCCAGTCCAGAACAGGATCCCCCCAAGTCGTTGCTCCCGAGCATGGGAGTGATGACTTAAGGATAGCTCGTTGCTCCGGGGAGATAGCGTGAGGTCGTCGATTGGTGACGAGGAGGGTTGTCTCAATGTACCCGCGACCCTCGGTGTCCGTGAAATTCATGGTCGTGACCTTGTTGCCCGGTGTCCGGGGAGACTAAAGGTCAGTCAGAATTAGAAACGTTGGGGCACCACGTGTGCCTAGAGCTCCGTGTAGCAGTTACTAGGCAATGATGGCTAGTTGATAGTCATCATGGCCTACGAGCGCGTGTCCGCACGTGCCCCTTTGTATAAAAAAGGGGAAATCCATCTCATTTAGAACTTTTTCGCTCAGATTTCTCTTTGTCTTCTTCAGCATTCTTGCCCGTCACTGCCGTCTGCTTACTTCGACCACTGCTCCAAGCTTCGAGCAGCCGCTTTCGCCTTCTTAAATCAAGTAAGTTTTCGATTTTGTGCTTGTTCTACTCCTTTTGGCGGTCAATGGTAGATTACATGTGGTTAGGGCTAGGTTTAGAGGACGAAATAGGCTGATTCCCGGTGATTGTTGGTGGTGGACGGTGGTTGCGCCATTTTTCCACCTCTGACATGTCGTCGGATGTGTTAGGATGTTTTGGTGAGGGGTCGGTTCACGGCGTCGTTGCAACGACGATGCATGTGTAACCGCTGTGATCGTTCATCTTCTAAGTGGGTGATGAGTTTTCCGGTAGAACACTCCCAGATTCCAGTGAAGTTTTACGATTTTCGGCGAAGCTTCGAACGAAAACTGGGTATGAGTGCGAGGAAGCTCCTCGCTTGGGGATGATTTGTTGCGAGTGTCTCCTCGCGGGGAGGTTTCAGTCTTTCTTTTGATGTTAGGGCTTAGGTCGGGGACGTTGTCCTCAGCCCTTTGCGCGCCCTTTCACTTGACCAGCGGTGGAAGGGTGGATTATATTTGTTGTCGAATTCACTTTCTTCTTTGCTTTTCAGGTGATCGACATGGCGACGGGGCCAGATAGAGAGTTTATCTTGGATACGTCCGAGGAAGAAACCAGCTATTCGGGTAGTGATTGTTCGACGGCCTCGAGCACCCCCAGTGATGTCGGGGAGGAAGAGGAGTTGGAGGTTACGGACGAGGACGCCGTTGAGGGTCCCTTGGAGGAATGGGAGGTGGCCGAACCTGCCGAACACGTGTCCACCTTTGCGGCGCACTTAGGGGATGTTTTTACGAAGGTTGGACCGGAGGGGGAGTGGAAGGTGCACTTCCCTTCTGAGGATGAGCAGGTCTGTACGGATTTCGGGGACCGCTTCACAATGTATGAATATGCTTTTAAGGAGCTGGGTCTGAGGCTATCGTTCACCGATTTTCAGCAATCGGTGTTTACGCACTTGAAGTTGGCTCCCACGCAACTGCACCCTAACTCGTTGTCCTTCATTCGGGCGTTCAAGCTGGTGTTCGAATACCTCGCCATAGGGGTTACTCTTCCTCTATTCTTCACCGTCTTCCATCTTCAAAGGCAGCTGTCAGGGAGGAAGTACGGTTGGGTCTCTTTGAAGCAGCCTCGCAAATTTTTAAACCATTTTCGAAGTCGATACGGATGTTTAAGACACGGTACTACGTTGTCGAGCCCGTGTCCGAAGCTGCCCAGGACAGTACATATGTCTGAGAGATCGAGGTTGATGAGGATGGGAACGACCTGCGCGACGAGGCGGGGAAATTCATTGGGTAGAGGATTTACAAGTTCCCTATTCATTGGGCACCTGACCATTTCACCAAGGAGCCTAGTGACTACGTTCTTCAACCGCACGAGCTACACGGGCAGGATGTCGTGGCATACGAGGAGTTGGTGAAGTACGTTAACTCCTTCCTGCTTGCTGAGTGTTGGACGAATAAGGGTAATCTGATCTTCGAGGAGGACGGTAGTCAGAGGGTTGAGTACCGATTTATCAACACCAAGGCACTGCTGGAGTGCAAGACTCCTGCGGAAGTCGAGAAGCTGCTTGGTAGTTTTAGTTATTTTATATTTTCTCGTGTTATTTCTTTTCCTCGTAACTAACGTGTTTTACTTTCGTTTGTGCAGGTGAGATACCTCAGGCCCATGAGAGGGTTGTGAAGAACGCTCTCGCAAGGAACAAAGCCGGAGCAGTTCCCCTGAAGTCTCGGTTCGCTGGTGCTCGTGCTCCCCCTCCGGCTCAGTCTGCTGCGGGGACCTCTTCTTCTCATACTACCGCTCCCCGGGGATCTCCTCTTCCTTTGACCAGACGACCCAAGTGACTAAGGTTTAATGACGTTATGGACCTCACTCGGGTATTAGAGAAAGGGAAGCTCGAGCTTTCTCCAAGCATTCTTGATAGGAAATTCTTTGAGGGAAACTCTTTGATCATGCCTCGGGTAGAGTCTCTTCACTTGGAAAGCATGGACCGCCCGAGCAAGGGGGCGTTGGTGGCTCAAGACGCTTCAGTTATGGTTAGAATGCTGGAGATGGCAGCCGTTTATGCTGAAGGGGACTATGCAACTGAGTCCGAACTTAATGCTGCCCGGGCTACCATGGTGTCCCTCAAAGAAGAAACCAAGGTTGCCGATGATGCTCGGAAGAAGGATGAGGAGGAGGTGGCCAGGTCGAAGAAGGAGAATTCCACGCTGGCGGCGGAGGAGAAAGCTGTCGAGGAGCTGGTCCAGCAGCTGAGGGCGATCAATGCCCCAGGTGAAGACGAGCCGGAAGATATGAAGGAATTAAAGATGAGATCCGAGTTGGTCGCCCGTGTGCTGATGGCCGAGGCTGACAGTATTACCATCGCGGATGAATCCTTCAGAAACGCCATGGCTCAACTGCGGGTGGTGAACCCCGAGCTTAACTTTTCTGTCGAGGGTACCCACTATCTGGCGCATGTTGAGGGTGGCCGGATCGTTATGCCCAATGACCTCCTTGAAGGAAATGCCGAGGATCAGCCCGCGGAGAGCCAGGGACCTCAGCCCGAGCCTGCCGATCATATGGACGAGTGAGGGGTTTGTCTTTTTATTGTTGTAACTTGTCCGACCTGCGTGCCGAGTAATTGTTGTAATTTATTTTTTTTGTGGGGGCATGGCCCCCATTTCATGTAACCCAGCACAGCTGTGGTCCTAGTGGCCACTTATTATGTTTAAGTTATATGCCCGGTCTTGGTGGCTGGTTCTGTTATTTGCGTGGTTTTACTTGCTTTAATTTTTTGCTAAGTATTGTACTCATGCGCGTTGTGAATGTGTGTCTGGCCGTGATAGGGAGTATTGGACTTATGCGAACTTTTAGGGGGATTGCTCGTTGTAGATGTGTTCGGCAGTGAGGGGTACTGATCGAACTGCCGGGGAATGTCCTGGCGGGGATGCGGAGCTCAGGTCGCGTTTGAGGCTTGAGTTCATGGCGTAAACGTCCCATCGCGAGCTGGGGTTCTGCTAGTCATGGTACTTTGATGATGGCGATGCTTGATCGAGGACCGCCGTTGAGCAGTTACTCGACTCGTTACTGAGCGGGGTTTTGCTTTACTGGTATGCGACGCTTGTACTTGGGCGTGCATAGTGGTCGGTAGCTGACGTTCATCGTCGTGACGGGCCAAACCGAGAATTAGGGCCTTAGCTATAGTATTGTTTTAGCTTTTTGGCGTTCCATGGTCGACCAAGTTCTTCCCCGTTGAGATGTTCTAGGTAGTAGGCCCCATTTTCCGTTTTTGCTCGGACGCGATAGGGTCCTTCCCAGTTGGCTGCTAGTTTACCTTCGCGAGAGTCTTTGTGGTTTCTCCTTAGAACAAGGCTTTCCACGTCGAACTCTCATCGTATCACCTTGGCGTTGTGCCTGATGGTAATTTTTTGTTTTAGTTAGGCTTCGCAGAGGGCTGCCCCGGTTCGGATTTCCTCGACAAGGTCAATTTCTTCTCTTAATGATTCGTCGTTCATCTCCTCGTCTAGTGGCGACTTTGTCCGCCTGGAGGGTACGTGAACTTCGACGGGAATTACAGCCTCGGTCCCGTATGCTAGACGGAAGGGTGTTTCCCCTGTTGTAGAGTGTGGGGTTGTGCGGTATGCCCACAATATGCTGTGCAGTTCCTCGACCTAAACCTTCTTTATTTCATCCAGCCTTCATTTGAGGCCTCGAAGGATGACTCGGTTAGCTGCCTCAGCCTTCCCATTTGTTTGGGGGTGCTCGACGGATTCGAGGTGCTGCTTTGTGCCCAGTTGGGCGACGAAGTCCTGAAACTTCCTGTCCGTGAATTGTGTCCCATTGTCCGTCACTATTGCTTGGGGGATACCGAAACATGCAAGGATGCTTCGTTTGTAGAAACGCAGGATGTTGAGGGCAGTTATCTTGGCTAGGGCCTCCGCTTCTATCCATTTTGTGAAGTAGTCTACGCCCACTATTAGGTATTTATTTTGACTCGATCCTACCATGAAGGGTCCTAGGATGTCTAGGCCCCACCAGGCAAACGGCCACGGGGAGGACATATCCTTGAGCTCGTTAGGTGGAGCCAGGTACATGTCCCCGTGCCGTTGGCATTTATCGCATTTCTTCACGTGTTCTTTCGCGTCGTGCTGCATGGTCGGCCAGTAGTATCCTGCTCGGAGGGCCTTTCGGGAAAGTGACCTTCCGCCGAGATGTTGGGCGTTGATTCCCTTGTGGATTTCGCATAGGATGTGTGCGACCATTTCTTCCTCGACACACTTGAGCAGCGGAATAGATAATCCCCGCCTGTAGAGTTTATCTTCGACCAAGATATAAGAGCAGACTCTTCGCCTAACTATGCTGGCCTCTTTTGGGTCGGACGGAAGTTCGTCTTTGGCGAGATAGTTGTAAACAGGGGTCATCCAGCAGTTGATGTCGCCAATCACTTGTACTTCGAGGGTCGGGGAGGCCATCCCGATACTGGGTCGAGGAAGTACCTCCTATATGAAGGACTTGTTTCCACCTTTCTTTTTTGTGCTGGCTAGTTTGGATAGAACATCTGCTCGCACATTATGTTCGCGGGGAACGTGTTTCACTTCCGCTGTTGCGAACTTCGCCATTTCCTTCTTAACCAGGGCTAAGTATTCGGTCATGTTGTCGTTTTTAGCTTGATATTCTCCTCGGACCTGAAGGGCCACGAGTTGTGAATCTGTGCAAATGATGACCTCTTCTGCGCCCAGGTCCTCGGCTAGGCGTAGCCCAGCGAGGAAGGCCTCATATTCAGCCTGGTTGTTCGAGGTTGGGAAGGATAGGGTGAGTGATACTTCGAAGATGATTCCCTCGGGTCTTTCCAGTATGATGCCCGCACCGCTCCCTGCCGATCTTGAGGCACCGTCTACAAAAATGGTCCATTTACGTGCTTCGCTCGCGGGGGAGTCTGCGAATGTTATTTCTGCGACGAAGTCGGACAGAGCCTGGTCTTTGAGAGCTTTCCTGCCTTCATACCGGATGTCGAATTCGGATAGTTCAAGCGACCATTTGAGCATTCGACCGGCCATGTCTGGTCGTCCCAGTAGCTATTTTATGGGTTGATCTGTTCGAACCATGATCGTGTGCGCCAAGAAGTAGTGTCTTAATCTTCTGGCTGCGTTGATGAGGGCCAGAGCCACTTTCTCTATCTGTTGGTATCTCAACTCTGGACCTTGAAGCGCTTTGCTCATGAAGTATATGGGCTTCTGCCCGTCAGGTGTCTCGCGGATGAAAGCGGCGCTCACCGCTTTGGTTGCTACGGTGAGGTACAGGTACAACGTTTCGCCATTGTCCGGCCGGGAGAGGACTGGTGGCTCTGAGAGTGCCCGTTTTAGATGGAGAAGGGCCTTGTCACATTCCTCGGTCCATTCGAATGCTGCCTCCTTGCGGAGGAGTTTGAAGAATGGTAGGGCGTGTTGGGTTGATTTGGCCACGAAACGAGATAACGACGCGAGCATCCCATTGAGGGACTGGATGGACTTCTGTGACTTGGGCGTAGGAAACTCGGAGAATGCTCGACACTTATCGGGATTGGCTTCGATTCCTCATTTCGTTAAGTAGAAACTGAGGAACTTGATTGCTCGGACACGGAACATGCACTTCTCCGGGTTAAAACGCATTTTGTATTTCCTGGCCTTTTCGAAGACCTTTCTCAAATGGGCAGTATGATCGGTTTCCTCGTGGGATTTTACGATCATGTCGTCCATGTAGACTTCGAGCATGTCTCCTATTTCTCCCCAGAAGACCTTGTTCATCATTCTTTGGTAGGTTGCTCCGGCGTTCTTCAGGCCGAAGGGCATTACGTTGTAGTAATAGTTGCCTGATTCGGTCATGAAGGCCGTATATTTTTTGTCGGTCATTGCCATTGGAATTTGATTATAGCCTGAGTAGGTGTCCATGAACGATAAAAGTTTAAAACCAGCAGAATTATCAACAAGTTTATTAATATTGAGGAGGGGATATGCATCTTTCGGGCATGCCTTATTGAGATCGGTGTAATCAATGCACATTCACCATTTTCCATTAGATTTTTTAACGAGTACAACGTTGGACAGCCAAGTGGTGTACTTGGCCTCCGAAATAAATTTGGCCTCGAGGAGGTCCTTTACAACTTTTTCAGCAGCCTCCGTTTTCTCCGGAGACTGCTTTCTCCTACGTTGTGCTACGGCCTTGACGGCCGGGTCAATTGTCAGCTGGTGGCAGGCGATGGATGGATCCAAGCCGGGCATTTCGGCGGCGCTCCATGCGAAGAGGTCGGCATTCTCACAGAGGCATGCTTTGAGCTGCTTCCTCGCGATGTCGGGCAGGTCTGCTCCAATCTTCACTCCCTGCTGGGGGTCGTCGCCGAACAGAACGATCTCGAAGTTACCATCCGGGATTAGGTGCATCGGATGGGAGCTGCTGCTGGACGATGTAGACGGGTTGGCCGAAGCTGCTCGTTCCTCCTGCTGGTCTTTTTCGGGGAAGCGACTGTCGAGGTCGATGGAGTCAACCTGGGGCAGCGGTTTGGCTTCCTCAGAGCTGCTTGGCAATGCTGGCTTGCTCGACGTTTTTGGCTTGGATGCTATGGCGTTGAGCCCCTTTGTGGCTGCTTCGAAACACCGTCGTGCAACTTCGATGTCACCGTGGAGGGTGGCGACCATTCCTTTTGAAGTGTAATACTTCATCTTCAAGTGGACTGTTGAAGGCACCGCTACCAACTCGGCCAGATTTGGCCTTCCGAATATGCACTAGTAAAGCGACGGGCAGTCGATTACCAGAAATTATACCTTGATGGATCTGGCCGTCTCACCTGATCCGAAGGTAATGATCATTTCGACGTATCCCCAAGGCTTGGTCACTGATCCGTTGAACCCCTGCAAATTAGACCCTACGTAGGGGGTAAGGTGTGATTCGTCCAACTGAAGTGTTGCAAATAGTTGGGAGTACATGATGTCGACCGAGTTGCCCTGGTCGACGAGGATTCTATGAACATCGAAGTTCTCCATTCGGGCTCTGATGAGAAAAGGTATGCTCGAATTCGGGGATCCCCCGAGGAGCTCTTCCCTGTAGAAGGAGATGGGGACGGAGCCCTTCTGGGCCTGATCAAGCGTGGTCACCTTATTGGAGCTTGTGTTGACCAGATGCTCGAATTTTCGTTTCATGGAGCCCACCGTGACTTTATTGAAGCCCCCGCCGGAGATAACCATGGAAGAGGGAAATGTCTCCCACGGGTTGTGGGCCGCGAAATAAGCAGGGGCGCTGAGCCCGTCCGGGACGTAGAAGTCCTCTGGTCGCGATATGGACATAGCGACCTGTATGTTGGCTTCTTCCGATTAGGGTACTTCCTCCTCTATCTTCTTGGACTCCTGGGCGTCCTGCCGAGGAGTGCCCTTATTCTTCGTGAACTGTTTCAGGTGGCCGTCCCTGATCAGTATTTCAATAGCATCCTTCATATGGATGCAGTCTTCTGTAGTGTAGCAGTGACTCTTGTGGAAATGGCAATATTTTGATTTGTCCACGTTTGGTCTGGCCGGAAGTTGTTTGGGGAAGCGGACCCCTGCCTGTTTGAATTCCGAATTGGCACATTCAGACAGTATCTTCTCCCTAGAAACGATCAGGGGGTGTAGTCGTGGAACCGTCCAGAGGGTCTTTTGCTGTCGTGGGGGTCCCGGGGACGATCCTCGCGCCTCCGCTCACCCAGAAGAGATGTCGAGGTTTCCTCTCCTTTGGAGGCCCGAGCGTTCTCCTGATGGCGTGATGCTCAGACGTTGTTGGCCGCAACCTTCTCTTCGTACTGAATGTGCGATTGGGCTTTGAGGAGGAGGGCGTCTAGGTTCCTCGACGGTGCGAGGCCAACGGCTTTAGAAAACTCAGAACTCATGTGGAGTCCTTGTTCGAGTAGAAACTTCTTCATTTCGTCCGTTGTAGGGACCTGGACCGCTTCTTTGTTGAACCTCTCGATATAAGTGTGGAGAGGTTCGTCCTTTCCTTGGATTATGGCTCCAAGGGAGGCCTCGGTCTTGGGATGACGGCGAGAGGCTGTGAAATGCCGTGAGAACATCCTGCCTAGTTGTCTCCATGAGGTTATGGACTCCTCGGGCAGCTGCTTGTACCACGTCATCGCTCCCTTTCGGAGCATGGTCAGAAATAGCCAGATTTGATAGCGCCTCCTACGCCGCGGTAGTCCAATAGCGCATCGATGTTCTCGATGTGCTCGTCGGGGTCGGTGGTCCCGTTGTACGTGCCCAGTGATGGGGGCTTTTCTAGGCCTTTAGGGAGGCGGGTAGCCAAGGATTCTTGGGACAATGGGCTGCGAGGCTCATCGTCGCTGCTGGAACTAGTGAATGATGGGGACCGAAGGGTGCACTCGCGGCGGCGGTTCCTCCGGGGAGAAGGTGAGCAGTTCCTTCGGGGAGAAGGTGAATGGGCCAGGCCTTTAGACTTGACCGAGGGAGATTGCTCGTTCCTTCGAGTCCTCTTGTTATCGGGAGAGTGCTGGTTACGCAGGTGTAATACCCCAAAATTTGCTCTCCCCTTTTGGCATCATAGCATAGCATTATCATTTATCATATCACATCCACCTCATTAACATTGCATTGCATTTAACATAGAAAAATGAAGCATGGCATCCTTCTTACCATCAGGGCATGTGATCAGGTGGAAGGTGGACAATCAAGGAATCATTCAAAGCACAAAAAAGTCAATCAAGTTGGCTCTAGGCAAGCCAAGAGGTCTCTCATGTCTCATACTATCTCAATTGATCTTCCAAAACCTCAAAGAAGTGAGATTCAATGGGAGATTGAAGCACTACATCTTTTACTATGCAAGAGGTTCAAAAATTGAAGGAAAACCCTCAAAAGAGATAGCTCATTGATTCAAAATCATTCTCAAGTGGCATTTCTCATCATCCTTTAAGAGGATACACAACATACTCTGAGGAATTTGAAATTGGAGACTGCACTTTTACCTCCTAACCAGAGGGGGCCAAAATTAGGGTTTCTAATAAAATCAGGATATCTCTGATTTTTTGGACAAAGCTTGTTGTCATGGTATTCTACATGTCCTTAAGTGTATGGATGTGGAAGATTGCATCTCAATTGGTTTTAGAAGTGATTCAATTGGAAGAAAGATAAAAAATCAAGGAATTTGGGGCCAAGTCAAATAATCAGAGGAAAAAGTCAACTCTTGACTTTTTGAGGCCAAATTCATGAAATTCATGTTACATATGTCCAATGTACAAAATTTGATCAAGAAACTCCAAAGGAATCATGAAAAAATCAAGATGTGGAAAGTTGCCATTTTTGGATGAAGAAGGGTTACTAAAAATAGCAAGTTTTGGCCATTTTGCATCAGAATTTGAACCAAGGCCATTCAAATTTGGAGTACCAAATGAAAATTCCACTCTGCCTCAATGAAAGGCCTTGCTTTAAGCTTCAAATCCATGTGTGGAACATCTCCATTGGATAAAAAATGAGGGAGATATGATTGATCAAAGTTTGAGCAAAGTAGGTTCAGAACTAGGTCATGACCAAGATTTTCAGGGCACGCGCGCAGTCATTTTAACAAACACCTGGTGTGCCAAATGTCAAGCTCAATTTCTCCAAGATAAAAGCCTCAAATGGAAAACTTTTCAACATCAAAGTTGTTCCTTGTAGTGTCATCTTCAATACTCATGTTGGACAAAATTCCATTTGATCAAGTTATAGTGGAGATATATTGGTTCAAAGTCATGTTGATTGTGCTGAAATTTTGTGTGCCAAGTTGCCATGCCATGACTTGCTTCACACGCCCTTACACCAGTTCTCAGACCTTTGTGTTTTAAGCTATTTTGCACCATTTTCCAAACCTCATCTCAATTTGAAATCAACATCAAATGTGTTCCATAACATGCCCTCTTTTATTTGGCATCAAAAGTTCCTCAAACCATTCACTAACATGTGAGAAATTCACCCTCAAACACTTACTGTTACAATGATGATTTGGTGCACGATTTTGGTTCACACACACTACAAACACTTCCTCACTTCAGTTTCCTCTTTAGACCAAGCACACATCACTTACACAATGTTTAGTATCACGTGCCTTGCATGAAAATGGAGAGAACAACTTGTTGAGCAAGTTTCTGCCACGACAGTCCTACCATTCCAAGCTTCACTCTTCATCCTCACCATAACTGTCATGAGATTAACCTCACCATAACCCAGCCTTGATCACTCGCCCCCTAACTAACTTGACTCAGTTAGTTAGGGTGGGCTCAGTTAACCACCTTGACTCACCCTAACTCAACTCATTAAACCGTGGTAATCTCACACTATAAAAGAAAATCACACACTCCATTTTCATTTTTCAGTTTTGACAACCACATTTCTCTCCAAGAACACCTCAAACTCTCTCTACTTTCTCTCTGATTCCACACGATTTCAACACTCTTCTTCCACTTTTCATCTGCATTATCATTGTTTGGCATTGTTGGATCAGGAGCACACTGAATCTTCGTCATCCTCCAAGTGAAGCTTCATCAACATTTTGCAATTTTCTCTCTGCTCTCAAGATATTAAGCTCAAACAGCATTTATTTTGCTTAGTTTGCGAAGCTCCAAGGAAGAAGAAGAAGATAGGATCTCTGGTATTCTGGTAGATCCAAAGTTCATCATATTTCAGGTTCCCTTCCTCAACTTTGTTTTAGTGAATCTAGCTTGTTTTCGTGGTGTTTGTGGCCTAGTAGAGGTCGTGTGCGTCCTGGCTAGTTGATAGGCTTCTTAGAGGCATAGTTCTATACCTAGGGCTTAATTTGATTGACTCTGTTCTTGCTGTGCGTATGTGTTTGGTGATTTTCATTAGCATATTCATAATGTACGTGAGCTTAGCTTTCAATTGATGTATGCATTGTGATATTCTGGAAAATTGGAGGTTGCAGACGGTGGTAGTTCGCCGGAGAAGGTGACCGGAGGTCCCTCTCCGGCCGGTGACTGTTAGAGCTAGGGTTTATGCATGTTATAATCTCATCCGTCCATTTTTCATGATCGTGTGGCTTTAAGCTTGCCAGCACATTAAAACTCACATGCCACTCACGTGAGGATTCTGATTTGTATTTTAAACTTTGTGTGGTGCAGTGTATGGTATGTTATGTGTTCCCTCACGCGTGTGTGTTGATCATGATTACGTTGACTGCTTGTTTGACTTGACTTGATCTCATGGTTGTGATTGCTTTGACATTGTGTTGACTGAAGCACATGGTTGTTAACATGTTATGCGCAGAAATGGACCTAAGCCAGATTGATATCCACACCCCATGTTTTCAAGGCCCAATGATTTTGAACTGTTAATTTGCTATGCATGCACCCCCTTCTTTAGTTCCATTTCATTTTATTTCTCATTTTTGCTACACGTTTCATAATTAATTTTTAAAAATACCAAAACATATTGGAAAATTCTACAAAAATTCATGTGTATTCTTAAAACATTTAGGAAATTTTTCATGATTTTATTTTCTGATTTTATGACCTTTTTACCCCTGGTCCATAATTTTCTTTGAATTTCCATTTAGATGCATTCTAAGCATGGTACATGAATTTGTTTAATTTTGTTCTTGCTCATTACCAACTGTTGTGACATGATTCTTTTTGCATTGATTCACTAATACATTGAAGCATGTTAGATGATTTTTGTTTGATTTTTTAGGTCACTTTATTACATGTTTTGATGCCTATATTTGCACCACTTTGCATGATGTTTCAACTTGACCTAAGTGCATTATTTGACATCATTTTACCTTGAATTTTTACATGATACTTTGATAAGTGGTTCATTTCTGTTTTGTGTACCTCAACACCATGTTTGAATAATTTTCATGAGCTCATTTGATTTTTGTTTAAGACATTTCATTTGAAGCATTACAACATGTCACATCCTTGTGATCTTTGTGCATGTTTACATGATTTCTTTTGTACATACTTGCATGATCATTTGCCTACTTTGTGAACTACTCACTTGACATTATAGGTCATTGGTACACATTATATGTCATCCTTGCATGTTGACTTTCAATTTGAACTTTGTGCATCATTAACATGTATTGTTTGCACTTTCTTTTTGAACTTTTATTTCAATTCTTCTTATATTACTTCTTGAATGTCTTGAAGTTGATTCATAAATACTTTTGAGATGTTTATAAACTATTTTCCATTTAGTTTCAATTCTGGTTGTTGATTTACATGTTCCATTTATGCATGTCCTCTTCATTTCTTTCCATCTTTCATCTATCCCTTCTTCTTGTAACATGTTTAAATGCTAATGGATGATGTTTGTTGCCTATTCACTTGCACTTGTATGATGATATTCATTTGTTGTCCATATGATGCCCATTCTGGTTGTGGTTTTAGGATTTGTTTTCTCATTTAATTCTTGTGAGTTTTATGATGCGTTACATGTTCTTTTACTTCTTATACTTCTTATACATGTTTACTAACCATGTAGGGGCTTTGGTAAGTTTCAATTTATTGTGGATAAGGAATCCACATTCAACTTCTATCCTTTCTCTTTTACAATTCCATTTTGTGTTTTGCTAAGCACTTATGTGCTTTCTTTTAATAACTCATTACTTTCCCTTTTTGAATTACAATTCATCTTCTACTTTGGAAGTGAATTGTTTAATTCTTTCTTTCTTTAGACTTTAGGTTGAAACCTCACAAACCTTAGGATCACTCCCTTAACTAATCAATTAGGATTGAGTCTTAGTCCATATAGATTTTTACCTTTATCCTCCCTTGAGTCTCTTTTCTCATCTCAAAGAAAATTCAAAATATCTAATAAAGGTAGGCATTTATTGCATTTAGGCCTTTCATATAAAGAAAAGATTATAAGGGGTCTTCTCTTGTAATCTTAGAATGTGTAGCATATAGCCCATCTTGGGTCGATGTGTTAAACATTTGATCTTGTATGAGGGACTTAAATGCAATAATTGTTGAAGGTGCAAATAATAAAAAACACTTCTTCACTTCATAATCAACAAAACACTTAATAAACACAAGTATGCTAGTGTGTTTGAACCTTGATAATTGGAGCTAAGTGTGAGGGTCTTCTTCACCCTTAGTGTGCTTTCTTACCCATTCCATCTTGGAATGTGAGAAGGTACACATTCCAAGGACTAAGATTTGGATACACTATCATATGCAAACAAATAACAAAACGCTTCTTTCTAAAAGACAAAAACAAACAATAACGTCTTTCCTTCGGGAATTCTTTTCTCACCTCATTCACTCTTAGCGTACGAACGCGCTTCTACTCGTTCTCTTGCAAGATGGTAACGCACTCGGACCAGCGAGCCTGCAACACCTGAGCTAGAACGTAAGCCGTTCTCTAAAAAACACAATCCATCCCTAGTGAGGGGAACTACGTCGCTCTGATTCTCATGTTCCCGATGAGATACGTAGGCAGTGGGGTAGGGCCCATGCGAGCACTTCTTTTATTTTCCCTACATTTGTTTCCCGTTCCTTTTCTTTTCTTTCTCCTTTCTTTCTTTCAGTTCCTTTTCCAGTATCCCTTCTTTACACCCTTTGATCGAGACAAGCAAGCGTGGATCCCATCGGGTACGATGGACGCGAGGGGGTGCTAATACCTTCCTCTCGCGTAACCGACTCCCGAACCCAGTTCTCTTGGTCGCAAGACCATGCTCTTTCCTTCCTTCAGGTTTATGCGGTGTTTCCTTTCCCTCTCATGGGATAAATACACATTGCTGGCGACTCTGTTTTGGTGCCACTTTCGCGTTTGTACTAGGATGAAAATCCTGGGAGCGACAGCAGGGAGACCTGGTCGCGCTTTCGGGCGGTGCGAGGATCAGACTCTTGGCGCAGTCTTCGGTCGATATCTCTCCGGGGATGCGGGCTTCTCGATTGTCTCTGGTTCCTCCTCGGGGGAGGGGATCTTGGATGGTTGGACTCCTCTAACACCCCGATCCCCTCGTTTTGCTGCAGGATCAGGGTGTTGGTTTTGTTGATCGCCTCTAGGAGGGCTGCCACGGCGTGGTCGGCGTTGGGCGGAATAGGAACGGGTTGGACGTCAAGTGGAGGATGATCGTTGTTGCGGTCAGCAGGGGTAGGGGAAGGAGAAGCTGTGGCTCCGTCCCTCAGAAAACGGGCATCTCGGAGGAGATATAATTGGCCGTCAATGTCAGTATTGTTGACGGAGAGGACAATGGTTTGGAAAGCATCCTTGGCGCGATCTTGAGAGGCCATGATGATGATGATCTTTGAAAATTATTTTGATCTTTGGTTTCCGGGGAAAGAAAGATGGGGAGAACAATGATTCCCACAGACGGCGCCACTGGTCGTGAAGGCTGGATCAGATCCTGTAGAAGTGGTCCACCAAGTGCGTTTGGGATGCTGATGGAGAGGGGGGGGTGTACCTGCAAGGCACTCCGACGCTCAAGTAAGAAAGGGTCAGATAAAAGGGGCAAGTACAAAGGATTAGTTCGCAGGGTGAATATTGAATACCTGACCCTCTCAAGCGAGAGGGTTTATATAGAGCCCCCAGTGCATGGCCAACAGTCCTATTTTCGGGGTAAAATAACCGTTTTCCCGAAGAATAGGTAACTACCCAAACTAGCCGTTATGTTGGGTAGGGTACCCAAAACTAGCCGTTATGTCGGGCATGGGCATAGTCTCGGGCACCTGCCCATAGCTGTTCAGGGAGTGGATGAGCCGTGCGTAATGGGCAGTAATTTCGGGGAGGAACGTGCATTCCTTTCCCGGTTGGAGGGAAGAAAGATAACTTTTGCCCCTTTGTGGATTGGACTTAGGCAAGTTGGGCCGCTCTGGAGCGGAAGTGGATTGGGCCATGTCTAGTCATTGGTCCAGTCCAGAACAGCTTTCCTACCGAAACAGGAAATTTCGCACATACATAACTCTCCTGCTAAAACAGGAAATTCTCATAGAAACTCTCTCGCCGAGACGAGAATTTTTTCTCATTTCATCCATAAACTCTCCTGCCGAAACAGGAAGTTTATCAAAAGAACTCTCTCCCTGAAATGAGAAGTTCTCATCTAACATGCACCACTGCATACATAGATTTTTGTCGAAACAAAAAACTCCATTCATAACTCTCTTTCCGAAATAGGATGTTTTCATAGAAGCTCTCTCTCTCTCTCTCTCTATCTCTCTCTCTCTCTCTCTCTCGCCAAAACGAGAAGTTTTCATCATTACATTCATGACTCTCCTGCCGAAACAGGAAGTTTCATATAAACTCTCTCTCCAAAATGAGAAGTTTTCATCATTACATTTATGACTCTCCTGCATAAACAAGAAGTTCTCATAGAAACTCTCTTTCCGAAATGAGAGGTTTTCATCATTACATTCATAACTCTCCTGCTAAAATAGGAAGTTTCTTTTAGAAACTCTCTCGTCGAAATGAGAAGTTTACCTCATTATATTCATAACTCTCCTGCCAAAACAGGAAGCTTCATAGAAACTCTCTCGCCGAAACGATAAGTTTTCATCATTACATTCATAACTCTCCTTCAGAAACAAGAAGTTTCATAGAAAGATCTCTCGCAGAAACTAGAAGCTCTCCGAACATGTATGACTACATGCATGGATTTTCTGCCGAAACATAAAACTTCATTTATAACTCTCCTGCCAAAATAGAAAGTTTCATAGAAAAGCTCTCTCGCCGAAACAAGAAGCTTTCCTGAAGCATGCATGACTCCCCTGTCAAAATAGGAAGTTGTGTACAAAAATCTCTCGCCGGAACCAGAAGTTCTCATTCAAACATGCATCACTGCATACACATACTTTCTGCCGAAACAGAAAATTTCATCCATAACTTTCCTGCTGAAACAGGAAGTTCCACAAGAGAATTCTTTCGCCAGAACGAAGGGTTTTCACTAAACATTCATCACTACCCACATATTTTCTGCTGAAACATAAAATTTCATCCATAATTTTCCTGACAAAACAGGAAGTTCCACAAGAGAATTCTTTCACCGAAACAAAAGGTTTTCACTAAACATTCACCACTACACACATATTTTTCCGAAACAAAAAATCTCATCCACAATTCTCCTACCAAAATAGGGAATTTCATCCAAAAGGAACTCTCTCACTGAAACGAGAAGTTTTCATTTAATCACATACTGCATTCCATACATATTTTTCTTGCCGAAATAAGATAATCTATCCAAAAGAAACTCTCTCGCCGAAATGAGAAGCCTTCAATTGGCATCATACCACACTTCCATACCCAACTTTCCTGTCGAAACAAGATTTTCCATCAGAATAGAGCCCTCCCACCAAAACGGGAAGTTTTGAAAGCCCCCACCATCCATCTTACATTTCGATAACCTTCCTGCCCAAATAGGAATTTCATCAGACACAATCCTATCACTCATTACATACTTACATACATAGTCCCCCTGCCAAAACGAGAAGTGTAATGCCCTGTATAATATATATCTAGAATAATACTATACAAGCATTATTTGGTACTGACACCATCATAAGTACCTAATGGCATAATTTACATACTTGACCATTTCTAAAAACATAATACAATCTATGGTATAAGACATGGAAACTAGCCAAAATAATAAAAACTAAGAACAATATACAATATCCTCAATTATATACAACAATTACGCAGCAGAAACACTAAAGCTAAGATTCTCTTGAAACATCCAGCATAGTTTCACTTGTAAATCAAACCTGCAAACACTGCCTGAAAAATAAAAACAACAATGGGGTGAGATATTAAATCTCAGTGAGGTCCATATCTTATGGATTCTCTCGGCTTTACAGGGTTCTAGCACTTTCCTTTTTTAAAACTTCTATTATTTTCTTTTCAATGTAGAGATAACAAAAAGATTGAAAAAGATGTTGTCACCAACTTGAAGGTCGTGTTGGATGAGTACAATGTTCATGCGAAAGCCTTCCGAATGGCACGCGATGTGTTGAAGAATAATACTTATCAAGACTTGTGGTTAAGACTGATTTCGAGTCGCCTCACCGATGGTCGGGTATATAACACGCCTTCTATTTCAGAAGTTGTTGTGCTAATTATGGGTGATGTTGACACTGCTGAACTAAGGGACATCATAATACATGAGCGTGACGGTGGCTTGCAAAGAATCGATGAGTTTCACCCGGCCTATCTTGTCTACCAATATCCCTTGATTTTCGCATATGGGGAGGACGGTTACAGAGATAACATACTCCACAAGTACCAGCATGAAACAACTGTTACCAAGAAAAACAGACAAACTATTAAAGATTGGCTCTGTTTCCAGCTGCAGGAGCGCATTGATGAACCGAAAACACTGCTTCATTCACGGCGTCTTTTCCAATAATTTTTGGTTGATGGTTACACTATGATGGAAACTGAACGTCTGAATTGGTTGCGCAAGAATCAATCAAAATTAAGGGTTGGTAAGTATAGCAACATACGACAACCGTCCACTGCAGGTACTTCACAACCAAGTAACAAGGAGGGAAAACGTGTTGTGTTGCCGTCGAGTTTTTTGGGAAGCAAGCGTTACATGGACCAACTATATTTCGATGGGATGGCCATTTCAAGTAAATTGGGATTTCCTGACCTGTTTATAACCTTTACCTGCAACCCAAATTGGTTAGAGATCAAACGTCAATTGGAACCCAATAACTTAAATGTAAGCGACTGTCCCGATATTGTGGCTAAGGTGTTCAAAATTAAATTTGACCAACTCATGCGTGACATAACAAAGAAACATCTCCTTGGCCGCGTTATTGCATGTGAGTCTTACTTTTGATCTATTGCTTTTTCATTTCTGTTATTTTTTGGTTTCTAATTACTTTCTGAACTTTTTCCTGTAACAGTTATGTACACTATAGAGTTCCAAAAATGAGGGCTACCCCACGCCCACATTTTGATTTTCTTACATCCTGACAGTAAATATCCCAGCCCTTCTGACATTGATCGAATCATTTTTGCTGAGATACCTAACCCCCAAACCAGTCCTACTTTGTACAACTTGGTCAAATCACATATGGTACATGGACCTTGCGGTTTGTCAAGGGAATCATCACTGTGTATGAAGAATAGAAAATGCACTAAGTTCTTTCCAAAGCGATTCATAGAAAATACAATTGTCGATGCCGAAGGCTACCCTATGTACAGGAAGAGATCGTCTACACACATAATTGAGAAAAATGGCATTCCTTTAGACAATAGACATGTCGTCCCTTACAACCCTATGTTGCTCTTAAAGTACCAGGCTCATATTAACATGGAGTGGTGTAATCAGAGTACGTCGATAAAATATATGTTCAAGTACATCCACAAGGGTTATGATCGAATTACCGCATCGGTTGTGCAGGCTAACCATTCCACCTCAACAGGTATGGACGATGTTGATGAAATAAAACAATACCTTGATTGTAGATATATCTCTCCTTGCGAGGCAAGTTGGCGAATATTTGCTTACAACATTCATGGAAGGAAACCGGCGGTTGAACGTATGTTTTTCCATCTTATCGGAGAGAAGCCTCTGTACTACACTGATTATGACCGCATGGAGAACATTCTAGAAAAGGTTAGCGTTAGGGAATCCATGTTTTCTGCCTGGTTGGTTGCAAATCAAACTTATGAAAATGCAAGACAATTAACATACAGCCAGTTCGTTACCATGTTTGTGTACCACAAACGAACTGGAGAATGGAAGCCTCGCAAGAAGGGGTTTACTATTGGTCGTTTGATTTGGGTACCACCGTCTACAGGTGAATTATTTTTTCTAAGAATGATGCTTACGGTGGTTAAGGGACCTACAAGTTATGAAGACATTAGAAAGGTTGGTGATACACAATACGATACATTCAGAGATACGTGTTTTTCTATGGGTTTCCTTTAAGATGATAAGGAATACATCGGGGCTATTAAAGAAGCCAGCGAATGGGGGTCAGGTCATTTTCTTCGCAAGCTTTTTGTGGTTATGCTTATGTCGGGGAACATTAACAGGCCTGGTCATGTGTGGAATGAGTCATGGGTGTTACTGTCCGACAGACTGTTGCATCAACAGAGATAATTGGCACAAAACAATGGTAAAAAAATTTAAATTCTAATACTATTTTCCTACTCCAGTTAAGTCTATGTTATTTTAATACACTGAATAACTCAAACTCATGAAACTCATTAAATGTTTGCCTTTTTTAGATCTTCATTTAACTGATTCGGAGATTCAGAATCTTACACTTATTGAAATTGAAAAACTGCTTCAGACCAACAAGAAAACGCTTAAAGATTTCAAACCAATACCATACCCTGATGGTTATGTTTTGGAACAACTCGGGAATAGGTTCATATACGACGAGCAGAGTTACGACATTCCAACCATGCAGGCAGAATATAACACACTCCATTCTGTTCTAACAGGTGCACATTTTGATGTCCCCTTTTCCATTTTGTATTATTTTCCTGCAAACACATTAACTTCGTCTATTGTTGTAATTTCAGATGAGCAGCGGGGTATATTTGACACAATCATGTCTGCTGTTGCGAATCAGACTGGTGGGGTTTTCTTCCTTCATGGTTACGGGGGTACAGGGAAAACTTACATGTGGAGAACACTCGCAAGTGCACTTAGGTCCAAGCACGATATTTGCTTAACGGTGGCAACGAGTGGGATAGCATCATTGTTGTCACCCGGTGGGAGGACTGCTCACTCAAGGTTTAAGATACCTGTTCCTACGGTGGATAATTCGACTTGCGACATTGGTTATAAAGAAGACTTGGTAGAGTTACTCAGACAATCAAAATTAATAATTTGGGATGAGGCACCGATGGCAAACAAATGGTGTTTTGAAGCTCTTGATAGAACATTAAAGGATCTAATGAGTAGCAGTAGCAACTTTACTCAGGTCTTCGGAGGCAAGGTTGTGGTATTCGGAGGGGACTTCAGACAGATTCTGTCGGTTATACCAAGGGGGAGTCGTTCTGACATAGTTCATGCCACCATCAACGCTTCATACATATGGCATTCAGTTAAGGTGTTAACACTAACCAAAAACATGCGTCTGTCTTGCGGTTTCACCGACGAAGAGAGGACCGAAATTTCACAATTCTCGGATTGGTTACTCAAAATTGGAGAAGGTCGAGTTGGTGAACCAAACGATGGCACAACTAAGATCAAATTCCCCCCTGAGATGCTCATTACTGAATTTGAAGACCCCATTGTCGCAATTGTGATGAGCACTTATCCGGAATTTCTCGATAATTTCCATGATTACAACTACCTTCGCAGTAGGGCAATACTTGCTTCTACCATCGAAATAGTTGACAAAATCAATGATCATGTTTTGGAAATCATGCCAGGTATTGTTGTTTCAATTCCCATTTTCAATTCTACACAGCCTCATCAATGTTTCGTACACTACATTTTTGTCATTAATATTTTAACAATTTTGCCTTTACTTGCGGCCTATTAAAACACAACTATGTACAGGTTTTCGACGGAACTAATGATTATCATTTTGTACTTAGGTGAGTTGAGGGACTTCTTTAGTTGTAACTCCATAGATCGGTCCGAAATACACGATAGGGACATGCTTGATGTTCTGACCCCTGAGTCTCTGAGCTCTTTGAAAACCTCTGGTTTGCCTAACCATCACATAAAATTGAAGGTTGGAACACCCATTATGTTGATGCACAACATCGATCAGTCAGAAGGGTTATGTAACGGTACACGTCTTATCGTTACAAAGATGGCTACGCATGTTCTTGAAGCACGTATTATGGGGGGTAAAAACCACGGTAACATCGTCTATATTCCAAGGATGAATATGTTGCCTTCTCAATCTCCGTGGCCTTTCAAGCTTAGCCAGAGACAATTTCCAATCATTGTCTCCTACGCAATGATGATAAACAAGTCGCAAGGTCAGTCATTGGATTGGGTTGGCCTTTACATTCCTCGAGACGTTTTTACTCATGGACAAATATATGTGGCGCTTTCAAGGGTTACAACCATGAGTGGAATAAAAGTTTTGGTCCACGATGAAAACAACGTGGCCAAAGACACAACTACAAACGTTGTTTACAAAGAGGTTTTCAATAATGTTTGAGTTGGGAAGTTTTCTACATCGATTTAAAAGTTCACTCTTATACTGCGTAACTGAAAATCACCATCGTCCAAATTACGATTATGGATTTCATGTTACACTCATGTGGAGACAACCTATATTTTTTTTGTTAATTGTTTGCCTTGTACAACGTTGTATGGATTTTTTTTTATTATGGAAGTACCTCACGCATGTTTCTTGAATATTGTCCTATACTTTTATGTCGTTTCATTATACGACTTCCGTTAATGTTCTTCCTAACAGTGGTGACATAAAGCATATCGTAGTTATAACTCGTGAATTAAAATATGTCATAATCATACCAGATATTTAGTCTCCCTCTCTTCACCATTTTGGAAAAAATAGATCCATTTCCGCAAAATTACGACAACTTTATCGATCTTTCACCCTACAATAACATACCTATATTACCAAACATATTCAACAAACAGCTTTTACTAAACAACCATGAGCAATAATAGCAAGCATTTCAACACAAGTTACAAACGGCAATGTCTAAGTAAAGAAAATACAACCGCGACTTCCTTTTACCCATACGGATGGAGGTAAACATGACATTTCTTGTACACCGATGTTGTATCAAATCGAAATTGGACTTTGTCTCTCACTTTGAATTCGTTGTATTTGCAAAACTCATCCCAACCATAACCCAATTTAGTTCTTCGTATATCTCCAACGTGAAACAGTTTCTTCAAATGCACCTTCCCATTATCGCCGCACAACATAAGATCTTCGTATCCATACTGTCTTAATACTTCGGCAAAATCATCCTGCAACTTCTATAAAACGAATCACAGACATTAAGATATTTATCCCCTTTAAACATTACAAATATCATTTTTCACATTTGATGATTAAGAATCCAAAATACTCAACTATTCTTGGCAGATCCACGCTCATCTCGCTTAGTTCGTGGTCAAACGCATAAATCTCACATTTATATACATATCTACTATGGAAATAAGGTAGATCCATGAAATTCTTAGCCTCTTTGAAACCGTTGATTGCGAAGTTGTTGTTTCCATAGTAACCGAAAGTTACAATAACATCATTTGGTAAGTTGTAGTAGGTTTCCAGAATTGGCCACCCACTGATAATCAGTGGATGAATCGGTTGTTGGTTGTAGATGACATCATGGTGGACACCTTTGTTCGTTAAAATTGTCCATGTCTTGCTTATTTCCCCATCAAATAATTTCAGAAACTGTTCGTCAATTTCAGGAAATTTCTGAAATCAAACAACTACAATATCAGATTTCACGTTATTACTTCTGTGTCGCTTCTGTTTTGCAGTTCAGAGTATCACAACGTTTATCTTATTCCTTACCTGTGATGAAACTTTGGCCACCTCAAAGAAGTGGACGGTTTCTATATGTTTCAGTGGACCACAATTTTCCATGGACCTTCTTCAATTTTTCTAACAGGAAGGACAGTGGATGAGTAAAGAGAGGGTGATGGTTGTAATGTCTTCTTTTGCGTTTTCCACCCAACAAAATTACAGACTCCTATTTAATACCAATAACAACTCACCTACCTATCCATTATTCACATGGGGGCATTATTGATTTTTAGCTTTACCCATCACATGTTTCTCTTGGGGCCAAACTATTCCATGTGTGTGCACGTGTCATTAAAACAAGTTGTGGATTTGTTCTTTCAGCTTTTGAAGGAATATGATTCCATTTCGCAAATGTTAAAACACAACCAGACAAATAAAACACTGAACGCTAAGTCTATGAATAAAGCATCATGTGTTGTTGGACATATATTCAGCAATTATATCATTTTTGCATTACTTCACATGTCTTACACGGTGGAATATCCTCACCCTGCTTTTTTAGCCAACTATATAAAAAAAGCATTTCGTCACACCTGCCATGCTAATTTAAAGGCCATGTAGTCTACGTAAATACCATAACCATAACATTATATAAGTCATAATAACTTTTACATCCCATTGTCAAGAACCAAATAACAAACACTTCTCAAAAAACAAACTAAACCCTGATATTCAGCAAAATCTTAACGGCTACTTCCCAACAAAACATGACACCTGTCGAATACTCTAATCTACCTCCCATCCCAAGCCTTTCAAAGCTGCCTTAAACAACAAAAACTGAACATCATCTTCGTTGATACTTAGACTTCGAACTGCGACCTACGGCTTCTTTGAGGCCTTGTACAGCTTCACTTTGATGCGTCGAGCAGGCGGGTAACTTAGCCTGAACTGAAGTATGTCGCCATTGGTGACACCTCTGTCCTTGGCAAAACTATACCATCCTTGACCTATATGCTGCTCAATGCAGTGGTCCCTTTGTCGGGTAGTAACAAGACTCACATATGTCTTGTCCATGTCAATGTCGTGCATCTCGATGTCCTTAACTCCTTCTAAACAACCTGTTTTGATAACGCGTTGTGGAACTTGCTGCATATATGACATATGATTAATCATGTCATTCAATATTATATCACAAAATTAACATAACTTAATAATTTTTATACCAACTTTGACATATCATACTTACAAGTACGTTACTCTTTGGTTTTTTTCCATTTCTAATCATCTTCTCCCAAGCAATGTACTTTGATCCCTCGCTTTCATTAATGTGACTGCCACCAGTAACTTCGTCTTCCTCTTCGCAACTGAAACCATCCAAACAGGTGGTATATCAATTTTAGTATAACACACTACATACTCAAGCCAATATATAACAAGTAATGTAATGTATTATTTTGTATTCATCTATCTTTTCCGATAGTTTTTTTTCTCAACTTATACAATCATTATCTGTATAAAATCCATACATCACAATAACTCTTGCTTCAGTGTACCGAAAATAGTTTTACAACAGATTTCATATAACCAACACAAATCTATCATTTTTTCATGCCACAATGATAGTCGTATTACCTTGACGAATCTGAGGAAATCATTACGACCTCCCGAATGCCCAAACTTCTACTGTATTTTCGAACCACAGCAGCTTTGCCCTTTTCGTTTTCTCCCCCGGTTCCAACAGTCTTGTCCCCCACCAGGGCTCTACCTTTGTCACTGTATATTTTTACACATGCACAACACATATCACATAACATGACAAGAATAAACTGATGATTGTCTTAAATGCCTGTTTACAAACCTGCTGGCCACATTCGATGACATCGGTATGTTGGCAATCGTTAACTTCGCTCTTGTCTTTGCCATATGCAGATAGTCTCTCGCAGTTAAAAGTTTCAGTTTCCCTTTCCTTTCTAACCTTTGTTCCTCCGCCTCCAACAATTCGAAATACATGTCCTCTGCTGATTTCTTTGCTCTGTAAATCAAATGCAAAAACAAACAATCAGTAAACGGTTATCCATGCAATTCATTCTTTTCTATCAGATCATGCAAAAAAATATACTCTGATAAACAAAGATCTCTGAAATTTTGCATTAACAAATTACAAAGTCATTCCTTTATCTCAGATTATCTGTTACCCTAGATTTCAATCGCATGCATTACGATACTATTCACTACGACTTCATCATCCCATATCGATTAACCATTAATATGAGACAACACCGTTAACCATACCTTTTCTCGCGCTCGCCGCCGCAACGATCGCCACTGTCACGGTTGTTGTTTGTTCCGTCAATTACGCGACTCCGATTCACTTCCCTGATCACCGTTTCCACCGTTTGCGAACTGTAGCTTTTGGTCAAGCAATGTCGTTACTGTTCTTGGTCCGAAGTATCCGCACGTGTGGGAAGATATGTCGATTCCTTCACGTTTAATACCCACGCATTTTTTTCCTTTTTTTTCCTTTATGTTTCATAACCAACAATATCAATTTTTTTATATTATATAAATCATTTTTATTTCTTTTTCTTAATTATTTTTTTTTATATGGAAATTACTTTTTCCTTTTTTTTTCAATACAACACAAAATTTCTATTTTTTTAAATTTATTTTCTTTTTCCATCTTTAAATTGGTGACATTTCGGCGGAACGAACCAGAACCCGTGTGGACGCACAAGTTACCCACTAGTTTGAAGTGTAAACACGCATCCACTTCCCACTAACCAAATGAAATGAAAAAACGGTTTTTTAAGGGAGGCGAATATCCAAACGCGGCATTGGAGAAAATGGGGGATCCACGTATTTTGATCCCACACGACGCAAATAGAGGAGTGGAGAGGATCTCATTTTTGAAAACCAGCCCACTAACTCTTTCTCATAGCTAATCATGCAAATTTTCCTTTTCATAGGGGTCCTTCACTTAACACTATCCAACGTCTTTCTCTGATAAAATCCTCTCTCCCTTTTTCATTCACAAAAGGAATAAAAACTAGGGGTGTTCATGGTCGGGTCGACCCACGAACCCGTTGATCCAAAACAAACCAATCCATAAATTATCCGAACCCATTCATTCACGTTATACCCAATCTAACCCATAACAACTCGTATAGTTTTGGGCCAGATATTAGATTTGAGTTTTGCAACCCATAGACCCATTAATCCAACCCATTGATGTGACTTTAGTAATTTCTTATTATTTTTATTTTTATTTTTAATAAAAATATAAAACTAATGACCATAATTTAAAAAAAAATTATTCTCCACCAATAATGCTACTAGACGAATGAGTTTACGTAATTCTAATATTAAATGTTGTTTTTTATTTTCTTTTGTATCATTACCAACTTACCTATTTTATAGAAATAACTTGTCTTGTTGAATTTTATACTAATATCAAGTGTTATGTCGTGTTGATGAATTCTATTAGATATTATATGACGTGTTTCATTGAATTTGAGTGTTATAAATGAGTATGATTGTAATGAGTTGTGTTACATCTTACTATATAAGAAAAGTTGAGGCTCTGGAAAAGCCTTTTCTACCCTTCCCTCTAAATTTGCCACATAGCCAAAATAAGGGTACTTTTAGTCCTGATATTACTTTTTGCAACCAATTGTGTCATATTGTTGAATTCCAACTATATATTTTGTGTATTATGGCTTTGCTATTTAGGTTTGAATGAATTGATGATGTCATTTGGTGCTCTTTAGTTACAAAACAATCTATCTAATTAATCTTTTTTATCTTTTCCCAATGTTAATCGTAAATCCAATTCAAATTTTCTTCTCTTTCCGCTTCTCTTTCAATTGTCACTCAGAACTTTTCTCACTTCTTTCACTTCACTTTCTGAATAATCTTTTTCTTCGTCTTCTTCTTTATTCGTCTTCTTCGTTCTTTTCCTCTTCCTCTTATTTCTTCTTTGTTTTGTATGCGGAAACGAAAACAGGAAAATGGACGAATACCAATCAGAAATGGGGAAAAATCAGTGGCCACGGTGGTGCAAACTTGCGAGCAGAGGACGAAATGGTACTTCAGTGGCGGTGATGGATTCGTGAGGAATGTGTGCTGGTCAAGATTCGCAGTTTTCCGGTGAGAAGTGTGGCGGCGATCTTCTTTTTGTTGGCTTTCAAGAATTACTGGATAATAAACTTTTGCTACATGTTGTTTTTCATATATTAGTGAAAAGTTCAAACCTTTTCTGTTTTTCCTTTCATATCAGTTTAAAAAATCTGACTTTTTGTTTGTGTTCAATTTTTCTTCATTTCATATCTTAGTATTCTATGCTAATTTAGGGTTTGTGTTTTTGATTATTCTATTAATTTTTTTTGGTTTCTGTGAAAGGTGAGATCTACCATGGATCCACTGGTATTGTTTCATTATTGCAGTAGTTATTACTCATGTAATCATACAACGTGTTTTGTGTTGATTTATTGATATTGTAAATCAGGACTTGGTGAGTATGACCATGATGGTTCAAAAGCTATGAATCTTGAGAGTGAAATTGGAATTAAAGTCATCACACACAGTGAGTGGTGCCTTTATTTTCCTGTTTAAAATTTAATTCTGTAATGTTTGTCTCATCTTGAAAATAAACATTATCTTAAGCTTGAAATTTCCAGAGAGAATTTAATATGCGGTTATTCTTGATATTTGTATGTATGTTGCAGGAGTGAAGTAACCAGGTGACACAACTGAAGAATTTCAATAAAATGATATTTTTTGCAATATGCTATTGACTACATTGATTCAACGTGATAGGTCATGCCACTGAGTTGGCTCCTTTCAGAGGTTTCTTGCAGGTTTGAACTATATCGCCGTGTTCGCTGGTGAATTTGGCGAACAATCTCTGGTTTCCTAATTTATGAAAATTAGTTTACTAACAGGACCAACCAAACAAATCCTAGGACAAAGTGCTTTTGAGAATGTCTTTGATTTTGAAAAGGAATGTATTCGTTCTGTGTTTCTAAGATTTCTTTTAACAATTGTTTCGACTGATAGAACAAAGATACGGTAATGGCGAAAAAGTAATTGAAGACAAATTTAAAATAAAACAAAGTAAATTTCTGAAGTAAAAAGATGACTTGAATGTAAAGAAATGAAGGAAAACTTGAAATTTTATTGAAATGCATAAATGTAAACTGGTGTTTCCCATACATACATTTTCCAGAACACTCGTTTCTCTCACACGGTTACTTTGAGTATTTGCGGTAATTTGTACAAAGTTTGGAACACACCTCATCTAACATCAAGACCTCCTATTTATATACAAACGAAATAACTACCTATAACAGATATCTCTCCTAATGGCGACAAATGTCATTCTGCATGCATTCGCCTTCTAGATGCGTTCCACGCGTCCAATTTCAAAAACGAAACTCCCTCATGAAATTTGAAATTCAAAACACTCGTCGAATGGACCGAATCTTCTCTCGTCGAAATTATCTTCCTTACTTGAAAAATCTGCCAATGCTTCCTTTAAGTACCATTTGCCTTTGACTTGCCCTTTTTCCATCAGAAATTTCCTTATTGAAATGTTCTGTCGAACCACCTTGTCGAATTTTCCCTTTTCTTTCGAACCATTTCCCTGGCGTCGAAATTAGCCACCTACAAATTGCCCCCCAAAAAATGCATTTTCGACCGAGGGAGAAAAACATTTTTTGCCAATGCAATTCGACACCATGGATCATTCGACTAGTGACTGTTCATATGATTTAGACGTTAGAAATATCAGAATCATCATTACGCTTTTCCCAAAACGTCTTTTCAGCCCACGTTTTTGAGATCTCATCATTCCTACTCTAACCCCTATGTAACAGCCCGGCCTTCCCCGGAACTGTTATTCATAACCTTCTCCACCCCCCCCGGCCTACTCTAACCTCAATTGGTAGTGGGAATGGAATGAACATGGTACTTATCCCCTAGGTACATGGTTCGATTCCCACGGAGGGCAAAAACTCCACGAAGGCAAGAAAAGGCCGGGGGGGGGGGGTGGAGAAGGTTATGAATAACAGTTCCGGGGAAGGCCGGGCTGTTACACCCTATCACATCGTGGGTCAAAACCCTAACTGCCACCGTCAGAATTATCCACTTCACACTCTCCACGTGTCCCACAATCTTCCCACTACTTTTCCCATTTCATTTCAGAATACCAACCGCTCCCACTCTTCCAACTTATATATAAGTTAAAGATTTCATTTTTTCCACCCTTTTTCGTTTCTTCTCTCCAAAAACTTTCTTCAAACTTCATCTTCTTCATTTTCTCTCTACTTCCTTGCAATCAACAATGGTGTCCTCCGCTACTCAAAAAGTCACCGGTAAAGATTCTCGGAAGTCCAACAGCTTAGCACCAGTGGAAAGAATCTTCGGTCCCAAGGTGGTGGGAAATCAAGAGTATGTTCCAGAACCTCCCAATGAAGAGGAAAAGCGCTACATTTATCAATCTCAGGTACTTATTCCCATCTTAATTTCTGGAAAATCCCATGCCATGTTATGACCGTTGCCTAACTTAACATTAGACCCAGTTAAGGTACGAGAATTGTTTCCAACCTATCATCGCTACAAACCCATAGCAAATGGGGTTAGACCTAGAACAGATAAGGAGAAAATTATAGATGAAAAGTCCAAAGTAGATGGCCAAGGGACCCCCTCTAACGAAGTCATAAACTTAGAATACATGAATAATTTTAGAATCTTTAGATCCTGTCCTCTGTCGAAAGATCCCTCTGATTATCTGGCTTGGTTGGAAAAGATAGAAAAGGTTAAGAGCAATGATTGGAAAACTATGGGCATTTATGATCTTATTCAGCTGTCGAAAGTAGGGCCAGGATATTGCCCTTCCATGCTTCTAGCTTCCCTCTATTTTTGGGACAGCACTTACAACACTTTTCACATTCCCTGTGGGATGATCACTCCCATGCTTTTCGACATAGCTGGTATTACCGGCTTAAGCCCCTTAGGAGTCGAGTATGATCCCAACTTGCTAGCTGATGATTCAATAGGTTTTGACACCAACAAAGCCACCTTTACAGCCTATATTGCCAATTACCATGATAAAGAGACCAAAGAAGTATCTGATCAAGAGCATGTAGCCTTTCTGGCTCTTTGGCTGTCGAGGTGCGTCTTTTGCTCCAAATCTCTCCAAGTGGCGAAGCGCTATATCACCATAGCAAATCAGCTTCAGCCTGGGCACCGACTATGTCTTAGCGAGATGATTTTGGCGAATCTATATGAATCCCTTGGCGAAGGAGTCACCATCTTGAAGAACATCAAGGAAAAGAAAACTTTACTCTTATCAGGGCCTTTTTGGCTCTTACAATTGTGGCTCAATGCCACTTTCGAAGCCTCTCTTCCCAACAAACCAACTGTGGACACAGCTGCTCTAGGGGACAGAAAGGTCGAAGGTCTTCATTTGGCGCAACTAACACCCCATGACGAAGGTCTGAGCCTCCAACAAACCTTTACCAGCTACGTCATGATGTTTGCTAAGTGTTATAGTTTTACACCCAACATGGCTCCTTTTGCTGAGAGGAAGGTTAGACCCTCATGGTTCACTAGAAAACTTCCCCTGGAGTCGAAATCTCTGGAAGACGAATTCCTCAACGTCTGGGAATCTTTCCTTACTCCAAGACTTCTAGTTTCCAAACTTGGCCCTTTGAAACTCAAAGTTTCCCTTGTCAACTATCAGCCCAATCTGGTTTCTCGACAGTTTGGGTTGATACAGATAATACCAAAACCTCTCTTTTCCAAAAAAGGCTCTCTGATTCATTATAATATGACCCACACTGAAGATGAATGCTCTGAGTTGTTGGCAAAGTATTCTAACCTGGTCGAAATCCAACCAGTGGTCTTTCGACCTAGCTTCCTCTGCACTCAAGAGTTTGATGAATGGTGGAGGGCCTACTATGACTCTCAAATGTTTAACGTGGATTCTTTCAACATTCAACTGACCAGAGCCTTTGCCCTTGTGCAGGACAAGACTAAGAAAGGTACTTCTCGACACATCAAAGAAATCCAGGCTTTCCAGAAATACTTTGAAACTGCCTACAGGCCTAATGATCTTAGTCGAACCATACGCGAAGCAGCAGTTACTTTGAAACAAAAGTTTACAGAAAAACTTGATGAGTTGAAACTACCTACGTATGTTCGACCAGAACAACGTTATGAGGTAGCTTTTAAACTTTATCGCCCAAAATTTCCCCCTATACCATCTGCTGAATTTGGCGTGGCTCTTAGCCCTCCATTTCCAGATTGGTTCATTTGTGGGGATTCTCTGAAAATTCTTCGCCAAGAAAACCAGAAACGTGCCAAGCGAGTGGTTCCGACTAAGTACACCCTGGACAATTTCAAAGGCCACCTTCATATTGGCATAGAACACGTTCACGTGGAAACTCCTATATATGAAGGTGTGGAAAATGGGAAGAAGTTCAATCTCACTTTTTATTTACTCAAATATATGCTATTTTATGCCTGATTCTTTTCTTCTTTTCTTCTCTAACTATTAAGACTTCGACCAAGAAACCCGCCACAGGCGAAGCAACAACTGTTGGAGATGCAGAGCCCCAGAAAGATACTGCCAAGACACCTTTGGCCAAGGTATCAATTTACTTTTCTTTTAGTTCACCAAATGTCTATTTTCTGAACTACTAATAAATTTTTTCTTGATCTACAGGGCAGTCGAAGACCTCCATCGACGCCAAAGAAAAGGAAAGCGAAAGAATAAGAAGTCAAAGCTGTTGATACTGATGATGGTGATGAATCACCAGACCAAGTAAAACCCACCAAAAAGAAAAAGAAGACAACCAAACCTCCACCAACGAAACCTCCTACTCCCAGAATTTTAGAAAAAACTCTATCAAAAAATCCAGGTGAGGAAACCACTTCTGCTCCAGTAGAAAGCGAAAGCTCTAGCTTAAAGACCAAAACTCCAAAGGTATGCTTTTTCTTTTTCCTTTCGATGCTAAAAGGCTGTTTTACTTGGATTACCTTTTTTGACCTATTTATCTTTCAGGTACCTGTCGACATTCATGGACACCCCATGGTCCAAGTTCTTCCCAAGACCAACAGCGATCCCACTTATAACCCAACCAGCGCCTCCAAATCCTCTCCTAAGAATTCGGCAAAGGAATCAGCTACTGAAGTAAATCAACCCACTGCTATTTCTACACAAATTCCAAAAGTAGTGGAAGAAGAAACTGGTCCTGAAACTGAAGACTTAGTCGAAACTGGTGGGGATACTGTGACGCCCACTGCAGCGGTTGTCACAAGAAATGATCCTGAAGACCAATCCCCCCCACTCAGGATTTGCTGTCGAAGAGAAAGATAAGGAGGCTGCAACTGATTCTGAAGAGGAGGAAGAAAAAGAAAACGAAAAACCGCCAACTCCCACAGCTGCAATGGACGAAGAGACAGAAAACGTCGAGGAAAACTTTGGCAAAACAAATAAAACTGCTTCGACCGGGACGACTTCGACCCAACTTTCCCACGAGGAGCTAGAAAATCTGAAGGTACAAAGACCCTTTGAATACCTAAAGACCATGCTCAGTTCCCGCTACAATTTTGCTAACACTACCATTAGTAGTTTGACCACCTCAGGGACTACTTCTGATGCCAAATCAGTGGACAAATCGCTGGCGAACATTCGACAGAAAGTTCTTGATATTGATTTATTTCAACTTCTGGAGAATGACTCTTCTGCTCAATTCGACCTAAAGAAAATCTTAAAGCAAATCAATCACCTGGAGGCTCCTTCTGAAGTCACTGATGTGGTGTTGGACCTCACTACCTTGATAAATCTTGTGGTAACTGACTTCAATCGAATTCCAGAGTACTCCAAGAAGCTTGAAAACAAAAAAGAAACCCAACTTGCTGAGTGAGATGCTGCTTCGAATTCGTCCAACAAAGTTACTGAACTGGAGAAAGTGTCTGAACAAAATAAGCAGGAAGCAACTTTGTGTGGTGAGAATATCCTCAAGTGGAAGAAGCAAATTGCTGCTCTTCAAAGCAAAATTTCCCAGGCGGAAAAGCGTCAAGCAGAACTGCAACAGAACGACCAGGAGGAAATCCGCAAAGAGCTTGAAGTTGGTGTGCATCATGTCGATAGGGTCCGCAAGCTTGGTGAGGAAATTATGGAGCTTTCGAAAGGCAAGGCACTTTGTGAGCGTCGTCTCCAAATTCAGAGGTCGAAATTTGAGAAGCTGGAAACATCTTTTCCCGTTTGAATACTTGTAATTTTTGTTTGGCTTCTTAAACCCCTTTTGTAATGACATTGGATTTATATTATTTGGCGAGAAGATTTTCAATCCGCCATCTTGCTTTTTCTGCATAATTATTCTACTGTTATTTCCTGTAATGTGGGCCTATATTTTTTCAAATATTTCCCGTTTATTTTTAATCTACGCATATCTTTATCCACTTCCTCGACTTCATATGCGCCATTGGAAAATATTCGTATAATCTGAAAAGGTCCTTCCCACTTAGGGGACCATTTTCCCATAAGTCTATCTTTTCGATCCATGGGGAGAATTACTTTCCAAACTAACTCACCAATTAGGAAAGTCTTACATTTCACTTTCTTATTGTAAAACTTTTTGACTCTTTCTTTTTGCCTTTTCAATAAATCCAACGCATTTAATCTTTCTTCGTCCAAATCGACTAACTCGTCCATCATCATACTCCAATATGTATCTGATGGAATTTCATGATGCCTCTGAATTCGAATTGACTGTAAATAAATCTCAACTGGTAAAACTGCGTCATGTCCATATGTCAATCTAAATGGAGTAGTATTTGTTGCTTCTTTAGGGGATGTTCGACAAGCCCATAAGATTTGATCCAACGTCTTATGCCAATTCTTAGGCTTTGTCCCCACGTGCTTTTTAATCAAACTTATCACCACCTTATTTGCTGCTTCGACTTGTCCATTTGCTTGAGCGTAATAAGGTGTCGAAGTGAGAAGCTTGAATCCCATCTCCTTTGCAAATGTTTGCATATTCTTCCCAGTAAACACAGATCCTTGATGTGTTTTTATTGTCTCAGGTATCCCGTATTTATAGATGATATGCTTTCGAATGAATTCTATGACTGTTTCTTGATCAACATTTACCAAAGGTATAGCTTCTATCCATTTTGTGAAATAATCTATTCCAACCAAGATGTATCTTTGGCCTTTCGATGATGCCGGTCGAATTTCCCCGATCAAATCTAAAGCCCAACCCCTAAATGGCCAAGGCTTCACAATAGAATGTAACTCACTTGCAGGAACGTGTGGTATTCCTGCATGTACTTGACATTCCTAGCAACCTTTTGCAAATTCGACATAATCCTTCAACATTGTTGGCCAATACATCCCTTGTCGAAATAATAACCATCTCATTTTATGGCCTGCTTGATGAGCACCACATGCTCCACTGTGTACATTCGACAATGCTATAAAAGCTTCATCTTTGCCCAAACATTTTAACAAAACTCCCCCTGAAGTCTTTTTAAACAACTCATTTCCAAAAAGCACATAACTTAATGCCTTGTACTTAACTTTCCTTTCGACCTTCTGATTTGGGTCTTGCAAATAATCCTTGATGGGCTTTCTCCAATCTTCGACTCTCGAATTGTCTACATTAAATATCTCAAAACTCTCTTCGTCACCATACCCTAACTTTATTGCCTCCAAATCTGATGGGGACAACTTAGTTGATACAACTCTTCCTCTTACTTCAATGGCCTTTTTTCAACTTTTCTTTCGACACTTTATAACCAGATGCGAGTTGTGCCAAATCATTCGCCACTTAATTTTCCATTCGAGGAATATGTTTGATAGTTACATTGTCGAATTTCTTCAAGAGCCTGTTAGCTATTACGAAGTACATGATTAAATTTTCTTTAACACACTTGTACTCCTTGGTCACTTACTTTATTACTAACTCAGAGTCTCCCATTATTTCGACTCTAGTTGCCCCCAGTTCCAATAAAATTTCAAGTCCAGTTATCAAAGCTTCATATTCGGCTTCATTGTTCGAACATAAGCCTTCGACTTTGTACTTAAATTTTGTTGGAATTCTACTAGGAGAAATAATCAATAGCCCAATACCAGTTCCATTCTTATGACTGGAACCGTCGAAGTATAGTTTCCATGGCTCTATTTTGACATATTCAATATAATCTTCATTTATGGCGTGGTCAGCTATAAAGTCAGCCACCACTTGTCCCTTAACAGCCTTCAAAGGCAAATACATTAAGGAATATTCAGTCAATGCCAAAGCCCATTTCCCAATTCGACTATGTAAAATTGATTTTGATAACATATGCTTTATTACGTCAAAATGAGAGGAAATATATACATCGATTGGCTTTATGTAGTGCTTTAACTTCATACACGAAAAGTAAACACACAGACATAGCTTTTCTATTACACTATACCTAGTTTCGGCATCATTTAAGACTCTGCTAAGGTAGTAGATGGCTCTTTCGACGCCATTCTCATCCTCTTGACATAACATACTTCCTAATGTCCTATCTGATGCCGCTATATACAACCTCATACTTTTACTTCTACAAGGAGACATCAAGATTGGGGGATGGGTCAAGTATTCCTTGATTTTGTCGAACGCATCTTGTTGATCCTGCCTCCATATAAAATTTTCCTTCTTCAGTCGAAGTAGAGGAGAGAAGGCTTGCGTTTTTCCACTAAGGTTGGAGATAAACCTTCTGAGAAAGTTGATCTTCCCAAGCAGAGACTGCAACTCCTTCTTTGTCGATGGCGCTTTCGCCTCTATTATTGCTTTGGCTTTGTTTTCGTTGATTTTGATCCCCTTCTTGTGGACCACAAAGCCCAGGGAATCTCCCGCCTGCACACCAAAAGCACATTTGAGAGGGTTCATTTTCAAACCAAACTTCCTCATCCTTTCGAATGATTGTCGAAGATGGTCAATATGATTTTCTCCTGAAACAGACTTAATTACAATGTCATCTATATAGATCTGCATAAAAGTTTCGATAAAATCATGAAAAATTGAATTCATGGCTCGCTGATACGTTGCCCCAACATTTTTTAAACTAAAAGGCATTACCACCCATTCGTAGGTGCCTATGGCTCCCGGGCAACAAAATGTCGTCTTAGGGACATCTTCTTCAGCAATAAAAATTTGATTATAGCCAGAGTATCCATCTAACATACTTAGATACTCATGGCCTGCAGCAGAATCTATAAGCATTTCTGCTATTGGCATAGGATATTCGCCTTTAGGGGTAGCTGAATTCAAATCTCGAAAGTCAATGCATACCCTTAATTTGCTATTTTTCTTTATTACAGGAACAATATTTGTAATCCATTCGACGTACCTCGTTGTGCGGATGAACTTACATTTCAGAAGTCTTTCGACCTCCTCTTTAATCTTCGACAAAATTTCTGGTGCGAAGCGTCTGGGAGTTTGCTTGACAGTCTTCTTTCCTACTATTATAGGCAACTTCAATTCGACCAAACTCCTGTCGAGACCAGGAATTTCATCGTAGTCCCATGCAAAACAATCTTTAAACTCTTTCAGCAGTTGGACTATTTTGACTTTTAACTGAGGGTCCATCTTGGCATTTATGTAGGTTGGCCTTTTTTCTGCCCCCAGTCCTAAATCGACTTCTTCTAATGGATCCTGCGCCACCATCTTCATATCTGTCGAAGTTGGATCCTTTTCGAACCCCAAGGGTTCGTCATCATAAATGGCGTCCAACTTTTGGTGTTGCCATTCGCCAATTTCTGCGTTGAACAGATCCTCTTCAACGTCCCTTTGAGGACATTATTTGTTGAAATCATTTTCATTGGCTTCGATGGCCATATACTTTATTTCGGCTTCTAGAGCCGTCTTGAGTTTATTTTCGGCTATATAAGCCATAATCCTTTCGAGCGCTGATGACTCACTCATCGTCACCAAACTTACTTCCCCAGCCAGTTGGCTCTATATGTGCAGTCCTAAAGACGTAGTTTGCTTCGTCGACCACTTCCATATCCCAATGGAAACCATATATGGGGTGGAGATACATCAAACAAAATGCATTATCAGTTGCCTTCAGGTCGAAAGTTGCTGGACTGCATGGGGCTATGTGGGCCAAGTGTTTGTCGAAACTGCATCGATCCACATGGTTTACTTCAGCCATAAAATAGCTTTGATCTGCCTCTATGTTTTCAACAATTCCATCAGATCGCCAAATAGTTATACGCTGATGCATCGACGAGGACACAGCACCCACGCCATGGATCCATTCTTTACCCAGAAGCAAATTATAATTAGCCTTTGAGGCTATGACCATGAACATCGTTGGTCTAGTTATAGTCCCAACAGTTAAATCCACTTGAATAACACCCAAAGTAGTTCCCACTTTGCCTTCATAGTTTGATAGTACCATGTTGTGGGGTTTTACGTCAGACTCATCTTTCCCAATTTTCTTCAACATATAATGGGGCATTAAGTTAACTGTAGCCCCTCCATCGACCCGGATTTTGTTTACTCCCACGTTCTCCACTTTCCCTTTTATGAATAGGGGCTTGAGGTGGCCACGCATGGAGTCGTCTGGCCTTTCGAAAAAGGAATTTTGTTCTTCGACACAGCCGTTATTCATGATATAGTAACATACTGGCTTATGTCCTATAACTTCACTCTCGACAACATCTTCCTCTTCTTCGACCTCCATGATTTGGTCGTATTCTTTTGGAAGGACAGAGACCACGTTGCACACAATGTCGAGAGACGCGTCTGACTCAGACCTGAAATCATCCGTCATTTCGCCATCCTCCCCCACTTTTTCCTTAGATGGTACTGGTTCAATTGCATTGCAGGAATTGATGCTGTAAGATGCCTCTTGTCGATTCGCTACTTCAGCATTGCTACTTGACTCTGGTTTGCTTCTTTCGACAACTACTTCCTCAGCAGCTCCTTTCTCAGCAGCTTCCTTTTTCGCCCCTTTTTGTCTTTGGAAACGCCTCCATTGGGACCTCGACATGGGATTCTTGCCTTTATAATTCTCTGAAGGATAAGGCCTTGGTTTTGGCCTTTCGCCTTCCTTGTTGCCAGCCATAAACGAACCCCTCTGAACTTCGAAATTTTTCCACTTTCTCTGTCCCTGGGCTTCCTTTATTGGTTGAACCCTTTTGTCATTAGGAGCTTTGTTGGTGGGTTTGAAGGTATTTGGGTACCTTCGTCCAAAATTTTGCTGGTTTTGATCATTTCGCCTTGGGTCGAACCTCTCCGTTCTCACAGGTGGAACTGCCCCCCAATTTCCCTTCCTTTTGGCTTTTTCCATTCCCTCCAGGTTATCTGCTGCTTTCTTGTCGAACACGACACTACAACGTTTTTCTTCTGACACCTTTGAAGGAACTCAATCAAATTCTCTTCCTCTTTAGGGTTCGCCACTTTTTGATACTCCTCTCTACGACGCTCTTCGTCAGTCTGCATTGGAGCTTTCTGGGATACTTCGACCATATTAACATTGGCTGTTTGTCCATCTCCAATACTCAACTTGTTCATTTTCAGAGTGAGTCCCTCCTCAATCTCATGTTTCTTCTTTGCCAGGTCGAAATCCCCTTCTGGCGATGGCCTCTTAATGTCATGTTGGCAACAAAAACCCATATATTTCTCCCTGGGATCCTCTGTTATTCTTCGTAGAATCCCATAAACAGTTGGCTTCGCAGGACCCTCAGTAGTCTTTGCGTTCATCTTAGAGACACCTTCGCCAAACTCAGTATTGGCTTGGTTGATAGTAACACCAAACTCCATGTTGTCTCCCTTAAGGCCCTCAGTAGCCTTATTCTTGTCTTCGACAAAGCCTTTAGTAGCTTCGTCATTCTTCACAAAGTTGAGACCCTCAGTAGTTTCCTTCTCTTTCTCGACGGAACTCTCAGTAGTTTCGTCATTCTTCACAAAGTTGAGACCCTCAGTAGTCTCCTCTTTGTTTACATTGTTGAGGTCTTGAGTGGCCTCTTTGTTTACGCAATCCTTCAAGCTTCCTTCGTCAAGGTATTGAGTAACCTTGATCACCACTGCTTTATTGACGAAATCTTCAGATATTTCCTCCACGTTACTTTCGGATGTAGGGATCTTAGCAATTTCTACCATGTTCACATTTGCGTCGAAACCTTCAGTGGCTTCTATCACTTCAAAGCTGCAGTCAGAACCCTCTTCGACCTCCACCATGTTCACTGTGGATGGTTCAGCATAGTGGGCTTCGACCATCTGCATCGGATTTGAGTCAACCTTCATTGGTGGTTTTGACTTGTCGCCGAACTTCAATCTTCTGTCACGAATGACATTTTGCACCAGATCCCTGAAAAGGAAATATTGAGATGTTTTATGACCCAAAAAATTGTGGTACTTACAAAAACCTCTCTTTTTCTGTTGTTCTATTGGAGGCACTTTGGTGCCAGGTGGCACTATCATTTGGTCATCTTTAACCAACAAGTCAAATATTTCGTCACACTTAGTGACGTCGAAAGTATAAGTCCTTTTAGGAAACTTATCATTCTTCTCTGGTTCGACTGAGTTTTTTCCATTCGACGGAGCCAATACTTTACAAGAGTATGGCGGACCCTGTTTTAATTATGCTAAGTTAACTTCTTGTTCGTCGAAACTAAACGATTCCTTTTCGCCATCATCATCTTCCTAACATACCCCCACATAAGCCACTCTTTCTTTCTAATTTTTAGTTACTCTAGCTTTTTCGGCTTTTAAACGTTCGATCTGTCTCACCCTATCTGCCAACTGTACCATATCTCTCAAATTTTGAGTGGCTAGCTTCTTTCTAATTGAATAGTCTAGACCACCTGCTGCCACTTCGACTAATTCGTGCTTAGGCACTTGCGTGAAACATCTCGCCTTAAGTAACCTAAATCTATTTAAATAATCATCGATTGGCTCAGAGAATTTTCTTTTAACACTAGCCAATTCCTTCAAACTTATTTTTGTTTGTCCCATGTAAAATTGTTCATGGAACAGCCTTTCTAACTGGACCCACGTGTGGATCGAATTCACATGTAAATATGTGAACCAAGTAAAGGCATTTTTCGTCAAAGAACTTGGAAAATATTTCATTTTTAAATTTTCATTACGTGCAATTTCTCCTGCTTCGATCAAGTAACGGGCCACATGTTCGACAGTGGATTCGCTAGTGTCCCCTGAGAATTTGGTAAACTTGGGGACTTTCCAGCTTGGGGGCAATTCTTGTTGCAAAATATACTCAGACAATGGTGATGTATAACTGGGCCTTTGCAGTCCCACATTCACACCATTTCTGGCCATAATCCTTTCGACCATGGCTGCTAAGTTGTTTTCTGCTGGCATGTTGTTATGGCGTAATCGTTGCACAACATCATCAGCATCTTGGTCTCTATGGACTAACACCCTTCTAGGCTCTTGTTGGACAGGAATTTCGACATGAGGCTATTCGACCACTACCTCTTGGTTTCTAGGATTTCCTTGAGGAACATTCGCTGGCCTCTGGTTTATTGTGGTTTCCTCTTCGACAACTACTCTGGGATTCTGAACTATCTGTTCCCTTGGTTGGGTTTGAGGAACACCAAAGAAATCAGCGATGCGCGTCATTTGCGCTGCTAATAACTGGTTCGTTTGGGTGGTGTTTTGGATCAAAGGATTAAACACAACCCCCATTTGTTGTGTTAGCATTTGCACCATGTCATGGTTACTTTCGTCCATTTGTTGCCTAATGACTTGTGCAGAATTATTACTGATTGCAGGCATATAAGTTTGGTATCCCGTTGACACAGGCTGACCTATTCTGCCTATGTGGTTCGCACCAGACCCTGAGCCTTGTAGGGGCAAAGTAACATTCATCAAAGGATCAGAATATAATGACGATGAATTGTGCAAATTTGCCATCACCGTTGTTGGCATTCCATAAGGCTGTTCTCTATTATGTGGAGGCATTGAAAAATTCGTCACAAATGGCCTATGAACACCCCCTAAAGGAGGAGGGGTCATTTGAGGCACTTGGGGCCCCACCGTAGAAATGCTGGGCGCGTTTTGGGATGCCAAAAATGCTGGAATTGATCCCGTTGTTGATGGTATCGCTTCTGCACAGAAACTGACGCCGTATTGTCTCCTGTCGAAGGAATAGGCGTTGGGTTGTTAACATTTTGATTACTAGGCGCGTTTTGATTCGCCATTCGTCTTGTTCTTGTTCTTTTTGGTCTTTCTTCGTTGTTCATGGCTAACTTGCCACTTCTTAGAATCATACAACGAAATAAACTTTTCTTCCAAGAATTTGTTATAAGAACAAAAGGATAAACTAAATAAATGCACTAGGTCCCACTGGGCGTGCCAATTTATTCACTGGTGAATTTGGCGAATAATCTCTGATTTCCTACTTTATGAAAATTAGTTTACTAACAGGACCAACCAAACAAATCCTAGGACAAAGTGCTTTTGAGAATGTCTTTGATTTTGAAAAGGAATGTATTCGTTCTGTGTTTCTAAGATTTCTTTTAACAATTGTTTCGACTGATAGAACATAGACACGGTAATGGCGAAAAAGTAATTGAAGACAAATTTAAACTAAAACAAATTAAATTTCTGAAGTAAAAAGATGACTTGAATGTAAAGAAATGAAGGAAAACTTGAAATTTTATTGAAATGCATAAATGTAAACTGGTGTTTCCCATACATACATTTTCCAGAACACTCGTTTCTCTCACACGGTTACTTTGAGTATTTACGATAATTTGTACAAAGTTTGGAACACACCTCATCTAACATCAAGACCTCCTATTTATATACAAACAAAATAACTACCTATAACAGCTATCTCTCCTAATGGTGACAAATGTCATTCTGCATGCATTCGCCTTCTAGATGCGTTCCACGCGTCCAATTTCAAAAATGAAACTCCCTCCTAAAATTTGAAATTCAAAACACCCGTCGAATAGACCGGATCTTCTCTCATCGAAATTATCTTCCTTACTTGAAAAATCTGCCAATGCTTCCTTTAAGTACCATTTGCCTTCGACTTGCCATTTTTCCATCAGAAATTTCCTTATTGAAATGTTCTGTCGAACCACCTTGTCGAATTTTCCCTTTTCTTTCGAACCATTTCCCTGGCGTCGAAATTAGTCACCTACACGCCGGTGTTTGAGGAATAACGTGTTGGCAGATGGATGTAGTAGTGATTGCCGATTTGCTGCAAGATTTGGTTTTGGTGGATCTGAAAGGTATTTTAATTCTTTGAACATACCCTTTAATATGTTGTTCATTTTTCATTTGTTTTACAGTAGTCAATCTACGTGTGTGAATTGTTGAATGAAAACATATTTAGTGCATGTTGGTTTCTTTTATTGGTGAACTTATGTTTCTTATTGTTGCCTACAATCTGAAAGAGATTTGGTTTTATTTATTGGTGAACTTATACTTTGATATCTTTTCTTGCAGGAGGAAGGCACAGGACCGCCTGATTGAGCTAACTAGATCTTCTTGTTGCAACTGGACTTCAAATGGATCACAAAAACCAGTGTTTTTGTCAATATTCATCTTGCGTCACCGAAAGTGGAGTTTCTTCCTTCAAAGGTACGACTCCCATTTTTATTGATTGTTTTTCATCCAAATGATATTTTGTGTACATGTGTGCTTTCTTTCAGTGTATATTGTTGAGCCATGGTAAATTGTTGCTATTCAGCCTTCGAATTGTTGGGCTTGATATAGGTTACCAGATGCAGATTCTCTCCCTATTTTGAGAACGGTATGGACTCAATTTCATTTCTTTTAAAATACACACATGTATGTAATGAAACTTTGACATAGACACAAACACCTGACACGTGTTGGTATTAGCATCTGTAGTGTGTTGGTGCTAAAGAGCATATTTGTACTTTTATGGACCATTCGATTTTAATGGTTACAAGTGACAATGGTGATTCAAGAAGTGCTATGATTATATCCACCAGCAGCCTTTGCACAGAGATCCTGGAATATGGGGACCACATTCAAATGAGTTTAAACCAGAAAGGTTCAGTGACGGTGTTTCTACCACATTCAAATGAGTTTAAACCAGCAGCCTTGGCCACTGATCTTCAGATAGTATCACTGGTAACTGAAACTGGCACATATACTCCACAATCACTTCAGAAAAGCCTGTCCAAATGACAATCTCTTTGCACACCTAAGGTAAAACATCAGATATTATGCTTGTTTTCCCATATTTTGCACCATTATCCTCCATGTTGATTACTTTTGTTATTGGACAACTTTAGATATTATAGATATTGTCATCCTTGTATCTAAAATTCTACATATTCATATGTTAGATGGTATATGACTGTAGGGCATATATCTATGAATTGTGGCACTGTGCATAATCAGATTTGTATTCTGTGAAACTGTTAGATGAACATTAGAGGATTCATGTTCTGGTTTTTGTAAATTAGATCTAAAATGCTTAGTAAGAACATGAGTACTATGTTTGTCAAATTGTTTATCTAAACATATCATATATGTTATTTATATCTCATGTTACGTTACAAATTAATTGTTCATGGTTACTTTTCATTTCATTTAATGACCAATAATTCTTTACATTGTATTACGAACTGCATGGTACACTTAACCATCAACCCTCATTATTAATTTGCCTCTCAGTATTCGAACTTTACATTTTCTAAACTATTAATTCATTTCTAATTCTAATGTAGGGGGAAGGTGCAGGGTCTCAACCCTCATTATATATTCATGTCTCCTAAACTCTATATAACACACCAAAGTTGAAGAATAAATCAGATTTTCTATGGCATCCTACCACAGTATCAATGCACCAGGGTCTGCTGCTGTCCAGGAACCACCACCAGAGGCTACTGATGTCCAGACACCGCCTCTCCTGCAACCTTCACCCAATTTCCAACTACCAGATGATAACGATCATCATGTCGAGGGGCAACGACCTCTACAGGTTTAGCCTTTACAAATTCTGCACGTTTTGTTCATAAAAAAATCTTTGTCTGCAATTCTTAATCACTAACTCTTTCTGTACATAACATCAACAGACCCAACAAAATATCCAACCTGCTGTCGACAATGAAGCCCTTCCTGACAACCAAACACCTTCGGATGTTCAACCAGCTACAGAATTTAAACCCGCTGAACCCGACCAACAGCCTCCCCAGTTTCCACCACTTCTGCAGGTGCGACCGGTACAGATTTCTTCTCACTAAACTTTAATGTATTATGATGATGTTAGTCGACGGTCCCTTATTTTTTCAATGTTTACAATTTTAATAAACTGCTTTTCTTCTTAAGGTACATGCCCCTCGTGCAGTATGTAACAGAAGAAAGAGGAAAAGAAAAAAAAAAGCATCTAGATATCTGAGAAAATATACATTTGATGATTCTGATGAAGCCGAACAACGCAACTACGAACCAGTTGATTCTGACGATGACGATGAGCGGGACTACACATGGGACAACTCTATGTCTGCCTGGAAATTTAGAGATTCTGATTAAGTTTGCAAGTTATTTTCCAATTTCGTTGATGTTTTGAGTGTTGATGTTCAACCCTCATGTAATACTAGGGTAATGTTTGTAGTGACAGGCTGCTTGACTGGAACTGACAATGTTAAACACAATTTGCTCAATCATTTTTTCTACCCGCACAGGACAATAGCTTATATGTTTTGAATGATGTTTTTAGATGTATTGATGAGTATACCTTAGTAGATATTGAGTCTGCACCGGTTGATATTGACAATGAGGTTATTGTTTGCAGGCATTTTACATCCTGTTACAACTATGCTATAATATATATTATGACATCCCACATTATATCACCTTCCAATTGAGTGATTGGTCATATAGGCCATGAACAATGAAAATCGGATCTCAAGTGTCGTGGAAATGTAAATTTGCACAAAAATTCATATAAAAAACATTAGGAAATCTTATTTTAAATTCAAGGAACAAATAAATTCAACGGAATGGTAGTATATAATCATTAAGTTATGATGATATTATTATTATTATTATTATTATTATTATTATTATTAACTTTTGTTTTTATTTCAATATCTTCATTTTTAAAAGGAAATTAATCAATTTTATTTTCTCATATAGTCGAAATTATTTGAAACAATAAACAAATCAATTATAAACGCGTTCAAAGCCACATCTCCTCCAAAAAACGTACCCCGTGCGTAGGCCAAAATCAGTCCAAAATCTATATTTTTATTTTAAATATATGTCTTTCATTTAAATATTTATCTTTCACCACCTTTTTTTTTTTTTCCTTTTTTACAATTAAATTTAAATCTTTTTTATTTGTCATTACTAAATTTTCTACTATAAATTAAAGTATTAGAAGTTTTGTTCTAATATTCATTACGAATATTAGATAACACTTAAACAAGTCTCTTCAGTTTGTTAAGTCTGTTAAGTTTGTAGTATATGATGAGTACAAATTTTTAGAACCCAACTCTTAACGATATATGCATGTCAATCTTATAAAAGTCCATGAATTCGAACAGGGCAAAACTTTTCAAGAACTTTTAATTATTTATTTCTTTAAAAATTTCACTTTCTTTTATAAATAATTAATAATTTTCGTAATGAATTCTATAATTTTCTCTTAACCAATACCGTGTGAACGGACGGGTAACCTTACCAAATACACGGGTAACACATCAGTACCGTGTGAACTCACAGATAACATACAGTATTGTGGTAATGTACGGGTTCTCAGGCCAAAATTATTGTGAACGCACTGGTAGTACACGAGTACCGTGTAAACGCAGTGACGACCGAGACAAAATCGGTGTAAACGCATTGATATCTAATATTGTTTTTTTGAAATTATTTTTAATTTAACATACAATATTTTTAAAGATAATATATGAATAATTGAAATATATATTATTGATGTCTTTCTTTTAAAAATTGGAAATTTGATACAATTTTTTTTTTATTTTAAAAATATGTCTTTCATTTAAATATTTATCTTTGATTCACTTATATTTTTATCTTTTACTACTTTATGTTATTTTTTTTTAAATTAAATTTAAATATTTTCTATTTATTATTTAAATTTCATAATCTAACTGGTGACAATTCCGCAGTCCACTATTCTTTTGTGACTTATCAATATTTGATATTATATTTTTTATTAACACAATCATTTAAAAATTGTGAATTTAAATTATTTTCTGTCAAAATATATTGGTCCAATTTCAAAGGTCCGCAGCGGAACCCGTGCGGACACACAGGTATTCCACTAGTTTTTTTTAAACTGACAAAAGGATTCATAAATTTTTTATTTTATTTAAAACACAACCCGCGAACTCAACGCATAAATAAACAGGTCGATTCAAGTCGGTTTTGACAATAAAATTACGGGTTGGACGACTAATCCAACTCATTAAAGTTTACGTGGATTGGATAACAAATTAGGCCAAATTTGATCAAATCCAACCCGCGTTCACCCTTGATAAAAACCATAAACCTTAAAGAAAACCTCACAATTAAAGAAAACAAGAGAAAACTTTATGGAGATCCTTCTTCTTTTTCCTCAAAAACCAATCTCCCCACCCTCATCTTTTCCGACCGATACCGCCGCCATGTAAGACTACATTATCGTCACTCCCGATCGGAACTCTATTCTCCAATTTCAAAACCTTATCCACCCTTACCTTGCGTCTTCTTGCATCACCTTTCTTCTTCACTCACCGCGGTAACCTCAAACAACCACCACGCTGCCTTACAACAACCGTAAGAATCGCTACATCCACTGATCCAAATCCACATTCACAGATCCCTTCTTCTTTCACCTTAATTCCTTCATCAACCTACAAGTGCCACCGTCATCAACCATATTACTCTCTTCCAACTCCTTCTCAACAGTGAGCATAGTTTCTGCTCTGTTTTCGCTCACATTCACAACAACAAGAAGTTACGACTCTGTCCCCGCTCCGATCTGCAGAAACGGTACCACCCATAACCACTCTTTCACTCTTCCAAACAACACACAACGCTCTTTGAAGAACTCATTGCTATTATGTCTTCATTTTCGGTTGGTTTTCGTTTTCAGTTACGATTTTTTTTTGATTCCATTGTTAATATTTGATGATTAGTGTCATATTTGTGCATTGAATTTATAGTATTTAATGTTATTTAAAACTAGTATGATACTTGCTGATTTGTGCTTTTAATTACTTCGACTGTGCATCCGTTTCACGTTCATATTATGATTTTGGAAGTTGATTGTGAAGAGTTGAACTAATGATATTTAGATAAACTAATTTCTGCTTGAGTTTCATGAGATGTTGGTGTTTGCATTGTTGTTGTTTTGAGCTTCATAGTTCTCAGATGACTTTTCTTCTTTTGTGTTTGTGTTTGACTGATATGGAATATGCATTGGCTTTGTTGGAATAAGGTGAACTTTGGGTTGTGTTTTGGTTCTTCCATTATTGCGATTTCAGAAATGGAGAATAAAGAGGGATTTAGATTTCGTTTTCAAGTTTTCTTTGCAGATTGTACATTCGGATAAATTGGAAAATTCAATTTTGTTATTACTTGTTAAAACATTAGGTTTGTGGGCTAATTCGTCACATTTTTCTAAGCCTATTTGCTACTTACACTTATATCTACTTTTGCTCACCCTATCTTCTTACTTTTGTTTTTGTTTCTATTTTTTGTATTATTATTTGTTTTGGGGTTAAATATTATTTTATTTTGTCCTTATAAATCATTCCCTCTTTACTAGTTTGATTGTTTGTTTTTTTGGTTCAATTTCTATGTTGAATTTTATATTGGTTGGTACTTGTAATGTAATTCATCAATGTAAAAGAGTTTTTGGGTCGTTGCATTTTGTAAATTTTTATGTTTCACTTAAATTGAATTTTAATCTATTGGATTCAACATTTTTATATGTTGTTATTCTGTCAAATTTTTAATACATTTATTGATATTTTTGCCGCGTTATGACCCTTGCGTATGACATTCAGCCTGTGTTGTCATTACGCACAAACCATCTTTGAGCAGATTTTGGCTTACTTTTGAGTCATTGAGAACTTTTTATTTACTTGTTTGATGGACTTACTTTTTTAACTACCTTATTATATCCCCAGTCGACAACATGCACCCCATTCCTATGACATGTAAATATTTTACCGCTTTTCTCTAAAAAACTTAGATGAAAAAGAAAGTAGTCTAGAGCCTTGTATTCATCATCCACTCAAAATACCCTAACTATATTAAATTCTTTTGCAATTAAGGATGAAAAGGGAGATGGTCTGGAGCCTTCGATTTCTTTCCTCAATTATTTGGATATGAATTTCCTTATTCGAACATCCGAGTAATTGTCATTCAAACAAAACATTCAACATATTAATTCAACTTCTCGCCCCCGTATGATTAAAACTTTTTCTTAAAAGAACATTGTTTAGTCCTTTCTAATGCGCAAACAAACTAGTGCTTTAGCCTCCGAGAGTAGACAAGTCAATGTTTAACCCTTAGAACACGATCTAAACATGTGTTCATCAAAAAACACCAACAAATTGTAGTCCCCGAACTACGAATGCTCTGATTTTCTTATTGCACTATGAGGATACGTAGGCACAAGATTGCGAGATCTTGGCAAGCACCCTAATAAAAAACCTTCATTTTCCCCCATAGCAAGCCACCTTATATAGAAACCTTTTGCGGCCCCTTTTCTTTTCTCATTCACATTATTAACTTAGAAGAAAACAATTAGCATAAGTTAACATTCAATCACAAATTAGACTAAGAGGTTCTCCTTGAGTACAACAGACGTGAGGGGTGCTAATACCTTCCCCTTGTGTAATCAACTCCTGAACCCGAATAAGGTTACGACGACCATTATTCTGTTTTAAAAGGTTTTATTGATATTTTCCTATTCCTTCATTGGAATAAATAAAGTTCGGTGGAGACTCTGTTTGAACTAATTTTCTGCGACCATCAAGAAGGATAGTATTTTTCGAGGTACAACAATGTGGAAGCGAAATAATTTATCACTCAAATGGCATTAACACGAGCTTTCAAGGAAATCTCAAAATGGTCTGACATTATGACTACTACCAAGTAAGTTTACAATGTACGTCCTAAATACAACAAGTCTATAAAAAGTACAAGATTTAGAAATTCAACACTTGTTGAAATGTTTTGATGGTGGAAAATATTTATTATGATATATAATTTTTTTAGTGATTTTAAAACAATTTGAGATAGCTGTTAGATCTATCCACATTCATCATGTCATTTAACATTTTTTCTTAAATCTTTGATGGATTTCACTTATAAAACAAACAAATATGACTACTATTTTTTTTAATTTGTCGATATCCCTTCTACGAAAATGATATATTCAGTTGCATTTACTTACATAAAGTGTGAAGAAAAGGATAATGTCACTCGTTCATTAGACATGTGTTGTAGTTACTAATCCGTTGTCGCATGCATTGATGCAAACATGGTTACTTGGAAATGAAGATTTGCACCATAATCAAATTTTTTACCTCAACTAATCTTCAATTACAAGCCAAATTATCATGTGTTATGCATCTAAACATGATTAGTGAAGTTTCCAGAAGTTAAATGACTCATAAAACGCATGGTTTGACTGAGTTTTGATGCATTTCAAGTCATATTTTTACCATTATAAGGGTGGACACGATTACACTTAATTTCCACTCATTTCACCCCTCTCAGCATTCCATCATCTTCAGCTATAAATAGAGAGCCTTGCTACCTTCATTTGCAAGCTTTTGAGAGCCAAAAAAACCCTGCCATGCCTTTAAATTTTTTGCAAAAAAGTGAGCTATCATATTTTGATTTCCAACCACTTTCAACTCAATTTCTTAATTCAGTTAGCTCCATCGTGTTCCTCCGAAGCTTCTGCAACAAGAATCAAACTCTAAGAGTCTTTGAATTGCTCAAACCAATTCTAGTTTCAGAGCTTCTCAGATCGTTTTTGGACAAGGTAGTTTGGAGCTCCATTTTCAATCAAACAAGTTACCACAATGTAGTATTTTGCTTGTTGAATGTTTCCCATAACCTAGCAGGTGTTGATTGTTCATGTTCATCATTTAATTTTTGTTTTCGTGTTTTTTAGTTCACTATGTTTTCTCTTAAATTCTCTCTACTTCCTTTCAATAAATGAAAATGGAGAGTGAGGTTTAGTTCGCCTTAATGAGACGGTTGCAATGATGGTGGTCTTGTAACATCCCAAAATGAGTAGAATATTTATTTAATTGATTTATTAAAAATATTTGTATTTTCAGTGAATTTTAGTGAATTATCTTGATGTCTGATGATTTGTGTTGTGGGGCATTGATGATGTGATGAGGGTATTGAGAATAATTAGAAGTTCGTGTGAATTATTAATACTATTTTGATAATAATAATATTGGATTATGTGAATATATTACTATTATTATTATTATAAATAATTAAGAGGAACATTAAGGACAATATGGTAAAATTGGATGAGTTAAGTGAGGACAAAGTTAGGAAAGCACATTAAGGGTCCTAGGGGTAAGTTTGACAAAAGGAATTAGAGAGAAGAGAGAATCATTTTTGGTGGTACGATCAATTTTGGAGAAAAGATCTGACGAAAAAGAAGAAGAAAGTTAGGGCTCAGAGAGGTTTCGGAAGAACTCGAAGAGAAGGAATCAGAATCGATTTTATAAGGTATGGGGAGTATCATTCATCATTATATTTGACATAGAGTTAGATGTTTGTAGGTAGTTGGGTTTGGGGCTTTGAGGGAATTTGCTGATAATATGAAGAATTATGATGAGATTGATGATTTGGGGTGTATAAAATGATGGGATTTGATTTGAGTGTTGTTGCTATGATGTATGATTGTTGTTGTATGATTTCTGTGTGATTGATATGCATTTTTGGGCTGTATGATACTGAAATCGCAAGGGGTTTAGGGTATAAGTTATGCAGAAAACGTAATAGTGGAAATGCAGTTCGCAGAAACTCGTCGGGCGAAGCGATCTCGCTTGGAAGTCGCCGAGAGAAACTAGAAGCGAGCGAAGGATGAAAAATTAGGTGCTACTAGATTTTGTATGGGGAGGAATTTCGCCCCTGCTTCGCAGGGCTAAACCCAGGCTAGCGGACTGCTTCGCCGGGCGAGCACCAGGGGAGCAGGAGCAGATGCTTATTTTTTTGTTTTATTGTTCATGATGTCTTATTTTTCCTTGTTGTTTCTTGTTGACTTTGTGCTATGGGGTTATTGATGTGTTGAGTTGTGATGATTATAATATGATGATTTGTAAGTGTTATATTGTGATGATTATAAATACGATGAATTGTGAAGTGTTGTGATGAATTGTGATGTGTGTAATTGATGCTATATTATGATGAATATTCCTGTATCATGAGGTGATTTTGACGATTCTAATGTGAAGTATATTGATAAACCATGACGTATGTAAATGATGTTATTGATGACATGATTTTCTAAGTGATGTATGATGATGATTATTTGGTTTGATGATACTATGACGGTGTAAATGAACTGTTGATGTTGCTGTATCGATATATCTTTTCTTTATATTTTTTATAATGATTCATGATTACTCACCCTGCCTGTTTAAATGTTGCCTCCACATGGGTAACATGCAGATTCTCAGGAATAGCTAGGAGAAGCATCGGTGATGGCTTTGGAGTTATTTTGTGTGTTTCCGTTAATAATAGAGGTGTCTTGCTCTGATATCTAACATCGGGTGGGAAACGCTTGAGTTGAAGTTGTGTTGTTTTTGTTAAACCTATTTTTTTTTATTTTTCTTATACGATGAATTATTGAGGATAATTTTTGACAATGACCAAAAGGTCTTGATGTTTGAAGAAATAAATGAAGTATTTTGTGACTATGATTCCGTTGCGACGTTTGAACATATATGTTGATGTACCAAAGAAATTATTATTATAAATGTTTGAAAACCCGTGTTACGGAGCATGATGTTATTATTTGATGTTTTATGACAAAATGTGGCGCCCTTGCCGTGAATTACTCTGATATATTTGTTTATATATGTCGTGATTGGTTGTTGGGTAAAAGGGTGTTACATTAGTGGTATCAGAGCAGGTCGGTCCATCCGGCATGTTGTTTAACTATGTTGTTCCCTAGTATGCGACATGTGTGTGAAAAACACTGTCGATGCTTGTTTTGTTTTCCATTTGCAGGTTGGGAATGAAACAAGTGGGGGAAAAGCTTGTGCTTCTCCAAGGTGCTTTAGGTGTGGAGTGACGGCTCGGCGTGCTGTTGGATGCTACCATAGTTTGGTCAAGATGGTTTAGGCCCCATCATGATTGTCGGTTGTCTATTGATAAATTGAGGAACTGATCACCCTTAATCTCTTGTTGATAATAGACTGGATCATGTTGGTTGAAGTAGACGTGTCTTTCCAGCTTAGATGGTGGGTATAGTGAATTATTTGTAGTTAAGCCAAGTGCTTACACATTGTTTTGATGAGTCGATGTAGATACATACATTTGACGATGAAGCAGATTCGAGTTTCTTGTCCGTAAGTGAAGTTGGGATGTTTCTAAGAGGGAACAATCAGATAATTGTGACTTGCCTCTAAAGTGTAGATCTGGGTTTGGTGATAGTAGGGATGCTGATGTTGTTGGCTGCTAAGCAAGTAGACGAACTCCTAGAAGATGAAGCCTCGATGTTTGCATTGTTTGCATCTTTTCTAGTTGAACGTGAAACTGTGAGTGTCAAATTACCTGTTGTCTGCAAATTTCTAGATGTGTTTCTGGATGACATAAGTGATTTGTCTCCAGAACATGAAGTAGAGTTTGTAGTGGACTTGATACCAGGTACGAGTCTGGTGTCAATGGCTCCTTATCAGATGCCAGTTCCGAGTTAGGAGAGTTGAAGAAATAATTGGAAGAATTGCTTGAGAAGAAGTTTGTTCGACCGAGTGTTTCTCTGTGGGGTGCTCCTGTGTTGTTAGTAAAGAAGAAAGATGGTAGTATGAGGTTGTGTGTGGATTACAGGCAATTGAATAAAGTGACTATCAAGAATAAGTATCCACTTCTGAGAATCGATGATTTGATAGATCAGCTAGTAGGTAGGTGCTTGTGTGTTCAGTAAGATCGATTCGAGGTCTGGTTATCATCAGATTCGTGTTAAGCCTGATGATATTCCGAAGACAACTTTCAGGACGAGTTATGGTCACTATGAATACACTGTGATGCCGTTTGATGTATCCAATGCACCTGGTGTGTTCATGGAATATATGAACCGGATTTTCCATGAGTATTTGGATAAGTTTGTTGTGGTTTTCATTGATGATATTCTGATATACTCTAAATCAGAAGAAGAGCATGCTAAGCATTTGAGGACTATGTTGCAAGTATTGAAAGAGAAGAAGTTGTGTGCAAAACTGTCGAAGTGTGAGTTTTGGTTGAAAGAAGTGAGTTTTCTTGGCCACGTGATTTCAAGTGGTGGGGTCATTGTTGATCCTTCTATTATTGATGAGGTGTTACAGTGGGAGACTCTGAAGTCTGCTACTAAGGTACGAAGTTTCTTAGGTTGGCAGGTTACTATCGCAAGTTCATAGAAGGTTTTTCTAGATTGGCGTTACCGTTGACTCAGTTGACTCGAAAGGGTCAAGCTTAAGGGTGAGATGTTACATATGAAGAAGGTTTTGTGGAATTGAAGAAGAAATTGACGACCGATCCAGTTTTGATTTTGCCTAATCCGAATGAATCTTTTGTGGTGTATTGTGATGCATCGAAGATGGGTATTGGTGGAGTGTTGATGTAGAATAGACAAGTTGTTGCTTATGCTTCGAGACAATTGAGAGTTCATGAAATGAATTATCCTACGCGTGACTTAGAATTGGAAGCTGTGGTGTTCGTGTTGAAAATTTGGAGACCTTATCTTTTTGGCTCTAAATTTGAAGTGTTCAGTGATCATAAGAGTTTGAAGTACCCATTCGATTAGAAAGAGTTGAATATGAGGTAGAGAAGGTGGTTGGAATTGTTGAAAGACTATGATTTCGATTTGAGATACCATTTGGGCAAAGCGAATGTAGTGGCTGATGCATTGAGAAGAAAGTCGTTGTATATGTCGATGCTTATGATGGGAGAGTTGGAATTAATCAAACAGTTTCGTGATCTGAGTTTGGTATGTGAAGAGATTCTTGACAGTGTGAAGTTGGGTATGTTGAAGTTGACTAGTGGTATTCTGGAAGAGATCAGAGTGGGTCAGCAATCTGATTTGAAGCTGGTTGACCAGTTAGTTTTAATTAACCAGGGTAACAGAGGTGACTTCCGGATTGATGAGAATGGTGTGATGAGGTTCAGAGATAGAGTGTATGCTCCAGATGTTCCTAAATTTAAGAAGAGTATTCTTGAAGAAGGACATCGAAGTAGATTGAGTATTTATCCCGGTGCTATAAAGATGCACCAGGATTTGCAAAAATTGTTTTGGTGGCCAGGTATGAAGAAGGATATTGCTGAGTTTGTATACGCGTGTTTGACTTGTCAGAGGTCGAAGATTGAGCATCAGAAGCCTTTGGGTATGATGCAACCGTTGAATATTACATAATGGAAATGGGATAGTATTTCCATGGATTTTGTGTCGGGATTGCTGGAGACTGCGAAAGGGAATGATTCTATTTGGGTGATTGTAGACAGATTAACTAAATCGACTCATTTATTATCGATGAAGATTAACCATTCCATGAAAAAGTTAGCTGAGATGTACATTGACGAAATTATGAAGTTGCATGGGATACCTTCGAGTATTGTGTCGGATAGAGACCTGAGACTTACGTCAAGGTTCTGGAAAAGTCTACAAGATGCTTTGGGTACTAAGTTGAGGCTAAATTCTGCATATCATCCGCACACAGATGGCCAGACAGAGATGACTATCCAGTCTTTGGAGGATTTACTAAGGGCTTGTGGGTTGGATCAAGGAGGATCTTAGGATACTTTGATGAAGGTGTTATGGGGTGGACCAACTGGCGAAAGTTGGACTTGGGAATGTGAAGATCAGATGAGGGAGTCGTATCCGACTATGTTTCCTTCAAGTAATTTTCGAGGACGAAAATTCTTTAAGTGGGGGAGAGTTGTAACACCCCAAAATGAGTAGAATATTTATTTAATTGGTTTATTATAAATATTCGTATTTTCAATGAATTTTGGTGAATTATTTTGATGTTTGATGATTTGTGTTGTGGGGCATTGATAATGTTATGAGGGTATTGAGAATAATTAGAAGTGTGTGTGAATTATTATTACTATTTTGATAATAATAATAATATGGGATTATGTGAATATATTACTATTAGTATTATTATAAATAATTAAGAGGAACATTAAGGGCAAGATGGTAAAATTGGATGAGTTAAGCGAGGACAAAGTTGGGAAAGAATATTAAGGGTCCTAGGGGTAAGTTTAACAAAAGGAATTAGAGAGAAGTGAGAATCATTTTTGGTGGTACGATCAATTTTGGAGAAAAGCTCCGAGGAAAAAGAAGAAGAAAGCTAGGGCACAGAGAGGTTTCGAAAGAACTCGAAGAGAAGGAATAAGAATCGATTTTCTAAGGTATGGGGAGTATCATTCATCATTATATTTGATATAGAGCTAGATGTATGTAGTTAGTTGGGGTTTGGGGCTTTGAGGGAATTTGTTGATAATATGACGAATTATGATGAAATTGATGATTTGGGGTGTATAAAATGATGGGATTTAATGTGTGTGTTGTTTCTATGATGTATGGTTGTTGTAGTATGATTGATGTGTGATTGATATGCATTTCAGGCTGTATGATACTGAAATCGCAAGGGGTTTAGGGTCTGAGTTATGCAGAAAACGCAATAGAAGAAGTGCAGTTCGCAGAAACTCGCCGGGCGAAGCGATCTCGCTTGGAGGTCGCCGGGAAAAACTAGAAGAGAGCGAAGGGTGAAAAAGTAGGTGCTACTGGATTTTGTATGGGGGAGGAATTTCGCCCCTGCTTCGCCGGGAGAAACCCAGGCGAGCGACCTGCTTTGCCGGGCGAGCACCAGGCAAGCAGGAGCAGATGCTTATTTTTTTGTTTTATTGTTCGTGCTGTCTTATTTTTCCTTGTTGTTTCTTGTTGACTTGGTGCTATGGGGTTATTGATGTGTTGAGTTGTGATGATTATAATATGTTGATTTGTAAGTGTTGTATTGTGATGATTATAAATACGATGAATTGTGAAGTGTTGTGATGAATTGTGATGTGTGTAATTGATGCTATATTATGATGAATATTCCTGTATCATGAGGTGATTTTGACAATTCTAATGTGAAGTATATTGAAAACCATGACGTATGTAAATGATGTTATTGATGACGTGATTTTCTAAGTGATGTATGATGATGATTATTTGATTTGATGATACTATGACGGTGTAAATGGACTATTGATGCTGTTGTACTGATATATATTTTCTTTATATCTTTTATCCCTTCCTGTTTGAATGTTGCCTCCACGTGGGTAACGTGTGGATTCTCAGGAATAGCTAGGAGAAGCATCGGTGATAGCTTTGGAGTTATTTTTTTGTGTTTCCGTTAATAATAGAGGTGTCTTGCTCTGATATGTATCATCGGGTGGGAAACGGTTGAGTTGAAGTTGTGTTGTTTTTGTTAAACCTATTTTTTTTATTTTTCTTATACGATGAATTATTGAGGATGATTTTTGACAATGACCAAAAGGTCTTGATGTTTGAAGAAATAAATGAAGTATTTTGTGACTATGATTCTGCTGCGACGTTTGAACTTATATGTTGATGTACCAAAAAAATGATTTTTATAAATGTTTGAAAACCCGTGTTACAGAGCAGGATGTTATTATTTGATGTTTTATGACGAAATGTGATGCCCTTGCAGTGAATTAGTCTGATATATTTGTTTATATATGTCGTGATTGATTGTTGGGTAGAAGGGTGTTACAGGTCTCATGCTCTCATTTTACCATTTAGCAATCTCCGGTGACTGGCTCACCAGAGAAGATGACCGGAGGGGCTGAGAGCAATGACTAGATCAGAGACACGTTGGGAAAATGAAATGTTTTCATTGGTTGGTTTTGAATATGCTCCCATGTTATTTCTGAACTATATTCCACCATGAGCGCGTGTTTCTGGATCATGAGATCTGCCATGTAGGATTAATGAGATGGATCCAACGCGTGTGGTTTTTTCTCATTTATTTTATTTTCTGATTTTCATTTTAAATTGCATTTTCATTCAAAAATCAATAGTAATTTTATTTTTAATCCAAAAAATACCAAAATAATTTATAAAATTTTCTTTTTTTCTTTCTCTTTCTGATTTTTTATTTTTCATATTTTATTTTTATCATTTTCTATTTTTCATGATTTTTCTCATTTTTTGGGAATTTTAATTAATTTAAAAATATTTTTATGCATCCAAAACTTCTAAAAAAATTTATATAGCATTCTTGACTTGTTTCTGACTTGTGTGATTTTTATTGATCATTTATCATTTGATTTGGTGCATTATTTGCATTTCCATCTTTATTTTCATTTTAAAATTAATTTTTAAAATCATTTTAGTGCATTTTAATTCATTTTGTTGCATTTTATATTGGTGTGACCTTTGTTGACTGCTGTTGGCCTTGGATCTTGGTTGATTTAATTATAGGTCTCGTCAAACTCAATGGATCTTGGGTGTTGATGGGGTGAAAACCCTAATCCACCAAAATGAATGGTTGATTTTGATGATGACTTGATCATCACTTGGTTCCAATTTGGTTTTACCTTTTGTTTGACCCTCTCTTCTTCATCCCTTTCTTTTTATTTTTTACCCTTCCTTAAATCAATTGGAAGATGTGTAGGCCATCTTGTTCATGAGATCTTGAATGGTACTTGATGGACTTTCATCATTTCAAATCTACCATTTGATTGATAATTTGATCAATTGAGGTACTTTGGATTGATGCATAAGTTTGTCTAAAGTATTATGAGAGGTTGATTGATGTAATGGATATATCTTTCCTTGACTTAGGTCTTGATGAACCATGTTTTGACTTGTGCTACATGTTTTAGGAGTATGATCTTCATATATCTCTAACATGTATGGTACATAAGTTGTTATTGACTGGCCTCCCATAGTATGATCTTCCTTATAGATTGTGCTACGATTGCTTAACATAGCGCTAAATTTGTCCCTAAACGGAAACTGATCATATTGGTCCAATTTTAGATATGAGTCATCTTTAGTTTATATGTAAATCTCCTATCTCCATAGTGTATAGTTTCTTTTCCACCTAAGAGAGCTAGTGGCATACTTGTTGATTTTATCCAAGTTGGAGCCCTTCTCAAAGGATGATGCAAAGTTCTCACACTTGTTGGGTTAATTAGTTGAGTAATCTACTTTAAATGACAAAATATCTTCTTCATTAACACTAACTTTTAATTGTACTAACTTTTACTTTATGTCTTTTATTTTTATGCTCTTTTATTCTTTATGCACCTTTATCTTTATGCTTTTTATTTTTATGCTTTTTATTTTATGCTTATCACTTCATATCATATTATCATCTTGTTTATGTTTATGCTTTTTTCTCTTTGTCCATTTGGACTTTCTTTTTCCTTTTAAGACATTAATAAAGGCTTAAACACTTACAAAACTCTTAATGCTCCTTGGACTATTTGGCGAATATCCTTTTCTCATGGATGATGCGCTTAGAATTAGGATCCTTACCCTATGCTTTGGAGTTATATCTTGAGACCTTGGTTCTTATTTGGCACTTTGACCATCAGTTGACCTCCTTGAAGACTGGGCTTGGAGATTTGGTTTTCATATGATGCTTGGTTATTTCTCCGCTTATCTTGTTGCTTGAGTCCAAAGGATTGGAGTTTTGGCTTGTTTATATCAAAGGCTTATATCTGCGTTAGATCTTTCCTTCCTTAGCTTTTATTTTGTGCTTTAGGATAGCTTCTTCATCTCCTCCCCCTTCTTAAATTTTCAAAATCTTTTCCCTTTTTCAAAACGCTCTTCTTTCAAACTAGAACCACTTTCATAATAAACCTTGACTTTCGTAAACTTTGTCAAGTGCATTTTCAAACTCATTTTCTTAATAAATGCTAATCAATCTTAGGCATACTTAGACCATTTTCAAAAGACTTAAAAATACTTAATTCATTCAAACTATTTTATGCCTTTTGTGCACTTTTTGCTTTTAAAACTTTTCATAAAGTTTAGACATGAGTCATTTCCATAGTTGTGATGTGATCCTTCTATCCCATAGTATTGTTTGAAATGAGTTTATTATTTTCCACCTTAGATAGTTAGTGGCATACTTGTTGATTTTATCCAAGTTAGAGCCCTTCTCATGGTGATGCAAATGTCCATTTTCACATACTTGTGGGTGATTAGTTGAAGTTTTCTCCTTAAAATGACAAGTTGTCTTTTCATTTAAAATGAATCATAACACACCATTTTGTTATTTTTACCACGAACTATGAGATTTTGATCCTCCATTGCACTTTGTGAGTACGTAGGCACGAGGCTCAGGAAGTCTTGTCAAACACAAAATTATTAAAAAAATATTTTTCTTCTCACCTAACCAATATTTTCCAAACAACACCTTTTTAAGCCAAACGATAGATTTTCAAAGAGGTTCCTATAGATTATTATAGACGTTTTGGGTGCTAACACCTTTCCTTTGCGTAACCAACCTGTAACACCCATATATAAAACTCATACATCAAAGCATAAATATTATATATAGACCC